>OZ014524.1:254113220-255400995 GCA_963966055.1 Lathyrus aphaca | reverse complement strand
AAATCCCATGAAGTCAAACAAGATGTTCAAGCAGATGTCTCAACATCATGACAAACACATGATGAAAAATAAATATCAAAGATGGAGATGCCATCAACTGTGGAAGGTTTGGTCACATCAAACCTTTTTGCTACAAGCTGCATGGATACCCCAATCAGAGTTCCCAGCACACTCTTAAGCAGAAGACAGAGGTCACCGAGAAAATTTGGATACCTAAAGCTAGTCTTTATGCTGATCAAAGCTACCATTATATGCCTAAGAACAAGGTCAACAGGCATCCTTGGAACTCTAGAGATGGACACTACCCAAAGCAGATGCATCACAGGAAACCTCACAATAGGCACAAATGGTCCAAGCAGGTTGTTTCCTCTATAACTCATACATCTCTCAGAGTATTTGCTAAGGAAGACTGGTATTTTGATAGTGGCTGCTCAAGGCACATGACTGGAACTGAAGAATCTGCTGGAAGACTTAAAGTCACACTCATCCAGATATGTAACCTTTGAGAAGGAGCAAAGGGGGAAATCAATGGAGTTGGGACCCTAGGATGCTCAGGTGTACCAAGTCTAGATGATGTGTTGTTGGTAAAAGGGATTAACTGCTAACTTGATCAGCATAAGTCAGTTATGTGACCAAGGTTACAGTGTCAACTTCACCAAAACTGAATGCATAGTTTCTGATAAAGAACAGAAGGTTGTCATGAAAGGAGCCAGATCAAAAGACAACTGCTATATGTGGGAACCCCAAGATTTCAGCCTGACATCAACTTGTGCCTTAGCCAAAGAAGAAGAAGTGAAGTTGTGGCATCAAAGACTGGGTCATCTCCATCTCAGAGGAATAAAGAAGATCATATCTATGGAGGCTGTAAGAGGAATCCCAAGACTTAAGATTGATGAAAGTAAATTGTGTGGTGAATGTCAAATAGGCAAGCAAACCAAGATGTCACATCCAAAGCTCCAACATCTGACAACTTCCAAAGTCTTGGAATTATTACATATGGACCTTATGGGACCAATGTAGGTAGATAATCTTGGTGGAAAAATATATGCCTATGTGGTTGTTGATGACTTCTCAAGATATACCTGGATAAGTTTCATCAAAGAAAAGTCTGATGTGTTTGATGTATTTAAAGATCTGTGCCATAGAATCCAAAGAGAAAAAGAAAGCTGTGTGGTCAGAATAAGAAGTGATCATGGAAAGGAGTTTGAGAATAAAAAATTCTCAGACTTCTGTTCTTCAGAAGGGATCAATCATGAGTATTCTTCTCCCATCACCCCTCAACAGAATGGGATTGTTGAAAGGAAAAACATAACTATTCAGGAGTCAGCTAGAGCCATGATTCATGCTAAAAAGTTACCCCTGTACTTTTGGGCTGAAGCTATGAACACAACATGCTACATCCACAATAGAGTCACACTAAGAAAGGGAACTTTATCCACCATCTATGAAGTCTGGAAGGGCAGAAAACCTACAGTCAAGTACTTTCATGTGTTTGGAAGTAAGTGTTACATTCTGGATGATAGGGATCAAAGAAGGAAGATGGACCCTAAGAGTGATGAAGGAATATTTCTTGGATACTCCATAAATAGCAGAGCTTACAGAGTATTTAACTCCAGAACCAAGGTTATAATGGAGTCAATAAATGTGATTATTGATGATGCCTATGCAGATGTTGCTGAGGATGTTGGAACATCTGCTGACAATCAAACTGAAGTTGAAATAGAAAGTGATAATCTTGATTTCACTCTAACTGAGGCAAGGTCAGAGCAATCCAACAAACCTCCCTCCATCAGAATCCAGAAAGATCATCCTAAAGAACTAATAATTGGTGATCCCAACAAAGGTGTCATCACTAGATCAAGAGAGGTGATCTCAGGCTCCTGCTTTGTTTCAAAGATAGAACCTAAGAACATAAAGGAAGCTCTGAATGATGAATACTGGATCTCTGCTATGCAGGAAGAATTAGGCCAGTTTACAAGGAATGAAGTATGGGATCTTGTTCCTAGGCCTGATGACATTAATGTGATTGGCACTAAGTGGGTGTACAAAAACAAGTCTAATGAGCAGGGAGTAGTTACAAAAAACAAGGCTAGACTTGTAGCTCAAGGATATACACAAATTGAGGGGATAAACTTTGATGAAACCTTTGCACCAGTAGCAAGGCTTGAATCAATCAGACTACTCCTATGAATTTCTTGTATCCTATAGTTCAAACTATTTCAGATGGATGTTAAAAGTGCCTTTCTAAATGGGTACCTTAATGAGGAAGTATATGTGGAGCAACCTAAGGGATTTGTTGATCCAAGCTGTCCAGATCATGTATATAAGCTGAGGAAAGCTCTGTATGGTCTAAAGCAAGCTCCCAGAGCATGGTATGAAAGACTGACCACCTTTCTCATTAAACATGGATACAGAAAAGGAGGAATAGACAAAACCCTGTTTGTAAAGGATGAAGAGGGAAAGGTTATGATTGCTCAGATATATGTGGATGACATAGTATTTGGTGGGATGTCAGATAGGATGGTTAAACATTTTGTTACTCAAATGGAGTCTGAGTTTGAAATGAGTCTAGTGGGAGAACTAACCTACTTCCTTGGACTGCAAATCAAACAAATGGAGGACTCCATGTTCATATCCCAAAGCAAGTATGCAAAGAACACTGTCAAGAAGTTTGGGATGGACAATGCAAGTCACAAGAGAACACCTGCCCCCACTCATTTAAAACTAACAAAGGATGACAAAGGTGAGAGTGTGGACCAAAGCTTGTACAGAAGCATGATTGGAAGCCTACTATATCTTACAGCTAGCAGACCAGATATAGCTTTTGCAGTAGGTGTGTGTGAAAGGTATCAAGCTGAACCAAAAGTGAGCCATCTAAACCAGGTGAAGAGGATCTTGAAATATGTAAATGGTACATGTGACTATGGCATAATGTACTCTCATGGTTGTGAACCAATCCTCACTGGATTTTGTGATGCTGACTGGGCTGGAAGTGCTGATGATAGAAAGAGTACATCAGGAGGATGCTTCTTTCTAGGAAACAATTTAATTTCTTGGTTCAGTAAGAAACAAAATTGTGTGTCCTTATCCACTGCTGAAGCTGAATATATTCCAGCTGGTAGCAGTTGTTCACAGCAGGTATGGATGAAACAAATGCTCACAAAATACAATGTCCCACAAGATGTCATGACATTGTACTGTGACAATTTAAGTGCTATTAACATCTCCAAAAATCCTATCCAACACAACAGAACTAAGCACATAGATATCAGACATCACTTCATCAGAGACCTTGTGGAAGAGAAGGTGATCACATTAGAGTATGTAGCCACAGAGCTGCAATTAGCAGACATATTTACTAAGGCTTTGGATGCTACCCAATTTGAAAACCTAAGGGGTAAATTGGGAATCTGCATATGTGAAATATAGCAGTTATGGAGAAGTGCCAGCATGTCTCATGACATCGTGTGGCATGATCACCAGATGGCAGCACCAGTCTGGCCAATAACTGTTTGTATTCCACTCTTAAAAATTCCACTAGTAACGGATTCTATAAATGTACAAACGTGCTTTCAACTCCTCACATCCTCATTAGCTCCACTAAACGTTTTGCATGCTAAAGCTGAATTTCTAAACTCATCCAACTCTATCAAACCTAACTCCTTTTCCACTACAATCGAAAAAATGTCTCAACATCAAAACCCTAACTCCATTGATGAGGGTCTTAATCAAGAAGATGTAGTGCACGCAACTCCAATTTCTGTAGTACCAATGGATGCTACTCCTATAGATGAGATCAGAGGAAGCATTCTTATTGCTCAAAAACCCAGGACTCCCCATGCAAGAAGAGCTAAGGAGCCAGTTTTCAGTAAAAGCAAAGGAACTCCTTCATCTTCAAGCACCCCCAAAGCTTCTGCTTATGTGGACGCATCCATCAAACAGCTTGTAAACAGGATCCTTGCTGAACAAAGAGTTGTGCCTGGGGTGTCTGTTCCCATGAACAGTATGCCTGCTCCACAAGAAGAACCAAGCAACCAGGCTGAAGAGGACATACCTGCTCAACAGGATGTCCCAAGAAATGTTGAAGCATCTGAGGGCCAGGACAAAGCCTCAACTGATAATGATCCAGCTACTGATGATAAAGCCACTGATGATAAAGATACTGATGATCAAGCCTCCAATGATCAAGCTGCTGAAAAAGAGGCTTCCCAACCTCCACTAGTTGAAAACCTGGATGATGACTCTGACACAGAGATCATAGCCTCTGTTAATCCTAGAATAGCCAAGAGGCTTAGGGCTAGGAAGGAGAAGAAGCCAGCTGCACATGCAACTCCTGAGAAGAAACAGTCAACTCCCAAAAAGGACAAGGTCAAAGTTGCCTTTGGACCTACTAAGCAATGGAGCAAGGTAAGCACCCAGAAGAGGAAGGCTACAACTCCAACTGACTCTGATGTTGAGGAGGATGTCCCAACATCCCAACCTAGGAAGCAGCCATCACCTCCTAGGACTACCTCTGTTGTTCCTGAAGCACCTCTGGACAATGTGTCCTTCCACCATGTATCCAGTGTAAGCAAGTTGAAGTATGTCTATCAAAGAAGGGTGGCTTTGGAAAGAGAGCTGGGTAGCAATGCTTTGGAGTGCACTGAGGTAATATATTTAATCTCCAATGCTGGTTTATTCAAAACTGTCTCCAACTTTTCTCCCTGTTATGAACTGCTGGTCAAAGAGTTCATAATTAATCTGCAAGAGGGGTGTGCTGATGGGAAATCAGAGGATTTCAGGAAGGTATATGTCAGGGGGAGATGTGTTGATTTTTCTCCTTGGGTGATAAATCAGTACCTAGGGAGAGAATCAGATTGGCCAAATGAGCTGGGCAAAACTGACAACCAAGTCTGCAAAATCATCACTGCCAACCAGGTCAAGTAAAGGCAAACTATCTGTTAGCCTGTTAACCAGAAAGTATGCTATGCTGCACAGGATTGGAACAGTCAACTGGGTCCCCACAAACCACACTTCATCTATAGCTACTGGGCTGGGAAGGTTTATCTGTGTTGTAGGCACCCAAACCAAGATGGACTATGGGGCTTATATCTTTGATCAAACACTAAAGCATGCAGGAACCTCAACAATCAAGCTTCCAATAGATTTTCCCTCACAGCTTTGTGGAATAATTCTCAACCAATATCTAGGCATCTTTACTGAGAAGGATTCTATCTGCAAAAGGGAGAGTCCATTGTCCTTTCACTACAAACTGTTTCTGAGCCATCATGCTGCAGATGTTGAAGCTCCAAGTGGGACATCTGCTGGACCATCTAATGTCAAGACTCCTATATCCAAGGCAGCCCTGATTGAAGAGCTCAAGACAACTTGAAAAGAGCTGGATGAAAGGAAGAAAAAGCTTGAGGAAATAATTCAAAGGTTGGAGCTGGAAGAGGTTGCTAAGAATGTTGATGAATCTGATGCTGAGTCTAAGGATGCAGAAGATACTGAATATACTGAGTCTGAGTGAAGTTGTGTGTGGTGGAAAGTGTACTACCTGTTCTGCATTGTTATTTTGCTTTGTAATTTTGAATGTTTTTTTCTCTCTGCTTATGTAATGTTTGGCCCCAAATTTCTATCTAACAAGGGGGAAAAGTGATTGAACTGCTGCTGTTGATGAACAATGCATGTTTGATGAACAATGCTGATGTTAAATTCTGTCTTCTGAACTAAGTTTTTTTTAATGCTCATTGGTATATCAAAGTCTGTTGAATAAGTCATAGCAGTATACATATAGGTTTGAGGGGGAGCAAATTATTAGCTCTCACATGATTCAACAGAAAAGAACTCTGCTGCTCTCTAATAAAAGAACTATGCTGCTCTCTGATAAAACCGGAAGATTGTGTTAGCCAAAAATTAGCCAAAGGGGGAGTTTGTAGATGTTAAGAATTGGCAGAATTTTTGACAAACAAGAAGTTATGAACTTAGTTCAGGATGTCACACCAGATGTTGTGACATTGACAAATAAAGTAAAAGTTAATGAACTTAGTTCAAGACATCAGGATGTCACACCAGATGTTGTGACATCGTAAACCTGCTATCTGACTTAAATGATGCATAACAGAAGTGAGTAAATTCAGGGAATTTATCTGGAATTAATTGTAAAGAGATAAGCAATCCAAGGCGCATCTTTAGGGAGCTTAGTTATCTGGTTTCAGTGTAACATGATAACTAACTCACCTTGATTCAAGGAGATAACAAACTAACTAACCCTAATTCAAGGTGATGACTGTGGGATTTATCAAGGTCTGGATAATTTGCAAAAAGCCCACAAACCAAGCATCTATTTAAGGAACTGAAAATCTCAGAAAAGAGCACGGATTTTAGAAGACTGTAAAGGGTGTTTGTGAAGTATAGCAGGTTTTAATTGTTTGTCACTTTATGAGCTTTTAAGCAAAAAGTGAATTGTGTCTTGATTGAAACTTTTAAGTAAGATCAAGCTGTTGTGTTTGAAGTGTGACTTCAATTTTAATTAATCATTGTAAAAGATCACTGTGTGATTGAGAGGGAGTGAGTAGGTACTCATATCTAAGTTGAGTCTTAGGTAGAAATTGCCTTGGGTAGATATTAAGTGAAGGATTAAACTGGTTGGTTTAACTCCATAATTAATATTACTTAAATTGGATTTCCTTCCTGGCAAAGTAGCCCCCAGATGTATGTGTAGAGATACACTGAACTGGGTTAACAATTTCCTGTGTCATTTAATTTACCAGCTCATTAATTCTTATTTAAGAATTCAAGTGTTTAAGCATCTGGTTCGACATCACGTACCTGATCCCAGAATTTCATTTAGGGTTCATAAAATTCATATTTTAGAACCCTAACTTCAAGAATTATTTTATGCCTAACCAAGAATGGTATGACAATGGTTCTTTTTGCACTGATCTTCATTTGAAATGTATTTTCTAGCATAATTTTGTCATGAATTTCTTCTGCCTTTTTGAATTGATTGGCATTTTTCCCCTTTAGGTACCTTAAAACCCTAGAAAACTTAGAAATATCATAACTTCCTTAGGATCAAGAGTTAGGTATTCTCCTTTGGGGTGTGAAATAATATGTGGTTAGGGTTCTCTTGATTGCATTTTCAATTTTTTATCTTGTCATTTGCTTCTGTTTTTGAGTTTTGCATCTCATGTTGCATGAGAACCCTAATTTCTCATCTTCCTTTGCATACGTCTTGCATATGCTTGCATTCAAGAACTTGCCATGACATTTTATGCATTCACGTGACATATAAGACATCATAGGACACCTTAGAATCATTCTTGATCATTTCTTCATCCATTTTCCATGTTATGCATTCATTACATTTCATGAGCATCCTTGAACTTTCCTGTTCCTTTTATGCTTCCTTTGCATTCTCATCACTTGTATGAACATTCATATCACTTGACATGCTTTCATATCATCTCTTAGCATCATTCACATCATGAGTATGCTTCTGGTTTTGGTTTGCACCCTTGCATTCATTTCATTTTCATTTCATTTCATTTCATTTCCTTTTACTAACTTTTCAGGTGGTAAGTACTTTGGGAAGTGAATTTGCCTTCACTTCTCATATTCTCTTCTCATCTCTTCTCTTATGCATTCTTGCTGCATTTTGTATTTGTCTTAGAGTGAGCTTGCTCATTCATGTTCCTCCTTCACTTTCTTCCTTCAAGCAACTTATCTTCTTAAGTGAAGTAAGTTAGCTTGCTTCTTCTGCTTCTCCTCTTTTCTTTTGCTTCTTCCTTGGTGGCTCTTCTTGAAGATCTCTTGCAAGCCTCATAAACCTTAGGAATACCCAAGCATGTCAATAATTATGGTTTTATTAGTCCCCCCATTAGTTTTACCTTTGTGTCATCTTTTGTGTATCTCTTCTCATCCCATAATCAGGGACTAAACCATTAAGGTTTTAAAGCTCTGTGATTAAGATTATGCCTGCATCCTTCTCTTAGGATGGAGTGTATAACTTTAATCATAAGTGTTAAACCCTTAATGTGTTTAAATCCCTTAATCAATTCATCTAATAATCACTAAGACATTGAGCTTGTAACTTGGGCCTTGCATTAGGGTTCTAATTCTTCCTTAATTGGTTAAGAAGGACTAACCCTAGAGTTAATGGACAAGTCCCCCTCAAGTTGTCTTACAAACCATAAAATCCACTTCTTAATCTTACCATTAACTAAAATACACTCTAATAAAGGCTTTGTTTTGTCATGAGGTTAATCCCTAATCATGGATTAAGTTGAGGAGCCTTCCTCAGCTTAAATGTTCTCATCTATTATCCCTCTATTAGGATGGTGTAATGGGTCCATTAAATCCTTGATTATGGCTTAAACTCATTACTTAACACTAAACACAAAAATCCAAAAACATCTAAACAATTGCAAGTAGGTTAATGATCTAATCCTACATCATGGTGATTAAGTGTGAGGTGCTTACTTCATACTTAAGGTATTCTCATTACCCCTAATTAAAGGGAAGATGTGATGAGTTTACTAACCCTTGGTTTAAGCTTAAGCTCATTTTCTTATGACAAACTCCAAAAAGCAATAAAAGATTGAAAACATCAAAAACAAACAATAATCGTCTCCTCCGGGATTCTTTTCTCATCATCTTCACTCACAAACGAGAACTCGCTTCTTCCGTCTAATGCAAGACAGTTAGCACCTGAGCCAGACAGGTCATACACTTGAGCATAGACAAGCAATCAGTTCATCGGTCAATTTACCCTTCAGTCTCTTTGAGTCGAACTACAGTGTTCTGACTTCCTCATTGCACGAGAGGATACGTAGGCATGACTTAACTGTTATCGAACAAAAGTCTCTGTATATTCCCCCTCTTCTAGCCTTATTCTTTTAAGCCTCATTGTCTTGAACACTGTACTCTTTTCTTGCACTGAAACTCCTTTTATTCACTTCACACTTCTTTTGCACTGACACTTGTTTTCTTTTCCAGCTTTTGCACACAGAATAGCACTGACACTACCCCTTTAAACACATATTTTTTAAGCGTGGATCTTGTCGAGTACGACGGACGATCTGGGTGCTAATACCTTCCCAGGTTCTAACCAACCCCCTTTCCAAATTTCTCTGGTTCGCGACCGTCTTATCCATTTCTTTCCTAGGTTTATGCAGCATTACCTTTCTTTCGGGATAAAAATGCCTAGCTGGCGACTCTTTTCACTTCATCTTCATTCCCTCTTTCGCCGACCGTTCGCGTCTATACCCCTTCAGGCCTTGTGTCATTTGGCGGGAGCGACAGTTGGGGAGTAGTCCAATGTACCAATAATATTCTAAAGATGGCTGCTAAATTTGGGAACCTTTGTTAGCACCCTTTTGGTTTTCTGCAAGTACAATGAAAACAAAACCTTAGTACATACCTGTGTGGGTTAGTGTTCTTATACCTTGACTTCATGCTCGTGACTCGGAACCTTGACTTGTGTGTTTTGTGTGATATTGTTTGTGGTTGTTGCATACATGCACTCATGTATTCATGAGCATTGTTCTCAAGATTTCAAGGGACTTATAGGTACCTTTTACAATATTTCAGATGTCTATGGCTATGAATGCTGAAAAGAGGAACACTCAGAAGTACAGTTTCAAAAGTCCTAATATGGTAGAGTTGAGAAAGCTTGGAGCCTTAGTGGTCGATACTGATGGTTTTCAGAAACGTTATGGAAAGCTCTTGTTCATATTGGAGACCAATATACAAGAGGGGATTCTCCCTACCTTGGTTTAGTTCTATGATCCTTTGTATCATTGTTTCACCTTCCCTGATTATCAGCTCGTGTCGAATTTGGAGGAGTACTCTCATTGAACGTGTTTGCTTATTTTGGACAAGGAGTTTCTTTTCATTGGTTTATAAAAGGAGCTTATGACCAAAGTCATCGCCAAAGCCCTTTTTCTTAAGGAGTCTGATCTTAGTGGGAAGTTTCTTCCAAAAGGAGGTGTTTGTGGTATTTATGCCAAGTTCTTAATAGGGAAAGCTTCTACTTCTCTTATTTTGGATCATATGGATGCATTTGAAGCTATTCTTGCTTTACTTATCTATGGGATTTTCTTGTTTGCCAACTTAGATGTTATTGTGTATGAGAATGCTATTCATATTTTCTTGAAGAGAAATCTGGTGCCTACTTTGCTTGGAGACATGTATCACTCTATTCATCACTGGGTCTCCAAAGGTGATGGTGAAATTGTGTGTTGTGTGTATCTTCTCTATAGGTGGTTTATTTCTAACCTACCAAAGTCCAATGTCTTCAAGGATAATAGAGAGAGGCGAAGATGGTCTCAAAGGATCATGTCTCTTACTCATAAGGATATGACTTGGTATTGTTATTATTATTGTATTATAGTGCTTATTGATGGTTGTGGAGAGTTTCCCAACGTACCTCTTCTTGGTACACATGGGTGTAACACCCCAAATTTGCCCTCTTCTTTTTTAAGAATCATCATCATACCATAGTCTTCATAAGCATATCATTTTCTTGGCATTGTTGCATGGAAAAATAAGGCATAACATTCTCATGACCTAGCATTAGGCATATGATCATCTATGGAGGGATTTGAGGCACCTCAAGTTATAACAAGAGGCCCAATGGATTTGCTCAAGTCTTATGAGGTATCTACATTGCATTCACAAGCTTAAGATTATTCACAAAAGCCCAGGAGGTTGGAGGATCATTAGGGAATTCAAGCTAGGGCAAAGCTCCTACACAATGATCCCAAATTAGGGTTTCAGTTTCAAGCATGGAAAATTTGTGACTTTGGACATTTCATTTGGGAAAAGTCTTTCATATATTAATAGGAACCTAGGGATGAAATTTGGTGAGAAAATTCCTTGTGGAAGTCAGGTATTTCTTCAGTTGCTTGTAAATGAAGAAATTGGTCAACTGTGCATTCTAGAAGTCAACTGTGAGATTTCAAAAGGTCCAACCTTATTTTTCAAGTCAAGGGATGTTCTTATAACCTTATAAGAGGTTTTACAAAGTCAAAGATCAAGAATCAAGAGTTTTTGAGGTGTTTTGCATTTTTGGCATAAGATAGGTCATGAAATTTGCCATTTTTAGTAACCTTTTGCCCTAATTTTCAAATGTACATAACTTGGTGAAAAAAGCTTCAAATGAATTGCCACCAAACATGAAAATTGAAGATTAAAGTCTCCCATTTTTGAAAAGTACAAGTACATTTTCATAGCCCTTATGGTTTGTGAGATAAGCCATTTGAAAATCTCTTGAATTCTAGGGCATGACATGAATTACAAGTCTCCTCCAAATGCAAAACCTCATGAAACTTATTTTTAAGTGATGTTATGAACCAAATAATATCATACTCTTACAAGGCATGGCTTAAAGTTTTCTTTGCTCCAAAAATACCATAAAATTATTTCATGAGATGTGGTGTATTTCACAATAGGTAAAATTGCAAAATCATTCAAAAAGCATGCTACACTCATAACCAAAGGCCATGATTGATTCAAACCAAATCAAGGGATGGATTGAAGTCATAATGCTCACTTGAAAGAGGGTTTTCACAGGTGAATGAGGCAGTCATACTTTTCATGCAATTTGGCCAATACACCTCAATCACACTCTTCATGCCACTCTTGGTTCAAAAACCCTAGCCAGGTGAAAATACAAAGCATATAAAAGAAAAGCATGCCCTAAATTCAGGAAGTGGCTCTCATATTTTCCAGATTCACACTTTCTTGCTCACTTGCATTTCTCTTCGAAATTCTCTCCTCAAGCATTTTCTTCACAATCTCTTCACACATTCTGCTTCCTTGAACCTTAAGGATCATTTTGCTCATACTCATTCAAGCTGAAAGTGAAGATTCATAAAGGTGCCATTCAAAAGCAAGAGCTTTCGGATTTCAAGATCCATCTTCCCTCAAGCTCCATCTTGCATTTATTTTGCAAGAGGAGGTCATAGTGAGCAGATCTGCAGCTGTAGGAGCTTTATATTGGTGATTTGAAGGAGGTACAAGTTCAGGTATGCTCTGAAATTCGTGGATCTAAACTTGAAATTAAATGGTTGCATTGTGATCTGTTGGTTGTGCTGATGATTCTGTGCTAATTTGTTTGAAGAATGGATGAGTATTAAGTGTTTTATGATGATTTGAAGTTTGACATATAAATCTGTTTTTCTTCGATCCAGCGTATTCTTTGATCCATTGTGAATTTGGTTGCTATATTTGGATTCAACATGAGTTGTTTATTTGATCTGGACATTTTGATACATGTATGTGATGTTTTGTTCTTAGTTTGAATTTTCCAGTGCCGGAGCCCTAGCTCCGGTCACCGGATTCTGGAAATGGATCATCTGAGTTTGAATGAAGAAGATGAAGCGCAGCCCTTGGATATTTCATCTGGACGGAGTAAAACGTGACAACACATTAAAACTCCACCCTCCCTTGCACATGTTTTCTTTTTTAAATTATAATCTGAATAATTCATTTTGTTTCTCACCTCACCATAATTCCATTCACTCCTCACCCTGGCCAATCAATGTGATTACTATGTTTAATGAATGACTTGATCTTGTGCGTACATTTGATCTAAGGGTCCTTGTTTTTTCCTGATTTTATGAATATCCACCATATTAATGTGTCATGCGCTGACTTTGGCATGGGCTTGACTTGCTATTCGTCCCCCCTGTTTTAAAGCCAAATGAATATGAACTGGAATTTCTTGCTGAGCGCACCCCCTGGCTTGTTTCTTTATTTTATTTCTTTTTTATTTTCATTTTATTTTCAATTTTTCTTTTCAATTTTTAAAAATAGTTTTAGGTTATCAAAAATTACAAAAAAATATCAGGAATGATTCTTTTAGTTTTCTTAATTTTTGGTATTTATATTTTTCAGTTAGTTTTTAATTGTCACGTGGAAATTAATTGTTTCTTTTAATTAATTTGTTTTATTTCATTTTGAAGCATGCTGATTTGTTCATTTTCCATCTTGGTCATTATTTTGAATTTTTAAGTGATTCTTTTTGCTCTGGATTCATGACGAGATGTAGTTTATTGGTGATTTTTTTTCTGATTTTTAGAATTTTGTTTAATTGATTATGGTCTCTAACTTGTGCATAAAGCTTTCTAACCCTAATCCATGTTTGAACCCTCATTTGAATGGCTAGGCTTCTGATTTTGATTCCCTCCTTTTGGAATGTTGATATTGTGTGATTGAAGATCATTTGTGCAAGTTTGTGGAATTTTTGGATGCTTACTTGAATTGATTTGAATTTTGGTTCTTCACTTGTCCCTTTTTGCTTCTTTTGGATCATATGTTCACTCCTTAGCTCAGAAGGGCACTTGTGCCAACTTCTTCAAGTTGTTTAGAGCCCTTTAAGGTTGATGGTACCCCTCTGGTCTTGAGTTGATGATTGTGCCTTGAAAAATTTGTGTTTGGTTGCTCTTGAAGTTCTTCCACACTTATGCATGCTCACCTCACTTCCTTTGCTTCTTTCTTCTCATGATGTGAATACTTGACTATGTGCACTTCTTCTCTTCATCTCACATGCTTCTTAGGCACCTTCTTAACATGTTAGGGTTCTGGTCTTGCACCTTGTGGTTTTGCTTTGATTATTATTCTTTGTGTCTTCTCATGTTTACTTTGTTTTGTCATGGTAATTCATAATGCTTCATGTTAAGTTGTATAATTCTTTTCTCATTCTTGTGCTTTGAGTTTGCATTTGGCATTTGTGTTTATGACTTCACTTCTGGTTGTGTGACTTTGGTTTGACATTATGTTCATTTTGTATTGCATTTATGCTTGTGTCACTAACCATTTCAGGGGCTTTGGTAAGTGAGAGGTGTGGATGTGATTCCCACATCTCCAATTCTTTTCTCTTCTCCTTTCTTCATTGATACTATTCTTATAAATGTTTGGGGCTTAGGCCTTACTTCCTCCCTCTTCTATTCTTCATTCTCCTCTTTCTCTTCTTCTTTCTTTCTTCTTTAGGATAGGTAAGCCTCACTAACCTAGGACCAACCCTTTGCATGATAACAATTAGGATTCATTAGTCCCCCATTAGACTTTTACCTTTAAGATCCTTTTGTTTCTCTTGTCTCCTCATCTCAAAACCATAAAAAGCACTTAATAAGGATTGAAGTGGTCTCCTGTGCAATAGCCTTATTCCATGAAACACTTGTAGTTTTCCCATTTTGGGATGGTACAAGCTTGTTCATCATGATGCACAAGTCTGATCAGGATACCATTTTCACCAAGAAAATCATAAGAAAGACTTCTTCATTCAAAAATACAAAAAAACTTAATAAATTCAATGAGTTAGTGAGCCTAAGCCCTAACTCTGGATTCAAGTTTTGGGGATCTTCTCCTTACTTGAGTGTGCTTGTTCTATTATTCCATCTTGGAATGTAGTGACAAGTGCACATTCCATGGAAAAGAGCTTGAGTTCACTTCCTTGTACCACACTCATAGAAAACTCATAAAAAACACTGGATAAACAATAAACGTCTCTCCTTCGGGACTTCTTTTCTCATCACCTTCACTCTTATCGTACGAACATGCTCCTACTTGTCATTTTGCAAGACGGTAACGCACTCGTCGTCCGAGCCTGCAACACCTGAGCATTGACATAGGCAGTTCAAGCCTTAATACACAAGCAATCTTTTTCACCCCTAGTTAGGGGAACTACGGCGACTCTGATCCTCATTGTCCAGATGAGGTACGTAGGCAGCAGGGTAGGGCCCGTTCGAGCACAATCTTTATTTTCCCTACATTTTTCCTTTTCATTTCTTTTTCAGTTCCCTTTTCTTTTCTTTTATCCAATTCAGTTCCTTTTCTTCGCAGCAGCTTTCATTTCTTCACCCTTTGAAACAAATTTCTTTGCAAGCGTGGATCCCGTCGGGTACGGCGGACGATCTGGGTGCTGATACCTTCCAAGGTCGTAACCGACTCCCGAACTCATTTTCTTTGGTTCGCAGGACCCGTGTCCTTCCTTTTCTTTTCTTCTGGTTTGTGCAACATTACCATTCCCGTTCCTTCGGGATAAAAATGCCTGGCTGGAGACTCTACCTCTTTCCGCGCCACTTTCGCGTTTGTACCAGAATGGAAATCCGGGGAGCGACAATGGGG
Organism: Lathyrus aphaca; assembly: GCA_963966055.1. Taxonomy (NCBI): domain Eukaryota; kingdom Viridiplantae; phylum Streptophyta; class Magnoliopsida; order Fabales; family Fabaceae; genus Lathyrus; species Lathyrus aphaca. Next base: position 255,385,881 of record OZ014524.1, on the reverse strand, counting down.
GAATTAGTTACAACCCTATTCTTGTTAGGCGACAACTAGGATATTGCCTGAAGAACATACCAAAAACCCTTTCATTATCTGGTTTCTTATTTCTTAATGGGGTAGATCATGTAGAAATGAAGAAAAGGATTTCTCATTCATGGCATACGGTTCATCAGAAAGAGAAGGGTCAGTTGGGAAAATAACACTTTGCTCCCGCCAAGTGTTATATTCAGTGGGTTCGATCTAGGGCTTCCAAGCTCAAGATGCCTTATCCACCTGAGCAGCCTTTGTTTCCTATATTTCCATTATCCTCTTTTCTTCCGCCCGTTGATGAAAAGGTTTCTCTTCAAGAAGACTTGGACAAGATAAAGAAAGAGAAAGAAGCTTGGCTACTTGAGAAGACGACTATACAAGAGCAACTGAAGGAGAAAGATTATCTCATTGAGTTACTTGAGTGATGTGTCACGAAGAGGCCAAGAGAGGATTTATTTTCCTCTAGTACTCCATCTACCATTCCTCCTACAGACGATGCTTTGAAGGCCATTTTTGACCATTTGGTAAAGGATAAGGAAGATATGGAAAATCGGTACATGAAAGAGATTAAGAGGATTCACATGAAGTACCAGCCGTGATTTGGAACTTCTTCAGATATGATTCCATAGGAATAGTTTGCTTTTCTCTCATGTATTCGGGTTATTGAAACTTGTACTTCACTTGTAATCTTCACTTTGATATTAATGAGAATGAATTTTTAGTACTTCAAAAAAGTGTTTCTTTTATAAATATTGCAATTTATCTTATAATCCCTTGAAATCTTTGCATTTGCATACGCATACCATGCATCATGCTTGCATTGGTCTTGCTTCTTAAGAGTTTTCTAGGGGTCTTATTTTATTTCTTAGTATTCATAAAATTCTCTTGTCAAGCTGACTCACTAGATCGACACTCGAGCAAATCGAAGAAAGATATTGGAAGCCTTACAACAAGAGAATCGTGATTTGTGCGAGGAAGTTTCGTCTCTGAAAGATAGCTTGGAAAGGAACACCACCATGATGGAAAGCTTGGTGGCTGCTCAGGAATAACCACCCCCTCCTCCTAATTCTCCGATACTGCGCATAGTTATCTATGAGATTATCACTACATTGATTCCTACTGAAATTGTTATTTCTCCTTGCTATCACATGCGAGCTAGCACACCGTGGGGTATTTCAGTTAATTTTATTCCTGTTGGATATCATCCTCCTCCTCCTGAGACTGCTGCATTTGCTATTCTTCAGCCGGTGATGACCAATGCACCGCCTATGATGCACACTACTCTTCACCTTGATGAAATGATTTACCATGCTGAGCCCAGTGAAGGTGCTGGTGTAATTGAAATGCTTGATGACTTTCAAGGCCGTTTTGCTGAAATGCTGAAAGAGATGAAGGCTTTAAGTCACAAATATTTGTTTGGTAAAGATGCTTATGATCTTTTCTTGGTTCCCAATGTTAAGGTTCCGCACAAGTTCAAGTTGCCTGAATTTGAGAAGTATTAGGGCAATACTTGTCCTTTGATTCACTTGACTAAGTATGCTAGAAAGATGTCTGTTTAGACAGAGAATGATCAGCTTCTGATTCATTATTTCTAGGACAGTCTGACTGGTGCAGCTATGAGATGGTATATGGGTTTGGATAGCAGCCAAATAAATACTTACAAGTATAATGTTGATATGGCAACATATAGAGATCAACTCCGTGCTATGTCCCAAAACGAAAAGAAACATTCAAAGAGTTTGCGCAAAGATGGCGTGAACTTGCAGCTCAGATTATTCCTTTTAAAGAGAAAGAAATGACGAGGATCTTTTTGAAGACTTTAGGTTCTTTCTACTATGAGAAGATGATTGCAAGTGCTCCATCTGATTTCACTGAAATGGTGAATATGGGGATGCGACTAGAAGAAGGTGTCCGTGAGGGACGATTAAGAAAAGAGAGTAATACTAGCTCAAGTTCTAAGAGGTTCAACTTTAGTAAGAACAGAGAAGGTTAGACTAATTTTGTGCATCGTGAAAGTTACAGAAGACCTCGTTGTCGTGAGAATCGTCATCAACAATATGTAGCTTATGTAACTCCGATGATTAATGTAACTCCGACTGTGCTAGTGGCTCCAAAGTATCAGTCTTGTTATCAGCAACCTTATGTGCAATGAAATGGTAATCAACAGGGTCGTGCTAAACGAGCATCGATCCCATTTCAATGTTGTATGCTGATTTTCTTCCATCGCTGGTTGAGAAGAATCCTATGCAAACATGTTTTCCACCTCCAGTTTCAGAGATTATTCCATGGTGGTATAAACTAGAGGTTCACTGTGCTTTTCATCAATGTGCCCCGATGTAACATCCCATATAATATATGTCTAGAATAATATCATACAGTGTTAATTTTTTGGTACTGACACCATCATAAGTGCCTAATAGCATAATTCACATACTTGACCAACTATAAAAATTCTATACAACAATGGTGCAAGACATGGAAATCATATTAATACAAAAGCTAAGATCAATACAATATCCAATATTGTACAAAGATATAGAAATACACAGCGGAAGACTAAAATTATGCTTCACTTGAAACATCCCGAGCATAGCTCCACTTGTAAATCAAACCTGCAAAAAGGAACCTACAAAACAACAACAATATTGGGGTGAGATAAAAATAACTCAATGGGTTCCCTATCTTAGAGTTCTCTCGACTCTAAGGGTTCTATCAAAACCTAAATCAAGTCTTTACAAAAGAAAAACGACCTCGAGTTCACACGGCTCACTCTCTTTGGAACCACATCCAAGAGTTCTTCGAATCCTACTATCACTAGCTAGGATATTAACTTTTACTTCTCATGGGACTCGATATAACACCCATCTCAAGTTTAAGGTCACTCCTCCATAAGGAAATCGAAACGAGATGGAATACCCACCTCAAGTATTCACCAGGAAGGCTTCCCATGGGACTCATTATAATACCCATCTCAAGCGACTACCAAAATGGATGCTTCCCGTGGGACTCAGTAGAATACCCACCTCAAGACGAACAATCTGATGCTTCCCGTGGGACTCAGTGGAACACCTACCTTAAGACTTATACAATGTTTCCTATGGGACTCAGTGGAATTCCCACCTCTAGCCGAACAATCTGATGCTTCCCGTGGGACTCAGTGGAACACCCACCTCAAGACTTACACAATGCTGACAATACCTCAAGCCTTTAAGGATGCTTCCCGTGGGACTCAGTGTAATACCCACCTCAAGACTTACTCAAGACTTTTTGGAGAATACTGGATATTACACGTCAATGATTCGCAATAACCTAGGATAAACCTAAGCATCTCATGGTCATGCCATCTAACAATTCCTAGTCACAATACTAGTCCACACTATTGGCTAATGGTAAGATTTCCTAACACTTCCTCCATCCTTGATACTTTTAGTTATATAGTTTTCAAACATATAACTCTAACATTCTAGTTTAATTATCATCATTAAAATAATCCCACAATGATCTCATTGTTTCTATTCTCAATCAATTATCATGATTTAGTACACTTTCCATAACAAACGCCTGTTCCATAGTTTGACTAACACTACAATTCCTTAACTAACAGAATCACAGTTAATCAGAAAAGTCTGGTAAAATTTGCTCAATTCAACATTTCTCGACATCGTATGGTAAATCATGTTTTTAGCTTCGAATCGATATGTGGAACACTAAAAACGGATACTCGGATCACAAATTATGAATTAAATATGAAAACTGAACTTCCAGGTCTAGTTGAGCGAGCCCTTAGCTCGCTGAGCGAGCTATACCCCTGTCTTTGCTCGTTGAGCAAGATCCTAATCGCTGACCAAGCTATACCAGATCACCAAACTTCTTTTGCAAAATTCATACGCTCGTTGAGCGACCCTAGCTCGCTGAGCGAGCTCTGCGATTCCAGAATTTTCAGGCTTACCGGAAACATCATTTTCCATGCCAAAATCAACCAAAAAAGAAGAATCAAACACTAAACATGAATATATCATATATTAGTCATTATACTTCCATTTAACCGAGTTTTAACCGTTTAATCTATCAATTTCTAAGATTTTCTACAAAACCCTAAAAACTATAAACTCAACCAAAACTCAAAAGAAAAGTTTTTTAGTAAGAACACACCTTGCAATCGACGAGGAGGTTGGTGAAGATGAAGATTTGGTGGAGGAATGGTGATGATCCAAGCATTTACTCTCTTAGGGTTTTCTTCCTCTTCTTCTCTTCTCGTCTCCCTTTCTTTCTTTCCTTTTCTTTCTTTCTCTTACCAACTTTCTTTCTTTTCTTTTCCTTTTATAATACATAACTTGTTTTCTTTCTTTTAAAAACCAAACAATGTATATTATACAAATATACAATAGTTAGTATACTAACAGGTCAAATTTGAGAATATCCAAAAAAATATCTTTGAGTCAGATAATACTATTTTATCCTAATTAATATGATCCAGGGTGTTTAATTAAACACGGGGTATAACACACGGGGCATGATATATAGAATTAATTTCCATTAAAGATTGAAGTGTAGAAATTGATAAGGAGCAATGTTTTGCCTTTCAATGATGTTAATCCGAATGAGAAGACAAATCCGCTTCCGAAGCATGGTATTACGTTTGTGAGTATGGCAGGTGGTAATGTTGAGGATCATTCTACTGCTGCAATCATAGAGGGTGATTATGGTTTGGAAGATGATCATAGAGAAGAGATTCCATATAACCTTTGGAAACCGTATCTGGAAGACCCTGAAAATATTACTCTGATGGAGAAAATGCTTATGAGTCTTTTTGACCTGATCTGAAGGTTGATGCCATCATTGAAGATGATGAAGATGAAAAAATGCCTAATTTTGTTACGCACGAAAAGATTTGCAAGAACTTGATTGTTGTTGATGTTCCTTCTATTGTTCATTCTTCAAAGTAATTTGTTTTATTTTCTTTCAAAAAAATATGTTCACTCTGCCCAAGGTGAAAGTGAATTTTGTCGGGCTTTGTTTCAAATTTTTATCATCATCAATAAAATGTTATTTTGTTATTTCCATATGTGTTATTTTTTTCTTTTTTGCTTTATTATGAAAAATGGTAACATAAAAAACCCAAAAATAATAATAATCGTTGTTTATTTGCATAATGTTTGCACTTTTGTTCATACTCTATAATAAAAATAAAATCATTGTACAGATTAATTGATAAACCCATTGAAAACAATGATCCTATGCCCACTCCAAACATTGATTTCCCTATGTTCAATGCTGAGGAAGAGGATGTTGAAGAAATTCCTGATGAGATTTCGCGGTTTTTTGAGCATGAGGAGAAAGTTATTCAGCCTCATGAAGAGTCATTAGTGATGGTTAACATGGGTTCTGAAGATGATAAGAAAGAAGTTAATATTGGTGCATTGCTTGGTCCTGAAGTTAAGAAGAGAATGGTAGATCTTCTTAGAGAGTATGTTGATGTGTTTGCTTGGTCTTATCAGGATATGCCAGATATTGATACTAATATTATGGAGCATAGATTTCCGATGAAGCTTGAATGTCCATATGTGAAGCAAAAGTTGAGAAGAAGTCATCCTGATATGACAGTGAAGATCAAAGACGAGGTTCAAAAGTATATTGATGCATGTTAAATTGTGACATCTAATTATTCTCAATGGGTGGCCAATATTGTGCCTGTTCCAAAGAAACTCAGAAAAGTCTGAATGTGTGTTGATTACAGAGATTTGAATAAAGCTAGTCATAAAGATGATTTTCCATTTCAGCACATTGATGTGTTGGTAGATAATACGACAAAGTTTGATGTGTTTTCCTTTATGGACAATTTTTTTGGTTATAATCAAATAAAGTTGGCACCCGAGGACATGGAAAAGACCATATTTATTACACCATGGGGAATATTCTGCTACAGAGTGATGCCCTTTGGATTGAAGAATGCTGGTAGGACATACTAAAGAGCTATGGCTACTCTTTTCCATGATATGATGCATAAAGAAATTGAGGTATATATTGACGATATGATCGCTAAGTCGAGGACTGAAGAAGATCATGTTTAACATTTGCTTAAATTGTTTCAGAGGTTAAGGAAGTTTAAACTTTGTTTGAATCCAAACAAGTGCATTTTGGTGTATGTTCTGGAAAGTTATTAGGTTTCATTGTCATTCATAGAGGCATTGAAGCTGAACCTGATAAAGTGAAAGCTATTTGGGAAATGCCTGCTCCAAGAACTGAAAAGAAAGTAAGAGAATTCTTGGGTCATTTGAATTATATTTTGAGGTTTATATCTCACATGACTGCCACATGTGCTCCGATCTTTAAGTTTCTTCGGAAAGACCAAGGCCTCATCTGGATAGATGATTGACTGAAGGCGTTTGAAAGTATCAAAGAGTATCTGCTTGAACCTCCTATCATATCTCCTTCGGTGGAAGGTAGACTGTTGATTATGTACTTGACTGTGTTGGAAGATTCCATGGGTTGCGTGCTTGGTCAGCAAGATGAATCTGGAAGAAAAGAATATGTGATTTACTACTTGAGTAAGAAATTCACTGATTGTGAGTCTTGGTAATCCGTGCTTGAAAAAACTTGATGTGCCTTAGCATGGGCTCTAAAGCATCTTCGCTAGTATATGTTGAATCATACCACTTGGTTGATATCCAAAATGGATCTAATCAAGTATATCTTTGAAAATCTTGCTTTGACTAGGAATATTGCTCATTGGAAAATGTTGTTGTCAAAATATGATATTGAGTACTGAGCTCAAAAAGCTATAAATGGTAGTATCTTGGCTGACCATTTTGCACATCAACCGATTGATGATTACCAGTCCATAAAGTTTGATTTCCCAAATGAGGACGTGATGTGATTGAAAATGAAATATTGTAATGATCCTTTGATTGAGGAAGATGCGTTGGTAACTATAGCTTCTATGATAAAGGTTCACCAATGGAATGTTGTTCCCATGATTAGTGTGACGTGGCTTGAAAGACCAGTTCATATGTTTGCGGTTGAAGAGGTATGTGATGACAAGAATTAGTATCATGATATTAAATGTTTTCTCCAGAGTCAGGAATACCCACTTAGAGAATCTGATAAACATAAAAGGACTTTGAGGAGATTGGCAGGCAATTTCTTCCTGAATGGAATTGTGCTTTATAAGAGGAATTCTGACATGGTCTTGCTCAGATGCGTGGATAGACACGAAGCAAACCTGTTAATGAAAGAAATTCATGAAGGATCTTTTGGTACCCATGCCAATGGGCATGCAATGGCTAAAAAGTTGTTGAAAGCAGGTTACTATTGGTTGACAGTGGAATCTGACAGTCGTAAGTATGTAAAAAGTTCCATAAGTGCCAAGTGTATGCTGATAAGATGCATGTCCCACCAACTCATGTTAGTGTAATTTCTTCCCCGTGGCCTTTCTCCATGTGGGGAATTGATATGATTGGTATGATTGAACCCAAGGCTTCGAATATACATCATTTTATTCTTGTGGCAAATGAGTACATCACCAAGTGGGTAGATGCGACATCCTATGCTAATGTGACCAAGCAAGTTGTGGTTCGGTTTATCAAGAATAACATTAACTGCAGATATGATGTTCCGAATAGAATCATTATTGATAATGGTTCAAATTTGAATAATAAGATGATGAAAGATCTTTGTGAAGAATTCAAGATTCAACACCATAATTTTTCTCCTTATAGACCGAAGATGAATGGTATTGTTGAAGCTGCGAATAAGAACATTAAGAAGATCATTCAGAAGATGGTTGTGACATATAAGGACTGGCATGAGATGCTCCTTTTTTCTTTGCATGGGTATCATACATGCGTCCGCACTTCAACATGGGCAACCCCTTTCTCACTGGTTTACGGTACATAAGCAGTGATCCCCGTCGAGGTTGAGATCCCCGTCGAGGTTGAGATCCCATCAAAAAGAGTTCTGATGGAATCCAAGTTGATTGAGGTTGAATGGTGTCAAAGTAGATTTGATTAGTTGAATTTGATTAAGGAAAAGAGAATAACAACTTTGTGTCATGGTCGGTTGTACCAACAAAGAATGAAGAAAGCTTTTGACAAGAAGGTCAAACCTCGTGTATTCAGAGAAGTCAACCTCGTGCTCAAAAAGATCCAGTCTTTCATGACAGATTCTCGGGGCAAGTGGACTCCAAACTATGATGGCCCATATGTTGTTAAGAAAACCTTCTCTGGCGGTTCATTAATTCTTACAACTATGGATGGTTAGGAGATCACTCGTCTTGTGAATGAGGATGTAGTCAAGAAATACTTTGCCTAAAAAAATAAAAGAACAGATCGCTAAGTTGAAAACCCGAAAGGGAGGCTTAGGCAAAAAGGAGCGTCTTAGTGGATTGAAAAACCGAAAGGGAGGTCAAGGCAAAAATTAGAGACATAAACAGAAATAATTATCCCGGTAGATTAAAAACCCGAAATGGAAATCTAGGAAAGATTTAGGGATCATTGCAAGTAACAACATCGACAGACTGGATCACTTGAAACAACCGAAGATTTAAGATTCTATTCCTCAGCAGAATTGCCCATCAAATATTTTTATTCGCTCATCCTTTACTAAAGTTTCGGACATAGTGGAATTCAAAGTTGATAGGGAGAATAGTGATCATTGTATTTCAATGTAGCCCTTTTCCATGTATTTACCATTTTTCAAATTTGTAATGATCCATGGAGTCATGCCATTTGTTGACTACCATTCTATCAATGAATTTGAGCTTTTATCCAATTGTTTGTAATTCTTTATATTATTTATGTTTACAAAATTCCATTTAATTTTAATGATGATTTTTTAAACAAATTTAATAAAATGAATTTTTGAAGATTATAAAAACATTTTTCTTTTGATATATGAATAAAGAAAGAATATCATCAATGATTTCAGGGGTGGTAAAGTCCTGATGTGTGTAATTTTCCTCTCCCAAAGAAGAGTTTAATCTAGTTGTTCCTGTAACACCTCATTTTTAATATTTAATCGTCAGGTATTTTTGGTATTGTATTGTCCTTGTTTAAGGCATATGTTTTGTCGTTTTGGTGTAATGTCCTAGTGGGACGGGTAGAATCGGGTTGCGCTTAGTAATAACGGGTGTGTGAATTATAGTAAGACTATTTAATTACTATTTTCTTAATATTAATATTATTATAATTATAATTATCTTTATGAAACAATATTAGTAATAATATAATTAAAATTAATATTAGTATTATTTGGAATACGGGAAAGTTTAGTAAAATATCAAGGTGAGGGTTTAGAGGTGAATTAGACAGAACAGCGAAATAGTAAAAGATTAATCGTAAAAGATTTGTGAAAGAACCAAGAGGCTAGGAAGAGGAAGTTCAACCTAGGGCACCCAATTATTGAAGAAATTCGTAGGAATTTTCACCCAAATTCAAGGTAAGGGGGGAGAATGAATTTAAATTCTGGTGGTTTAACATGATGGGTAGTGAAGGCTTCCTTCCCTCGTAGGAATTTTATGTTGTTCTGTTGTTCTGTGATGAATCAGTACATGTATGATTGTTGTTGCAGGTTGATACATGTTAATGCATGACCTTGATGAATTTTTGTTGGAATCTTGTTGTTGTTGGTGTTCTGATATATGCATATGTTATGCAAATTTTGTTGTTGGAGATGAACTGGTTTTAATAATGATAAGTAAAAGGAGAATAATATTATTAGTGTAAAATTGATGTAGACACAAGGTTAGGCCTGAACTAGAGTGGAAAAATATGAAACCCGTAGCAAAATCTGGACTGGTGGGGGAAACAGTTTTTAGTAATAGATATATGCATTACGAGTAACACTCTGGGAATTACATGTAACACTCTAGGCATTACGCGTAACACTATACTTGCTATGCAAATTTTAGTAACAGATATGGGTATTACACGTAACACTCTTGGCATTACGCGTAACACATTTGGCATTACGCGTAACACCAGCGGAGGTGAGGAAAAATGTGATTTTTGCGATTTCTATCCCGATTTTGCATGCATGGCCGATTCTTTTGGTAAGAAGTATTGAGATGGACCTTAAGACATAGTTAAACAATGTTTAACATCGAGAAATAAAATAATGATGAAATTTAGCTGGATTTAATTAGTTGAGTAATCGGTTAAGTCGCGTGAGGTTATTATTAGTGAATTCCGTGGAAATATTGTTGTGAATTGATCGGATGGATCGTTTAGATGTATAATATGGTGAATTATACATGTTTTATGAATTTTCATAGTCATGCATACATTTATTAAAATATTGTTGGGATGATCGTGTCGGATGGGCGCATACGATCATCCGTACTCCGTTATGGAGAATGATGGGATAATCATTGTCGGATGGGCGTATGTGATTATCGTGTTCGATAAAATGAATAAAACTTGGTACCACATGCATTGTGTCGTGTTGAGTCACATTGCATAACTATTGTTGTATTGTTGATGCGTAATAATTGTTGTATCTGTTGTTGCTTGATTATTGGTGTAATTGTTGTATTTGTTGTTTTATGTGAGAAACTACCTTGAAGATGTTATATGCAGCGTTTATGTTTGAATTTGTTTCTCACCCATTTGTTGTTGTTGTTGCATTTGTGCTTCTTTTGAAGTACATATTACCCAGGTACTTCAGAGTGCATGGAGTCGTGTTTCCTGTTCGAGTCTAGGATGCTCTGATACGTAACATGGGATGAGGGACTCTTAGTTATTTATTTTGTTTCCGTTACATATATTTTATAAACCAAATTATTGAGGATATTTCGTTAAGATTGGCTTATTTCCCAAGTTGAATTAAATTGTTATTTCCGTTGTTTTTAATAAAGAAATTCTTTTGGTGATGGTTGTTGGAAATAATGTGGCATTCCACTTTGGAAACTCTGATTTTATCGTAGTAAATTTATTTTGTAAGTTGGGATAAGTTGGGTGTCACAATTGGTATCAGAGAAGGTCGGTCCAACCGGCCAGATGTTGTTGTTGAGTCAGTCCTTAGAATATGAGTTGTTGTCGTGTTCTAATCTGAGGTGTTTGTGTTTGTTGTATTAGTATGGCGGGAAGGAATGATGCTACACTTTCTTCTGCTATGCAAGCCATGGCGCAAGCTGTTGAGAACATTGGTCCAACTATTGGGAATGTTGAATTTCGTGATTTGGATCAATTCAAAAGTAACAAGCCGCCTACGTATGATGGGGGTATTTTGGATCCAGAGGCTGCACAGAAATGGCTGAAGGCTATTGAGAAGATCTTCAGGACCATGAGGTGAAATGATTATCAGAAGGTGAGGTTTGGTATTCACATGCTTAAGGGCGAAGATGAGGTCTGGTGGGACAACAATCGCAAAAAGGTTGGAAACTGAAGGTACTGCTATTACTTGGGTTGCGTTTCGAGGTGAGTTTCTAGAGAAGTACTTTCTATAAGACATTCGTAGTGCTAGAGAGGTTGATTTTCTGGAACTTAAGAATTTAATATGACTATGGCTGAGTACATCGTGAAGTTTGAAGAGTTGGTGCAATATTATCCACACTATAACACTGAAGACGCTATGACTTCGAAGTGTTTGAAATTTGAGAATGGGTTGCGTCCTGAGATCAAACAGGGCATTGCTTTCCAAAAGATTAGGAATTATCCAGAGCTGGTGAGTAGAAGCAGGATTTATGATAATGATAACAGGGCTTAGGTTGCTCACTACAAAGCTATGAATGATAAGAAGGGTAAGCAGAGGTTTGGGGGTACTCCTTATAGTGCCTCAACTAATAAAGGTAAATAGAAATCTACTGCTGACAAGAAGCCAAGTGGGTGAGGGGTAAATCCCAATCACGTGAAGTGTTTCAGATGTGGAAGCACAAGTCATCGTGCTAATACTTTCCAAAATAAAGTCAATAAGTGCTTCAAGTGTGGGAGGACATGTCATGTGGTAGCTGACAATAGAGCTACTATGCCTACTTGTTTCAGTTATGGCGAACAGTGTCATATTAGTACAACTTGTCATAAGCCAAAGAAGACTCATGGAGCCAGTGGTAAAGTATTTACTTTAGTGGGAGCCCGATCCACTAATGAGGAGGGTTCTGTCAAAGGTACGTGCTTTATCAATAGTACTCCTTTGATTTCTATTATTGATACGGGTGCAACACACTCGTTTATTTTTGTTGATTATGTGAGAAGGTTAGGAATTGTACCGTCTACTCTAGAGAGAAGAATGACAATCGAAACTCCGTCTATTAGTTCTGTGGTTAAAAATTTAGTGTGTTTGAAGTGTTCACTAACTATTTTGGATAAAGACTTCTATGTGGATTTGATTTGTTTACTGCTTGGAAATTTGGATGTTATTTTGGGGATGAACTGGTTGGAGTTCAACCGGGTTTATATTGATTGCTATAGGAAGAAGTTATTGTTTCTTACTCCTAAAGAGGAAGCATTGGCTAATTCCTTATCTACTAAAGAGTTGAGGACTTTTTTGGAAGATCAGGAGAAGATATTTGCATTGTTTTCATCATTGTCTATGTACCTCAAGGTATCAGCTAGTGAATTTCTAGTTGTCAATGAGTTTCCGGAGGTGTTTCCTGATGACATTACGGAATTACCTCTAACAAGAGAAGTTGAATTTACTATTGACCTTATTCCTGGTACAAGGCCTATTTCTATGAAACCGTATAGGATGTCTGCATTAGAATTGACTGAGTTGAAATCTCAGATTGGAGAGTTGTTAGATAAGAAGTTTATTAGGCCAAGTGTATCATCGTGGGGAGCTCCAGTTTTGTTAGTAAAGAAGAAGGATGGTAGTATGCAGTTGTGCATCGATTACTGTCAGTTGAACAAGGTGACCATTAAGAATAAGATCCGCTTCCAAGGATTAATGACTTAATGGATCCGCTAGTTGGTGCACGTGTTTTTAGTAAAATTGATCTGAGGTCATGTTACCATCAGATTCGAGTGAAAGAATTTGATATTCAGAAGATTGTGCTTAGAACTCGATATGGACATTATGAATATGTTGTGATGCCTTTCATAGTGTCTAATGTGTCGGGTGTATTTATGGAGTATATGAACCGTATTTTTCATTCTTATTTAGATCAGTTTGTTGTGGTGTTTATTGATGATATACTTATTTATTCTAAGAATGAATATGATCATAAGGAACATTTGAGAGTTTCTTTGTAGGTGTTGAAAGATAACAAGTTGTTTTCTAAGTTATCGAAGTGTGAATTATGGCTTGATAATGTGAGTTTATTAGGTCATGTTATTTCTGGTGATGGTATAATAGTGGATCCTTCTAAGGCTAGTGTGGTGTTGCAATGGGAACATTCGAAGACAGTAACGGAGATTCAATGTTTTTTGGGTTTAACAGGTTATTATAGAAGATTTATTTAAGGGTTTTCTAATTTGGCGTTGTCGTTGACTCAATTGACTAGGAAGAGTCATGCGTTTATTTGGAATGTAGCTTGTGAGGAAAGTTTTGAAGAGTTAAAGAAGAAATTGACTATGGAACCAATGTTGGTTTTACTATGTCTTGGTGAACCTTTTGTTGTGTATTGTGATGCGTCCAAGATAGGACTAGGTGGTGTATTGATGCAAGATGGTAAGGTGGTGGCTTATGCCTCTAGAAAATTAAGGGTACGTGAGAGGAACTATCCTACTCATTATCTTGAGTTAGCCGCAATGGTTTTTGTGTTGAAGATTTAGAGGCACTATTTGTATGGGTCAAGATTTGAAGTGTTTAGTGACCATAAGAGTTTAAAGTACTTGTTTGATCAGAAAGAGCTAAATATGAGGCAAAGAAGATGGTTGGAATTTCTGAAAGATTATGATTTTATTTTGAGTTATCATTGGGATAAGGCTAATTTTGTAGCAGATGCATTGAGCCGCAAGGAAATTTACATGTCGACATTGATGGTGAAATAATTGGAATTGATTGAGTAGTTTAGAGACTTTTAATGTGAGACGACACCTGAGTGTGTTAAGATTGGAATGTTGAAGGTGAATAATGACTTCTTGGATATTATTAAAGAGAATCAGAGACTTGATTTGAAGTTGGTAGATTTGATGCCTACAGGAGGAAATGATCATGAAAGTGGTTTCCAGGTAGATAATTCTGGTGTCGCTCCCGAGATTTTCATCCGAGTACAAACGCGAAAGTGGCACGGAAAAGGTAGAGTCGCCAGCCAGGCATTTTTATCCCGAAGGAATGGGAAAGGTAATGTTGCACAAACCTAAGAGAGAAGGAAAGGACGAGGACTTACGAACCAAAGATCTGGGTTCGGGAGTCGGTTACAACCTGGGAAGGAATTAGCACCCCAGATCGTCTGTCGTACCCGACGGGATCCACGCTTGCTTGTTTGTTTCAAAGGGTGAGAAATAAGATGTTGCTGAACAAATGAACTGCTACTAGAACTGGAATTGAAATAAGAAAGGAACAAAAAGAGAACAAAAAGAAAGAATGGGGAAAATGTAGGGAAAATAAAGAATGTGATCGAACGGGCCCTACCCTGCTACCTACGTACCTCATCGGGAAAATGAGGATCAGAGTCGACGTAGTTCGCCTAACTAAGGTGGGAACTATTTGTTTGTGTATTTTATGGATGGAACTGCATATGTCTATGCTCAGGTGTTGTATGCTTGTCTGGTACGAGTGCATTTACCGTCTTGCATGCGAGACAAGTCGTCGCAAGTTCACGTTGTGAATGAATGAGATGAGAAAGAGAAGTTCCCGCATGATAATCGCTTTTTTTTTTGTCTTTTATGAGTTTTGTATGAATTTGGCACAACGAAGTGAATTCAAACTCTTTTCCATGGAATGTGTACTTGCTACTACATTCCAAGATGTAATTATAGAACAAGCACACCCAACAAGGAGAATTTATCCAAGACTGGTTTCCAAGGTTTAAGTTCACTAACTTGTTGAACTTTATTACATGCTTTTGTTGATTTAGTAAAGAAATGTCTTTTAGATTTTTCTTTGTGAAAAAACCCCTTGATAAGACTTGTACATCATGCTAGAAAATCCTACACCATTCCAAGATGGAATGAATGTAAGTGCCCCATGGAATAAGGCTATACACAAGGAATTCTTTCATGCATTTATTAAGTGTTTTTGGATTTTGTTTGAAGATGAGAAGAGAAGACTAAAAGAGATAAAGGTAAAAGCTAAGGAGGACAAAGACACAACCCTAAGTCATCCTATTATGTACAAAGTGTGGTCTTATGGTTAATGAGGCATTTTAACCTAAGGAAGAAAAGAAAATAAGAAAATAAAATTAGAACTCAACTTACTTCCTAAGGAAGTCAAGTTAGTTTTAAGAAATGGGAAAGCCTATACAAGTTAAAACACAAATATTAAGGCAACAAACAAAAATAAAGTGAAGAAATATTGATTCAAAATGCATATTAAAGCATAAAACTAAAAAATAGGGCTAAACCTCATGTTAACATACTTAATGGGAATTCTACTTAATACCAACATTCTAAAATCATTAGCTAAACTAAAGGAATTTACTTAATACCAACATTCTAAAATCATTAGCTAAACTATAATAAATCATCATAATATCCTAAGATCAAGCCTAATTAAACTAAATCTTAATGAACCATAAAATCCTAAACTAAACTAGGTGGATTTACAATGTAAAAAATGGACTAAAACCAATGCACTAAAAAAATAGTAAACATTCTGGAAAAAATATGAAATTAAATTCCTAAGGTCTCTAACCTGAACCTAATATTGTGTTAAAAAATATCCTAAAAATTCATATCCTAACTATGTCAAATGTCACTTAAATCTACCTAAGAACTATTCACAATTTTACACAAACTAAGCTACCAAAACAGTGGGTAAAATGGCCTAAAAAATATACCAAAAATTATTCCAGGTCCTATTATTAGTCCTCTAATTATAGCAAAAAGAATGTTCTAAAAACCATACAGGAGGTGGGAGAAATAAAATGCACAAAATAAAGTGTAGATGAAAGAATTCAACATAACACAAATTAGATGGAAAATCGAAATTAAATTGAAAAATGCCAAAATTTAGAAAGTAAAAATGTAGAAAAGTTACAAAATTAATTATAATCCTACTAAAATTTTTATGGAATTTTATTATGCGTTTTAGTATTTTTCTGAATTAAAATCAAACTATATCTAAACAAAAATTATTAAAAAAAATAAATACAAGGAGGGGGTGCAGGAAGAAGCTTTTGTTAGTTGAAATGCTAATGGGCTTAGTAAATGGGGGTGTAAAAAGCGAAATGCCTAAGGTCCATATGCGCAGGAATTAGAGGTGCATCTCATGGAATTCGGTCAAGCTTTTGACTTTAACATGGGCCACATGATTCAGTCTTTTTTCATGGTAATCTAATCAAATGGATCACAACGCAAGCTTATGAAACACTATGGTATACTGGCGCACACTGGAAGGTGACAAGTGTCACCACCGATGTGGCTGGAGCCACAATAATCTCCAACCTTATCACAATGGAATCTTTAACGGTACATTTATTCCTCTTAATGCGGATTAATTGCAATTATTATCCTTAATTCTCATTAACTTATTCTTTATTCTTATAATTAAATTTCTTAATATTCCAATATAAACAAAACTTAATTACATAAACATTGATATACGACACAACAAGCATAGAGAAAACCCTAAATTCAATCCTTCCTCTTTCACCGCCACGGACGCCACCTTCCCCTACACAAACTCACCGCCGGAAGCCATGAACTCAGCTTCCTTAACATCTCCCCTTCAATCCTAAATCAATACTGATTACTACCTACTCTTTCTTCCCCCAAATCAAAAACTTAAACCCTAGCCGCCACAATTACCTCGTCAGAAATCAAATACCTTCACTGCCATGGACCCAGCTCCACCAACATCTCTTCTTTGCTCTTAAATCACTTTACCTCTACATAAACTTCACTCACTCGTACGCTCAGCTATCGCCGCCGCCAAGACCCTACCTAGAACATGCAAGGCTGATTCCGCCCCTCCAACAACACAAGTATAACACAAGAATGGTATGAGAATAGTTCGTACCTTGTATCGTAGAAGATGAAATGCGAATGGAGGACTTTGATTCGTTGAGGAGAAAAATTCCGCATAAGAACACGATGTGAATGCGACGAAGACGTCTTCACGTTGTAGCGGTAAAATCATGAGTGTAAGCTATTGATTAACTTAACTCGATGAACACAGAGTCGCCACCGCGCTTTTCTTTATTTCCGAAAGGAAAAAGGTAAAAGAACGAATAAAAACCTAGGAGTCTAAAACCAAAAGCTAAAAGAAACAAACAGAGAATGGGTAAGGGGATTGGTTACGAACCGGGAAGGTTTTAGGCACCCGACTCGTCCGTGGTACTCCACGGGAGCCCTTTGAAATATTTATTGCTTTTTGGTTTGAAATTGGTTTGTTTAAAATGATGGAAGAGATGAGGAGAAGAATATTTTTTAATGATTTTGTGTTTGATAAGGTTTTAACGCCTTATGCCTACGTACCCACAAAGTGCAATGCGAGATCAAAACCTCGTAGTTCGTGGCACAAAATTTGAAAAGAACAAATGGGTTGAGTTGATTTTAAAATGTAGAGATAAGTCGTCATCCTTTAGCGAATAATTCCGCTAGAAAGGACGAATCATATCTAAACATGTGGAAAAGAAAAGGGTGCACGAAGCACAAAAACAATTGAGTGGGTTTGCATTTTTTAAAGTATGTAAGAAAATGGTTTTTGATATATTTACATGAATTAATATTGATTAAGAAAATAAAGTGAAAAGATTAAAAATCGCTTGACCTAAGTCAAGGTTTATTTATGAAAGTGTTTGAAGTTTAGAAAACAAGAAGGTTTTTGAAATAGGAAGACGTTTTGAAATTTAAAGAATGGGGAAGAGATGAAGGGACTAATCCTAGTACTTGAATTAAAAGTTAAGGAAAGAGTTTACCAAACCATAATATGCACAATTCTTCAAAGTTCGGAATTCCTTCTTCAAAGGCTAATGAAATAATCTTGAGGCCGAGGTTTCTAACCCATTCCAACTTGAGCAAAAGGGGAAGATCTTAAGGTCTAAGTCCACTCTCCAAAAAGCACGGGATAGTAACCATTAGTCCAAAATTAGAAGTCACAAGTCTTTTAAGTGTTCAATCCTTTATTAAGTGTTTTGATATCCAAATGGACAAAAATAAAATAAAAAGTAACAATATGAACATAAGCAAATGATATATGATATTATATGATAAAGCATAATAAAGAGATAAGGGAGCAAGAGATTAAAATAAAAGGATAAGGTGCGAGAGATTAAATTTAAACAATTATATATTCACAATGTTATAATATTTACAATATAAAGCGGTATGATGAACTTAATCAAGCACAACCACGACAAAGAATAATAAAATTGAGGCAACCGGATCCAAGTGGATCTTTAATCCGAATCGGGACAACTTTAGGTCTATGTTAAGCAATCGCCGAGTAATTTACGAAGTAATTACCCTACAAATGAGGTCGGCCACCACTAATTAAAGTGGAAAATATTCGTGTTAATACATGTTAGAGAAACGATATAATGGATCGTTCTCCGAAAACATGCCACACTAAAAGAAAAAGGAAGGTCTAATCTTAATCAAGATTTTCGTTGAATTTCATCGAAAAGCAACCTATCACGATCTCAAAGTATGGAGAATGATCCAAATGATCATTCATCCATAGATTTGAAATAATGAAGATTAAACTAATCGGAAATCAACAATCTCGAATCGGAGATTGTCATCGACCAAAAATAAAAGAAGATGAAGAAAAATGGATCTATATAAAAAATAGATCCAAAAAGGAATTAGAATATATTTTTAAATTCTTTTCTCAAGTCTTTTTCTAAACATTCTTTTTAAAATACTTTTTCTAAAATTTTTCTCAAATCTATTTCTTAAAAGAATTATTTTAATAATATTCTAAAAAATATTATTAAAATAATTCTTTATTTACAAACCTCTTTGAAACACAATATATAAAATAAAACAAAATTAACCAAAGGAGGGGGTATAACCCACAAATAGGGTGTGGGTAGAAACAATGGATCTTCAAAGATCCAAGCCCAAAAACCAGAACTCACATCACTCTTTCTTATTAAAAAAACAAATATCAATTAAAAAAAACAAAAAAAACAACAGAAGTATATGACTTCTTCTTCTTCACGCTAAACGGAAACAGGGCAAAAACTCCCTTGCGATAAACCAAACGAAGAAAACAGGGGAGCAAAGGCGTCACCCTCACCTTCGTGAAATCAAACCGAAACCGAACGATCCTTCTTCTTCTTCTCTCACTCAAGAATTTCTCTTCTTCCTCCTCTCTCGATCAATTCCGTTTCTTCCTTGTTGATTCTCTTTTCTTGATGTTTATGGTTGAAAGTTAGAAAGAGGATAAAGAGAAAGGGGTTAGGGATTTTAAAGCTGGATAATTGATTTGGCAGGGATTCGGGAGGCTTTTGAAGCTTGGTTTGAGAGAGGGAGGAAGACTGTTTTTATAGGGGAAGCATGAAGAATGAGGGTTGCGTTTTATTTTCAACTCAGATGCGTTTTGGGTTCATGAGATTCTCGTGTAAGTTTTCATTTCAAATCTTAGTTTTTGTGATTTTAATTGTTGTTGCGTTTTGATTGTTGGGTGTTTGCGTTTTGATTTTTGAGTTGGGATTTGAAACAGGTGATGGATTCGTGCTTGCTGCGTGCGTGGGCATGCCTTGGGCGTGTTGTTTAGCTTGAGAAATGACCGTGTGAGGTACGGCTTGAATTTTGCTGATGGGAAAAGTTGGCTTGGATGAGAGGCTTTGGAAAGTTTTGTTGTTGTTGACGGCTTGAGCTGGCTGGAATTGTTGTTCTCGTGATGGCATGAAATGCTTGTAAGGGCTTGCAGATTAATGCGTGTTTTGCACTTGGCTTATTGTAAACACCCCAAATTTGCCCTCACCCATTCACACCATGGCTTGTGATCATTTCATATGCATAAATCCAATCATAGCATCTCATATCACATTTTTGGTCCACTGCATTGATTCTAGGTCATCTGCACCTAGGGTTTGTGATCTGAGCAAACCAAGAGCTTCTTGAGCCACTCCAAAGGTCATCAATCACTTCAAAGGGGTCCATGTATGTTCAAGCATCATATTATATCCTCTCAAAGTCAAGGATGTCAAAAAACTCACAAGAACTAAGAATGGTATGAAGGCAGAGCCAGGCTTGACTGCACAGATGACCTAGAATTAGGGTTTTGGTTTCAGAGGCCATAACTCCAACTTTTTTGGTCATTCTTGTTTCTATTGGTCTCTATATGGTATAAGGAGTAATAATATCAATTTTCATGAAGAAATTCCATGGGGAAGTCATCTGATCAAGAGTTGACTTTTCAAGCAAGTCAGTGCAAAATCAGGGCATCTGAGGCCCTCAATGACCCAACCAAAGGGGGTTCTTCATCATTTTGATTGTATATGATCTTTATTTCATCATAGAAGACATTAGAAGTTCTCAAAATTGAAGAATTTCAAGTCTTTTGCAAAGTTGACTTTTTGGGCAAGTTTGACTTTTAATGAAATTGTCATTTTAGGCAACTTTTTCAACCCTTACTTTTTGATTCAAGAAAGCTTCAAATGGAAAAACTTTGGTCATGAAAGTTGTAGAATAGATCTTTCCCTTTTCAAAAAGTACAAGAACATGACCTAATTCATTTTTGATCAAAAGTTATGGCTTGTCAAAGTTGGCTAAAATCACAAAATTTCAAAGTTTCCACCAAAGAGGCAAAGTTACAAATTCACTTCTCAAGGCCAATTAAGTCATCAAATGGACTTCTAAACTTCACAACATGATCACACAACATTTAAAAATCAGAATGGGCCAAGGGATCACATGTTTTATGGCTTATGGATCAAGATATTTCATAAAGAACCAAAGGCAAGGCAAGTTGCAAAACTCATCATAGCTTCTCCTCCACTTGCTGGCTAGCTTGCTGATCAATCCTAGGCCTCTCCTCACCTCATGCTGCGCAGGACATGCCTTTTGTACTTAGCTAGCAAGTAGCCCATGCCCTTCTTACACAACTTTGACATTTTTGCAAAAGCACCCATACCAATCAATAAAGCACATGTCACTTCATCTGACCAATGGCAATTGTTTATGCTCATCAAATGCAAGCCAAACATAACAAGAGGCAAGCCTGAAGCACCCCACAACTCAGCATCCTCATTTTCCACCTCTTGTGCAAAAGCTTTTGAAACTCATCACACAAGTCAAAAACACACAAACTAGCTTTACAGATCAACTCAACACATCTTCCTGGTCACAAAGCACCCATCACCATTGCCTTAAACTGCCAGAATCACAAATACGATTCTCACCTCACCTTGAGCAGAACCCCTGCCAGCTTCCAAACCAGCCATCACAAACTCTTTCTAAGCATCAAGACTTCATCAGGGGCCTAAAAGGAGTGGATTGCACGAAGAGAGGAGGTCAGAAAGCTCCAAACTGAAAAGCTTCAAACTCAGGTAGCTTCATGAACTTTTTTCCAGAAATGAGTTTTTAAGTTTCTAATTTGTTCTTCATGCTTTGCTGATCACTCTGATGTTCTTAGTTTTGAAAATGGTTGAGAAATAAGCATTTAATCTTGCTCTGAATCTTTTCTGACCTAAAAATGTTTGCTTTCGATTCATGCGATTAATGAAAGAGAAATGAGTTTTGAGTGGGGGTTTTGATTCAGTGAGGTGTGGGAATGATTTCTGGGTTGTTAGTTTTTATTTTTGTGAAGTTTTGAGGGTTTTAGGGATTTTCAGGTGGGAGTCCCACCGGAGAAGACGACCGGAGGTCTTCTCCGGCCACCTGAAAATAATTAGGGCTAATCCCTGTAATTAATTGTGGTTTGAATTCTGAGCGTTGGATGAGTTGACTTAGTCCATTCCCGCGCGTGCTCAATGGCCTGGATTGCTTCACTTAACCCTAATCCACGTCATTATCACTTTTAATTCAGTTTAATTAATTTAAATAGGATTTAACTCAGTTTGAATGTAGGCCCTAGGATCACGCGCGAAGTCTTTCCCTCCTTCCCCAGTTTAAACCTCAGCCTCAGGATGCACATACTTTTCATTTTCTTTAATTTTAATTCATTTATTTTGTATTTCTTTTCTACATTTTATTTAAAATAGCAAAACAATGTTAAAAATTCTGAAATGTTTTTGTATAAACTTTTATTTAATTTCAGAAACCAAAAAAATTTTTATTTTTATTTTTTGCATTTAAAAATATTTTTAAATCATTTAAAAGTTTATTTTTAATTAATTAATGAGAATTAATTAATTAAAAATACTTTTAGGTATTTAAAAATCACCAAAAAATTCATGAAACATTTAAAACCATTTAGAAACATTGTCCAACCCTCAAACCAAATTTATTTTTTGATCTTGATGCATTTTGATAATTTTCCATGGAATTAATTCATTTTCAAAGCATTATTTTGATCCAAACTTCCAAAAATCATTTCTGCCTAACCATTGAGAGTTGGACTTTGATTCTTTTTGCATTGTGTTTTGCATATCATGTAGTTTGTAAGATTAAATTGGCATGATTTGATCTTTAATTTTCCATTTGTTTGACATTTTTCTTGTTAAGGAACCCTAAAACCCTAGAAATTTTAGGAAATTCATAACTTTTATTAGGTTAAGAGTTGGAACCTCTCCTTTGGGCAGTGAGTTAGTATAGGTTTAGGGATCCTTTGAGTGCATTTTAAAATTTTTATCTTGATGTTTGCTTCTGATTTTGGTTTTTGTTTGATGCATTGATCATAAATCCTAATTTGGGCTTCCTTTTGCATACATCTTACATTTGCATTCATACCTTGACTTGCCATAGCATTTTGTGCATCCATTTGATTCATTTGACATCTTAAGACATATTGAAAGCATGTTTGATCATTGCATCTTGCATTTGCCATGTTGTATGTCATTTGCACTTCATAACTTTTCATATATGTTCATGGTTCTTAACTTGTTCCATTTGCACCCATAAGCTTGTATGATCATCCCCATGTGTTGTTTCATGTTTGCATCATCCCATAGCATCATTATCACCATGTGTGTGCTTCTGGTTTTGATTTACATCATGCCATTTCATTTCATTTTGCATTACATTGCATTTCTTTCACTAACTTTTCAGGTGGTAAGCTACTTTGAGAAGTGAATTTGCCTTCACTTCTCACATTTTCTTTTCATCTCTCTTATGCATCCATGCTGCATTTTATTATGTGTTTGAGATTGAGCTTGCTCATTCTTTTTCTTCTTACTTTCTTTCCTCAAGTGACTTGTCTTCTTAAATGAAGCAAGTTGCTTTGCTTCTCTTTGCTCCATTCATCTGCTTCCTGGTGGTTCCATTGAAGGCTTCTCTTGTAAACTTCACAAACCTTAGGAACAACCAAGCATGACAATGATTAGGGTTTTGAATAATCCCCCCACTTAGTTTTACCTTTGTGTCTCTTTGAGTCTTCTCTTCTCATAATCAGGGACTAAACCCTAAAGGCTTTAAGGCTTTGTGATTAAGCTTATGCCTGCATCCTTCTATTAGGATGGAGTGTATAACTTTAATCCTAAGTGTTAAACCCTTAATGTGTTTAACTCCTCTTAATCAATCCATCTAATAATCATCAAGACATCAAGCTTGTAACTTGGGCCTTGCATTAGGGTTCTAATTCTTCCTTAATTGGTTAAGAAGGACTAACCCTAGTGTTAATGGACAAGTCCCCCTCAAGTTGTCTTACAAACCCTAAAAATCACTTCATCATCATATCATTAACTAAAATCCACTTAAAAAAGGCTTTGTTTTGTCATGAGTTTAATCCCTAATCATGGATTAAGTTGAGGAGCTTTCCTCAGCTTAAACACCCTCATCTATTATCCTTCTATTAGGATGGTGTAATGAGTCTGTTTAATCCTTGATTATGGCTTAACCTCATTACTTAACACTAAACAAAACCAACAAAAACATCTAAATAATCACAAGTAGTTTAATGATCTTAATCCTACATCATGGTGATTAAGTGTGAGAAGCTGACTTCACACTTAAGGTACTCTCATTACCCCTAATCAGAGGGAAGATGTGATGAGTTTACTAAATCCATTGGTTTAGGCTTAAGCTCATTAATCTATGACAAATTTCCAAAAGCAATAAAAGACTGAAAACACAAAAACAAACAATAATCGTCTCCTCCGGGATTCTTTTCTCATCTCATTCACTCACAAACGAGAACTTGCTTCTTCCGTCTAATGCAAGACAGTTTGCACCTGAGCCAGACAGGTCATACACTTGAGCATAGACAAGTAAGAAGTTCACAAGTCAATTCATCTTTCAGTCTCTTTGGGTCGAACTACGGTGTTCTGACTTCCTCATTGCACAAGAGGATACGTAGGCATAACTTAACAGTTATCGAACAAAAGTCTCTGTATATTCCCCCTCTTTCCAGCTTTATTCTTTTAGCCTCACTATCATGAGCATTTCATTCTTGTCCTTACACTGACACTTTACTTATACACTTCACTTCTCTTACACTGACACCTGTACATCCTTTTCCAGCTCTTTTATACACAAATTGCACTGACACTACCCCTTTAAAACACAAATCTTTTAAGCGTGGATCCCGTCGAGTACGACGGACGATCTGGGTGCTAATACCTTCCCAGGTTGTAACCAACCCCCTTTCTCAGTCTCTCTGGTTCACGACCGTCTTATCCATGTCTTTCTAGGTCTATGCAGCATTACCTTTCCTCCGGGATAAAAATGCCTAGCTGGCGACTCTTTTCTTTTCCTGTGAGTTCACTCCTGTGTGTTCTCACACCTCCTTTCGCCGACCGTTCGCGTCTGTACCTTTATCTGGGCCATTCCCCATTTATCGGGAGCGACACTTATGTTGTTATTTTTGTTTGGCTGCAGGAAGCTTTGGCCTGGATTGATGGATACAGCTTCGGCTTGTTTTCGTTGCTTTTGTTGTTTCGGCAAGAGGCTTATAAGATGGCTGTTACGGGACTGTTTGGAAGTTGCACGGAAGAGGCTTGTGCGCTAGGCTTGTTGGCGTATGCGGGATACGGATTGAGGTGAGGCAAGTTGATTAAAAGTGTGGGCCAACTTTGGACTTGGGAAATTGGCTAGCACGTGGGGCTTGGAAAGCTGTGGTTGGCAAAGGCTGAAGTGATGGATTGTGGAAAAGCTGGGCAAGGTGGGCCAGCTTAGGCAAGTGTGGTACGGCTGAAGTTTTTGCCTTGGCTTTTGGTATTGTTTCGATGTGAGCCTGTTGCTAGGCTTGGATATTGTTTTGCTTAGCTGCGGGAATGATATGAAGTCTTGGCAGCTTGTGCGCATAGGCTTGATGGATGTATTGGCTTGTGCTTTTGGCTATGGGCGTACGGATGCAGCTGTGATGCACGTGAGGTGTTAATGTGAAATGGCTTAGGAAATTGGGGAAAGGTTTTTGGTAAGCTGAAGTCATAAGAGGCTTGTGGGCCAGTTGTGCATAGGATTGATGATGCCTTGGACTCTATTTTTTAATTAATATTTGAATAGAAATTGTGTGGCTTAAAAATAAAATGAAATTGGTTGTTAAAATTATTGATAAAAAAATGATTTATTTGGATAGAAATATAATAAAAATATTGGAAATTCCTAAAAAGGGATAATGGATATAAAACTAAAAAAAATGATTTGATGTGAGAAATAAAATTGGAATACGAATGGAACAAGTAAATTGAATATAAAAAATGGATTAAAAGAGAACGAGATAAATGGGATGTCAAAAAAACGAAATATGAATGGATATGGATAGAAATGGATAATATGATGTGATTTAGAAAAAAAAATGGAAAAGAAATTGGATAGAATGGATAAGAAAAGTATTTGCGAATGAATAAAAAAACAATGGATATATGGATAATATGTGGATAATGTGATTTGGTAAACAATCGAAAAAATGGATAATGAAAAATGGTCATAAAAAGGGTACGGATGGATAAATGGTTTAATCGGAAAGAAAAAGGATAATGGGTGGAATTTGGTTTTCAAGCCCACAACAAATCTCGATTTCTCTTTCACAAGCCTCTGATGAAATGAATACAACCAATCACAGAACCACTGATCTATTTGCCAATTCAACCCTAGTCACTGAAATCGTCTGAAAACTTCCCTGATGATTCGAAACCAAACTGAGGAAAATAAATCCTCAGATGAATCGCTGATGAACTGATGAACCGATGAACTGATAAACACTAAAGATTCAAACCAAACTTCGCACAAAACACTGCCTGATAACTGATGACTTTCACACTCAACACCACCTGAACTTTTGAAAACGCATTGTCCGAGAAATGAGCCATTGGCACACACAACTTGCAGTTGAACAATTTTCTAATAGTTTGACCAATATTAGGTCAAACATCCACTTGAAATCGAATTGTGACTGAACAAACGCATCTGAATTAAAATCATTGCCCTGTCTTTGAACACCTGCAACACAGAGAAGAAGAAGAATACTGCAAAATATTTTTTTGGTATTTTGGTTAGAAGTCAGTAAATATAAACAAATATAAAGAAATAAAAACAATGGTGATCCCCTGCGAAGCATAAACCCCAATATGAGGCGAAACTCGAAAGCCCGTGCGATCTTGTTTGTATGCAAAATGCAGATGATATGCAAAGAAAACTTAGGGCAAAAATTAGGGTGTTACAGCTGCCCCTATTTAAGTTTCTCCAATCCGAAGATATGAAGATTGACATCTTCGTCTCTACAAGATGGGAGAGACTTAAATACAGAATGCCCAATTTTTGTCCTAAGAGAACAAATGATATGATATGAATATGATATGCAAACCCAAGATCTCTGTGGGGAAAATATGACCACCAGAGAACAACAAAAATTTGGGACACAGAAGAAAATGCCGTTGGGGAAACAACAAACAACCAAAGAGTTACCAGGAAAATAAATCACTGGATAACAGACTCCACTTGGGAAAAGCTATGAAATAATCAGGGAACAGTATTCAACCAGGGAATATCAACACCCTGCCAGGAATATCAACCAAACAAAGTACTTGAATCCAAAAATGGAGAAGTACTGAGATGGAAAAGAATCATCAACTACCTGTTTACTGGGTAGGAAATACAACAGATTCGACTATCAATTTACTAGATAGGAGCAAAATACGGAGGGATAACCTCAATTAGCTTTTTACTGGGCAGAACAAATTCTCAACTACCTGATTTACTGGGCAGGAGTATAAGGGACTTGACTATCGATTTACTGGATAGGAGCATGATCAACTACCTGATTTACTGGGTAGGAACTCAATCAAATGGAAACAGCTTCTATTACCTTTTTATTGGGTAAGAAGAAAATATCTCGATTCTATTACCTTTTTACTGGGTAAAAGGAAAATAACTTGACTACCGGATTTACTGGGTAGAACAATTCTCGACTACCTGATTTACTGGGTAGGAGCTTAAGCAAAGGAAAACAAACTCTATTACCTTTTTACTAGGTAAGAGGATAAAATCTCGACTACCGGATTTACTGGGTAGGAGTACAAGTAAAAAGAACTTGATCAATTTGGTAATATTACACACTATCGATTACTGATAGCTTAATTTCAAAACAATATATCCACAAAAGGGGACCAAAGTTCAATCCAAGAACAAATTGGAGAGAAACGGTCAAACAAGACTCATCCCGAGGAGGAAATATCTCAACTGGGGAAAATTCCTTCCAGATAATAAACTGGGGAGGAAACTGAATTAACATCGTCCACGAGAAACAAACTCGGTGGGGAATTAGAAAGGATTAACTCTTTCTGCTTAATGGTCGACACTTTAAACTATAGAGGAAGACAAAACACACACTCTGTGGGAAAATCCACACCAAAGAGCAGAGAATAATGATAAACGCAAGAATGCAAGCAAACGATGCTATGTTCATGCGTATGAATATGCTTATGAATATGCTGACAAAACAGACATAAAGATAAGAAGCGGGTGACATAAACACCACAACAACCGGATACTCGGCTAATCCCAAGGCAACAATGCAGGGAAACATGCTGGAGATTCAACTTGAAATCTGCAGGGGAATATCATAAGCCATCAAAGGAATAAAATCCTACTACAAGGCTCAAATCATGATGAGACAGCATCTGCTAGGAACATCATCCTACTGAGGAAAAGGTAATAATCTGCTGAGGATGAAAATATTCTTGATAAAAATAAAACTTCCGAGGAATAACTGTCATACAACTCCTGCTCCACTTGGGGATAGAGTGCCAGACTTAAAAATCACAGAGGAGACTGCTGGAAATCAACACATGCAGACCTACTGGGGATCCAAATGGGGATATCAGAAGTTAACATCATAGCCAAAGTACAATTACGAGGGATTTTAAATCAATACCCAACATCAGGTAAAAGAAAACCTCTAAACTGACTTCTATATCAATACTTCTATATTCAAGGATGCAAATAATTCAGGCTGAGGAACAAGAGCTCAGCTGGGGATTCCCAATACTTCTCAATTCACAAATAACTTGCTGAGGAAAGATCAAAGCTCAGCTAGGGATTCTTAAAAACATCCCTTCCAACAACTCTTCTGGGGAAAACATACAATCTTCGTTCAACATCATTGTTGGGGAACAAAACATCATTAACATCAACTTGTTAAGACTATCCAGGAACTTCAAATGGACACAACCGAATCAAACCCTGCTTTGGGAGAGACGAGTTACACACATCCAGACTTTACCATTCTTGGAGGCACTATCAATATCCTTTCTTTGTTCATATATCCAAAGAAAAATGTTTTTAAAATCTTCAAAAATTAAATTTATTAAATTTGTTTCAAAAATCATCAACAACAATAAATTGAAATTTTGTAAACAGAAAAAATATAAAGAATTGCAAACAATTGGATAAAAGCTCAAATTCATTGATAGAATGGTAGTCAGCAAATGGCATGACTCCATGGATCTTTACAACTTTGAAAAATGGTAAAGACATGGAAAAGGGCTACATTGAGATACAATGATCACTATTCTCCCTATCAACTTTGAACTCCACTGTGTCTGAAACTTCAGTCAAGGATGAGTGAATAAGAATCTTTGATGAATAATTCTTCTGAGGGATAGAATCTGAAATCCTCGATTCCTACAAGTGATTCAGTCTGTCGACGCAGTTACTTGCCATGATCCCTAACTTTTGCCTAGATTACCCTTTCGGGTTTTCAATCTACCGGGATAATTATTTTTGTTTTTGTCTCTAATTTTTGCCTGGACCGCCCTTTCGGGTTTTCAACTTAGCGAGCTGTTCTTTTATTTTTATTTTTAGGCGAAGTATTTCTCGACTGCATCCGCATTCACAGGGCGAGTGATCTCCTCACCATCCATAGTTGCAAGAATTAATGAACTGCCAGAGAAGGATTTCTTAACAACATATGGGCCATCATAGTTCGGAGTCCACTTGCCCCGAGAATCTTTAAGGAAAGACTGAATCTTTTTTAGCACAAGGTCGCCTTCTCTGAATACACGAGGTTTGACCTTCTTGTCAAAAGCTTTCTTCATCCTTTGCTGGTACAACCGACCATGACACAAAGCTGTTATTCACTTTTCTTCAATTAAATTCAACTGATCAAATCTACTCTGGCACCATTCAGCCTCAGTCAACTTGGCTTCCATCAGAACTCTCATTGATGGGATCTCAACTTCGACGGGGAGCACTGCTTCTGTACCATAAACAAGTGAGAAAGGGGTTGCCCCTGTTGAAGTGCGGACGGATGTACGATACCCATGCAAAGCAAAAGGGAGCATCTCATGCTAGTCTTTGTACATCACAACCATCTTCTGAATGATCTTTTTAATGTTCCTGTTCGCAGCTTCAACAACCCCATTCATCTTCGGTCTATAAGGAGAAGAATTATGGTGTTGAATCTTGAAATCTTCACAAAGCTCTTTCATCATCTTATTGTTAAAGTTCGAACCATTGTCAGTAATGATTCTATTCGGAAGACCATATCTGCATATAAGATTATTCTTGATAAACCGAACCACAACTTGCTTGGTCACATTAACATACAATGTTGCTTCCACCCACTTGGTGAAGTAGTCAATTGCCACAAGAATAAAACGATGTCCATTCGAAGCCTTGGGTTCAATCATGCCAATCATATCAATTCCCCACATAGAGAAAGGCCATGGGGAAGAAATCTCATTGAGATAAGCTGGTGGCACATGAATCTTATCAGTATACACCTGACACTTATGGCATTTTTTCACATACTTGCAACAATCAGATTCCATTGTCAGCCAATAGTAACCTGCTCTCAACATCTTTTTATCCATTGCATGCCCATTCGCATGAGTGCCAAAAGATCCTTCATGAATTTCTTTCATCAACATGTCTGCTTCGTGTCTATCCACGCATCTGAGCAAGACCATGTCGAAATTTCTCTTATAAAGCACATTTCCATTCAAGAAGAAATTGCCTGCCAATCTCCTCAAAGTCCTCTTATCTTTATCAGATGCCCCAAGCGGGTATTCCTGACTCTGGAGAAAACATTTATAATCGTGATACCAAGGCTTGTCATCATGGACCTCTTCAACTGCAAACACATGAGTTGGTCTTTCAAGTCGCATCACACTGATCATGGGAACATCATTCCACTGGTGCACTTTTATCATAGAAGCTATGGTTGCTAAAGCATCGACCATCTGATTCTCATCACGAGGAACATAATGGAACTCAACTTTGGTGAAGAAAGTTGATATCTTCCTGGCATAATCTCTATAAGGGATCAAGTGGGGTTGATGAGTTATCCACGTGCCCTGAATCTGATTAATTACCAAGGCAGAATCTCCATACACATCGAGATGTTTAATCCTCAAATCAATAGCTTCTTCAAGACCCATAATGCAAGCTTCATATTCAGCTTCATTATTGGTACAAGGAAAAGTTAACCTCGCGGCAAAAGGAATGTGTGAACCATGGGGAGTAATGATCATTGCCCCAATTCCTCTTCCACGTGCATTCACAGCACCATCAAAAACTAAACCCCATCGAGATCCAGGCTCCGTCCCTTCCTCAATCAAAGGTTCATCACAATCTTTTACTTTCAAAAAAATCACATCTTCATCTGGAAAATCAAACTTGATTGGTTGGTAATCATCAATCGGTTGATGTGCTAAATAGTCAGCCAAGATACTACTTTTTATAGCTTTTTGAGTTCGGTACTCGATATCATATTCTGATAATAACATTTGCCAACGAGCAATCCTCCCAGTTAAAGCAGGATTTTCAAATATATACTTGATTGGATCCATTTTAGAGATCAACCAAGTCGTATGATTCAGCATATACTGGCGAAGACGCTTTGCAGCCCAAGCTAAGGCACAACAAGTTTTTTCAAGCATGGTGTACCGAGACTCACAATCAGTGAATTTCTTACTCAAGTAGTAAATTGCATGTTCTTTTCTTCCAGATTCATCTTGCTGACCAAGCACACAACCCATGGAATCTTCCAACACAGTTAAATACATGATCATCGGTCTACCTTCCACTAGAGGAGACAAGATAGGAGGTTCAAGCAGATATTCTTTAATACTTTCAAACGCCTTCTGACAATCATCTGTCCAGACACAACCTTTATCTTTTCGAAGCAACTTGAAGATCGGAGCACATGTGGCAGTCATGTGAGAGATAAACCTCGAGATATAATTCAAGTGGCCCAAGAATCATCTTACTTGCTTTTCGGTTCTTGGAGCAGGCATTTCCTGAATAGCTTTCACTTTATCAGGATCAACATCAATACCTCCTTGGCTAACAATAAAGCCTAGCAATTTTCCGGAACGTACACTAAAAGTGCACTTGTTCGGATTCAGACGAAGCTTATACTTTCTTAACCTTTGAAATAACTTCAGAAAATGTTCAACATGATCCTCTTCAGTCTTCGACTTAGAGATCATATCATCAACATATACTTCGATTTCTTTATGCATCATATCATGGAAAATTTTGGTCATAGCTCTTTGATACGTCGCACCAGCATTCTTCAATCCAAAGGGCATCACTCTGTAACAGAATGTTCCCCATGGTGTAATAAATGTGGTCTTTTCCATGTCCTCGGGTGCCATCTTTATTTGATTATAACCGGAAAATCCATCCATAAAAGAGAACACATCAAACTTAGCCGTATTATCTACCAACATATCAATGTGTGGTAATGGAAAATCATCTTTCGGACTGGCTTTGTTCAGATCTCTGTAATCAACGCACATTCGGACTTTTCCGTCTTTCTTCGGAACAGGAACGATATTGGCCACCCATTCAGGATAAGTTGACGTCACAAGAAAACCGGCATCAATCTGCTTTTGAACCTCCTCTTTGATTTTTACTGCCATGTCTGGATGAGTTCTTCTGAGCTTCTACTTTACAGGTGGACATTCAGGCTTCAACGACAATCTATGCTCCACAATATTAGTATCAAGACCTGGCATGTCTTGATAAGACCAAGCAAATACATCAACATATTCTCTGAGAAGCTCAACAATCCTCTTCTTAACATCAGGGCCAAGCAATGCTCCAACTTTGACTTCTTTCTTTTCATCTTCAGAACCCAAGTTGATCATCTCTATAGACTCTCCATGAGGCTGAATAATCTTCTCCTCGTGCTCAAGCAACCGAGAAATTTCATCTGGAATCTCTTCATCATCCTCTTCCTCAGCTTCAAACACAGGGAATTCAAAGTTGGGAGAGGGGATAGGATCATTGTTTTCAATGGGTTTATCAATCAATCTGCACAATGATTTTATTTTTATTTTAGAGCATGAACAAAAGTGCAAACATATGCAGATAAACAATTATTATATTTTTTTTTTGGGTTTTTTATGTTACCATTTTTCAGAATAAAGCAAAAATGAAAAACACATATGGAAATAACAAAATAACATTTTATTGATGATGATAAAATTTGAAACAAAGCCCGACAAACATCACTTTCACCTTGGGCAGAGTGAAAGGATTTTTGAAAGAAAATAAAAACAAATTACTTTGAAGAATGAACGATAAAAGGAACATCAACAACAATCCAGTTCTGGCAAATCTTTCCATGTGTAACGAAGTCAGGCATTTCTTCGTCTTCATCATCATCAATGATGGCAGCAGCGGAATGATCGTTGATAAATCCAGCACTTCGGAAGCCTTCCCTAATAGTCTTTGGATCTTTGATAACTGCACCTGGCGCAAAGCCGATACTGAAACCTTCCTTGTTGTCTACAGCATCAATAATTCGTCCCCAACCATCAGACTGACCAGCTTCAATCACTCGCAAAGAGTCTTTGAAAGAAGACATGGGCATGGCATTCTTCTTAGCAACATTATCCACAACAGAAAGAGCTTGAAATGAAGTCCCTATCTCCTCTTCGGCATCAATATTGGAAAAGGAAGACAGATTACTCACAAGCATCGCCCTCTCACCTTCAATGGTCACCAATTTATTTTCTCTCACAAACTTCAACTTCTGATGAAGAGTGGATGTTACAGCTCCAGCCTCATGGATCCATGGTCTTCCTAGGAGACAACTATATGCGGGACGTATATCCATTACTTGAAAAGTAATCTTGAATATAAACGGTCCAATAAGAATAGGAAGATCCACCTCTCCAATCACTGTCTTTTTCGACCCATCAAACGCTTTCACTATAATCCCATTGTGCCTCACGACAGCACCTTGAAACACAAGCTTTGACAATGTCGACTTTGGCATAACATTCAGGGACGATCCGGTATCCACTAGCACCTTAGATAAAGCATCTTCCTAACAATTCACCGAGATATGCAGAGCCAAGTTATGATTTCTTCCTTCTTCAGGCAGATCGTCATCACAGAAGCTCAAATTGTTGCATGATGTGATATTCGCCACAATACTATCAAATTGATCAACAGTCACATCATGGTCAACATAGGCTTGATCCAGAATTTTCTGCAATGACTGCCTATGAGCCTCAGAACTCATCAAAAGAGACAAAACTGATATCTTCGAGGGAGTCTGCAATAACTGCTCAGAAATGTTATACTCACTCTTCTTTATCAACTTTAGCACCTCATCTTCACTATTACCAGATTGGCCTGATTGGACCACAACATCCATAATCTGCTTACTTGCATTTGTATCTTCAACTCTCTTCGGAGGATCTGAAGCATACACTCTACCACTTCGGGTAACCTTCGTCACATCAGCAATGCTAACCACAGACTTCGGAGTAGGAAGAGGAACTTCCCTACCATTCTCTATCATCGTAGCATTATACCGGTACGGAACAGCTTTATCAGACTCATATGGCATTGGACCAGGCACATTAATCACCAATGGAGTAACAGCAGTCTTGCGACTGTCAAAAGAAATAACCACCCTCTTAGGAGCAACCCTCTCAGGAAGATTGAACTGAGGCATAATGACATTCACTTCATTCTCATATTCATCTCTCTTTGCTGTTACTTCGATCAGCTTATCGTCCATCATCTTTTGGATATCTCTTTTAACAATCACGCAACCACGAGGATTCACCGAGCAGATACAACATCCAGCATAGTCGTGATCAATATCGTGATATTCACTCAAGAAAGCATGCATCTCAACCAAAGACCTTCGGATATGACGAACCTCATAGATTTTGAACAACCCAGGACAACCATCAACCATATTCACGGACGCATTACCATGCTTCGGCAACGGATTTTTCTGCACATTAGGATTAACATCATTAATATACAGAACATTGTTCCTCATCAATTTCTGTACTTCGAACTTCAACGGATAACAATTCTCAACATCATGCCCCGGGGCACCTTGATGAAAAGTACAACGAGCCTCTGGCTTATACCACCATGGAATAGTCTCTGGAACTGGAGGTGGAGGACGAGTTTGCACAAGATTCTTTGTAATCAAAGACGGAAGAAAGTCCGCATACGGCATCGGAATAAGATCAAAACTGGGCTTAGCCCGAGCTTGTTGATTACCACCTTTTTGCACAGAAGGTTGTTGATAGCGAGGTTGATACTTTGGAACTGCCGGCACAATTGGAGCCACATTAATCATCGGTGTTACAGAAGCCACATGCTGTGAATGGTGCTGTGAATGGTGATACCCACGACTGTGAGGCCTTCTATAACTTTCACGGGATACTGCATTAGTCTAATTTTCTTTCTTTTTCCCAAAATTGAATCTTCTAGAGCTTGAACCATTACTATTCTCTTGACTCAACCGTCCCTCACGGACACCTTCTTCTAAACGCATCCCCATGCTCACCATTTCAGTGAAATCGGAAGGAGCGCTTGCTATCATCCTCTCATAATAAAAATAACCCAACGTCTTCAAGAAGATCTTCGTCATTTCTTTTTCTTCCAGCGGAGGAACAATCTGGGCTGCCAGCTCTCTCCATCTCTGCGCATATTCTTTAAAAGTCTCTTTGTCCTTCTGGGACATAGCACGAAGTTGATCTCTATCAGGCGCCATATCAACGTTGTACTTGTACTGCCTCACAAAAGCTTCTCCTAAATCATTGAAGGTCTTGATTTGGCTATTATCGAAGCTCATGTACCACCTCATAGGTGCACCGGTCAAACTGTCCTGGAAATAGTGAATCAGCAGCTTATCATTATTTGTCTGAGTAGACATCTTCCTTGCATACATAGTCAGATGGCTCAACGGACAAGTGTTGCCTTTGTACTTCTCAAACTCAGGCAACTTGAATTTGTACGGAACTTTAACATTCGGGACCAGACAAAGGTCAAAAGCATCTTTTCCGAACAAATCCTTATGCTTCAGAGCTCTCATCTCCCTCTGAATCTCAACAAAACGTCCCTGGAAGTCATCAAGTCTTTCAGCAACTCCAGCACCTTCACTGGGCTCAACATGGTAAATCATTTCATCATGGTGCGGAATAGCGCGCACCACAGGCGGTACAGTAGTCACAATTGGAGGAAGAGTAGTCCACACTGGTGGTGGGAGAGTATTAAATGCAGCAGTCTCCTGATGATGAGGAGGACGATAACCAGCAGGAAAAAAGTCAACTGGCATGCCCCAAGGTGTGCTAGCAGGTATACGATAGCGAGGAGAAATAACAGTCTCAACAGGAACTGAAGCGGTAACAACCTCGGATATGACAGTATTCTGAACAGGAGAAGGAGGTGGCTGATTCTGGGCAGCCACCAAATTTTCCATCATAGCAGACACTCTTTCCAAGCTTTCCCTCAGATAAGTAACCTCTTCGCGCAGCTCGCGATTCTCTTGTTGCAAAGTATCCATCACTCTTCTTCGATTAGCTCGAGTATCAAAGCGGTGAGTCAGCTTGACAGGAGAACTGAATGAAGACCAGAAAACAACATAAGATCCCTGGAGAACACTCAAAAAGCAAGACAAATGCGAGTATGATGCATGTTATGCATATGCAGATGCAAAGATTTCAAAGGATTATAAGATAACTTGCAATATTCATAAAGAAACATTTTTGAAATACTTAAAAACTCATTCTCATTAATATCAAAGTGAGGATTACAAATGAAGTACAAACATCAATAATCCTAATACATAAGAGGAAGAGTAAACTAAGCCTAAGGAATCATATCCGAAGAAGCTCCGAATCCTGGCTGATACTTCATGTGAATCCTCTTGATCTCATTCTTGTACCGCTCTTCCATATCTTCCTTATCCTTCACCAACTTATCGACAATGGCCTTCCAAGCACCGGAAGTAGGAGGAATAGTAGCTGAAGTATTAGAGGAAAATAAATCCTCTCTCGGCCTCTTCGTGACACGCCGCTCAAGTAGCTCGATAAGATCATCCTTCTCCTTAAGTTGCTCCTATATAGTAATCCTCTCAAGTAACCATTCTTCTTTTTCTTTCTTCATCTTCTCTA
This sequence comes from Lathyrus aphaca, assembly GCA_963966055.1. NCBI lineage: Eukaryota > Viridiplantae > Streptophyta > Magnoliopsida > Fabales > Fabaceae > Lathyrus > Lathyrus aphaca. Next base: position 255,348,896 of record OZ014524.1, on the reverse strand, counting down.
ACTCTTCTTGAAGAACCAACTTCTCATCAACGGGAGGTAGAAAAGCAGACAAAGGCAATATGGGAAACATAGGCTCCTCAGGTGGATAAGGCATCTTAAGCTTGGAAGCTCTAGATCGAACCCACTGAATATAACAATCGGAAGGAGGAAGGTGTTGTCTACCCAATTGACCTTTCTCTTTCCTGTGAACAGCATGCCAAGAATGGGCAATCCTTTTCTTCATTTCTATATGATCAACACCATTAAGAAACAAGAAACGGGATAAGGCAAGATTACTTGGAACATCCTTCAAACAATAACCGAACTGTCGTCTCGCCAGAATGGGGTTGTAGCTAATTCCCCCACGTGTACCAAGAAGAGGTACATTGGGAAATTCTCCACAACTATCAATAAGAACTCCAGTGTCATAATGAGAACCATACCATGTCATGTCCTTATGAGAAAGCGACATCAACCTTTGAGACCATCTTCGATTCTCTCTATTGTCCTTGAAAACATCCGACTTCGGTAGGTGCGAAATAAACCACCTATAAAGAAGAGGCGCACAACATACAATCTCTCCGTCACCTTTGGAGGTCCTATAGTGAAAAGCATGATACATATCTCCAAGCAAAGTAGGTACCGGGTTCTTCTTCAAGAAGATCTGAATAGCATTCTCATCCACAATACCATCCAAGTTCGGAAACAAGACAATCCCATAAATAAGCAAAGCAAGAATAGCCTCAAATGCATCCTTATGACCCAAAGTAAGTGAAGTAGAAGCCTTTCCCATCAAGAACTTAGCATTAATACCACGAACACTCCCCTTTGGAAGAAACTTCCCATTAAGATCGGACTCTTTAAGAAACAGTGCTTTGGCGATAAACCTTGATAGTAAGCTCTTTCTCTAAACCAGTGAAAAGAAATTCCTTGTCCAGAATAGGCAAACCTAACCAGTGAGAATACTCCTCCAAAGTCGGCACAAGCTGATAATCCGGAAAGGTGAAACAATGGTGCAACGAGTCATAAAACTGAGCCATAGTAGGGAGAATCCCCTCAGGTACATCGGTATCCAACATATACAAAAGCTTCCCATGACATCTCCGGAACTCTTGGGTATCAACAACCAAAGCTCCTAGCTTTCTCAACTCTACAACATTAGGATTCTTGAAAGTGTACTTCTTTGTGTTCCTTCTTTCAAAAGTCATAGCCATGGACATCTGAAATTTTGCAAAAGTTCCTTATAAGTCCTTTAAAATCTTACGAACAATGCTCATGAATGTATGATGGCATGAAGTCAAGGCACACGGGCTTGGGTTCCGAGTCACGAGCATGAACACAAGTCACACGGGCTTAGGTTCCGAGTCACGAGCATGAAGTCAAGGTAACAGAACACCAACCCACACAGGTAAGTACTAAGGTTTTGTCTTCATTGTACCTGCAGAAAAACAAAAGGGTGCTAACAGAGGTGCCCGGAGTTAACAACCATCTTCAGAATATCACCGGTACGTTGGATTACTCCCCAACCGATAACATTCTTAAAATAGACCTCGTCCGAGTGTAGTATCGCGTGACAACCGCCTTAGGTTTACACCCAGACAGCTTCCGCACTACGTTCCTAAATTGGCTTAGATGGGTTAAGGGTTCTAAGGTCCTCAGTATGATCAGCTCAAGGTCGAAAAATAATGCCACGTACGATTACTCGTCATGTCATTGATAGTCCAAGAGAGCCTAACCGAGTGGAGATTATCAAATTGATATTGCTTTGGACTACTCCATCACATATCGCTTCGAATATCGCCGTCCTATCATAAGTTTCAACTCAGATCCGGGTTAGAATCTATCTCACACAGAGGATCACCAAAACCAAAACAGAACAACCAAATAATAAACAAATCAAACCAAAGCAATAAATAAATCAAAGTAGGCTAAATCCGCTTAGAGATTACTCCCCAGCAGAGTTGCCACTTTTCTGTAGCGGTAAAATCGTGAGTGTAAGCTATTGATTAACTTAACTCGATGAACACAGAGTCGCCACCGCGCTTTTCTTTATTTCCGAAAGGAAAAAGGTAAAAGAACGAATAAAAACCTAGGAGTCTAAAAGCAAAAGCTAAAAGAAACAAACAGAGAATGGTTAAGGGGATTGGTTACGAACCGGGAAGGTTTTAGGCACCCGACTCGTCCGTGGTACTCCACAGGAGCCCTTTGAAATATTTATTGCTTTTTGGTTTGAAATTGGTTTGTTTAAAATGATGGAAGAGATGAGGAGAATAATATTTTTTAATGATTTTGTGTTTGATAGGGTTTTAACGCCTTATGCCTACGTACCCACAAAGTGCAATGCGAGATCAAAACCTCGTAGTTCGTGGCACAAAATTTGAAAAGAACAAATGGGTTGAGTTGATTTTAAAATGTAGAGATAAGTCGTCATTCTTTAGCGAATAATTCTGCTAGAAAGGACGAATCATATCTAAACATGTGGAAAAGAAAAGGGTGCACAAAGCACAAAAACAATTGAGCGGGTTTGCATTTTTTAAAGTATGTAAGAAAATGGTTTTTGATATATTTACATGAATTAATATTGATTAAGAAAATAAAGTGAAAAGATTAAAAATCGCTTGACCTAAGTCAAGGTTTATTTATGAAAGTGTTTGAAGTTTAGAAAACAAGAAGGTTTTTGAAATAGGAAGACGTTTTGAAAATTAAAGAATGGGGAAGAGATGAAGGGACTAATCCTAGTACTTGAATTAAAAGTTAAGGAAAGAGTTTACCAAACCATAATATGCACAATTCTTCAAAGTTCGGAATTCCTTCTTCAAAGGCTAATGAAATAATCTTGAGGTCGACGTTTCTAACCCATTCCAACTTGAGCAAAACGGGAAGATCTTAAGGTCTATGTCCATTCTCCAAAAAGCTCGGGATAGTAACCATTAGTCCAAAATTAGAAGTCACAAGTCTTTTAAGTGTTCAATCCTTTATTAAGTGTTTTGATATCCAAATGGACAAAAATAAAAATAAAAAGTAACAATATGAACATAAGCAAATGATATATAATATTATATGATAAAGCATAATAAAGAGATAAGGGAGCAAGAGATTAAAATAAAAGGATAAGGTGCGAGAGATTAAATTTAAACAATTATATATTCACAATGTTATAATATTTACAATATAAAGCGGTATGATGAACTTAATCAAGCACAACCACGACAAAGAATAATAAAATTGAGGCAACCGGATCCAAGTGGATCTTTAATCCGAATCGGGACAACTTTAGGTCTATGTTAAGCAATCGCCGAGTAATTTACGAAGTAATTACCCTACAAATAAGGCCGGCCACCACTAATTAAAGTGGAAAATATTCGTGTTAATACATGTTAGAGAAACGATATAATGGATCGTTCTCCGAAAACATGCCAGACTAAAAGAAAAAGGAAGGTCTAATCTTAATCAAGATTTTCGTTGAATTTCATCGAAAAGCAACCTATCACGATCTCAAAGTATGGAGAATGATCCAAATGATCATTCATCCATAGATTTGAAATAATGAAGATTAAACTAATCGGAAATCAACAATCTCGAATCGGAGATTGTCATCGACCAAAAATAAAAGAAGATGAAGAAAAATGGATCTATATAAAAAATAGATCCAAAAAGGAATTAGAATATATTTTTAAATTCTTTTCTCAAGTCTTTTTCTAAACATTCTTTTTAAAATACTTTTTCTAAAATTTTTCTCAAATCTATTTCTTAAAAGAATTATTTTAATAATATTCTAAAAAATATTATTAAAATAATTCTTTATTTACAAACCTCTTTGAAACACAATGAATAAAATAAAACAAAATTAACCAAAGGAGGGGGTATAACCCGCGGATAGGATGTGGGTAGAAACAATGGATCTTCAAAGATCCAAGCCCAAAAACCAGAACTCACATCACTCTTTCTTATTAAAAAAACAAATATCAATTAAAAAAAACAAAAAAAACAACAGAAGTATATGACTTCTTCTTCTTCACGTTAAACGGAAACAGGGCAAAAACTCCCTTGCGATAAACCAAACGAAGAAAACAGGGGAGCAAAGGCGTCACCCTCACCTTCGTGAAATCAAACCGAAACCGAACGATCCTTCTTCTTCTTCTCTCACTCACGAATTTCTCTTCTTCCTCCTCTCTCGATCAATTCCGTTTCTTCCTTGTTGATTCTCTTTTCTTGATGTTTATGGTTGAAAGTTAGAAAGAGGATAAAGAGAAAGGGGTTAGGGATTTTAAAGCTGGATAATTGATTTGGCAGGGATTCGGGAGGCTTTTGAAGCTTGGTTTGAGAGAGGGAGGAAGACTGTTTTTATAGGGGAAGCATGAAGAATGAGGGTTGCGTTTTATTTTCAACTCAGATGCGTTTTGGGTTCATGAGATTCTCGTGTAAGTTTTCATTTCAAATCTGAGTTTTTGTGATTTTAATTGTTGATGCGTTTTGATTGTTGGGTGTTTGCTTTTTGATTTTTGAGTTGGGATTTGAAACAGGTGATGGATTCGTGCTTGCTGCGTGTGTGGGCATGCCTTGGGCGTGTTGTTTAGCTTGAGAAATGACCGCGTGAGGTACGGCTTGAATTTTGCTGATGGGAAAAGTTGGCTTGGATGAGAGGCTTTGGAAAGTTTTGTTGTTGTTGACGGCTTGAGCTGGCTGGAATTGTTGTTCTCGTGATGGCGTGAAATGCTTGTAAGGGCTTGCAGATTAATGCGTGTTTTAAACTTGGCTTATGTTGTTATTTTTGTTTGGCTGCAGGAAGCTTTGGCCTGGATTGATGGATACGGCTTCGGCTTGTTTTCGTTGCTTTTGGTGTTTCGGCAAGAGGCTTACAAGATGGCTGTTACGGGACTGTTTGGAAATTGCACGGAAGAGGCTTGTGGGCTAGGCTTGTTGGCGTATGCGGGATACGGATTGAGGTGAGGCAAGTTGATTAAAAGTGTGGGCCAGCTTTGGACTTGGGAAATTGGCTAGCACGTGGGGCTTGGAAAGTTGTGGTTGGCAAAGGCTGAAGTGATGGATTGTGGAAAAGCTGGGCAAGGTGGGCCAGCTTAGGCAAGTGTGGTACGGCTGAAGTTTTTGCCTTGGCTTTTGGTATTGTTTCGACGTGAGCTTGTTGCTAGGCTTGGATATTGTTTTGCTTAGCTGCGGGAATGATATGAAGTCTTGGCAGCTTGTGCGCATAGGCTTGATGGATGTATTGGCTTGTGCTTTTGGCTATGGGCGTACGGATGCAGCTGTGATGCCTTGGACTTTTTTTTTTAATTAATATTTGAATAGAAATTGTGTGGGTTAAAAATAAAATGAAATTGGTTGTTAAACATATTGATAAAAGAAATGATTTATTTGGATAGAAATATAATAAAAATATTGGAAATTCCTAAAAAGGGATAATGGATATAAAACTAAAAAAAATGATTTGATGTGAGAAATAAAATTGGAATACGAATGGAACAAGTAAATTGAATATAAAAAATGGATTAAAAGTGAACGAGATAAATGGGATGTCAAAAAAACGAAATATGAATGGATATGGATAGAAATGGATAATATGATGTGATTTAGAAAAAAAATGGAAAAGAAATTGGATAGAATGGATAAGAAAAGTATTTGCGAATGAATAAAAAAACAATGGATATATGGATAATATTTGGATAATGTGATTTGGTAAACAATCGAAAAAATGGATAATGAAAAATGGTCATAAAAAGGGTACGGATGGATAAATGGTTTAATCGGAAAGAAAAAGGATAATGGATGGAATTTGGTTTTCAAGCCCACAACAAATCTCGATTTCTCTTTCACAAGCCTCTGATGAAATGAATACAGCCAATCACAGAACCACTGATCCATTTGCCAATTCAACCCTAGTCACTGAAATCGTCTGAAAACTTCCCTGATGATTCGAAACCAAACTGAGGAAAATAAATCCTCAGATGAATCGCTGATGAACTGATGAACCGATGAACTGATAAACACTGAAGATTCAAACCAAACTTCGCACAATACACTGCCTGATAACTGATGACTTTCACACTCAACACCACCTGAACTTTTGAAAACGCATTGTCCGAGAAATGAGCCATTGGCACACACAACTTGCAGTCGAACAATTTTCTAATAGTTTGACCAATATTAGGTCAAACATCCACTTGAAATCGAATTGTGACTGAACAAATGCATCTGAATTAAAATCATTGCCCTGTCTTTGAACACCTGCAACACAGAGAAGAAGAAGAATACTACAAAATATTTTTTTGGTATTTTGGTTAGAAGTCAATAAATATAAACAAATATAAAGAATTAATAAAAACAATGGTGATCCCCTGCGAAGCATAAACCCTAATCTGAGGCGAAACTCGAGAGCCCGTGCGATCATGTTTGTATGCAAAATGCAGATGATATGCAAAGAAAACTTAGGGCAAAAATTAGGGTGTTACACACGTGCTATACAGTTTCGTTCAGGTATGATTCATCTCCTTGCGTATTCTCGATTCTGCGTTTTTGATGATGCCATTTAGTTAATATTGATGAAGCTAGATGATATCTCCCTTCTATGAATTGCAGGTTATGACGAAAATCGTTGAAAATCGTTGATGCTGAGATGAAGCAATGATAAAGGTGATGATGAATGATGTCGCAAGATGGTGATTGAATACGAAATCAGGACAATGAAGGAGAGGTTGAAGAAGAACGAGGCTCAGAACAATGGTGAAGCATTAGGTTCAGAATCTCTTGTGAAGAAGACTCATTGAAGAAGAAGAAGAAGTTGTGAGGATTGAGAAAAAGTTTGAATAAGAATTGAAGAAGTTGTGAGAGAGAGATGAATGAAGTGAATTTGTGTGAAGAAACTTGAGGGAAGAAGAAGATTCTCCTTTATAGGAATGAAGATCCAACTTCTGTGGAGAATCTAAGTGAAGCTTCCAAGACAAAAACGGTTAGGAGTTTGTTATTTCTGTTATGAGTTAGATTTTCTGTTTTGAATTGTTATGAGTTTTGATTTTCTTCCTTTGGTTTTCCGTTAGAAACTCTTCTTGTAATAAGCCTTGCTTTTTCGATTTTCTGTTAGCACTATGCCCTGTTACAAATTCCTTTCTTCATTTTAAACCTCAGGTCGAGGGAAACACGCCTTCAAGTTCTAAGCTGGTAACGATCTCCATGACTTCATAATTGAATTATGAGTTTACTTATATTGCATTGTTAAGCTTTAAAACCGTTTGTTGTGTCACATTGTGTTCTTAATGATTGATCACATTAATAACAAGTGCAAGTAAATAGCGGTACAACTTTCTTATTTACGTTCCAGGTCAAGTTTGAGCTCATGTGAGGGAAACTGTGGAGTTCAAGCTTGCCGCGGACTGTGAAAAAGAAAAGAAACATATGCTGACTTTGAGATGAGGATAATGGCCGTCTGTGAAACATGGCCTGAGTTCTTTACGATTTCGGTTCCTTTGCGAGATGTGAAGAGAATGACTTTGAAATTTAAGGTTGTAATTGTTATGTGAATAGGATCTGATGCACCCTTGAATATTATGCAAAAATCGGTTTTGTAAGACCTTATCTTTTTTCCTTATCGATGTATTATGCAAAAATCGGTTTTGTAAGATCTCGACTTTGAATATTAAGGTTGTAAATGTTACAATATTCAACATTTTAAGCATATATCCCTCCCATTCCATTGAGTGAGTTATACCCAAGAAATTTTGTAATTGCATAGAATTTGTCATGATGATACACTTGTGGTTTGAACAAGATGACTAACATACTTAGTTACATGATATAACCTCAAGCATAAGGAAGCTACGAAAAATGACAATGATGCCTTTGATTTCTTGGTCTAAGCTTGTGTGACTTCAAAGAAAATGAACGGTCTCATATCGTCGTGTGATCATTAATCTCAAAAACCCCACCCTTAGCTTAATGAAACTCAAGGCTTCCAAAATGAATCACCAAGGCTCCTATAAAAAAATAGTAACAAATTCGGACGAATAAAATGAAACGAATATAAGCCACAAACAAAACATCGTCCATTAAGCATAACAATATACTCTAAATCTCAACACCAAGCCAAATGTTAATGGTTCTGTATGAAGATTGGATAATACATCTATGGTCATGAAGGGCACAAAGGTGAAGAACGAAAACCAATGAGGGGCAAGCCTTGGGATATTGATCCATAATTGATCAAAATTCCATTTTCCATGTAATCTTGATTTGGATGTTCTTGTAATGTGCTAACTTCGTAAAGACATGGACAGTTGTAGCTCCACAACAAACAGGGATTCACCTGAATATACTTGGAAAATTGTAACTTGAGATTTCGAATGAACTCTGGACTTTAAATGCCAAAAATGACCTTCAACCTCTCTTGATTCCATAAAATCCGAATTAATTTGCAATAGGGACAATTCATTTCAATTTTGGGGCCAAATATCCTTATTTTTTCTATAAATTAGCCAAGAAAACTCAGAGCACCCTTTGGCCAAAATAACTCCAATGAAAGAAAACATCAGGCTTCCAAAGGATATCCACGCCTTCGTATCTCTTGTCATGGTTCATACCTCGTAATTCACCCATTCAATGGACAATAGCCTCAAAGCATTCACTTTGAGGAAACCTTGAAGATGAATATGCCAAAAAGGCAACCAATATATCCATGAAAACCCTCGCCAAGAAACCCTAATACCATGACTTTCACTGAAGCTCTTGTAACTTAGTAAGACGCCTGTGATAATAAGAGCCCACTGTTGGTCTCAACCTTGAGTGTGATGGCCGGAGAAATCACTAGTGAATAGGTGTAAACACCCCAAATTTTCCCTCACTTTTTCTCACACCAAGGCTTGTGATCTTACATTTTTTGCATTAGCATAAGTGTAAACACCCCAAATTTGCCCTCACCCATTCACACCATGGCTTGTGAGCACTTCATATGCATGAGTTCAATCATATCATCTCATACCACAATTTTGATTCCTTGCATTAGTTCTAAGTCATCTGCATCTAGGGTTTGTGACCTAAGCAATCCAAGAGCTTCTTGAGCCACTCCAAAGGTCATCAATCACTTCAAAGGGGTCTATATGTGTTCAAGTATCATGTTACATCTCCTCAAAGTCAAGAATGCCAAAGAATCACAAGAACTGGGTTTGGTATGGAGGCAGAGCCAGGTTTGACTGCACAGATGACCTAAAATTAGGGTTTTGGTTTCAGAGGCCATAACTCCAAGTTTTTTGGTCATTCTTGTTTATATTGGTCTCTATATGGTGTAGGGAGTATGCATATCAATTTTCATGAAGAAATTCCATGGGGAAGTCATCTGATCAAAGGTTGACTTTCTGGACAAGGCAGTGCAAAATCAGGGCATCTGAGGCCCCCAATGACCCAACCAAGGGGTGATCTTCATCATTTTGAGTGTATATGATCTTTATTTGATCATGGAAGAAGGTTTAAGTTCACAAAATTCAAGAATTACAAGTTTTTGCAAAGTTGACTTTTTAGGGCATGGTTGACTTTTCATGAAATGTCATTTTATGCCACTTTTTCAACCCTTGTTTTTTGATCCAAAAATGCTTCAAATGGAAAAACTTTGGTCATGAAAGTTGTAGATTAGATCTTTCCCTTTTCAAAAAGTACAAGAACATGATCTAATTCATTTTGGATCAAAAGTTATGGTGTGTCAAAGTTGGCAAAAATCACTAATTTTCAAGATATGCCTCAAATGAGAAACTTGCAAAAACTTTGTGCCAAGGCATTTGTAACTTCTAATTCATGTCTAACCATCACACAAGCATCATATGAGTCCTAAAGTTCAGATTGGACCAAGATTTCCTCATGTTTTATGGCTTGTGGGACAAGAAAGTTTCATATGAATCAAAAGTGAACAACTTGCAAAAACCATCATCACACCTCACCCACTTGTTGCCTTGGCTGCTGAACCATTCTAGCATCTCTCACACACCATGCTGCGCCAGCCCACACACTTGTACTAGCCTAGGGATCAACCCATGCTTTCCTTACACCAAAGTTGACATTTTGCAAAAGGCACCTTACCAATCAATAAAGGCCAAGTCACATCATCTGACCAATGGGAGTTTTTTATGTGAATCAAATGCTAGCCATTTCACATAACAAGCCAGGCTGAAACACACAAGAACATCACATTCACAAACTCACTCCCTCAAGCAAAACCCTTCGAATCTCTCTACACAACTCAGAAACACAAAAACCAACTCCACTGATCAACTCACCTTGCTTCACTGAGCCAAAACCAGCAAGACCTAGGCCTGAACCAAGCAAGAACTGAGCTTCACCATTTTTCATTCTCAAAGCCAGAACTTTCGAATCTCATTTTCCAGCCATCAAACACCCCATTTCTCTTCACCAACAAGTCAAACACACTCAAAGGAGCAAGAATCCACCATTGGAGTAGCCTGAAACCTCACAATTCCTGACTGTGAAACCTGCTACACCAGGACACTTCTCTTCAAACCAGCCATCCACAAGAACTTTGAAGCTTCTCTTTGAGTTCAAGGGAGTCAAAGAAGTTCATTTGCACACAAAGGAGGCTCTGAAAGCTCAGTATTGAAGCTTTCCAGTTCAGGTATGACCATGGATTTTTTCTCCCAAAGCTTGCATTTTAAGTTATAAATTGATTGCTTATGTCTTGCTGGTCATGGGGATACTCTTAGAATCGAAAATGAGTAAGAAATGAGTTTGTATTGTTACTCTGAAATTTCACCCGTGAAATTTGTTTCCTTCGATTTGCTTGATTCTTGATGTTTAAATGATGTTTGAGGGTGGATTCGTGTCCTAGGTTGTTAGAGGATCACTTGGCTGTGTTTAATTTGATGTTTAGAAGCCTGAATCAGGATCTAGGGTTTTGTTGTTGCCGGAGAAGATGACCGGAGCTTCCCTCCGGTCACCTGAATGTTATTAGCCCTAATCCTAATCATTAAGTCCATTTGAATCTCATGCGTTAGATGGCCTGACTTTGTTGACTTCCCGCGTACACGTATGGCCCAGATTCGCTCATTTGCCCTAATCCCCTTTAGTTAGTTTAATTAATCATAATTAAATTAATTTAATCAGGACCAACCTAGGCCACTAGATCTGGCGCGCAGTCAACAGTTTCAAACCCAGAGTAAATCCTAGCCCTCCATTCAGTTGACTTCAGTTTATTTCATTTTATTTTCATATTTAACTCATTTGTTTTGTACAATTTATTTAAAATAGCAAAATTGCTTTAAAAATTATGAAACTTTTTGTCAAGAGTTTCATTAATTTTTAAAACACAAAAATATTTTTATTTTCAATTTTTACATTAAAAAAGTATTTTTAAATATTTAAGAGTTTATTTTTAATTGATTAATGAAAATTAATTTATTAAAAATACTTTTAGGTATTTAAAAATCACCAAAAAATTCATGAAATGTTTTAAGACATTTAGAAACATTGTCCAAACTTCAAACCAAATTTATTTTTTGATCTTGATGCATTTTGAGAATTTTTCATTGAATTAAAATCATTTTGATGCATTATTTTGATCCAAACTTCAAAAAATCATTTCTGCCTAACCCTAAAGAGTTGGACCTTGGTTCTTTTTGCATTGCATTGTGTTTAGCATGTAGTTTGTGAGATTAAATGGCCATGATTTTATCTTTCATTTTCCATTTGTTTGGTATTTTTCTTGTTTGTGAACCCTAAAACCCTAGCAAACTTGTGAAAACCATAACTTGAATTTGGTTAAGAGTTGGAACTTCTCCTTTAGGCATTGAGTTAGTATAGGATTAGGGATCCTTTGAGTGCATTTTCAATTTATTATAATGTTGTTTGCTTCTGATTTTGGTTTTTGTTTGATGCTTTGTTCATAAACCCTAATTTGGGCCTCCATATGCATCCATCTTGCATTTTCTTATATAACATGACTTGCCATGACATTCCATGCCTCCATTTGATTCATTTAACATCATAAGACATATTGAAAGCATGTTTGATCATTGCACCTTGCATTTGTCATGTTGTATGCCATATGCATCTCATAACTTTTCATGTATGCTCATGTGTCTTGACTTGCTCCATTTGCATCCATAAGCTTGTATGATCATCTCCATGTGTTGTTTCATGTTTGTAACATCTCATAGCATTAGTAACATCATGTATGTGCTTCTGGTTTTGATTTATATCATGTCATCTCATCTCATTTTGCATTGCATTGCATTTCTTTTCTAACTTTTCAGGTGGTAAGTTATCCTGAGAAGTGAATTTGCCTTCACTTCTCATAACTTCTCTTCATCTCCTTTTTATGCATCCTTGCTGCATTTTTGTATGTGTGTGAGATTGAGCTTGCTCATTCTTCTTCATCCTACTTTCTTTCCTCAAGTGACTTGACTTCTTGAATGAAGCAAGTTACTTTGCTTCTTCTGATCCTTTCATCTGCTTCCTGGTGGTTCCATTGAAGATCTCCTCTTGTTAAACCTCACAAACCTTAGGAACAACCAAGCATGACAATGATTAGGGTTTTGATTAGTCCCCCACTTAGTTTTACCTTTGTGTCTCATTGAGTCTTCTCTTCTCATCTCATAATCAGGGACTAAACCCTAAAGGCTTTAAGGCTTTGTGATTAAGCTTATGCCTGCATCCTTCTATTAGGATGGAGTGTATAACTTTAATCCTAAGTGTTAAACCCTTAATGTGTTTAAATCTTTTAATCAATTCACATAATAATCATTAAAGACATCACACTTGTAACTTGGGCCTTGCATTAGGGTTCTAATTCTTCCTTAATTGGTTAAGAAGGACTAACCCTAGTGTTAATGGACAAGTCCCCCTCAAGTTGTCTTACAAACCATAAAATTCACTTCATCACCTCACCATTAAATAAAATCCACTTAACCAAAGGCTTGTTTTGTCATGAGTTTAATCCCTAATCATGGATTAAGTTGAGGAGCTTTCCTCAGCTTAAACTTTCTCATCTATTATCCTTCTATTAGGATGGTGTAATGAGTCTGTTTAGTCCCTGATTATGGCTTAACCTCATTACCTAACACTAAACAAAAACACCAAAAACATCTAATAATCACAAGTAGGTTGATGATCTTAATCCTACACCAAAGGTGGTTAAGTGTGAGAATCTGACTTCACACTTAAGGTATTCTCATTACCCCTAATCAGAGGGAAGATGTGGTGAGTCTACTAAATCCATTGGTCTAGGCTTAAGCTCATTAACTTATGACAAACTTCAAAAATCAATAAAAGACTGAAAACTCAAAAACAAACAATAATCGTCTCCTCCGGGATTCTTTTCTCATCTCATTCACTCACAAACGAGAACTCGCTTCTTCCGTCTAATGCAAGACAGTTTGCACCTGAGCCAGACAGGTCATACACTTGAGCATAGGCAAGTAAGCAGTTCATCAGTCAATTCATCTTTCAGTCTCTTTGGGTCGAACTACGGTGTTCTGACTTCCTCATTGCACGAGAGGATACGTAGGCATAACTTAACAGTTATCGAACAAAAGTCTCTGTATATCCCCCCTCCTTCTAGCATCACTCTTTTAAGCCTCATGATCTTGAGCATTTCACTCTTGTCCTTACACTGACACTGTACATTTATACACTTCACTTCATATACACTGACACCTGTACATCCTTTTCCAGCTCTTTATACACAGATTACACTGACACTACCCCTTTAAACACAAATCTTTTAAGCGTGGATCCCGTCGAGTACGGCGGACAATCTGGGTGCTAATACCTTCCCAGGTTGTAACCAACCCCCTTTCTCAGTCTCTCTGGTTCGCAACCGTCTTATCCGTATCTTCTTAGGTCTATGCAGCATTGCCTTTCCTCCGGGATAAAAATGCCTAGCTGGCGACTCCTTTCATTCCCTGTGAGTTCACTCCTGTGTGTTCTCACATCCTCTTTTCGCCGACCGTTCGCGTCTGTACCCTATTTGACTTAGCTTCATTTGGTGGGAGCGACAGCTTGGCGACTCTGCTGGGGACCCTTATACTGCAACCAGGGCTTCTGGTTCTTTTTGTGGGTTCCTCCTAGCGCTTGATTGATTTGTGTTTACTGGGGTGTTATGTGCTTATTTGTGTTTGTGTATTTGTATTTATTTTGCTTTATGTACAGTTGTTTACTGCTTTCTTTATAGCTTTGCATTATATCATATTGTCATGCTGTGCTGCTGGCTGGATCTGTTTGTTTGCTTTGGTGGGTGGGTGTTCCATTGAGAGTTAAGGTCCTATACCTGGGACCTGAGTGACACCTAGGCTAGAGTGAATCATATTCTTTCCCATTCCATCTCGGTCTGGTGCGGGAATATGAAACACGGTTCAGATATGGGTTTCTTCTTGAGAACTCTGTGTTGCAGATTTCCTGCAATGCTAGGGCTATCTGGGAAGCCTGCTAAGTCTGGATGACCTTTAGTTTTGACCTTCAGAAACTGAGGTGAATTATAGGAGGAACTTTTATGGTTATTGTAAACACTGCACCTCCGGGTTAGAAGTGTTTACACTTCTCATAACTGATCCAAGTCTGAGGATCCTTGTTTTAGAACACCACCTGTGAGGGGGTTGGGCTGTTTACAGGTTTGCAGGAACCCTTGGCCTCAGCATACCTTGTTACTTTGTTTGAATAAGAGTACTCCATTTTGGGACAGTTCTTGTGATTCTAAACCCTGGACATGTGGCTCTTTATTTGAGTCCCCCACCTTGGTTACTGGACTTGTAGACCTCCATCTGGAATTCTTGAACATACTTGGACCTATATCAGAGCATTTGATCAGATCCAGCTCAGTCACAAACCCTTGCATATCATTTGCATACATCCTCATTGCATCATTTTGACATGTGTTTATTTGTTTTTCAGGGTATCCATCCTATCATTTTGGCTTGGTTTTGACCCCATCATCAGCTTAGACCTATCTTCATCAACACTTGCTTCAGTTATCAGTCATCTGCTTCAGTCACCTACAGCCTACCAGTGATCCATCTGCAGTGTTGTCCTCAGTCATCATCATCAACACCTATCCTTCATCAACATGGCACCTAAGAAAAGCAATATCTCCTATCACTTCTTTGAGCCTGAGCTAGCCAGCATCAGGAGGATTCAGACCCTGATTACTCCAGACCACATACCATATTTCAGAGAACATTATGGGGGAATCCTTGATATGGTATTGGATTTGGACCCTTCACAAAGGAGCTTGATACATACCTGCCTGCAGTTCTATGACCCTCCCCTGAGGTGCTTCACATTTCAGAATTTTCAGTTGGGACCCTTGTTGGAGGAGTATTCATCTTTGGTTGGTGTATCCATCAGGGGTGGAATTCCCTTCAACCCAGAGATGGCTTTTCCAAGTAATGAGGAGATAGCCAAAGCATTACATCTGGAACCAGTTTTGATTGGGCAGAATTTGACATCTAAAGCTGGAATCTCTGGTTTTCATCTGGATTTCTTGACTTCTCAAGCTAGTCTGAAGGCCTCCCTAGGGGAGTGGAAGGCAGTCTGTGCTCTATTGGCCCTTAGCATATATGGAGTCATTCTATTTGCAGATGAGCCTAGGTTTGTTAGCAAGAGTGCAATCCATCTTTTCATCCTGAGAAACCCAGTGCCCACCTTACTGGGAGATCTTTACTACTCAGTTCATCAAAGGAATGAAAAGCAAAGGGGGAGATTAGTAAGATGCTGTGCACCTTTGTTATATACTTGGCTACTCAGACATTTGCCAAAGACTGATGCTTTCCTGAACCCTCACCAGCAGAAGAACTGGGCTAGGAGGCTTGTTGCTCTAACCTCAGATGATATCAGATGGTGTACTCAGAGTACTAAGGGCAGAGACATCATTACCAGCTGTGGGCAATTTCCCAATGTACCTCTGATTGGAGTGAAAGGGTGCATCAATTATAATCCCCTGTTATTCAAAAGGCAGCTGGGCTATGCATTAGTCCATCCTCCCAAAGCACAGGATCTGACTGAAACCCTTTATGTTGAAATCAAGCCTAATCTGGTTGTTGTCAGGCAAGCAGCCTGGGCCTGGGACAATGTGCAGACTAAAGGGGTAACCATCCTGGGGAAGTGCAACAATGTGGCATCAGCACAATACTATGATTGGTCCCATGCCAGGGCTCATTTTTCTGGGATGCCCTTTACTATTGAAGATATGCCTGGGCCTTCCACAACACCACCTCCAGCAACTGTCAGCTTAGAGGAGTTTGAGAAATTGAAAGAGAGAAATGAGAAATTGACTCAGGCCCTACAGAAGACCCTCTGGGAGAGGAGTGATGGTAGGTTGGATATTGAAAGGTTGGAGAAGTTGAAAGTGGAACATTTGGCTAGAATTGAGAAGTCTGAGGATTACATTAAGAAGTCTAGGGCTGGGGAACAAATTCTGAAGAATGCTTGCAAGGAAGCTCAGTTCCAGAAGGCCAGGACTGATTTGTATTTGAAGGAGAGTCAGGCTAGGTGGGTCAGGATCACTGAAACCCGTACTCAAGAGGACAAAAGGACTCAGGATAAGATGGAGCAGATGGAAGCCAGTGCAAAAGAGCAACAAGAAGCCCTGGCAGCAGCCCAGAGGGAGGTCTCAGAGTTGAAGATCAGAGCTGGAGTGAAGAGGTCAAAGGACCAGAGTCAGCACAAGAAGCTGACTGCAGCTGTTGCTACCAGGAATCTCCTTATCAGGAACCTTACGGAGCGTCCAGCTGATCCTGTGACTGAAGCACTTCTCAAGGAAGTTCAGGAGGATGAATTTGGCCTTGGTGTTTGACCTTTTTGTTTGTTGTTGCTTGCATTCTATGTACTTTTATTTTCTTATGATGTATTTTGACCCCTCAGAGGGTTTGTGTTGTAAAAAGAACAAGTTGTATTATTTTACCTTCTGTAATATATATTTGTGTTGGTTTGTTTCATCTGAGTTTTCTTCAAGCAATATCACAAGCATCTTCAAGGGTCTGGAAGGGTCAAAACCAAGTGCCAAGCCGGATACCTTGGGAACAAATAGACACACTGCATTGCATACTAACCTTTTACCTTGTTTTGTAGGTTTCTGTTTATTTGATACTAACTCTGTTGTGATCTCAGGAATTATTGCTCGACGACGAGGGTTTCCACTCAATCGACCACACAGATACCCCACCCGTAACAATCTTCCGGGCATACAGATGGATCAAATGCAGCAGGACCTTACAGAGGTCAGAAATCAGATGACCAACGAGAGGTTGGAAATACGGAATCAGATGACGCAATTCATGGAGGTAATGAACAACATGGCTCAAAGCCAGGAGAGGCTCAGAGCACTGGTAGAAGGGAGAAACCAGGAAGACCATCAGCCAGGGACTGCTGGCACCAGCAACAATGAAAGAGTCCAACCTCATGTCAATCCCCCAGTCTTTGGACCCCACCAGCATCCGGAGATCAACATCCCTGTCAACATACAAGGGACTGCCACAGCAGGGAGGGTACTGCAAGAAGACCCCCAGGAAGATCAGTTCACAGTGATGGGAGCTGGGGAGGAGGCCTATGATAGAAGGCTGGATGAGATAGCTGAGAAATTAAGATCCTTAGAGTCTCAAAACTCTTTGGGTTTTGATGTTATGGATATGGGCTTGGTAGATGGGGTCAGGATTCCCCACAAGTTTAAGCCACCATGCTTTGAGAAGTATAATGGGACTTCCTGTCCCCGGACCCATCTACAATCTTTTCTCGGGAGGCTAAAGGCCTATACCATGGACGAGAAGCTGTGGATGTTCTATTTTGAGGATAGCTTGACTGGAGCTTCGAGGGAATGGTATTCCCATCTGACAAGAGCAACTATCAGATGCTGGAAGGACCTGGCAGAGGCCTTCATCAGACAGTATCAGTATAATCTGGATATGGCACCCAACAGGACCCTCCTAATGGGAATGTCACAGTCATCTAGAGAGAGCTTCCGAGAGTATGCTCAAAGATGGAGACAGCTTGCTGCTGTTGTCCAACCACCTATGTCTGAGAGGGAAATGGCAGATATGTTTATGAATACCCTTCAGGGGACATATATTGACAGGCTGGCTGCTTTCTCTTCTACTAGCTTTGCAGATGTTGTCATAGCTGGGGAAAGAATTGAGAGCCTGTTAAAAATGGGCAAGATTTCCGACAATGGTGCCAGCTCGTCCAGCAATACAAGGAAGCCTTTCGCAGGCCCAAGAAGAACTGGCGAGACCAATGCCATCCACACCAACAGGGGCAGGCCCCAATATGTTCATAGATCTGTGGCTGCAGTCACCATTCCCGCTCCAGCTCATCCACAACCAGCTTATCAACCTCCGCAGCAAAACTATCAGCAACAACCTCAGTACCATCAACAAAATCAGTATCCTCCGAGAAATTACAACAACAGCAACACCAACAACAATAACCAGCAAAGGCCATTCCAACAGAGGCCTTCTCAAGCCAATAGGGTGATCGATCCGATCCCAATGCCATATGCTACATTGCTGCCACAACTCCTGAAACTCAACTTGGTTGAGCTAAGGACATTGGCACCTCCAGATCCCAACAGTCTACCCAGGAATTATGACTCCAACGCCAGATGTGCTTTTCATTCAAATGCACCTGGCCACAGTACAGAAAAGTGCAGAGCCTTGCACATGAAGGTACAAGACCTGGTAGACTCTAAGGCCTTGAATTTCGCACCACCACCCAATGTCAATAAGAACCCCATGCCAAACCACGGTGGTCCCAGAATCAACGCTATTGAAGAAGACAAGCCGTCTTATTTAATAACCAGTGTGGGTCAGATTCGGACACCGTTGGTAGAAATTAAGGCTCAACTCCTCGAATGTCAAATGTTCCCGGGGTGTGAGTTAGGGTGTGCTTACTGCAATATTTCAGTAAATGGGTGCGATAACCTGAGGAATGGCATAGATGGTCTCATTCAGAGTGGCCAACTTCAAATCACCACATCATTTCCAACAAATCCAGCAATCTCATCAGCAACAATTCCGGTATCTCCTACAACTGCAGCAACCATTGTTCCTGACAATTCTTCGGCTTCATCAACAAGTACTTCATCTGTCATCTCAACTGATCAGCTATCAACAAATTTTCCTTCTACAACTTCAGCACCACTTCATTTTGAAACTCCTACAACAACAACGCCCATCCTTCCAACAATATCTCCTACAACATCAGCAACAAATCATGAAGATGTCTCAACTGTCACAATATTTTATGATCCTGAAAGTAACTCTGTCTACAACTCAGAAAGTGCTGCTCCCATCAGAGCACCAGTCACAATTTATTATGATCCACAAACTATCACGGTCCCTTCTGCAGCTGTCATCAGTCCAGTCACTGTCACAGTACCTGGACCAGTACCTTATGAAAGCAGTAAGGCCATCCCTTGGCATTACGGCTCTGACGTATACTGCGAAGGAAAGAAAGTCACTCTTGAACCGTCAACACCTGCACCACAAATAGATAATGTGGGAGGAGGCGGAGGCTTCACTCGAAGCGGACGTCTCTTTGCTCCACAAATTCAAAGACCCACTGCCGAAGCAGAAGCTGCTGCCAAGGCAAAAGGAAAGAGCCCGGTGCAGGAAGATCAAGCTGTTAAGGAAGCTTTGAAAACACCATTCGATCAAGAAGTTGATGAGTTCATGAGAATCATCAAAAAGAGTGATTACAAAATAGTGGATCAGCTTCACCAGACGCCATCCAAGATCTCTATCCTATCATTGCTTATGTGCTCCGAAGCCCATCGGAATGCACTACTCAAAGTCTTGCACGCAGCTTACGTGCCTGAGGAGATCACCGTCAATCATTTGGAAACCGTGGTTGGAAATGTTACTGCTAGCAATGGGCTAGGGTTCACCAATACTGACTTGACAACGGAAGGCCGCAACCATAACAAGGCCTTGCACATCACCATGGAATGTAAAGGTGCAGTCCTTTCCCATGTGCTGGTAGACACAGGATCATCCCTTAATGTCTTACCCAAAAAGGCCCTGGTGAAGCTAGAATATGAAGGATTGGCGTTGCGTCCCAGAAACCTGGTAGTAAGAGCCTTTGATGGTTCTAAGAGATCGGTTCTGGGAGAAATTGAGCTGCCTGTAACGATTGGCCCACAAACTTTTAAAACGATCTTCTACGTGATGGACATTCAGCCTGCCTACAGCTGTTTGTTGGGTAGACCATGGATTCATGCCGCTGGCGCAGTAACGTCTACCCTTCACCAGAAGTTAAAATTTGAGTGGGAAGGCCAAGTCGTTACTATCTGTGGGGAGGAGGATATATTTGTTAGCCATCTGGCTACTTATAAGTATATTGAGATGGATGGGGAGATCCACGAGACGATGAGTCAAGGGTTTGAGGCCTTGAACGTGAACGAAGCATCTGCTGTATCTGGAATCTCCATGGCATCTTACCAACAAGCCCGGAAGGTTGTTGAAGAAGGAACTGCCCAAGGCTGGGGCAAGGTTTTATCTGTGGAGGAGAAGAAAGACAAATTTGGGTTGGGTTACAGACCAACTCAACAAAATCAAGCAGAGGCTGCTGAGAAGCCCGGTTTTGTCAGTGGGGGGATGCTCACCCCTGATGCTATCAACAATTTGGAAGACGAGCTGGAAGAAGAACGCAATCTGGAAAATTGGATTCGTCCAAAGATCCCGGGGAGCAGTATCTCAAACTGGTCTTCCCAGGAAACTATAAGGGTTACTCATGCAGAGTAATTATTATTTCCTGTATTTTTATAGCATGCATCAAAGTCTTGCATCTTGCCCAAGATGACAAGACTCATTTTGTAATCGGGCCATCTGTACTTTTTGTGCAAACAAGATTAATCAATGAAATATCAGACATCTTTTTGCAAATGAGTCCTTTTCTTTTCCGCTCACTGTTTTTCCATTTTTCTTTTTGTACAAAAAATAAATGGCGATGTTTTCAAAATGACAACTTTATTTCACTTTTTTAAACAAGATTAAAATCAATCACTAAAATGAACAAACTGAACCCTTGCAGAGAGTGCCTTCCAGACAGCACCGACAACAGCACGGCTATGACTTCGTATGACTTTGACAATCCAATCAATCAAGCTGATGAAGGGGTTGAAGAAGAGTATGAGCTTCCTGAAGAGCTAGCCAGGTTGTTGAGACAAGAGGAGAAGGTTATCACTCCTCATCAGGAGGAGGTCGAAACAATCAATCTTGGTACAGATGAAGACGTGAAAGAGGTTAAAATCGGGGCCTGCTTGCAAGACTCAGTGAAGAGACAACTGATTGACCTGCTTCAAGAGTATGTGGATGTGTTTGCTTGGTCCTACCAGGATATGCCAGGGTTGGACACCGACATTGTTGTGCACAAGCTGCCTTTGAGAGAAGAATGCCCACCGGTTAAACAGAAACTGCGCCGCACTCGCCCGGACATGGCAATGAAAATCAAAGAAGAGGTACAAAAGCAATGGGACGCCGGGTTCCTTGCTGTGACTAGCTATCCGCCGTGGGTTGCTAATATAGTACCTGTGCCTAAGAAAGACGGCAAAGTGAGGATGTGTGTTGACTACCGGGATCTGAACAGAGCCAGCCCGAAAGATGATTTCCCATTACCTCACATTGATGTATTGGTCGATAACACGGCTCAGTTCTCGGTATTCTCCTTCATGGACGGATTTTCAGGATATAATCAGATCAAGATGTCACCTGAAGACATGGAGAAAACAACATTCATCACACCCTGGGGCACGTTCTGCTACAAAGTGATGCCATTCAGATTGAAGAATGCTGGTGCAACATATCAACGGGCTATGGTAACATTATTCCACGATATGATCCATAAGGAAATCGAGTGTTATGTGGATGACATGATTGCCAAGTCCCTTACAGAGGAAGATCACCTGGTAAATCTGCTCAAGTTGTTCAAACGTCTGAGGAAGTACCAATTGAAGTTGAACCCCAACAAATGCACATTCGGGGTGAGATCTGGTAAGCTGTTGGGTTTTATTGTAAGCGAGAAGGGGATTGAAGTTGACCCTGATAAAGTCAAAGCTATTCAAGAAATGCCTGCACCGAAGACGGAAAAAGAAGTTCGAGGGTTTCTAGGTAGATTGAACTACATCTCAAGGTTCATATCTCACCTAACAGCAACCTGTGATCCTTTGTTTAAACTGTTGAGAAAAGAACAGACGGTCAGGTGGAACGAAGACTGCCAAAGGGCCTTTGACAAGATCAAGGAGTACTTGCAAGAACCTCCAATCCTTATGCCTCCAGTTGAAGGAAGACCTCTGATAATGTACTTGACAGTATTAGAAGAGTCGATGGGGTGTGTGCTGGGCCAGCATGACGAGTCTGGTCGAAAAGAGTATGCAATATACTACCTGAGCAAAAAGTTTACCGACTGTGAACAACGTTATTCACTGCTCGAGAAAACTTGCTGTGCTTTAGCGTGGGCTGCTCGCCGACTGAGACAGTATATGTTGACCCACACTACTTTATTGATCTCAAAGATGGACCCAGTTAAGTACATATTTGAGAAGCCAGCTCTTACCGGACGGGTTGCAAGATGGAAGATGATTCTTACAGAATATGACATCCAGTACACTTCTCAGAAAGCCATCAAAGGCAGTGTACTATCTGAATATCTTGCTGAGCAACCTATTGATGACTACCAGCCTATGAGATTTGACTTCCCTGATGAAGACATCATGTTCATAAAATCAAAAGATCGTGAAGAGCTTATTCACACTGAAGGGCCTGACCCGGAAGAAGAATGGACTATGATGTTTGACGGGGCTGTTAACATGAATGGTCGTGGTGTTGGTGCGGTACTCATTACACCTAAAGGAGTTCACATGCCTTTCTCGGCAAAACTCACTTTCAACTGCACTAACAACGAAGCTGAATACGAAGCTTGCATTATGGGTCTTGAGGAAGCCATTGACCTCAGGATCAAGACTTTAACCGTATTCGGGGATTCAGCTCTGGTAGTTAATCAAACCAACGGCAAATGGTACACCCACCAGGATCATCTGACACCTTACAGGGATTATACAAGAAGGTTATTGACTTTCTTTACAATAGTCAAGCTTGAGTATATCCCTCGGGACGAGAATCAGTTTGCAGATGCTCTTGCTACCATTTCATCCATGATCAAAGTTCAAGCTGCTAACTTTGTACCTCAGATTTCAGTGTCCAGACTTGATAGACCAGCATATGTATTTGCAGCAGATGTTGTCAAAGATGATAAGCCTTGGTTCCATGACATTAAATGCTTCTTGGAGGATCAAACGTACCCACCTGGGGCATCTTCCAATGATAAGAAGACTTTGAGAAGGCTTGCTGGTAGTTTCTTTTTGAACACTGATGGGTCTTTATACAAGAGAAACTTTGATATGGTACTCCTCAGATGCGTTGATAGAACGGAAGCAGACTTGTTAATGCACGAGGTGCACGAAGGATCCTTTGGTACCCATGCAGGAGGTCATGCCATGGCTAAGAAATTACTAAGATCAGGATATTACTGGATCACAATGGATGCAGACTGTTGTGCTTACGCCAGAAAATGCCATAAATGTCAGATCTATGCAAACAAGGTGCATGTGCCTCCCAATCCTTTGAACATAATGTCTTCACCATGGCCCTTTGCCATGTGGGGCATTGATATGATCGGCAAGATTGAGCCAACTGCTTCAAATGGCCACAGATTCATCTTGGTCGCCATTGATTATTTCACCAAGTTGGTTGAAGCAGCCTCATATGCAAACGTTACAAGACAAGTGGTAGCCAGATTTCTGAAGAGAGATATCATCTGTCGATATGGAGTTCCCGAGCGAATCATTACTGATAATGGTTCCAACTTAAACAACAAGATGATGGCTGAGTTATGCCGGGACTTCAAAATCCAACACCACAATTCTTCTCCTTACAGGCCAAAGATGAATGGCGCTGTTGAGGCGGCAAACAAGAACATCAAGAAGATTGTGCAGAAGATGGTAGTCACATACAAAGACTGGCATGAAATGCTACCATTTTCCTTGCATGGATACCGCACGTCAATCAGAACATCCACTGGGGCAACACCGTATCAACTTGTGTATGGTATGGAAGCAGTCCTACCTGTTGAAGTTGAATTACCCTCTCTACGGGTATTAATGGATGTTAAGCTGAACGAAGCAGAATGGGTTCGGTCCCGGTTCGAACAACTGAGTATGATTGAAGAGAAAAGATTGGCTGCAATCTATCATGGGCAGCTGTATCAGAAAAGAATGAAGAAAGCTTTCGATCAGAAAGTCAGGCACCGAGAGTACCAAGTGGGAGATCTTGTGTTGAAAAGAATCCTCCCTCCTCATACAGACCACAGGGGCAAGTGGACTCCGAATTATGAAGGACCATTTGTGGTAAAGAAATTTTTTTCTGGTGGAGCACTGATGCTCAGCACCATGGATGGTGAAGACTTCCCGTCCCCTGTGAATTCAGATGCAGTTAAAAAATACTTCGCATAAAAATGACCCGCTGGACATAAAAACAGAATGTAAGTCCAGGCAAAAATAGGGCATCCCGGCGAGTCAAAAACAGAATAAAAGACTCGGGCAAAAATAAGGGAAGATAAACAAAAATGTACACCCGCTGAGTTGAAAAGCCGCATTGGACGACTCAGGCAAAAATGGGTATCCCGATGGATTGAAAACCCGAAAAGGGCGATCCATGCAAAATAAGGGAATAAGCGAACAACTGCATTCTGAATTCATCTGTATTACTTACAACTTGGAAAGCTTCAAAAGGATCAAGTTTCAATCGGAATCAGTTCTCTTCAGAAAGCAAGATGAGAAGAACGTCAAAAGTCATACGAGTCATAGCAAGAGAGGAAGCTCCTTGAAAGCATCATCAACATCGCCAGCACTTCGTTTCTCAATTTGTAGCAATCTCCTCATTTCAGGATATATGTTTCCTTGACTGTATCTTGCCAATTCAGGGCACATGAATTAATAAAATCAGACTTTTCAGTCATGTCTCGTCTTATACATTTTTATTTGCAAAGAATGTCTGATGTCTCTAAAAAACTAATTGCATGAGTACAGATGCTTTTCTCTAAAAAATAAAAACACGTGCTTACAGGGAATATACTTACTCTCGAAAGTGCTTAACTCCTATGACGGAATCCAGTAAAGGATACCTCGGGACCTTTTGTGCGTTTCCTTATCTTTGCAGGATTGCAGGTATCCAGAACGCAACTTGGGGCATGCAAACTACATCCCAGCAAGCTGGCAAATCAACACTCATTCTTGGCACCAGAGGTGCTTCCTCCCCAGCCGAGTTGCCACCGATAACTTCCCCCAGCTAAGTTGCCACTTGTCAATTTCCCCAGCCGTAGTGCCAATCATTCTTCCTCAGCAGAATGCAGAAGTCAGGGAACCATCTCCCCACAGAATCCTCAGCCTCTATTCAGAAGAGCAACGCATGAAGGAGTCACAACAGAGTGACAAAGGCTCTTGCAAACCCCAGCTGGGTCCTATATTACAAGGATATGTCAATCAGTGACATATATCCCCAAGCAGATACATCTCGCCAGATCTACCAATGATCTCGTCCCCAGCTGGGATGTCCATTTCGAGCAGATCGACCAAAGATCTTTACAGCGACGGGATCCGAATCCCGGTTTGATATCTTTGCATAATCATGACATTTGCATCATATTCACCCACAAAGCGTAGCATTCCGTCTAATACGGAGCATTACGGCAAAAATCAAACACATAGCATAATCATAAGCCATGTTGTGAGTCGAACACTTGTGAATAATAACCATTCATCAGAATGCAGAATACTTTCCCCAAAATCCCCACCAGAGTCCCCAGCAAAAGCAGTTGCCTCATATTCACAAACACCATTATATACTCCCTTTGACACCCGTCCATGTCACATCCCCAGCAGAAAGCCAAAGACACTCTCTTTGCATTCACAAATACTTATGTATATACATTTCCTTGACACCCGTCCGTGTCATATCCCCAGCGCAGTCACCTACACTTTGTATATCGGATACTTGTTTATACTATACTCTTCTCCTTTTGACACTCGTCCGTGTCACCCTCCCCAGCAAGTTAAACATTCGTCTATACACCACTCATACTACTCATACTTATACAGATACTCGTCCGTATCTTGTATATACCACTTATATACCCCCACAGATTCAACATTAGTCCTTGTTCTTTGTTAACCAGTTGGTACTCGTCCATACCATCATCTCAGAGCATGCGTCTAGAGTTTGTTTCTACATGATACTCTTCCGTATCATAGTCTTGAGGATGCTCGTCCGCATCTTTAATCCATACACCGTGTCAAACACTTATGTCTCCTTGAATATAGATACTCGTCTGTGTCTACTATTCCCCGGAAGAGTCCCTTCAGATTCAACACTCGTCTGTGTTCTTTGTTAACCCGTTGATACTCGTCCGTATCATCATCTCTGAACATGTGTCAATATTTGTTTCTACCTGATACTCGTCCGTATCGTAGTCTTAAGGATGCTCGTCCGCATCTTTAATCTATACACAAACCTCTAAACACTTATACCTTTTGTTTCTTGGATATAAACACTTGTTCGTGTTTACTATTCCCCAGTAAAGCAAAATTCTTTTTATCTGACACTCGTCCTGTGTCATGATAAACTTTGAGAGCAGC
The DNA here is from genome assembly GCA_963966055.1 of Lathyrus aphaca. Taxonomy (NCBI): domain Eukaryota; kingdom Viridiplantae; phylum Streptophyta; class Magnoliopsida; order Fabales; family Fabaceae; genus Lathyrus; species Lathyrus aphaca. The sequence continues at coordinate 255,322,237 of OZ014524.1, read as the reverse complement.
CGTACCCTGCTAGGTGGTCGTCCTCCACCTTTTGATGGTCGTCCTCCATCATGCTCGTCCGATGGCCGTCCCCATCGTTGATATTTAGCAGCCGTCCCCTGCTAGGTGGTCGTCCTCCACCTTTTGATGATCGCCCTTCATCACTTTATCCAATGGCCGTCCCCATTGTTGATTTTGGTTATCTGACATTCGTCCTATGTCATGACAAACCTTGAGAGCAGCCGTCCCCTGCTAGGTGGTCGTCCTCCACCTCTTGATGGTCGTCCTCCATCATGCTCATCCGATGGCCGTCCCCATCGTTGACCTTTTATCCGACATTCGTCCTATGTCGCGATATTTTCGGCAGCCGTACCCTGCCAGGTGGTCGTCCTCCACCTTAGATGACCGTCCCTCATCTTAACCCGACAGAGCAGCCGTCCCCTGCTAGGTGATCGTCCTTCACCTTTGATGACCGTACCTCATCATCTGTTTATTTCATCTATTCTTTAACCCGATGGCCGTCCCCGTCGTGGTCCCTTTTTCTTTTTAGCCCGATGGCCGTCCCCATCGTCGGTTACTTTATTTTATGAACTTGGTGGCCGTCCCCGTCATGTTTCATGCGATCCCCAGAGAATCTTGCAGCTTTACTTGATGGCCGTCCCCATCATAATGTCTTATTTTTCCCAGCTAGTCGGCCGTCCCCGTCTTTGCTTTACCTTTTATCCCCAGCATGTCGGCCGTCCCCGTCATCGCTTTACTTCACACACTTTTCCCAGCATGTCGGTCGTCCCCGTCATTGCCCTTTACCCAGCAGTCGTCCTCTGCTCGACGGTCGTCCTCCGTCGCCCATACTTTACTATATACTTTATTTTCCTTTACAATCTATATCCCTTTTCTTCTTCATTCTGTGAGTGCAAATTTTGGACTGTCTTTGGTATTCAACCACAAGTTATCTTGTTTGCCTGTTAAGCCGTCGCTTACAACCTGCACAGCTAACTCATGCCTGAATAGGGGCAGCTGTAAACACCCCAAATTTGCCCTCACCCATTCACACCATGGCTTGTGAGCACTTCATATGCATGAGTTCAATCATATCATCTCATACCACAATTTTGATTCCTTGCATTAGTTCTAAGTCATCTGCATCTAGGGTTTGTGACCTAAGCAATCCAAGAGCTTCTTGAGCCACTCCAAAGGTCATCAATCACTTCAAAGGGGTCTATATGTGTTCAAGTATCATGTTACATCTCCTCAAAGTCAAGAATGCCAAAGAATCACAAGAACTGGGTTTGGTATGGAGGCAGAGCCAGGTTTGACTGCACAGATGACCTAAAATTAGGGTTTTGGTTTCAGAGGCCATAACTCCAAGTTTTTTGGTCATTCTTGTTTCTATTGGTCTCTATATGGTGTAGGGAGTATGCATATCAATTTTCATGAAGAAATTCCATGGGGAAGTCATCTGATCAAAGGTTGACTTTCTGGACAAGGCAGTGCAAAATCAGGGCATCTGAGGCCCCCAATGACCCAACCAAGGGGTGATCTTCATCATTTTGAGTGTATATGATCTTTATTTGATCATGGAAGAAGGTTTAAGTTCACAAAATTCAAGAATTACAAGTTTTTGCAAAGTTGACTTTTTAGGGCATGGTTGACTTTTCATGAAATGTCATTTTATGCCACTTTTTCAACCCTTGTTTTTTGATCCAAAAATGCTTCAAATGGAAAAACTTTGGTCATGAAAGTTGTAGATTAGATCTTTCCCTTTTCAAAAAGTACAAGAACATGATCTAATTAATTTTGGATCAAAAGTTATGGTGTGTCAAAGTTGGCAAAAATCACTAATTTTCAAGATATGCCTCAAATGAGAAACTTGCAAAAACTTTGTGCCAAGGCATTTGTAACTTCTAATTCATGTCTAACCATCACACAAGCATCATATGAGTCCTAAAGTTCAGATTGGACCAAGATTTCCTCATGTTTTATGGCTTGTGGGACAAGAAAGTTTCATATGAATCAAAAGTGAACAACTTGCAAAAACCATCATCACACCTCACCCACTTGTTGCCTTGGCTGCTGAACCATTCTAGCATCTCTCACACACCATGCTGCGCCAGCCCACACACTTGTACTAGCCTAGGGCTCAACCCATGCTTTCCTTACACCAAAGTTGACATTTTGCAAAAGGCACCTTACCAATCAATAAAGGCCAAGTCACATCATCTGACCAATGGGAGTTTTTTATGTGAATCAAATGCTAGCCATTTCACATAACAAGCCAGGCTGAAACACACAAGAACATCACATTCACAAACTCACTCCCTCAAGCAAAACCCTTCGAATCTCTCTACACAACTCAGAAACACAAAAACCAACTCCACTGATCAACTCACCTTGCTTCACTGAGCCAAAACCAGCAAGACCTAGGCCTGAACCAAGCAAGAACTGAGCTTCACCATTTTTCATTCTCAAAGCCAGAACTTTCGAATCTCATTTTCCAGCCATCAAACACCCCATTTCTCTTCACCAACAAGTCAAACACACTCAAAGGAGCAAGAATCCACCATTGGAGTAGCCTGAAACCTCACAATTCCTGACTGTGAAACCTGCTACACCAGGACACTTCTCTTCAAACCAGCCATCCACAAGAACTTTGAAGCTTCTCTTTGAGTTCAAGGGAGTCAAAGAAGTTCATTTGCACACAAAGGAGGCTCTGAAAGCTCAGTATTGAAGCTTTCCAGTTCAGGTATGACCATGGATTTTTTCTCCCAAAGCTTGCATTTTAAGTTATAAATTGATTGCTTATGTCTTGCTGGTCATGGGGATACTCTTAGAATCGAAAATGAGTAAGAAATGAGTTTGTATTGTTACTCTGAAATTTCACCCGTGAAATTTGTTTCCTTCGATTTGCTTGATTCTTGATGTTTAAATGATGTTTGAGGGTGGATTCGTGTCCTAGGTTGTTAGAGGATCACTTGGCTGTGTTTAATTTGATGTTTAGAAGCCTGAATCAGGATCTAGGGTTTTGTTGTTGCCGGAGAAGATGACCGGAGCTTCCCTCCGGTCACCTGAATGTTATTAGCCATAATCCCAGTCATTAAGTCCATTTGAATCTCATGCGTTAGATGGCCTGACTTTGTTGACTTCCCGCGTACACGTATGGCCCAGATTCGCTCATTTGCCCTAATCCCCTTTAGTTAGTTTAATTAATCATAATTAAATTAATTTAATCAGGACCAACCTAGGCCACTAGATCTGGCGCGCAGTCAACAGTTTCAAACCCAGAGTAAATCCTAGCCCTCCATTCAGTTGACTTCAGTTTATTTCATTTTATTTTCATATTTAACTCATTTGTTTTGTACAATTTATTTAAAATAGCAAAATTGCTTTAAAAATTATGAAACTTTTTGTCAAGAGTTTCATTAATTTTTAAAACACAAAAATATTTTTATTTTCAATTTTTACATTAAAAAAGTATTTTTAAATATTTAAGAGTTTATTTTTAATTGATTAATGAAAATTAATTTATTAAAAATACTTTTAGGTATTTAAAAATCACCAAAAAATTCATGAAATGTTTTAAGACATTTAGAAACATTGTCCAACCTTCAAACCAAATTTATTTTTTGATCTTGATGCATTTTGAGAATTTTTCATTGAATTAAAATCATTTTGATGCATTATTTTGATCCAAACTTCAAAAAATCATTTCTGCCTAACCCTAAAGAGTTGGACCTTGGTTCTTTTTGTATTGCATTGTGTTTAGAATGTAGTTTGTGAGATTAAATGGCCATGATTTGATCTTTCATTTTCCATTTGTTTGGTATTTTTCTTGTTTGTGAACCCTAAAACCCTAGCAAACTTGTGAAAACCATAACTTGAATTTGGTTAAGAGTTGGAACTTATCCTTTGGGAATTGAGTTAGTATAGGATTAGGGATCCTTTGAGTGCATTTTCAATTTATTATAATGTTGTTTGCTTCTGATTTTGGTTTTTGTTTGATGCTTTGTTCATAAACCCTAATTTGGGCCTCCATATGCATCCATCTTGCATTTTCTTATATAACATGACTTGCCATGACATTCCATGCCTCCATTTGATTCATTTAACATCATAAGACATATTGAAAGCATGTTTGATCATTGAACCTTGCATTTGTCATGTTGTATGCCATATGCATCTCATAACTTTTCATGTATGCTCATGTGTCTTGACTTGCTCCATTTGCATCCATAAGCTTGTATGATCATCTCCATGTGTTGTTTCATGTTTGTAACATCTCATAGCATTAGTAACATCATGTATGTGCTTCTGGTTTTGATTTATATCATGTCATCTCATCTCATTTTGCATTGCATTGCATTTCTTTTCTAACTTTTCAGGTGGTAAGTTATCCTGAGAAGTGAATTTGCCTTCACTTCTCATAACTTCTCTTCATCTCCTTTTTATGCATCCTTGCTGCATTTTTGTATGTGTGTGAGATTGAGCTTGCTCATTCTTCTTCATCCTACTTTCTTTCCTCAAGTGACTTGACTTCTTGAATGAAGCAAGTTACTTTGCTTCTTCTGATCCTTTCATCTGCTTCCTGGTGGTTCCATTGAAGATCTCCTCTTGTTAAACCTCACAAACCTTAGGAACAACCAAGCATGACAATGATTAGGGTTTTGATTAGTCCCCCACTTAGTTTTACCTTTGTGTCTCATTGAGTCTTCTCTTCTCATCTCATAATCAGGGACTAAACCCTAAAGGCTTTAAGGCTTTGTGATTAAGCTTATGCCTGCATCCTTCTATTAGGATGGAGTGTATAACTTTAATCCTAAGTGTTAAACCCTTAATGTGTTTAAATCTTTTAATCAATTCACATAATAATCATTAAAGACATCACACTTGTAACTTGGGCCTTGCATTAGGGTTCTAATTCTTCCTTAATTGGTTAAGAAGGACTAACCCTAGTGTTAATGGACAAGTCCCCCTCAAGTTGTCTTACAAACCATAAAATTCACTTCATCACCTCACCATTAAATAAAATCCACTTAACCAAAGGCTTGTTTTGTCATGAGTTTAATCCCTAATCATGGATTAAGTTGAGGAGCTTTCTTCAGCTTAAACTTTCTCATCTATTATCCTTCTATTAGGATGGTGTAATGAGTCTGTTTAGTCCCTGATTATGGCTTAACCTCATTACCTAACACTAAACAAAAATACCAAAAACATCTAATAATCACAAGTAGGTTGATGATCTTAATCCTACACCAAAGGTGGTTAAGTGTGAGAATCTGACTTCACACTTAAGGTATTCTCATTACCCCTAATCAGAGGGAAGATGTGGTGAGTCTACTAAATCCATTGGTCTAGGCTTAAGCTCATTAACTTATGACAAACTTCAAAAATCAATAAAAGACTGAAAACTCAAAAACAAACAATAATCGTCTCCTCCGGGATTCTTTTCTCATCTCATTCACTCACAAACGAGAACTCGCTTCTTCCGTCTAATGCAAGACAGTTTGCACCTGAGCCAGACAGGTCATACACTTGAGCATAGGCAAGTAAGCAGTTCATCAGTCAATTCATCTTTCAGTCTCTTTGGGTCGAACTACGGTGTTCTGACTTCCTCATTGCACGAGAGGATACGTAGGCATAACTTAACAGTTATCGAACAAAAGTCTCTGTATATCCCCCCTCCTTCTAGCATCACTCTTTTAAGCCTCATGATCTTGAGCATTTCACTCTTGTCCTTAGACTGACACTGTACATTTATACACTTCACTTCATATACACTGACACCTGTACATCCTTTTCCAGCTCTTTATACACAGATTACACTGACACTACCCCTTTAAACACAAATCTTTTAAGCGTGGATCCCGTCGAGTACGGCGGACAATCTGGGTGCTAATACCTTCCCAGGTTGTAACCAACCCCCTTTCTCAGTCTCTCTGGTTCGCAACCGTCTTATCCGTATCTTCTTAGGTCTATGCAGCATTGCCTTTCCTCCGGGATAAAAATGCCTAGCTGGCGACTCCTTTCATTCCCTGTGAGTTCACTCCTGTGTGTTCTCACATCCTCTTTTCGCCGACCGTTCGCGTCTGTACCCTATTTGACTTAACTTCATTTGGTGGGAGCGACAATAAGCATACCATCTCACATTGCATATTTGTTTCATCTGCATAGTCCATTTTCATCTGCATCTAGGGTTTGTGATCTGAGCAATCCAATAAGTAATATGAGCCATACCAAAGGTCTTGAAGCTTAACAAGAGGGTCCATTTGTGTTCCATGATCATAATATGCTACCCAAATTTCATGAAAGTCAAAAAATCACAAAGCATGGCAAAGGCATAGAGGCATAGCTAGGATTTTCCTGCACAGATGACCAAAATTAGGGTTTTGGTTTAAGAGGCCTTAATCCCAAATTTTTTGGTCATTCTTGTTTCTAATGGTCTTAATATGTTATAAGGATCATGTGTACGAAATTTTATGAAGAAATTCATTGTGGAAGTCATCTGATCATTGGGTAACTTCTTAAGTAAGTAAAGTCAAAATCAGGGCATCTGAGGCCCCTAACAAGGGTACCAAAGGGTCATCATCATTTTGAGTCTCTATGATCTTTATTTGATCTTATAAGTGGTTGGAAGTTCACAAAGTTGAAGAATTTTGGGCCAAATGCAAACTTGCTATTTTTGGAAATGACTTGTAATGGAAACATTCCATTTTGGGAAAGATTTTCAACCTATTCTTTCATGACCAAAAATGCTTCAAATGAAAAATTCTTGGGCATGAAAGTTGTAAATTATGTCTTCCCCATTTCAAAAAGTACTAGAAAATGTCTTGATTCATCCTAGAACTCAAGATATGGCCTTTCAAAGTTGGAAAAAATCTTATAATTTTCAAGTTCACGCCAAAGAGGAGTTTTTGCAAATTCTAGTTTCAAGCCATTTCATGACATCTAATTGGTTGCTAGGCATCATACAAACATAGTGCAATGCATTTGAACCAAAATTTTGACTTGGATTACAAGATTCATCAAGACATTTTCACAAAAATCTCATAGAGGAAAAATTGTAAAACCGCTTGGAACCTTCCATCCACTTGTGCCAGCTACCTAAATTCAATCCTATGGCCCTCCATGAATCAGGCTGAGGCCAGACACCCCTTGAAGAAGCTCCTTCCATGGCCCATTCTTGAAATACAAAGTTGTTGACCTTTTTGCAACTTGCCCATACCAATCACAATAGGCCACACCAACTCTCTGAACCAATCACATTTGTTTATACAAACATCAAGCACTCCAAAGCACATAACAAGCAAGCCTGAAATCTCCAAGAACTCAGCATTCACAAATTTTCCAAAAAGCTTCCCTTCTTCGATTCCCAAAAACCAGCCATCAAACCTCAAAACAAACTTCACTAATCATCTTCAAATGATCCATAGAACACAAAGTAACCCTTGAATTGGCCTGAAAGCACATAAAACAAAAACATGATTCCTGCATTATCAAAACTGAATCTTCCAAACCAAGCCATTTAAACTTCATTCAAGCCTTCCGGAAGCACAATGGGATCAAGTGGAGTGATTTTTCATCAAGGAAAGGTCCAGGAAGCCCAGAATCTTTGTTTTAAGTTCCTAAATGATTCTATATGTTCCCCTGAGCATGCTGATGTGATTTGTTTTGAAAATGGTTGAGAAATGGCCATGTATGCTTGCTCTGAAATTTTTCCCGTAAATTTTGTTTGTTCGATTCTTGTTTTTGATGCAATATAAATGGATTTTATGCCTGGATTCTTGTTTAATGTTGCTTATTGATCATTTCTGGAGTGTTTGATGCATTAATTTGAGGTTTGGAGAGAGTTCAGGGAAGGGGGTCACCGGAGAAGATGATCGGAACACTGTTCCAGTCACATGAGGGTGATTAGGGTTTAGTGCTTAGTTTGAATTCAGGCCGTAGGATCTGAGTTTCGCGCGTGGATGGAGGGCCCAAATTGCCTCATTAAAGCCTTAATCTTTTAATTAGATTAATTAATTAGGTTTAATTAGAAATTATGCTAGATTAAATCCATACCACACAATCACGGGCCAGTCAACATTTCCCTTTCCAGTTCAAATCCTGGCCCTTGGATGCATTGACTTTCCATTTATTTTATTTTTATTTCATTTTTGTTCATTTCTTTTGCATATTTTATTTAAAATAGTTAAAAACATAAAAAAACTTTGATCTTTTGCATTTTTGATCCAAATATTTTTCTTAACCCAAACATAATTTTTATTTTATTTTTTGCATTTAAAAAGTATTTTTAAAATATTTAAATGTTATTTTTAATTAATTAATGGATTTTAATTAATTAAAAATGCATTTAGGTTTCTAAAAATCACCAAAAAATTCATGAACCATTCCAATACATTTAGAAACATTTTCAAACTCGTCATAAAAATTTATTTTTAGGTTTGATCCTAATTGCACAATTTTCTTTGAATTAGGGTACTTAAAAATCACATTTTCTAACCCTAACTTGAAAATTCATTTTTGCCTAACCATGATGAGTTTGAACTTGATTCGTTTTGCATTGTTTCAAATATTGCATATAGTTTCTAGGTTATTTTTCTCATGAATTTATCTTGCATTTTCAATTTGATTTGCATTTTCTCTAAAGAATCACCCAAAAACCCTAGCAAACTTAGAAAATTCATAACTCTCACTAGGTTAAGTTTCCGACTTCCTCCTTTGGGGTGTGATCTTGTATAGGTTTAGGTTTTGTTTGAATCCAATTTCAATTTTTTATCATGATGTATGCTTCTGTTTTGGTCATTTTCATCTCATACATTCATAAAACCCGAATTTCTCATGTTCATTTGCATTCATCTTTGCATATCATCATCATGTGAACTTGCCATGACATTTCAATCATTTGTATGACATCTTAGAAATCTTAAGACATGTTTGAACATTGATTGATCATTTCTTCATTCATTTTCTATGTTCTGCATCCATTACACTTCATGGACATTCATGTGTTTTCATGCTTCTAAACATGCTTCCTTTGCATCTCATCATTGTATGATCATTCATATGCATCTTGTATTACTTTGCATCATCTCATATGCCTTTTACATTGCATTTTCACTTCTGACTTTGGTCTTCATATCTCATTTCACTTCATTTCCTTTTACTTTATGTCTTATGCATTCATACTAACATTTCAGGAACTTTTGGTAAGTTATTTGGGAGATGGATTTGCCTTCACTTCCCATCTCTTCTCATCATTCATATGCATTATTACTTGTCTTTAAAGTGAACTTTCTTCACTTATGTCTCTATTGCTCCTTTATTTTCTCCTAAGTTACTTATCTTCTTCAGGAAGTAAGTAACTTATTCTTCTTCCTCCTTCTCTTTTCATCTGCTTCTTCCATGGTGGCCTTCTTGAAGATCTTTTCTCTTAAGCCTCATAAACCATAGGATATCCAAGCATGATAACTTTTAGGCTTGTGTATAGTCCCCCTTAGTCTTTTACCTTTGAGTCTCCTTGAGTCTCTCTTCTCACCTCAATAATCAGAGACTAAACTCTTAAAGCTTTAGGACTTTGAATTAGGGTTATGCATGCATCCTTCTCTTAGGATGGAGTGTATAACTTTAATCCTAAGTGTTAAAACTTTAATTTGTTTACACCTCTTAATCAAATCACACTAATAATCACCAAGACTTTATCTTGTAACTTGGGCCTTACACCAGGGTTCTATCTCTTCCTTATGGTTAAGAGGGACAAACCCTAGTGTTTAATGGACAAGTCTCCCTCAAGTTGTCTTACAAACTTAAAATCCACTTCTTAATCTCATCCCTTAATTAAAATTGTAGATGTTTAGAATTGGCAGAATTTTTGACCAACAAGAAGTGTTGAACTTATTTCCGGATGTCACATCAGATGTTGTGACATTATCAAACATAGTATAAGTTAATGAACTTAATTCAGGATGTCACACCAGATGTTGTGACATTGTATAAGTTAATGAAGTAAGTTCAGATTTCAGGATGTCACACCAGATGTTGTGACATCTCAAACCTGCTACCAGAATTAAATAATGCTTAACAGAACTGAGTAAATTCAGGGAATTTATCTGGAATGAATTGTGAATGGATAAAACAGTAGAAGGCGCATCTGTAGGGAGATTGGTTATATGATTTCAGTATAACAGAATAACTGACTCACCTAGAAACAAGGAAGTAACAAACCCTAATTCAAGGTGATGACAACATGCGTATCAGGATTGGATAACCTACAGAAAGCCCAAAATCCAAGCATCTATTTAAGCAACAGAAACCCTCAGAATAGGGTACGAAATTAAGAAGACTAAATAGGGTGTTTGTGTTTTAATAGCAGGTTGTATATGTGCATCACTTTATGAGCTTTTAAGCAAAAGTGTATTGGGTCTTGATTGAAACTGTGAAGTAAAATCAAGCTGTTGTGTTTGAAGTGTGACTTCAATTTTATTAAACTTGTAAACATATCACTGTGTGATTGAGGGGGAGTGAGTTGGTACTCATATCTAAGTTGTGTCTTAGGTAGAAATTGCCTTGGGTAGATATTAAGTGAAGGATTAAACTCAGTGGTTTAAGTCTAGAATTAATATTACTTATATTGGATTTCCTTCCTGGCTTGGTAGCCCCCAGATGTAAGTGTGGAGATACACTGAACTGGGTTAACAATTTCCTGTGTTGTTTACTTTACCTGCACTTTAAGTTTTGTTTAAGTCTTCAAGTGTTTAAACATCTCATTCGACATCACGTACCTGATCCCAGAATTTCAAAAATCCATTTAATAAATTCTTGTTATATAATGAATTTAATCCCTAACCATGGATTAAGTTGAGGTATCTTCCTCAGCTTAAATGTTCTCATCTACTATCCTTCTATTAGGATAGTGTAATGAGTTCACTAATCTGTGATTAGAGATTAAACTCATTACTTAACACTAAAAAAAACCCAAAAACATCTAATTAATCACAAGTAGGTTAATGATCTTAATCCTACATCATCATGGTAATTAATTTGAGATGTTTATCTCATACTTAAGTAGGCTCATTATCCCTAATCAGGGAGGATATAATGAGTTTATAACCCTTGATTTAGGCTTAAGCTCATAATCCTATGCAAAACACCAAAAACAATAAAAAACTGAAAACACAAAAACAAATAATAATTGTCTCCTTTGGGATTCTTTTCTCATCACACTCATTCACAAAGGAGAACTTGCTTCTTCCGTCTAATGCAAGACAGTTAGCACTCGAGCCAGACGAGTCATACACTTGAGCATAGGCAAGCAAGCAGTTCACCGTCAATTCATTTTCAGTCTCTTTGGGTCGAACTACGGTGTTCTGACTTCCTCATTGCACGAGAGGATATGTAGGCATAACTTAACAGTTATCGAACAAAAGTCTCTTTGTCATTCTTTCTAAAGCCTCAATTCCTGAGCAATTCAACCTTTTGCACTGACACTTGTATTTTCTCCCTAGCTTTTTATGCACAGATAACACATACACCTACCCCTTTTAAACACAATCTTGTAAGCATGGATCCCATCGAGTACGACGGACAATCTGGGTGCTAATACCTTCCCAGGTTTTAACCAACCCCCTTTCTCATTTTCTCTTGTTCGCAACCGTCTTATCCATCTATTTCTAGGTTTATGCAGCATTACCTTTCCTTCGGGATAAAAATGCCTAGTTGGCGACTCTATTCAATTCAACCTCATCTTCTCTTTTCGCCGACCGTTCGCGTTTTCACCTTGGGACCCTGGTGTCTTTTCGGGGGAGCGACGGCTTGGCGACTCTGCTGGGGATGTATGTTTGCAACCAGGGTTTATGGTTCTTATTGTGGGTTTCTCCTAGCGCTTGTTTGATTTGTGTTTATGGGGAGTTATGTGTGCTTTTGTTTATTGCTTTATTTATTTCTTTCTGTAAAACTTTATTTATCGCTTTCATTTATTGTTTTATGCATTCCATATTATTGTCATTCTATCATGTGTTGGATCTGTTGTTTACCTTGGTGGGAGGGATGCTCAGTGAGTAAGGTTCCATACCGGGAGCCTGAGTGACACATAGGATTAGAGTGGCTTCATATTCTTTCCCATTCCATTTCGGTCTGGTGCGGCAATATGAAACACGTTTCAGACATGGGTTACTTCTTGAGAACTCTGTGCTACATATTTCTTGTAGCACTAGGGCTATCTGGGAAGCCTTCTAAGTCTGGATGACCTTTTTTGATGACCTTCAGCATCTGAGGTGAATTAGAGGAGGATCCTTTATGATTAATGTAAACATTCTACCTCTAGGTTATAAGTGTTTACACTTCTCATAACTGATCCAAGTCTGAGGATCTTTGTTCTAGAACAATACCTGTGAGGGGGTTGGGATGTTTATAGGTTTGCAGGAACCCTTGACCTCATCATACCCTGTTACTAATATTGTTAAGGTCGCACTATTTTGGATTGATCTTATGAAACCCTGGACTTGTGACTCTTTATTTGAGTCACCCCACCTGGTTACTAGTTATCTAAAGCTTTCATCTTGATTTATGAACACACATGGACCCTATCAAAGCAAATGACAAATCCAGCACCTAATCACAAACCCTTGTATATCATTCTGCATACATCATTTTGCATCATTTTAACATTTGTTTGTTTGTTTTACAAGGTATCCACATCTTATCTTTGGTTTGGTTTTGACTGTTCTTCTTCTCAGCCATCTCCTTCAGCATCTTCATCAGTTGTCTTCATCAGTATTTCTCCTCAGTTATCTTCATCAGCATCCATTGTCACTATGGACCCATCCAGGAAGAGGAACATTACTTATCATTTCTTTGAGCCCTCTCTAGCAGGCATCAGGCAGATTCAGACACTTATCACTCCTGATCATGTCCCTTTATTCAGGGAACACTATGGTGGTATCATGGACATGATCATGGACTTGGATGCATCACAAAGGAGTATGATCTACACTTGCCTTCAGTTCTATGACCCTCCTCTCAAATGCTTTACTTTCCCAGACTTTCAATTGGGTCCTTTGTAAGAAGAATTTTCCATGTTGTTGGGTGTCCCCATCAGGAGAGGGATTCCTTTCAACCCTCAGATGACTGCTCCTAGGAATGAGGATATAACTAAGGCCCTCTATTTGGAAGCCACCATCATTAATCAGAATATGACTACTAAGGCTGGAATCCCAGGCCTCCATTTGGACTTCTTGATTACTCAGGCCACCAGTCATGTTGCAGTAGGGAAATGGGACACTGTTTGTGCTCTCTTGGCCCTTAGCATATATGGTATCATCTTGTTTGCAGACGAGCCTAAGTTTGTAAGCAAGAGTGCTATCCACATCTTCCTGCTAAAGAATCCAGTTCCTACCTTGCTAGGGGATTTTTATTACTCAGTGCATCAGAGAAATTAAAAGCAGAGGGGAAGATTAGTCAGATGTTGTGCACCTCTTTTCTACTATTGGTTATTGAGACACTTGCCAAAATCAAAGCTTTCCTGAATCCTCATCAGTCAAGAAATTGGGCTAAGAGAATGATTTCTCTCACTTCAGAAGACATCAAGTGGTGCATTCAGAGCACCAAGGGCAGGGACATAATTACAAGCTGTGGGAAGTATCCCAATGTACCTCTTATTGGAGTGAAGGGTTGCATCAACTACAATCCTTTGTTGTTCAAAAGGCAGCTAGGGATGTTTACAGGTTATCAAAAACCCTTTACTATGACATTCATAATAATCATGCTATCGTCCGACAAGCAGCCTGGGCTTGGGATAACATTCAGACAAAAGGGACAGCCATTCCTGGAAAGTGCAACAATATAGCTTCAGCTCAGTATACTGATTGGTCCCGTATCAGAGGAAAGATCACCGCATGCCATTCACCATGGAGGATGTGCTAGGACCATCAGCAGTAGAGCCTGTAGCTACAATCAGTTTAGAGGAGTTTGAAAAGTTGAAAGAGAGGAATACCCAGCTTTCTGAAGCTCTAAAGAAGACCCTCTGGGAGAGGAATGATAGTCGTCTGGTCAATGAGAGATTAGAGAAGCTTCGGATCGAGCATATGACCAAGATTGAGAAGACAGATGATTACATCAGAAGGGCCCGAGCAGGAGAGTTGGTATTGAAGAATGCTTGCAAGGAAGCTAAGATTAAGAAAGCCAGAGCTGAGCACTACTTGGAAGAGAGTCAGGCTAGATGGATCAGAATTATTGAGGCTCGTTCACAGGAAGATCAGAAGACCTGGGCTAGGATAGAGCAGCTAGAAGCGAATGAGAAGAAGAGTCAGGAAGCCTTGTTAGCACCACATAAGGAAATCTCTGAGTTGAGACTCCGGGCTGGGTTGAAGAGATCAAAAGACCAAGACAAGTATGATAAATTGACAAGTGCCATTGCTACTAGGAACCTTCTTATCAGGACCATCACAGAGCATCCAGTCGGACCAGTGACTGATGCTCTCCTAAAGGAAGTCAAAGAGGATGACTTTGGGCTGGATGTTTGATTTTTTCGTACTTGTATTTCATTTTGTTTGTACTTTTGTTGATTTTGTTGTATTATGACCCATCATGGGAACTTTTTGTAATCATAAACTATGTACCTTCGCATTTGTAATATATGGTTTGCGTGTTATCCTTTGGGCTTCATTTCTCTTCAACATCATCATTCCTCGAGGTCTGGAAGGTCAAAACCAAAGAAACAAATCGGATACCCTTGGAAGACAAATAGACATATTGCATTGCATACTAACCTCATTCTTTGTTTTGTAGATATTTTTGTTGTTGTTTTCTCACTTTGTTGTGGTTTCAGGAAACATTGCTCGTAGGAGGGTTTTCCCCATCAATAGAGTTCACTGGTATCCTACAAGAAACAACCTTCCGAGCTTACAGATGGACCAAGTTCAGCAAGATTTGACTGACGTGAGAACTCAGATGGCTAATGAAAGAAATGAGATAAGAGCCCAGATGAACCAGTTCATGGCAGTAATGACCGGGTTGGCCCAAAGCCAAGAAAGATTAAGAGAGTTGGTCGAGCGGCAAACTCCTTAAGAGAATCATCCAGGTACAGGAGGTACCAACAACAATGATCATGTACAGCCACGTACTGACCCCCTGGAGTTTGGGCCTCATCTCAACCCTGAAGTTAATGCTATCAGGAACACGCAAGGAAACACTAGAGGACGTGCTTTGCAGGAGGACCCTCAAGAGGAACAGTTCACTGTAATTTGTGCGGGGGATGAAGTATATGATCATCGTCTGGACGAAATAACAGAAAAGCTAAGATCTCTGGTGTCCCAAAACTCTTTAGGATTTGATGTTATAGACATGGGCCTGGTTGAGGGAGTCAAAATTCCTCACAAATTCAAACCTCCCTGCTTTGAAAGATATAATAGAACCTCTTGTCCTTGTTCCCATCTTCAATCCTTTATGGGAAGACTAAAGGCTTACACTATGGTTGAAAAACTATGGATGTTCTACTTTGAGGATATTCTGACTGGGGCATCCCGTGAATGGTACTCTCATCTAACCAGAGCAACAATCAGAAATTGGAAGGATTTGGCCGAGGCTTTCATACGCCAATATCAATACAATTTAGACATGGCTCCCAAGAGAACTCTCCTAATGGGTATGTCACAATCCTTAAGATAAATTTTCAGAGAGTATGCCCAGAGATGGAGACAGTTAGCTGCTGTTGTTCAACCTCCAATGTCGGAAAGAGAAATGGCCGATATGTTCATGAACACCCTACAGGGGACATACATTGATAGGCTGGCTGCTTTCTCTTCCACTAGCTTTGCTGATGTGGTCATAGCAGGAGAGAGAATTGAAAGTTTGTTAAAGATGGGTAAGATTTCTGATAATGGCGCCAGCTCTAGCAGCACAAGGAAACCTTTTGCAGGGCCTCGCAGGTCGGGTGAAACCAATTCAATACACATGGGCAGAGGTAGGCCCCAGTACATGCTGAGATCAATAGCCGCTATCACTATTCTTACTCCATCACCTCAACAACAATACACTCCACAACCACAACATTTCCCTCAGCAACAACATTTTCCTCAACAAAGGTCTTACAACAACAACAATCAACAGCAACATCCTTTCCAGCAAAGGCCATCTCAAATCAACAGGGTAATCGATCTTATCCCGATGCCCTATGCCACTTTACTACCACAACATTTGAAACTCAATCTTGTTGAATTGAGGACTCTGGCTCCACCAGATCCTCAGAACCTTCCAAGGAATTACGACGTTAATGCAAGATGTGCCTTCCATTCCAATGCACCAGGCCATACAACAGAAAAGTGCAGAGCCTTGCACATGAAGGTCCAGGATGTTATTGTCTTTGGATCTTAATAGATGGTAACAGGATTTGTGACTGATGGTGGTGGTGAAAAACTGAAGCTAGGTTGTTGTTGAGATCTTAGCTGAAAATTGTTGGAATCGAGGACCATTGCCGGGTCATAATTGATGATGACTGTGGAGATGTCATTATTAATGGTTTATGTTGTTGTAGAGCCGGATGCGATTGACCTAATTTCCGTTGAAGTAGTAGAAGAGATGATTGTTAACTTTGTAGAAGAGTCTGTTGAAACGATTATTTTTGAAGTTGTAAGAGGGGTGTTTGTTGGTGCTGTAGGAGGAATTGTTAATGTTGTAAAAGCTGAAACCGTTGATGTTATCTGCAAGATACCTTCTCTGATAAGACCATTGATGCCAATTTTTAAACTTGCACAACCATTGGCGGAAACTTTTCAAGATTCATAGTAGGCCTCACAACCTAGGAACACCTGGCATTTCAAAAGCTGGGCTTTAACCTCGGCAAAAGGTGTTTGAATACTCGCAGTATCTTCAATTAGGTTCACTGGTTGATCCTCCTCAATTGCATTTATCCTGGGCCCACCATGGCTAGGCATAGGATTCTTTGTGACATTAGGAGGAGGAGGAATCACATTTTCCTCTTGTCTCAATAACCTGGATAGCTCTTCAAGTATATCGTAGTCTTCTTCAACCCCTTCATCTGCTTGATTAATCGAATTATCAAAGTCATACAAGGTCACACCAGTGTCGTTGTCAATGTAATCTGGAGGGCTATCTCTGCAAGGGTTGAGATTTGGTTCATTTTAGTGATTGATTTTATATTATTTAGAAAAATTGAATGAAGTTATTATTGAGGAAAACATTTCCATTTATTGTTTTGTGCGAAAATAACAAAAATGAAAAGACAGTGAGCGAAAAAGATTGTTTGCAAAAAGATGTCCATTGTTTATTAATATTCAATTTGCACAAATACATATGGCCCTATTACAAAATGAGTCCCGACATCTTGGGCAAGATGCAGGACTTTGATGCATGCTTAAAACAGGAAATAATAATTACTCTGCAACAGTAACCCTTATATTTCCTAGGAAGACCAGTTGAGGACCTTTTGGCCTGGGAATCTCGGACGGATCCAGCTTTCCAGGTTGTATTCGCTCTAAACCTCGTCTTCCAAAGTGTTGACCGCATCTGGGGTCAGCATTCCCCCACTTATGAACTTGGGAGCTTCAGCAGCCTCCTCTGGAACTTGTCGGGATGGTCTATAACCCAAACCAAATTTGTCTTCTTTCATCTGAACCTTCAGCAGCTTACCCCGGCCTTGGGCATTCCCTTCTTCCACAACCTTTTGAGCTTGTTTGTAGGAAGAAATTGAGGTGCCCATCCTTTCCTCTTGGGATGCAGCAAACACCTCATTTGTAGCTTCGTTGACATTCAAGGCTTCAAACCCCTATGGTTTCATGGATCTCCCCATTCATTTCTATGTACTTCTACGTAGCCAAGTGACTGACAAAGATGGTGATAATTTGGCCTTCCCACACATATTTTAACTTCTGGTGAATGGTTGACGTTACCGCATCGACGGCGTGGATCCAGGGTCTACCCAACAAACAACTGTAGTTAGGCTATATGTCCATCACATAGAAGGTAGTTTTAAAAACTTGTGGGCCAATTACCACGGGCAGCTCAATCTCTCCGAGAAACGATCTCTTAGAACCATCAAAAGCTCGGATAACTAGGTTGCTCGGACGGAGTGCAAGACCATCATACTCCAGCTTGACTAAAGCTTTCTTTGACTAAAGCTCGGACAACTAAATTGCTCGCACGGAGTACATCACCTTTACATTCCAAAGTACTATGCAAAGCCTTGTTGTGGTTATGCCCCTCCGTAGTCAAGTCAGCATTGGTGAAACCTAGTCCATGACTATTATTGACATTTGTGACAACCGTTTCTAACTGATTGGCCGTGATTTCTTCCAGCATATAAGTTGCGTGCAATACCTTGAGTAGTGCATTCCGGTGAGCCTCGAAACACATGAGCAGAGATAGTATGGAGATCTTGGAGGGTGTTTGGTGGAGCTGATCCACAACTTTGTAATCACTTTTCTTGATAATCCTCATGAACTCGTCCATATCCTGATCAAAGGACGTCTTCTGAGTTTCTTTTGCAGCTGGTTCTTCTGGCACCACATTTTTGCCTTTTGCTTTGGCAACAGTTTCTGCTTCAGCATTAACTCTTGGAAACTGTGAAGCGAAAAGACGTTCGCTTCGAGTGAAGCCTCCGCCTCCCCCAAAATTGTCAATTTGTGGTGTAGAAGTTGAAGAGTCAAGGGTAGCTTTCCTTCCGTGGCGGTAAAGATCTGAGCCGTAGTGCCAAGGCACGACACTATTGTTAACATAAGGAATTGGTCCAGGCACTGTGATGGTTAACGGACTAATTGCAGCAGAAGAAGGAGTTTTGATAGTCTGTGGATCATAGTATATGGTGACAGGAGGTCTGATTGAAGATGGTGCAGGTGCAGGAAGTTGTTGATGTTGATGAGGGTGTTGTTAAAAGTTGTTGTTGAGAGAATCCAGAACATAAATGGTTGTTGGATCATAATAGATGGTAACCGTTGAAATGTCGTCACTAGTGTTGGTTGTTGTTGTAGTCGATTCTGTTGGAATGACTTCTGCTAACGTTGTAGAAGATTCTGTTGAGATAATGTTTGTTGGTGTTTAGGAGAGTTTTTTGTTGCAGTTGTAGAAGATGGAAATGTTGATCTGATTTGAAGGATGCCTTTTCTGATAAGACTGCTAATACCATTCTTCAGATTTGCACAACCATTGTTAGAAATTTTGCAAGCTTCACAATGGGCCTCACAACCCGGAAACACTTGGCACTTCAATAGCTGAGCTTTTACTTCGGCCAGTGGTGTTTGAATACTTGTAATGTCATCAATCAGAATTGTCGGTTGGTCCTCCTCAATGGCATTGATCTTTGGCTAACCATGATTTGTTATTGGATTCCTTGTGACATTTGGTAGAGGTGCAAAATTCAAGGCTCCGGAGTCAATCAAATCTTGGACTTTCATGTGAAGGGCCCTACACTTCTCTGTTGAATGACCAGGCGCAATGGGGTGAAAAGCACATCTGGCGTTGACATTATAATTCCTTGGAAGATTCAGAGGATTTGGTGGAGCCAAAGTCCTCATTTCAGTCAAGTTAAGCTTCAATAGTTGCGGGAGTAAGACTGCATAGGGCATCGGGATGGGATCGATCACCCTATTAATCTGAGAAGGCCTTTGTTGGAAAGGACGTTGCTGTTGGTTGTTGTTATTATAAGATCCTTGTTTATGTTGAGGATACTGTTGTTGTTGTTAAGGTGCTGGAGTAGGGATGGTGACTGCAGCCACTGATCTTTGCAAGTACTGAGGTCTACCTCTACTAACATGTACTGCATTAGTCTCCCATGTCCTTCTAGGTACTGAGAAGGGTTTCTTTGCATTGTTGGAGCTAGCACCATTGTCAGAAATATTACCCATCTTCAATAGGCTTTCGATTCTCTCGCCTTCTATAACCACATCAGCAATATTGGTAGAAGAGAAGGCAGCAAGTCTATCAATGTAGGTCCCTTGCAAGGTATTCATAAACATATCAGCCATTTCCCTTTCAGACATAGGTGGCTGGACAGTAGCAGCGAGTTTTCTCCACCTATTGGGTGCCATATCCAGGTTGTACTGATACTGGCGCACAAAGGCCTCAGCTAAGTCTTTCCAGTTCCTTACATTAGCCTTTGATAGGTTTGAATACCACTCTCTAGATGCCCCAGTTAAACTGTCTTCAAAGTAAAACATCCACAGTTTCTCATCCATGGTATATGCTTTCAATCTTCACAGAAAAGATTGCAAATGGGTACAAGGACAGGAGGTACCATTATACTTTTAAAAGCACGGAGGTTTGAACTTGTGGGGAATACTTACCCCTTCAACTAAGCTTATATCCATCACATCGAATCCCAGAGATTTTTGGGATTCCAGGGATCTCAACTTCTCAGATATCTCGTCCAACCGACGGTCATAAGCTTCATCTTCCCCAGCACCTAACACTGTAAACTGCTCATCTTGAGGATCTTCCTGTAGAATACGATCTCCAGTGTTCCTTTGGCCATGCCCAAGGATATTAGCTTCAGGATTGTTGTCAGGTCCAAACACTACTGGAGCCGTTCGCAGCTGCTCGCGCTCGTTATTACTAGTACCTCCAGTTCCTGCGTGATTATCTTCCGGGGTTTGCCGCTCGACCAACTCCCTCAATATTTCCTGGGTCAGGGCCAGTCCAGTCATTATAGCCATAAATTGATTCATTTGGGTCCTCACCTCTGTCCTCACATCTGTCATTTGAGTCCTTACATCTGTCAGTTCCTGTTGTAGTTGATCCATTTGTAGACTCAGAAGGTTGTGTCGAGTTGGATATCTGGGGATGCAATTGACGGGAAAGACCCTCCTGCGAGCAATATTTCCTGAAACAATCATCCGAGTAAGAAGACAACAACAAAACACCTGCAAAACAAAGGATATGAGGTTAGCATACAATGCAATATGTCTATTTGTCTTTCGAGGGTATTCCGTTTGGTTCTTGGTTTTGACCTTCCAGACCCCTTGGAGGAGATAAAGATGTTGAACGGAATCCAAAAGATACATAGAAAACAAACGGCATTTCCAAAATACAACTAGTTCGTGAATACAATAAAAACTCGCATGGTGAGTTGAAATACAATAATAATACATAAACTATAATACAATCAGTTCACGAATACAACAAAACAAACTCCCATGGTGAGTCGAAATACAAAAACAAATACAAAGAAAATCAAACATCCAATCCATATGCATCCTCCCCGACTTCCTTCAGGAGAGCATCAGTCGAAGGTCCAGCTGGGTGCTCTGTAATGGTTCTGATGAGAAGGTTTCTGGTTGCGATGGCATTTGTCATCTTCTGATACTTGTCTTGTTCTTTGGATCTCTTTAACCCCGCCCAGAGTTTCAACTCTGAGATCTCCTTATGAGCTACTAGCAGTGCTTCTTGGCTTATTTTCTCATTAGACTCTAACTACTCTATCTTGGCTTGCATCTTCTGGTCTTCATGCAAATGAGCTTCAGTTATCCTGACCCATCTATCCTGACTCTCCTCCAGATAATGCTCAGCTCTTGCCATTTGAATCTTTGTTTCCTTACATGCATTCTTCAACATAAGTTCTCCTGCTCGGGTTTTCCTGATGAAATCTTCAGTCTTTTCAATCTTGGTTACATGCTCGATGCGCAGCTTCTCTAGTCTCTCAATATCTAGACGACCATCGTTCCTTTCCCAAAGGGTCTTCTTCAATGCTTCAGCCAACTGGGCATTCCTTTCTTTCATATTTTAAACCTCTTTCAGGCTTACTATAGCTATAGGCTCACTGCTGATGGCCCTGGTACATCTTCCAGGGTGAATGGCATACGAGTAATTTGTCCTCTGATGCGCGACCATTCGGTGTACTGAGCAGAAGCTATGTTATTACACTTTCCTAGAATGGCGGTTCCTTTAGTCTGTATGTGGTCCCAAGCCCAGGCTGCTTTTCGGACAATGGCATGATTGTCCTGAATAGCACAAAAAAGAGACTTTGCTAAGTCCTGCTCCCTAGGTGGATGTATCAAGGAATACCCCAACTGTCTTTTGAAAAGTAAAGGATTGTAATTGATGCAACCCTTCACTCCAATGAGAGGCACAACTTATTATTATGTTTAAGCAGTCTGGCTAACTCTTCAGGTAGTTCGCAATCTTCTTCACCTTCCTCATCGGCTTGGCAAATCGGATTGTCAAAGTCATGCTTAGCCATAGAAGGGTCGTCATTGATAAGGTTCGGTGAAGAGCACCTGCATGTGTTGCTCCCGGGATTTTCATCCTAGTACAAATGCGAAAGTGGCGCGGAAAAGGTAGAGTCGCCAGCCAGACATTTTTATCCTAAAAGAATGGGAAAGGTAATGTTGCACAAACCTGAGGAAGAAGGAAAGGACAAGGTCCTGTAAACCAAAGATCTGGGTTCGGGAGTCCGTTACGACCTGGGAAGGTATTAGCTCCCCAGACCGTCCACCGTACCCGACAGGATCCACGCTTGTTTGTTTGTTTCAAAGGGTGAGAAATAAAAGTTGCTGCTGAACAAATGAACTGCTAACTGGGATGGAAAATGAAATGAGAAAGGAACTGAAATAAAAAAAGGAAATAAAGGGGGAAATGTAGGGAAAATAAAGAATGTGCTCGAACGGGCCCTACCCCGCTGCCTACGTACCTCATCGGGATAATGAGGATCAGAGTTGACGTAGTTCGCCTAACTAAGGCGGGAACTATTTGTTTGTGTTTTTTAGGACTAGGACTGCGTATGTCTATACTCAGGTGTTGCAGGCTCGTCTGGTACGAGTGCGTTTACCGTCTTGCATGCAAGACAAGTCGTCGCGAGTTCGCGTTGTGAGTGAATGAGATGAGAAGAGAAGTTCCCGCAGGATAGTCGCTTATTATTTGTTTTTGTCTTTTAAGAGAAGTGTTTTGAATTTGTTTGTGAGCATTCTCCTACTAAGACCTATCCATCGCGGGAAGTATTTACACCTCGCCCTGAAACAGGACGCGTATGAACACTCCACAACAAAGTCTCGTGTCGTACAAGAATGTTCGATTTTTATTAAGTATTATATTATTTTCTTCGTGAGGTGAGAAAGAAAGACTCAAATTGAAAAAGGACAAACTAAAGGGGACTAAGACACAACCCTGAGTTAGTTATCATATACAAAAGGGATATCCTAATGGTTTGTGAGGTTTTTCTATTCCTAAGGAAGAAAAGAAAAAAATAAGAAATGAGAATTAGAACTCAACTTACTTCCTAAGGAAGTTAAGTTGATTTTAAGAAACAAAAGGGGGAAGCCTATACAAGAAAAGCACAAAGTACTAATGCAACCACAATTTAGAATGAATAAATATATGAGAGAAGTAATTCTTACCTCTATCTTTCCCCCTACAAAACAAATGTTAGCTTAACAATGCATATTGAAAGCATAAACAAAGCATAAAAGCGATTAAGTACCATAAACGTCCTAGAATGAAACTAGGGTTCCAAATAAGGCCTAAGTCTAAAGGTGAAGTTAGCTAAAGGTTACATGACTTCTAAAGTCAGTAGCTACATGCTATAGGCCCCTAAGTATGCTAGGATACCTCACAATATCAAACTATGTTAAACTATGTACAAAACGTTCACCTAAGTTCACCTAAATGCAAGTTAGGGCTTATGGATGAAGTATGGATGCGTATGGCTTACAAGCATGAATTAATACATGAAATAAGTATCAAAGTCAGTAGTGAATTCTTATGAATGTGGATGAATGAATATACAATCATGGATGCAATGGTTTAGTCCTATGGAGCAAGGAGAAGAAGATGTGAGAATAAACGAACAAACATCACATAAGATCACAAATGATGAAAGTTAAGAACGAATGACATGTAAATGTGCATGAGATGATTATGGGTCAGTAGAATACAAGGTATGAGATGCAATTAGAATTCATGGCTTGAAAATTTATGATTCCCACATAATTCATGTTATTATTTAGAGGAGAAGAGAAACTAGTTTAGGTTAAAATTAGTTCACATAAGTATACATTTTAAAGCACCAAAACAAACCAAATGAGTATGGTTCAAAAAGTTGCATATAACTGGAATTAAGGACCTATAAATGACCTATAATTAACTCCTAGAAGTTACCAAAAAGTTCCTCAATCAAATGGCATGAATGCCTTGCTAAATCCTAGGATATGGGACAAATAAGCACATGACTCAACCTATGATCTAGGTGGCATGAAAAAATAGCAAAAAGACTTTAAAAATTATGAAATTAAATCCCTGGAATGATATAATCATTATCTTACATGATCTAAATGGATTCCATAAAACTATGCACCAAAGTTCCAAAACAATTACTTAACGATTGGTATAGCAAGGCATGATCGCCGAAACACAACTCCACAAAGTGGATCAAAAAGGGCATCTAAAATTATTTAAAAAAATGCCTAAGTAGCATCAAAATGTCACAAATTACAGAATTTAATCACACACAAAAAATAGGTCTCACACCTATGGGAAAAAATCGTTTTCGGTCCCTTATGTCAAAACACTCCTTTTTGGGACAACTTATGATCTAAAATCCAAATTAATTATTAAAACACTCAAATCTGGAAACAAAAAATGTGAAAAATTAATTAAGAGGATGAGGATCACTCATGAAGTTTTCCAGAATTTCATCCCACCTAAAACTATTTTTAATAATTGCGACGAAACGGGCAAAAAAGTGGATTTTGAGGGAAGTGAAAGGAAGTGAATTCTACAATCCGTAACCTAATCCCTAAGCTCCAAAATCGACACATATAATCAAAAATCATAAATAAATCCAGTGCCTCAGGTGGGAGGGCTCAATATGCACCTTAAGTTACATGATCCTAAGTCGCATGCAACTAGAATGATGCATTAAAGTAGAGAATCGAGATTACTTACTTGGTCAAAGTGTCGATTCTTTCACATAAAAGAAATCCAAAAAAACTTCAAGCCAAGCCTTGTAATCTCCCATGAGCAAAATAAATGCTCATCTTCCATAATTGCTTTGTGAAGATTCCCCATAATCGAAACAAAAACAACGGCACAAAATATCATTTGAATCCAAAGGTATCCCACAAATAAAGTGGAATACCAACCAAACGACCGTTGTTAAGATCTTTGCGAGAACCTTGCATGAACTCAACAAACGCATTAGAAACCAAAAAGAGGTGCAACCGGAAGTTGCACCTATGCCTCACAACTCAAAATCAAGTAGAAAGATGAATGTACGAGTAATGGACAAGCATTAAAATTTATGTTTCAAAACGGGGCAGCACTTATGCTCTAACATAAACAACATGCAAATTCAAACCGGAATCGAACAAATTTACATGCAATGAATGGAAAATGATCAACAAACATAAGTATAAGTCAAGACAAGATCAATGCATCAAAATCGCACCAAACCGAACTTAAAAAGCCTTAAACCAAAATCGACTAAAAAGTTCACCAATGGCTCCAGAATAATCAACAAAGTCAATTTACACTATTCACATTCGCGAAAACGCGCTACGGTTAGGAAGTTACGACCAAAACATATTCTCGACACGCGATACATTAACAACATCAACAATTAAGCCTCAACCTATCCTATTTCAAATTTGCACATTGAAACAAGCATGAATTTAAAAGTCAAGCACTTCAATCAATATCAAGTCACAATAATTAACTCTCTTAAGAATTTTATCAAACATCTAACATGCATCGATTATTCTATGTCAATTTTAACAATCATTTCCAATTATGCACAACAACAATTATTAGGATCAATTAATCAAGCATCAATCAACAACCACATCAAGAATCAATGCACATAATCTCCACAATATTAATTCAACCTCAAAATTCAACTCAAGAAACAATGCAACAATTATTCATGAATTAAAGTTTAAGAAGCTTACCGAATGAAGAATCGACGAAGAAATTGTGAATCCGGAGGAAGTGAGACGCGATCATTAACAGAGGAGAGGAGGAGAGGCCGCATGGCTTCCGGCGGCGGAAGATGGTGGTCGCACGGTTGTGAAGTTGACCGGAGGTGGTGGTTCGTGGCGGCTCAGCTACCGGAAGATTGATCGGAATTGTTGTGTTCTTGAGTTCTTGATGAAGTTGTTATTGTGTTCTTGAGAAAGAGTTGAGAGAATGAAATTTGATCCATTAGAGAGGGTTTGTGAGAGTTTTTTGGTGTTTCTAAATTATGATTGAAGTTATGAGACAAATTGTGGGTCAAAAGAATATATAGTGGAGTGTAAAATGAAAGGCAAAAGGTGGAATTTCGGCTTAAGTGAAAATAATAATATCTTCGGCAAGAAATTTCGACTCTGAGCCTTCCACAATATCGTCCGCCTCTGAATCACGGTTGCAACACAAAAATAATGGACGTCATACGATCCAAATCGAGTGCGATCGATACGTTTAAGCTGCAAGACGTCACTGAATAAGTTGTTTTTTCGGCTTATTTGGTGTCCGTAACTCGAAAATGTGACGAGCCCAACCTCTTCGGAGCATAATCTCGACTCGACTTTGTCAGCAAAGTTGTAGATCTATGATTTAGTGACCTGGTTTTAAAATGTAAGCTCAACCGGACAAACGACGAGGGATATATGAATTTTCTCGTGAAACCACTTTCAGCTTTTTTCTTCGGTTCAGCACTTCAGTTTTGTGAAATAAACCAAAACGACAATCTTTGGAGCACCGTTCGAACTCGTGTTTGTCTTTGAACTTGAAGAGGAAAAAATTTGTGAACTAAAGCTTCAAGAACGGGTGCAATCTGATGAGAATTGATCGAGTTATGAATTTTACAAAATCTGACAAACAATGCACTGCATCAAAGAACCTTATTGGTAATTCTCATTTTCGAGATCCTTCCGCTCGGACCTAACCCAAACTAAATTCATATAATGAAGATAACATCTAAACGGAATTTTAGGCACCGAAACGACATCAATTCGATGAACGAGCCAAGTGTTATGAATTTTTTAGTGTTCAAAACTCACCGGTTCAGCACTGTTTTTCACTATGTCGACTCTAAAGACTTGCACATTCTGAGATCTTCTTCAAAGAATTAGTTCTCGGCCAAAACCCAAAATTTGGAAAGGATATCAAGACAGAACTTTTGGCATATGAATCTCTCAGACATGTTGACCCAATAAGAAGTTACGAACTCTTGAATATCGCTAGCACAGTTAATCGACGAAACCGAAATTTCAAAAACAAATAATTCCCGCCATTTTCTTGATGAATTGGCCTCCGAGCCGAACACAAAAGTTGTAGAGAATACCGAAACAGTCTAAAATATTGAGTTTCAAGCCAAAATGAGTTTCCGAACATAAGTTACAACTTTTGCAAACTGCACCATAAAACTGATATTCTGCTTAAACTCCTCTGAATCAATCGAGAACTTTTGGTTTCTTCTGAGATTCTTGTGCATGTGCCGCATGAAGAAATAAAGGCCATTCGCAACCTGTGAAAGCTCAAATGGAGATGTATATTCATGTATGTTTATGATGCAATTGTGATCTAAATGCAATGCAATGTATGAAAGGATATGCTAAATGGCATGAAAATGATAGGGCAAATTTTGGGGTGTTACAACATGAATAATGATTCATGCAAGGCTTTAGAAGGAGTTTGAAAAATGAAAACATTGCCACTTTTGAAACTTTGCTTTCTTTTTGAAAACAAAAGCAAAAAAATGAAAGACAAGGCACAACATGGATGAATGCAAAACGTCAGCTTTATTAATGATTATGTATCGTGTTAGGAACAAAAGAACCCTTACAATAATGACTGAAATGAGCCTTTCAGATGACCAATTATTAAGTTGTGTCTCTGGAGTATAATGTCGGATCCACTCGTCTAAGTCATAATCACTATCAAATGTGTTGTCTTACATTGCATTGATACTCCCATAATCCACCATTCCTGCACTCGTGAAGGTAATTGGGCCTTGACGACCTCTGGCGTTCTGTTCAGATGATGATTGTCCAGGATGGTAGCCAACACCAAACATATCCTTCTTTTCTAATACTTCCATTGGATTTCCCCAGCCTTCTCGTATTCCTGATTCTACTACCTTCAGAGCTTGTTTATAAGATTCTATGGAGACTCCTTTCTTTGACTCATCAGAAGAATCTGCTGATTAGGATGCCAATTCGGTCTTCAGGGGCTCGAAAGCCTGACACGGAGTCTCAACTATCTCACTGTCCATCTCTACATATTTAAATGAGGACAGATGACTAATAAAGATATCCTCTTCTCCACAGCCCGTTACGATTTGCCCTTCCCATACGAATTTCAGTTTCTGATGAAGCATAGATGATAATGCCCCAGCCGAATGTATCTAGGGCCTCCCCAATAAACAACTATATGCAGGTTGTATGTCCATTACATAGAATGTGGCATTGAAGATTTGTGGACCTACGTTTATTGGTAAGTCCACTTCCCCAAACACTGATCTTCTCGATCCATCAAATGCTCAAACCACCAGGTCACTGGGCTTCAGAATCACTTCGTCATAATCCAACTTCATTAATTCCTTCTTGGGAAGAACATTCAGGGATGATCCGGTATCCACAAATACATGAGACAACATGGCACCTTTACACTCCAAAGAAATATGTAGTGCCCGATTGTGAGCACGACCCTCAGAGGTTAAATCAATGTCAGTAAAACCTAATCCATGACTGGCGTTGACACTGGATACCACAATTTCTAATTGGTTCACCGAGATATCCTGAGGCACATAAGCTTTGTTCGGGATGTTTAAGAGAGCTTTTCTATGAGAGTCAGAACACATTAACAGAGACAAGATGGAAATCTTTGATGGATTCAGTTGCAAATGGTCCACGATCTTATAATCTCTTTTTTTTATGATTCTAAAAAATTCTTCAGCTTCTTAGTCAAATGTAATGTCTGGGTCAACCACATGTGTGGGCTCATTAGTAGTTACTGGTTGCTTCCCTCAGGCCTTAGCCTAGGCTTCTTCCGTATCCCTAGGTGGCATTACACTATTTCTCAATGTCTCCGGTACGAACAATCTTCTACTCCTAGTAAAACCTCCTACTCCCACATTCTCTACTTGAGCTGGAGATATACTAGGTGTGGCCAAATCGTTCTTCTGGCCGTTGCAATATACTTCACCTCCGTAATGCCAAGGGATGGCCTTATCACTCTGGTACATCACTGGCCCCGTAGTAGTGATAGTTATTGGTGCTATTCTGGCCTGAGGAGGAACTTGGGATGGATCATAGAAAAGGGTCATTGTAGAAACTTCTTTTTCCTTTTGCAACCTTGTTAAACTGTAGGACCCCTTCATCAATCATGCTTTGTATCCCCTGTTTCAACTGCTCACAACCATCGGGAGCTTCAGCAGACTCTGGAAAATCATTTTCACAACCTGGAAAGATACCCCTCTAGGTCAAGCAAGCTTTGACAGTACTCAACGGAGTTTGCAGGTCACTGACATCACACACCAAATTCAGATTCTCTCTGTCATCAATTGCCCCAACTGTACCTCCGTGAGGAGGCATGGGGTTTTGTATCACATTCGGAGTAGGAGCAAAATTAATCGCTTTAGACTCTATTAAATCCTGAACAACGTGCTTCAGGGATTTGCAGTTTTCTATAGTGTGATCGGGGGCTCCGGAATGGAATTCACACCGGGCGTTCGCATCATAACCTTCAGGGATTTGCCCCGGCCTCAGAGGTTGTAAAGTTTTGAGCTGGAATATTTGGATCTGGAGAAGATTCTTCAAGAGCTGTGAATAAGACATAGGTGGAGTGTCAAACTACCTGTCTTGAGCCTTCTGAGAATAATAGGGACGAGGGGCCCTCTTTTGGTGATAACCTTATTGGCTCTGTCGTTGCGGTTGTTGAACTTGTTGTTGATTAGGCTGAGCTGAAATAGTAACAGGAGCCACTTGCTGATAAACACCTCCATAGCCTTTGTTTCTTTATGCATACACTGCTCCAGTATCTCCTTCTCTCCTCTTCACGAAAGGTTTCTTGACACCGGAAGATGAAGCACCACCATTCTGGACCTTTCCCTGCTTAATCCAGCTATCTATCCTCTCACCAGTTAAGATAATATCTTAAAAACCGCTTGAAGAACATCCAGCCAACATTTCCATAAAGTTCCTTGGAAGGGTGTCCATGAAAAGGTCTACCATCTCTCTTTCTAGCAAAGGCGGTTGCACTCTGGCGGCCACTTCACGCCATCTCTGTGCGTAATCTTTGAGGCTCTCTGAATTTTTATGTGTCAAACTTTGGATCTGAGAAGAATCCCATATCATTGTTGAAGGAAGTGTAAAACCCCCTTTCTATACCCCAAATAAGCAATTAAATCATTTAGACACATATTAAAAATTCCATCAGAGTATATTTGAAACACGGTATAAAAGAGCAAAGCCACATTATACTTGAAATTGAAATCATACAACACCTTCTCAATACGATATGTAACAAACGGGGTAACTTTCAAATATGAAGGATTTCATCCTTACACCCGTATTCATATAATTCAAATAACAGCGGAAACCACATAACAATTTCAAACTTATATACTTATCATAAATATATCCACAAGTTTGAATCACCAAAATAAAGCCATGTTTACATAAAACATCTATCATCAAAATACATATACAAATGTATTCAGAAAAAGGAAGTAAGACAACCCTAGCTACCCGGTGCTACATATCAGAACCGACCGACAAAAAGATGAAGACGAGCTTCACAAAAAGGATCTCCAGCATCCTAGTCTGCAATGCCTCGTACAGCATCATAAAACAGTAGAAGGGTGAGAAACATTATCATAATAACATTGAATATAATTATATATCTCAACATATAAAATTCACATAAAAAATATTCTCACCACAAATCATTCCTTATCACCTATACACATCGCAACGTGTATATCAATACCAATCAAACATATTAATTACGCACAATTCACCAATTCACATAAACTTATATTATTTATGTTTATTCCTCAATTCTATTCATTCCGCATAAACATACGTCTAGTTATGTTTAATCACACATATACATTACAAATGTATAAATCACATATATATATACATATATCAAAC
The DNA here is from genome assembly GCA_963966055.1 of Lathyrus aphaca. Classification (NCBI taxonomy): domain Eukaryota; kingdom Viridiplantae; phylum Streptophyta; class Magnoliopsida; order Fabales; family Fabaceae; genus Lathyrus; species Lathyrus aphaca. Next base: position 255,291,191 of record OZ014524.1, on the reverse strand, counting down.
ATTCATATATACAAACAAGTATGTTTCATCACACATACTATCATCTCCATAATACTCCAAATAAACATATGCACATTCATGTTTATTTCTGCATATCATAATTAAAATGATAAAATGAAACTCATAGAGATCGACACACGACTCTATGCAGATGCAATGCGGCACCGACTCAACATTTCAGCAGGTTCATTCAGGAACCAAATGGAATCATCGCTTGTTACCTAAAGTAACTCCTCGTCGGGCACACGATGTTCCCCATTGCTCACACCCCACAAGGGCACACAATGTTTATAGATTGCTCACATCCCACACGAGCACACAATCCTATTGCTCACACCCCACACGGGCACACAATCAATGTAAATCAATCACCCATTACTCACACCCCACATGGGCACACGATGTTTCTGGATTGCTCACACCCCACACGGGTACACAATTCGATCACTCACACCCCACATGGGCACACGATCATGTTGTATTCATCGCTTACACTCCACATGAGCACACGATGCTACAATGGATTCATAGAGAACCCCACGACACAAGAATGCATACATTATGCTTTACATGCAAAATGACACATAACATTCTTGAAAATGCATACATTATTCACAACATAATTATGCACTCAACTCATTCACTTAACATACATTTTCATACAATTCAAGCAATGTATTCATTTGCCAACAGCCACAACATCACCTAAAGCTACAAATTAAAACATAATTTTCTCAAAAACCTATAAGCTCGCTGAATTTTCCTGGAACTTTCGTTGAGCGACCACTGCGATTTCCAGAATTTCTCAGCTTCGTGACAGTCAACCTAAACCTATCCAAACCTCCAAAATACTTCCATAAACATGATCAACAACATATTCTAGCTATCATACTTCGATTACAACGATTTCTAACCGATTAATCCACTAATTTCTCACATTTTCTCTAAAACCCTAACTATTCATCTTCTCTAAACTTCCATCAAAACTAAAACTCAACCAATCAAACACATACATAATCATACACAATATCAAGATAACAATGCTTATCACCCTTACCCGATTATTTCGTCTACATGGAGAAATCTTGATCAAAACCTAGCTTTTCCTCTTTTTCACCTTCATTTCCTTTCTTTCTCTTCTATTTCCTTTCTATCTCTTTTCTTACCAACTTTTGTTTCTTTCTATTCTTATTCTTTCTCTTACTAACTATTTTCTCTACCAAATATCATTTTTCTCACAAAAATATAATTCCATCTAATTCTAACTTATCAATAATTAGTAAATGTCTAAAATACCCTCTTATCTAATTTTATCCGAAAATTCACAAAAATGGTACAATCACATATCACACCAACATATCACATTAATTCCTCAACATATCATATCATCATGATAATTTCACAAATAAAACAATTATCATTCAAATAAAATAAAAGACTCCACAAAAATTGGGAAAATCGAATCTGGGCGTTACAACTCTCCCCCATTTTAGAAATTTTCGTCCTCGAAAATATTACCTGATCCAAACAACTCCGGATACGACTCGCGCATCCTACTCTCCAATTCCCAAGTCATATTTCCTTCCGCATCGCCTCCCCACGCCACTTTCACAAGCACAATATCTTTGCCTCTTAGCTTCTTGATTTCATGATCCAAAATCCTAAACGGCAAAGCTTCCACCATAAGGTTATCTCTTACTTCAACCTCGTCCATAGTGTAACACCCAAAATTTGCTCTCTGGTTTTTTCTATCTTTTTCTTCTTTTTGTTTGCATATCATTCGCCTTTTCCATTAGATCATACATTAGGTCATATCGTGTGTGTAGGCTCTTAAGATGTGGGATCGAGATTTTCCGAGGAATTAGGGTCTCACGCTTTATTTTTAGATTATCAGAAGAATTCAAGTTTTTGGTTATACAAGCATCAATTGCATCATCATTTTATTGCTTTTGTCGCTATATTGGGGTTTATTTCCCTGGTTTAGTGGTCTTCAAGGATTTCACGTCTGCAAGGATTGTTCACTATGCATCAAGCCCATCATCAGGATGTTCTCTTCTTCATCAAGTCGCAAGACTATTTCTCTCTTCTCAGCATCTCAGGAAATTATCCTTTGAAACATCTCGAAAAGTTTCAGTTTCGGTTCAAGGATGGATGTTCATTCATGATCCAGTTCAGATGGACGTCTGATATGATCTTGGTTAACCTTCAAGATATTTCTTCAAGTGCAAGTAATCTGTCTCATTGGTTTGTTTCTCAGGCAATTCTTATTGTGTTGTGTGAAATTCTTCAGGTAATCAAGTTGTAATTCATGTGACGTTTGATCCAGAAAATCAGATTTGTATATTCATCTGTTTAGTAGTGGTTCATCTGCGAATTTATTTTCCAGAGATTTTGATTTAGAGGTGGTCATTGTTCCAGTGATGAACTATTCAGTGGTGATGAAAATTCATTTTTTAATCAGAGATTGTTGGAAGAGGCTTGAATGTGGTGTGTACGTAGGTGGCATTTATAACCATTTCTATCCTTTGATTCGTTCCATTTTTATCCATTTCCATAATCACCACCTTTTCTATTTAAGCCCACATTAGTATTCATTTTCAATTTTATTAAAACCATTCTCTTATCCAATATTAGGTCCATATCTCATACCATATTTTAATTTCCAAAATTCATTTGTTCAATTATCCATTTTTTTTTTACCAAATTCCCAAATAAAATCCATATTTCAATCCATTTTATTAATTCACTTTCTTTACTATTTTTCCAAAGTATCTATTTTTCTAAAGAGTATGCTCATGAAACTTGCAGTAGAGGGATTCACGGGACCCCACCATTCACGTGCTATCCCCTCACAATTCACACCAAAAGCTGGCCCACAACACCCAATTATCATGCCACTACTCTCCCACCATAATTCTATCATTGCCAGCACAACTCTCACCACAACATTTTTTCAATATCCTGCATAACAAAATTGGTACAAGACGCATCACGCCACAGGAATGAAACACACTCTCATAACAAATTTCTAGCAAAATTCACATATCAATCACAACAACCTTTCATCACTCTTCACTGCACAGCCTAACAATATTTCAACAGAGAATCACAAACCTCAACCATTCTTCACACTCTTGAAACCTCACCTCGCCTCCAAGCCAAAGCCTCATAATCAACACCAACTCACAAACCCTTCAATCTCCTTTCATTGAACCAGCTCAAACCATCAACACATTGAAACCACAAAGAAAGAAGAATAAATTAATTTCACAAAAAACTCAAAAATCAAAATCGCCGCGAGCTTCAAATCAAAATCACGCAAACCCTCTTCAACAATTGTTTTCTTTCACTCAACCAACAACGATTGAACATCACACAACAAACCAACCACCATTTTTCTTCCATCGACAACAAACCCTATAACAACACATCGTCCCCGGAAATAAGATCGACTGAGAGAGACAAAGAGAAGAAGTCAAGTCGAGCTAAACAGAAACTCACCGTAGAACCGAAACGAGATAGACGGAGAGGACGATTTGACGCCTCCGCGGAGTGGTTCTCTATTTTCATTGACATCACATCCTCTAGAAAAGAGGAAGACGAGAAGCCAATGGTGATTTGATGAGAGGATGGCGAGTTCGAACGGAGGTGGAGTTTGATTCTTCGCCGTGAAAATGAAATCGAAGTAGGATTGGTAGGAGATGTTGATGGAGAAGAATAAGGAAGAACAACACTTGAGCGATGGAGGGTTAATATCGTGTTGTTTCCGAAACGCGTTTGGAGGAGAAGATCCATGAACTGGTCAACTCTTTGGGCTCATCTTATGGCTGTGAATCTTAGCCAAATATTTATTACTATAAGCACCCAGCATCTTGCGCCTCACCCCCCGGTTGTGGTTATTATTATGGTTTTGGACTTGCTGATTGATGTTGTTATGGGCTCATTAAGCACAGGTTGAATTTCTCCCCACACTCTAACATCAAGCAAGCACCCCCTCTCTTTTTTATTTATTTTTATTTTTTAATCCTTAATGCCTTGTTTAAATTTTGTTTGTTAATTTTTATAATAACATTTGTTAGAATTAATTTAGAACTTTATTAGATTTGTGTTCTTAATTATTAATATAGTTTAGATTTTTGTTTGTTTCAGTTTATTTTATTTTAATTAAATATGATTTTATTTAATCTTGGTTCTAGTTTGTGTTGATGTTTTGTAGGGTTTTCACTTGATGTTAATGATGGAGATTGTAGATGATGGCCTTATGACTTGTTATTTTCATAATCTTGTTCAGGCAAATGGAATCTCTGGATGTGATTTGCACTTAGACTTTTATTTTGCGCAGACTTGTTCTTGGTCTTAATTCTCAATGCTGGAAGCCTACATTTGACTTTTGTTGGAAATCTTGATAATTGACAATTGTGCTTAATGTTTGAATCTGTTTTGGACTTGATATTTCCTCTTGAGTTTCTCTTGCGCACATTGAAGAGGCAACGGACTTTCTCCGTTAGGTACCACTGAGACCCGATTTTACCTTTAGCATTTTGCTGCATCTGGAATTCCTACGTGTGTAGGCTTTGTTTGTGCATTGGTCGATTACTCCATATTGCATTATCTTCTCCCCGCTTATTTATTTTTCATCCCAACTTCTTCCTCCATTTCTTTTTATGCTTTCTTATCTGGTTCAAGATGTGTTTAGGCCATCTTTCGTCTAGCTTCTTCCCTTTTCCTTTTCTTCTTTCCTTCTTCTTTAGGATAGACTTCAAACCACACTAACCTTGGGACGACCTTTGCATGATAACTTTAGGTTTAGACTTTCCCCATTAGATTTTACCTTTAAGATCCTTTTGGTTCTCTCTCTTTCTCGTCTTCAAACAAAAATCTACAAAACATTAATAATAGTTGAGTTGACATTCCCTTTTGTCATACTCTCAAAGAAAAATCATAAAAAACATTTTTTCACTTTAATTCACAAAAAAACACTTAATAATACAAACAAGTTAGTGAATTTAAATCCCAATCATAGGAAACAAGTTTGAGGATCTTCCTCATTCTTGATGGACTTGTTACTCATTCTATTTTGGGATGTGGTAATAAGGACATGTCCTTAGAAAAGGATTTGCCTTCACTTCCTTGTGCCACACTCTCTAAAAGACTTCTAAAAACACAAACAAAGAATAAGCGTCTGTCCTTCGGGACTTCTCTTCTCATCACCTTCACTCTGAACGCGAACTTGCTCCTACTTGTCATTTTGCAAGACGGTAACACACTCGTCGTCCGATCCTGCAACACCTGAGCATTGACATAGGCAGTTCAAGCCTTAAGACACAAGAAATATTTTCCACCCCTAGTTAGGGGAACTACGGAGACTCTGATCCTCATTGTCCAGATGAGGTACGTAGGCAGCGGGGTAGGGCCCGTTCGAGCACACTCTTTTATTTTCCCTACATTTTCCCCATTTCTTTTCTTTTCTTGTCCAGTTCCAATTCCTTTCTTTTTGCAGCAACTTTCATTTCTTCACCCTTTGAAACAGTTTCTTTGCAAGCGTGGATCCCGTCGGGTATGACGGAAGATCTTGTGTGTTAATACCTTCCCAGGTCATAACCGACTCCCGAACCCAGTTTCTTTGGTTCGCAGGACCTGTGTCCTTCCTCTTCTTTTCTTCTGGTTTGTGAAGCATTACCATTCCCGTTCCTTCAGGATAAAATTGCCTGGCTGGCGACTCTACCTCTTTTCTGCGCCACTTTCGCGTTTGTACCAGGATGGATATCCAGGGAGCGACAGATGTGACGGATTCGGAACATACTTCCGAAGTTGCGAAACATAGAACACATCATGCAAATTCGAAAGATTCGGAGGCAACGTCACACAATAAGCCACATCACCCACTCGTGCAGTAATCTGATACGGTCCAATAAAACGAGAAGTCAACTTCTTCGACTTCAAAGCACGACCGACACCCGTAACCGATTTAACTCTCAAAAATACATGGTCTCCTTCCTGAAACTCAAGATCCTTCTTTCTCTTGTCATGATAACTCTTTTGTCTACTTTGAGAAGCTCTCATCTTCTCCCGAATAAACTTTAATTTTTCCGTCGTCTGTTGTACCATTTCCGGTCCAACTACCGTTCTTTCTCCAGTTTTCTTCCAACACAAAGGTGTTCGACATCTCCGCCCATACAAGGCCTCAAATGGTGCCATACCAATACTCAAATGAAAACAATTATTATAGGTGAACTCAATCAACGCTAAATAACTATCCCAAACACCACCTTGCTCTAGCACACAAGCACGCAACAAATCCTCCAACGATTGAATTGTCCTCTCGGTTTGACCGTATGTTTGCGGATGGTAAGCCGAACTCAATCTTAGCTTAGAACCTAAAGCCTTTTGCAAGCTTTCCCAAAACCTCGATGTAAATCTAGGATCTCTATCTGATACAATACTCTTAGGAACTCCATGCAACTTCACAATCACAGAAACATAAATCTTGGCTAGCTTCTCCAAAGAATAACTAATATCAATCAGAATAAAGTGAGCAGATTTAGTAATCCTATCCATAATTACCCAAATAGCATTATGACCTCTTTGCGTATTCGGAAAACCCGTAACAAAATCCATCGATATACTATCCCATTTCCATTCTGGAATATCCAACGGTTGCATCAAACCACTAGGCTTATGATGTTCCACCTTAGACTTTTGACAAGTCAAACACGCATAAACAAAATGAGCTACATCTCTCTTCAATCCGGACCACCAAAAGATCTTTTTCAAATCTTGATACATCTTATTTGCACCCGGATGAATACTTAAATTACTTCAGTGTCCCTCTTCCAATATCATCTTTTTCAACTCCTCATCATTGGGAATACAAATACGACCACGGAATCTCAAAACTCCAAAATTATCAACCTTGAAATCCTCAATCTCATTCATCATCAAATCAATAAATTTCAAATCCAACTTTTGCTTTTCACAAACGGTTTCAAGAAAATCATTCGTAACACGTAGCATACCAAGTCTCACGCTTCATGGCGTCATCTCGCAAACCAAAGTCAAGTCTCTAAAATTCTCCAAAATTTCCCATTCTCTTATCATCAATGCGGACATATGGAACAACTTACGACTCAAGGCATCGGCCACCACATTCGCCTTACCCTGATGGTAATTCAAACCAAAATCATAATCCTTCAAAATTCTAACCATCTCCTTTGTCTCATGTTCAATTCCTTTTGATCAAATAAATACTTCAAACTTTTGTGATCACTAAAAACATTGAACCTCGCACCATAAAGATAATGCCTCCAAATTTTAAGAGCAAAAACCACAGCCGCTAATTCCAAATCATGTGTGGGGTAATTCTTTTCATGCACTCTGAATTGTCTTGAAGCATACGCAACAAATTTTCCATCTTGCATCAAAACACCACCTAACCCAAACAATGAAGCATCACAAAACACCACAAATGGTTCCGTCGGATTCGGCAAAATCAAGATCGGAGTCGTTGTTAACCTTCTCTTAAGTTCCATAAAACTTTCTTCACAATGAATATACCAAATGAAAGCCTTTCCTTTACAAGTCAACTGCGTTAACGGAAGTGCCAGCTTTGAAAATCCTTCGATAAACCTCCGATAATAACCCGCCAAGCCTAAAAAGCATTGAATCACTGTAATCGATCTAGGAACTTCCCATTGCATTACCGCATCAATCTTGGATGGATCAACACAAATACCACCATCGAAAATAACATGCCCAAGAAAACTTACCTTCAAAAACCAAAACTCGCACCGTGACAACTTAACATACAATTGTTTCTCTTTCAAAATCTGTAACACAATCCTTAAATGCTCTTCATGCTCTTCTTGAGACTTAGAATAAATAAAAATGTCGTCGGTGAACACAACCACAAAACGACCAAACTTTTCATGGAAAATATGATTCATGTATTCCATAAACACACCCGGCGCATTAGAAACTCCGAATGGCATCACAAAATACTCGTAATGACCATATCGTGTCCTAAAAGTTTTCTTTTGAATATCCTCCTCTTTCACACGAATCTGGTGATATCCTGATATCAAATCAATCTTACTAAAAACACGCGCACCAACCAATTGGTCCAACAAATCATCGATCCTCGAAAGCGGATACTTGTTCTTAATTGTCACATAGTTCAACTGTCGATAATCAATACATAACTGCATACTTCCATCCTTCTTCTTTACTAACAATACCGGCGCACCCCAAGGAGAAACACTCGGCCTAACAAACCTCTTATCCAACAAGTCATTCAATTGCTTCTTCAATTCTACCAACTCTGAAGCTGACATACGATACGGTTCCATCGAAATAGGTCTAGTACCCAGAACTAGATCAATAGAAAACTCAACTTCTCTTTCTGGCGGTACATCCTTAATATCATCCAGAAACACTTCTGGAAAATCACACACCACTGGAAACCTACTTATCTCCACTTCGCTTTACACTCACAACGATGCAAACAAACCAAACAATTGAGCTTCGTCCACTAAACGTTTCTTCAACTCTTTCGTGGATAGGAAACTCTCTTCTTCATCATCATCCAAAGAAGGAAACCTTACTAACTTATGATAGAAATTTATATGAACTCGATTAAACTGTAACCAATTCATACCCAAGATCACGTCCAAACCCTCCAACGACAAACAAACTAAATCCATAACAAAATCTTTACCATACATGGTCAAAGAACAACTTACACACACCAAAGAAGTAGTTACCGACCCTGAAGCAAGAGTCTCAATAACCATCTCACCACCCCAAGAAGACATAAACAAATTCAAACACTTAGTGCACTCAAGAGAAATGAACAAATGAGTCGCTCCCGTATCAATAATAGTAACTAAAGTCATATTATTAATAAAGCATGTACCTTTAATCAAACGGTATGCACTAGTAGTATCCTTCCCTGCTAATGCAAACACCTTTCCGCCCGCCTGAGCTTGCTTCGGCTTAGTACACTTAGTACTAATGTGACCAACTTCCCCACAATTTAAGCACTTCACAACATTCCTCCTACACTCGGTAGTAGCATGTCCAAGACCTCCACAGTTGGAACATTTCACAATATTCTTCCCACACTCAAAAGACTTGTGGCCTAAATCGCCACACTTGTAACACTTAATAGGACCAAAACTCCCTCCACCAGATCTCCTATCAAAGTTTCCCCTATGTTTGCCCTTATTAGCGAGTGTCACATAAGGTCCACTTCTAGCTTGTTGCTTCCCTTTCCTCTCATTTACACTCTGGTAATGTGTAGAACGAGCTCTGCTATCTTCTTCAAAAATTCTACAACATTCAGTCAAATATGAAAACCTTCTAATTCCCTAATATCCCACAGCTTGTTTAATCTCATGACGCAAGCCATTCTCATACTTAATAAACTTTGAAAACTCAGCAGTAGCAGCAGCATAGTGAGGATGAAACTGAACCAATTCCATAAACTTAGCAGTATAGTCAACCACTGACATACTACCTTGCTTCAGCTCAAGGAATTCCATCTCCTTCTTTCCCTTCACACTATTAGGGTAGTACTTCCCTAAGAACTCAGTACGGAAAACATCCCAAGTTATCTCTTCATCCTCCTCCTCAAGAGCTTTACTTCTACCGACCCACCAATCATCGGCTTCTTCCTTCAGCATGTGAGAACCAAGGCTCACCTTACTCTCTTCAGCATAGTCTATGACTCTGAAGATTCTTTCAATCTCCTTCAACCAATTCTGAGCACCATCATGATCAAATCTTCCTTTGAAGACCAGCGATTGATTCTTCCTGAACTCATCATTAACATTCACATTCGGCGCTCCTTAAACCGCCCTAGCCATTTCTTCCAAAGCAGCAGCCATATCATTGTCATTTCTACCAGCCATATTCTGATTGTTCCCAAAGACAACAATAAGATTAAACAAAAGTTCAATCATAACAACATCAAGACAGACAGAACTGACTCGAACACTGGCTCTGATACCACTTAATGTAACACCCCTTTTCTATACACCAAATAAGCAATTAAATCATTTAGACACATATTAAAAATTCCATCAGAGTATATTTGAAACACGGTATAAAAGTACAATGCCACATTATACTTGAAATTGAAATCATACAACACCTGCTCAATAAGATATGTAACAAACGGGGTAACTTGCAAACACGAAGGATTTCATCCTTACACCCGTATTCATATAATTCAAATAACAGCCGAAACCACATAACAATTTCAAACTTATATACTTATCATAAATATATCCACAAGTTTGAATCACCAAAATAATGTCATGTTTACATAAAACATCTATCATCAAAATACATATACAAATGTATTCACAAAAAGGCATCAAGCCAACCCTAGCTACCCGGTGCTACATATCAGAGTCGACCGACCAAAAGATGAAGATGAGCTTCACAAAAAGTATCTCCAGCATCCTAGTCTGCAATGCCTCGTAGAGCATCGTAAAACAGCAGAAGGGTGAGAAACATTATCATAATAACATTGCATATAATTATATATCTCAACATATAAAATGTACATAAAACATATTCTCACCACAAATCATTCCTTATCACCTATACACATCGTAACGTGTACATCAATACCAATCAAAAATATTAATTACGCACAATTCACCAATTCACATAAACTTATATTATTTATGTTTATTCCTCAATTTTATTCATTCCGCATAAACATACATCTAGCTATGTTTAATCACACATATACATTACAAATGTATAAATCACATACATATGCATATATCAAACATGTATATATACAAACAAGTATGTTTCATCACACATATTATCATCGCCATAATACTCCAAATAAACATATGCACATTCATGTTTATTTCTGCATATCATAATTAAAATGATAAAATGCAACTCATAGAGACCGACACATGACTCTATGCAGATGCAATGCGGTACCGACTCAACATTTCAGCAGGTTCACTCAGGAACCAAATGGAATCATCGCTTGTTACCTAAAGTAACTCCCCGTCGGGCACACGATGTTCCCCATTGCTCACACCCCACATGGGCACACAATGTTTATGGATTGCTCACACCCCACATGGGCACACAATCCGATTGCTCACACCCCACACGGGCACACAATCAATGTGAATAAATCACCCATCGCTCACACCCCACACGGGAACACGATGTTTCTGGATTGCTCACACCCCACACAGGCACACAATTCGATCGCTCACACCCCACATGGGCTCACGATCATGTTGTAGTCATCGCTCACACTCCACATGAGCACACGATGCTACAACAGATTCACAAAGAATCACACGACATAAGAATGCATACTTTATGCTTTACATTCAAAATGACACATAACATTCTTGAAAATGCATACATTATTCACAACATAATTATGCACTCAACTCATTCACTTAACATACATTTGCATAAAATTCAAGCAATGTATTCATTTTCCAACGGCCACAACATTACCTCAACTCACAGTTTCCATAATTAACTTATTTACGTTTTATCGAAAAAGTCGGGTGAAAGTCGGCTAAACATTACATTTCTTAGCATCATTAGTTTCTACACGTTCTTAGCTTCGAATTGATATAAGGAACACTAAAAACGGATACCCGAAACTAAAGCTATGGATTAAAACATAATTTTCTCAAAATCCTACAGGCTTGCTGAGTGCCCTCTCGCTCGCTGAGCGAGAATTTCCCTGGAACTTTCGCTGAGCGAGGGATAGCTCGCTGAGCGACCACTGCGATTTCCAGAATTTCTCAACTTCGTGACAGTCAACCTAAACCCATCCAAACCTCCAAAATGCTTCCATAAACATGATCAACAAAATATTCTAGCTATCATACTTCGATTACAACGATTTCTAACCAATTAATCCACTAATTTCTCACATTTTCTCTAAAACCCTAACTATTCATCTTCTCTAAACTTCCATCAAAACCAAAACTCAACCAATCAAACACATACATAATCATACACAATATCAAGATAACAATACTTATCACCCTTACCCGATTATTTCGTCTACATGGAGAAATCTTGATCAAAACCTAGCTTTTCCTATTTTTCTCCTTCTTCTCCTTTCTTTCTCTTCTATTTCCTTTCTATCTCTTTTCCTACCAACTTTACTTTCTTTCTATTCTTATTCTTACTCTTACTAACTATTTTCTCCACCAAATATCATTTTTCTCACAAAAATATAATTCCATTTAATTCTAACTTATCACTAATTAGTAAATGTCTAAAATACCCTCTTATCAAATTTTACCCGAAAATTCACAAAATGGTACAATCACATATCACACCAACATATCACATTAATTCCTCAACATATCATATCATCATGATAATTTCACAAATAAAACAATTATCATTCAAATAAAATAAAAGACTCCACAAAAATTGGGAAAATCAAATTGGGGCGTTACAGGAAGGAAACCGATCCTCTTGTCGGTCTTGCACAGGGATGAAGGTTGGTGTGCCAGTCTCGGGAACTGGAGGTCCACTTGTTCCATTGTTGGTGTTGGGAGGATTCACTTGAACTTCTGGAGTGACTACAGGAGGATTAGTCAGAGGAGGGTTGAGTCCCTGGATTGCAGTCCTCAAATCTTGTTGTCCTTGGGCCATCCCCTGCATCATAACCATAAACTCCCCCATCCTGGTGCGGAGTTCATTGAGCTCAGTTTGCATAGCTTCCATGCCGTTCCTCTGGTTGTTGCGTGTTGCTTAACAATGAGGAATATTTTGTCGGAGGTTTCGGGTCTTAGCAGCTCTCGCAATCTTTTCCTGAAATGTAGATAAGTTAAGTAACCTGGGGATACCTGTAAAATAAAGAAAAATGCAAATGATATGTATGCAATGCAATGTGTTCTTTTTATCCTCAAGGTTTTGTTTACTTTCCCATTCCGGTGTTGAGAAAAGAAGACTTTGTGTGACATTCAAATGAGAAAAAGTACATCAAAAGAGTGGATACCCACAACAAGCTTGTGGGTAATCCAAATCACATGAATACAAGACTAAAGCCTAGGAAGATCTACATCCTGCAACCTCCAACTAAGGCGCTTAACACCTTGAAGCAGCTGAGCTATATCTAGATGTGATGGTTCTTGTATGAGCTTTTGAATCAGGATATCCCTAAGGTCAGAGGAGGCATGCAATTCCTCAATTTGTTGTTGGAACGCCTTTTCACTTTCCTGGCTTATAATGGAATCAGTCCTGGTCCTCTTGACATCAGCTCTCCCCTTCAACTCTTCTATCTCTTTTTGAGCTTCCTCCACTACTTTCTAACTCTTTGCTATATCTTGAAGGTGACTCTCCTCCTGGAGATAGGCCTTTTGAAGGAGCTTTCCCTATTCAGCTAAAGAATCTTGAAGGCCTTTGATCTCTAACTTGTACTTGACTTCCAGCTCTTTCTGCCTCTTCAAGTTGTCTTCCCATTTCTCTTGCCATAAGGTGATGGCTTCATTCAACTCTTTCTTATCTTTCCAGCGCTGGACCGCCTTGTGAGTTTAAGCTAATCCCCTATTTTTGAAATAGAGCTCCCTCTCTCGAAAGTCTTGATGATTGAGCCTGACCATTTCTTCAGCTTTGTGAGCTTTTCTTCCAATTTCTGGTTTTGCATTTTCAACTTCTGGCATGAATTATTGGCTTCTTGATTCTCCAACCTGAGTTGTTTAACCAAAGCTTCCAATTTTTGATATTCCTGAAGAGGAACTGAAGTTGTGGGTGCTACCTCCTTAGGGTAGAGAGGTGGTTCCTTAGAGAATGGGAGCAACAAAGTCTCTACACGATCTCCCAACATGGTGGCAAAAGGATCGTAAGTCTTGGGGTCTACTCTCCCAAAGTCTTTCTTCCCCTTCATCACTCTAACTTCCCAAGCTTGGGATGCTAGCAAGCTCATCTTTAGGTTACCTTCTGCTGTAAAGTATAGTGACTCGATCATCTCTTCAATCAAAGGTACAACTCTTAAAGGATAGCCAAATTGTTTCCTGGATAAGATAGGATTGTAGCTTATCCCACCTTTCCTTCCTATCAAGGGAACATTCGGGAAACTCCCACAACTGACCAAGATCTCTTTGCCTAAAAGATCCCTATTGCATCCCCAAGCAATGTCAACTAAGGTTAAGCCCATCAACCTTTTGGACCACTTCCAAGATTGTTTCAAATCCTAGAAAGGCCCTGATTTAGGGAGTTTCCTTATAAACCAGTCAGCAAACAAGGGAGCACAACAATTCACATGTCCCTTCCTCTTTTCATTCATGTGGTGAACCCCATAGTAAAAGTCACCCAACAAGGTAGGCACTGGGTTTCTTCTGACAAAGATGGTGATAGCATCCATGCTAACTAACCCTTTCTCACCTGGAAACAAAGTAATTCCATACACTACAAAAGCAAGCAAAGTGCTGAACTTAGCCCAATTGTTTCCAAAGGCTAGATTCTGAGCTTCTTGGATAAGAAAGTCTAAAAGAAGTCTTTTACCTTTGCTGGCATCCAGCCCTCTACTGACCTTGGATAAATCCAAATGAAAAGAATCAGCTATGTCTTTGCCTGAGGGCACCTTCTCTAAGCCATAGTAAGGAATACCATCCTTTATGGGAATCCTGAGGATGCTGGATATCTCTTCTAATGTAGGAGCCAAGATGTAATCAGGGAAAACAAAAACCCTCAGTTGTGGATCATATAACTACAACAGAGAATGCAAACTATCCCTCTAGTCAATTGTTGGTTTGCTCACATAATCCAAGATCTTTCTGAACTCCTTTTTGAAATCATCAAGAACTTTGTCACCCATCAAGCTAATCAACTTTTGAATACCCTCTGTCTCTGGTTGTGGGAAAGTATAGTGGACATTTATTTTCCTTGGAATCTCCATCTTGAAGTAGCAGTATGACCGGGAATAGGAATTAATATGGACCCATAGAATAAAAAGAACACAAATGATTAATGATGTTATGATGTTATGCAAGGCAAGGCATGTGATCAGTGATGTGTCTGTGATGTGCCGATCATATAATCAGGTGTCGGTGCAGGGTCACAATATCAACATTTCATAATAACAATCCCTCTGATTTGGGATCCATATCTCAGAATCAAGGTACAAGAGAAACAGATCACGAAATTGAACCATACTGGCAAAGCGGGTATGTTGAATGTCTTAGGGTTCCTGCAAAACTGTAAACTCCTCCCAATCTCACGGGTGTGCTACTCGGGTCAAACATCATGGACTCTCAAAGTCGAATATCAATGATACGTTCACCATTTCCAAGAAATGGCTCATGACCAAATCGGGGAATCGGTTTGGCATTATGTACTACTCAGAGAGGTCTTAGTTGAGTTCGGAAAAACAAGCATCCCTTATAAGTCCCCAGTTTCAAGCACTGAATCGAGAAACAATAGTACATTCATCCCGAAGGGTACAATACTATCGTCATACAAATAATTTACTTTAATTGGATTACTATAAGAGAACCAGGCCATCCTATGCGAGTCCCCAGTGGGCCCTCGGATGCGAGTGGGTTTGCCAACAAATGTGGTATGCCACTGTCATCACTGGAGAGGGATGTTTCCACAAAGGTTCTCAATGATCGGTCCCTTGAATGCACATAACTATCAAGGTAGTGTGTTGCCCCAGAAAGATTCCAGTGTCAATACATTTCCGAGAAGTTCGCAAGTCAAGGCGTGGAACTCACTAATACCAACATAGTAAGATGCCATGAAGCCATAGTGGAACCACTCTAAATCCTATATGCACTCAAGTCGGGTATTTGGCTTATCTCACAATAACAAAGTCCATCCCACAGAAAAAATGAAACCAACACAGTCCAATATATGATGCATGTGAAAATAAATACTGAAAGCAGTAAATAAAGTTGTAAAGTAAACTGTAAATGAAATTAGTAAAGCTAAACTAAAGCGCACAACAGCAAACAGATAAACACCCAAAGAAACAAAAACATACAAGCGCTAGGATTGACTCTACAAGAGAAACTAGAGATTCTGGGTTTGATCCCCAGTAGAGTCGCCAGCTGTCGCTCCCGGGATTTTCATCCTAGTACAAACGCGAAAGTGGCGCAGAAAATGTAGAGTCGCCAGAAAGACATTTTTATCTCGAAGGAATGGGAAAGGTAATTCTCCACAAACCTAAGAGAGAAGAAAAGGACGAGGCCTTGCGAACCAAAGATCTAGGTTTGGGAGTCAGTTACGACCTGGGAAGGTATTAGCACCCCAGATCATTCGTCGTACCCGACGAGATCCACGCTTGCTTGTTTGTTTCAAATGGTGAGAAATAAGATGTTACTGAACAAATGAACTGCTACTGGAAATGGAACTAAAATGAGAAAGGAACAAAAAGAGAACAAAAAGAAAGAATGGGGAAAATGTAGGGAAAATAAAGAATGTGCTCGAATGGGCCCTACCCCGCTGCCTACGTACCTCATCGGGAAAATGAGGATCAGAGTCGACGTAGTTCGCCCAACTAAGGCGGGAACTATTTGTTTGTGTTTTTTATGGCTGGAACTGCGTATGTCTATGCTTAGGTGTTGCAGGCTCGTCTAGTACGAGTGCGTTTACCGTCTTGCATGCGAGACAAGTCATCGCAAGTTCGCGTTGTGAATGAATGAGATGAGAAAGAGAAGTTCCCGCACGATAGTCACTTATTGTTTGTTTTTGTCTTTTAAGAGTTTTGTATGAATTTGACACAAGGAAGTGAATTCAAACTCTTTTCCATGGAATGTGTACTTGCTACTACATTCCAAGATGGAATTTTAGAACAAGCACACCCAGCTAGGAGAATTTATCCAAGATTGGTTTCCAAGGATTAGGGTTTAAGTTCACTAACTTGTTGAACTTTATTACATGTTTTTGTTGCTTTATTAAAGAAATGTCTTTTAGATTTTTCTTTATGAAACAAACCTTTGATAAGAATTTTACATCATGCTAGACAAGCCTACACCATTCCAAGATGGAATGAATGTAAGTGTCCCATGGAATAAGGCTATACACAAGGAATTCTTTCATGCATTTATTAAGTGATTTTGGATTTTGTTTGAAGATGAGAAGAGAAGACTCAAAGAGAGAAAGGTAAAATCTATGGGGGACTAAGACACAAACCTATGTCATTCTATTATGTACAAAGTGTGGTCCTATGGTTAATGAGGCATTCTAACCTAAGGAAGAAAAGAAAATAAGAAAAGAAAATTAGAACTCAACTTACTTCCTAAGGAAGTCAAGTTAGTTCTAAGAAATGGGGAAAGCCTATACAAATGAAAACACAAATATTAAGGCAACAAACAAAAATAAAGTGAAGAAATATTGATTCAAAATGCATATTAAAGCATAAAACTAAAAAATAAGGTTAAACCTCATGTAAACATACTTAATGGGTATTCTAAGCCTAATTCCTAAAACTAAAGGAATTTACTTAATATCAACATTCTAAAATCAGTAGCTAAACTATACTAAATAATCCTAATATCCTAAGATCAAGCCTAATTAAACTAAATCTTAATGAACCATAAAATCCTAAACTAAACTAGGTGGATTTACAATGTAAAAATTGGACTAAAACCAATGCACTAAAAAAATAATAAAAATTCAGGAAAAAATATGAAATTAAATTCCTAAGGTCTCTAACCTGAACCCAATAATGTGTTATAAAATATCCTAAAACTTCATATCCTAACTATGTCAAATGGTCACTTAAATCTACCTAAGAACTATTCACAATTTTACACAAACTAAGCTATCAAAACAGTGGATAAAATGGCCTAAAAATATACCAAAAATTATTCCAGGTCCTATTATTAGTCCTCTAATCATAGCAAAAAGAATGGGCCAAAAACTATACAGGAGGTGGGAGAAATAAAATGCACAAAATAAAGTGTAGATGAAAGAATTCAATATAACACTAATTAAATAGAAAATCGAAATTAAATTGAAAAATGCCAAAATTCAGAAAGTCAAAATGTAGATAAGTTCTAAAATGAATTATAATCCTACTGAAATTTTTATGGAATTTTATTATTTGTTTTAGTATTTTTCTGAATTAATATCAAACTATATCTAAACAAAAATTATAAGAAAAAATAAATACAAGGAGGGGGTGCAGGAAGAAGCTTTTGTTAGTTGAAATGCTAATGGAATTAGTAAATGGGGGTGTAAAAAGCGAAATACCTAAGGCCCATATGCGCAGGAATTAGAGGTGCATCTCATGGAATTCGGTGAAGCTTTTGACTTTAACATGGGTCACATGATTCAGTCTTTTTTCATGGTAATCTAATCAAACAGGTCACAACGTAGGCTTATGAAACACTGTGGTATACTGACGCACACCCGAACCACCGCCGACACAGCCTACTGGACAGTGACAAGTGTCACCACCGGTGTGGCTGGAGCCACAACAATCTCCAACCTTATCACAATGGAATCTTTAACGGTACACTTATTCCTCTTAATGCAGATTAATTGCAATTATTATCCTTAATTCTCATTAACTTATTCTTTATTCTTATAATTAAACTTCTTAATATTCCAATATAAACAAAATTTAATTACATAAACACAGATATACGACACAACAAGCATAGAGAAAACCCTAAATTCAATCCTTCCTCTTCCACCGCCGTGGACGCCACCTTCACCTACACAAAATCACCGCCGAAAGCCATGAACTCAGCTCCCTTAACAGCTCCCCTTCCATCCTAAATCAATACCGATTACTACCTACTCTTTCTTCCCCCAAATCGAAACTTAAACCCTAGCCGCTACAATTACCTCGTCGGAAATCAAATCCCTTCGCCGCCATGGACCCAGCTCCACCAACATCTCTTCTTTGCTCTTAAATCACCTTACCTCTACATAAACTTCACTCACTCGTACGCTCAGCTATCTCCGCCGCCAAGACGCGACCTAGAAACACAATAACACGCAAGGCCGATTCCTCCGCGCCAACAACACAAGGATAACACAAGAATGGTATGAGAATAGTTCGTACCTTGTATCGTAGAATATGAAATGCAAATGGAGGACTTTGATTCGTTGAGGAGAAAAATTTTGTAGACGAACACGAAGTGAATGTGACGAAGACGTCTTCACGTTCTATACAGTTTCGTTCAGGTTTGATTCATCTCCTTGTGTATTCTCGATTCTGCGTGTTTGTTGATGCCATTGAGTTAATGTTGATGAAGCTTGATGATATCTCCCTTCTGTGAATTGTAGGTTATGACAAAAATCATTAAAAATTGTTGATAATGGTGATGATGAATGATGCCGCGAGATGAAGATTGAATCCGAAATCAGGACAATGAAGAAGAGGTTGAAGAAGAACGAGGCTCAGAACAATGGTGAAGCATTAGGTTCAGAATCTCTTGTGAAGAAGACTCATTGAAGAAGAAGAAGAAGTTGTTAGGATTGAGAAAAAGGTTGAAGAAGAATTGAAGAAGTTATGAGAGAGAGAGATGAATGAAGTGAAGTTGTGTGAAGAAACTTGAGGGAAGAAGAAGATTCTCCTTTATAGGAATGAAGATCCAGCTTCTGTGGAGAATCCAAGTGAAGCTTCCAGAACAAAAACGGTTAGGAGTTTGTTATTTCTGTTATGAGTTAGATTTTCTGTTTTGAATTGTCATGAGTTTTGATTTTCTTCCTTTTGTTTTCTGTTGGAAACTCTTCTTATAATAAGCCTTGTTTTTTCGATTTTTTGTTAGCACCATGCCCTGTTACAAATTCCTTTCTTCAATAGGGACAATTCATTTCAATTTTGGTTCCAAATGTCCTTAGTTTTTCTATAAATTAGCCAAGCAAACTCAGAGCACCCTTTGGCTAAAATAACTCCAATGAAAGAAAACATATGGCTTCCAAAGGATATCCACGCCTTATTATCTCTTGTCATGGTTCATACCTCGTAATTAACCCATTCAATGTCCTGATTATCATGACAATGAAGAAAATCCGAAATCAGGACAATGAAGAAGGCAATTTTAGAAGAAAGTCATCGTAGTAGCTTGAGTATTCATCCAGGAGCTACAAAGATGTATCAAGATTTAAAGAAATTGTTTTGGTAGTTTGGTACAAAGCGGGATATAGCACAATTTGTGTATGCTTGTTTGGTGTGTCAAAAATCGAAAGTGGAGCATTAGAAACATTCGGGAATGATGAAACCGTTAGAGATTCCAGAATGGAAGTGGGATAGTGTTGCTATGGACTTTGTTACTAGTTTGTCGAATACAGCGAGAGGATTTGATGCTATTTGGGTGGTTGTGGATAGACTTACAAAATACGCACATTTTATACCTATTAATATGAGTTTTTTGTAGACGAAGTTGGCAGAAATATATATCAGGGTAATTGTGATGTTGCATGGTGTTCCTTCGATTATACTTTCGGATAGAGATCCGAGATTCACTTCTGAATTTTGGAAAATTTTACAAGAGGCTTTGGGTGCGAAGTTGAAATTGAGTTCGGCTAATCATCCCTAGACAAACGGTCAGTCAGAGAGAACTATTCAGACTTTAGATGATTTGTTGAGGACTTGTGTGTTGGAATAGGGTGGTGCGTGGAATACTAATTTTCCATTAATTGAGTTCACGTACAATAATAGTTACCATTATAGTATTGGAATCACTCCATTTGAAGCTTTGTATGATAGGAGGTTTAGAACGCCTTTATGTTGGTATGAAACTCGTGAAAATATGGTGCTTGGACCTGAAATTGTACAACAGACTAATGAGGCAATTCAAATGATTAGAGAAAATATGAAAGCGTCTCAGAGTTGACAGAAGAGCTATCATGATAACCGGAGAAAATATTTAGAATTTACTGAACGTGATCATGTATTTTTGAGAGTTAATCAAATGACAGGTGTTCGACGTGCTCTGAAATCGAAGAAGTTGGATCCTAAGTGCATTGGACCATATCAAATTCTGCAGAAATTTGGTACGGTTGCGTATAGAGTGGCATTACCGCCAGAGCTTTTGAACTTGCACGACGTGTTTCATGTATCGCAACTTTGGAAGTATGTGTCTAACCCATCTCACATTATTCAGAGGGATGAGTTGCAGGTTAGGAAGAATTTTACTGTGGAAGCAATTCCGATAAGAATTGAAGATCACAAAATGAAGCAACTAAGATGTAAAGAGATTCCTCTGGTGAGAGTAGCTTGGGGTGGAGCTGCTAGTGGAAGTGTGGCCTGGGAGCTGGAAAACAGAACGCAGGAGTCATATCCGGAACATTTCTCATCAGGTATTTTTCGAGGAAGAAAATATTCTAAGTTGGGGAGAGTTGTAACACCCTATTTTTAATATTTAATTGTCGGGTATTTTTGGTGTTGTTATGGCCTTGTTTAGGCGTATGTTTTGTCGTTTCGGTGTTGTGTCCTAGTCGGACAGGTAAAACCGGGGTGCGCTTAGTAATAGCGGGTATGAAAATAATAGTAAGACTATTTAATTACTATTTTTATTAATATTAATATTATTATTATTATAATTATCTTTATGAAACAATATTAGTAATAATATAATTAAAATTAATAGTATTATTTGGAATGGGGGATAGTTTAGTAAAATATCAAGGTGAGGGTTTAGAGGTAAATTAGTCAAAACAGAGAATTAGTAAAAGATTAATCGTAAAATTTTTGTGAAAGAACCAAGAGGATAGGAAGAGGAAGATCAACCTAGGGCACCCAATTCTTGAAGAAATTCATAGGAATTTTCACACAAATTCGAGGTAAGGGGGGAGAACGGATTTAAATTCAGGTGGTTTAACATGATGGGTAGTGAGGGCTTCCTTCCCTCGTAGGAATTTTATGTTGTTCTGTTGTTCTATGACGAATATGTACATGTATGATTGTTGTTGCGGATTGATAAATGTGAATGCATGATCTTGATGAATTTTTGTTGGAATCTTGTTGTTGTTGTCGTTCTTATTCTGATATATGCATAAGTTATGAAGATTTTGTTGTTGGAGATGAACAATTTCGATTTTGGATCTAGAACGAATGATAAACTGGATTTAATAATGATAATTAAAAGAAGAATAAGATCAGTAGTGTTAAATTGACGTAGAAACAAGGTTAGGCCTGAATTGGAGTGGAAAAATATGAAACTCATAGCAAAATCTGGACTGGTGGGGGAAATAGTTTTTAGTAACAAATCTGGGCATTTAGAGTAACACTATACTTCACACCAAAAGAATCGGCCACGCATGCCGAATCGGGACAGAAATCACAAATATCAAATTTTTCCTCACCTCCGCTGGTGTTACACGTAATGTGTTTCGCGTAATGCCTAGAGTGTTACGCATAATGACCAGAGTGTTAATCCTAATGTGCGTAACAAGTATAGTGTTACACGTAATGCTTAGGGTGTTACGTGTAATGCCCAGAGTGTTACCTGTAATGTCCAGATCTGTTACTAATAACTGTTTTCCCCCACCAGTCCAGATTTTGCTACGGTTTCATATTTTTCCACTCTGATTCAGGCCTAAACTTGTTTTTACATCAATTTTACACTACTAATTGTATTCTTCTTTTACTTATCATTATTAAATCTAGTTTATCAATCATTCTAGATCTAGAATTCGTACTGTTCATCATCAACAACAACATTTGCATAATTACACATCATCCAGAACAACAACAACAATATTTCATCAGAATTTTACCAAGATTATATCATCATATTCATAGATTTGCAACAAAGATTCACATATTCACAGATTATTCACAAACATCATAAACATCAGAAATTTATACGAGGGAAGGAAGCCCTCACTACCCATCATGTTAAACCACCTGAATTTAAATCTGTTCTCCCCCTTACTTCGAACTCAGACAAAATCCTGTGAATTTCTTCAAGAATTGGGTGCCCTAGGTTGATTTCCTCTTCCTAGCCTCTTGGTTCTTTAACAAACATGTTTTACGGTTAATTGTTTCTAATCTCTGTTTTGACTAATTCACCTATAACCCTCACTTAACATTTTACTAAACCGTCCCTTATTCCAAATAATAATAATAATAATATTAATTTTAATTACTAATATTACTAATATTGTTTTATGAAGATAATAATAATAGTAATAATAATAATAAAATAGTTAATTAAATGGTATTATCTTTATTATTCGCACAACGCCAAAAATACCCGACAATTAAATATTAAAAATGGGGTGTTATAACTCTTCCCCAATTAGAATATTTCTATCCTCGAAAATGTACCTGATGAGAAAGGTTCCGGATACGACTCTTGCATCCTGCTTTCCAGCTCCTAGATCATACTTCCACCAGCAGCTCCACCCCAAGCTACTCTTGTAGAAGCATACTTCAAGCTCAATGTTTTATTCAAGCTCATTCCATATTGCAAAGAGTCGAGATGACAACAAGGATCAAGATCATGGCTATGCATCATCAATGGAATGCTACCGTTCGAATCAAGATATTGTGCAACATTTTCAAGACTTGGACACAAGGCTTAGGTATATAAAAAATTACTCCTTAAAATGATATACAAGTGTTCAAAATAGTTTATCATATTAATTCAATGCATATGCACATTTTAAAAATAATTGGAACTGGTTTTAACACTTAAAACAAAAATATTTTTCTGAGTTTTAATAGTGTTAACCGGTTAACCATATGGGTTAACTGGTTAACGGTCTCAATTTTTCAATTTTGTGGTAACGTTTCTGGGCGTTAACCGATTAACCCATATGGTTAACCGGTTAACACTAAAGAATTTTTGAAAAATTGTTTCTCTTCAATTCAAATATTTTGTTAAGTGTTATACCTCTTCATGATTTTATTTCATAACTTTTTTATACCTTTTCAAAGAATTTATTTCAAAAATTCTCATACCTTTTTGAATAGGTGTTATGACTATTATAAATTCTTAAAATTTCAAATTCATAAACACCTCCTAGAATTTTAAAATAATATCATACAATCAAAATCACTAAATTCAAATATTTTCATACTTCTAAAAAGTGTTCATAAGTTCTTCATTTTTCATATTTCATTGAAAATTTGTATTGAATCTTAAGTAGTGAATTTTGAATATAGGAGAAGATCAATTTATATTGATACCAATCATTGTATTACTCACTCAAACAAAAATTATAGAAAGTGTTTTCTATTTATGACTTGTGTTCCAAGGATTGTTTGGACATAAGGGTAAGTGTGGCAAGAGGATTGTTCTTGCACACTTGTTTGTTTAGTTTGTTAGAAAGTAGGCCTCATCATTGAAGGTGTGATAGGTTGTATTGTTCTAAAGAAACTAGTGGAAATCTCTTTCTTGTTGAAAGGGGAATGGATGTACCTTCGGATTGTGAAGGGAGCCAGGATAATCCTCCGTGTCATTTTTACTTTCCTTCTTTACCGTTTTCATTCCATAAACCGTAAAAAGCAAAATCCATCCATCGAAGAAAAAGAATCGAAAAATTTGATAACACCTAATTCACCCCCCCCCCCTCTTAGGAGCACTTTGATCTTACAATTGGCATCAGATCAGGTTTAGGTAACCTGTTCCTACAAGACCCTATGACTTCCGAAAACTCAAATCCTATTTTCAAAGATGGTGGAAGTAGCATCAAGCCTCCGCTCTTCTCCGGCGAATACTTTGATTTTTGGAAAATGAGAATGAGGGCACATCTTGAAGCCCAAGGAGAAAGCATATGGGAAGCAATCGAAGAAGGCCCGCATAATCCTGTTAATGTGATCAACGGCGTTGGAACCGCAAAGTTGAAGAATATGTATGATGAAGATGATAAAAAGAAGATCCTAAATGAGAAGAAGGCAATCAACATACTCCAAAGCGCTCTTAGTATGGATGAAATATTCCGCGTATCACAATGCAAATCGGCTAAGGAGATTTGGGATACTTTGGTAGAAACACATGAAGGAACAACAGAAGTAAAAAGATCAAGGCTTAACACGTTGAGTCAAGACTATGAAATGTTTCGCATGCAGCCCGGAGAATCTATTGTGGCCTTACAAAAAAGATGTGTTCATCTAACCAACCATTTGATTGCACTTGGGAAGACCTTCACCAACGATGATCTCAATTTGAAAGTCCTAAGGTCCTTGACAAGGGAATGGCAACCGAAGGTGACCGCTATTTCGGAGAAGAAGAGTCTCTCAACGATGACATCTGCATCTCTATTTGGCAAACTTCAAGAACACGAATTGGAACTTGGAAGGCTCGAGAAGCACGAAAGTCAAGAGAAAAAGTCAAAAGGAATTGCTTTGAAGATTAACACGAAGGATGACAAAGATGACGAGATTTCCGAAGATGAGAACTTCATGCTTCTTGTTAAGAAGCTTGGTAAGTTTTTTAACAAAAATAATAATTCCTCTTTTCCTAAAAAGAATAAACATTTCAGGAAGAAGGATGCATCCACATCGATTCAAGAAGTTACATGTTATGAATGTGGGAAGCAAGGTCATATAAAACCGGATTGTCCAAGACTTGCAAAGAAAGGAGGATTCAAAGGCAAGAAGGACTTTAAAAATAAAAAGGCTTACGTTGCTTGGGATGACAATGAAGTTAGTTCCTCATCGGAATTGGAAAGCGATGAATGTGCAAATATGGCATTAATGGCGTCACATCACTCCGATGAAGAAAATGACGAGGTTAGTAGCAACTTTTCAATTTATGAAAATGATGCACAAGAAGTCATAGATGAACTTCTAAAAGAATGCAAGACTTTGTATAAAAATATTTCATCCCAAAAGAAAATAATATTATTTTTAGAAGAACAAAATACATCTTTTGAAAAGTACATTGAAAATGAAAAACAAAAGATAATGGATGAAAAACAAAGCCTTGTATGCAAAAATTGTGAAAGATATGAAAAAGGTCAAATTGGCTTGGAGGAAATTCTTAGGCACCAAAGATATCCAAATGATAAAAGTGGCTTAGGATATTCTAAGTTTTCCAAACCAAGCACAAGTGAAACCGTTTTCGTAAAAGCTAGTGAACAAATTATGAAAGAAAAGACTAACAATTCTAAAACTATGCATCAAAGTCATAAAAAGAAAAGAATCATTAAGAAACAAAAATATGTTCCTAGATTTAAAATTCAATTTAAACCTACTTGTTTTTATTGTGGAATCAAAGGCCATACACCTAATGCTTGCTATGTGCGCAACATTGGTGTTGCTAAAGGGCATTATGTGTGGGTTGAAAAGGGTACTAACTATCAAGGACCCAAAGCAATTTGGGTACCTAACAATACTTGACTTTGTTTTGTAGGTATGCTTGAAAACAACTTCTACTCAATGGTATCTCGATAGCGGTTGTTCAAAGCATATGATGGGCGATATCAACAAATTTTCAAGTCTAACACTTAAGGCCAAAGGATACGTTACTTACGGTGATGATAACAAAGGAAAGATTCTTGGAGTTGGAACCATTGGTGCATCTCCTCATACAATCATCGAAGACATCCTTTATGTGGAAGGCCTTAAACACAACCTTCTTAGCATAAGTCAAATGTGTGACAAAGGGTTCCGAATCAACTTCACAAAGGAGGAATGCTTGATAGAACACGAAGTCACTCATGAACTCTTGCTAAAAGGTAAACG
Organism: Lathyrus aphaca; assembly: GCA_963966055.1. Lineage (NCBI taxonomy): Eukaryota > Viridiplantae > Streptophyta > Magnoliopsida > Fabales > Fabaceae > Lathyrus > Lathyrus aphaca. The sequence goes on along the minus strand of OZ014524.1, from coordinate 255,264,580 downwards.
ATTTAATAACATTTTCATGATTTCTTTTGATGACTCTTCCTTGAAGGTAAAGTGCTTAATGGCAAACAACAACGATGCATGGCTTTGGCATAAGAGGATTGCTCACATTCACATGGAGCATTTAAACAAATTAATAAAGCATGATCTAGTTGTTGGTCTTCCGAAGATAAATTTTATCAAGGATAAGCTTTATGACACATGACAAAAAGGGGAAGCAAACCAAAACATCCTTCAAGACCAAGAAAGTGATATCTACTTCAAGACAACTACAATTGTTACATATGGATCTCTTCGGTCCATCAAGAACAAAAAGCTTCGGAGGTAACGTCTTTGCCTTAGTTATTGTTGATGATTTCTCTAGATACACTTAGACTTTGTTTTTAGTGCAGAAAAGTGATGCCTTCAAAGCAATCAAGAAGTATGCCAAGCAAATTTAAAACGAGAAGTCACTCTCAATTGTCTCCATAAGAAGCGACCATGGTGGCGAATTTCAAAATTCATCATTTGAAGATTTTTGTGAAGAGCATGGAATCTCTTACAATTGTTCCGCACCAAGGACTCCTCAACAAAATGGTGTCGTAGAGAGGAATAATAGGGCATTAGTGGAACTTGTAAGGACAATGCTTAGCGACTCAAATCTTCCTAAATACTTTTGGGCGGATGCGGTTAGCAAGGCTTGTTTTGTAAGTAACCGTGTCAATATTCGACCTATTCTCAAGAAGACCCCATATGAGTTGCTCAAGGGAAGGAAACCCAACATATCTTTCTTCCACATATTCAGATGCAAATGATTCGTTCTCAACAACGACAAGGACAACCTGGGTAAGTTTGATGAGAAATCCGATGAAGGTATATTTATTGGCTATTCTCTATCGAGTAAAGCCTTTAGAATTTTCAATAAACAAACACTTACTATTGAAGAATCTATATATGTTTCGTTTGATGAGACTAACCCCACGAAAGAGGATAATATTATTGTGGATGATGATGATGATGTAGTAGATCTATCACAACAACAAAAGGAGACATCAAAAGAACAAGCAAAATCACAAGAAGATGACTCACCAACCATTGAAGAACATCAAGATCTTCCAAAAGAATGGAGACCTCATAGAGATCACCCGATAGTTAAAGTGATTGGTGATATTATCCAAGGCGTTGCAACTCGACTTAATCTCAAGGATGCTTGTCTCAACATGGCGTTCGTATCTCAAACTGAACCAACAAAAATCGATGAAGCCTTAGGCGACGATCAATGGATAATAGTTATGCAAGAAGAACTCAACCAATTCTAAAGGAGCCAAGTTTGGACTCTTGACCAAGACCGGACAACAAACATATCATAGGAAAAAGATGGGTGTTCAAGAACAAACTTGACGAGAATGGGATCATAGTTCGTAACAAAGCAAGATTGGTCGCACAAGGCTACAACCAAGAAGAAGGAATCGACTTTGATGAAACATTCGCTCCGGTAGCAAGGTTAGAAGCAATTAGATTATTACTTGCTTACGCTTGTTCAATGAATTTTCATTTGTACCAAATGGATGTCAAAAGCGCTTTCCTAAATGGTTACATCAATGAAGAAGTCTACGTCAAACAACCTCCGGGTTTTGAAGACTTCAAAAATCCCTCTCATGTCTACAAGTTGAAGAAGGCTCTTTATGGCTTAAAGCAAGCACCAAGGGAATGGTATGACCGACTTAGCAACTTCCTATGTGAGAAAGGTTTTACGAAAGGAAAGGTTGACAAGACTTTGTTCATCAAGAATCTCAAGGGCAACACCTTACTTGTTCAAGTCTATGTCGACGACATCATCTTCGGTTCAACAAACAAAGATCTTTGCGAAGAATTCTCTCTTATGATGCAAGGCGAATTCGAGATGTCCATGATGGGAAAGATGAACTACTTCCTTGGATTACAAATCAAGCAAACAAAGGATGGCATCTTCATCAACCAATCCAAGTATTGCAAGGAATTATTGAAAATATTTGATATGGACAATTGCAAAGAAATGTCTACTCCAATGGGATCCGGAACGTATGTTGATCAAGATCTATCCGACACTTCAATAGATATTTAAAAGTATCGAGGTATGATTGGTTCACTTTTATATTTGACGGCAAGCCGTCCTGACATTATATTTAGTGTTTGTTTGTGTGTTCGCTTTCAAGCTAATCCGAAGGAATCACATCTCACCGCTGTGAAGAGGATCATGAAGTATCTCAAAGGAACGACGCATGTCGAATTATGGTATCCTAAAGGTAGTACTTGTTCTTTAATTGGTTATTCTGACGCTGATTATGCAGGATATACGACCGATAGAAAAAGTACAAGTGGTACTTGTCACATTCTCGGGAATGCACTAGTGTCGTGGGCATGTAAGAAGCAAGCATGCGTTGCACTTAGCACGGCCGAAGCGGAGTACATCGCAGCAGGAAGTTGTTGTGCCCAAATCTTGTGGCTTAAACAACAACTCCTCGATTTCGGTATAGACCTCAGTTGTATCCCTCTCTGGTGTGACAACACAAGTGCCATCAATATCACGAAGAACTCGGTCATGCATTCAAGAACAAATCACATAGATATCCGACATCACTTCCTTCGAGATCATGTTCTAAATGGAGATGTCGATGTTACATTCGTGGATACACACAATCAACTCGCCGATATATTCACTAAACTGTTGGCTAAAGAGCAATTTTACAAGATTCGACGAGAACTTGGTATTCTCAATGAAGGTGACATCTAACCTTAACTTTAAAATTGCTTGTTGTATGTTTTTATTGCATTATATGTATGTTTGTTCACTTTTTAGTCATAAAATGCTAGCACTTCCATTTTGCCGGTTTTCGTTTTTCTCACTTTCATATACTCGAAAATAATCGGTTTCAAAAAATTTTTTGATCGAAAGTTGCGTTTTGATGAGTGCTAACACTTAATGAAAAAAAATTATGAAAAACTTGTCATTTTTGCTCTAAAACATGCTGCTGGATTTTTCAAAAAATTCAAAATTTTTTAACCGTTAACCTGTTAACGTAATAGGTTAACCGGTTAACACATCCAAAACTTGGATTTCCAACGCAAGTTTCAGAACCTGTTTTTATTTTTTTTTTCTGTTTCTTTGTTTTTATTATGTCTTTAATATATTCTACAAGTACATTGCATGTTTGGTTCATTCACATCCACATGTTTTGACTCTTCAACTATTTGACTACCATAAACACTAGTTATCATCTTCTTCCAACTTCTAACCTTCAACAAATTAAACCCCCATTAAAACCCATTATCTCTTCGTCTTTATAACACTCTTCAAACTACATTCAACTCACCCAACATCAAATCCGAAAATATCATCTCCTCCAAACCCTAACTCCATCATTGTTCATGGCACCCCAAAGGAAAGGAAAGGAACCTGCCTCAGTGTCAGAAGAAGCTCCAGTTGCAGAAACAATGGAATCTACCAAGAAGAGGAGGCTAGACTTTAAAGTCAGAGTCAGACCATTGCTTAAGGGTAAATATGTTCTTCTGAAATCCTCCAAACCTCCAACATTTAAGTTTCCTGCATTGCTAGAATTTCAAGGGATAAGTGACTTTGTTGCTGACAATGGGAGAGTTTACCCGGATTTGGTCCAATCCTTTATGCATAACTTTTATCTCAACTTGGATAGGCATGGTAAACATAAGTTGCATACTCTTGTTAGAAATTGTGAAATAAAGGAGGATTTAGGTGCTTTGGCTGCATCCTTGAACATTCCATTTTCCGGTGTGTTTCTCCGCAAAGGCGTGAACCACATCGATGATATTTGGTCAGGTTATAATAAAATGGAGTATTATTACTCAATCTGCCGTTTTCCGAAGGATGTTGTGACATCGGGACATCGCACTTCAAGAACACTATGCTATGCGAAGAATTTGACCATTGATGATCGGTTGTTACACTATATCATTTGTTATGTGCTGCTGCCCAAGGATTTAAACCACTCTCAAATTAATGACTTAGAGATGCAAGTGTTGTTTTCTATGAATAAAAAGGTAAATATTAATTGGATGCTCACAATGATGTATCATTTGAAGCAACAACTCTCGCTCAAGACAAGACTTCCGTATGCAAGGCTCATTTCTCGGATCATTAAGCAAACCGACTTGGTTATTGGTAGGGAACCATTTATTGCCATGAAGGCTACGGCGAATGAAATTAATGAGATTACAATTGTGAAGAATACCGGAATTGTTCAACGCAAAGTTGGTTCTTATGAATATGTCGATGGTTCCTCCGCTTCATCCTTTCCTATTCCCGAAGGTGGCATAACCAATGACTTCCTTTACACCACCATCATGACACACCACCGAGACTCTCAACAAAACCACCGTGAAACCCAACACACTGTCAAAAGTATTCGGAAACTAATTATCGATTCTCACAAACAAACCGAAGAGGATGATGAAAGTGAAGCCGGGAGTGAAGATGGTGAAGATGAAAATGATGAAATGTCCGATGATGAATGAACATGCATGTCTTGTTGTTTTTATTGTTTTAATTAGTTTTAAAAATTTTGTTATAAGTCCTAAGTTTGTTAGGCCCTTTTGATTTCGTTTCGGTTATGTTTCCGTACTCTTTTCCCGTTTTAATTCAATTATGTTTGTGTTATATTTGTGCTATCGTGTATGTTTTCATCCTAAGTTGCATCATGCTGGATTTTATGCTATATTTTTTCATGATTATGCTTGATTCTCTCTTCTTTTTTGCTAATGCCAATGGGGGAGAAGAGATTGGTTTCTAATATCTCTCTGTGCATAATTTTGCCTCTATTTAGATAGGGGGAGTTGCTGGACATAGGGGGAGAAGCAAGAATATAACAACATCGATCGATCAAGCTTGTGAAAAATTCGTTTGGTTGTCATCATCAAAAAGGGGGAGAATGTAGAAGCATACTTCAAGCTCAATGTTTTGATGACGTCAACATTATTCAAGCTCATTCCATATTGCAAAAAGTCGAGATGACAACAAGGATCAAGATCATGGCTATGCATCATTAATGGAATGCTACCGTTCGAATCAAGCTATTGTGCAACATTTTCAAGACTTGGACACAAGGCTTAGGTATATCAAAACTTACTCCTTAAAATGATATACAAGTGTTCAAAATAATTTATCATATTAATTCAATGCATATGCACATTTTAAAAATAAACGGAACTGGTTTTAACACTTAAAACATAAATATTTTTCTATGTTTTAACAGTGTTAACCGGTTAACCATATGGGTTAACCAGTTAACGGTCTCAATTTTTCAATTCTGTGGTAACTTTTCTGGGCGTTAACCGATGAACCCATATGGTTAACCGGTTAACACTGAAGAATTTTTGAAAAATTGTTTCTCTTTAATTCAAATATTTTGTTAAGTGTTATACCTCTTCATGATTTTATTTCATAACTTTTTTATACCTTTTCAAAGAATTTATTTCAAAAATTCTCAAACCTTTTTGAATAGGTGTTATGACTATTATAAATCCTTAAAATTTCAAATTTCATAAACACCTCCTAGAATTTTAAAATATTATCATACAATCAAAATCACTAAATTCAAATATTTTCATACTTCTAAAAAGTGTTCATAAGTTCTTCATATTTCATATTTCATTGAACACTTGTATTGAATCTTAAGTAGTGAATTTTGAATATAGGAGAAGATCAATTTATATTGATACCAATCATTGTATTACTCACTCAAAAAAAAATTATAGAAAGTGTTTTCTATTTATGACTTGTGTTCCATGGATTGTTTGGACATAAGGGTAAGTGTGGCAAGAGGATTGTTCTTGCACACTTGTTTGTTTAGTTTGTTAGAAAGTAGGCCTCACCATTGAAGGTGTGATAGGTTGTACTGTTCTAAAGAAACTAGTGGAAATCTCTTTCGTGTTGAAAGGGGACTGGATGTACCTTCGGATTGTGAATGGAACCAAGATAATCCTCTGTGTCATTTTTACTTTCCTGCTTTACCGTTTTCATTCATAAACCATAAAAAGCAAAATCCATCCATCGAAGAAAAAGAATCGAAAAATTTGATAACACCTAATTCACCCCCCCCCCCTCTTAGGCGCACTTTGATCTTACAACTCTCACTAGAGGAATCTCTTTACCTATGAGTTGCTTCATTTTGCAATCCTCAATCCTTATCGACATCGCTTCCACAGTAAGATTCTCCCTAACTTGCACCTCATCCCTCTGAATAACATGAGATGGGTAAGACACATACTTCCGAAGTTGCGATACATGAAACACGTCGTGCATGTTCGAAAGCTCAAGCGGTAACGCCACTCTGTACACAACCGTATCAACTTTCTGCAGAATTTGATACGGTCCAATGAACTTAGGATCCAACTTCTTCGATTTCAAAGCACATCCAACACCTGTCATTGGAATTACCCTCAAAAACACAAGATCACCTTCAGCAAATTCTAATTCTTTTCTCCGATTATCATGATGGCTCTTCTGTCTACATTGAGACGCTTTCATATTTTCTCTAATCAACTAAATTGCCTCAGTAGTTTGTTGTACAATTTCAGGTCCAACCACTACATTTTTACCAATTTCATACCAACATAAAGGTGTCCTACACCTCCTACCATACAAAGCTTCAAACGGTTCCATTCCAATACTAGAATGGTAACTGTTTTTGTATGTGAACTCAATCAATGGAAAATGAGTATCCGATGTACCACCCTCTTCTAACACACAAGTCCTCAACAAATCTTCTAAAGTCTGAATAGTTCTCTCTGACTGATTGTCCGTCTGCGGATGATAAGCCGAACTCAATTTCAACTTCGAACCCAAAGCCTCTTGTAAACTTTTCCAAACTTAGTAAGTGAATCTCAGATCTCTATCTGAAACTATACTTGAAGGAACACCATGCAGCTTCACAATTATCTTGATATAAATTTCTGCCAACTTCATCAACTGAAAACTCATGTTAATTGGAAAAAAATGTGCTGATTTCGTAAGTCTATCCACAACCACCCAAATAGCATTAAATCCTCTCGCCGTATTCAGAAAACTAGTAACAAAGTCCATAGAAATATTGTCCCACTTCCATTCTAGAATCTCTAATGATTGTATCATTCCCAAAGGCTTCTGAAGTTCCACTTTTGATTTCTGACACACCAAACAAGCATACAAAAATTGTGCTATATCTCTCTTCATACCAAACCACCAAAACAATTTCTTTAAATCCCGATACATCTTCATAGCTCCTGAATGAATACTTAAGCTAATACGATGACTTTCTTCTAAAATAGCCTTTTTAACCTAAGCATTGTCCGACATACAAATTTCTCCCCGAAACCTCAACACACCCAAATTATCTACCTGGAAGTCACCTTTAGGATCATTGTCTCCTGTAGGGATCAAGTCTACCAACTTCACATCAAGTCTCTGATTCTCTTTAATAACATTTAATAAATTATTATTCACTTTTAACATTACAAGTCTGACACGTTCAGGTGTCGTCTCACAAACCATATTCAAATCTCTAAACTGCTAAATTAACTCCAATTTTTTCACCATTAATGCTGACATATGAATTGCCTTACAGCTCAACGTATCTTCTACAACTTTAGCCTTACCCAGATGATAATTCAAATTAAAATCATAATCTTTTAGAAATTTCAACCATCTTTTTTGCCTCATATTTATCTCTTTCTGATCAAACAAATACTTCAAACTTGTATAGTCACAAAACACTTCAAATCTTGATCCATACAAATAATGCCTCCAAATATTCAACACAAAAACCACTACAGCTAACTCAAGATCATGAGTAGGATAGTTCCTCTTATGTACCCTTAATTTCCTAGAAGCATAATCCACCACCTTACCATCTTGCATCAATACACCACCTAGTCCCATCTTGGACGCATCACAATATACAATAAAAGGTTCACCAAGACATGGAAAAACCAACGCTGGTGTCGTAGTCAATTTATTCTTTAACTCTTCAAAACTTTCATCACAAGCTGCATCCTAAATCAACGCTTGACTCATCCTAGTCAATTGATTCAATGGCAACTCCAAATTAGAAAACCCTTGAATAAATCTTCTATAATAACCTGTTAAACCCAGAAAACTTCAAATCTCTGTTACTGTCTTCGGAGGTTCCCACTGCAATACAACACTTACCTTAGAAGGATCTACTGCTATACCATCACCAAAAATTACATGACCTAAGAAACTCACATTATAAAGCCAGAATTCACACTTTGATAACTTAGCAAATAACTTGTTATCTTTCAACACCTGCAAAGCAACTCTCAAATTTTCCTTATGATCATCTTCATACTTAGAATAAATAAGTATATCATCAATAAAAAACACAACAAACTAATCTAAATACCAATGAAAGATACGATTCATATACTCCATGTGCATTAGACACTCCGAAAGGTATCACGACATATTCATAATGTCCATATCAAGTTCTAAATGTAGTCTTCAGAATATCACCTTCTTTCACTCGAATCTGATGGTAACCTGACCTCAGATCAATTTTATTAAAAACACGCGCGCCAACTAGCTAACCTATTAAGTCATCAATCCTAGGAAGCGAATACTTATTCTTAATGGTCACCTTGTTTAACTGACGGTAATCGATGCACAGACGCATACTACCATCCTTCCTCTTTACTAACAAAACTCAAGCTCCCCACGGAGATACATTTGGCCTAATAAATATCTTATCCAACAACTCTCCAATCTGAGATTTTAACTCAGTCAATTATGATGCAGACATCTTGTACAGTGCTATAGAAATAGGCCTAGTACCAGGAATAAGGTCAATAGTGAACTCAACTTATTTTGTCGGAGGTAATTATGTAATGTCATCAGGAAACACTTCTAGAAACTCATTCACTACTGGAAACTCACTAACTGATACCTTACGGTCCATATATAAAGACGCATACAATGCAAACATCTTTGCCTCATCTTCCAACAAGGTCCTCAACTCTTTAGTAGACAAGGAATTAGACAATGCTTCTTCTTCATGAGTAAGAAACAATAACTTCTTCCTATAGCAGTCAATATAAACCCGATTGAACTCCAACTAGTTCATCCCCAAAATAACATCCAAATTTCCAAGCGGTAAACAAATCAAATCCACATAGAAATCTCTGTCAAAAATACTGAGCGGAGTTTCAATTAAACAAATAGATGGAGTTTCAATTGTCATCTTCTACTCTAGAGTATACGGTACAATTCCTAACCTCCTCACACAATCAATAGAAATAAACGAGTGTGTTGCACCCATATCAATAATTGCAATCAAAGGAGTACTATTAGTAAAGCAAGTACCTTTGACGGAACGCTCCTCATTAGTGGACTAGGATCCCACTAAAGCAAACATTTTACCATTGGACCCTTGAGTCTTCTTTGGTTTCTGACAAGTCGTACTAATATGACCATGTTCACCACAATTAAAACAAGTAGGTATAGTAGCTTTGCAGTCAGCTACCACATGACCTGTTCTCCCACACTTAAAGAACTTCTTGACTTCATTCTGGAAAGTGTTAGCACGATGACCCGTGCTTCCAAATATGAAACACTTCAGCTGGAGCACTATAAGGAGTACCCTCAAACCTCTGTTTACCCTTCTTGTCCTTCACAACTTTGTAGTGAGAAATCTGAGCTTTGTTATCATTATCATAAATCCTGCTCCTATTCACAAGCTCTGGATAGTTCTTGATCTTTTGGCAAGCAATTCCCTTTTGATCTTAGGACGCAACCCATTCTCGAATTTAAAACACTTTGAAGTCATATCGTCTTCAGTGTTATAATGTGCACAATACTGCACGAGCTCTTCAAACTTTGCAGCATACTCAACCATAGTCATATTACATTTCTTAAGTTCCAGAAACTCAACCTCTCTAGCATTACGAATGTCTTCTGGAAATTACTTCTCCGGTAACTCACCTCGAAACACAACCCAGGTAATAGCAGTACTTACAGTCTCCAACCTTTGGTGATTGTCGTCCCACTAGACTTCAGCTTCGCCCTCCAACATATGTGTGCCAAACCTCACCTTCTGATCATCATTGAACCCCTTGGTCATGAAGATCTTCTCAACTTCCTTCAGCCATTTCTATGCATCCTCTGGATCCAAAATACCCCCTTCATACGTAGACGGCTTGTTACTTCTGAACTGATCCAGATCACGAAATTCAGCATTTCCAACAATTGGTCCAATATTCTCAACAGCTTGTGCCATGGCTTGCATAGCAGCATCAAGTGCAACATCATTCCTTCGTGACATTCTAATACAACAATACAAACACCTCAGATTAGAACACGATAACAATTCCTATTCTAAGGACTAACTCGACACAACATCTGGCCGGTTGGATTGACCTGCTAAGATACCAATTGTAACACCCCACTTTCCCAAATAGTAAATATAAATTATTAATAAAAATATTAGAGTTTTCAAAGTGGAATGCCACATTAATTTCAACAATGATAACCAAAATAAGTTCTTTATTAAACACAGCGGAAACAACAATTTAATTCAACTCGGACAATAAGCCAATCACAACAAAATATCCTCAATAATTTGGTTTTATAAAATAGATACGTAATGAAAACAAACTAAACAACTGAAAGATCCCCATCCCGTGTTACGTATCAGAGCGTCCTAGACTCGAACAATCAACACGACTCTACGCACTCTCAAGTACCTGGATTATCTGTACTTCCAAGGAAGCACAGAAGCAACAACAACAACAACAAATGGGTGAGAAACAAATTCAAACATAAACGGTGCATATAACATCTTCAAGGGAGTTTCTCACACATAACCACAAGTACAACAAATACACCAATAATCAAACAACAACAAATACACCAATAAACACGCATCAACAATGCAACAAAAGTTATGCAATGTGACTCAACACAACACAATGCATGTGATTCAGCACAACACAATGCATGTTTTTTTCATTCAATCGAACACGATAATCACATACGCCCATCCGACAATGATTATCCTACCATTCTCCATAACACAGTACGGATGATCGTATTCGCCCATCCGGGACAATCATCCCAACAATAATACAACAATATATGCATGAATATGAATAAGCATACAACATGTATAATTCACCCTATTATACATCTACACGATCCATCCGATTAATTCACAACACAAAGTGTTGTTGCACTATTGTGAAAACCTACGGTCTTCTGCGTGCTTGTGTTATTGCTACAAGGTTGAAACTAAGTGAGCCGATACAAATTGACGATGTTTTCCCTCATTGGATGATACTATGTTTTGCTGATAATGGTTGCATTGAAGGAAATAAACCAAATATCTCTATTTTGGCCGAATTGGAAGCGATTCAAGCAAGATTTTTGAAGGTCAATGAAAACATGAAGCAACATATCAAAGAAGAATTGAGGAAGAATACTTTTCCCGAAACAACCGACATGATACTATCGTCTCAACTGGTGAAGACAAAAGGTGCTCCGAAGAAGATGAAGCCTACACCAAATGGCAACTCGAAAACTAAATCTCTTACATATTGTGAGCATGTTGACAAAGTCTTTCCAGACTCACCGACTCCTAAGCCTCTAAAAGTTTCATGAAACAAGTTCGCATTACCAAACCGGCTCCAACACTGATTCCACGGGTTCCGACACTGATTCCACGGGTTCCGACGCTGATTCCACCTAAAATTTACTTTATCGACAAGATGCCAGTTATTATGCACAATCATATCGAAGGTATCATTGATGTTGTAAGGGATGTTAATTGCGGTTACTGAGTCGTTTCGGCTCTTCTTGGTATAGTAGAGTAAGGTCACGAGCTTGTCTGTCATCAACTTATTCTAGAGTTTGAGACGCATAAAGAAGCATACTTGTGTTTGTGTGAATCTAAAGAAAACTATGAAAAGCTTTACGAGTAACTTGTTCTGTGGTTGAGTGGTTCAGCCCCAGTGTCGAAATGGACGAGCTTCTCCGAGATGGGTCATCTTATCGCATGTGTGTTTGATATGGGGTGTGTTGACTTGAAGCAATACGGTTTTTTGGAAATATTTTTCCATTCTGCATCAAACCATCATCCAATCCAAATGATCACATGATGTGTATCGGATGACTTTAGAAATCAAGGTTTTTATACATGTTATCTTGAAATCTGGATGCCCAATACCACCTAAATCATCGCAATGGGCGACGCATGCAACCGCAATTGCCAAGTCATGGTTGGATAGTTTTGTTGAAAGGATGGTTGAATTCGATAGATTGAACAAAATTGAAAAAGACATCAAATACGAAAAAATTCCAAAGGTCAAACTACGATAGATTTAGTCTGAGAATTTTGTTTTAACTCTTTTGTATATTCGAATGACAAAATGTAATTTTTTGATGTTAAATATATTGATTTTTATTCATATGCCTTTTTAATGCACTAATGCCTTTTATTCCAATGAAAGGATTAAATAGTCAATTTTGTTTGAAATATGTTTAGTAAAATATTCTGATTGGCAGATACGGGAATCTTCCGGATGTAAGTATGAAAATATATTACTAAAGTTAATTAAATAATTCACTTAGAGGTAGATTTGAACTAATGAATATTAACCACTCTAATATACACCCAAATTCCATTAAATTTAAAGAGAAATCAGTTCTATAAATGTCTCCCAAGGTAAAAATAAGAAGAAGGGAGAAGAAGAAGCAAAAGGAACCAAAAACAAGTAAAAAAACAAGTGAAAAAGTGCCACTGGAACAATGTTAAACGTTTAACCAATTGGTTAACTAGTTAACACGTGAAAATTTTGAATTCAGGCGCATATTTGAACTGGCAAACCGTTTAACCATTTTGTACTGAAAATGGTTAATCGATTAACACTGCACCAGAAGCAGAAAAAAGGCAAACATTCAGCATGATCCTCTTTTAAAACAATTTTCAAACACCTTATGATCATGAATTGAATTGGCATGAATTTTAAATTGTAAAAACAGAGAGATCCCTGCAATCAAACAATAATTTATGATCTAAGGGATCAACAACTAATAGCACCAAGGATCTACATCTTGAATGATGGTAATGAAGGTGTAACAATGGAGAAAGATGAATTACCAAGAACAAACTTCAAATTACTCCACTAGCAAGCTTAATCTACTGAAATTGATGAAAAAAATGAAAAGGATGAAGGTTTAGCTCAAATTTATTCAATGCAAATTCTTGATAACTTTCAAAAGAAGAAAATGAGCTTTAGGTGAATTTTGTGGTTTGGGAAGATATTTTGCAAGGAATTTTTTGGCTATCAAAAGCTTCCAAGAAATTTTTGCAAGGTGAATTTGGCTATAAAAAGCTTCCAAGAAATTTTTGCAAGGTGAACTTGGCTATCAAAAGCTTGAGAAATGAATGAGAAAAGTCCTCTATTTAAAGAGTTTAAGTATGGAAATTTGGTGGAATTGAGCTTGCTTTGGAAAATCAACATTAGGCCTGGAATTCAAATTTGGAGAGAAATTCATAAAAGAGTGGTGATTAGTGAAGGTATATGGTGGGAAATGATCAAAGTGATGTAGAGGAATAAAAGTAGAATGGATCTATAATATTCCAAATGCGATCAAGGGCTAGGATGTGCTAAATTTAAACAAAATATTCAAATTTCGTCCTGGTTAATCGGTTAACACATTGGTTAACCGGTTAACCAAGTCAAAATTTGAATTTTTTATTCTCTTTTGATTGCTTGGTTATTTCAGCTCAATTCTCTTGCACGTAAACAAATAAAATACAAACAAAAAAATGGTGATCCCTCGTGAGGCATAAACCTACAAAAAAAAAGGATAAACGAACCAGTGCCTGATCTTGTTTGTATGCAAAATGCAAATGAAAATATGAAAAATATTTGGGGGGAAAATTAGGGTATGGTATTATGTTGTATAATGCTTTAGGAACTAATTCCGAGGATAAAGGGTGTTGAATGTTTTGGGAACCTAATACATGTCAAAGACGGTGAAATTTGAAGGGACTAAAATTGCATACAAAAGTAATTTTATAGGGAAAAAAATTTGATGCTTTTTTATATGGACTAAAAATCAAAATTGAGATAAGAAAATATAGTTACCCATTAAATTGTAATTAATAAGACCGAATTAGGAATTAATTAATAGAAGGAGGGCATTTATGTAACTTCATATAATTAATGAAAGGTGTTTTAGTCATTTCACTTATATTTTGTAATAATTCAAGACAACTTAGTGATAAGTAATATTTAAGGAGGATAATCCACTATTTAAGCCATTATTAAGAGAATGGGTCAACTTCTCTATCCATCACAAAATGATGGGTAGTGTACCTTCAATCAATCACATGCCACCATTTAATTTTTTACTTATATAATTATTTATAAAATAGTAAAACTATATATTGTTTTCAATGCGTTGTACACTGAGGGTAACCTTACCTAACTTTTTGAGTTGTGTAAATAAGAATTAGCCTTAAGGGAAATGGGCAATTGACAATCTGGAATAAGAAGGATGGTATGATTAGAAATTTACAAGAATTAAAGAGGGGAAATTTATTTTATTCTGCTTCCTCCTTCCACCACATGGAATGGAGAGGAGAATAAATATTGGGGCATGACTGCAAGTTCACTTACTTGCATGCATGAATCAATCTCCACAACCATTGATACTTTGACCAGGCTTGGAGCAAAGGCAAGGTATTTCTCCCGTAAGAATAAATTGGGGATTAAGATTTAGGAATCAAGAGAGATAGAAGGAGAATGGAGAACTCTTGTTGAGATTAACCATATGAATTGAAGAAGATGTAAGGAAGAAGTTCTACCTTGCATGTATTAGAGCCAATAAGCTCATCATAATCATCATCTTCTTTGCTTAAAATGAGGATTTTCCATATCCTTAGGTTATTATTATATCTTATTATGAACCATATATTGTGAGATGTTGGTTGAATTTTAAATACGTAGAAACTTCGTTGTTGATTGATGTGTAGGATCATAAATGATATGATATCCGAGTTAGATCGTGTTTACATATGTTACATGACGTAAACGAAATTACAACAAATAGCAATATTCTCTGATCTTCATTGAATAAGGAAATTTGACATAAGAATTGATGTTCACTGGGAAAATTATGGGCATAACCAATATTGGGGTCATGTGGATCAAAGAAGGTGGCAATCCAAGGTTTATAGAGAGTATCTTGAGATAAAAGTCGCGACACAAGTGGATCAAAGAAGGTGACTCCAATTCTAGATTTTTTCACCAAGTCACAACGAAATATATTAGCGACCACTATGAGGCTAGTTTTAAAGAGCCTTTTCTCCATCTCCCAATTTTAAATGGAATAGTTTTCAATTATCTCTCAGTGGAGGATAAGCTTTCTTTACAATTACCTTTTGAGGAGTAGGAAGTGAAGGATGTTGTTCGGTAGTGTGTAAGTGAAAAAAGTACAGGCCCCGATGGTTTTAACATTAAATTTTTCAAAGCTTGTTAGAATATCCTAAAATATGATTTCCTGAATTTTGTTAGGTTCTATTTTCGTTGTTCTAAGTTGCCTAAAGCTATTATAGCTTCTTTCTTTACTCTTATTCCAAAATTTGAGAACCCTCAATCCTTATATGAGTATAGACCAATCTTTTTTATGAAAAGATTTTATAAGATCCTTTCCAAGCTTTTGGCTTCTAGATTGAAAAAATTCATGGATGGTTTAATACCAAAGAACCAATAGGCTTTCCTTAGTGGTTGTCATATTCAAGATAGGGTTTTAGTGGTTAATGAAATATAGAACTTTGCAATCAATTATAAGAAGGATTGTTTAGTGGTTAAGGTGGATTTCAAAAAGGATTTCAATTGTGTTTCTTGGGATTTCTTGAGGTTTATGATGAAGAGGATGAATTTTGGCCCTAAATGGTTAATGTGGATGGAATCACTTATTTTCACCAGTTCCATGTCAATTTTGGTGAATGGGCGTCCTACTTCTAATTTTCATGTGGAAAGAGGTTGGAGGCAAGGGGATCCTCTCTCTGCTTATATTTTCGTATTGCTTCCTGGAGGTTTGGAAGGTCTGATGGCTCATGCTTCTCAATTAGGGGACTTTAATGGTTTTCATTTTAAGAGGGGTGTCAATTTTGAATTTCTCTAATTTGCCGATGATACTATTTTGTTTTGTGATGGAATGTGGTCTAACTTATGGAGTGTTAAAGCTTTATTATGGAACTTTGAATTGGTATTGGGTCTCATAATCAACCTCGCTAAACGTGAGATTTATGGCCTGAACTTGAAGGATGGCTTCATTGCTACATCATCCACCTTTTTATCATGTGGAGTATGATCTCTTCCTTTCACTTTCTTAGGCGTGGAGGTGGGAATTAATATGACGAAGAGATCATCTTGGAAGAACAAGGATAAAAGATTCTGAATAGGCCAGGAGGTTGGAAAGGAAAACTCATGTCTCTAGGAGGAAAAATTATGATGATAAACACGGTTTTAACTAACATACCAATTTATCCTTTTTCTTTTTATAGGGTTCCTAAGGCAATTATCCTAGAGATTATTAACATCCAACGGAATTTTCTTTGGGGAGGTGACATTTTCAAAGGAAAGTTTATTAGGTGGCTTAAATTCATTCTACAGGAGTAAGAAGGATGGAGGATAATCATTAAACATTGCGGCTTTTCAATCAAGCTCTACTTAGAAAATGGATGTGGAGGATTATCTCAGAACCTTATCCTCTTTGGAAGGATATTTTGACCTTTAAGTATGGAGATCTTAATTAAAGAATTCTTAGTCAATCATTTCGTCCTTGGAAGTAAAAAGATTCAATTCGGTGGATAGACTTGTTGAATCCTCGCGTCACTCCAATCTCCCTTAGTAATTGGTTTTCTCACCATGTTAGCTGCAAATTGTGGTATGAAAATTTAATTAGTTTTTGGAATTCTAGATGGATAGGAAATTTAATACCCATATATAAAAGACATACATCAAAGCATATTTTTCATATATAAATTTATGTTTGGTATTGAAATACAAAAAGTTCTTAATAACACATTGTATAAATATAGCCAATACAACATAAGGTACTAGCAAAAAGGCTATAAATAGTACAAGATGTTCAAAAAAACAAAATCTAAGAACTAGATCCAAAGATCTCAAAAGTCCACAGCGGAAAAAGCCATCAAACAAACAAGGATAATCAAATCACCTTATCCTTAACCTTTGCGGAACCTGAAGTACCTGAAATAACAACATCAACATGGGGTGAGATAAAACATCTCAGTGAGTTTCCTATCTTAGAGTTCGCTTGGCTCTAAGGGTTTGATTCCAAAAAAATCTTAAGCTCTAACCATTCTCACACACGAAATCGGGATCTATAGGAAGTAAGATCCATACAACCTCTCGAACATAAGCTAAGTGAGACATCTACCTCAAGTCCTTACGGATGCTCTTGTGAAACACATAGTAGCCACGTTGAGACTTACACAAGACCTTTACGGATGCTTCACGTGGGACTAAAGGCAACCCACCTCAAGACTTACTCAATATTAACGCTTAATAGTATAACACTTTCCTCAAGTCCTTACGGGTACTCTTGTGAAACACATAGTAATAACGTAGAGACTTACACAAGACCTTACGGAGGACTTATATCCTACATGTCTCAATTCAACGCCTATGTATACACATTGAGTACCTCAAGTTCTTACGGATGCTCTTAAGAAACACATAGTAACCACATAGAGACTTACACAAGACCTTACGAAGGACCCAAAGCGATACAAAAATCTCAATCCTTGCTAGCCCAAGGGAATCCTAGATACCTCACAAGTTGTACCTTTTTATTACCTTTAGTTCACAATTCCCCAACTTGGCATAATTCCAATTATATGAAAAATCGAGAAAAGTCATGTGAAAATAATATCTTTTTGTGTCATCAATTAGTAAATGTTTTCATCTTCGAATCGATATGTGGAACACTAAAATTGGATACCCGGTTCACATGTTATGAATAAAAATACAAAAATGAAATTCCAGATCTAGCTGAGCGAGCCCTCAGCTCGCTGAGCAAGAAAATCCATGTATTTGCTCGCTGAGCGAGCTACACTAGAATCACCAACTTCTCACTGAGCGAGCTTAGCTCGTTGAGTGAGCTCTGCGATTCCAGAAAAACACCCTTACGGGAATGGTACCAAATCATGCCAAAATCAACCCAAGCATCAACCAACATAGCAAACCAACTTTAAACATGTTCATAGGCATATTGTGAGCAACATAGTTAGGTTTAATCGTGTTCTTAACCGTTTAAAATCATTTGTTTTCAATATTTCTACCAAAACCCTAAAACTCATAAAGTTCAAAACTCAACCAAAAACTAAAATAAGAGTATCTAACTATGAACTCACCTCGAGATAAGAATATTGACGGAAGAAATGAGTTGATTCGACGGACGGATGATGGAGAATGATGAAATTGAAGCTTAGGGTTTTCTTCCTCTTCTCCTTCTCTTTTCTCTTCTTACTAACTATCTCTTTTCTCTATTCTTCTTTCTATATAAACAAATTATAATAAAAACTTACTTTCTTACCAATGGGTCCAAGAATAAAGAGTATCTAAAAATGTCTCTTAATCCTCAATATAAATGTCTAAAAATGTTCTCCGCCCCTTAAATAGAAATTCGTCCTCAAATTTAAAAGATTACCTGAAAAGGTGAGGATATGATTCTCGCATCTCCGATTCCAATTCCCACGTAGCATCTCTCGGATGCGTCTCATTTCATTGCACTTTAACAAGTGGTATCTCTTTGCTCCTTAACACTTTGGTTTCTCTTCCAACAATACGGCTCGGTTGGGGTTCGAAAGTCAAATCCGCTTCTATCTCGATAGAATCCGGCAGAATAGGCTGAAGAGGATCAGGAACGAACCTACGAAGTTGAGATACATGGAAAAATTCATTTATCTCAGATAGAGAAGGTGGTAAGGCCAATTTGTAAGCAACTTCACCAATCCTTTCTAAGATCTGATACGGTCCCACGTATCTTGGACTTAACTTGCACGACTTAAATGGTCCTTTCAATCTCAATCTCGGAGTGACTTTCAAATACATATGATCACCTTCATCAAATTCCAAAGTACTCCTTCGGTTGTCAGGATAACTCTTCTGACGATTTTGGGCTTGCTTAATCTTTCCTCGAATTATCTGAATCTTTTTTGTGGTTTCTTGAATAACTTCGGGTCCCAAAATCATGTTTGCACCCACTTCCAAGAAACACGACGAAGTTCTACACTTTCTTCCATACAAAGCCTCATACGGAGCCATCTCGAAGCTTGCATGGTAACTATTATTGTAAGAAAATTCGATCAACGGAAAAAGCTCCTTCCAATTTCCTTTACTCTCCAACATGCAAGCCCTTAGCATATCTTCCATTGTTTAAATTGTACGCTCCATCTTGTCGCTCCCACTAAATGAGAATAACTCAAATAAAGGTACAGACGCGAACGGTCGGCGAAGGGATGCAATGAGAACACACAGGAGTGAACTCACAGGGAATGAAAAGAGTCGCCAGCTAGGCATTTTTTATCCCGGAGGAAAGGCAATGCTGCATAGACCTAGAAAGATATGGATAAGACGGTTGCGAACCAGAGAGACTGAGAAAGGGGGTTGGTTACAACCTGGGAAGGTATTAGCACCCAGATTGTCCTTCGTACTCGAAGGGATCCACACTTAAAAGATTTGTGTTTTAAAGGGGTAGTGTCAGTGCAATTTGTGTATTAAGAGCTGGAAAAGGATGTACAGGTGTCAGTGTAAAAGGAGTGCAAAGTGTGATATATACAGTGTCAATGCAAGAACAAGAATAAAATGCTCAAGATCATGAGGCTAAAAGAATAAAGCTAGAAAGAGGGGGAATATACAGAGACTTTTGTTCGATAACTGTTAAGTTATGCCTACGTATCCTCTCGTGCAATGAGGAAGTCAAAACACCGTAGTTCGACCCAAAGAGACTGAAAGATGAATTGACTTGTGAACTGCTTGCTTGTCTATGCTCAAGTGTATGACCTGTCTGGCTCAGGTGCAAACTGTCTTGCATTAGACGGAAGAAGCGAGTTCTCGGTTATGAGTGAATGAGATGAGAAAAGAATCCCGAAGGAGACGATTATTGTTTGTTTTTGAGTTTTCAGTCTTTTATTGCTTTTGAAAATTTGTCATAAGTTAATGAGCTTAAGCCTAAACCAATGGGTTAGTAAACTCATCACATCTTCCCTCTGATTAGGGGTAATGAGAATACCTTAAGTGTGAAGTCAGATTCTCACACTTAATCACCATGATGTAGGATTAAGATCATTAACCTACTTGTGATTATTTAGATGTTTTTGGTGTTTTTGTTTAGTGTTAAGTAATGAGATTAAGCCATAATCAGGGATTAAACAGACTCATTACACCATCCTAATAGAAGGATAATAGATGAGAGTGTTTAAGCTGAGGAAAGCTCCTCAACTTAATCCATGATTAGGGATTAAACTCATGACAAAACAAGCCTTTGATTAAGTGGATTTTATTTAATGATATGATGATGAAGTGAGTTTTAGGGTTTGTAATACAACTTGAGGGGGACTTGTCCATTAACACTAGGGTTAGTCCTTCTTAACCAGTTAAGGAAGAATTAGAACCCTAATGCAAGGCCCAAGTTACAAGTATGATGTCTTGATGATTATTAAGTGGATTGATTAAAGGAGTTAAACACATTAAGGGTTTAACACTTAGGATTAAAGGTATACACTCCATCCTAATAGAAGGATGCAGGCATAAGCTTAATCACAAAGCCTTATAGCCTTTAGGGTTTAGTCCCTGATTATGAGATGAGAAGAGAAGACTCAATGAGACACAAAGGTAAAATCTAAATGGGGGACTAATCAAAACCCTAATTATTGTCATGCTTGGTTGTTCCTAAGGTTTGTGAGGTTTAAGAATGAAATCTTCAAAGGAGCCACCAGGAAGCAGATGAAAGGAGCAAAGAGAAGCAAAGTAACTTGCTTCATTCAAGAAGTCAAGTCACTTGAAGAAAGAAAGTGAGAAAAAGAAGAAGGAGCAAGCTCAATCTCAAACACAAGATAAAATGCAGTAATGATGCATAAGAGAGATGAAAAGAAGTTATGAGAAGTGAAAGCAAATTCACTTCTCAAAGTGACTTACCACCTGAAAAGTTAGTGAAAGAAATGCAATGCAATGCAAGATGAGATGGAATGGCATGATGCAAACCAAAACCAGAAGCACATACATGATGTTAATGATGCTATGAGATGATGCAAACATGAAACAAAGCATGGGGATGATCATACAAACTTATGGATGCAAATGAAGCAAGTTTAGAACCATGATCATACCTGAAATGTTATGGAATACAAATGGCATACCACATGGCAAATACAAGATGCAATGATCAAACATGCTTCTAATATGTCTTAAGATGTCAAATGAATCAAATGGATGCACAAAATGCTATGGCAAGTCAAGGTATGAATGTAAATGCAAGATGGATGCAAAAGGAAGCCCAAATTAGGGTTTATGAACAATGCAACAAACAAAAACCAAAATCAGAAGCAAACAACAAGATAAAAAATTGAAAATGCATTCCAAAGAACCCTAACCCTACACAAACTCACTGCCCAAAGGAGAGGTTCCAACTCTTAACCTAATTAGAGTTATGAATTTCCTATAATTTCTAGGGTTTTAGGGTACCTTAACAAGAAAAATGCCAAACAAATTGAAAATGAAAGATCAAACCATGCCAATTTAATCCCACAAACTACATGATATGCAAAACACAATGCAAAAAGAATCAACGTCCAACTCTCAAAGACTAGGCAGAAATGATTTTTTCGAACATTGGATCAAAATAATGCTTTGAAAATGAATTAATTCCATGGAAAATTATCAAAATGCATCAAGATCAAAAAAGAAATTTGGTTTGAAGGTTGGACAATGTTTCTAAATGTTTTTAAATGTTTCATGAATTTTTTGGTGATTTTTAAATACTTAAAAGGATTTTTAATTAATTAATTCTCATTAATTAATTAAAAATAAACTTTTAAATGATTTAAAAATATTTTTTAATGCAAAAAATAAAAATAAAAATGTTTTTGGTTTCTGAAAATTAATAAAAGTTTATATAAAAATTTTCAGAATTTTTAAAATTGTTTTGCTATTTTTAAATAAATGGACAAAAGAAATATAAAACAAATGAATTAAAATTACAGAAAATGAAAAGTAAACGCAATGGAGAGCCAGGATTGATTCTGGGGAATATTTTGTTGACTGCGCGCGCAATCCAAAGGTCAAAATTCAAACTGAGCTAAATCCTATTTTAATTAATTAAACTGAATTAATTAAGTTAAATATAGATTAGGGTTTCTAATGACAAATCCCAGCCATCAAAACACGCGCGAGTCAACTCTGGTCAGCCCATCCAACGCTCAGAATTCAAACTTGCATTAATTACAGGGATTAACCCTAATTGTTTTCAGGTGTCCGGAGAAGACCTCCGGTCGTCTTCTCCGGTGGGAACCTCACCTGAAAATCTCCAAAATCCTCAAAACTTCACCAAAATGAAAACTAAAAGCCCAGAAATCAACCCCATGTCAAACTAAATCAAACCCCCCACTCAAATCTCATTTTCACTCATCAATCAGCTGAATCGAAACAAAACATTTTTTAGGGCAAAAGTTTCAGACAGTGCATACATCCTGGTTTCTCAACCATTTTCAAAAGTAAGCACATATTCATGATCAGGGGAATGCATAGAAGCTATTAAGAACTTAAAAACATGTTTCTGGAAAAAAGTTTTGAGTTGACTACCTGAACTGAAGCTTTCGATTCAGGAGCTTTCTGGCTGTTTCTTTGGCTCAAATGCACTCCAATGATTCCCCTAAGAAGCTTGCAATGTTTGTTTGAAGTTTGCAATGGCTGGTTTGGGAGATGGCAGGAGTTCTGTTCAATGGCGGGTGGTGATCGTGTTTTTGATTCTTTGAGTTTCAGGCTATGGTGAAGGGTGCTTTGTGACCAGGAAGATGTGTTGAGTTGATTTGTGATGTTAGTTTGTATGTTTGTGGCCTGTGTGATAAGTTTCGAATGCTCTTGCCAGGTGAGATGAAAATGAGAATGTTGTGTTATGGAGTGTTTCAGGCTTGTGTGTTTGTTGCTTTGGCTTGCTTTTTGCTTGTATAGATAACTGTGATTGGTCAGAAGAAGTGATGTGTGCTTTATTGATTGGTATGGGTCCTTTTGCCAAAATGTCAAAGTTGGTGTAAGAGAAGTATGGGCTACTTCTAGCCAAGGACAAAGGGTGTGTCCTGCGCAGCATGATGTGGGGAGATGCCTAGGGTGGCTCAGCAGGCTAGCAAGCAAGTGGGTTGTGTCTTATGATGAGTTTTGCAACTTGCCTTGCTTTTGATCTTTATGAAATGTCTTGCTCCATAAGCCATAAAACATGTGATTCTTTGGGTGCAATCTGACTTTTCGGACTTGTGTGATCATGTGGTGAAGCTTAGAAATGCATTTGATGCCTTAATTTGCCTTGAGAAGTGAATTTGCAACTTTGCCTCTTTGGTGGAAACTTTGAAATTTTGTGATTTTTGCCAACTTTGACAAGCCATAACTTTTGATCCAAAATGAATTAGGTCATGTTCTTGTACTTTTTGAAAAGAGAAAGATCTATTCTACAACTTTCATGACCAAAGTTTTTCCATTTGAAGCTTTTTTGAATCAAAAAGTAAGGGTTGAAAAAGTTGCCTAAAATGACAATTTCATTAAAAGTCAAACTTGCCCAAAAAGTCAACTTTGCAAAAGACTTGAAATTCTTCAATTTTGTGAACTTCCAACAACTTCTATGATCAAATAAAGATCATATACAATCAAAATGATGAAGAACACCCTTTGGTTGGGTCATTGAGGGTCTCAGATGCCCTGATTTTGCACTGACTTGCTTGAAAAGTCAACTCTTGATCAGATGACTTCCCCATGGAATTTCTTCATGAAAATTGATATGCATACTCCCCCTACCATATAGAGACCAATAGAAACAAGAATGACCAAAAAAATGGAGTTATGGCCTCTGAAACAAAAACCCTAATTCTAGGTCATTTGTGCAGTCAAGCCTGGCTCTGCTTCCATACCATTTTAAGTTCTTGTGATTCTTTGACATTCTTGAATTTGAGAGGATATAATATGATGTTTGAACATACATGGACCCCATTGAAGTGATTGATGGCCTTTGGAGTGGCTCAAGAAGCTCTTGGATTGCCCAGATCACAAACCATAGATGCAGATGACTTAGAATCTATGCAGTGAATCAAAAATGTAATATGAGATGCTATGATTAAGTTTATGCATATGAAATGATCACAAGCCATGGTGTGAATGGGTGAGGAAAAATTTGGGTTGTTTACAGCTGCCCCTATTCAAACATGAGTTAGCTGTGCAGGATGTAAGCAGCGGCTTATCAGGCAAGCAAGATAACTTGTGGTTGAATACCAAAGACAGTCCAAAATTTGCACTCACAGAATGAAGAAGAAAAGGGATATAGATTGTAAAAGAAAGTAAAGTATATTATAAAGTGTGGGCGACAGAGGACGACCGTCGAGCAGAGGACGACTGCTGGGTAAAGAGCAATGACGGGGACGGCCGACATGCTGGGGATAAAAGAATTATGATGGGGAAGGCCATCAAGATAAAGTTGTAAGATTCTCTGGGGATTAAATGAAACATGACGGGGACGGCCATCAAGTTCATAAAGTAATGCAAGCAACGATGGGGACGGCCATCGGGCTAAAAAGAAAAGGGACCACGACGGGGACAGCCATCGGGTTAAAGAATAAATGAAACAAACAGATGATGAGGTACGGTCATCAAAGGTGAAGGACGATCACCTAGCAGGGGACGGCTGCTCTGTTGGGGATAAGATGAGGGACGGTTATCTAAAGTGGAGGACGACCACCTGGCAGGGTACGGCTGCCGAAAATATCGCGACATAGGACGAATGCCGGATAAAAGGTCAACGACGGGGACGGCCATCGGATGAGCATGATGAAGGAAGATCATCAAGAGGTGGAGGACGACCACCTAGCAGGGGACGACTGCTCTCAAGATTTATCATGACGTAGGACGAACGCCAGTTTAACCAAAATCAACAATGGGGACGGCCATTGGATAAAATGATGAAGGACGATCACCAAAGGTGAAGGACGATCACCTAGCAGGGGACGGTTGCTAAATATATCACGACATAGGACGAATGTCGGATAAAAAGGTCAACGATGGGGACGGCCATCGGACGAGCATGATGAAGGACGATCATCAAGAGGTGGAGGACGACCACCTAGCAAGGGACGACTGCTCTCAAGGTTTATCATGACATAGGACGAATGTCAGATAGAAAAGAAAATTCGCTTCGCGGGCGATCTACTAGGGAATAGTAAACACGGACGAATGTTTATATCCAAGAAATAAAAGGTATAAGTGTTTAGATGTGTATAGATTAAAGATGCGGACGAGCACCTTTATGACTATGATACGGACGAGTATCAGGTAGAAACAAAAACTGACACATGTTCAGAGATGATGATACGGACGAGTATCAACTGGTTAACAAAGAACACGGACGAGTGTTGAATCTGAGGGGACTCTTCTGGGGAATAGTAGGCACAGACGAGTATCTATATTCAAGAAGACAAGAGTATTTGACACGTGTGTGGATTAAAGATGCGGACGAGCATCCTTAAGACTATGATACGGACGAGTATCAAGTAGAAACAAACGCTTGACACATGTTCTGAGGTGATGATACGGACGAGTACCAACTGGTTAACAAAGAACAAGGACTAGTGTTGAATCGGCGGGGATATAAATGGTGTATACAAGATACGGACGAGTATCTGTACAAGTAAAATAAGTATGAGTGGTGTATAGATGAGTGTTCAACTCGCTGGGGAGAGTGACACGGACGAGTGTCGAAAGGAGAAGAGTATAGTATAAACAAATATCTGATATACAAAGTGTTTACATTACTGTGCTGGGAAAATGACAAGGACGGATGTCAAGGAAATGTATATATATGAGTGCAAAGAGGATGTCTTTGGCTTTTTGCTGGGGATGTGACACGGACGGGCGCCACAAGGAGTATATACTGATGTTTCTGGGTGTGAGGGAACTGCTTTAGCTCTTGCTGGGGAGTCTGGGGAGTATTCTGTATATTGCCGATGGATTGTCAATATTCACAAGTGTTTGATTCAGAACATGGCTTATGATTATGCAATATGTTTGATTTTTGCCGTAATGCTCCGTATTAGACGGAATGCTACGCTTTGTGGGGTGAATATGATGTAAATTCCATGACTATGCGAGGATACCGATCCAAGATTCGGATCCCGATGCAGCGGAGATCTCTGATTGATCTGCTTGAAATGGACATCCCAGCTGAGGATGAGATCATTGGTAGATCTGATGAGATATATTTGCTTGGGGAGATAGGTCACTGATAGACCCATCCTTGGTAATGAGGGACCCAGCTGGGGTTTGTAGAAGCTTTCGTCACTCTGTTGTGATTCCTTCATGCGTTGCTCTTCTGGATAGAGGATGGGACTCTGTGGGGAAGTGGTTCCCTGGCTTTTGTACTTGGCTGAGGAAGAATGGTTGGCACCTCGGCTGGGAAAAGTGATCAGTGGCAACTCAGCTGGGGAGAAAGCACTTCGGGTGCTAAGACTGAGTGTTGACTTGCCAGCTTGCTGGGATGAAGCTTACATGCCCCATGTTGCGCCCTAAAATACCTGCAATCCTGCAAAGACAGATGGACGCACAAGTAATCCCAAGGTATCCCTTACTGGATCCCGTTATGAGAGTTCAGACACTCTTGGGAGTAAGTACATTTCCTGCAAGCACGTATCATTTTTGAAGATAAACATCTGTATTCATGCAATCAGTTTTCTTTAAGGCATCAGACATTTTTGCAAATAAAATGAAGTGTACGAGGTGAAACTTGACTGAAAATCTGTTTTTATTAATCCATGTGCCCTGAATTGGCAAGATACATTAAAGAAACATATCCCCTGAAATGAGGAGATTGTCACAAATTGAGAAACAAAATGCTGGCAATGTTGACGACGCTTTAAGGAGCTTCCTCTTTTGCTATGACTCGTATGACTTTTGACGTTCTTCTCGTCTTGCTTTCTGAAGAAGGTTGATTCTGACCGGCGCTTGATCCTTTTGAAGCTTACCCAGTTGTAAGTGATACAGACGAATTCAGAGTGCAGTTGTTCGCTTATTCCCTTATTTTGCATGGATCGCCCTTTCGGGTTTTCAATCCATCGGGATACCCATTTTTGCCTGAGTTGTCCAATGCGGCTTTTCAACTCAGCGGGTGTACATTTTTTTTTTTTTTTTTTTTTGCCCGAGTCTTTTATTCTGTTTTTGACTCGCCGGGATGCCCTGTTTTTGCCTGGACTTACATTCTGTTTTTATGTCCAGCGGGTCATTCTTATGCGAAGTATTTTTTAACTGCATCTGAATTCACAGGGGACAGGAAGTCTTCACCATCCATGGTGCTGAGCATTAGTGCTCCACCAGAGAAAACTTTCTTTACCACGAATGGTCCTTCATAGTTTGGAGTCCATTTGCCCCTGTGGTCTGTATGAGGTGGGAGGATTCTCTTCAGCACAAGATCTCCTACTTGGTATTCTCGGTGCCTGACTTTCTGATCGAAGGCTCTCTTCATTCTTTTCTGATATAGCTGCCCGTGACAGATTGCAGCCAATCTTTTCTCTTCAATCAGACCCAGTTGTTCGTATCGGGACCGGACCCATTCTGCTTCGTTCAGCTTAACATCCATCAGTACCCGCAGGGAGGGTAATTCAACTTCAACAGGTAGAACTGCTTCCATACCATATACAAGCTGATACGGTGTTGCCCCAGTGGATGTCCTGATTGATGTGCGGTACCCATGCAAGGCAAATGGTAACATCTCATGCCAGTCTTTGTATGTGACTACCATCTTCTGCACAATTTTCTTGATATTCTTATTAGCTTCCTCAACAGCGCCGTTCATCTTTGGCCTGTAAGGAGAAGAATTGTGGTGTTGGATCTTGAAGTCCCGGCACAGCTCTGTCATCATTTTGTTGTTTAAATTGGAACCATTATCAGTAATGATTCGCTCGGGCACTCCATACCGACAGATGATATCTCTCTTCAGGAATCTGGCTACCACTTGTCTTGTAACATTGGCATAGGAAGCTGCTTCGACCCACTTGGTGAAATAGTCAATAGCAACCAGGATGAATCTGTGGCCATTTGAAGCAGTTGGCTCAATCTTGCCAATCATATCAATGCCCCACATAGCAAAGGGCCAGGGTGAAGACATTATATTCAAAGGATTGGGAGGCACATGCACCTTATCCTAATAAATCTGGCATTTATGGCATTTTCTGGCATAAGCACAACAGTCTGCATCCATTGTGATCCAGTAGTAACCTGATCTTAGCAATTTCTTAGCCATGGCATGCCCTCCTGCATGGGTACCAAAGGATCCTTCGTGCACTTCATGCATTAACAAGTCTGCTTCTGCCCTAACGACGCATCTGAGGAGTACCATATCAAAGTTTCTCTTGTACAGGGAACCATCAGTGTTTAGAAAGAAACTACCAGCAAGCCTTCTCAAAGTCTTCTTATCATTGGAAGATGCCACGGATGGGTATGTTTGATCCTCCAAGAAGCACTTAATGTCATGGAACCAAGGCTTATCATCTTTGACAATATCTGCCGCAAATACATAGGCTGGTCTGTCAAGTCTGGACACTGAAATCTACGGTACAAAGTTGGCAGCTTGAACTTTGATCATAGATGAAATGGTAGCCAGAGCATCTGCAAACTGATTCTCGTCCCGAGGGATATACTCAAGCTTGACCGTTGTAAAGAAAGTCAATAACCTTCTTGTATAATCCCTGTAAGGTATCAGATGATCCTGGTGGGTGTACCATTTGCCGTTGGTTTGATTAACTACCAGAGCTGAATCTCCGAATACAGTCAATGTCTTGATCCTTAGGTCAATAGCTTCCTCAAGACCCATAATGCAAGCTTCGTATTCAGCTTCGTTGTTAGTGCAGTTGAAGGTGAGCTTTGCCGAGAAAGGCATGTGAACTCCCTTAGGTGTAATGAGTATTGCACCAACACCACGACCGTTCATATTAACAGCCCCATCAAACATCATAGTCCATTCTTTTTCCGGATCAGGCCCTTCAGTGTGAACAGGCTCTTCATGATCTCTTGCTTTAATGAACATTATGTCTTCATCAGGAAAGTCAAATCTCATAGGCTGGTAGTCATCAATAGGTTGCTCAGCAAGATATTCAGACAATACACTGCCCTTGATGGCTTTCTGAGATGTGTACTGAATGTCATATTCCGTGAGAATCATTTGCCATCTTGCAACCCATCCGGTAAGAGCTGGCTTCTCGAAAATGTACTTAACCGGGTCCATTTTTGATATCAACAAAGTAGTGTGGGTCAACATATACTGTCTCAGTCGGCGAGCAGCCCACGCTAAAGCACAACAAGTTTTCTCGAGCAGTGAATAACGCTGTTCACAGTCGGTAAACTTTTTGCTCAGGTAGTATATTGCATACTCTTTTCGACCAGACTCGTCATGCTGGCCCAGCACACACCCCATTGACTCTTCTAATATTGTCAAGTACATTATCAGAGGTCTTCCTTCAACTGGAGGCATAAGGATTGGTGGTTCTTGCAGGTATTCCTTGATCTTGTCAAAAGCCCTCTGGCAGTCTTCATTCCACCTGACCGTCTGTTCTTTTCTTAACAGCTTGAACAAAGGTTCACAGGTTGCTGTAAGGTGAGATATGAACCGTGAAATGTAGTTCAATCTACCTAGGAACCCCCGAACTTCTTTTTCTGTCTTCGGTGCAGGCATTTCTTGAATAGCTTTGACTTTATCAGGGTCAACTTCAATCCCTTTCTCGCTTAAAATAAAGCCCAGCAGCTTACCAGATCGCACCCCGAATGTGCACTTGTTGGGGTTCAGCTTCAGTTGGTACTTCCTCAGACGCTTGAATAACTTCAGCAGATTTACCAGGTGGTCTTCTTCTGTGAGGGACTTGGCAATCATGTCATCCACATAACACTCGATTTCCTTATGGATCATATCGTGGAATAATGTCACCATAGCCCGTTGATATATTGCACCAGCATTCTTCAGTCCGAATGGCATCACCTTGTAACAGAACGTGCCCCAGGGTGTGATGAAAGTTGTCTTCTCCATGTCTTCAGGTGACATCTTGATCTGATTGTATCCTGAAAATCCGTCCATGAAGGAGAACACCGAGAACTGAGCCATATTATCAACCAATACATCAATGTGAGGTAATGGGAAGTCATCTTTCGGGCTAGCTCTGTTCAGATCCCGGTAATCAACACACATTCTTACTTTGCCGTCTTTCTTAGGCACAGGTACTATATTAGCAACCCACGGCGGATAGCTAGTTACAGCAAGGAACCCGGTGTCCCACTGCTTTTGTACCTCTTCTTTGATCTTCATTTCCATATCTGGGCGAGTACGGCGCAGTTTCTGTTTAACCGGCGAGCAATCTTCTCTTAAAGGCAACTTGTGCATAACAATGTCGGTCTCCAACCCTGGCATGTCTTGATAAGACCAAGCAAACACGTCCAAATACTCTTGAAGCAGGTCAATCAGTTGTCTCTTCACTGAGTTTTGTAAGCAGGCCCCGATTTTAACCTCTTTCACGTCTTCATCTGTACCAAGATTAATCGTTTCGACCTCCTCCTGATGAGGAGTGATGACCTTTTCCTCTTGTCTCAACAATCTGGCTATCTCTTCAGGAAGCTCGTAATCTTCTTCAACCCCTTCATCAGCTTGATTGATCGGATTGTCAAAGTCGTACGAAGTCATAGCCGTGTTGTTGTCGGTGCTGTCTGGAAGGCACTCTCTGCAAGGGTTCAGTTTGTTCATTTTAGTGATTGATTTTAATCTTGTTTAGAAAAGTGAAATAAAGTTGTCATTTTGAAAACATTGCCATTTATTTTTTGTACAAAAAAAAAAATGAAAAAACAGTGAGCGGAGAAAAAGACTCATTTGCAAAAGATGTCTGATATTTCATTGATTAATCTTGTTGCACAAAAATTACAGATGGCCCGATTACAAAATGAGTCTTGTCATCTTGGGCAAGATGCAAGACTTGATGCATGCTTAAAATATACAGGAAATAATAATTACTCTGCAGGAGTAACTCTTATAATTTCCTGGGAAGACCAGTTTGAGATACGGTTCCCCGGGATCCTTGGACGAATCCAGCTTTCCAGGTTGCGTTCATCTTCCGACCCATCTTCCAAGTTGTTGACAGCATCAGGGGTGAGCATCCCCCCACTAACAAAGTTGGGCTTCTTAGCAGCCTCTGCTTGATCTTGTTGAGTTGGTTTGTAACCCAACCCAAATCTATCCTCTTTCTTCTCCACAGGCAACAGTTTGCCCTAGCCTTGAGCATTCCCTTCTTCCACAACCTTCCTGGCTTGCTGGTAGGATGTCATGGAAGTCCCAAGTACAGCAGATGTTTCATTAACATTCAGGGCCTCAAACCCTTGACTCATCGTTTCGTGAATCTCCCCATCCATCTCAATGTATTTGTATGTAGCCAGATGGCTAACAAAAATATCTTCCTCTCCACAAATAGTAACGACTTGTCCCTCCCACTCGAATTTTAACTTCTGGTGAAGGGTAGACGTAACTGCGCCAGCGGCATGAATCCATGGTCTACCCAACAAACAGCTGTAGGCCGGCTGAATGTCCATCACGTAGAAGGTCGTTTTGAAAGTTTGTGGGCCAATCGTTACAGGCAACTCAATTTCTCCCAGAACTGATCTCTTAGAACCGTCAAAGGCTCTCACTACTATGTTGCTGGGACGTAATGCCAATCCTTCATACTCCAGCTTCACAAGGGCTTTTTTAGGCAAGACATTGAGGGATGACCCTGTGTCTACCAGCACATGGGAAAGAACTGCACCCTTACACTCCATGGTAATGTGCAAAGCCTTGTTATGATTGCGACCTTTCGTAGTCAAATCAGTGTTGGTAAATCCTAGTCCATTACTAGCATTAACATTTCCAACCACAGCTTCCAACTGATTGACGGTAATCTCCTCTGGCACATAAGCTGCGTGCAAGACTTTTAATAGTGCGTTCCGATGAGCCTCGGAGCACATAAGCAATGATAAAATGGAGATCTTGGAAGGTGTCTGGTGAAGCTGGTCCACTATCTTGTAATCACTTTTCTTGATGATTCTCATGAATTCATCAACCTCTTGATCAAAAGGGGTTTTCAAAGCTTCTTTAACTACTTGTTCTTCCTGCACCATGCTCTTCCCTTTTGCCTTGGCAGCAGCTTCTGCTTCGGCACTGGGTCTTGGAATTTGCGGGGCAAAGAGACGTCCGCTTCGAGTGAAGCCTCCGCCTCCCCCCACATTGTCTATTTGTGGTGAAGAAGTTGATGATTCAAGAGTGATTTTCTGTCCTTCGCAGTATAGATCAGAGCCGTAATGCCAAGGGATGGCATTACTGCTTTCATAAGGTACTGGCCCAGGCACTGTGATAGTGACTGGACTGATGGCAGCTGCAGAAGGGACCATGATAGTCTGTGGATCATAGTATATTGTGACTAGTGCTCTGATAGGAGTGGCATTTTGTGAGTTGTAGGCAGAATCATTTGCAGGATCATAATAAATTGTAACTGTTGAGACACTTTCATTGTTAGCCGTTGATGTTGTAGGAGACACTGTTGAGTGGATGGGTGTTGTTGTTGTAGGAGATTCTGAATGAAGGGGTGCTTAAGTTGTAGAAGGGATGTTTGCTAATATCTGGTCCGTTGAAGTAACAGATGAAGCATTTGTTGATGAGATTGAAGAGTTGTTTGGAACAATGCTTGTTGCAGTTGTAGAAGACTCTGGAACTGTTGTGAAAGAGATTGCTGGATTGGTAGGTATTGATGTTGTGATTTGAAGCAGGCCACTCTGGATGAGACCATCTATGCCATCCCTCAAGTTATCACACCCATTCACTGAAATGTTTCAATAAGCACATCCTAGCTCACATCCCGGGAACATTTGACATTCAAGGAGTTGAGCTTTAATCTCCACCAAGGGTGTCCGGATCTGACCCACACTGGTTATCAAGTAAGACAACTTATCTTCTTTAATAGCATTGATCATGGGTCCTCCGTGGTGTGGCATAGGGTTCTTGTTAACATTTGGTGGTGGTGCAAAGTTTAGAGCTTTGGAATCCACTAGATCCTGCACTTTCATGTGCAAAGCTCTGCACTTCTCTGTATTGTGGCCAGGTGCATTTGAGTGAAAAGCACATCTGGCGCTGGCGTCATAATTTCTGGGTAGACTGGCAGGATCTGGAGGTGCCAATGTCCTTAGCTCAACCAGGTTGAGTTTCAGGAGTTGTGGCAGTAATGTGGCATAAGGCATAGGGATCGGATCGATCACCCTATTGGCCTGAGAAGGTCTCTGTTGGAACGGTCTTTGCTGATTGTTGTTGCTGGCGTTGTTGTAGTTGTTATAATTTCTCTGAGGAGGATACTGAGTTTGTTGCTGGTAATTTTGTTGTTGTGGTTGATAAGCTGGTTGTGGATGAACCGGAGCGGGAATGGTGACTGCTGCCACAGACCTATGAGCATATTGGGGTCTGCCCCTGCTGGTGTGGATAGCATTGGTTTCACCAGTTCTTCTTGGGCCTACAAAAGGCTTTCTTGTGTTGCTGGATGAGCTCGCACCGTTGTCGGAAATTTTGCCCATCTTTAACAGGCTCTCGATTCTTTCCCCGGCTATGACTACATCAGCAAAGCTAGTGGAAGAAAAGGCAGCTAGCCTGTCAATGTATGTCCCTTGGAGGGTGTTCATAAACATATCAGCTATCTCCCTCTCTGACATGGGTGGCTGGACAGCAGCAGCAAGTTGTCTCCACCTCTGAGCGTACTCCCGGAAGCTTTCCCTTGATGATTGAGACATTCCCATCAGGAGGGTCCTGTTGGGAGCCATATCCAAGTTGTACTGGTATTGTCTGATAAAGGCCTCAGCCAAATCCTTCCAGCACCTGATGGTTGCTCTGGTCAGGTGAGAGTACCATTCCCTTGAAGCTCCTGTTAAGCTATCTTCAAAATAAAACATCCATAGCTTTTCGTCCATGGTATATGCCTTCAGCCTCCCCAGAAAGGATTGTAAATGGGTTCGGGGACAGGAAGTTCCGTTGTACTTCTCAAAGCACGGAGGTTTAAATTTGTGGGGAATCCTGACCCCGTCCACTAAGCCCATTTCCATAACATCAAAGCCCAAAGAATTCTGGGACTCCAGGGATCTCAGTTTCTCAGCAATCTCATCTAGCCTTTTGTCATAGGCTTCCTCCCCAGCTCCCATCACTGTAAATTGATCTTCCTGGGGGTCTTCTTACAGCACTCTACCTGCAGTGGCAGTCCCTTGCACAATAACAGGGATGTTGATCTCTGGATGAAGGTGGGGTCCATAGACTGGAGGATTAACATGGGGTTGAACTCTCTCATTATTGCTTGTCCCAGCAGTCCCTAGATGGGGGTCTTCCTGATTCTGCCTCTCTACCAGTGCTCTTAATCTCTCTTGGCTTTGAGCCATATTATTCATCACCTCCATAAACTGAGTCATCTGATTCCTCATTTCCAATCTCTCATTAGCCATTTGAGTCCTGACCTCTGTAAGGTCCTGCTGTACTTGGTCCATTTGTATACCCGGAAGGTTGTTGCGGGTTGGATATCTGTGTGGACGGTTGAGTGGAAACACCCGACGTCGAGCAATAGTTCCTGAGATCACAACAGAGTTAGTAACAAAAACAAAACAAACCTACAAAACAAACAAAGGTTAGTATGCAATGCAGTATGCCTATTTGTTTCCAAGGTATCCGGCTTGGCACATGGTTTTGACCTTTCCAGACCCCTGAGGAAGATGCTTGTGATGTTGCTTACATATATTACAAAAAGTAAATGATACACAATTTGTTTCTTTTTACAATACATGCCCTCTGAGGGGTCAAAAATACAACATGAAGAAAAGTACATGAAATGAAAGCAACAACAAGCAAAAGTCAGACACTAAGACCAAACTCATCCTCCTGAACTTCCTTGAGAAGTGCTTCAGTCACAGGATCAGCTGGACGCTCTATAAGATTCCTGATAAGGAGATTCCTGGTAGTAACAACTGCAGTTAGCTTCTTGTGTCGACTCTGGTCCTTTGACCTATTCACACCAGCTTTAATCTTCAACTCTGAGATCTCTCTCTGGGCTGCTGCCAGGGCTTCCTGTTGCTCTTTTGCACCAGCTTCCAGCTGCTCAATCTTATCCTGAGTCCTTTTATCCTCCTGAGTACGAGCTTCGGTGATCCTGACCCACCTAGCTTGACTCTCCTTCAAATACAAATCAGTCCTAGCCCTCTAAAACTGAGCCTCCTTGCAGGCATTCTTCAAGATCTGCTCTCCATCCCTTGACTTCTTGATGTAATCTTCTGACTTTTCAATCCTGGCTAGATGCTCCACCTTTAGCTTTTCTAACCTTTCAATGTCCAGCCGACCATCACTCCTCTCCCAGAGGGTCTTCTGTAGAGCCTGAGTCAGATTCTTATTTCTCTCTTTTAATTTCTCAAACTCCTCTAAGCTGACAGTAGCTGGGGGTGGTGCTGTGGAGGGCCCAGGCACATCTTCAATGGTAAAGGGCATCCCAGAAATTTGAGCCCTGGCATGAGACCACTCATAGTACTGAGCTGAGGCCACATTGTTGCATCTCCCAAGAATGGTTACCCCTTTAGTCTGGACATTGTCCCAAGCCCAGGATGCTTGCCTGACAATAGCCAGATTAGGCTTGATCTCACAATAAAGGGTCTCAGCTAGATCCTGTGCTCTAGGAGGGTGAACCAATGCATAGCCCAGTTGTCTTTTGAATAGCAGAGGGTTGTAGCTGATGCAACCCTTCACTCCTATAAGAGGCACATTGGGAAATTGCCCACAACTAGTAATGATGTCTCTGCCCTTGGTGCTCTGAGTGCACCACCTGATATCATCTGAGGTCAGAGCAACAAGCCTCCTAGCCCAGTTCCTCTACTGGTGAGGGTTCAAGAATGCATCAGTCTTTGGCAAATGCTTGAGCAGCCAGGTATGTAACAAAGGAGCACAGCATCTCACTAATCTCCCCCTTTGCTTTTCATTCCTTTGGTGAACAGAGTAGTAGAAATCTCCCAGTAAGGTGGGTACTGGGTTTCTCAGGATGAAAAGATGGATTGCATTCTTGCTTACAAACTTGGGCTCATCTGCAAAAAGTATGACCCCATATATGCTAAGGGCCAACAAAGCACAGACTGCCTTCCATTCTCCCAAAGAAGCCTTCAGGGTAGCCTGAGAGGTCAAGAAATCCAGATGTAGACCAGAGATTCCTGCTTTGGTAGTCATATTCTGCCCAATCAGAACTGGTTCCAGATACAAGGCTTTTGCCACCTCTTCATTACTAGGGAAAGCCATCTCAGGGTTGAAGGGGACTCCACCCCTGATAGGTACACCAATCAGTGATGAATACTCTTCCATAAAGGGTCCCAACTGAAAGTCCTGGAAGGTGAAGCACCTCAGAGGGGGATCATAGAACTGCAAGCAAGTATGAATCAAGCTCCTCTGTGAAGAGTCCAAATCCATAACCACATCAAGGATTCCTCCATAATGTTCTCTAAATAGTGGTATATGGTCTGGAGTAATCAAGGTCTGGATCTTCCTGATGCTAGCCAGCTCAGGCTCAAAGAAATGATAAGAGATGTTACTCTTCTTAGGTGCCATGTTGCTGAAGAAAAGCTGAGACAGATGCTGAGAATAACACTGAAGATGGGCCACTGACAGGCTGAGACTGGTGATGCAGGTGACTGAAGCAGGTAGCTGAAGTAGATACTGATGAAGATAGGTCTATGCTGATGAAAGGGTCAAAACCAAGCCAGAATATTGGATGGATACCCTGAAAAACAAATAAACACATGTTAAAATGATGCAATGATGATGTATGCAAATGATATGCAAGGGTTTGTGACTGAGCTGGATCTGATTAACAGCCTTGATATAGGTCCATGTGTGTTCAAGAAATCCATATGGAGGTTCATAAGTCCGGTAACCAAGGTGGGGGACTCAAATAAAGAGTCACATGTCCAGGGTTAAAAAATCACAAGAATTGTTCCAAAATGGAGTACTCTTAACAATGTAACAGGGTATGTTGAGGTCAAGGGTACCTGCAAACCTGTAAACAGCCCAACCCCCTCACAGGTGATGTTCTAAAACAAGGATCCTCAGACTTGGATCAGTTATGAGGAGTGTAAACACTTCTAACCCGGAGGTACAGTGTTTACACTAACCATAAAAGATCCTCCTCTATTTCACCTCAGTTTCTGAAGGTCAATACTAAAGGTCATCCAGACTTAGCAGGCTTCCCAGATAGCCCTAGCACTACAGGAGATCTGTAGCACAGAGTTCTCAAGAAGAAACCCATATCTGAACCGTGTTTCATATTCCCGCACCAGACCGAAATGGAATGGGAAAGAATATGAACCACTCTAGCCTAGGTGTCACTCAGGTCCCAGGTATAGGACCTCAACTCTCAATAGAACACCCACCCACCAAAGCAACAAAACAGATCCAGCCAGCACAGTATGACAGTATGATATATGTAAAGCTGTAAAGAAAGCAATAAATAACTGTACATAGAGTAATAAACAAAGTAAATATACAAGCACAGATAGCACATAACACCCCAGTAAACACAAATCAATCAAGCGCTAGGAGGAACCCACAAAAAGAACTAGAATCCCTGGTTGCAGTATAGGGTTCGATCCCCAGCAGAGTCGCCAAGCTGTCGCTCCCACTAAATGAGAATAACTCAAATAAAGGTACAGACGCGAACGGTCGACGAAGGGATGAAATGAGAACACACAGGAGTGAACTCACAGGGAATGAAAAGAGTCGCCAGCTAGGCATTTTTTATCCCGGAGGAAAGGCAATGCTGCATAGACCTAGAAAGATATGGATAAGACGGTTGCGAACCAGAGAGACTGAGAAAGGGGGTTGGTTACAACCTGGGAAGGTATTAGCACCCAGATTGTCTGTCGTACTCGACGGGATCCACGCTTAAAAGATTTGTGTTTTAAAGGGGTAGTGTCAGTGCAATTTGTGTATAAAGAGCTGGAAAAGGATGTACAGGTGTCAGTGTAAAAGGAGTGCAAAGTGTGATATATACAGTGTCAATGCAAGAACAAGAATAAAATGCTCAAGATCATGAGGCTAAAAGAATAAAGCTAGAAAGAGGGGGAATATACAAAGACTTTTGTTCGATAACTGTTAAGTTATGCCTACGTATCCTCTCGTGCAATGAGGAAGTCAGAACACCGTAGTTCGACCCAAAGAGACTGAAAGATGAATTGACTTGTGAACTGCTTGCTTGTCTATGCTCAAGTGTATGACCTGTCTGGCTCAAGTGCAAATTGTCTTGCATTAGACGGAAGAAGCGAGTTCTCGGTTATGAGTGAATGAGATGAGAAAAGAATCCTGAAGGAGACGATTATTGTTTGTTTTTGAGTTTTCAGTCTTTTATTGCTTTTGAAAATTTGTCATAAGTTAATGAGCTTAAGCCTAAACCAATGGGTTAGTAAACTCATCACATCTTCCCTCTGATTAGGGGTAATGAGAATACCTTAAGTGTGAAGTCAGATTCTCACACTTAATCACCATGATGTAGGATTAAGATCATTAACCTACTTGTGATTATTTAGATGTTTTTGGTGTTTTTGTTTAGTGTTAAGTAATGAGATTAGGCCATAATCAGGGATTAAACAGACTCATTACACCATCCTAATAGAAGGATAATAGATGAGAGTGTTTAAGCTGAGGAAAGCTCCTCAACTTAATCCATGATTAGGGATTAAACTCATGACAAAACAAGCCTTTGATTAAGTGGATTTTATTTAATGATATGATGATGAAGTGAGTTTTAGGGTTTGTAAGACAACTTGAGGGGGACTTGTCCATTAACACTAGGGTTAGTCCTTCTTAACCAGTTAAGGAAGAATTAGAACCCTAATGCAAGGCCCAAGTTACAAGTATGATGTCTTAATGATTATTAAGTGGATTGATTAAAGGAGTTAAACACATTAAGGGTTTAACACTTAGGATTAAAGTTATACACTCCATCCTAATAGAAGGATGCATGCATAAGCTTAATCACAAAGCCTTATAGCCTTTAGGGTTTAGTCCCTGATTATGAGATGAGAAGAGAAGACTCAATGAGACACAAAGGTAAAATCTAAATGGGGGACTAATCAAAACCCTAATTATTGTCATGCTTGGTTGTTCCTAAGGTTTGTGAGGTTTAAGAATGAAATCTTCAAAGGAGCCACCAGGAAGCAGATGAAAGGAGCAAAGAGAAGCAAAGTAACTTGCTTCATTCAAGAAGTCAAGTCACTTGAAGAAAGAAAGTGAGAAAAAGAAGAAGGAGCAAGCTCAATCTCAAACACAAGATAAAATGCAGCAATGATGCATAAGAGAGATGAAAAGAAGTTATGAGAAGTGAAAGCAAATTCACTTCTCAAAGTGACTTACCACCTGAAAAGTTAGTGAAAGAAATGCAATGCAATACAAGATGAGATGGAATGGCATGATGCAAACCAAAACCAGAAGCACATACATGATGTTAATGATGCTATGAGATGATGCAAATATGAAACAGAGCATGGGGATGATCATACAAACTTATGGATGCAAATGAAGCAAGTTTAGAACCATGATCATACCTGAAATGTTATGGAATACAAATGGCATACCACATGGAAAATACAAGATGCAATGATCAAACATGCTTCTAATATGTCTTAAGATGTCAAATGAATCAAATGGATGCACAAAATGCTATGGAAAGTTAAGGTATGAATGTAAATGCAAGATGGATGCAAAAGGAAGCCCAAATTAGGGTTTATGAACAATGCAACAAACAAAAACCAAAATCAGAAGCAAACAACAAGATAAAAAATTGAAAATGCATTCCAAAGAACCCTAACCCTACACAAACTCACTGCCCAAAGGAGAGGTTCCAACTCTTAACCTAATTAGAGTTATGAATTTCCTAAAATTTCTAGGGTTTTAGGGTACCTTAACAAGAAAAATGCCAAACAAATTGAAAATGAAAGATCAAATCATGCCAATTTAATCCCACAAACTACATGATATGCAAAACACAATGCAAAAAGAATCAAAGTCCAACTCTCAAAGACTAGGCAGAAATGATTTTTTTGAACATTGGATCAAAATAATGCTTTGAAAATGAATTAATTCCATGGAAAATTATCAAAATGCATCAAGATCAAAAAAGAAATTTGGTTTGAAGGTTGGACAATGTTTCTAAATGTTTTTAAATGTTTCATGAATTTTTTGGTGATTTTTAAATACTTAAAAGGATTTTTAATTAATTAATTCTTATTAATTAATTAAAAATAAACTTTTAAATGATTTAAAAATATTTTTTAATGCAAAAAATAAAAATAAAAATGTTTTTGGTTTCTGAAAATTAATAAAAGTTTATATAAAAATTTTCAGAATTTTTAAAATTGTTTTGCTATTTTTAAATAAATGGACAAAAGAAATATAAAACAAATGAATTAAAATTACAGAAAATGAAAAGTAAACGCAATGGAGAGCCAGGATTGATTCTGGGGAATATTTTGTTGACTGCGCGCGCAATCCAAAGGTCAAAATTCAAACTGAGCTAAATCCTATTTTAATTAATTAAACTGAATTAATTAAGTTAAATATAGATTAGGGTTTCTAATGACAAATCCCAGCCATCAAAACACGCGCGAGTCAACTCTGGTCAGCCCATCCAACGCTCAGAATTCAAACTTGCATTAATTACAGGGATTAACCCTAATTGTTTTCAGGTGGCCGGAGAAGACCTCCGGTCGTCTTCTCCGGTGGGAACCTCACCTGAAATTCTCCAAAATCCTCAAAACTTCACCAAAATGAAAACTAAAAGCCCAGAAATCAACCCCATGTCAAACTAAATCAAACCCCCCACTCAAATCTCATTTTTCACTCATCAATCAGCTGAATCGAAACAAAACATTTTTTAGGGCAAAAGTTTCAGACAATGCATACATCCTGGTTTCTCAACCATTTTCAAAAGTAAGCACATATTCATGATCAGGGGAATGCATAGAAGCTATTAAGAACTTAAAAACATGTTTCTGGAAAAAAGTTTTGAGTTGACTACCTGAACTGAAGCTTTCGATTCAGGAGCTTTCTGGCTGTTTCTTTGGCTCAAATGCACTCCAATGATTCCCCTAAGAAGCTTGCAATGTTTGTTTGAAGTTTGCAATGGCTGGTTTGGGAGATGGCAGGAGTTCTGTTCAATGGCAGGTGGTGATCGTGTTTTTGATTCTTTGAGTTTCAAGCTATGGTGA
This sequence comes from Lathyrus aphaca, assembly GCA_963966055.1. Taxonomy (NCBI): domain Eukaryota; kingdom Viridiplantae; phylum Streptophyta; class Magnoliopsida; order Fabales; family Fabaceae; genus Lathyrus; species Lathyrus aphaca. Next base: position 255,222,997 of record OZ014524.1, on the reverse strand, counting down.
AGGGTGCTTTGTGACCAGGAAGATGTGTTGAGTTGATTTGTGAAGTTAGTTTGTATGTTTTTGGCCTGTGTGATGAGTTTCGAATGCTCTTGCCAGGTGAGATGAAAATGAGAATGCTGTGTTATGGAGTGTTTCAGGCTTGTGTGTTTGTTGCTTTGGCTTGCTTTTTGCTTGTATAGATAACTGTGATTGGTCAGAAGAAGTGATGTGTGCTTTATTGATTGGTATGGGTCCTTTTGCCAAAATGTCAAAGTTGGTGTAAGAGAAGTATGGGCTACTTCTAGCCAAGGACAAAGGGTGTGTCCTGCGCATGATGTGGGGAGATGCCTAGGGTGGCTCAGCAGGCTAGCAAGCAAGTGGGTTGTGTCTTATGATGAGTTTTGCAACTTGCCTTGCTTTTGATCTTTATGAAATGTCTTGCTCCATAAGCCATAAAACATGTGATTCTTTGGGTGCAATCTGACTTTTAGGACTTGTGTGATCATGTGGTGAAGCTTAGAAATGCATTTGATGCCTTAATTTGCCTTGAGAAGTGAATTTGCAACTTTGCCTCTTTGGTGGAAACTTTGAAATTTTGTGATTTTTGCCAACTTTGACAAGCCATAACTTTTGATCCAAAATGAATTAGGTCATGTTCTTGTACTTTTTGAAAAGGGAAAGATCTATTCTACAACTTTCATGACCAAAGTTTTTCCATTTGAAGCTTTTTTGAATCAAAAAGTAAGGGTTGAAAAAGTTGCCTAAAATGACAATTTCATTAAAAGTCAAACTTGCCCAAAAAGTCAACTTTGCAAAAGACTTGAAATTCTTCAATTTTGTGAACTTCCAACAACTTCTATGATCAAATAAAGATCATATACAATGAAAATGATGAAGAACACCCTTTGGTTGGGTCATTGAGGGTCTCAGATGCCCTGATTTTGCACTGACTTGCTTGAAAAGTCAACTCTTGATCAGATGACTTCCCCATGGAATTTCTTCATGAAAAGTGATATGCATACTCCCCCTACCATATAGAGACCAATAGAAACAAGAATGACCAAAAAAAATTGATTTATGGCCTCTGAAACAAAAACCCTAATTCTAGGTCATCTGTGCAGTCAAGCCTGGCTCTGCTTCCATACCATTTTCAGTTCTTGTGATTCTTTGACATTCTTGACTTTGAGAGGATATAATATGATGTTTGAACATACATGGACCCCATTGAAGTGATTGATGGCCTTTGGAGTGGCTCAAGAAGCTCTTGGATTGCCCAGATCACAAACCCTAGATGAAATGACTTAGAATCTATGCAGTGAATCAAAAATGTAATATGAGATGCTATGATTAAGTTTATGCATATGAAATGATCACAAGCCATGGTGTGAATGGGTGAGGGAAAATTTGGGGTGTTTACACATCTGACCATCAGTTTGAGGATGATTAGAAGTACTTAAATCCAAATTCGTACCCATGGCTTGTTGGAACACATTCCAAAATCTCGAAGTGAACTTCGGATCTCTATTGGACACAATGCTAGACAGGAAACCATGCAATCTCACAATTTATGCAATAAACAACCTTGCAAGGTGACTTGCCTTGTACGTAGTCTTAACGGCTAAGAAATGTGCAGAAGTGTTTACACTTCTCATAACTGGTCCAAGTCCGAGGATCCTTGTTCTAGAGCATTACATGTGATGGGGTTGGGTTGTTTACAGGTTTTGCAGGAACCCTTGAACACATCATACCATGTTACTGTTGTGTTTAAGAGTACTCCACTTTGGACAGTTCTTGTGATTAACCCCGAACATGTGACTCTTTATTTGAGTCCCCCACCCTGGTTACTGGATTTCTAAGCCTCCATCTGGACTCTTTGAACATACATGGGCCTTATATCAAGACAGATAATCAGATCTGGCTTGATCATAAACCCTTGCATATCATTTGCATATATCATCATTGCATCATTTAACATTTGTTTATTTGCTTTTCAGGGTATTCATTTCATTATATCTTGGTTTTGGTTTTGACCCCTTCTTCTGCATAGACCTCTGCTTCAGCTGTCTTCATCAGTTATCTGCTTCAGTTATCTCCACACTCACCAGCACCAGTCTGTCAGTGGTCTACCTTCAGCATCCCAGTCTGTGATCTTCATTAGCATTTGTGTTCAGCTTCTTCAGCAGCACTCATGGCTACTCCCAGGAAGAGCAACATATCCTACCACTTTTTTGAGCCTGTGGTGACTGGTATCAGGAAGGTCCAGTCACTTATCACACCTGACCACATCCCACTGTTCAGAGAACACTATGGAGGTATCCTGGACATGGTTATGGACCTTGACCCTTCTCAGAGGAGCATGATCCACACATGCTTGCAGTTTTATGACCCTCCATTGAGATGTTTCACCTTTCCAGACTTTTAGTTAGGACCTCTGCTAGAAGAGTTTTCTTTGTTGATTGGAGTACCTGTTAGGGGTGGAATCCCCTTTAACCCAGAGATGACTGCACCCAGAAATGAAGAGATAGCAAGGGCACTGTACTTGGAGCCCTCCCTTATTGAACAAAGTATGACAACAAAAGCTGGGATCCCTGGTTTGCATTTGGACTTCTTGATATCTCAGGCCATCCTGAAGGCTTCATTGGGAGAGTGGAGGGCAGTCTGTGCACTGTTAGCCCTCAGCATATATGGGGCTATACTGTTTGCAGATGAGCCTAAATTTGTCAGCAAGAATGCCATCCATCAGTTTCTTCTGAAGAACCCAGTACCTACACTACTAGGAGACTTTTATTATTCCATTCATCAGAGGAATGAGAAACAAAGGGGGAAGTTGGTAAGATGTTGTGCTCCTTTGTTTTACACCTGGCTGCTCAGACACCTGCCTAAGTCAGATGCCTTCTTGAACCCACATCATTAGAAGAATTGGGCTAAAAGGTTCATTGCTTTGACTTCAGATGATATTAGATGGTGCACCCAGAGCACCAAGGGCAAGGACATTATTACCAGCTGTGGACAATACCCAAATATGCCTCTAATAGGAGTAAAGGGTTGCATCAACTACAATCCCTTACTGTTTAAGAGACAACTGGGTTATGCCTTAGTTCACCCTCCCAGAGGACAGGATTGAGCTGAGACCCTATATTGTGAAGTTCAACCTAATTCAGCTGTTGTTAGACAAGCATCCTGGGCTTGGGACAACATCCAGACAAAAGGGGTAGCTATTCTTGGAAGATGTAACAATGTTGCCTCAGCTCAGTACTCAGACTGGTCACGTACTAGAGCTCAGATTACCAGAATGCCTTTCACATTGGAAGACATACCTGGGCCATCCACAGTACAGCCTGCAGCAACAGTTAGCATGGAGGAATTTGAAAAGTTGAAGGAAAGGAATGAGCAGTTATCTCAAGCCTTGAAGAAGACTCTTTGGGAAAGAAGTGATGGTCTTCTGGACATTGAGAGATTGGAAAAGCTCAGGGTTGAGCATCTTGCCAAAATTGAGAAGACAGAAGACTACATAAGGAAAGCAAAGGCTGGGGAACAGATATTGAAGAATGCCTGCAAGGAGGCCAAGATTCAAAAAGCTAGGGCTGAGCACTATCTGCAAGAGAGTCAGGCTAGGTGGGTCAGGATCACCGAAGACCGTACATAATAAGATCAGAAGACTCAAGCCAAGATTGAACAGTTGGAAGCCAATGAGAAGAAGCAGCAGGAAGCTTTGGTGGCAGCTCAGAAGGAGATATCAGAGTTGAAGCTTAGAGAAGGATTAAAAAGATCCAAAGACCAGGATAAGCATAAGAAGCTGACTACTGCCATTACTACCAGGAACCTCCTCATTAGGACCATTACAGAGCACCCAGCTGATCCAGTGACTGAGGCACTCCTGAAGGAGGTCAGAGAAGATGAGTTTGGACTGGATGTCTGACTTTTTGCTTGTTGATTATTTCCATTTGATGTACTTTTCCTTTTGTTGTATTTTGACCCTCCATGGGCATGTGTTGTAAAACAAACTATGTATTGTTCACCATCTGTAATATATTTTAGTTTGTTTACATTTTGGGTTTTCTCTCAACATTAAGCATCTTCCTCGATGTCTGGAAAGGTCAAAACCAAGAACCAAACCGGATACCTTGGAAAACAAATAAGCATACTGCATTGCATACTAACTTTGTTTTTGTTTTGTAGGTTTTGTTATAATTATTGTTTCTAACTTTGGTGTGATCTCATGAAACATTGCTCGTCGCCGAGTGTTCCCTGTCAACCGCACGCACCGGTACCCGACTCGTAACAACCTTCCCGGCATTCAAATGGAACATGTACAGCAGGATCTGACTGAGGTCAGAAATCAGATGGCCAATGAGAGAGTAGAGATGAGAAATCAGATGTCTCAGTTTATGGCAGTGATGAATGGCTTAGCCCAGAGTCAAGAAAGGTTAAGAGAACTGGTGGAAAGAAAAACTCCTGAGGAGCCTCATCCGGGAACAGGGGGAACTAGCAACAATGAACGGGGGCAGCCTCGTATTGACCAACCAGAGTATGGACCCCATCTGAATCCAGAAGTTAACATCCCGAGGAATGTTCAAGGTAATACTATTGGGGGCAGAATCCTGCAAGAGGATCCCCAAGAAGAACAGTTTACTGTTATAGGGGCTGGAGATGAGGTATATGACAGGAGATTGAATGAGATTGCTAAAAAGTTAAGATCTTTGGAATCCCAGAATTCTTTGGGCTTCGATGTGATAGACATGGGCTTAGTAGATGGGGTGAGAATTCCCCACAAATTCAAACCCCCATGCTTTGAAAATTACAATGGCACATCCTGTCCTCGCACTCATCTGAAATCTTTCTTGGGTAAGCTCAAGGCTTATACCATGGCTGAAAAGTTATGGATGTTCTACTTTGAGGACAGTCTGACTAGAGCTTCGAGAGAATGGTATTCACACCTGACTAGGGCCACCATAAGATGTTGGAAGGATTTGGCTGAAGCTTTCATCCGGCAATATCAGTACAACCTGGACATGGCTCCCAATAGAACTCTTCTAATGGGCATGTCTCAGTCTTCTAGAGAAAGCTTCCGGGATTATACTCAAAGATGGAGACAGCTTGCTGCTGCTGTCCAACCACCCATGTCAGAGAGGGAAATGGCTTACATGTTCATGAACACATTGCAAGGGACTTATATTGATAGACTAGCTGCTTTCTCCTCTACCAGTTTTGCTGATGTGGTCATAGCTGGTGAGAGGATTCAAAGTCTCTTGAAGATGGGCAAAATCTCCGACAGTGGTGCAAGTTCCTCCAGCAATCCAAGAAAACCTTTTGCAGGGCCCCGAAGGGCAGGTGAAACAAATTCCATTCATACTAGCAGGGGCAGGCCCCAGTATTCTCACAGGTCAGTAGAAGCTGTTACCATCCCAGCTCCAATTCTACAATAACCATTTTACCCTCAACAACAACAACAGCATCACTATCAGCAACCATCTCATTTTCCGCAATAGAGAACCTACAACAACAACAATAGCAATCAGCAACAGCGTCCTTTCCAACAGAGTCCATCTCAGGCAAATAGGGTAATTGACCCAATCCCAATGCTGTATGCTGCACTCTTGCCACAACTCCTAAAGCTCAACCTAGTGGAGTTAAGGACGTTGGCTCCTCCAGATCCTCTTAATCTGCCAAAGAACTATGATGCAAATGCCAGGTGTGCATTCCACTCAAATGCACCGGAGCATAATACTGAAAAATGCAGGGCCCTACAGATGAAAGTCTAGGATTTTGTGGACTCAAAAGCTCTCAATTTTGCGCCTCCTAAGAACGTTACAAGAAATCCAATGCCTAGTCACAACGGGCCTAGGATTAATTCTATTGAGGAAGGAAAACTACCCACATTAATCAACAGTGTTGCACAAATCCGAACACCCTTGGTTGAAATCAAAGCTCAGTTGTTAGAATGCCAAGTGTTCCCCGGGTGTGAGGTCGGCTGTGGATATTGCAACATTGTCGTTAATGGATGTGAGAGATAGAGAAACGACATAGATGGCCTCATTAGAGATGGCACTCTTCAGATTACAAAAACAGCGACTACAACTCCAACAATTCCTTCATCAACAATCACAGATGCTCCTACAACATCAACAACCCTTGTTCCAACAGATTCTGCTACAACTCCAACAATTACTCAATCAATCACTTCAACGGATACAATTTCAGTCACAATTCCTTCTACAACGACAACACCCATTACTTCATCAGTTCCTGCTACAACTTCAACACCCGTCCAGTCAACAGTCCCGTCTACAACATCAACAACAGTTAATGAAAGCATCTCAACGGTTACGATATACTATGATCCCGCAAATGTTCCTTCCAACAATTCACAACAAAATGCTACTCCTGTCAGAGCACCAGTTACCATATATTATGATCCACACACCATTGTGGTCCCCTCTGCAGTTGCTATCACTCCGATCACTATCACAGTGCCTGGGTCAGTTCCTAACGAAAGCAATAATGCCATCGTTTGGCATTATGGCTCAGATCTATACTACGACGGGCAGAAAATCACTTTAGAGTCATCAACTTCTTCACCTCAGATAGACAATGTGGGGGGAGGCAGAGGCTTCACTAGAAGCGGACGTCTCTTTTCCTCGCAAATACCAAGACCCGTTGTTGAAGCAGAAGCTGATGCTAAGGCAAAAGGGAAGAGCGTGGTGCAAGAAGAATCAGTTGCTAAAGAAACTTTGAAGACTCCTTTTGATCAAGAGGTTGATGAATTCATACGGATAATCAAGAAAAGCGATTATAAGGTGGTGGACCAGCTTCACCAGACACCTTCCAAAATCTCCATACTATCATTGCTAATGTGCTCCGAGGCTCATCGGAACGCACTATTAAAAATCCTGCACGCAGCTTATGTGCCGGAGGAGATTACTGTCAATCAGTTAGAGGCTGTGGTTGGAAATGTCAACGCTAGTCATGGACTAGGATTTACAAACGCTGATCTGACAACGGAAGGTCACAATCACAACAAGGCTTTGCACATTACCTTGGAGTGTAAGGGTGCAGTTCTTTCTCACGTATTGGTGGACACAGGGTCATCACTCAATGTCCTACCCAAGAAAGCCCTTGTGAAGCTGGAACATGATGGATTGGCACTACGCCCAAGCAACTTGGTAGTGAGAGCTTTTCATGGTTCTAAAAGATCAGTTCTGGGAGAGATAGAGTTGCCAATAATGATTGGCCCACAGGTTTTCAAAACGCCCTTCTTTGTGATGGATATACAGCCTGCCTACAGCTGTCTATTGGGTAGACCATGGATACACGCCACTGGCGCCGTGACGTCAACCCTTCACCAGAAGTTAAAATTCGAGTGGGAAGGCCAAGTCATTACCATTTGTGGGGAAGAGGATATCTTCGTTAGCCAGCTGGCTACTTTCAAATACATTGAAATGGATGGGGAAATTCACGAAACCATGAGTCAAGGGTTTGAGGCCCTTAATATCAATGAAACATCTATTGTGCTTGGGACTTCCATCACATCATATCAACAGGCCCGGAAGGTTGTTGAAGAGGGTACCGCTCAAGGTTGGGGCAAGCTGCTGCCAGTTGAGAAGAAAGAAGACCAATTCGGGTTGGGTTACAGACCAACTCGACAAGATCAACCAGAGGATGCAACGGAGCCCAAGTTTGTCAATGGGGGGATGCTCACCCCAGATGTTGTGAATAGTTTGGAAGATGAATCAGAAGATGAGCGCAACCTGGAAAACTGGATACGTCCGAGGATCCCGGGGAACCATGTCTCAAACTGGTCTTCCCAGGAAATTATAAGGGTTACTCCTGCAGAGTAATTATTATTTCCTGTCTTTAAGCATGCATCAAGTCCTGCATCTTGCCCAAGATGTCAGGGCTCATTTTGTAATCGGGCCATCTTGTATTTTGTGCAAATGATCAATTAATGAATATCAGGACATCTTTTGCAAATGAGTCTTTTCTTTTTCCGCTCACTGTTTTTCATTTTTCATTTTTTGTACAAAAATAAAATGGCAATGTTTTTTAAAAATAATAACTTCATTTTCACTTTTTCTAAGCAAGATAAAACTGATCACAAAAAAGAAAAAATCTAAACTCTTGCAGAGAGTGCCCTTCAGACTGCACCGACAACAACACTGCTATGACTTCGTATGACTTTGACAATCCGATTAATCAAGTCGATGAAGGGGTTGAAGAAGATCATGAGCTACCTGAAGAGCTAGCCATGTTGTTGAGACAAGAGGAGAATGTTATCACTCCTCATCAGGAGGAAGTTGAGACGGTTAATCTTGGTACAGAAGAAGACCTGAAAGAAGTTAAAATCGGGGCCCATCTGCGGGATTCAGTAAAAGTACAACTTATTGGCATGCTTCGGGAGTATGTGGATGTTTTTGATTGGTCTTATCAAGACATTCCGGGTCTGGATACCGACATTGTTATGCACAAGTTTCCTCTGAAAGAAGACTGTCCGCCAGTAAAACAGAAGTTGCGCCGTACTCGCCCGGATATGGCCATGAAGATAAAGGAAGGGGTACAAAAACAGTGGGACGCCGGCTTCCTTGCTGTAACTAGCTACCCACCGTGGGTTGCTAACATTGTACCTGTGCCTAAGAAGGATGGCAAGGTGAGGATGTGTGTGGATTACCGGGATCTGAACAAAGCCAGCCCGAAAGATGACTTCCCATTACCTCACATTGATGTATTGGTCGACAATACGGCTCAGTTCTCGGTGTTCTCCTTCATGGACGGATTTTTAGGATATATTCAGATCAAGATGTCACCTGAAGACATGGAGAAGACAACTTTCATCACACCCTGGGGCACATTCTGTTATAAGGTAATGCCATTCGGACTGAAGAATGTTGGTGCCACTTATCAACAGGCTATGGTAACATTATTCCATGACATGATCCATAAAGAAATTGAATGTTATGTGGATGACATGATTGCCAAGTCCCTCACAGAAGAAGACCACCTGGTAAATCTGTTGAAGCTATTCAAGCATCTAAGGAAGTACCAATTGAAGTTAAACCCCAACAAGTGTACATTCGGGTTGCGATCCGGTAAGCTGCTGGGATTTATTGTAAGTGAGAAAGGGATTGAAGTTGACCCTGACAAAGTTAAAGTCATTCAAGAAATGCCTGCACCAAAGACAAAAAAAGAATTTCGGGGGTTTCTAGGTAGATTGAACTACATTTCAAGGTTCATATCTCATCTTACAGCAACCTATGAGCCCTTATTCAAGCTATTGAGAAAAGAACAAACGGTCAGTTGGAATGAAGACTGCCAAAGGGCTTTTGACAAAATCAAGGAATACTTACAAGAGCCTTCAATCCTTATGCCTCCAGTTGAAGGAAGACCTCTAATAATGTACTTGACAGTATTAGAATAGTCAATGGGGTGTGTGTTGGGCCAACATGACGAGTCTGGTCGAAAAGAGTATGCAATATACTACCTAAGCAAAAAGTTTACCGACTGTGAACAACGTTATTCACTGCTCGAGAAAACTTGCTGTGCTTTAGCGTGGGCTGCTCGCCGACTAAGGCAGTATATGTTGACCCACATTACCTTGTTGATCTCAAAGATGGACCCAGTTAAGTACATATTTGAGATGCCAGCACTTACCGGACGGGTTGTAAGATGGAAAATGATTCTCACAAAATATGACATTCAGTACACATCTCAGAAAGTCATCAAAGGCAGTGTATTGTCTGATTATCTTGCTGAACAACCCATTGATGATTACCAGCCTATGAGATTTGACTTCCCTGACGAAGACATCATGTTCATAAAAGCAAAAGATCATGAAGAGCCTATTCACACTGAAGGGCCTGAACCGGAAGAAGAATGGACTATGATGTTTGATGGGGCTGTTAATATGAATGGTCGTGGTGTTGGTGCAGTACTCATTACACCTAAGGGAGTTCACATGCCTTTCTCGGCAAAACTCACCTTTAACTGCACTAACAACGAAGCTGAATACGAAGCTTGTATTATGGGTCTTGAGGAAGCCATTGACCTCAGGATCAAGACTTTAATTGTATTCGGAGATTCAGCTCTGGTAATCAATCAAACCAATGGCAAATGTTATACTCACCAGGAGCATCTGATACCTTATCAGGATTATACGAGGAGATTACTGACTTTCTTCACCACAGTCAAGCTTGAGTATATCCCTCGAGATGAAAATCAGTTTGCAGATGCTCTGGCTACCATTTCATCCATGATCAAAGTTCAAGCTGCCAACTTTGTGCCTCGGATTTCAGTATCCAGACTTGACAGACCAGCATACGTATTCTCTGCAGACCTTGCTAAAGATGATAAGCCTTGGTTCTATGACATCAAATGCTTCTTGGAGGATCAAACATACCCACCTGGGGCATCTTCCAATGATAAGAAGACATTAAGAATGCTAGCTGGTAGTTTCTTCCTGAATGCTGATGGTTCCTTGTACAAGAGAAACTTTGATATGGTACTTCTCAGATGTGTTGATAAGATAGAAGCAGACTTGTTGATGCACGAGGTGCACGAAGGATCTTTTGGTACCCATGCTGGAGGGCATGCAATGGCTAAAAAGTTGCTAAGATCAGGCTACTACTGGATCACAATGGATGCAGACTGTTGTGCCTATGCCAGAAAGTGCCACAAGTGCCAGATTTATGCAGATAAAGTGCATGTACCTCCGAATCCTTTGAATGTGATGTCTTCACCTTGGCCCTTCGCCATGTGGGGCATTGATATGATTGGTAAGATTGAACCGAATGCCCCAAACAGCCACAGATTCATCCTGGTAGCTATTGACTATTTTACCAAGTGGGTTGAAGCAGCTTCGTATGCCAATGTCACCAGGCAAGTGGTAGCCCGATTCCGGAAGAGAGATATCACCTGTCAGTATGGAGTGCCCGAGCGAATCATTACTGATAATGGTTCCAACTTAAACAAAAAAATGATGGCTGAACTCTGCCGGGACTTCAAGATCCAACATCACAATTCTTCTCCTTATAGGCCAAAGATTAATGGCGTTGTTGAGGCAGCTAACAAGAACATCAAGAAGATTGTGCAAAAGATGGTGGTCACCTACAAAGACTGGCATGAAATGCTACCATTTGCTTTGTATGGGTACCGTACATCAATCAGAACATCCACTAGGGCAATACCTTATCAACTTGTGTATGGTATGGAGGCAGTCCTACCTGTTGAAGTTGAATTACCCTCCTTACAGGTACTGATGGATGTCAAGCTGAATGAAGCAGAATGGGTCTGTTATCAGTACGAACAACTGAGTCTGATCGAAGAGAAGAGGTTAGCTGTAATCCGTCATGGGCAGCTGTACCAGAAGAGAATGAAGAAAGCCTTCGATCAGAAAGTCAGGCTTCGGGAATACCAAGTAGGAGATCTTGTGCTGAAAAGACTCCTCCCTCCTCATATAGACCACAGGGGCAAGTGGACTCCGAATTACGAAGGTCCGTTCGTAGTAAAGAAAGTTTTCTCTGGTGGAGCACTGATGCTCAGTACTATGGATGGTGAAGACTTCATGTCCCCTGTGAATTCAGATGCAGTTAAAAAATACTTCGCATAAAAATGACCCGCCGGACATAAAAACAGAATGTAAGTCAAGGCAAAAATAGGGCATCCCGGCAAGTCAAAAACTAAATAAAAGACTCGGGCAAAAATAAGGGAAAATAAATAAAAAATGTACACCCGCTGAGTTGAAAAGCCACATTGGACAACTCAGGCAAAAATGGGTATCCCGGTGAAACTTCGAAAGGTTAAAGCATTAGTTAGAATCAACCTTCTTCAGAAAGCAAGACGAGAAGAGCGTCAAGTGTCATACGGGTCATAGCAAAGGGAAGCACACTGAAGCGTCATCAACATTTCCAGCATCTTTTTGTTTCTCAATTTGTAACAATCTCCTCATTTAAGGGGATTTGTTTCTTTGATTGTACTTGCCAATTCAGGGCACGCAAATTAATAAAATCAGATCTTTAGTCACACTTAGTCTCGTACATTTTTATTTTCATTTGCAAAAAAATTGTCCGATATCCTTGATATATTGTTTGCATAAAGACATATGCGCCTTTCTAAATCACATGCTTACAGGAAATATATTTGCTCCCGGGAGTGTCTGAACTCCTATGATGGAATCCTGCAAGGGATACCTCGGGGTACTTGTACGTTTCTTTGTCAATACAGGATTGCAGGTATTCAAAGCGCAACATGGGGCATGAAAGCTTCTCCCCAGCAAGTTGCCAAATCATTATTTCCTCAGCACATCTTCCAAGCAGCACCGGGGATGCTTTCTCCCCATTAGAGCTGCTAGGCATTACTTCTTCAGCACTTTCTCCGAAGCAGCATCAGAGGAGGGGCTCATTTCCCCAGCTAAGTCCATCATCCTCAAAAATCACTAGGAAGGTCGTTCAGTGATCATTCCTCCCCAGCCAAGTGTCAGGCAGGGAATCATCTCCCCGCAGAGCTCCAGCCTCTATCCAGAAGAACAATGTCTGAAGATCTCACAACAAAGTGACGAAATCTACCACAGCCCCCAGCTGGGTTCCTCATTATCAAGATTGTTCTATCAGTGGCCTATTTTCCCAAGCAGAATCATCTTTATCAGATCTACCAATGGTCTCATCCCCAACTGGGACATTCTTTCAAAGCAGATCAGCCAGAGATCTTCAGCAACGGGATCCGAATCCCGGATTGGTATCTTTGCATAAACATAGCATTCGCATCATATTTCCCCAGAGCGTAGCATTCCGTTTAATATGGATCATTACGGTAAAAAATCAAACATATTGCATAATCACAAGCCATGTTTTGAATCAGTCACCTGTGAATACTGACATACCATCAACAACATACATAATACCTCTCAAATTCCTGTCGCTCCCGACAAGTGACACCGGGTCAGATGAAGGTACAGACGCGAACGGTCGGCGAAGGGAACAGTGAGAACACACAGCCGTGAACTCACTGGAGGATGAAAAGAGTCGCCAGCTAGGCATTTTTATCCCGGAGGAAAGGCAATGCTGCATAGGCCTAGAAAAAGATGGATAAGACGGTTTGCGAACCAGAGAGACTGAGAAAGGGGGTTGGTTACAACCTGGGAAGGTATTAGCACCCAGATTGTCCGTCGTACTCGACGGGATCCACGCTTAAAAGATTTGTGTTTTAAAGGGGTAGTGTCAGTGCAATCTGTGTATAAAATAGCTGGAAAAAGAATGTACATGTGTCAGTGTAAAAGAAGTGTGAAGTGCATAAGTGTAGTGTCAGTGTAAGAACAGAGTGAAATGCTCAAGATCATGAGGCTTAAAGAATAAGGCTGGAAAGAGGGGGAATATACAGAGACTTTTGTTCGATAACTGTTAAGTTATGCCTACGTATCCTCTCGTGCAATGAGGAAGTCAGAACACCGTAGTTCGACCCAAAGAGACTGAAAGGTGAATTGACTGATGAACTGCTTACTTGCCTATGCTCAAGTGTATGATCTGTCTGGCACAGATGCGAACTGTCTTGCATTAGACGGAAGAAGCAAGTTCTCGATTGTGAGTGAAGGTGATGAGAAAAGAATCCCGAAGGAGACGATTATTGTTTGTTTTTGAGTTTTCAGTCTTTTATTGCTTTTTGAAGTTTGTCATAGGATAATGAGCTTAAGTCTAAACCAATGGGTTAGTAAACTCATCACATCTTCCCTCTGATTAGGGGTAATGAGAATACCTTAAGTGTGAAGTCAGATTCTCACACTTAATCACCTTTGGTGTAGGATTAAGATCATTAACCTACTTGTGATTATTTAGATGTTTTTGGTGTTTTTGTTTAGTGTTGAGTAATGAGGTTAAGCCATAATCAAGGATTAAACAGACCCATTACACCATCCTAAAAGAAGGATAATAGATGAGAATGTTTAAGCTGAGGAAAACTCCTCAACTTAATCCATGATTAGGGATTAAACCCATGACAAAACAAACCTTTATTAAGTGGATTTTAGATTAATGATATGATGATGAAGTGATTTTTAGGGTTTGTAAGACAACTTGAGGGGGACTTGTCCATTAACACTAGGGTTAGTCCTTCTTAACCACTTAAGGAAGAATTAGAACCCTAATGCAAGGCCCAAGTTACAAGTGTGATGTCTTGATGATTATTAAGTGAATTGATTAAGAGATTTAAACACATAAAGGGTTTAATACTTAGGATTAAAGTTATACACTCCATCCTAAGAGAAGGATGCAGGCATAAGCTTAATCACAAAGTCTTAAAGCCTTTAGGGTTTAGCCCCTGATTATGAGATGAGAAGAGAAGACTCAAAGAGAGACACAAAGGTAAAACTATGGGGGAACTAATCAAAACCATAATTCATTATCATGCTTGGTTGGTCCTAAGGTTTGTGAGGTTTTCAAGAACAATCTTCAGAGGAACCACCAGGAAGCAGATGAACAAGATCCAGAGAAGCAAAGTGACTTGCTTCATTCAAGAAGTCAAGTCACTTGAAGAAAGAAAGTGGGAAGAAGAAGAATGAGCAAGCTCAAACTCAAACACAAATAAGAATGCAGCAATGGATGCAAGAGAGATGAAAAGAAAAGTTATGAGAAGTGAAGGCAAATCCACTTCTCAAGCTTACTTACCACCTGCAATGTTAGAAAGAAAATGCAATGCAATGCAAGATGAGATGAAATGATATGATGCTAAGCAAAACCAGAAGCATGTTGATGATGATTATGATGTTATGAGGTGCTGCAAACATGAGGCAAGACAATGGGGATGTTCATACAAGATCATGAATGTAAATGATGCAAGTTAAGGAGCATGAACAAGCATGAAAAGTTATGAATCACACAAGACAAATGACATGGCAAAAATGTAATGCAATGATCAAAGATGCTTTCTATATGTCTTAAGATGTCAAATGAATCACAAGAATGCACAAAATGCAAAGACAAGTCATGTTATGCAAGGAAATGCAAGAGGGATGCAAATGAAAGCCCAAAATAGGGTTTATGGATCAAACATCAAACACAAACCAAAAACAGAAGCAAAGCCCTAAAGTAAAAATGGAAAATGATACCCAAGGAAACCCTAGGCCTATGATGAACCACTGCCCAAAGGGGAGCTCTCAACTCTCAACCAAACTCAAGATATGATTTTTCTAAGTTATTAGGGTTTTTTAGGGTTCTTAACAAAACAAATGCCAAACAATTTGAAAATGCAAGAACAAATCATGGCTTTTTTACCCTAGAAACTACATGCCAAACACAAGACAAAGCAAAAAGAATCAATGTCTCAACCTTCACCAATAGGCAGAAATGAATTTTTGAATCCATGATCAAAATAATGCATAAAAAATGATTTAATTCAATGAAAAATTCTTAAAATGCATCAAGATCAAAAAAGAAATTTGGTTTGAAGGTTGGACAATGTTTCTAAATGTCTTAGAACATTTCATGAGTTTTTTTGTAATTTTTAAATACCTAAAAGTATTTTTAATTAATTAATTCCCATTAATCAATTAAAAATAATCTTTTAAATATTTAAAAATACTTTTTTAATGACGAAAAATAAAATGAAAATATTTTTGGGTCCTAAAAATTATTAAAACTTTAAAGAAAAAGTTTCATAATTTTTAAGACATTTTTGCTATTTTAAATTAATTATGCAAATTAAATGAAGAGAAAATGAATTAAAATTAAATAAAATAAAAAGTAAACAGAAGGGATGGTCAGGATGCGTCCAGGGTTTAAATGTGTTGACTGGCGCGTGATCTTATGGTCAGGATTGCATCTGAGCTAATTACAATTAATTAAAACTAAATGATGAATTAGGGCTAATCAAAGGGATCCTGGCCCTCTATCTGCGCGCGAAGTCAACAAGGTCTACTGATCCTACGCTCATTATTCAAACTGGCTTAATTAATGACAATTAGCCCTAATGACTTTCAGGTGGCCGGAGAAGACCTCCGGTCGTCTTCTCCGGCCAGCTCTCACCTGAGAATCACCCAACTTCCTCAAAACGTTACAAAAATGAAATCTAAGACCAGGGAAATGATCCTTATCCTCTCACGAACCAAACCCCTCTCTCAAAATAAATTTATTCTACCTAAATAAGCTGAATCGAAAGAAAGAAAAACTAGGGTTCGTAAGCTTCAAACACAAATTAAATGCTCAAATCACAACCATTTCCAAAACCAGTGGTACCAGAATGATCAGGCAAGCATGAAGAACAAGTTTGTAACAATAAAAGACATTTCTGGAAAAATTAATTTCAGGCTACCTGAGATTTGAAGCTTTCAGTTTAGGAACTTTCTGGCCACCTTTCTTTGTGCAAACCACTCCACTTGATCCCCCAAAGATGCTTGAATGCTCAAAATGAGTTTGTGTTGGCTGGAGAAGGAGATTCGAATGGAACTGCTTCAAGCTCAGTCAACAATGGCTATGGTGTTTCAGGCACATTCAGGTCATGGTGAGTGATTGTTTGTGATCCTGAGGATGAATGGAGAAGGTCTATGGTGTTTGTTTGTGTGTTTGTGAGCTATGGTGATAGTTTCAAGTGAAACTGCAAACTGAGGTGAGAGATGGCAGTGAGAGTTTCTGGCTGTTTCAGGCTTGGGCTTTGGGTGGTTTTTGATCTATGAAGTGTGCTGAGTTGAATGATGAAGGTGGTTGAAGTGTTTGCTTGCTGTGTGAAGGGATTCGAAGCAAGTTGCAAAATGGGAGGTTTTTGTGTAAGTTGTGAATGAGAGAGTTTCAGCCTTGGCCTGTGATATGTTTAGCTTGCAAGTTGTACACATAAACAAATCTGATTGGTTTTGTGATGTGACATGGCCTGCTATGATAGGTAAGTTTGCTTTTGCATAAAAGGTCAACTTTGTGTAAGATAGGGCATGGGCAAGGTCTAGGCAAGTACAAGGCATGGCTGGCGCAGCAAAGGTGAGGGAGAGAGGCTGGCTTGACTCAAGGATCAATGCAGCAAGTTGGTGAGAAGATCATGAGTGTTTTGCAACTTGGTTAGCTTTATGGATTTTCATGAAAATGCCTTGTTACACAAACCAAACCATGGTCAAACTAGATCAAATTCTGATTTTTGTAACTTAGAGAATGTTCACATGCTGGTTTGAAGTGGATTAGAGGCTACATTTGGCTTTGGTTCAAGACTTTGCAAGATTTTCATTTGGTGCATAACTTGAAAAACAATGATTTTTGCCAACTTTGCATTGCCATAACTTTTGATCCAAGAAGAGTTTGATCATGTTCTTGTACTTTTTGAAAAGGGAAAGATGAGATCTACAACTTTCATGACCAAAGTTTTTCCATTTGAAGCATTTTTGGATCATGAATCAAGGCTTGAAAAATGACCTAAAATGATGCATTCTTGAAAAAGTCAACTATGCCCAAAAAGTCAACATTTGCAAAAACCCTAAATTCTTGATTTCTATGAACTTCAATCTTCTTCCATGATCAAATAAAGACCATATACACTCAAAATGATGAAGATCAACCATTGGTTGGGTCATTGGGGGCCTCAGATGCCCTGATTTTACACTGACTTGTCCAGAAAGCCAACTCTTGATTAGATGACTTCCCCATGGAATTTCTTCATGAAAATTGATATGCATACTCCCTATACCATATAGAGATCAATGGAAACAAGAATGACCAAAAAAATTGGAGTTATGGCCTCTGAAACCAAAACCCTAATTTTCAGTCAACTGTGCAGTTCAACCTGGCTCTGCATCCACTCAAACCCTAGTTCTTGTGATTCCTCTGCATTTTTGACTTTGAGGAGATGGAATATGATGTAAGAACACACATGGACCCCTTTGAGTTGATTGGTGGCCTTTGGAATAGCTCAAGATGCTTTGGGATTGCTCAGATCACAAACCCTAGGTGCAGATGCCTTAGAAGCTATGCAGTGAATCAAAAAATGAGATGTGAGATGATATGATTGTATTTATGCATATGAGGATGATCACAAGCCATGGTGTGAATGGGTGAGGGCAAATTTGGGGTGTTTACAGCTGCCCCTATTCAAACATGAGTTAGCTGTGCAGGTTGTAAGTGACGGCTTAACAGGCGAACAAGATAACTTGTGGTTGAATACCAAAGACAGTCCAAAATTTGCACTCACAGAATGAAGAAGAAAAGGGATATAGATTGTAAAGGCAAAATAAAGTATATTGTAAAGTATGGGCGACGGAGGACGACCGTCGAGCAGAGGACGACTGCTGGGTAAAGAGGTATGTGAAGCAAAGCGATGACGGGGACGGCCGACATGCTGGGGATAAAAGGTAAAGCTAAGACGGGGACGGCCGACTAGCTGGGGAAAATAAAATATCATGATGGGGACGGCCATCAAGATAAAACTGCAAAATTCTGAGGATTAATGAAACATGACGGGGACGGCCATCAAGTTCATAAAGGTAAAGTAACCCACGATGGGGACGGCCATCGGGCTAAAAAAGGAAAAGGGACCACGACGGGGACGGCCATCGGGTTAAAGAATGAATGAAATAAACAGATGATGGGGTACGGCCATCAAAGGTGAAGGACGATCACCTAGCAGGGGACGGCTGCTCTGTTGGGTATAAAAGAAATATGATGGGGACGCCATCAAAGGTGGAGGACGACCACCTGGCAGGGTACGGCTGCCGAAAATATCAATGATGGGGACGGCCATCGGATAGAAAAGGTCAACGATGGGGACGGCCATCGGACGAGCAAGACGGAGGACGACCATCAAGAAGTGGAGGACGACCACTCAGCAGGGGACGGCTGCTCTCGAGGTTTATCATAACACAGGACGAGTGTTAGATGACCAAAATCAACAATGGGGACGGCCATTGGATAAAGTGATGAAGGACGATCATCAAGAGGTGGAGGACGACCACCTAGCAGGGTACGGCTGCTCTCAAAGGTATCATAACACAGGACGAGTGTTAGATAAAAAGAAAATTTGTTGGCAATCTACTGGGGAGATAGTAAACACGGACGAGCGTTTACATCCAAGAAACAAAAGGTATAAGTGTTTGGGGATTGTGTATAGATTAAAGATGCGGACGAGCATCCTTAAGACTATGATACGGACGAGTATCGTGTAGAAACAAATACTGACACGTGTTCAGAGATGATGATACGGACGAGTATCAACTGGTTAACAAAGAACACGGACGGGTGTTGCATCTGAAAGGATTCTTCTGGGGAATAACAGACGCAGACGAGTATCTATATTCAAGAAGACACAAGTGTTTGACACGGTGTATGGGTTAAAGATGCGGACGAGCATCCCTAAGACTATGATACGGACGAGTATCATGTAGAAACAAACACTAGACGCACTGTTCTGAGATAATGGCACGGACGAGTACCAACTGGTTAACAAAGAACGAGGACTACTGTTGAATCTGCGGGGATATGAGTGGTGATGTATACAAGATACGGACGAGGATCTGTATAAGTGTACCATGAGTGGCGAGTATTGTATTGATGATGAGTGTTTACCTGCTGGGGAGAGTGACACGGACGAGTGTCAAAAGAGAAAAGTATAATATTAACAAGTGTATGGGTGATGAAGGTGTACGCGACTGCGCTGGGGATATGACACGGACGGGTGTCAAAAAAAAGGGGGGTGCATATAAGGTATGTGAGTGCAAAAAGGGTGTCTTTGGCTTTCTGCTGGGAGTTATGACACGGACGGGTGCCAGAATGTATCTGTAATGAGGGTGATTTGTTTGTACAGGGTGTTCAGGCGACTTTACTGGGGAAAGATGACACGGACGGGTGCCAAAGGGTGTATATACGGGTGTTTGTGAATATGAGGCAACTGCTTTTGCTGGGACTCGGATGGGGATTCTGGGGGAAAGTAATCTGTATCCTGATGAATGGTTACTAGTCACAAGCGTTCAATTCACAACATGACTTATGATTATGCTATGTATTTGATTTTTGCCGTAATGCTCCGTATTAGACGGAATGCTACGCTCTGGGGGGTGAATATGATGCGGATGCCATGATTATGCAAAAGGGCACGGACCCGGGGTTCGGATCCCGTTGCCGCGAAGATCTCTGGTCGATCTGCTTGAAGTGGACGTCCCAGCTGGGGGTGAGATCATTGGTAGATCTAATGATGTATCTGCTTGGGGATATAGGTCGCTGATTGACATATCCTATAATATGGGACCCAGCTGGGGTTGGTAGAAGCTTTATGTACTCTGTTGTGACTTCTTCGTGCGTTGCTCTTCTGAATAGAGGCTGAAGATTCTGTGGGGAGATGGTTCCCTGATTTCTGCATCTGCTGAGGAAGAACGGCAACTCGGCTGGGGAAGTGAGAGGCAACTCAGCTGGGGAGAGCAACAAGAGGCAACTCAGCTGGGGATATAGCATCCTGAGTGTTAAGCCTGTTTGTTGATTTGGCCACTTTGCTGGGGAAAGCAATGGGGGAGCAACTCAGCTGGGGAGAGCAGCAAGAAGCAACTCAGCTGGGGAAATGGGCATCTTCTAGTGCTGTATGTTGAAGATAGATCGAGTTGATAATGATTCGCCTACTTGCTGAGACGTAACCTGCATGCCCCAGGTTGCGTTCTGGATACCTGCAATCCTGCAAAGGTAAGGAAACGTACAAAAGGTCCCGAGGTATCCCTTACTGGATTCCGTCATAGGAGATAAGTACTTTCGAGAATAATCACATTCCCTGTAAGCATGTGTTTTTATTTTTAGAGAACGACATCTGTACTTATGCAATTGTATTTTTAGAGATATCAGACGACTCTTTGCAAAACGTAAATGTAAAAAAAAACGAAACATGACTGAAAATCTGATTTTATTAATTCAAGTGCCCTGAATTGGCAAGATACAGTCAAAGAGACATATCTCCTGAAATGAGGAGATTGTTACAAATTGAGAAAACAAATGCTGGCGGTGTCGACGACGCTTTCAAAGGGGCTTCCTCTTCTGCTATGACTCGTATGACAATGACGCTCTTCTCGTCTTGCTTTCTGGAGAGAGTTGATTCTGATTGAAGCTTGATCCTTTGAAGCTCACCAAGTTGTAGGTGATACAGACGAATTCAGACTGCAGTTGTTCGCTTATTCCCTTATTTTGCATGGATCGCCCTTTCGGGTTTTCAATCCATCGGGATACCCATTTTTGCCTGAGCTGTCCAATGCGGCTTTTCAACTCAGCGGGTGTACATTTTTCATTTATTTTCCCTTACTTTTGCCCGAGTCTTTTATTCTGTTTTTTGACTCGCCGGGATGCCCTATTTTTGCCTGGACTTACATTCTGTTTTTATGTCCAGCGGGTCATTTTATGCGAAGTATTTTTTAACTGCATCTGAATTCACAGGGGACGGGAAATCTTCACCATCCATGGTGCTGAGCATCAGTGCTCCACCGGAGAAAACTTTCTTTACAACGAATGGTCCTTCATAATTTGGAGTCCATTTGCCCCTGTAGTCTGTATGAGGAGGGAGGATTCTTTTCAGCACAAGATCTCCTACTTGGTACTCTCGGTGCCTGACTTTCTGATCGAAGGCCTTCTTCATTCTCCTCTGATATAGCTGCCCATGACAGATTGCAGCCAATCTTTTCTCTTCGATCAGACTCAGTTGTTCGTATCGGGACCGAACCCATTCTGCTTCACTCAGTTTAACATCCATCAATACCCGTAAGGAGGGTAGTTCAACTTCAACAGGTAGGACTGCTTCCATACCATACACAAGCTGATACGGTGTTGCCCCAGTGGATGTTCTGATTGATGTGCGGTACCCATGCAAGGCAAATGGTAGCATTTCGTTCCAGTCTTTGTATGTGATTACCATCTTCTGCACAATCTTCTTGATATTCTTATTTGCTGCCTCAACAGCGCCGTTCATCTTTGGCCTGTAAGGAGAAGAATTGTGATGTTGGATCTTGAAGTCCCGGCACAGTTCTGCCATCATTTTGTTGTTCAAGTTGGAACCATTATCAGTAATGATTCGCTCGGGCACTCCATACCGACAGATGATATCTCTCTTCAGAAATCTGGCTACCACTTGTCTTGTAACATTTGCATATGAGGCTGCTTCAACCCACTTGGTGAAATAGTCAATGGCGACCAAGATGAATCTGTGACCATTTGAAGCAGTCGGCTCAATCTTGCCAATCATATCAATACCCCACATAGCAAAGGGCCAAGGTGAAGACATGATGTTCAAAGGATTGGGAGGCACATGCACCTTGTCTGCATAAATCTGGCATTTATGACATTTTCTGGCGTAAGCACAACAGTCTGCATCCATTGTGATCCAGTAATAGCCTGATCTTAACAATTTCTTAGCCATGGCATGCCCTCCTGCATGGGTACCAAAAGATCCTTCGTGCACTTCATGCATCAGCAAATCTGCTTCCGTCTTGTCAACACATCGGAGGAGTACCATATCAAAGTTCCTTTTGTATAAAGACCCATCAGTGTTCAGAAAGAAACTACCAGCAAGCCTTCTCAAAGTCTTCTTATCATTGGAAGATGCCCCAGGCGGGTATGTTTGATCCTCCAAGAAGCACTTAATGTCGTGGAACCAAGGCTTATCATCTTTTACAACATCTGCTGCAAATACATATGCTGGTCTATCAAGTCTTGACACTGAAATCTGAGGTACAAAGTTAGCAGCTTGAACTTTGATCATGGATGAAATGGTAGCGAGAGCATCTGCAAACTGATTCTCGTCCCGAGGGATATACTCAAGCTTGACTGTTGTGAAGAAAGTCAATAACCTCCTTGTATAATCCCTGTAAGGTATCAGATGATCCTGGTGGGTGTACCATTTTCCGTTGGTTTGATTAACTACCAGAGCTGAATCTCCGAATACAGTCAATGTCTTGATCCTGAGGTCAATGGCTTCCTCAAGACCCATAATGCAAGCTTCGTATTCAGCTTCGTTGTTAGTGCAGTTGAAAGTGAGTTTTGCCGAGAAAGGCATGTGAACTCCTTTAGGTGTAATGAGTACTGCACCAACACCACGGCCATTTATGTTAACAGCCCCATCAAACATCATAGTCCATTCTTCCTCCGGGTCGGGCCCTTCAGTGTGAACAGGCTCTTCATGATCTTTCGCTTTAATGAACATGATGTCTTCATCAGGGAAGTCAAACCTCATTGGCTGGTAGTCATCAATGGGTTGCTCAGCAAGATATTCAGATAGTACACTGCCCTTGATGGCTTTCTGAGATGTGTACTGTATGTCGTATTCCGTGAGAATCATCTGCCATCTTGCAACCCGCCCGGTAAGAGCTGGCTTCTCGAAAATGTACTTAACTGGATCCATTTTTGAGATTAATAAGGTAGTGTGGGTCAACATATACTGTCTCAGTCGGTGAGCAGCCCACGCTAAAGCACAACAAGTTTTCTCGAGCAGTGAATAACGCTGTTCACAGTCGGTAAACTTTTTGCTTAGGTAGTATATTGCATACTCTTTTAGACCAGACTCGTCATGCTGACCTAGTACACACCCCATTGACTCTTCTAATACCGTCAAGTACATAATCAGAGGTCTTCCTTCAACTGGAGGCATAAGGATTGGAGGTTCTTGCAGATATTCCTTGATCTTGTCAAAAGCCTTCTGGCAATCTTCGTTCCACCTGACCGTTTGTTCCTTTCTTAGCAGCTTGAACAAGGGTTCACAGGTTGCTGTGAGGTGAGATATGAACCGTGAGATGTAGTTCAATCGACCTAAGAACCCTCGAACTTCTTTCTCAGTTTTAGGTGCAGGCATTTCTTGAATAGCTTTGACTTTATCAGGGTCAACCTCAATCCCCTTCTCGCTTACAATAAAGCCCAGCAGCTTACCGGATCGCACCCCGAATGTGCATTTGTTGGGGTTCAGCTTCAATTGGTATTTCCTCAGACGCTTGAACAACTTCAGCAGATTCACCAGGTGATCTTCCTCTGTGAGGGACTTGGCGATCATATCATCCACATAGCATTCTATTTCCTTGTGGATCATATCATGGAATAATGTCACCATAGCCCGTTGATATGTTGCACCAGCATTCTTCAGTCCGAATGGCATCACTTTGTAACAGAACGTGCCCCAAGGTGTGATGAATGTTGTCTTCTCCATGTCTTCAGGTGACATCTTGATCTGATTATATCCTGAGAATCCATCCATGAAGGAGAATACCGAGAACTGAGCCGTGTTATCCACCAATACGTCAATGTGAGGTAATGGGAAGTCATCTTTCGGGCTGGCTCTGTTCAGATCCCGGTAGTCAACACACATTCTTACTTTGCCATCCTTCTTAGGCACAGGTACTATGTTAGCAACCCACGGCGGATAGCTAGTCACAGCAAGGAACCCGGCGTCCCATTGCTTTTGTACCTCTTCCTTGATTTTCATAGCCATGTCTGGGCGGGTTCGGCGCAGCTTCTGTTTCACCGGTGGGCATTCTTCCCTCAGGGGCAGCTTGTGCACAACTATATCAGTATCCAACCCTGGCATATCTTGATACGACCAAGCAAACACATCAACATACTCTTGAAGCAGATCTATCAGTTGTCTCTTCACTGAGTCTTGCAGGCAGGCCCCGATTTTAACTTCTTTCACGTCTTCGTCAGTACCAAGATTAATCACTTCAATCTCCTCCTGGTGAGGAGTGATGACCTTTTCCTCCTGTCTTAACAACCTGGCTAGATCTTCAGGAAGCTCATATTCTTCATCAACCCCTTCATCAGCTTGATTGATTGGATTGTCAAAGTCATACGATGTCATAGCCGTGTTGTTGTCGGTGCAGTCTGAAAGGCACTCTCTGCAAGGGTTAAGTTTGTTCATTTTAGTGATTGATTTTAATCTTGCTTTAGAAAAAAGTGAAATGAAGTTATCATTTTGAAAACACCGCCATTTATTTTTGTACAAAAAGAAAAATGGAAAAACAGTGAGCATAAAAGAAAAAGACTCGTTTGCAAAAAGATGTCTGATATTTCATTAATTTAATCTTGTTTGCACAAAAGTACAGATGGCCCTGGTTACAAAATGAGTCTTGTCATCTTGGGCAAGATGCAAGACTTGGATGCATGCTATAAAAAAAAATACAGGAAATAATAATTACTCTGCTCGAGTAACACTTATAATTTCCTGGGAAGACCAGTTCGAGACGCTGCTCCCCGGGATCTTCGGACGAATCCAATTCTCCAGATTGCGCTCCTCTTCCAGCTCGTCTTCCAAACAGTTGATAGCATCGGGGGTAAGCATCCCCCCACTGACAAAACCAGGCTCTGCAGCAGCCTTTGCTTGATGTTGAGTTGGTTTGTAACCCAACCCAAATTTGTCCTTCTTCTCCTCCACAGCTAAAACCTTGCCCCAGCCTAGGGCAGTTCCTTCTTCAACAACCTTCCGGGCTTGTTGGTAAGATGACATTGGAGTACCAGATACAGCAGATGCTTCATTGACGTTCAAGGCCTCAAAACCTTGGCTCATTGTTTCATGGATCTCTCCATCCATCTCAATGTATTTATAAGTAGCCAGATGGCTAACAAAAATGTCCTCCTCCCCACAGATTGTGACAACTTGACCTTCCCACTCAAATTTTAACTTTTGGTGAAGGGTAGACGTTATTGCGCCGGCGGCGTGAATCCAGGGTCTACCCAACAAACAGCTGTAGGCGGGCTGAATGTCCATCACATAAAAGATAGTTCTAAAGGTCTGTGGGCCAATTGTCACAGGCAGCTCAATCTCTCCCAGAACCGATCTCTTAGAACCATCAAAGGCTCTTACTACCAGGTTGCTGGGTCTCAATGCCAGTCCATCATATTCAAGCTTCACCAAAGCCTTCTTTGGCAAGACATTCAGGGAAGAACCTGTGTCCACCAGCACATGAGAAAGGACAGCTCCTTTGCATTCCAGGGTTATGTGCAAGGCTTTGTTGTGATTGCGGCCATCCGCTGTCAAGTCAGAATTGGTAAACCCTAGCCCATTGCTAGCAGTAACATTACCAACCACGGTTTCCAATTGGTTGACAGTAATCTCCTCAGGCACGTAAGCTGCGTGCAAGACTTTAAGTAGTGCATTCCGATGGGCTTCGGAGCACATAAGCAGTGAGAGGATGGAGATTTTGGATGGCGTCTGGTGAAGCTGATCCACAACTTTATAATCACTCTTTTTGATGATTCGCATAAACTCATCAACTTCCTGATCAAATGGAGTTTTCAGGGCTTCTTTGGCAGCTGGATTTTCCTGCACCGGGCCTTTTCCTTTTGCCTTGGCAGCAGCTTCTGCTTCGGCAGTAGGTTTTTGAACTTGTGAAGCAAAGAGACGTCCGCTTCGAGTGAAGCCTCCACCTCCCCCCACATTATCTACTTGTGGTGCAGGTGTTGATGTTTCCAGAGTGATTCTTTTTCCTTCGCAGTATACGTCAGAGCCATAGTGCCAAGGGATGGCTCTATTGCTTTCATATGGTACTGGTCCAGGCACCGTGACAGTGACTGGACTGATTGCTGCTGCTGAAGGGACTGTAATTGTTTGTGGATCGTAAAAGATTGTAACTGGTGCTCTGGTGGGAGCAGCATCTTCTGAATGGTAAGCGGAATTATTTTCAGGATCGTAGAATATGGTAACAGTGGAGACATCTTCATGATTGATTGCTGGTGTTGTAGGAGGTTCTGTTGGAAGGACTGTTGTTGTTGTTGATGGAGAGTCGAAATGGAATGAAGCTGAAGTTGTAGCAGGAGAAACCGTTGAAAACTGATCATTTGGAAGGACAGGTGAAGTACTTGTTGATGGTGCTGATGAATTGTCGGGAATAATAGTTGCTGCAGTTGTAGGAGGTTCTGAAACCGTTGTTGATGAAGTTGCCGGATTTGTCGGGAATGATGTAGTGATCTGTAGTAGGCCACTCTGAATAAGGCTATCAATGCCATTCCTCAGGTCTTCACACCCATTCCATGAAATATTGCAATAGGGGCACCCTAGTTCACACCCTGGAAATATTTGGTTTTCACGGAGTTGAGCTTTGATTTCCACCAATGGTGTCCTGATCTGATCCACACTTGTTATTAAATAAGACGGTTGGTCTTCTTCAATAGCATTAATTCGAGGACCACCATGGTTTGGCATAGGGTTTTTATTGACATTGGGCGGAGGTGCAAAGTTCAGAGCCTTGGAGTCTACCAAGTCTTGTACCTTCATATGCAGAGCTCTGCATTTTTCTGTACTGTGACCAGGTGCGTTTGAATGAAAAGCACACCTAGCATTGGAGTCATAGTTCCTTGGTAGACTGTTGGGATCCGGAGGTGCCAACGTTCTTAGCTCAACCAGGTTGAGTTTCAGAAGTTGTGGCAGCAAGGCAGCATACGGCATTGGGATCGGGTCGATCACTCGGTTAGCTTGGGATGGCCTTTGTTGGAATGGCCTCTGTTGATTGTTGTTGTTGGAGTTGTTGTTGAAGTTCCTTGGAGGATACTGATTCTGCTGATACTGAGGTTGTTGTTGGAAGTTTTGTTGAGGAGGTTGATAGACTGGCTGAGGATGAGCTGGAGCAGGGATAGTGACTGCTGCTATTGACCTTTGAACATATTGGGGCCTACCCCTGTTGGTGTGAATGGCATTGGTCTCGCCAGTTCTTCTCGGGCCTGCAAAAGGCTTTCTTGTGCCACTGGACGAGCTTGCACCGTTGTCTGAGATCTTTCCCATCTTTAACAGGCTTTCAATTCTCTCCCCAGCTATAACAACATCCGCAAAGCTAGTGGAAGAGAAAGCAGCTAACCTGTCAATATAGGTTCCCTGAAGAGTGTTCATAAACATGTCTGCCATTTCTCTCTCAGACATTGGTGGTTGAACGGCAGCAGCCAATTGCCTCCATCTTTGAGCATATTCTCTGAAGCTCTCCCTAGATGACTGTGACATTCCCATTAAGAGGGTCCTGTTAGGCGCCATATCTAGATTATACTGATACTGTCTAATGAAGGCTTCTGCCAGGTCCTTCCAGCATCTTATAGTTGCTCTTGTCAGATGGGAATACCATTCCCTAGAAGCTCCAGTCAAGCTATCTTCAAAATAGAACATCCACAATTTCTCATCCATTGTATAGGCCTTCAGCCTTCCCAGAAATGATTGCAAATGAGTCCGGGGGCATGAAGTCCCATTATACTTTTCGAAACATGGAGGCTTGAACTTGTGGGGAATCCTGACCCCTTCTACCAAACCCATGTCCATAACGTCGAAACCCAAAGAATTTTGAGATTCTAAGGACCTCAACTTCTCAGCTATCTCTTCCAATCGTCTATCATATGTTTCCTCTCCGGCACCCATCACTGTATACTGGTCCTCCTGAGGATCTTCTTGAAGTACTCTGGCTGCTGTGGCTGTCCCTTGGATGTTGACTGGGATGTTAGCCTCTGGATGGAGATGTGGGCCAAACACAGGGGGGGGTAACATGTGGTTGCACCCTTTCATTATTACTGGTGCCTGCAGTTCCTACATGAGGCTCCTCTTGATTTTGCCTCTCCACCATGGCCCTCAGTCTCTCCTGGCTCTGAGCCATGTTGTTCATAACTTCCATGAACTGCGTCATCTGCGTTCTCATCTCTAACCTTTCGTTTGCCATCTGGTTTCTGACCTCCGTAAGGTCTTGTTGCATCTGATCCATCTGAATTCCCGGAAGGTTGTTTCTAGTTGGGTATCTGTGAGGCCTGTTGAGAGGAAATACCCGGCGGCGAGCAATAATTCCTGAGATTCACAACAGAGGTTAGCAACAACAAAACAAAAACCTACAAAACAAACAAAAGGGTTAGCATGCAATGCAGTTATGCTTATTTGCTATCAAGGTATCCGGTTTGGCCTTCAGTTTTGACCCTTCCAGACCCTTGAAGATGATGCTGTTGAAGTTGCTTTTGATGTGAACCCAGATAGAAACCAACACAAATATATTACAATAATACAATTTGTTCATTTTTACAACACAAGCCCTCAAAGGGGTCAAAATACATCACAAAAAGCAAAAGTACATGGAAAAGGAACAACAACAAGCAAATGATCAAACTCCAAGGCCAAACTCATCCTCACGAACTTCCTTGAGAAGTGCTTCGGTCACAGGATCAGCCGGATGCTCCGTGAGACTTCTGATGAGAAGGTTTCTTGTTGCAACTGCTGCAGCCAATTTCTTGCTCTGACTTTGGTCCTTAGACCTCTTCAATCCTGCTTTGATTTTCAGCTCTGATATCTCCTCCTGGGCTGCTGCCAGGGCTTTTTCCATCTGCCCCATCTTGTCTTGAGCTCTCTTGTCTTCTAGAGTACGGGCCTCAGTGATCCGGACCCACCTGGCCTGACTCTCTTTCAAATACAAGTCTGTTCTTGCTCTTTGGAACTGGGCTTCTTTACAAGCATTCTTCAGAATCTGTTCACCAGCTTTGGACTTGTTGATATAATCTCCAGACTTCTCAATCTTAGTCAAGTGTTCTACCCTCAACTTCTCCAATCTCTCAATCTCCCTCACACCTTCACTCCTCTCCCTGAGGGTTTTCTGCAAGGCTTGAGTTAACTTCTCATTTCTTTCCTTCAAGCTCTCAAACTCTTCCAAACTGATAGTGGCAGGGGGTGGTGCTGAAGATGACTCAGGCATGTCTTCTATGGTAAAGGGCATTCCAGAGAATTGGGTCCTAGCATGGGACCACTCATAATATTGGACTGATGCCACATTATTGCACTTCCCCAGAATGGTGATTCCCTTGGTTTGAACATGATCCCAGGCCCAGGCAGCCTGCCTAACAACAGTCAAACTAATCTTGTTCTCACAGTAGAGGGTCTCCACCAAATCTTGTTCCCTAGGAGTATGAACCAGTGCATAGCCCAATTGTCTCCTGAACAGCAGAGGGTTGTAGTTGATACTTCCCTTAACTCCTATCAAAGGCACATTGGGAAAGTGCCCACAGCTGGTGATCATATCTCTGCCCTTGGTGCTCTGAGTACACCATCTGATATCTGCTGAAGTTAGGACAGTGAGTCTCTTAGCCCAGTTGCTTGGCTGATGAGGATTTAGAAATGCATCTGTCCTGGGTAGATGCCTAAGAAGCCAAGCATGGAATAATGGAGCACAAATCCTCACTAATCTTCCCCTCTACTTCTCATTTCTCTGATGGACTGAGTAATAGAGATCACCCAGTAAAGTTGGCACAGGGTTCTTCAGGATGAACAAGTGGATTGCATTCTTGCTGATGAATCGAGGCTCATCTGCAAACAACACAATTCCATATACACTTAAGGCCAATAGAGCACAAACAGCTTTCCACTTCCCCAAGGAGGCCTTCAAACTAGCTTGAGAAATCAGGAAGTCCAGATGAAATCCAGGGATCCCAGCTTTGGAGGTCATATGCTGCTCAATCAAAGCAGGCTCCAGATACAAAGCTTTTGCTATCTCTCCATTGCTGGGAAAGACCATTTCAGGGTTGAATGGGATTTCTCTTTTGATGGGCAGACCAGTCAATGATGAGTATTCTTCTAGAAGAGGCCCCAACTGAAAGTCTTGAAAGGTGAAACATCTCAATGGAGGATCATAAAACTGAATGCAGGTGTGGATGAGGCTCCTCTGTGAAGGGTCCAGATCCATGACCATGTCCAGTATATCCCCATAATTCTCCCTGAACAAGGGTATGTGATCTGGAGTGATCAGGGTTTGGATCCTCCTGATGTCTGACAAGTCTGGTTGGAAGAAATGATAGGTGATGTTGCTTTTCTTTGGAGCCATGATGTTGAGACTGAGTAGGATAAGTGCTGATGAAGATGCTGAGGAGTGGGCCACTGGCTGGCTAGTGCAAGTAACTGAAGTACATGGCTGACAAGCTGAAGCAAGTGCTGGTGGAGACAGGTCAATGATGCAGATGGGGTCAAAACCAAAACCAGGGATGAAGGTGGATACCCTGAAACACAAATAAGCAAATGTTAATATGATGCAATGAGTATGTATGCAAAATGAAATGCAAGGGTTTGTGACTGAGCTGGATCTGATTAACTGCCTTGGTATAGATCCATGTGTGTTCAAGAATTCCAGATGGAGGTCTATAAATCCAGTAACCAGGGTGGGAGACTCAAATAAAGAGCCACAAGTCCAGGGTTTAGAATCACAAGAACTATCCAACATGGAGCATTCTTAAAAAAGTCAAAGTAACAGGGTGTTCTGAGGTCAAGGTACCTGCAAACCTGTAAACAGCCCAACCCCCTCACAGGTAGTGATCTAGAACAAGGATCCTCAGACTTGGATCAGTTATGAGAAGTGTAAACACTTCTAACCCGGAGGTACAGTGTTTACAATAACCATAACAATTCCTCCTCTAATTCACCTCAGTTTCTGAAGGTCAATACTAAAAGGTCATCCAGACTTAGCAGGCTTCCCAGATAGCCCTAGCATTGCAGGAAATCTGCAACACAGAGTTCTCAAGAAGAAACCCATATCTGAACCGTGTTTCATATTCCCGCACCAGACCGAAATGGAATGGGAAAGAATATGATTCACTCTAGCCTAGGTGTCACTCAGGTCCCAGGTATAGGACCTTAACTCTCAATGAAACACCCACCCACCAAAGAAAAACCAGATCCAGCCAGCACAGTATGACAGTATGAAAAATATAAAGCTATAAAGAAAGCAATAAATCAACTGTACATAAAGCAATAAACAAAATACAAATATACAAACACAAATAAGCACATAACACCCCAGTAAACACAAATCAAACAAGCGCTAGGAGGAACCCACAAAAAGAACCAGAAGCCCTGGTTGCAGTATAAGGTTCCCCAGCAGAGTCGCCAAGCTGTCGCTCCCGACAAGTGACACCGGGTCAGATGAAGGTACAGACGCGAACGGTCGGCGAAGGGAACAGTGAGAACACACAGCCGTGAACTCACTGGAGGATGAAAAGAGTCGCCAGCTAGGCATTTTTATCCCGGAGGAAAGGCAATGCTGCATAGGCCTAGAAAAAGATGGATAAGACGGTTTGCGAACCAGAGAGACTGAGAAAGGGGGTTGGTTACAACCTGGGAAGGTATTAGCACCCAGATTGTCCGTCGTACTCGACGGGATCCACGCTTAAAAGATTTGTGTTTTAAAGGGGTAGTGTCAGTGCAATCTGTGTATAAAATAGCTGGAAAAAGAATGTACAGGTGTCAGTGTAAAAGAAGTGTGAAGTGCATAAGTGTAGTGTCAGTGTAAGAACAGAGTGAAATGCTCAAGATCATGAGGCTTAAAGAATAAGGCTGGAAAGAGGGGGAATATACAGAGACTTTTGTTCGATAACTGTTAAGTTATGCCTACGTATCCTCTCGTGCAATGAGGAAGTCAGAACACCGTAGTTCGACCCAAAGAGACTGAAAGGTGAATTGACTGATGAACTGCTTACTTGCCTATGCTCAAGTGTATGATCTGTCTGGCACAGATGCGAACTGTCTTGCATTAGACGGAAGAAGCAAGTTCTCGATTGTGAGTGAAGGTGATGAGAAAAGAATCCCGAAGGAGACGATTATTGTTTGTTTTTGAGTTTTCAGTCTTTTATTGCTTTTTGAAGTTTGTCATAGGATAATGAGCTTAAGTCTAAACCAATGGGTTAGTAAACTCATCACATCTTCCCTCTGATTAGGGGTAATGAGAATACCTTAAGTGTGAAGTCAGATTCTCACACTTAATCACCTTTGGTGTAGGATTAAGATCATTAACCTACTTGTGATTATTTAGATGTTTTTGGTGTTTTTGTTTAGTGTTGAGTAATGAGGTTAAGCCATAATCAAGGATTAAACAGACCCATTACACCATCCTAAAAGAAGGATAATAGATGAGAATGTTTAAGCTGAGGAAAACTCCTCAACTTAATCCATGATTAGGGATTAAACCCATGACAAAACAAACCTTTATTAAGTGGATTTTAGATTAATGATATGATGATGAAGTGATTTTTAGGGTTTGTAAGACAACTTGAGGGGGACTTGTCCATTAACACTAGGGTTAGTCCTTCTTAACCACTTAAGGAAGAATTAGAACCCTAATGCAAGGCCCAAGTTACAAGTGTGATGTCTTGATGATTATTAAGTGAATTGATTAAGAGATTTAAACACATAAAGGGTTTAATACTTAGGATTAAAGTTATACACTCCATCCTAAGAGAAGGATGCAGGCATAAGCTTAATCACAAAGTCTTAAAGCCTTTAGGGTTTAGCCCCTGATTATGAGATGAGAAGAGAAGACTCAAAGAGAGACACAAAGGTAAAACTATGGGGGAACTAATCAAAACCCTAATTCATTATCATGCTTGGTTGGTCCTAAGGTTTGTGAGGTTTTCAAGAACAATCTTCAGAGGAACCACCAGGAAGCAGATGAACAAGATCCAGAGAAGCAAAGTGACTTGCTTCATTCAAGAAGTCAAGTCACTTGAAGAAAGAAAGTGGGAAGAAGAAGAATGAGCAAGCTCAAACTCAAACACAAATAAGAATGCAGCAATGGATGCAAGAGAGATGAAAAGAAAAGTTATGAGAAGTGAAGGCAAATCCACTTCTCAAGCTTACTTACCACCTGCAATGTTAGAAAGAAAATGCAATGCAATGCAAGATGAGATGAAATGATATGATGCTAAGCAAAACCAGAAGCATGTTGATGATGATTATGATGTTATGAGGTGCTGCAAACATGAGGCAAGACAATGGGGATGTTCATACAAGATCATGAATGTAAATGATGCAAGTTAAGGAGCATGAACAAGCATGAAAAGTTATGAATCACACAAGACAAATGACATGGCAAAAATGTAATGCAATGATCAAAGATGCTTTCTATATGTCTTAAGATGTCAAATGAATCACAAGAATGCACAAAATGCAAAGGCAAGTCATGTTATGCAAGGAAATGCAAGAGGGATGCAAATGAAAGCCCAAAATAGGGTTTATGGATCAAACATCAAACACAAACCAAAAACAGAAGCAAAGCCCTAAAGTAAAAATGGAAAATGATACCCAAGGAAACCCTAGGCCTATGATGAACCACTGCCCAAAGGGGAGCTCTCAACTCTCAACCAAACTCAAGATATGATTTTTCTAAGTTATTAGGGTTTTTTAGGGTTCTTAACAAAACAAATGCCAAACAATTTGAAAATGCAAGAACAAATCATGGCTTTTTTACCCTAGAAACTACATGCCAAACACAAGACAAAGCAAAAAGAATCAATGTCTCAACCTTCACCAATAGGCAGAAATGAATTTTTGAATCCATGATCAAAATAATGCATAAAAAATGATTTAATTCAATGAAAAATTCTTAAAATGCATCAAGATCAAAAAAGAAATTTGGTTTGAAGGTTGGACAATGTTTCTAAATGTCTTAGAACATTTCATGAGTTTTTTTGTAATTTTTAAATACCTAAAAGTATTTTTAATTAATTAATTCCCATTAATCAATTAAAAATAATCTTTTAAATATTTAAAAATACTTTTTTAATGACGAAAAATAAAATGAAAATATTTTTGGGTCCTAAAAATTATTAAAACTTTAAAGAAAAAGTTTCATAATTTTTAAGACATTTTTGCTATTTTAAATTAATTATGCAAATTAAATGAAGAGAAAATGAATTAAAATTAAATAAAATAAAAAGTAAACAGAAGGGATGGTCAGGATGCGTCCAGGGTTTAAATGTGTTGACTGGCGCGTGATCTTATGGTCAGGATTGCATCTGAGCTAATTACAATTAATTAAAACTAAATGATGAATTAGGGCTAATCAAAGGGATCCTGGCCCTCTATCTGCGCGCGAAGTCAACAAGGTCTACTGATCCTACGCTCATTATTCAAACTGGCTTAATTAATGACAATTAGCCCTAATGACTTTCAGGTGGCCGGAGAAGACCTCCGGTCGTCTTCTCCGGCCAGCTCTCACCTGAGAATCACCCAACTTCCTCAAAACGTTACAAAAATGAAATCTAAGACCAGGGAAATGATCCTTATCCTCTCACGAACCAAACCCCTCTCTCAAAACAAATTTATTCTACCTAAATAAGCTGAATCGAAAGAAAGAAAAACTAGGGTTCGTAAGCTTCAAACACAAATTAAATGCTCAAATCACAACCATTTCCAAAACCAGTGGTACCAGAATGATCAGGCAAGCATGAAGAACAAGTTTGTAACAATAAAAGACATTTCTGGAAAAATTAATTTCAGGCTACCTGAGATTTGAAGCTTTCAGTTTAGGAACTTTCTGGCCACCTTTCTTTGTGCAAACCACTCCACTTGATCCCCCAAAGATGCTTGAATGCTCAAAATGAGTTTGTGTTGGCTGGAGAAGGAGATTCGAATGGAACTGCTTCAAGCTCAGTCAACAATGGCTATGGTGTTTCAGGCACATTCAGGTCATGGTGAGTGATTGTTTGTGATCCTGAGGATGAATGGAGAAGGTCTATGGTGTTTGTTTGTGTGTTTGTGAGCTATGGTGATAGTTTCAAGTGAAACTGCAAACTGAGGTGAGAGATGGCAGTGAGAGTTTCTGGCTGTTTCAGGCTTGGGCTTTGGGTGGTTTTTGATCTATGAAGTGTGCTGAGTTGAATGATGAAGGTGGTTGAAGTGTTTGCTTGCTGTGTGAAGGGATTCGAAGCAAGTTGCAAAATGGGAGGTTTTTGTGTAAGTTGTGAATGAGAGAGTTTCAGCCTTGGCCTGTGATATGTTTAGCTTGCAAGTTGTACACATAAACAAATCTGATTGGTTTTGTGATGTGACATGGCCTGCTATGATAGGTAAGTTTGCTTTTGCATAAAAGGTCAACTTTGTGTAAGATAGGGCATGGGCAAGGTCTAGGCAAGTACAAGGCATGGCTGGCGCAGCAAAGGTGAGGGAGAGAGGCTGGCTTGACTCAAGGATCAATGCAGCAAGTTGGTGAGAAGATCATGAGTGTTTTGCAACTTGGTTAGCTTTATGGATTTTCATGAAAATGCCTTGTTACACAAACCAAACCATGGTCAAACTAGATCAAATTCTGATTTTTGTAACTTAGAGAATGTTCACATGCTGGTTTGAAGTGGATTAGAGGCTACATTTGGCTTTGGTTCAAGACTTTGCAAGATTTTCATTTGGTGCATAACTTGAAAAACAATGATTTTTGCCAACTTTGCATTGCCATAACTTTTGATCCAAGAAGAGTTTGATCATGTTCTTGTACTTTTTGAAAAGGGAAATATGAGATCTACAACTTTCATGACCAAAGTTTTTCCATTTGAAGCATTTTTGGATCATGAATCAAGGCTTGAAAAATGACCTAAAATGATGCATTCTTGAAAAAGTCAACTATGCCCAAAAAGTCAACATTTGCAAAAACCCTAAATTCTTGATTTCTATGAACTTCAATCTTCTTCCATGATCAAATAAAGACCATATACACTCAAAATGATGAAGATCAACCATTGGTTGGGTCATTGGGGGCCTCAGATGCCCTGATTTTACACTGACTTGTCCAGAAAGCCAACTCTTGATTAGATGACTTCCCCATGGAATTTCTTCATGAAAATTGATATGCATACTCCCTATACCATATAGAGATCAATGGAAACAAGAATGACCAAAAAAATTGGAGTTATGGCCTCTGAAACCAAAACCCTAATTTTCAGTCAACTGTGCAGTTCAACCTGGCTCTACATCCACTCAAACCCTAGTTCTTGTGATTCCTCTGCATTTTTGACTTTGAGGAGATGGAATATGATGTAAGAACACACATGGACCCCTTTGAGTTGATTGGTGGCCTTTGGAATAGCTCAAGATGCTTTGGGATTGCTCAGATCACAAACCCTAGGTGCAGATGCCTTAGAAGCTATGCAGTGAATCAAAAAATGAGATGTGAGATGATATGATTGTATTTATGCATATGAGGATGATCACAAGCCATGGTGTGAATGGGTGAGGGCAAATTTGGGGTGTTTACAATTCCCCGGCACAATGCCGAAGCATCTTCTTTGCATTTCCCAGATACAAATGCATGCTCCTTTTGACACTCGTCCGTGTCATCTTTCCCCAGAAAGTCACCATAATATTTTTACAAAACAGACACTTATACATTACAGATACTTCTCGACACTCGTCTGTGTCATATCCCCAGCAGAAAGCCAAAGCTTCCCCTTTGCACTCACAAATACATGTTCATATACCCTATTCTCGACACTCGTCCGTGTCATCTCATATCATCCCCTGTAGATGTATCTATACACTTTCCTGACACCCGTTCGTGTCACCTATCCCCAACACAGTTGCCTAAACAATTGTTTATAATACACTTCTCTCGACACCCGTCCGTGTCATCCTATCCCTGCAGGTCATCCAACACCTTTTATACCTATAAGTTCATAACTTATACATTCTCTCTTTTGACACCGGTCCGTGTCACACTTTTCCCCAGCAAGTCAAACACTCGTCCGTGTCTTGCTCATACTTCACAATACTGGTTTTACTTATACAGATACTCGTTCGTATCTTGTATACCCTTATTCCCCACAAATTCGATACTCGTCCGTGTTCTTTGTTAATCGGTTGGTACTCGTCCATACCATCATCTCTGAACATGCGTCAGCGTTTGTTTCTACCGATAATCGTCTGTATCGTAGTCTTAAGGATGCTCTTCCGCATCTTTAATCTATACACCGTGTCAAACACTTATACCTTTTCTTTCTTGAATTTAGATACTCGTCTGTATCTACCATTCCCCAGAGGAGTCCCCAGCAAATCCCAACAAATTATTTCTTTTCTATCTGACATTCGTCCTATGTCATGATACTTCCGGCAGTCGTACCCTGCCAGGTGATCGTCCTTCACCTTTTGATGATCGTCCTTCATCATTCCCCCAGCGGAGTCTCCATTATTGGAACCCTTTCGTATCCGACATGCGTCCTATGTCATGATATTTTTGCAGCCGTCCCCTGCTAAGTTATCGTCCTTCACCTTTTGATGATCGTCCTTCATCACTTTTTATCCGATGACCGTCCCCATCATTGATCTTGTTATCTGACATTCGTCCTATGTCATGATAAACCCCGAGAGCATCCGTACCCTGCTAGGTGATCGTCCGTCACCCCTTGATGATCGTCCTTCATCATGCTTATCCGATGGCCATCCCCATCGTCGACCTTTTCTATCCGACATTCGTCCTATGTCGTGATACTTTTGGCAACCGT
This sequence comes from Lathyrus aphaca, assembly GCA_963966055.1. Taxonomy (NCBI): domain Eukaryota; kingdom Viridiplantae; phylum Streptophyta; class Magnoliopsida; order Fabales; family Fabaceae; genus Lathyrus; species Lathyrus aphaca. The sequence continues at coordinate 255,184,868 of OZ014524.1, read as the reverse complement.
ACCTTGCCAGGTGATTGTCCTTCACCAATAGATGATCGTCCCTCATCTTATCCCCAACAGAGTAGTCATCCCCTGCTAGGTGATCGTCCTTCACCTTTGATGACCGTACCTCGTCATTTATTTCATTAACTCGATGGTCGTCCCTGTCATTTACTTTACTTATAATCCCCAGAGAACCTTGTTACCTTTACCTGATTGTCGTCCCCATCATAATCTCTTCCATCCCCCCAGCATGTCGGCCGTCCCCGTCATTGTTGTATCCCCAGCAGTCGTCCTCTACTCGACGGTCGTCCTCCGTCGCCCGCACTTTATAATCATGCTTTACTTCATTTTACAATTTATATCCCTTTTCTTCTTGATTCAGTGAGTGCAAATTTTGGACTCCCTTTGGTATTCAACCACAAGTTATCTTGTTTGCCTGTTAAGCCGTCGCTTACATCCTACACAGCTAACTTAGGTTTGAATAGGGGCAGCTGTAAAAACCCCAAATTTGCCCTCACTCATTTCACCATGGCTTGTGATTCTTTTCATTTGCATAAGTTCAATCATATCATCTCATATTGCATTTTTGCTTCACTGCATTGGTTCAAAGTCATATGCATCTAGGGTTTGTGATCTGAGCAATCCATGAGCCATATGAGCCACTCTAAGGGTCTCCAATCATCTCAAGAGGGTCCATGTATGTTCAAGCATCATATTATATCCTCCAAAGATCAAGTAAGTCAGAAAATCACAAGAACTGAGAAAGGCATGGAAGCAGAGCCAAGCTTAACTGCATAGATGACCTAAAATTAGGGTTTTGGTTTCAGAGGCCATAACTCCAAATTTTTTGGTCATTCTTGTTTCTATTGGTCATTATATGTTATAAGGTTCATACATACCAATTTTCATGAAGAAATTCAATGGGGAAGGCATCTGATCAATAAATGACTTCTTGAGCAAGTCAGTGCAAAATCAGGGCATCTGAGGCCCCCAATCATCCAACCAAAGGGTCTTCTCCATCATTTTGGGTGCATATGATCTTTACTTGGTCTTAGAAGAAGTTATAACTTCACAAAATTTAAGAATTTCAAGTCATTTGCAAATTTGCCATTTTGGGAAAGTGACCTTTAATGCAAACTTGCCATTTTGGGAAAGTTTTTCAACCTCCTCTTTTTGATTCAAAACTGCTTCAAATGAATAATTCTTGGTCATTAAAGTTGTAGATTGGATCATTACCTTTTCAAAAATTACAAAAACTTGATCTAATTCATCATAGAACTCAAGTTATGACCTTGCAAAGTTTGGAAAAATCACAAAATTTCACTTATGTACCAAAGAGGGAAACTTGCAAAAACTCATGTCAAACCAATTTGTGACCTCAAAGTGACTTCTAACCATTACACAAACATCATACATGACCTATAATTCAGAATTGCCCAAAGAATTCTCAAGTGTCATGCCTTGATCATCAAGATTTCTCAAAGGGGGCCAAAACTTCACATAATTGCAAAACACCCTGAAATTCTGTGATCAGGTATGAGATGTCCTAAGAGATGTAACACTTGACAGATTTAACCAAAACTTAAATAGCAAGAAAATTAAACAACACAGAAGTTTGTTAACCCAGTTCAGTGTATAACCACACTTACATCTGGAGGCTACCAAGCCAGGAGGAAATCCACTATAAGTAATATTAATTCTAGACTTAAACCACCCTGTTTAATCTATCACTTAATAACTACCCAATGCAATTTCTACCTAAGACACAACTTAGATAAGAGTACCCTACTCACTCCCCCTCAATCACACAGTGATCAAGTTTACAAGTTTAATAAAATTGAAGACATTCTTCAAACAATACAGCTTGATCTTACTTCACAGTTTCAATCAAGTTCAAATGCACTTATGCTTAAAAGCTCATCAAGTGGTACAATTAAAAACAACCTGCTATTAAAACACTAGACACCCTATTTGGTCTTCTGAAATTCGTACTCAATTCTATGAGTTTCTGTTGTTTAAATAGGTATCTGTAATTTGGGCTTTCTGTAGAATGATCCAGCCCTAATGCGCATGCAGCTTCCACCTTGAATTTAGGGTTTGTTACTTCCTAGATTCTAGGTGATTTAGGTCTTCTGTTTTAATCTGAATCCTCAATATAAAACTCCCTACAGATGCGCCTTGTTCTGTTTTTATCCATCATTAATTAATTCCAGATAACTCTCCTTAAATATCTCTGATCAGTTAGTCAATAATTAATTCTGGTAGCAGGTTTGAGATGTCTCAACATCTGTTGGGACATCCTGAAAAACTGAACTTAAGTCATTAACACAATGTCCCAACATCTTGTGAGACATCCTGAAATAAGTTCATATACTCTGTTTGCTAATGTCCCAACATTTGATAGGACATTCTGAACTGAATTCAATATTCCTTGTTGGTCAAAAATTCTGCCAATTCAAGACATCTACACACCCCATAACTTTATTCCCACATACTGATTTGCCTCAAGATTGAATTTGTGGACATCCATGAAGTCAGCTGCGCATGGACATGCCCAAAGACCAGCTGTATTCTTGCCCATACCTCAAGTACAAATCATGTTGACATTTTGGCAACTTGCCCATACCAATCACCACAGTCCACCACCCACTCTCTGGCCTATCCAGACTTTACAAGCATGCTTCAAGGATTGATTTTCATAAGACACACAAGCCAAGAGCTCCAAGAACTCACCATTCCACAAAACTCTCCAACTTGCAAAACCCTTCGAATCTCAGCTCACTCACTCAACCTTAAAACAAATTCCACCATTCATCTCTAAATCACTCACTGATCACAAACCAACCATTGAAACAGCCAAAAACACCTCACAAACCAAATACAATTTCTGACCAGTTGGGTTACAAACTCACAAACTAGCCACAAAACACTCCAACCAAGCATCAAAGCTTCATCAGGAGTTCAAGGGGAGTGGTTTGCGCAACGAGAGGTGGCCAGAAAGCTCAAGAACTGAAAGCTCAATCTCAGGTATCATTAAGAACAATTTTTCCAGAAACCTCTTTTCATGTTAGAGAAATGTTCTTCATGCTTCACTGATCATACTGCACTTTTCATTTTTGAAAATGATTGAGAAATGAGCTTGTATCGTGCTTCTAAACTTTTTGCTGTTTTGGATGTTTGATTCGAATCTCGTGTTTGAGGCATGATAAATTTGTTTTGGTGATTGATTCTTATTTAGAATTGTTAGGGGAGTGATTCTGGAGAGTTAGAGGGTTTGATTTAGCCTAGGGAAGAAGTTGGAAGTTTGTCTCGCCGGAGAAGATGACCGGAACCACTGTTCCGGTCATCTGAAGTTGATTAACCCTAATATTAATTAATTAGATTAATTAGGATTAATTAATTCAAAAAATCCAATGATCACTCAATGATCACTCAGACTCTTCACTCTCAGTTTCTTCATCAGCTTCAGTTTCTTCTGCAGAGGCAGTTTCTTCATCAGATGCAGCTTTTTGATCTCCTTCACTCTCCAGCCTTTGAATGATTTCCTCAAGCTTCTGCTTTCTAGCTTCAAGCTCTTTGCAAGTGCTCTTGAGTTCAGCAATTAATGCCTTCTTGGAGATTGGAGTCTTAGCAGTTGAAGGACCTGCAGATGTCCCAGAAGGTGCTTCAACATCTGTTGCATGATGACTGAGGAACAGTTTGTAGTGAAATGCCAGGGGGCTTTCTCTCTTGCAGACTGTGTCCTTCTCAGTTAGAATCCCAGGATATTGGCTTAACACTATACCACACAACAATGAAGGAAAAGCTATTGGTAACTTTGTTGCAGAAGAGCTGGCATGCTTCAAAGTCTGATAAAAAATGTAAGCACCATAATCCAGCTTAGTCTGAGTTCCCACAGCAAAGATAAACCTGGCCAGACCAGTGGAGATTGAAGAAGTGTGGTTGGTAGGCACCCAGTTTGCTGTACCAATCCTGTTCAGCATGGCATATTTTCTTGTTAGCATGCTCACTGAGAGCTTTCCTTTAACAGGCCATGCCTTGACCTGGTTTGCAGTGATAACCTTGCAGACTTGGTTATCTGTTTTACCTAGCTCATTTGGTCCATCTGTTTCTCTTCCTAGGTATTGGTTGATGATCTGAGGAGAGAACTCTACACACCTACCTCTAACAAAGACTTTTCTAAATTCAGAGGACTTACCATTGGCACAATCTTCCTGAAGATTAACAATGAATTCTTTGACAAGAAGTTCATAGCAGGGAGAGAGATCTGAGACTGTTTTGAAGAGGCTTGCAGCAGAGATGAGGTCAATCAGTTCAGTGCACTCAAGTGCATTGCTGCTCAGTTCTCTTTCAAGGGCAACCCTTCTTTGGTACACAAACTTCCATCTGTTGACACTAGAGACATGATGGAATGATATGTTGTCCAAGGGGGCTTCTGGAACAGCAGATGAAGCCCTAGATGGTGCTGGTTTCTTTTTGGGAGGAGATGTTGGGACATATGATTCAACATCTGAGTCTGATGGGATGATAGCTTTTCTTTTCTGAGTTTGGACTTTACTCCATTGTTTTGTTGGACCAAAGGCAGCTTTAGCTTTGCCTTTCTTTGGGGAAGCTTTCTTCTTCTCAGGAATTTCAGGTTCAGGTTGCATCTTGCCTTTTCTAGACCTGAGCCTCTTGGCTATGCTAGGTCTTACAGAGGCTATGATCTCTGTATCAGAGTCCTGCTCCAGATTCACCACAGGAGGAGATTGAGCAGTCTCCTCTTCAGCTGGTTGATCAACAGAGATTTGATCTTCATTTGAGGCTTTGGTCTGATCCTCAGAGTCTTCTTCATCACTTTCATTTGAGGCCTGTTTCTGGTCCTCAGTTTGATCAATATCAGCATCAGATGAATTCTTTTTCTCATCCTCAGATGTTCCAACATCTATTGGGACATCCTGTTGAGCAGGAGTGTCCTCTGCAGCTTGAGCTTGTTCTTCTTGAGGGGCAGGCATGGTGTTCAGAGGAATAGAAATCCCACTAACCACTCTCTGTTCAAAAAGAATCTTGTTGACTATCTCCTTGATGGAAGCATCCACATAGTCAGAGGATTTTGGAGGCATGTTGGCTGGAGAAGGAATGCCTCCTTTGGCTTTGCTGCAGACTTGATCTTTAGCTCTCTTTGGAGTTCTTGGCTTTTTAGTGTGAGAAGCACTTCCTCTGAGTTCTTCCAATGGGGTTGATTTCATTGGTACTACAGAGATGGGAGTTGCATGAACTACGTCTTCTTTGTTGAGAACTTCTTCAGGAGTGTTAGGGTTTTGAGACATTGTTAAGGAATATGGATGAAGAGCTTTAGGGTTGATGATTTCTGAAGAATAGCCAGTTAATGAGATTCGCTTGTGATAGAATGATAAGAATCTTGATAGCTGATTATAAGTAGTTACTAAATAAGTAGCCGTTACATTGCAAATTATTAGGAATGGAATTCCCAAGGTTCTTGTCCAGACTGGTTTTGCCATCTGGAACTTATGCCATACAATGTCATATGACATGTTGGCACATCTCATTAACTGCTAAATATCACATAAACAGATTCCCAATTTGCGCCTTAAGTTCTCAAATTGTGTAGCATCCAATGCTTTGGTAAATATATCAGCTAACTGCAGATTTGTAGCTACATGTTCCAATGAAATCACCTTTTCTTCTACAAGATCTCTGATGAAATGATGTCTGATATCAATATTCTTGGTCCTGCTATGTTGGATAGGATTCTTTGATATGTTGATTGCACTTAAGTTGTCACAGTACAATGTCATGACATCCTGTGGGACATTGTACTCAGTGAGCATTTGCTTCATCCAAACCAACTGAGAACAACTGCTTCCAGCTGCTATATATTCAACTTCAGCTGTAGATAAGGATACACAATTTTGTTTCTTATTGAACCAAGAGATCAAATTGTTTCCAAGAAAGAAGCATCCTCCTGAAGTGCTTTTTCTGTCATCAGCACTTCCAGCCCAATCAGCATCACAAAAGCCAGTGAGAATTGGTTTACATCCATGAAAGTACATTATGCCATAGTCACAAGTACCATTAACATATTTAAGAATTCTCTTGACTTGATTGAGATGACTGACTTTTGGATCAGCTTGATATCTTGCACATACACCTACTGCAAATGCTATGTCAGGTCTGCTAGCAGTCAAGTATAACAAGCTTCCAATCATGCTTCTGTATAAGCTTTGATCTACATTCTCACCCTTTTCATCTTTAGTCAGCTTTAAATGTGTGGGGGCAGGAGTTCTCTTATGAGTAGAATTTTCCATTCCAAACTTCTTGACTATGTTCTTGGTATACTTTCTTTGGGAAATGAACATTGAGTCTTCCATTTGCTTTATTTGCAGACCAAGAAAGTAGGTTAACTCTCCTACTAGGCTCATTTCAAATTCAGATTCCATCTGCTTGACAAAATGTTTGACCATCCTGTCAGACATCCCACCAAAGACAATATCATCAACATATATTTGAGCAATTATGATATTTCCTTCTTCATCTTTAACAAACAAGGTTTTGTCAATTCCACCTTTTCTGTACCCTTGCTTGATAAGAAATGTAGTCAGTCTTTCATACCATGCCCTTGGAGCTTGCTTCAGACCATAAAGTGCCTTCTTTAGTTTGTATACATGATTTGGACAGCTTGGAGCAACAAATCCTTTAGGTTGTTCTACATATACCTCTTCATTAAGATAACCATTTAAAAAGGCACTTTTCACATCCATTTGAAATAGCTTGAAATTTAAAATACAAGCAATTCCCAAAAGTAGTCTAATTGATTCAAGCCTTGCTACTGGTGCAAAGGTTTCATCAAAGTCTACTCCTTCAATTTGAGTGTATCCTTGAGCTACAAGTCTAGCTTTGTTCTTTGTAACAACTCCTTGTTCATTTGACTTGTTCTTATACACCCATTTTGTTCCAATCACATTTGTGTTATCAGGTCTAGGAACAAGATTCCATACTTCATTCCTTGTGAATTGACCTAATTCCTCTTGCATAGCACTAATCCAGTATTCATCAGTAAGAGCTTCCTTGATGTTCTTAGGTTCTATTTTAGAAACAAAGAAGCTTGTCATCCCAATGCTACTCATTCTTTCCAAGTATGGACCCTACAAGGTGCCCACGAACAGGTCAATTAGTTCTCTGTCTGAAAGTGGTGGTTGCACTTGGGCTGCTAATTCTCTCCACCGCTGTGCATATTCTCTGAAAGATTCACCACTCCTCTGGGATAGGCTCTGCAAGTGCGTGCGATTGGGCGCCATGTCCATATTGTACTGGTATTGCTTTACGAAAGCTCTGGATAAATCATTCCAAGATCGGATATGACTACTTTCCAAATCCATGTACCAACTTAAAGATGCCCCACTTAAACTGTCCTGAAAACAGTGAATCATCAACTTATCATTGCAGGCATAAGAAGTCATTTTTCTACAGAACATCACCAAATGACGCTTCGGGCAACTGACACCAGTGTATTTCTCAAACTTCGGAGTTTTGAAATCTGGAGGAATGACAAGACCAGGAACCAAACACATGTTTAGAGCATCAAAACCAAAGGCATCAGGGTCCGATAAGGCTTTGAGTTGCTCCTCCAACACACGAAACCTTTCAGCAAGATCAATAGCTCGTGGATCCTTGGTTTTCACAAGAGGGATTGCCCCTTGGAAATCTGGCATAGGGAAGTCAAAACCCTGATAATCTGTAGAATCAGAAGAAGTTGAAGGTCCACCTCGGACAGCAGATGGTTCAGGTATATTCTGATTCACGATCGGGGTCTGTAGGTTGAGCTTGAGCAAGATTGCTCACTTGTGGAAGATCCTCATCAGGAGAAAGACCATACAAAGGATTGGTCATTGAAGTGAAACCAGGTGGAAAATCAACATTCTGACGGTTGTTCTCTGACATAGCTACTGACGGCTTCCAAACTGACCTTTTTAACTCTTGGCACTGCTCAGTCTAGCTTCACACACTCTGTCGTCTTCTAACTGTTACCACTTGTTCAAACTGAGTACCGGGAAATCAGCTAGCTGGTCATGGACAAAAGAGGAAGGATGAGCTCTCTGGAGGATGAAAATGCAATGCAGATGCAAATGCAAAATGCAATATGATGATGCAAAAGATGCAAAGACATGGGATCACAGCTGGAAACTGCCTGGAATCTGGACTGCCGGACCAAGAATCGAGTGTCTGTAACCACAAGATCTCTGAATAATAACCCAAAATAGTAACTGAGAACCGAAGGTCAAGAACTTCAGGATCATAGTGACCGGATCAACAACTGTACTGGTAATGAGGGTATGTTGAGGTCAAGGGTTCCTGCAAACCTGTAAACAGCCCAATCCCCTCAGACTTGGATCAGTTATGAGAAGTGTAAACACTTCTAACCCGGAGGTACAGTGTTTACAATAACCATAAAAGTTCCTCCTCTAATTCACCTCAGTTTCTGAAGGTCAAAACTAAAGGTCATCCAGACTTAGCAGGCTTCCCAGATAGCCCTAGTATTGCAGGAAATCTGCAACACAGAGTTCTCAAGAAGAAACCCATATCTGAACCGTGTTTCATATTCCCGCACCAGACCGAGATGGAATGGGAAAGAATATGAACCACTCTAGCCTAGGTGTCACTCAGGTCCCAGGTATAGGACCTCAACTCTCAATAGAACACCCACCCACCAAAACAGAAACAACAGATCCAGCCAGACTAGTATGACAGTATGATATATGCACAAAGCTATAATGAAACAACTGTACATAAAGCAAAAATAAATACAAATATACAAACACAGATAGCACATAACACCCCAGTAAACACAAATCAATCAAGCGCTAGGAGGAACCCACAAAAAGAACCAGAAGCCCTGGTTACAGTATAAGGGTCCCCAGCAGAGTCGCCAAGCTGTCGCTCCCGATAAAATGGGACTGGCCCAGATAAAGGTACAGACGCGAACGGTCGGCGAGAGGGACAATGAGAACACACAGCCGTGAACTCACTGGAGATGAAAAGAGTCGCCAGCTAGGCATTTTTATCCCGGAGGAAAGGTAATGCTGCATAAACCTGGAAAGACATGGATAAGACGGTTGCGAACCAGAGAGACTGAGAAAGGGGGTTGGTTACAACCTGGGAAGGTATTAGCACCCAGATTGTCCGTCGTACTCGACGGGATCCACGCTTAAAAGATTTGTGTTTTAAAGGGGTAGTGTCAGTGCAATTTGTGTATAAAATAGCTGGAAAAGAATGTACAGGTGTCAGTGTAAAGTGTATAAGTGATATGAAGTATAAAAGTGTCAGTGTAAGAACAGGAGTGAAATGCTCAAGATCATGAGGCTTAAAGAATAAAGCTACAAAGAGGGGGAATATACAGAGACTTTTGTTCGATAACTGTTAAGTTATGCCTACGTATCCTCTCGTGCAATGAGGAAGTCAGAACACCGTAGTTCGACCCAAAGAGACTGAAAGATGAATTGACTTGTGAACTGCTTGCTGTCTATGCTCAAGTGTATGACCTGTCTGGCTCAGGTGCTAACTGTCTTGCATTAGACGGAAGAAGCAAGTTCTCGGTTGTGAGTGAATGAGATGAGAAAAGAATCCCGAAGGAGACGATTATTGTTTGTTTTTTTGTTTTCAGTCTTTTATTACTTTTGAGAGTTTGTCATAAGTTAATGAGCTTAAGCCTAAACCAATGGATTTAGTAAACTCATCACATCTTCCCTCTGATTAGGGGTAATGAGAATACCTTAAGTGTGAAGTCAGCTTCTCACACTTAATCACCTTTGATGCAGGATTAATATCATTAACCTACTTGTGATTATTTAGATGTTTTTGTGGTTTTTGTTTAGTGTTGAGTAATGAGGTTAAGCCATAATCAGGGATTAAACAAACTCATTACACCATCCTAATAGAAGGATAATAGATGAGAATGTTTAAGCTGAGGAAAGCTCCTCAACTTAATCCATGATTAGGGATTAAACTCATGACAAAACAAGCCTTTGGTTAAGTGGATTTTATTCAATGGTATGATGAAGAAGTGAGTTTTATGGTTTGTAAGACAACTTGAGGGGGACTTGTCCATTAACACTAGGGTTAGTCCTTCTTAACCAATTAAGGAAGAATTAGAACCCTAATGCAAGGCCCAAGTTACAAGTGTGATGTCTTGATGATTATTAAGTGAATTGATTAAAGGAGTTAAACACATTAAGGGTTTAACACTTAGGATTAAAGTTATACACTCCATCCTAAGATAAGGATGCAGGCATAAACTTAATCACAAAGCCTTAAAACCTTTAGGGTTTAGTCCTGGATTATGAGATGACTAGAGAAGACTCAAGAAGACACAAAGGCAAAGACTAAATGGGGGACTAATCAATATTCACATGCTCGGATGGTCCTAAGTTAGTGTGGTCTACTATCCTAAAGGAGGAGAAGAAAAAAGGATGAAAGGAGAAGCTCAATGGTGGCCTAAGCACACCTCAAGTCGAGAAAGAATAAAAGATGAGGACGAAGAAAGATGAATAAGAAATAAAATGCATAAGAAATAAGATGAGAATGCGAAATGGAGTAATCGATCCATGCACAAACAGAGCCTACACCAGTAGGACTTCCAGATGCAACGGCAAGCAATAATACCAGGCCTCAGTGTTACCTAACGGAGGAGGTCCGTCGCCTCTTCAATAAGCGCAAGAAGAAATATCAAGAAAGATGTCAGGAGCTTCACATGTTCAATCCATTAAGTCTCGGGTGCTCAACAGTCAAAATCACGTTCACGATCAACTATGCCAAAATTCACAGTACTAACAAGATAATCAAAAAGGTTAGGAAGAACTTAAATAAAAGGAAGTTAATCAAAATTCTACTCAAAGTTAACTACAAAAAACAATTAAAATCCACAAAGTTCAATCAAAATTCGAATAGATATAAACAAAGATTAGTAACAATACAACCTAAACTAATCAAGATTAACAATGAAAACAAAACAAAATTAATTAAGATTAAACTCTAAACTAATATTCTAAAACAAAATCTCTAAACTTTACTAATATTAACTAAAAAAACTTCTATATATTTTTTTTTAACAAAGTTATATGTAAAAACTAAATAGAAAATTAACAATAGCAATAATAAGACATTAGTAACTTAATCAAAACTCTAACAAGAAACTATTAAAACGAAACCAAATTCTCGACTGATGGTCATATAGTTAATCTAAAACAAAATCCAAGGCAAATTATTAAATAAGAAAAGATAAGGAGAAGGTCCACAGGGGGGTGATCCGCTCCAAATGTGGTATGATTAGCAGGAACAATGGGCTTACCAAGCCCAATTAAATGTAATCTATATAAAAAACACAAATTAAATATAATAATCAGCTTTTAAAAAAAAACAAAAGAAAATAAAAATAAAAATTAAAAACGAAATGAAATGAAGGGAACGATGCCCTATTTCCTCAGCTTTGTAGAATCACAAACTTCTCCTCTCTCATTCTCGCCGTCAACCATTCGCTTCTCAACATCGCCGCCGATCACTCCGTCTTCAACGCCAAACCTCTTTCGCGTCAAAACGCCGGCAAGCCAACATCGTCGGTTTCAACGGATCATTGTTCATAGCTTCAAGATTTCGAATCGCTCTGCCAAAACTTCTCCGATCCGCTTCGACTCAGTTTCGGATCTCCCTCGAGATTGTCGGAAACGGAAACGACCTTCTTCTTCTTTCAAAGTCCGTCGTCGCTGGTGTTCAAGCGGCGAACTCCTTCTCTCTAATCCAGATCGCAGTGGCCTTTGCTCTTCCTTGGTGAGCTTCAGTTTCGTTTTCGCTCTCCTTCTTCTATTTGCCGATTTCTGTGTTCTGTTCGAAGGTGATGTTTGATTGTTGTTGATGTGTGTTAGCTCGGTTTGTGCGATTTGCAGTGAGGATTAAAAGTATTGAGTGGCGGTGATGAGAACAAGGTTTTTACGATGTGGAGAAGAAGGGAGGTTGGGTTTGGTTTGTTGTGGATTTGAAGTTGTTTGGAGGTGTGCGTTTTTTTGATGAAGATGAGTTGTTTCTGTGTTGTTATGTTGATTTGAAGAGAGGAATGTGTCCTAGTTTGTGAAGAGGTGATGATTGTTATGAAGAAAAAAGGGGATACGGTGGTTTGAAGCTGGAGGTATTGTTGCGTGTGCAGGGTCACGGTTTTGTGTTGTGGCTGTCATGTGATGATGATGAGTTGGTGTTGTGCAGGTGAAGTTTGTGTGTGTGCAGGGTGTGTGTGCCTTGCTTGAGGCCTGGCTTTTGTTTTGCAGCCTGCGGGACGTTTGCTGGTGCGTACGGGTGACATGATGTGGGCCTGTGGCAAGTGATATGAGGCTGGAAAGGTTTTGTTAGCTGATGTGAAGTGGCTGTAGGAAGCCTGCGTACGGAAAGCGTGTGACTTTAGCTAACTGGCCTGAAGTTTGTTGGCTAGGCAAAGTTGTTGTGGGGATTGTGTGAATCAAGTTTGTAAACCCATTACATATGAACTACATACTACTAAACCAATTAAATACTAAATTCAATTAAAATTAAACAAAAATAATAGAAACAGTAATTAATACCTTAAATTTGAATAAATATATAAAAGAGTAACAAAACTAACTAATAAATTTATGAATTTAAATTAAATTTAAACTAACTAATAAAAATTTAAAACAAAAATTTAAAATCATACTTAAATTAACAATAAATTTAAATGAATAATAACTAATTAAAAGAATATTCTAAGTTTAAAACAATAAAATTTCTAAGTCTACACACTAAATTTAAAGTTCTAAGATTACCAATAAAGTTACAAATTCTAACATCATCTGAAATGAAATCATTTTACAAAGTAAACAAAAGTAATTACAAATTATAAAATGAGAATAAAAAAGACGTTGAACGGTGGAACAAAAAGAAAATGCATGATTTATGATTAATAGATAAAAAAAATGCAAAAATGACCGATAACCTCATCCTCAGAAAATAGCGATCCCATGTCTTAGGAGCTTATGCAAATGGTATGCAAAATGCGTATGAATGCAAAATGAAAAGCCAGAAAACCAGAGGGCAAATTTGGGGTGTTTACACACATGAAAGTACTTAACTGTGGGTTTTCTGCCCTTCCAGACTTCATATATTGTGGACAAAGTTCCTTTCCTTAAGGTAACTCTGTTATGGATGTAACAAGCAGTGTTCATAGCTTCAGCCCAGAAGTACAAAGGTAACTTTTTAGCATGGATCATAGCTCTTGCTGATTCTTGAATAGTTCTGTTCTTCCTCTCAACAATCCCATTCTGTTGAGGAGTGATAGGTGAAGAATATTCATGATTGATTCCTTCTGAAGAGCAGAAATCTAAGAACTTTTGATTCTCAAATTCTTTTCCATGATCACTTCTTATTCTGATCACACAGCTGGATTTTTCCCTTTGTAATCTTTGGCATAATTCTTTGAATACATCAAATACATCAGACTTTTCTTTGATGAAATTTATCCAAGTATATCTTGAAAAGTCATCAACCACCACATAGGCATACCTCTTACCACCAAGGCTTTCAACCTGCATAGGTCCCATAAGATCCATATGCAAAAGTTCCAAAACTTTGGAAGTTGTCAGATGTTGGATCTTTGGATGGGACATCTTGGTTTGCTTGCCTATTTGACATTCACCACATATTTTGCCATCATCAATCTTCAGTTTAGGAATGCCTCTTACAGCATCCATAGATATTATCTTCTTTATGCCTCTGAAATGAAGATGACCTAGTCTTTGGTGCCATAGTTTCACTTCTTCTTCCTTAGCTAAAGAACAAGTTGAAGTGAGACTGAGGTTCTGAGATTCCCACATGTAACAGTTGTCTTTAGATCTGGCTCCTCTCATGACAACCTCTTGTTCTTTGTTAGTCACTATGCATTCAGTTTTGGTAAAGTTTACACTGTACCCTTGATCACATAATTGACTTATGCTGATCAGGTTAGCAGTTAAACCTTTAACTAGCAGCACATCATCTAGTCTTGGAACATCTTGACAGTCCAAGGTCCCAACTCCCTTGATTTCTCCTTTAGCTCCATCTCCAAAGGTTACATACTTGGATGAATGTGACTTTAAGTTTACTAGCAGGTTCTTCAATCCAGTCATGTGTCTTGAACATCCACTATCAAAATACCAGTCTTCCTTAGCTGATACTCTTAGTGATGTATGTGCTATATATGCAACACTTTTCTTTGACCATTTGAGTTTAGATTTCTTTTGATGTCTCTGCTCAGTGTGTTGTTCAACAGCAGATCTCCAAGATTGATTGTTGATCTTGTTCTTGGGTATGTAGCCTTGATCAGCCTGAATGCTAGTTTTTGGTCTCCATACCTTCTTGATGACTTCTGTATTCTGCTTAGGAGATTGCTGATTTCTTTGATGTCTATGCATCACTTTCTTGTTAGCTTCTATTTTCTGCTTAGAATGTTGCTGACACATCTGATTTGGATATCCATGTAGCTTATAATAGTGAGGTTTGATATGTCCAAATCTTCCACAGTGATGGCATCTCCATCTTTGATACTTCTTCTTCATTTTGTTCTTTCCAGAATGTTGAGACATCTGTTGGAACATTATGTTTGATTTTGTGTTCTTTTCCTGATGTTGAAGCATCTGTTGGGACATCTTGTTTGACTGTATAGATTTTGAAGTTGTTTTGCTAGAGCTAGCTTCATCTTTATGTACTCTGTTAAATCCTAGTCCACTTTTATCCCCTGAGTGCTTATTGTTGTTGAGAATAATATCCAGTGTATTTGAGCTGCTGTTCAACATTCTAACAGATTTGGACATATGTTCCAACTTGGAGTTGAGAAGACTTACTTCACTTTTCAAGGTGTCAATGATCTCTTGATCACTTGCTTTTTCATCTTCTAATGTCTCATTCTGCTTCTTTAGCTTTATAACCTCACTGCATATTTCAGTGCTTCTTTTGTATAGATCTTTGAATGCTTGCTCAAGTTCTTCATAAGTACACTCTCCATCACTGGATTCACTTTCAGAATCACATAATCCAGCTAAAGCAGTGATATGCTTAGCTGATTCTTCTTCTGAATCTCCTCCTGAGTCTTCATCAGACCAGGTTACAGATAGTCCTTTCTTTTGCCTTTTTAAGTAGGTAGGACATTCATTCTTGATGTGTCCATATCCTTCACATCCATGGTATTTGATTCCTCTTTCTTGACTGGTCTTTTCAGCATAATTTGACCTTCTGTTAGCATCATAAGGTCTCTTGTTCTCAGAAGAGTTTGTGTATCTTCCACTGGGATTGGATTTGCCTTCCATTCCTCTGAGAATCTTTTTGAATTGTCTTCCAAGCATAGCAATGTTGTCTAATAAGCTTTTACTAGTTTCTGTTTCATCATCTTCTTCTTCATCAGTATTTGTTACCAAGGCTATGCTTTTGTTCTTCTTAACATTTGTGTCATTCATTCCCATCTCAAATGTTTGAAGGGAACCAATGAGTTCTTCAACTTTCATAGTGCATATGTCTTGAGCTTCTTCTATTGCTGTGACTTTCATGTCAAATCTTTTTGGCAAAGATCTGAGGATTTTTCTTACAAGTTTTTCATCAGTCATCTTTTCTCCCAAAGCTCCAGAAGTATTAGCTACTTCTAAGATATTCATGAAGAATTCATGAACTGTCTCATCTTCCTTCATTCTCAAGTTTTCAAATTTAGTGGTGAGAAGTTGAAGTCTGGACATCTTTACCTTTGATGTTCCTTCATGAGTTGTTTTGAGAGTATCCCACACATCTTTGGCTAGCTCACAGTGATGCACAAGTCTAAAGATGTTTCTATCAATGCCATTGAATAGAGCATTTAAGGCCTTGGAGTTGCCTAGTGCTGAATCTTCTTCTTCCTTACTCCATTCTTCTTCAGGTTTCAACACTCTTGATCCATCTTTGGTGTCTTGGATAGGATGATCCCATCCAATGTTGACTGCTCTCCATGCCCTGTTGTCAAGTGATCTTAAGAATGCAATCATTCTTGGTTTCCAGTAGTCATAATTAGATCCATCCAGAATAGGTGGTCTATTTACTGATCCTATATCTCTGTCCATGTTTCCAGAATTTGTATTCCCTAGATCTCACCCAGTATAAACAGGCAGGGTGCCTGCTCTGATGCCAATTGAAATTCTGTGATCAGGTATGAGATGTCCTAAGAGATGTCCCAACACTTGACAGATTTAACCAAAACTTAAATAGCAAGAAAAGTAAACAACACAGAAGTTTGTTAACCCAGTTCAGTGTATAACCACACTTACATCTGGAGGCTACCAAGCCAGGAGGAAATCCACTATAAGTAATATTAATTCTAGACTTAAACCACCCTGTTTAATCTATCACTTAATAACTACCCAATGCAATTTCTACCTAAGACACAACTTAGATAAGAGTACCTTACTCACTCGCCCTCAATCACACAGTGATCAAGTTTACAAGTTTAATAAAATTGAAGACATTCTTCAAACAATACAGCTTGATCTTACTTCACAGTTTCAATCAAGTTACAAATGCACTTATGCTTAAAAGCTCATCAAGTGGTACAATTAAAAACAACCTGCTATTAAAACACTAGACACCCTATTTGGTCTTCTGAAATTCGTACTCAATTCTATGAGTTTCTGTTGTTTAAATAGGTATCTGTAATTTGGGCTTTCTGTAGAATGATCCAGCCCTAATGCGCATGCAGCTTCCACCTTGAATTTAGGGTTTGTTACTTCCTAGATTCTAGGTGATTTAGGTCTTCTGTTTTAATCTGAATCCTCAATATAAAACTCCCTACAGATGCGCCTTGTTCTGTTTTTATCCATCATTAATTAATTCCAGATAACTCTCCTTAAATATCTCTGATCAGTTAGTCAATAATTAATTCTGGTAGCAGGTTTGAGATGTCTCAACATCTGTTGGGACATCCTGAAAAACTGAACTTAAGTCATTAACACAATGTCCCAACATCTTGTGAGACATCCTGAAATAAGTTCATATACTCTGTTTGCTAATGTCCCAACATTTGATAGGACATTCTGAACTGAATTCAATATTCCTTGTTGGTCAAAAATTCTGCCAATTCAAGACATCTACACACCCCATAACTTTATTCCCACATACTGATTTGCCTCAAGATTGAATTTGTGGACATCCATGAAGTCAGCTGCGCATGGACATGCCCAAAGACCAGTTGTATTCTTGCCCATACCTCAAGTACAAATCATGTTGACATTTTGGCAACTTGTCCATACCAATCACCACAGTCCACCACCCACTCTCTGGCCTATCCAGACTTTACAAGCATGCTTCAAGGATTGATTTTTATAAGACACACAAGCCAAGAGCTCCAAGAACTCACCATTCCACAAAACTCTCCAACTTGCAAAACCCTTCGAATCTCAGCTCACTCACTCAACCTTAAAACAAATTCCACCATTCATCTCTAAATCACTCACTGATCACAAACCAACCATTGAAACAGCCAAAAACACCTCACAAACCAAATACAATTTCTGACCAGTTGGGTTACAAACTCACAAACTAGCCACAAAACACTCCAACCAAGCATCAAAGCTTCATCAGGAGTTCAAGGGGAGTGGTTTGCGCAACGAGAGGTGGCCAGAAAGCTCAAGAACTGAAAGCTCAATCTCAGGTATCATTAAGAACAATTTTTCCAGAAACCTCTTTTCATGTTAGAGAAATGTTCTTCATGCTTCACTGATCATACTGCACTTTTCATTTTTGAAAATGATTGAGAAATGAGCTTGTATCGTGCTTCTAAACTTTTTGCTGTTTTGGATGTTTGATTCGAATCTCGTGTTTGAGGCATGATAAATTTGTTTTGGTGATTGATTCTTATTTAGAATTGTTAGGGGAGTGATTCTGGAGAGTTAGAGGGTTTGATTTAGCCTAGGGAAGAAGTTGGAAGTTTGTCTCGCCGGAGAAGATGACCGGAACCACTGTTCCGGTCATCTGAAGTTGATTAACCCTAATATTAATTAATTAGATTAATTAGGATTAATTAATTCAAAAAATCCAGTTTTAATTTTGACCACTAGATCACGCGCGCAGTCATTTCCCGCCCCCTAGGTTTGAATCCTGGCCCTCAGATCATCATACTTTGCATTTAAATTCATTTTATTTTCATTTTATTTTCATTTCTTTGTTCATTTTATTTAAAATAGCAAAATGCTTTCAAAAAAATTTATTTTTTGTATCATGACTTTAAATATTTTTCTCATTCTGAAAATAATTTTTATTTTATTTTTTGCATAAAATTTGTATTTTTGAAATATTTAAATGTTTATTTTAATTAATTAATTAAAATACCATTTAAGTTTCTAAAAATCACCAAAAAAATCACATTGCATATTGACACATTTAGAGACATTATCAAACCATTCATATAAATTTCTTTTTGGTTCTTGATCCATTTTGACATTTTCTTTGGATTTAGGGTTCTTAATAATCAATATTTTTGACCCTAACTTAGAAAATTCCTTTATGCCTAACCATGAAGGGTTTGATTGTGATTCTTTTTGCATTACATCCCACATATCATGTAGTTTCTAGGATAAAATTGGCATGAATTTATCTTTCATTTTTGATTTGTTTTGCATTTTTCCTTGTGAGGTACCTTAAAACCCTAGCAAACTTAGGAAAATCATAGGTCCCTTAGGGTTTAGCTTCTGACCTTCCCCTTTGGGCAGTGAACTTGTATAGGTTTAGGGTACATTTGATCCCATTTTCAATTTTTTATCATATCATTTGCTTCTGATTTTGAATTTTGCATTACATCTTGTACATAAACCCTAATCTTTGCCTTCATTTGCATTCATTTCTCATATGCTTGCATACATGAACTTGCCATGTCATTTTGTGCATCCACATGACATTTAAGACATCTTAGGACACATTAGAATCATGTTTGATCATTGCATCATCCATTTTCCATGTTATGCATCCATTGCATTTCATAAGTTTTCCTGAACTTTCTTGCTTCCTTTCATGTCCCATTTGCATCTGCATTACTTGTATGATCATCCACATCTCTTGGTATGCTTTTGTATCATCCCATAGCATCATTAGCATCATGAACATGCTTCTGATTTTGGTTTGCATCCTTGCATCTCATCTCATTTTCATTTCATTTCATTTCTTGTTGCTAACTTTTCAAGTGGTAAGTGTTTGGGAAGTGAATTTGCCTTCACTTCTCATAACCTCTTCTCATCTCTCTTATGCATTCATTGCTGAAATTTTACTTGTGAATTAGAGTGAGCTTTCTCATTCATGCTCCTTTCTCTCTTTCTTTCTCCAAGCAACTTATCTTCTTAAGTGAAGTAAGTTGACTTGCTTCCTTCTGCTTCTCCTCCTTTCATCTGCTTCTTCCTTGGTGGCTCTCTTGAAGATCTTCTTGCAAGCCTCATAAACCCTAGGAATACCCAAGAATGATCACAATTAGGGTTTGATTAGTCCCCCATTAGTTTTACCTTCGTGTCATCTTTGAGTCTTTTCCTCTCATCTCTTAATCAAGGACTAAACCTTAAAGGTTTTAAGGCTTTGTGATTAAGGTTATGCATGTATCCTTCTATTAGGATGGAGTGTATAACTTTAATGCTAAGTGTTAAACCCTTAATGTGTTTAAACCCTTTAATCAATTCACCTAATAATCACTAAGACATCAAGCTTGTAACTTGGGCCTTGCATTAGGGTTCTAATTCTTCGTTAATTGGTTAAGAAGGACTAACCCTAGTGTTAATGGACAAGTCCCCCTCAAGTGGTCTTACAAACCATAAAACCCACTTCTTAATCTTACCATTAACTAAAATCCACTATAATAAAGGATTTGTTTTGTCATGAGGTTAATCCATAATCATGGATTAAGTTGAGGAGCCTTCCTCACCTTAAATGTTCTCATCAATTATCCTTCTATTAGGATGGTGTAATGGGTCCATTAAATCCTTGATTATGGCTTAAACTCCTTACCTAACACCAAACAAAAACTCCAAAAACATCTAAACAATTGCAAGTAGGTTAATGATCTTAATCCTACATCATGGTGGTTAAGTGTGAGGTGTTTATCTCATACTTAGGGTATTCTCATTACCCCTAATCAGAGGGAGGATGTGATGAGTATACTAACCCTTGGTTTAGGCTTAAGCTCATTTTCTTATGACAAACACAAAAAGCAATAAAAGACTGAAAATATCAAAAAACAAACAATAATCGTCTCCTCCAGGATTCGTTTCTCACCTCATTCACTCATAAACGAGAACTCGCTTCTTCCTTCTAATGCTAGACACTTAGCACCTGAGCCAGACAGGTTATACACTTGAGCATAGGCAAGTAAGCAGTTCATCAAGTCAATTTACCTTTCAGTCTCTTTAAGTCGAACTACGGTGTTCTGACTTCCTCGTTGCACGAGAGGATACGTAGGCATAACTTAACAGTTATCGAACAAAAGTCTCTGTATATTCCCCCTCTTCCAGCTTTATTCTTTTAAGCCTCATTGTCTTGAGCTTTGGACTATTTCATTACATTAACACTCCTTTTATTAACTCCACATTTCTTTTAAACTGACACTTGCATTCTTTTCCAGCTTTTATTTTTTTACACACAGAATAGCACAGACACTACCCTTTTAAACACAAACTTTCAAGCGTGGATCCCGTCGAGTACGACGGAGAATCTGGGTGCTAATACCTTCCCAAGTTGTAACCAACCCCCTTTCTCAGTTTCTCTGGTTCACAACCGTCTTATCCATCTTTTCTTAGGTTTATGCAGCATTACATTTCCTTCAGGATAAAAATGCCTAGCTGGCGACTCTTTTCATCCTTTCTCCTTTCGCCGACCGTTCGCTTCTGTACCCCTCTTGGCACAGTGTCATTTTGTGGGTTCCTCTTAGCGCTTGTTTGATTTGTGTTTACTGGGGTGTTATGTGCTATGTGTGTTTATTTATCTTGCTTCATTTACTGCTTTATGTACAGGTTTATTTATTGCTTTCTTTACAGTTTTGCATACTTCATACTGTCATTGTCTGATCTGGTTTGTTGTCTTGGTGGGTGGGATTCCATTGAGAGTTTAAGGTCCTATACCTGGGACCTGAGTGACACCTAGGCTAGAGTGGTTCATGTTCTTTCCCATTCCATTTCGGTCTGGTGCGGGAATATGAAACACGGTTCAGATGTGGGTTTCTTCTTGAGAACTCTCTGTTACAGATTTCCGTTAGTGCTAGGGCTATCTGGGAAGCCTGCTAAGTCTGGATGACCTTTATTATGACCTTCAGAAGCTGAGGTGAATTAGAGGAGGAACTTTTATGGTTATTGTAAACACTGTACCTTCGGGTCAGAAGTGTTTACACTTCTCATAACTGGTCCAAGTCTGAGGATCCTTGTTCTAGAACATTACATGTGAGGGGGTTGGGTTGTTTACAGGTTTTGCAGGAACCCTTGAACACATCATACCCTGTTACTATTATGTTTAAGAGTACTCCACTTTGGACAGTTCTTGTGATTAACCCCGGACATGTGACTCTTTACTTGAGTCCCCCACCCTGGTTACTGGATTTCTAAGCCTCCATCTGGACTCTTTAAACATACATGGGCCTTATATTAAGACAGATAATCAGATCCGGCTTGATCACAAACCCTTGCATATCATTTGCATATATCATCATTGCATCATTTGACATTTGTTTATTTGCTTTTCAGGGTATTCATTTCATTATATCTTTGTTTTGGTTTTGACCCCTTCTTCTGCATAGACCTCTGCTTCAGCTGTCTTCATCAGTTATCTGCTTCAGTTATCTCCACCCTCACCAGCACCAGTCTGTCAGTGGTCCACCTTCAGCATCCCAGTCTGTGATCTTCATCAGCATTTGTCTTCAGCTTCTTCAGCAGCACTCATGGCTACTCCCAGGAAGAGCAACATAACCTACCACTTTTTTGAGCCTGTGCTGACTGGTATCTGGCAGTTCCAGTCACTTATCACACCTGACCTCATCCCACTGTTCAGAGAACACTATGGAGGTATCCTGGACATGGTTATGGACCTTGACCCTTCTCAGAGGAGCATGATCCACACATGCTTGCAGTTTTATGACCCTCCATTGAGATGTTTCACCTTTCCAGACTTTCAGTTAGGACCTCTGCTGGAAGAGTTTTCTTTGTTGATTGGAGTACCTGTCAGGGGTGGAATCCCCTTTAACCCAGAGATGACTGCACCCAGAAATGAAGAGATAGTAAGGGCACTGTACTTGGAGCCTGCCCTTATTGAACAAAGTATGACAACAAAAGCTGGGATCCCTGGTTTGCATTTGGACTTCTTGATATCTCAGGCCATCCTGAAGGCTTCATTGGGAGAGTGGAGGGCAGTCTGTGCACTGTTAGCCCTCAGCATATATGGGGCTATACTGTTTGCAGATGAGCCTAAATTTGTCAGCAAGAATGCCATCCATCTGTTTCTTCTGAAGAACCCAGTACCTACACTGCTAGGACACTTTTATTATTCCATTCATCAGAGGAATGAGAAACAAAGGGGGAAGTTGGTAAGATGTTGTGCTCCTTTGTTTTACACCTGGCTGCTCAGACACCTGCCTAAGTCAGATGCCTTCTTGAACCCACATCAGCAGAAGAATTGGGCTAAAAGGTTCATTGCTTTGACTTCAGATGATATTAGATGGTGTACCCAGAGCACCAAGGGCAAGGACAATATTACCAGCTGTGGACAATACCCAAATGTGCCTCTAATAGGAGTAAAGGGTTGCATCAACTACAACCCCATACTGTTTAAGAGAAAACTGGGTTATGCCTTAGTTCACCCTCCCAGAAGACAGGATTTAGCTGAGACCCTATATTGTGAATTTCAACCTAATTCAGCTGTTGTCAGACAAGCATCCTGGGCTTGGGACAACATCCAGACAAAAGGGGTAGCTATTCTTGGAAGATGTAACAATGTTGCCTCAGCTCAGTACTCAGACCGGTCCCGTACTAGAGCTCAGATTACCAGAATGCCTTTCACATTGGAAGACATACCTGGGCCATCCACAGTACAGCCTGCAGCAACAGTTAGCCTGGAGGAATTTGAAAAGTTGAAGGAAAGGAATGAGCAGCTATCTCAAGCCTTGAAGAAGACTCTTTGGGAAAGAAGTGATGGTCATCTGGACATTGAGAGATTGGAAAAGCTCAGGGTTGAGCATCTTGCCAAAATTGAGAAGACAGAAGAATACATAAGGAAAGCAAAGGCTGGGGAACAGATATTGAAGAATGCCTGCAAGGAGGCCAAGATTCAAAAAGCTAGGGCTGAGCACTATCTGCAAGAGAGTCAGGCTAGGTGGGTCAGGATCACCGAAGCCCGTACACAAGAAGACCTGAAGACTCAAGCCAAGATTTAACAGCTGGAAGCCAATGAGAAGAAGCAGCAGGAAGCTTTGGTGGCAGCTCAGAAGGAGATATCAGAGTTGAATCTTAGAGCAGGATTAAAAAGATCCAAAGACCAGGATAAGCATAAGAAGCTGACTACTGCCATTACTACCAGGAACCTCCTCATTAGGACCATTAAAAAGCACCCAGCTGGTCCAGTGACTGAGGCACTCCTGAAGGAGGTCAGAGAAGATGATTTTGGACTGGATGTCTGACTTTTTGCTTGTTGATTATTTCCATTTGATGTACTTTTCCTTTTGTTGTATTTTGACCCTCCATGGGCATGTGTTGTAAAACAAACTATGTATTGTTCACCATCTGTAATATATTTTAGTTTGTTTTCATTTTGGGTTTTCTCTCAACATTAAGCATCTTCCTTGATGTCTGGAAAGGTCAAAACCAAGAACCAAACCGGATACCTTGGAAAACAAATAAGCATACTGCATTGCATACTAACTTTGTTTTTGTTTTGTAGGTTTTGTTATAATTATTGTTTCTAACTTTGGTGTGATCTCATGAAACATTGCTCGTCGCCGAGTGTTCCCTGTCAACCGCACGCACCGGTACCCGACTCGTAACAACCTTCCCGGCATTCAAATTGAACAAGTACAGCAGGATCTGACTGAGGTCAGAAATCAGATGGCCAATGAGAGAGTAGAGATGAGAAATTAGATGTCTCAGTTTATGGCAATGATGACTGGCTTAGCCCAGAGTCAAGAAAGGTTAAGAGAACTGGTGGAAAGAAAAACTCCTGAGGAGCCTCATCCGGGAACAGGGGGAACTAGCAACAATGAACAGGGGCAGCCTCGTATTGACCCACCAGAGTATGGACCCCATCTGAATCCAGAAGTTAACATCCCGAGGAATGTTCAAGGTAATAATGTTGGGGGCAGAATCTTGCAAGAGGATCCCTAAGAAGAACAGTTTACTGTTATAGGGGCTGGAGATGAGGTATATGACAGGAGATTGGATGAGATTGCTGAAAAGTTAAGATCTTTAGAATCTCAGAATTCTTTGGGCTTCGATGTGATGGATATGGGCTTAGTAGATGGGGTGAGAATTCCCCACAAATTCAAACCCCCATGCTTTGAAAAGTACAATGGCACATCATGTCCTCGCACTCATCTGAAATCTTTCTTGGTTAGGCTCAAGGCTTATACCATGGATGAAAAGTTATGGATGTTCTACTTTGAGGACAGTCTGACTGGAGCTTAGAGAGAATGGTATTCGCATCTAACTAGGGCTACCATAAGATGTTGGAAGGATTTGGCCGAAGCTTTCATCCGGCAATATCAGTACAACCTGGACATGGCTCCCAATATAACTCTTCTAATGGGCATGTCTCAGTCTTCTAGAGAAAGCTTCCGGGATTATGCTCAAAGATGGAGACAGCTTGCTACTGCTGTCCAACCACCCATGTCAGAGAGGGAAATGGCTGACATGTTCATGAACACATTGCAAGGGACTTATATTGATAGACTGGCTGATTTCTCCTCTACCAGTTTTGCTGATGTGGTCATAGCTGGTGAGAGGATTGAAAGTCTCTTGAAGATGGGCAAAATCTCCGACAGTGGTGCAAGTTCCTCCAGCAATCCAAGAAAATCTTTTGCAGGGCCCCGAAGGGTAGGTGAAACAAATTCCATTCATACTAGCAGGGGCAGGCCCCAGTATTCTCACAGGTCAGTAGAAGTTGTTACCATCCCAGCTCCAAGTCCACAACAACCATTGTACCCTCAACAACAACAGCAACATCACTATCAGCAACCATCTCATTTTCCGCAATAGAGAACCTACAACAACAACAATAGCAATCAACAACAGCGTCCTTTCCAACAGAGGCCATCTCAGGCAAATAGGGTAATTGACCCAATCCCAATGATGTATGCTGCACTCTTGCCACAACTCCTAAAGCTCAACCTAGTGGAGTTAAGGACGTTGGCTCCTCCAGATCCTCTTAATCTGCCAAAGAACTATGATGCAAATGCCAGGTGTGCATTCCACTCAAATGCACCGGGGCATAATACTGAAAAATGCAGGCCCCTACAGATGAAAGTCCAGGATTTGGTGGACTCAAAAGCTCTCAATTTTGCGCCTCCTCCGAACGTTACAAGAAATCCAATGCCTAGTCACAACGGGCCTAGGATTAATGCTATTGAGGAGGGCAAACCACCCACATTAATCAACAGTGTTGCACAAATCCGAACACCCTTGGTTGAAATCAAAGCTCAGTTGTTAGAATGCCAAGTGTTCCCCGGGTGTGAGGTCGGCTGTGGATATTGCAACATTGTCGTTAATGGATGTGAGAGACTGAGAAACGGCATAGATGGCCTCATTAGAGATGGCACTCTTCAGATTACAAAAACAGAAACTACAACTCCAACAATTCCTTCATCAACAATCACAGATGCTCCTACAACATCAGCAACACTTGTTCCAACAGATTCTGCTACAACTCCAACAATTACTCAATCAATCACTTCAACGGATACAATTTCAGTCACAATTCCTTCTACAACGACAACACCCATTACTTCATCAGTTCCTGCTACAACTTCAACACCCGTCCAGTCAACAGTCCCGTCTACAACATCAACAACAATTAATGAAAGCGTCTCAACGGTTACGATATACTACGATCCCGCAAATGTTCCTTCCAACAATTCACAAAAAAATGCTACTCCTATCAGAGCACCAGTTACCATATATTATGATCCACACACCATTGTGGTCCCCTCTGCAGCTTCCATCAGTCCGATCACTATCACAGTGCCTGGGCCAGTTCCTTACGAAAGCAATAATGCCATCCCTTGGCATTATGGCTCAGATCTATACTACGACGGGCAGAAAATCAATTTAGAGTCATCAACTTCTTCACCTCAGATAGACAATGTGGGGGGAGGCGGAGGCTTCACTAGAAATGGACGTCTCTTTGCCTCGCAAATACCAAGACCCATTGCTGAAGCAGAAGCTGATGCTAAGGCAAAAGGGAAGAGCGTGGTGCAAGAAGAATCAGTTGCTAAAGAAACTTTGAAGACTCCTTTTGATCAAGAGGTTGATGAATTCATGCGGATAATCAAGAAAAGCGATTATAAGGTGGTGGACCAGCTTCACCAGACACCTTCCAAAATCTCCATACTATCATTGCTAATGTGCTCCGAGGCTCATCGGAACGCACTATTAAAACTCCTGCACGCAGCTTATGTGCCGGAGGAGATTACTGTCAATCAGTTAGAGGCTGTGGTTGGAAATGTCAACGCTAGTCATGGACTAGGATTTACCAACGTTGATCTGACAACGGAAGGTCACAATCACAACAAGGCTTTGCACATTACCTTGGAGTGTAAGGGTGCAGTTCTTTCTCACGTATTGGTGGACACAGGGTCATCACTCAATGTCCTACCCAAGAAAGCCCTTGTGAAGCTGGAACATGATGGATTGGCACTACGCCCAAGCAACTTGGTAGTGAGAGCTTTTGATGGTTCTAAAAGATCAGTTATGGGAGAGATAGAGTTGTCAATAATGATTGGCCCACAGGTTTTCAAAACGACCTTCTTTGTGATGGATATACAGCCTGCTTACAGCTGTCTATTGGGTAGACCATGGATACACGCCACTGGCTCCGTGACGTCAACCCTTCACCAGAAGTTAAAATTCGAGTGGGAAGTCCAAGTCATTACCATTTGTGGGGAAGAGGATATCTTCGTTAGCCAGCTGGCTACTTTCAAATACATTGAAATGGATGGGGAAATTCACGAAACCATGAGTCAAGGGTTTGAGTCCCTTAATATCAATGAAACATCTGTTGTGCTTGGGACTTCCATCACATCATATCAACAGGCCCGGAAGGTTGTTGAAGAGGGTACCGCTCAAGGCTGGGGAAAGTTGTTGCCAGTTGAGAAGAAAGAAGACCGATTCGGGTTGGGTTACAAACCAACTCGACAAGATCAACCAGAGGCAGCAACGGAGCCCAAGTTTGTCAGTGGGGGGATGCTCACCCCAAATGTTGTGAACAGTTTGAAAGATGAATCAGAAGACGAGCGCAACCTGGAAAACTGGATATGTCCGAGGATCCCGGGGAACCATGTCTCAAACTGGTCTTCCCAGGAAATTATAAGGGTTACTCCTGCAAAGTAATTATTATTTCCTGTCTTTAAGCATGCATCAAGTCCTGCATCTTGTCTAAGATGTCAGGGCTCATTTTGTAATCGGGCCATCTTGTATTTTGTGCAAATGATCAATTAATGAATATCAGGACATCTTTTGCAAATGAGTCTTTTCTTTTTCCGCTCACTGTTTTTCATTTTTCATTTTTTGTACAAAAATAAAATGGCAATGTTTTTTTAAAAATAATAACTTCATTTTCACTTTTTCTAAGCAAGATAAAACTGATCACTAAAAAGAAAAAATGTAAACCCTTGCAGAGAGTGCCCTTCAGACTGCACCGACAACAACACTGCTATGACTTCGTATGACTTTGACAATCCGATTAATCAAGCCGATGAAGGGGTTGAAGAAGATCATGAGCTACCTGAAGAGCTAGCCAGGTTGTTGAGACAAGAGGAGAATGTTATCACTCCTCATCAGGAGGAAGTTGAGACGGTTAATCTTGGTACAGAAGAAGACCTGAAAGAAGTTAAAATCGGGGCCCGTCTGCGGGATTCAGTAAAAGAACAACTTATTGGCATGCTTCGGGAGTATGTGGATGTTTTTGCTTGGTCTTATCAAGACATTCCGGGTCTGGATACCGACATTGTTATCCACAAGTTGCCTTTGAAAGAAGATTGTCCGCCAGTAAAACAGAAGTTGCGCCGTACTCGCCCGGATATGGCCATGAAGATAAAGGAAGGGGTACAAAAACAGTGGGACGCCGGTTTCCTTGCTGTAACTAGCTACCCACCGTGGGTTGCTAACATTGTACCTGTGCCTAATAAGGATGGCAAGGTGAGGATGTGTGTGGATTACCGGGATCTCAACAAAGTCAGCCCGAAAGATGACTTCCCATTACCTCACATTGATGTATTGGTCGACAATACGGCTCAGTTCTCGGTGTTCTCCTTCATGGACGGATTTTTAGGATATAATCAGATCAAGATGTCACCTGAAGATATGGAGAAGACAACTTTCATCACACCCTGGGGCACATTCTGTTATAAGGTAATGCCATTCGGACTAAAGAATGCTGGTGCCACTTATCAACGGGCTATGGTAACATTATTCCATGACATGATCCATAAAGAAATTGAATGTTATGTGGATGACATGATTGCAAAGTCCCTCACAGAAGAAAACCACCTGGTAAATCTGTTGAAGCTATTCAAGCGTCTGAGGAAGTACCAATTGAAGTTAAACCCCAACAAGTGTACATTCGGGGTGCGATCTGGTAAGCTGCTGGGATTTATTGTAAGTGAGAAAGGGATTGAAGTTGACCCTGACAAAGTTAAAGCCATTCAAGAAATGCCTGCACCAAAGATAGAAAAAGAATTTCGGGGGTTTCTAAGTAGATTGAACTACATTTCAAGGTTCATATCTCATCTTACAGCAACCTATGAGCCCTTATTCAAGCTATTGAGAAAAGAACAAACGGTCAGTTGGAATGAAGACTGCCAAAGGGCTTTTGACAAAATCAAGGAATACTTATAAGAGCCTCCAATCCTTATGCCTCCAGTTAAAGGAAGACCTCTAATAATGTACTTGACAGTATTACAAGAGTCAATGGGGTGTGTGTAGGGCCAACATGACGAGTCTGGTCGAAAAGAGTATGCAATATACTACCTAAGCAAAAAGTTTACCGACTGTGAACAACGTTATTCACTGCTCGAGTAAACTTGTTGTGCTTTAGCGTGGGCTGCTCGCCGACTAAGGCAGTATATGTTAACCCACATTACCTTGTTGATCTCAAAGATGGACCCAGTTAAGTACATATTTGAGAAGCCAGCACTTACCGGACGGGTTGCAAGATGGAAAATGATTCTCACAGAATATGACATTCAGTACACATCTCAGAAAGCCATCAAAGGCAGTGTATTGTCTGATTATCTTGCTGAGCAACCCATTGATGAATACCAGCCTATGAGATTTGACTTCCTTGATGAAGACATCATGTTCATAAAAGCAAAAGATCATGAAGAGCCTATTCACACTGAAGGGCCTGACCCGGAAGAAGAATGGACTATGATGTTTGATGAGGCTGTTAATATGAATTGTCATGGTGTTGGTACAGTACTCATTACACCTTAGGGAGTTCACATGCCTTTCTCGGCAAAACTCACCTTTAACTGCACTAACAACGAAGCTGAATACGAAGCTTGTATTATGGGTCATTAAGGAAGCCATTGACCTCAGGATCAAGACTTTAACTGTATTCTGAGATTCAGCTCTGGTAATCAATCAAACCAATGGCAAATGGTATACTCACCAGGAGCATCTGATACCTTATCGGGATTATACGAGGAGATTACTGACTTTCTTCACCACAGTCAAGCTTGAGTATATCCCTCGAGATGAAAATCAGTTTGCAGATGCTCTGGCTACCATTTCATCCATGATCAAAGTTCAAGCTGCCAACTTTGTGCCTCGGATTTCAGTATCCAGACTTGACAGACCAGCATACGTATTCTCTGCAGACCTTGCTAAAGATGATAAGCCTTGGTTCTATGACATCAAATGCTTCTTGGAGGATCAAACATACCCACCTGGGGCATCGTCCAATGATAAGTAGACATTAAGAAGGCTAGTTGGTAGTTTCTTCCTGAATGCTGATGGTTCCTTGTACAAGAGAAACTTTGATATGGTACTTCTCAGATGTGTTGATAAGATAGAAGCAGACTTGTTGATGCACGAGGTGCACGAAGGATCTTTTGGTACCCATGCTGGAGGGCATGCAATGGCTAAAAAGTTGCTAAGATCAGGCTACTACTGGATCACAATGGATGCAGACTGTTGTGCCTATGCCAGAAAGTGCCACAAGTGCTAGATTTATGCAGATAAAGTGCATGTACCTCCGAATCCTTTGAATGTGATGTCTTCACCTTGACCCTTCGCCATGTGGGGCATTGATATGATTGGTAAGATTTAACCGAATGCCCCAAACGGCCACAGATTCATCCTGGTAGCTATTAACTATTTTACCAAGTGGGTTGGAGCAGCTTCGTATGCCAATGTCACCAAGCAAGTGGTAGCCCGATTCCGGAAGAGAGATATCATCTGTCGGTATGGAGTGCCCGAGCGAATCATTACTGATAATGGTTCCAACTTAAACAAAAAAATGATGGCAGAACTCTGCCGGGACTTCAAGATCCAACATCACAATTCTTCTCCTTACAGGCCAAAGATGAATGGCGTTATTGAGGCAGCTAACAAGAACATCAAGAAGATTGTGCAAAAGATGGTGGTCACCTACAAAGACTGGCATGAAATGCTACCATTTGCTTTGCATGGGTACCGTACATCAATCATAACATCCACTGGGGCAACACCTTATCAACTTGTGTATGGTATGGAGGCATTACTACCTGTTGAAGTTGAATTACCCTCCTTACGGGTACTGATGGATGTCAAGCTGAATGAAGCAGAATGGGTCTGTTATCAGTACGAACAACTGAGTCTGATCGAAGAGAAGATGTTAGCTGTAATCCGTCTTGGGAAGCTGTACCAGAAGAGAATGAAGAAAGCCTTCGATTAGAAAGTCAGGCTTCGGGAATACCAAGTAGGAGATCTTGTGCTGAAAAGACTCCTCCCTCCTCATACAGACCACAGGGGCAAGTGGACTCCGAATTAAGATGGTCCGTTCATAGTAAAGAAAGTTTTCTCTGGTGGAGCACTGATGCTCAGTACTATGGATGGTGAAGACTTCCTGTCCCCTGTGAATTCAGATGTAGTTAAAAAATACTTCGCATAAAAATGACCCGCTGGACATAAAAATAGAATGTAAGTCAAGGCAAAAATAGGGCATCGCGGCGAGTCAAAAAATAAATAAAAGACTCGGGCAAAAATAAGGGAAAATAAATAAAAAATGTACACCCGCTGAGTTGAAAAGCCACATTGGACAACTCAGGCAAAAATGGGTATCCCGGTGAAACTTCGAAAGGTTAAAGCATCAGTCAGAATCAACCTTCTTCAGAAAGCAAGACGAGAAGAGCGTCAAGTGTCATACGGGTCATAGCAAAGGGAAGCACACTGAAGCGTCATCAACATTGCCAGCATCTTTTTGTTTCTCAATTTGTAACAATCTCCACATTTCAGGGGATTTGTTTCTTTGACTGTACTTGCCAATTCAGGGCACGCAAATTAATAAAATCAGATCTTCAGTCACACTTAGTCTCGTACATTTTTATTTTCATTTGCAAAAAAATTGTCCGATATCCTTGATATATTGTTTGCATAAAGACATATGCGCCTTTCTAAATCACATACTTACAGGAAATATATTTTCTCCCGGGAGTGTCTGAACTCCTATGATGGAATCCAGCAAGGGATACCTCGGGGTACCTGTACATTTCTTTGTCAATACAGGATTGCAGGTATTCAAAGCGCAACATGGGGCATGAAAGCTTCTCCCCAGCAAGTTGCCAAATCATTATTTCCTCAGCACATCTTCCAAGCAGCACCGGGGATGCTTTCTCCCCATCAGAGCTGTTAGGCATTACTTCTCCAGCACTTTCTCTGGAGCAGCATCAGAGGAGGGGCTCATTTCCCCAGCTAAGTCCATCATCCTCAAAAATCACTAGGAAGTTCGTTCAGTGATCATTCCTCCCCAGCCAAGTGCCAGGCAGGGAATCATCTCCCCGCAGAGCTCCAGCCTCTATCCAAAAGAACAATGTCTGAAGATCTCACAACAAAGTGACGAAAGCTACCACAGCCCCCAGTTGGGTTCCTCATTATCAAGATTGTTCTATCAGTGGCCTATTTTCCCAAGCAGAATCATCTATATCAGATCTACCAATGGTCTCATCCCCAACTGGGACATTCTTTCAAAGCAGATCAGCCAGAGATCTTCAGCAACACTACAAGAAAAAAGGCATATTGCGACGGTTATTTTGGCAGGTTACGACGGTTAAAACCGTCGTAATTTTAAACTCACGACGGTTACAACACTGTCGTAGAAACGTGCGTCGCGAGGCCATATCACGTCGGTTGTAAAAACCGTCGTACCAACTTTCGTTCAAGCTTACGACAGGTAAGGAATTGTTGTAATCTTCATATTGCGACAGTTCTAACCGTCGTAACTTTTCATATTATTTTTATTTTTTTGGTTGATTACGACGGTTCTAACACTCACAACTTTTTGTTCCACATGTGCATTTGCAGGTAAATCTGTAGGAAAATTCCTTTTACACAAGTAAATCCGCAGGAAATTTCCTTTTCCACAAAATATTCCGCAGGTAATTTATATTTAAAATTAAAAAAAAATAGCTTGAAGAAATATGAAAAAAATGGGGCAAAAAATCACTTATATTATTCATTAAACTAAACATATATTTTATATTACATTTATACAAGCAACATGTATCATATTATAATTACATTCAGATAAAGAATTTGAGAATACATAGGTGCTCGAGTTCCGCATTCCATAATGTAGATAATCTTTGAGATATCCATTAAATAATTCATGTGTCCGAACTGTCGATGCCACGAGCATGGTGGAGCTGCAATACAACAATGAAAAAAATGATTAGAAGGAACACTATTGTTCTTCAGTGAAGATAGTCACGCCCTCACAAACCAAGTCATATTGTTCTTCAGCCGATGCCTAAGAAATTTGAGGAGAATCTATTAACAAAAGATCCCCTAGAACTCTTATACATGAATTAAGTGTTTGATTATAAGGAGAGAGAAAAACACAGGAGTATTCATAAATGTATCTCCAATATGACATGGAACTCACTATTTTATTCAAGTAGTTCTCAAGTATGGGAAATAAAAATGAGACATTGTCGTTTCCATTTTTATCCATTATCAATATAACAAAATTAATCATTTTGTCTCTAATATCAGCATTTAGATCAGCCTGCAAATCAAATCAACCACATAGTCAAAAGTTATTTGTCAAATAAATACTTGCTTTACAAAAATTACCATGTAGAAAATGATAAAAGCATAATATATTTTTATTATATATTGTATACTTCTTTTCATATGATACAAATAGTCACAAGTAGAATAGATACAACAACATAGTCACCACCAGAATAGATACAAACACTACCATCAATAGAGCATAATATACTTCTTTCATTATGAATCTCAATAGGGTATGTAAATATATTATTAATAAGACAGGTACCGGGCTATCACTAACACCTTTCACAAGCTCTGATATAAGTGGGTTAACACCTTCTTCATCAATAATCAAGGCTATTGTTTCAGCATCCTTCTTAGCAGAAGTTTGAACCTCCTAGAATTTCAATAATAAAAAAAATTTCCCAAAGAGCATATGCATTGAAGGCCCTGTCATGTACCACCAAATTTCCCCAAGAGTCTTTGGAGTATTTGCCACAATAGTTTTCCACACGTTTAATGCAGCCTACAAAAAGAAGCATTTTGTTTTGATACTTGAGACATATATTCCAAATTGGTAATCAACCTTGTCAAGAAAAAAGTGATGAGTAAATAAATTGTTACCTGGTGTACTGACAAACTAACATTTGCTCAAACCATATACAATGCAGCAAAAGTACTTCATTGCGCTTATCACGCCCTAGAATCTCAATGATGGCACTCCCATTAGCCTCAGTACTAGAACCTTCATCATCACCTCCCCCCTCAAGTAAAGCTTTACCATAATTCCCAGCAACCTGGTAGGAATAAACATGCTCATAAATCAAATCAGATTTGGTGATTGGGTTGCTGTAATACTTTGAATAATATAATGGCTTAGTTTTGCCGCATTTAAATTGTTTAATGAAGTAACCTAGCCACTTGTACTTACTGTTAAACAAAGAAGAACAAATAATGTATGAAACAGTTCAAAACATGCACTTACTGCAATGGTAAAAAATTTCATGATATCATCAACTTCTTCACTAATGGCAGTCCTTCCAGCAACAAATTTGGGATTTCCATTTAAAACATTTGTGTGGCTAGAAAAGCATCTACCATTCCATAGTCATAACACAACATGTCAATAATGATGTGATTAATGTTTAATGAGTTATAACTGACGAAAAAGAACAACTCGAGATTACCTGCCCAAGAGGACTACGAGCACTAATCAATGCATGTAACATCTAGTACTTCAATAGACGTGCTCAAAAATATTTCCAAAGCTCCTGCTACCTTGCTGCATATGAAAACCCAATCAAAATTGAGGTAGAGAGAAAAACTGAAATTTATCCTAAAATCTTACAGGCATTAGGCTAAAATCTATCACCAACAGAATACTTCCTTAAATTTTAATTGAAAGTTAGCCTAAAATCAAGTGTTATTTTCTAACTAATGTGCATATAAATCTAGACTGATGTATTATTAAAATGAAATGTATTACTAAAACTAAGGTATCTAGTAATATATTTTAGACTAGATCTAATGTCTAATAGCATACTACACAACTGATGCATATGAAAAAATGAGAAACATGGAGTTACAGTACATACATTAGCATTAACATGTGGTTTCTTTTCCTAAAATGTCTAATATGAAAAAAATTAGTTTTCTTACTACTTAAAATATAACCTAAAATAATGTTGCTACTTGAAATCTAACTAACCAAACATGGTAGTTTAGTAATGCTAGATATCAATTTGAAAAATAACATGTCATATTTGCTAAGTTAGAACTATTAATTCCCAGTATGCCACAATTTTTACATTGCATCATGGTGATCCTTTCCACTCACTTGGACTGAATTCTTTTTAATTTATGGCAATGAAATAAAGATTGACAGCATGTTCATGACTTATTTGCAAAAGCTTTACACTAGTCCCAAAAAATCACGAGTCCAAATCGAATTCAAACATAGAATAAATTGGCCTGGGAACACACAAAATCCAACATGAAAAATCCTATATTCAAACTACACAATAATAATATGGTATATGGATCTACCAAAACACAGTTCAATAATGAATAACAAGGTATGTCATGCAACAACATAGTAAAACCAAGAAAGCTTAGTAGAAAAACCACACTTTATTTATACCAAAATCAACTCACTTAGAATTCATCTTATATGCTTTCAGCAGGTACATAATTTAGTAGTATATTCTTATTTCCAAATGCTACCAATGCCAACAACAAATTCAAAAGCAAGTTTATAACATAACAGTTGCAATAAGCACATTGAACATCACAAAACAACCCCTCACTCATCTATCATCATCTTCTCCTAATCATGCAACAAAGAAACGAAACAATACACAATAGACTCATGCAATCAACACAGTAAAACTACAAACCGAAACAACAAGCGAAAAGCAAGGAACCGAAAAAAATATTCAAATGTTACCGATGTCGAATGGCTAACGCGGAGCATATATAATAGTAGCATAGTGTCGTCACTTTCATTCAAACCTCAAAGCGGCTCCTTGTCTCACCAGAACACAATCGGCTGAGTGATTCAACTAAACACGGTATTAGCGCATTAATAATGTTGCTCAATCTGCACTGAGTAAAATGTCAATGTAACATGAATGCATCAAACCAATGTCAACTATCACGTATCCTCTTGAAGAAGAGAAAATCAAGAATATAAAATTTGTAATGATCTAATAAAAACTTTCCATGTAATCTTGTTAACTTGATCGATCAACCCCGTCATGAGACAAGTCACAAGCCTCTGGTTTCAAAGAAGTCACACGATATGTTTTGAACTTATCAGTGAAAATATGAAACAAAATAGAGAGTAATCTTAAACCATTTAGGTCACACAAAAAGCGCTTTATGGAGATACCCTGGTCAAGCACCCAATTAACCCTTCATCGGAATTGGTGCTCCATAAGACAAGATAAAACTCAGGTTTGTTGTGAACCTAAGGCAAAAGTAACGCAAAGTTGAAACAAAGAAGAAATGGTTTGATACCTGCAAACAAGAAAGGGTTAGATTCGTACTCAGAGTAGAGAAAATTGAAGGAGAGTTTGTACAGGTTGAAGGAAACTCATACATAAGATGAAGGAGAGCTCGTTGTTGAATGAGAGCATGTATAAGAGTGACAAATCATACACAGAAGAGATGCTCGTATGTTTGGGAAGAAAGGGTTAAGGTTTTGATGGAAAGAATCGTACAGAATACCATCTACTCCTGTTAGGTTAGAGTTTAGATTTTTCACTTAATGTTATTATATTAATTATTATTAAAATTGAAAAGGTGGGAAAATATAAATGAAAAAAATGTGGGAAAGTAAAGAAATAAAAAAAAGTAGTGATTATGATCTACTAAAGTAGTTGCGACAGTTTGTCATAACCGTCGCGGGTGTGAATAAAGGGTGGTTCTTTGGTAACTGACGCAATTAGTTTACACAATATGCCTAAAAAATCTGTGACGGTTGGCCCAAACCATCGTGATAACTGTCCTAGTCCAATAATAAGGACGATTTTGTGATAACTGTCGCAAAAAATATGCGACAATTGACCCTAACTGTCGTGACAACCATCGCCATCCAGGAATAAAGACAGTTTTGTGATAACTGTCGCAACTCAAGTGTCGTAAATCTCATTTTTTCTTGTAGTGCTACGGGATCCGAATCCCGGATTGGTATCTTTGCATAAACATAGCATTCGCATCATATTTCCCCAGAGTGTAGCATTCCGTTTAATACGGAGCATTACGATAAAAATCAAACATATTGCATAATCACAAGCCATGTTTTGAATCAGTCACCTGTGAATACTGACATACCATCAACAACATACATAATACCTCTCAAATTCCCCGGCAGAATGCCGAAGCATCTTCTTTGCATTTCCCAGATACAAATGCATGCTCCTTTTGACACTCGTCCGTGTCATCTTTCCCCAGAAAGTCACCATAATATTTTTACAAAACAGACACTTATACATTACAGATACTTCTCGACACTCGTCTGTGTCATATCCCCAGCAGAAAGCCAAAGCTTCCCCTTTGCACTCACAAATACATGTTCATATACCCTCTTCTCGACACTCGTCCGTGTCATCTCATATCATCCCCTGTAGATGTATCTATACACTTTCCTGACACCCGTCCGTGTCACCTATCCCCAGCACAGTTGCCTAAACAATTGTTTATAATACACTTCTCTCGACACCCGTCCGTGTCATCCTATCACCGCAGGTCATCCAACACCTTTTATACCTATAAGTTCATAACTTATACATTCTCTCTTTTGACACCGGTCTGTGTCACACTTTTCCCTAGCAAGTCAAACACTCGTCTGTGTCTTGCTCATACTTCACAATACTGGTTTTACTTATACAAATACTCGTCCGTATCTTGTATACCCTTATTCCCCACAAATTCGACATTCGTCCGTGTTCTTTGTTAATCGGTTGGTACTCGTCCATACCATCATCTCTGAACATGCGTCAGCGTTTGTTTCTACCGATACTCGTCCGTATCGTAGTCTTAAGGATGCTCTTCCGCATCTTTAATCTATACACCGTGTCAAACACTTATACCTTTTCTTTCTTGAATTTAGATACTCGTCTGTATCTACCATTCCCCAGAGGAGTCCCCAGCAAATCCCAACAAATTATTTCTTTTCTATCTGACATTCGTCCTATGTCATGATACTTCCGGCAGCCGTACCCTGCCAGGTGATCGTCCTGCACCTTTTGATGATCGTCCTTCATCATTCCCCCAGCAGAGTCTCCATTATTGGAACCCTTTCGTATCCGACATTCGTCCTATGTCGTGATATTTTAGCAGCCGTCCCCTGCTAGGTGATCGTCCTTCACCTTTTGATGATCGTCCTTCATCACTTTTTATCTGATGGTCGTCCCCATCGTTGATCTTGTTATCTGACATTCGTCCTATGTCATGATAAACCCTGAGAGCAGCCGTACCCTGCTAGGTGATCATCCTTCACCCCTTGACGATCGTCCTTCATCATGCTTATCCGATGGCCATCCCCATCGTCGACCTTTTCTATCCGGCATTCGTCCTATGTCGTGATACTTTTGGCAACCGTACCTTGCCAGGTGATTGTCCTTCACCAATATATGATCGTCCCTCATCTTATCCCCAACAGAGTAGTCGTCCCCTGCTAGGTGATCGTCCTTCACCTTTGATGACCGTACCTCGTCATTTATTTCATTAACCCGATGGTCGTCCCCGTCATTTACTTTACTTATAATCCCCAGAGAACCTTGTTACCTTTACCTGATGGTTGTCCCCATCATAATCTCTTCCATCTCCCCAACATGTCGGTCGTCCCCGTCATTGTTGTATCCCCAGCAGTCGTCCTCTGCTCGACGGTCGTCCTCCGTCGCCCGCACTTTATAATCATGCTTTACTTCCTTTTACAATTTATATCCCTTTTCTTCTTCATTCAGTGAGTGCAAATTTTGGACTTTCTTTGGTATTCAACCACAAGTTATCTTGTTTGCCTGTTAAGCCGTCGCTTACATCCTACACAGCTAACTCAGGTTTGAATAGGGGCAGCTGTAAACACCCCAAATTTTCCCTCACTCATTTCACCATGGCTTGTGATTCTTTTCATTTGCATAAGTTCAATCATATCATCTCATATTGCATTCTTGCTTCACTGCATTGGTTCAAAGTCATCTGCATCTAGGGTTTGTGATCTGAGCAATCCATGAGCCATCTGAGCCACTCCAAGGGTCTCCAATCATCTCAAGAGGGTCCATGTATGTTCAAGCATCATATTATATCCTCCCAAGATCAAGGAAGTCAGAAAATCACAAGAACTGAGAAAGGCATGGAAGCAGGGCCAAGCTTAACTGCATAGATGACCTAAAATTAGGGTTTTGGTTTCAGAGGCCACAACTCCAAATTTTTTGGTCATTCTTGTTTCTATTGGTCATTATATGTTATAAGGTTCATACATACCAATTTTCATGAAGAAATTCAATGGGGAAGGCATCTGATCAATAAATGACTTCTTGAGCAAGTCAGTGCAAAATCAGGGTATCTGAGGCCCCCAATCATCCAACCAAAGGGCCTTCTCCATCATTTTTGGTGTATATGATCTTTATTTGGTCTTAGAAGAAGTTAGAAGTTCACAAAATTGAAGAATTACAAGTCATTTGCAAAGTTGCCATTTTGGGAAAGTGACTTGTAATGCAAACTTGCCATTTTGGGAAAGTTTTTCAACCTCCTCTTTTTGATTCAAAAATGCTTCAAATGAAAAATTCTT
This sequence comes from Lathyrus aphaca, assembly GCA_963966055.1. Taxonomy (NCBI): domain Eukaryota; kingdom Viridiplantae; phylum Streptophyta; class Magnoliopsida; order Fabales; family Fabaceae; genus Lathyrus; species Lathyrus aphaca. Next base: position 255,145,130 of record OZ014524.1, on the reverse strand, counting down.
GGTCATGAAAGTTGTAGATTGGATCATTCCCTTTTCAAAAAGTACAAAAACTTGATCTAATTCATCATAGAACTCAAGTTATGGCCTTGCAAAGTTGGGAAAAATCATAAAATTTCACTTATGTACCAAAGAGGGAAACTTGCAAAAACTCATGTCAAACCAATTTGTGACCTCAAAGTGACTTCTAAACATTACACAAGCATCATACATGACCTATAATTCAGAATTGCTCAAAGAATTCTCCAGTGTCATGCCTTGATCATCAAGATTTCTCAAAGGGGGCCAAAACATCACCTAATTGCAAAACACCCCATAACTTTATTCCCACATACTGAATTGCCTCCAGATTGAATTTGTGGACATCCATGAAGTCAGCTGCGCATGGACATGCCCAAAGACCAGCTGTATTCTTGCCCATACCTCAAGTACAAATCATGTTGACATTTTGGCAACTTGCCCATACCAATCACCACAGTCCACCACCCACTCTCTGGCTTATCCAGACTTTACAAGCATGCTTCAAGGATTGATTTTCATAAGACACACAAGCCAAGAGCTCCAAGAACTCAACATTCCACAAAACTCTCCAACTTGCAAAACCTTTCGAATCTCTCAGCTCACTCACTCAAGCTTAAAACAAATTCCACCATTCATCTCTAAATCACTCACTGATCACAAACCAACCATTGAAACAACCAAAAACACCTCACAAACCAAATACAATTTCTGAGCAGTTGGGTTACAAACTCACAAACTAGCCACAAAACACTCCAACCAAGCATCAAAGCTTCATCAGGAGTTCAAGAGGAGTGGTTTGCGCAAAGAGAGGTGGCCAGAAAGCTCAAGAACTGAAAGCTCAATCTCAGGTATCATCAAGAACAATTTTTCCAGAAACCTCTTTTCATGTTATAGAAATGTTCTTCATGCTTCACTGATCACACTGCACTTTTCATTTTTGAAAATGATTGAGAAATGAGCTTGTATCGTGCTTCTGAAATTTTTGCAGTTTTGGATGTTTGATTCGAATCTTGTGTTTGAGGCATGATAAATTTGTTTTGGTGATTGATTCTTATTTAGAATTGTTAGGGGAGTGATTCTGGAGAGTTAGAGGGTTTGATTTAGCCTAGGGAAGAAGTTGGAAGTTTGTCTCGCCGGAGATGACCGGAACCACTGTTCCGGTCATCTGAAGTTGATTAACCCTAATTAGGGTTTAGGCCCAGTTTGAATAATAGCCCTTGGATTGAGCTTTCGCGCGCGCAGTGAATGGCTCAGATTGCTTCATTAAGCCCTAATCTTAATTAATTATATTAATTAGTATTAATTAATTCAAAAAATCCAGTTTGAATTCTGACCACTAGATCATGCGCGCAGTCAGTTCCCGCCCCCTAGGTTTGAATCCTGGCCCTCAGATCAGCATACTTTGCATTTAAATTCATTTTATTTTCATTTTATTTGCATTTCTTTGTTCATTTTATTTAAAATAGCAAAATGCTTTCAAAAAAATTTATTTTTTGCATCATGACTTTAAATATTTTTCTCATTCTGAAAATAATTTTTATTTTATTTTTTGCATAAAATTTGTATTTTTAAAATATTTAAATGTTTATTTTAATTAATTATTGGAAATTAATTAATTAAAATACCATTTATGTTTCTAAAAATCACCAAAAAAATCACATTGCTTCTTGACACATTTAGAGACATTATCAAACCAATCATACAAATTTCTTTTTGGTTCTTGACCCATTTTGACATTTTCTTTGGATTTAGGGTTCTTAATAATCAATATTTTTGACCCTAACTTAGAAAAATCCTTTCTGTCTAACCATGAAGGGGTTGATAGTGATTCTTTTTGCATTGCATCCCACATATCATTTAGTTTCTAGGATATTTGGCATGAATTTATATTTCATTTTTGATTTGTTTTGCATTTTTCCTTGTGAGGTACCTTAAAACCCTAGCAAACTTAGGAAAATCATAGGTCCCTTAGGGTTTAGCTTCTGACCTTCCCCTTTGGGCAGTGAACTTGTATAGGTTTAGGGTACCTTTGATCCCATTTTCAATTTTTTACATAAACCCTAATCTTTGCCTTCATTTGCATTCATTTCTCATATGCTTGCATACATGAACTTGCCATGACATTTTGTGCATCCACATGACATTTAAGACATCTTAGGACACATTAGAATCATGTTTAATCATTGCATCATCCATTTTCCATGTTATGCATCCATTTCATTTCATAAGTTTTCCTGAACTTTCTTGCTTCCTTTCATGTCCCACATCTCTTGGTATGCTTTTGTATCATCCCATAGCATCATTAGCATCATGAACATGCTTCTGATTTTGGTTTGCATCCTTGCATCTCATCTCATTTTCATTTCATTTCATTTCTTGTTGCTAACTTTTCAGGTGGTAAGTGTTTGGGAAGTGAATTTGCCTTCACTTCTCGTAACCTCTTCTCATCTCTCTTATACATTCATTGCTGCATTTTTACTTTTGAATTAGAGTGAGCTTGCTCATTCATGCTCCTTTCTCTCTTTCTTTCTCCAAGCAACTTATCTTCTTAAGTGAAGTAAGTTGACTTGCTTCCTTCTGCTTCTCCTCCTTTCATATGCTTCTTCCTTGGTGGCTCTCTTGAAGATCTTCTTGCAAGCCTCATAAACCCTAGGAATACCCAAGCATGATCACAATTAGGGTTTGATTAGTCCCCCATTAGTTTTACCTTTGTGACATCTTTGAGTCTTTTCCTCTCATCACTTAATCAAGGACTAAACCTTAAAGGTTTTAAGGCTTTGTGATTAAGGTTATGCATGTATCCTTCTATTAGGATGGAGTGTATAACTTTAATCCTAAGTGTTAAACCCTTAATGTGTTTAAACCCTTTAATCAATTCACCTAATAATCACTAAGACATCAAGCTTTTAACTTGGGCCTTGCATTAGGGTTCTAATTCTTCCTTAATTGGTTAAGAAGGACTAACCCTAGCGTTAATGGACAAGTCCCCCTCAAGTTGTCTTACAAACCATAAAACCCACTTCTTAATCTTACCATTAACTAAAATCCACTTTAATAAAGGCTTGTTTTGTCATGAGGTTAATCCCTAATCATGGATTAAGTTGAGGAGCCTTCCTCAGCTTGAATGTTCTCATCTATTATCCTTCTATTAGGATGGTGTAATGGGTCCATTAAATCCTTGATTATGGCTTAAACTCATTACCTAACACCAAAAAAAACTCCAAAAACATCTAAACAATTGCAAGTAGGTTAATGATCTTAATCCTACATCATGGTGGTTAAGTGTGAGGTGTTTATCTCATACTTAGGGTATTCTCATTACCCCTAATTAGAGGGAGGATGTGATGAGTTTACTAACCCTTGGTTTAGGCTTAAGCTCATTTTCTTATGACAAACACAAAAAGCAATAAAAGACTGAAAATATCAAAAACAAACAATAATCGTCTCCTCCGGGATTCTTTTCTCACCTCATTCACTCATAAACGAGAACTCGCTTCTTCCGTCTAATGCAAGACAGTTAGCACCTGAGCCAGACAGGTCATACACTTGAGCATAGGCAAGTAAGCATTTCATCAAGTCAATTTACCTTTCAGTCTCTTTAAGTCGAACTATGGTGTTCTGACTTCCTCATTGCACGAGAGGATACGTAGGCATAACTTAACAATTATCGAACAAAAGTCTCTGTATATTTCCCCTCTTCCAACTTTATTCTTTTAAGCCTCATTGTCTTGAGCTTTGGACTCTTTCCTTACACTGACACTCCTTTTATTCACTCCACATTTCTTTTACACTGACACTTGCATTCTGTTCCAGCTTTTTTTTTTTGCACACAAAATAGCACAGACACTACCCTTTTAAACACAAACTTTCAAGCGTGGATCCCGTCGAGTACGACGGACAATCTGGGTGCTAATACCTTCCCAGGTTGTAACCAACCCCCTTTCTCAATTTCTCTGGTTCTCAACCGTCTTATCCATCTTTTCTTAGGTTTATGCAGCATTACCTTTCCTTCGGGATAAAAATGCCTAGCTGGCGACACTTTTCATCCTTTCTCCTTTCGCCGACCGTTCGCGTCTGTACCCCTCTTGGCCCGGTGTCATTTGGTGGGAGCGACAATGGGCTGGATAATTCTTTTCATGGACTCTCAATTGTCTAGAAGCATAAGCTACTATTTGACCTCCTTGCATCAAAACACCTCCTAATCCTATCTTGGAAGCATCGTAAAATACTTCATAAGATTTGTTAGGATCGGGAATGATCAAAACTGGAGCAGTTGTCAATTTCTCTTTCAACCATACAAAACTTTGCTCACAACTAGAATCCCATTTTTAAACGAAGTCCTTTCTTGTAAGCTTAGTTAATGGTAACGTCACCTGAGAAAAACCTTTAATGAACCTTCTGTAGTAACCTGCCAAACCTAAGAAACTTCTCGCTTCTGAAACATTTTTTGGTCTTGTAGATGTTTAAGAATTGGCAGAATTTTTGACCAAACAAGAAATGTTAAATTCAGTTCAGAATGTCCTATCAGATGTTGGGACATTAGCAAACAGAGTATGTGAACTTATTTCAGGATGTCTCATCAGATGTTGGGACATTGTGTAAATGACTAAGTTCAGTTTTGTCAGGATGTCCCAACAGATGTTGAGACATCTCAGACCTGCTACCAGAATTAATTATTGATTAACAGATCAGAGATATTTAAGGAGAACTATCTGGAATTAATTAATGCTGGATAAAAACAGAACAAGGCGCATCTGTAGGGAGTTTTTAATTGAAGATTCAGATTAAAACAGAAGACCTAATGCACCTAGAATATAGGAGGTAACAAACCCTAAATTCAAGGTGACAGTTGCTGCACATTAGGGCTGGATCATTCTACAGAAAGCCCAAAATTCAGATACCTATTTAAACAACAGAAACTCATAGAATTGAGTACGAATTTCAGAAGACCAAATAGGGTGTCTAGTGTTTTAATAGCAGGTTGTTTTTATGTACCACTTTATGAGCTTTTAAGCAAAAGTGCATTTGTGACTTGATTGAAACTGTTAAGTAAGATCAAGCTGTTTTGTTTGAAGGATGTCTTCAATTTCAGTAAACTTGTAAACTTGATCACTGGGTGATTGAGGGAGAGTGAGTAGGGTACTCTTATCTAAGTGAGTCTTAGGTAGAAATTGCATTGGGTAAGTATTAAGTGATAGATTAAACAGGGTGGTTTAAGTCTAGAATTAATATTACTAATAGTGGATTTCCTCCTGGCTTGGTAGCCTCCAGATGTAGGTGTGGTTATACACTGAACTGGGTTAACAAACTTCTGTGTTGTTTACTTTTCCTGCTGTTTAAGTTTTGGTTAAATTTGTCAAATGTCCTATTAAGTGTTGGAACATCTCTTAGGACATCTCATTACAGAATTTCAATTGGCATCAGAGCAGGCACCCTGCCTGTTTATACTGGGTGAGATCTAGGGAAAACAAATTCTGTAACATGGACAGAGATATAGGGTCAGTAAATAGACCACCTATACTGGATGGTTCTAATTATGACTACTGGAAGCCAAGAATGACTGCATTCTTAAAGTCACTTGACAACAGGGCATGGAGAGCAGTAAATGTTGGATGGAAACATCCTGTTCAAGACACCAAAGATGGATCAATAGTTCTGAAACCTGAAGAAGAATGGAGTAAAGAGGAAGAAGATTCAGAACTAGGCAACTCAAAAGCCCTAAATGCTTTATTCAATGGCATTGATAGAAATATTTTCAGACTAGTGCATCATTGTGAGCTGGCCAAAGATGTGTGGGATACCCTCAAGACAACTCATGAAGGAACATCAAAAGTAAAAATGTCAAGACTTCAACTTCTCACCACCAAGTTTGAAAACTTGAGAATGAAGGAAGATGAATCAATTCATGAGTTCTACATGAACATGTTGGATATAGCCAATACTTCTGGAGCCTTGGGAGAAAAGATGACTGATGAAAAGCTTGTAAGGAAGATTCTCAGATCTTTGCCAAAAAGATTTGACATGAAAGTCACAGCAATAGAAGAAGCTCAAGACATATGCTCCATGAAAGCTGAAGAACTCATTGGTTCCCTTCAAACTTTTGAAATGGGAATGAATGACACACATGCTAAAAAGAACAAAAGCATAGCCTTGGTTTCAAATACAGATGAAGAAGAAGATGATGAACCAGCAAATGATAAAAGCTTATCAGAAAACCTTGCTTTGATTGGAAGACAATTCAAACAGATTCTCAGAGGAATGGAAGGAAAATCCAAACCTAGTGGAAGAAACACAAACTCTGAGAACAGAAGACCTTATGATGCTAACAAAAGATTAAAGTATGCTGAAAAGACCAGTCAAGATAAAGGAGTCAAATGCCATGAATGTGAAGGATATGGACACATCAAGTTTGAATGTCCTACCTACTTAAAGAGGCAAAAGAAAGGACTCTCTGTGACCTGGTCTGATGAAGACTCAGGAGATTCAGAAGAAGAATCAGCTAAGCACATTACTGTTTTAGCTGGACTGTGTGAATATGATAGTGATTCCAGCTGTGGAGAGCTTACTTATGCAGATCTTGAGCAAGCTTTCAAGGATCTGTACAAGAGAAGTACTGAAATATGCAGTGAGGTCATAAAGCTAAAGAAGCAGAATGAAGTACTAGAAGAGGAGAAAGCAAGTGATCAAGAAATCATTGATACCTTGAAAAGTGAAGTAACTCTTCTCAATTCTAAGCTGGAACATATGTCCAAATCTGTGAGAATGATGAACAGCAGCTCAAATACACTGGATGCTATTCTCTGCAATAATAAACATTCTGGGGACAAAAGTGGACTGGGATATAACAGAGATGAAGCCAGCTCTAGCAAAGCTACTTCAAAAATTACACAGTCAAACAAGATGTCCCAACAGATGCTTCAACATCAGAACACAAAGACAAACATAATGTTCCAACAGATGTCTCAACATTCTGGAAAGAACAAGATGAAGAAGAAGTATCAAAGATGGAGATGCCATCACTGTGGAAGATTTGGACATATCAAACCTCACTGTTATAAGCTACATGGATATCCAAATCAGATGTATCAGCAACCCTCCAAACAGAAAGTAGAAGGTACCAAGAAAGTGCTTAGACATCAAAGAAATCAGCAACCTCCTAAGCAGAAGACAGAGGTCATCAAGAAGGTTTGGAGACCAAAAGCTGACATTCAGACTGATCAAAGCCACAGTCCCAAGAACCAGATCAACAATCAAGCTTTGAGATCAGCTGAACAACACACAGGGCAGAGGCATCAAAAGAAATCTCAACTCATCTGGTCAAAGAAAAGTACTGCATACATAGCACATACATCACTGAAAGTATCAGCTAGAGAAGACTGGTATTTTGACAGTGGATGTTCAAGGCACATGACTGGGTTGAAGAATCTGCTAGTGAACTTAAAATCACATTCATCCAGGTATGTAACTTTTGGAGATGGAGCTAAAGGAGAGATCAAAGGAGTTGGAACCTTGGACTGTCAAGATGTTCCAAGACTAGATGATGTATTGCTAGTTAAAGGGTTAACTGCTAACCTGATCAGTATAAGTCAACTATGTGATCAAGGATACAGTGTAAACTTTACAAAAACTGAATGCATAGTGACTAACCAAGAGCAAGAAGTTGTCATGAAAGGTGCAAGGTCAAAAGACAACTGTTACATGTGGGAGCCATTAGACTTCAGTCCCACTTCAACTTGTTCTCTAGCTAGAGAAGAAGAAGTAAAACTATGGCACCAAAGGCTAGGTCATCTTCATTTCAGAGGCATAAAGAAGATCATATCTATGGATGCTGTAAGAGGTATTCCCAAACTGAAGATTGATGATGGAAAAATATGTGGTGAATGTCAAATAGGCAAACAAACCAAGATGTCCCATCCAAAGCTCCAACATCTGACAACTTCCAAAGTTTTGGAACTTTTACATATGGATCTTATGGGACCTATGCAGGTTGAAAGTCTTGGTGGTAAGAGGTATGCCTATGTTGTGGTTGATGATTTTTCAAGATATACATGGATAAACTTCATCAAAGAAAAGTCAGATGTATTTGATGTATTCAAAGAATTATGTCAAAGATTGCAAAGGGAAAAATCCAGCTGTGTGATCAGAATAAGAAGTGATCATGGAAAAGAATTTGAGAATCAAAAGTTCTTAGATTTCTGTTCTTCAGAAGGAATCAACCATGAGTATTCCTCTCCTATCACTCCTCAACAGAATGGGATTGTTGAAAGGAAGAATAGAACTATTCAAGAATCAGCAAGAGCTATGATCCATGCTAAAAAGTTACCTCTGTATTTCTGGGCTGAAGCTATGAACACTGCATGCTACATCCATAACAGAGTTACCTTGAGAAAAGGAACCCTGTCCACAATATATGAAGTCTGGAAGGGCAGAAAACCCACTGTGAAGTACTTTCATGTGTTTGGAAGTAAATGCTATATTCTGGCAGATAGGGAGCAAAGGAGAAAAATGGATCCTAAAAGTGATGAAGGGATTTTCCTTGGATACTCTATAAACAGCAGAGCATATAGAGTATTTAATTACAGAACAAAGGTTATCATGGAGTCCATAAATGTGGTAATTGATGATGTTTCTACAGATGTCCCAGAAGATGTTGGAACATCTGCTGATGTCAAGATTGAAGCTGAAGAAAAGAATGATCAATATAACTTCACTCAAAATGATACAAGGTCAGAAGATTCAAGCAAACCTCCCTCCATCAGAATACAGAAGGATCATCCCAAAGATTTGATAATTGGTGATCTCAACAGAGGAGTGAGCACTAGATCAAGAGAAGTGATTTCATGTTCTTGTTTTGTTTCCAAAATAGAACCTAAAAATGTCAAGGAAGCTCTCACTGATGAATACTGGATTTGTGCTATGCAAGAGGAATTAGGTCAATTCACAAGGAATGAAGTGTGGAATCTTGTACCTAGACCTGATGACATAAATGTGATTGGTACAAAATGGGTGTATAAGAACAAGTCAAATGAACAAGGAATTGTTACAAAGAACAAAGCTAGACTTGTGGCTCAAGGATACACTCAAATTGAAGGGGTAGACTTTGATGAAACCTTTGCACCAGTAGCAAGGCTTGAATCAATAAGACTACTGTTGGGAATTGCTTGTATCTTAAAGTTCAAGCTATTTCAAATGGATGTGAAAAGTGCCTTTCTTAATGGTTATCTTAATGAAGAGGTATATGTAGAACAACCTAAAGGATTTGTTGATCCAAGCTGTCCAAATCATGTATACAAACTCAAGAAAGCACTTTATGGTCTGAAGCAAGCTCCAAGGGCATGGTATGAAAGACTTACCACATTTCTTGTCAAGCAAGGATACAGAAAAGGTGGGATTGATAAAACCCTGTTTGTTAAAGATGAAGAAGGAAATGTCATGATTGCACAAATATATGTTGATGACATTGTGTTTGGTGGGATGTCTGATAAGATGGTCAAACATTTTGTCAAGCAGATGGAAGCTGAATTTGAAATGAGTCTAGTAGGTGAATTAACCTATTTTCTTGGTCTGCAAGTTAAGCAAATGGAAGACTCAATGTTCATCTCACAAAGCAAGTACTCCAAGAACATAGTGAAGAAATTTGGAATGGAAAATGCTTCTCATAAAAGAACTCCTGCTCCTACACATTTAAAGCTGACTAAAGATGAGAAGGGTGAGAATGTAGATCATAGTTTATATAGAAGCATGATTGGAAGCTTGTTATACTTGACTGCTAGCAGACCAGATATTGCATTTGCAGTAGGAGTTTGTGCAAGATATCAAGCTGATCCAAAAGTCAGTCATCTCAATCAAGTCAAGAGAATCCTTAAATATGTTAATGGTACTTGTGACTATGGCATAATGTACTTTCATGGTTGCAAACCTATTCTCACTGGCTTCTGTGATGCTGATTGGGCAGGAAGTGCTGATGACAGAAAAAGCACTTCAGGAGGATGCTTCTTTCTAGGAAACAATCTGATTTCTTGGTTCAGTAAGAAACAGAATTGTGTATCTTTATCTACAGCTGAAGCTGAATACATAGCAGCAGGTAGCAGTTGTTCTCAGTTGGTTTGGATGAAGCAGATGCTCACTGAGTACAATGTCCCACAGGATGTCATGACATTGTACTGTGACAACTTAAGTGCAATCAACATATCTAAAAATCCTATTCAACATAGCAGGACAAAGCATATTGATATCAGACATCATTTCATCAGAAATCTTGTAGAAGAGAAGGTGATTTCATTGGAGCATGTTGCTACAGATCTGCAATTAGCTGATATCTTTACCAAAGCATTGGATGCTACACAATTTGAGAACTTAAGGGGCAAACTTGGAATATGTTTATGTGATATTTAGCAGTTAATGAGATGTGCCAACATGTCTTATGACATTGCATGGCATAAGTTCCAGATGGCAAAGCTAGTCTGGACAAGATCCTTGGGAATTCCATTCTTAATCATTTGGACTGTAACGGCTACTTATTTAGTAACTACTTATAAGAAGCTATCAAGATTCTCATCATATCATCACAAGCGAATCACATTAACTCTCAAATCTTCAGAAATCATAAACCCTAAAGCTGTTCATCCTTCTTCCTCTACAATGTCTCAAAACCCTAAAACAGCTGAGGAAATTCTCAACAAGGAAGACGTGGTTCATGCCACTCCAATCTCTGTTGTGCCAATGTCTTCAACACCATTGGACGAGCTCAAGGGAAGCGCCTCTCACACTAAAAAGGCAAGAACACCAAAGAGATGTAAAGATCAAATCAGAAGCAAAGCTAAAGGCATTCCCTCTCCTGCTAACATGTCTACAAGATACTCCAAATATGTTGATGATTCCATCAAGGAGATTGTTAACCAAGTCTTTTCTGAACAAAGAGTGGTGAAAGGGATCTCTGTTCCTTTGAACACCATTCCTGCACCTCAAGAAGAACCAGCTCAGGCTACAAAGGACACTGCTGCAGAACAAGATGTCCCAACAGATGTTGGAACATCTGAAGATAAGAAAAAGAACTTATCTGATGTTGAACAATCTAAGGACAAAGTCTCAAATGAAAATGATGAAGAGGTCTCTGAAGAACAGGCTCAAGGCTCAAATGAAGATCAAATCCCTGCTGATCAACCAGCTGAAGAGGAGGCTGCTCAATCTCCTCCAGTGGCCAATCTGGAGCAGGACTCTGATGCAGAGATCATAGCATCTGTGAAACCCAGCATTGCTAAAAGACTAAGGTCCAGGAAAGGAAAGATGCAAGCTGAACCTGTCATCCCTGAGAAAAATAAGGCTAGCCCAAAGAAAGGCAAGGCTAAAGCCACTTTTGGTCCAGCAAAACCATGGAGCAAAGTTCAAACCCAGAAGAGAAAAGCTGCAACACCATCAGATTCAGATGTTGGATCAGATGTCCCAACATCTCCTCCCAAGAAGAAACCAGCACAAGCTAGAGTTTCAACTGCTGTCCCAGAAGCTCCTTTGGACAACATATCCTTCCATCATGTCTCCAGTGTCAACAGATGGAAATATGTGTATCAAAGAAGGGTTGCCTTGGAAAGAGAACTAAGCAGCAATGCACTTGAGTGCACAGAACTGATAGACCTCATCTCTGCTGCAGGACTATTCAAAACAGTCTCAGATCTCTCTCCCTGCTATGAACTACTTGTCAAAGAGTTCATTGTGAATCTTCAGGAGGATTGCTCAAATGGTAAGTCTTCTGAGTTTAGAAAAGTTTTTGTTAGAGGTAAATGTGTACAGTTTTCTCCTCAAATCATCAATGAGTATCTAGGAAGAGAAACAGATGGACCTAATGAATTAGGTAAGACAGATAATCAAGTCTGTAAAGTGATCACTGCAAACCAGGTCAAGGCATGGCCTGTGAAGGGAAAGCTCTCTGTGAGCATGCTTACCAGAAAGTATGCCATGCTGAACAGAATTGGAACTGCTAACTGGGTGCCTACCAACCACACTTCCTCAATCTCAACTGGTCTAGCCAGATTCATCTCTGCTGTGGGAACTCAAACCAATCTGGACTTTGGAGCTTTTATCTTTGATCAAACCATGAAGCATGCCAGCTCCTCAGCAACAAAGCTTCCAATAGCCTTTCCATCATTGCTGTGTGGAATAGTGCTCAATCAATACCCTGGCATTCTCACTGACAAGGATACAACATGCAAAAGAGAGAGCCCCCTGGCTTTTCACTACAAATTATTTCTCAGTCACCATGCTGCAGATGTTGAAACACCTGCTGGGACATCTGTTGGTCCCTCCTCTGCTAAGAATCCAATCTCCAAGAAAGAATTAATTGCTGAGCTAAAGTGCACCTGCAAAGAGCTTGAAGCTAGAAAGAAGAAGCTGGAGGAAATAATTAAGAGGTTGGAAAGTGAAGAAGATCAGACAGCTGCATCTGATGAAGACAGTGAAGCTGAAAGTGAAGCTGATAAAGATGAAGACACTGAAGTGGAAGAAGCTACTGAGAGTGATGAATCTGAGTGATCTGTGTATGTGAGGCATTTGTAATGACAGCAATAATTTGTAATTCTGGATAATAGTTCTTTGGCCCTTAATTTTGTGTCTACCAAGGGGGAGAACAACAACAAATTTGTACTGCTGTTTAAATTTTTGAATGAAGTCTGTTTGTTTCTGTCTGAACTGAATCAGTGTGTATTTCTGTTGAAACAAGACTGGACACATATTTGTTTGAGGGGGAGTAATCTCAAATAAAAATCAACAGAAAAGTAATGATATACTCTGATAAAAAGAACTTCTGCTGCACTCTGAAAACCAGGAAAGATGTTAGCCAAAAATTAGCCAAAGGGGGAGTTTGTAGATGTTTAAGAATTGGCAGAATTTTTGACCAAACAAGAAATGTTAAATTCAGTTCAGAATGTCCTATCAGATGTTGGGACATTAGCAAACAGAGTATGTGAACTTATTTCAGGATGTCTCATCAGATGTTGGGACATTGTGTAAATGACTAAGTTCAGTTTTGTCAGGATGTCCCAACAGATGTTGAGACATCTCAGACCTGCTACCAGAATTAATTATTGATTAACAGATCAGAGATATTTAAGGAGAACTATCTGGAATTAATTAATGCTGGATAAAAACAGAACAAGGCGCATCTGTAGGGAGTTTTTAATTGAAGATTCAGATTAAAACAGAAGACCTAATGCACCTAGAATATAGGAGGTAACAAACCCTAAATTCAAGGTGACAGTTGCTGCACATTAGGGCTGGATCATTCTACAGAAAGCCCAAAATTCAGATACCTATTTAAACAACAGAAACTCATAGAATTGAGTACGAATTTCAGAAGACCAAATAGGGTGTCTAGTGTTTTAATAGCAGGTTGTTTTTATGTACCACTTTATGAGCTTTTAAGCAAAAGTGCATTTGTGACTTGATTGAAACTGTTAAGTAAGATCAAGTTGTTTTGTTTGAAGGATGTCTTCAATTTCAGTAAACTTGTAAACTTGATCACTGGGTGATTGAGGGGGAGTGAGTAGGGTACTCTTATCTAAGTGAGTCTTAGGTAGAAATTGCATTGGGTAAGTATTAAGTGATAGATTAAACAGGGTGGTTTAAGTCTAGAATTAATATTACTAATAGTGGATTTCCTCCTGGCTTGGTAGCCTCCAGATGTAGGTGTGGTTATACACTGAACTGGGTTAACAAACTTCTGTGTTGTTTACTTTTCCTGCTGTTTAAGTTTTGGTTAAATTTGTCAAATGTCCTATTAAGTGTTGGAACATCTCTTAGGACATCTCATTACAGAATTTCAGGTCTGTCCCAATTAATCACGACTTCAATCTTCGATGGATCCACTACTACACCTCCCTGAGATATAACATGTCCAAGAAACTTGACTTCTGACATCCAGGACTCACACTTGCCAAACTTGGCAAAAATTTGCTTCTCTTGCAGTACCGATAGGACAATCCTCAAATGTTCTTCGTGCTCTTGCGGAGTACGAGAATATATAAGAATGTCATCGATAAAGATCACTACGAACTGATCCAAGTAGTCTTGAAATATCTTATTCATGTAATCCATAAAAACAGCTGGAGCATTCGTCACACCGAAATGAATTACTAAGAATTCATAATGACCATAACGGGTTCTGAACGCAGTCTTCGGAACATCAGAACTTTTCACACAAATCTGGTGATAACCCGACTTCAGATCAATCTTCGAGAACACACATGCTCCTTTCAATTGATCTAGGAGATCGTTTATCCTTGGCAATGGATACTTATTCTTGATAATAACCTTGTTCAGCTTGCGGTAATCAATATACAACTTCATACCACCGTCCTTCTTCTTTACCAACAAAACAGGAGCTCCCCATGGTGAAACACTTGGTCTAACAAAATGCTTCGCCATAAAATCCCCTAATTGATCCTTCAATTCTTTCAACTAGAGTGGTGCCATCCAATAAGGGTAAACGGATATAGGAGTTGTTCCCGGTATCAGGTCAACTGAGAATTCAACTTATCTTACTGGAGGTAAGAAAGTGACATCCTCGGGGAAGACATCAGGAAATTCGCAAACAATTGGAATATTCAAAACTTGTTGGCCATTACTATCCTCTTTAGTAAGGACAAGCAAAACAGACTTCTCTTGTTCAAACAAAAAATTTACCATTCCAACTGTACCTTCTATGATCGTTGTCAAAACATCTTTCGGAGGTGCTTCAACGAATGGAATAAGGATCAAGTTTTCTTCACATCCAATAAACACAAAATTCACAGATAACCAGTCCATACCCAGAATGACATCAACTTTCTTAAGAGGTAGACAAATGAGGTCAATTTGAAAATTTCTACCATCCACAAACAAGGTACAATTCTCACACCTTAGGGTGTCTCAACAGTTTCATCCATAGCGGTAGTAACCACCATCGGAGGAAACAAAGGAAATACTCGCAATCTGAGTCGTTTTGCACAACTAGTAGATACAAAAGAATGTGTAGCTCCACAATCAAATGAAACAAGACAAGGATGATTGTTAACGAGACAAGTACCCACAATGAGTGAGTTGTCGGCTTTGGTATTCCTAGCATCCATAGTATAAACTCTCGCTTGAACTTGGTTGTTCCTTCATGGGCAATCCCTAGCAAAATGCCCCTCTTTCTGACAATGGAAATAAATTACCCCATTTGAATCACATCTTCCATAATGATTTTTGTGGCACCTAGAGTACGCAGGAGGAGCACTAGATCTAGGACTCGACACCTGTTTCCCCTTGAAGGGTTGAGGCCTTGGCCTAAAAGATTGATTTTCTCTTCCTCGATCACTTTGAACCGCTCTTCCAACACTAGCTTCGGTGTGCACTTTCTTCAAACTATGTTCGGCGAAATAGCACTACCTTAATAACTCGGAATAGGTAGTGAACTCCCTTTGAGAGACACTATGAGAGATTTAGGCCCTCAAACCAAACAAGAACTGGTCAATCTTCCATCTTTCATCTAGAGCATACATAGCCTGCCTAGAGTAAGCAGCCATGTCTTCGAACTTCTCAGCATAACTGGCCACAGTCATGCTCCCTTGTCTAAGCTGTTGGAATTCAAATTCTTTTTGGGTTCTCAAGGCACTCGGAAAGTACTTCTCCATAAAAATTGTCTTAAATTGTTTCCACACTTTTGGATTTCCTTGCACCATCATAAGATTTGAAATACTTTCCCACCACCTCGCAACATGACCCTTTAGTAAATGTGACGCAAAAGTCACATTGTCTTCTTCACCACAAATCACAATCTGGAAAATTCTCTCCATTCCGGTTACCCATTCATGCACCTTAACCGGATCCAATCCACCCTGAAACTCCTGAGGGTTCATGCGGAAGAAGTCTCGAAATGTCCCACTTTCAACTTCAGGAGCAGTCACATGAGGGTGAAGGCCCTCATTCATTTGGTGCATCATTTCCTGCATGAACTGATGATGTTGCGGTTGCATCTGTTGCATGAATTGCAACATAGTAGCATTCCCGTCACCACTCATATGATCGCTACCCGGAGGAGTGACGCTAGGTCGAGCACGAGTTCCACGCCTACCAGCCATATTCCTAAATATCATTAAAACAGGATTAAGTTGATCAGGCTCAATACCATAAACATAAAATTTAGTCCTACAACGATATTACGTGTATGAACGGAAAGGAAACACTTATAATATTCCAAGGCTAGGTCGAGGATACGACCTACTATGATACCAATTGTAATACCCATATATAAAAAGACATACACCAAAGCATATTTTTCATATATAAATTTAAGTTTGGTATTGAAATACAACAATTTCTTAATAACACATTGTATAAATATAGCCACTACAACATAAGGTTCTAGCAAAAAGGCTATAAATAGAACAAGATGTTCAAAAAATACAGAATCTAAGAACTAGATCCAAAGATCTCAGAAGTCAACAGCGGAAGAAGCCATCAAACAAGCAAGGATAATCAAGTTGCCTTATCCTTACCCTTTGCGGAACCTGAAGTACCTGAAATAACAACATCAACATGGGGTGAGATAAAAAATCTCAGTGAGTTCCCTATCTTAGAGTTCGCTCGGCTCTAAGGGTTTGATTCCAAAAAAATCTCAAGCTATAACCATTCTCACACACGAAACCGGTATATAAAGGAACTAAGATCCATATAACCTCTCGAACATAAGCTAAGTGAGACATCTACCTCAAGTCCTTGCGGATGCCCTTGTGAAACACATAGTAACCACGTTGAGACATACACAAGACCTTACGGAGGATTTGATATAACACTCTCTTTAATCTTTATGGATGCTTCACGTGGGACTAAAGTCAACCCACCTCAAGACTTACTCAAGATTAACGCTTAATAGTATAGAACTCGTCTCAAGTCCTTACGGATGCTCTTGTGAAACACATAGTAATCACGTAAAGACTTACACAAGACCTTACAGAGGACTTATAGCCTAAATGTCTCAATTCAACGCCCGTATATTTTCTCTCTAAGAGAGTTCCTCTCTCGCTGAGCGAGCTACATGAGAATCACCAACTTCTTTTGTAATTTCATATGCTCGTTGAGCAAGCTCTGCGATTCCAGAAAAATACCCTTATGGGAAAGGTACCAAATCATGCCAAAATCAACCCAAGCATCAACCAACATAGAAAACCAACTTTAAACATGTTCATAGGCATATTGTGAGCAACATAGTTAGGTTTAATCGAGTTTTTAACAGTTTAAAATCATTTGTTTTCAAGATTTCTACCAAAACCCTAAAACTCATAAACTTCAAAACTCAACCAAAAACTAAAACAAAAGTATCTACCTATGAACCCACCTCTAGATAAGAAGATTGACAGAAGAAATGAGTTGATTCGACGGAAGGATGATGGAGAATGATGAAATTGAAGCTTAGGGTTTTCTTCCTCCTGTCCTTCTCTTTTCTCTTCTTACTAAGTATCTCTGTTCTCTATTCTTCTTTCTATATAAGCAAATTATAATAAAAACTTACTTTCTTACCAATGGGTCCAAGAATAGAGAGTATCTAAAAATGTCTCTTAATCCTCAATTTAATAAAAACTCAGCACAAATAATATCAAATATCCAATTTAAATAATATTATTTGGTGAGTTAAATAAATTACGGGGTGTTACAGGAAACGACATTCTTTCTACTATTTTTCCTATTCTTTATCGCATTACTATCAATCCTGAAGCTATGATTATGGATGAAGGTGTTTGGCACAATGATGTGTGGAAGTGGAAGATCAATCTTAACAAGGTGATTTTGAACTCGTATAAAAATTCTTAAATAATGGGAAACTTCTATTGTGTCCCACATAACTTTGGTGGTTTCACAATGGGAAACATGATAAAATTCTTCACCACCGAGTGTGATATGAGAATATTGTTTCCCTTTCAATCAGGTGACCATAACTTCTTATAATTAAAATTCCATTGATTTTCCGGTTTTGGTACGATGACACCTTCACCATTGGTCATTTTAATTTGATTAGTATTATTGATGATGAATTCCTATACACCTTTATCAACTGAGTTAATATGAATATGCCTGCAAGAATTGATGATGAATTCCTATACACCTTTACACCTTTATTTTACGACCCTTTAGGTTCGGTAGCCATTTTCTAATAAGATAATATTTAAGCACAGAATTAACCGGAGCTCATGATACCACTTGTTAGACGATATGATTATATCTAGAGAGGGGTGAATCGATCACAACTTAAAAACTTTGACAAAAATCCTTTTGAAAATTTTATGGCGCGCAAAAGTAACTTGAATCAAATCGTCTAACCGAATCACTATCTAAAAGCTCAGGTATGTATTAATGCTATCAACATATGATAATGATCACAAATTGATCAAATAATTTTAATCACTACCAATTGAATTCCAAGAAACATTGATATTTTATTTCTAATGCTAAATTGGACACAAAAATCTTTTGAGATAAATTATTGAACAACTTGCGTGTAACCAAATTTGTTTGAAAATTTATATAGTTTTATTGATCCAAAAATCCAATCAAAATCTAAAGGATTGTGATCAACTCGAAAAACCCTCTTAGGTAATAAAAAATATTATCCAAACGTATTGATCGCACAATCGATCAATTCAACAATTTACAAACGAAATATAAAAGAGATAGATATGGAGAGAGAGTACACAAGGATTTTTTTAGACAGTTCCCTAATCGACCTTGCTATGGATAAATATTTCTTGAATTTGAACTCAAATTGCGATAATTGAATTAACCTTACTTTACAAAAGTATGTATACAAGAGAGATGTAGCAACCCAACCCTACAAACTCCAAGTTTCATGTTGATTATGACACCTTCTCTTCCCTATATCAAATCTTTATCAAGTAACCCAATAATTCCGATTTGATTCACCATTTCACACTACTTTTTTTGCAAGAAACCCCTTGTTCTTCAATGCTTTCACACGATCGAATCCAAACTGCAAATTCTTGTAACCTAAGATTACTATTATGATCCATCGTTGCACGCTACTTTAGTGTAAAAACATTGCGTTCTTCAAAGCCTTTGCTTGATCAAATCCAAATTGCCTAATATTGTGCAAAACATTCAAATTCCAATTTTATCTTGAAGGAAAAACCAACATTTGTTTTCTTATTTGAAACCCATGAAAATCTTAACCCAATTTCCAATTCAATCAACCTAAATTAGATGTTATCAACCCTAATTCTAGATGGTACCCAAACAAGGAATGATTATGTGTATTTTGTTTGTGTGTATGCATAGAATAAGGTTGAATATGATGAAAACACTTTGAAATCCTGGTTTCATGTAGGTTTACTCTATAAGTTACTAGAAATGATGTTTGCATTAATTCTATATATGTATGCAAGTATGAAGTTAAAGGAATATAAAATAATGAAATTTTAAATATTTTTGATGTATGTGTTAACCTATGTAAGTCATGTATCGACACATATGATGCATGTGTTGACCCGTAGAAGCCATGCATCGATCTGTATAGGTTATGTACGACTTATAGAGGCAGCAAATCAAACAAAGCCAATAGGCCTTAAAAATGCAGTACATGAGTCAATCTGAAAAATAGATGTGTCAACCTGTAGATCAAACTTATTTCTATTTGCCGACCTATAAAGCATATGTATCGACACATAGTTGTTTTTCACATGAAAATATCTTTTTGATGCATGAAACATTTTCTCTGATGCATGAAGCATTTTCTTTCATGCATGAACATTTTTATAAACCTTTCCAACATGTTATTATGCTTCCTAATGCTAAAATGCACAAATAGACTCAGAGGATATCGTCTGATGTACATAAATTCTAAATTATCCTAGTTTTGACATCATACAAAATACATCATTAAAAGTTGCACTCTTATTCACAAGTGTTGCCTATTTGCTTACTACCTAAAAGACGCAATTGTCAACTTTACTCCAATTCCCTCAGACCTGGAGCTAGTGTCGCCACGTGAAAGGGAGTATGGAGGAGACAAGTGGCATAAGACTTTGGACAACCTCGTTTGTCCACGTGGCACTTTATCCTATTTAACTCTTTTGTTGAGTTAATTAATTTAACTCTTTATAAAGGATTTTAAATTGAGTGATACTTTTTATGTGGGACTAATTCTCATGTATTGATTACTCATTTCCTCACTTTCACATTTTCTTATTCTTTTGGAACATTCCTATGGTAATTATTATTGTTATTAACTACAATATTTCCATCTTTAACTATTTTTACTGTGGACACTACTGTCACTCCAAACAAGATGATTAAATGTTATGGGAGTTCTTCTATCAGAGTCACAGTTAGAAGCTTTAGCATAAACATTCATCAGAAATTTTGTTAAAGAGTGTTCCAGAGCTTGACATAATCTTGTAAAGCACTTTTGTATCTCTTCAGAGTCAAAGTGTGTTGAGTCCAGAATATGATAACATTGCATGCTAAATCTTCAGAATCAGAAGCTTTTAGCTAAAACTACACACTAGACAAAACCATTAGGGTACAAAATTGTTCCCTAAGAAACAATGTATTGTTATCATCAAAACCAAAACTAAAGGCCAGATGCAGAAACAAATATTGTTCTTACAGTCTTAATCCATTCAAGGATTTGAAAAAGATTGATCACCTTTTATTCATTACCAAGAAGCACATAACCTTTCGGTTTCTCCATGTAAATCTCCTCATCAACATCTACATTTTTTAATTTTGTTTTGACATCCATTTGGAAAACTATAAGGTCATGCAAAGAAACTAATGCAAACAATAGTTCTAATTGTCATTGTCCTTGCTAGTCATCCACATTTGGCTACTAATCCACCATTATAGGGGTTTGTGTACTTTCACTATGATACTTCCTTTTAAACACTCATTTTCATCCAATAGGTATTGATATTTTTATGTAGATAAACAAGTTCACCAGTGTAGTTTGACATTATTGAATTCATTTTATCTTGTATAACATCATTCCAAAAGAAGAAGTCTTTTGAAGTTACTACCTCCTTATAAAACTTAGGATGATCTCCCACTTGAATAATAATAGGAGTCTGACAAACATAATTCTCACTATTTCCTTCTACTAGATAAAATAAATAATTCGAGAATCAATTTTGTTCAGTCCTAGATCCTTAGCCTTTTAGGATCTCTTACATTAGACGCCAAATCAGAGGTGTATATAAATCATGATCCACTTTTATTATTTAATACTTTTATGATTTAATTATAATGGATAAGTTTGAATCTTTCATATCAAGAAAACGTTGAACATCAAACAATGATATTACAAAGACATATTGTTACTCAATTATTTGGCCAATGTTCTAATTAATTTAATATTAATTAATTATGGGTTAATACTCATCTACCCCCTGTAATATATGTGTGTTTTGATTTACCACCCTTTAAAAAATATATGTTGGATTACCCCCTAAAAGTTTTCGGTACCCCCCTAAGAGAGTTAAAACCAGGGGGTACATAAAAATAATAATATTTTACAGGGGTAATTTTCCATCTAGGGAGCAAAAGACTTAGTATTTTAAATTTTCAGGGGGTAATCTAAAATATTTTTTTAAAGGAGGGTAAATCAAAACATGTCTATCTTGCAGGGGATAAATGACTATTAACTGATTAATTATTAATAAAAAAATTATAATATCTTAATCACTTTCACTCTCATACACTCATATCAATTGTTAGAATTTTTTTAATTTGGATGTTGATATTATACTTTTCACAATATTATAATTACTATGGGTAAAAATAAAATGTATATGGATTCATAATATAAATTTTTAGTGTGTTTACATTATGTAAACGACATAACAATTTATTCTTGGATGCTTGAAGCGGAAACCTCGGTTGCCATTATTTGACATACTATAAAATTGTTAGAAAAATATCATAAATCAAATGGATTAAAAATATAATCATGAACGAATAATTTTCTGTATAGTATTTTATGCACTCTCAGATTGTCTTAAAATTTTTACAAAAGAATACCCAGGATAATTCAACTTATACTCGAATTTGCACAAGATCGATGAAAACTTGAAATATCGTTTGAAAAAGATGGACTTTTCTAATGTATTTTTTTGAATCCGGAATATTCAATTTATACGAAAAATTAAAGTTATTTCATAAGTGTTCTGGGCAGGCCCAACTCCCAGAATTGGGCCAAGCAAACCAGCTTTGTGGCACCCTCGACGTCGAGCAACATTGAGAATAATGGTCCTTGCCGACCAAGGTCGTACCGACCAATACGAAGTCTTCCAACGGCTAGTTTTGACTGTTACCTATTTATACGGATTCCGCGATCCGCACCCAACGGTCTGGACCAATAATCTTCCACTTAGCCCAGTATATAAACCCTCTCATTTGAGAGGGTCAGGTATTCAATTCTATGACCATTATTCTTGTACTTGCTCACTCTTTGCTCAGTGTCTTACTTCAGCATCGGAATGCCTTGCAGGTACACCCCCTTCCTCTCCTCATCAACCGTCCTTCAACAACACTCGAGGCCAGCCATATCGGATCCTGATCTCCAGGTACGATCATGTGGCGCCGTCTGTGGGAACCTGATTTCCCCGTTCTTCTCTCTCAAAATCTTCA
Source organism: Lathyrus aphaca (assembly GCA_963966055.1). Classification (NCBI taxonomy): domain Eukaryota; kingdom Viridiplantae; phylum Streptophyta; class Magnoliopsida; order Fabales; family Fabaceae; genus Lathyrus; species Lathyrus aphaca. The sequence goes on along the minus strand of OZ014524.1, from coordinate 255,122,465 downwards.
AAGAACCAAAGTTTTTACCAAGATCCTTGGCTGCTCGAGACAACAATCCAGACAACTGATCGAACGACGGCATGATCCTCAAGCAACGTGAGAGCAACATTCATCATCATCCGCACGAAGAAACCGTGCAAGATCACCCAGATGGGAAGACGGCCTCGCCTTCTCCCGACCGCGAACAACCTCTGGAGAGTCGCCCGAAATTCCCCTTTCCCCCGACTCCTTCAGGATCTGACTACGCCGCACTGGCCGAAATTCTGAATCAGACAAATTTGTTGCTCCTCGCCCATGGCGAGAAAATTGTCCGTCTCGAGGACAATAATTGTCGACCCCAGTCTTCCGCGAGACACCAGAGAAGGCGTAGTCCCTCTCCTCCCAAGAGAAAGAGGAAGGGACGCATCGACGAATCTACTGGGGACAAACGAACTCGCTAGTCTCCTTCGCGGTCTTCCCCTCCAAGAAAATCAAGAAGGAGCAGATCAAGATTCGCATCTCCTCGGCGAGCAAAGAAGCACGTGCCCAGATCCCCTTCGTTCAACTCCAGTGACGACGAGGACACCCGGGGCCCCCTCTTGTCGGAAATCATGGCAGCTAAACTTCCAAGAGGTTTAGAAAAAACCCCACCACTAGGCTCATATGATGGGACCACAGATCCGGATGATCATATCGAGAATATTGATGCGTTGCTCGACTACCGAGGAGTACGAGGAGCGATCAAATGTCGCCTCTTTCCTACAACACTGAGGAAAGGAGCGATGACGTGGTATAAAAGCCTCGAAGCAGAGTCCATCACTTCCTGGAAACAGCTCGGACGCACGTTTTCCAAGCACTTCACCGCCTCTAAGCGACACCCGAAGACGGAAGCGTCGCTCGAAGCGATCATCAAAGGGAAGGACGAACCTTTACGAACATATATCGAAAGGTTCAATAAAGAAGCAGTCCAGGTGTCCACAACCGACGACATGAAGAAGTACTTGTTGGAATGGGGACTGCGCCTGTCAACCTATTTTCACCATGCGGTCGGCATCGAGACCCCAACCACCCTTGACGCATTCTTGCTAAAAGCCCAAGCTTATATCCAATATGAGGAAAAGTCCAACCGAGTCGATGAACCCTCGACATCTCGTCGGGGAGGAGACAAAAGAAAGGATGACCGCTCCCGTGAACCGCGGGAGCACAGAGGACCCGTAGGCCGATTTCACGAATATACTTCACTCCTGGTCTCTAGGGAGAAAATCTTGTCCGAATGTGCCAACTCAGAATTCAGGCAAGCAGGGGTACGCTTTCCGAAGCAGCAACCCAGCAAACCGGGCACGGACAAGACAAAATATTGCAGATTCCACAAATGTCATGGCCACAATACTGAAGACTGCATCCATCTCAAGGATGCAATCGAAATACTTATTAAGGACGAGCACCTTAAACAATTTACCAAATCCAGGGACACTCCTCGACAAGAAGCACAGGAGACTCAAAAGATCGAGGAAGCTGTACCCATTCCAGCGGATGCAAACGTGCAGGTCGCCCTAAGCATCTATCGCCCGGAGGATTTCTTCCTGCCCGATCACACGGGGAGCCTGGGGTACCTTTCCTCGCAATGGTCATCTCAGGAGGAGGTTTTAACAAAATCACGGTCGGATCCGTAAAGAGAAAATTTGACCAGCTGATTGCGAAAGGTCCCGCACAGAACCCAACCCTGGACCCACCAAGGGAAGGCTTAATACCCCTTGCCTTTTACCGGGAGGAACTCTTAGGAGGGGCACCAAATGCCAGCATCCCGCTACTTATCCGGGCGCAAATGGCCAATTTTGACGTAAGGAGAATCTTAGTGGACCAAGGCAACTCCTACGACATCATGTACTCCCAGTTGTTTTCAACACTCCAGTTAAACGAAACACACCTGACTCCGTACGTCGGGTCAGACTTGCAAGGTTTCAACGGAGCGGTCTCCCGACCATGGGGCTATGTCGATCTGTTTGTCACCTTCGGAGCAGCCGAGACAGCCAGAACGGTTCGCGTCCAGTTCCTAGTCGTGGATTTCCCGTCGCTATACCAGTGCATTTTGGGACAACCGACACTGGCCGAGTTGATCGCTGTTCCATCCACCGTCCACCTAAAGATGAGGTATTATACTACTTCGGGCAAGGTTGCTACATTGCACGGGGATGTCGATGCTGCCCGCCGATGTTTTGAAGCGGCATCTAAAGGTCTTAGCTCAATATCTTACCAACCAAGTCCTTCAGCATTGACTTCACCAGATGCTCCACAAACATCCAGGGCTTTTCCTCAGGTAGACTCGATCGATCTGGACTGCAGGTTCTCAGACGATGACGAGGGCATTCAAGAGCTGACCAACTCACTATCCCGGCCAATTCTGGACGAAGAGTTCGAGCTGATTCCTTTGGGAGATGATCCGACCCAGTGCGTTAAGATCGGAGCACATCTGCCCGACTTGGCGAAACGACAGTTAGAGGCCTACCTCAAAGGAAACACGGATCTGTTTGCATGGAGCGCCATAGAAATGCCAGGGCTCGACCCCGAGACAGCCTGCCATCACCTCTCCATCGACCCAACACACAAAGCGGTCGCCCAACGTAGGAGGAAGCAGTCGACCGAGAAAACTAAACCGGCTGAATCTGCTGTTAAAGACCTCTTAGAGGAAAAATTTGTAACTGAGAACAGGTACACAACCTGGCTCTCAAATGTTGTATTTGTCAAGAAATCTAATGGAAAGTAGAGAATGTGTGTTGATTATACTAATCTTAACCGGGCATGCCCGAAAGACGCATATCCTTTTCCTAACATCGATAAATTGGTCGACAATTCTTCAGGTTTCAAGCTATTGTCCTTCATGGATGCCTACTCAGGGTATAATCAAATACCCATGTGTCTCTCCCACCAAATGACACCTGGTCAGAAGGGGTACAGACGCGAACGGTCCGCGAAAGGGAAGAATGAAAAGAGTCGCCAACTAGGCATTTTTATCCCGAAGGAAAGGTAATGTTGCATAAACCTAGAAAAGATGGATAAGACGGTTGCGAACCAGAGAAACTGAGAAAGGGGGTTGGTTACAACCTGGGAAGGTATTAGCACCCAGATTGTCCGTCGTACTCGACGGGATCCACGCTTGAAAGTTTTTGTTTAAAGGGGTAGTGTCAGTGCTATTCTGTGTGCAAAAAGCTGGAAAAGAATACAAGTGTCAGTGCAAGAAATTGAAGTGAGGTGCTCAGGAATGAGGTTTAAAAGAATGCTGGAGGAGGGGGGAATATACAAATACTTTTGTTCGATAACCGTTAAGTTATGCCTACGTATCCTCTCGTGCAATAAGGAAGTCATAACACCGTAGTTCGACTCAAAGAGATTGAAAGATGAATTGACTGATGAACTGCTTACTTGTCTGTGCTCAAGTGTATGACCTGTTTGGCTCAGGTGCAAACTGTCTTGCATTAGACGGAAGAAGCCAGTTCTCGTTTATGAGTGAGTGTGATGAGAAAAGAATCCCGAAGGAGACGATTATTGTTTATTTTTGGGTTTTCAATCTTTTATTGCTTTTGGAGTTTGTCATAGGAGAATGAGCTTAAGCCTAAACCAAGGGTTAGTAAACTCATCACATCCTCCCTCTGATTAGGGGTACTGAGAATACTTTAAGTGTGATGTAAACACCTCACACTTAATCACCATGATGTAGGATTAAGATCATTAACCTACTTGCATTTATTTAGATGTTTTTGGAATTTTTGTTTAGTGTTAAGTAATGAGTTTAAGCCATAATCAAGGATTTAATGGACCCATTACACCATCCTAATAGAAGGATAATAGATGAGAACATTTAAGCTAAGAAAGGCTCCTCAACTTAATCCATGATTAGGGATTAACCTCATGACAAAACAAAGCCTTTATTAAAGTGGATTTTAGTTAATGATAAGATTAAGAAATGGATTATATGGTTTGTAAGACAAACTTGAGGGGGACTTGTCCATTAACACTAGGGTTAGTCCTTCTTAACCAATTAAGGAAGAATTAGAACCCTAATGCAAGGCCCAAGTTACGAGCTTGATGTCTTAGTAATTATTAGATGGATTGATTAAAGGATTTAAACACATTAAGGGTTCAACACTTAGGATTAAAGTTATACACTTCATCCTAATAGAAGGATGCAGGTATAAGCTTAATCACAAAGTCTTAAAACCTTTAAGGTTTAGTCCTTGATTAAGAGATGAGAAGAGAGACTCAAAGAGATGACACAAAGGTAAAACTAATGGGGGACTAATCAAACCCTAATTGTGATCATGCTTGGGTATTCCTAGGGTTTATGAGGCTTGCAAGAAGTCTTCAAGATGTGCCACCAAGGAAGAAGCAAAGATGGAAGGAGAAGAAGAAGAAAGAAGCAAGTCAACTTACTTCACTTAAGAAGATAATTTGCTTGAAGAAAGAAAGTGAGGAGGGAACATGAATGAGCAAGCTCACTCTAATACACATACAAAGTGCAGCAAAGATGCTTAAAAGAGATGAGAAGAGATTGTGAGAAGTGAAGGCAAATTCACTTCTCAAACACTTACCACCTGAAAAGTTAGTAAAAGGAAATGAAATGAAATGAAAAATGAAAAGTATGCAATGATGCAAACCAAAGCCAGAAGCATGTTCAAGATGCAAATGATGCTAAGAGGTGATATGAAAGCATGCCAAGAGATGCAAATGATCATACAAGTGATGAAGATGTAAATGAAGTATGAAAGGAGAATGAAAGTTCATGAATACATATGGAATGAAATGAATGCATAACATGGCAAATGAATGATGAAATGATCAAACATGATTCTAATGTGTCCTAGGATGTCTTATATGTCATGTGAATGCACAATAAGTCATGGCAAGTTCATGGATGCAAGCATATACAAGATGGATGCAAGTGAAGATGAGAAATTAGGGTTATATGAACATGTAAGATGCAAAACTCAAAAACAGAAGCAAATCACAAGATAAAAAAATTGCAAATGTACTCAAAGGAACCCTAACACTATACTAAGATTCCCTCCAAAGGGGGAGGTCAGAAGTTTAACCTAGAAGGAGTTATGAAGTTTTGAAACTTCTAGGGTTTTAAGGGTGATCCTAAATGTAAAATGCCAAACAAATTGAAAATGAAATATAAAAGTGAAACAAAAATGTTTTTAGATGCTTGAAGTCATGCATAGAACAATGCAAAAAGAATCATTCACAAACTCACATTGGTTTAAAAGTTATGAATTTTTGAAGTTAGGGTTAAAAATATGCAAATTTAAGAACCCTAATTCATTTGGAAAATGTCAAAGTGTGATCAAAACCAAAAATAAATTTGTGTGGTGAGTTTGTAAATGCTTCTAAATGTTCAAAAATGTTCTCTGAATTGTTTTGTGATTTTTAAATACCTAAATGTATTTTTAATTAATTAATTTTCATTAACTAATTAAAAATAACATTTAAATGATTTAAAAATAATTTTTAAAGGCAAAAAATAAAAATAAAAATAGTTTTGGGTTCTGAAAATTAATAAAAGGTTTGATAAAAAATTTCAGAATTTTTTGACTATTTTTACTATTTTTAAAAATTCGTACAAAAGAAAATAAGAAAAATGAAATAAAAATTAATTAAATGAGAAGTATGCTGAATGGAGAGCCAGGATTCAATCTGGGCTTAAACTAGTTGACTTGGCGCGCAATCCTACGACCCACATTCTAATTTCATTAAATTGATTTAATTAATTTAATAAACCTAATTAAACTTAAGTGAATCAATCTGGTCCACACAATGCACACGGGAAAGCTTGATCTAACGACCCAAATTTAAAAAATGCCCTAAACCTAATTAATTAACCTAATGACTTTCAGGTGGCCGGAAATGACCTCCGGTCATCTTCTCCGGCCACACTCTCCCCTGAAAATCCCTATCTCACTCCCTAGGCTACAAAACCATGCCAAAATCTCCATAACTCATCTCCTAACATCAAATAACAAGAATCCAGCATCACAAAAAATTTATTTCACTCACACAAAGAGAATCGAAGAAGAATAAATTTAGGGCAAAAGTTTCAGAGCAACACAAAATGCTTGTTTCTGGCTCATTTTCGAAAATAAATACATCCCCGTGATCAGGGCAACACATAAAACATTATTTTAACAAGAAAACAAGGTTCTAGAAAAATTGTGCATCATGTTACCTGAGGTTGAGCTTTCGAATTCTGGGCTTTCTGGCCTTCTTCCTTGTTTAAACACTCTCCCTTGATCACCGTTGAGCTTCCTTGATGCTTTGCTGAAGTGTTTGTGACCTCTCTTTGAAGTTCAGTGAGGTTCAGTTCAAAAGGGGTAAAAGTCGTATTTGGTGTATGGTGGTTTTTAGGGCAACGTGAAGGGTGGTTTGTGATCAGTGATGGATTTGAAGATGAATGGTGGAAGAAATTTTTAGTTTTGATGTTTGTGCTGAGTGTTTCGAATGAAAATGCAAAGGAGGTGATTTTTTGTAACTATGGTGATGTTGTGGTTTCAGGCTTGCTTCTCTTGTGAAATGAGTTGCCTTTTGCCCATGTATCAAGTTGTGATAGGTCTGTGGAGTTGGTGTGGGCTATGCTGATTGGTATGGCTTGTTTTGCAAAAAGTCAAGATTTGTTGTCCTTTGAGGTATGGGCTGGTTCAGGCCAAGGACAAGGGGGTGTCTGGTGCAGAAAGGATTAAGGATGTCCATAGAAATCATTTAGAGGTAATTCAACAAGTTTGTGAGAAGTTGTGGGAGGTTTTGAAAATTTGTGAACTTTTGGCCCTTTTGAAATTTCTTCATGTGCAAGTCATGAAATCTTGAGATTCTCGGGCCAATTCTGAGTTTTAAGTCATGCACTATGATGTTATGATGTGTAGAAGTCAATTTGAAGTCACAAAATTGCTTGGCACGAGGTTTTGCAAAAATCCCTCTTTGGCATGAAACATGAAATTATGTGATTTTTGCCAACTTTGGAAAGCCATAACTTGAGTTCAGAAATGAATTAGATCTTGTTCTTGTACTTTTTTAAAAGGGAAAGATCCAATCTACAACTTTCATGACTAAGAATTTTTCATTTGAAGCATTTTTGGTTACGAAAGAGGAGGTTGAAAAACTTTCCCAAAATGGAAAGTTTACATTACAAGTCATTTCCATTTTTGGCAACTTTTGGTTTAGTCCACCTTTATTAAAATTTATGAACTTCTAAGCACTTCAATGATCAAATAAAGACCATATAACTTCAATTTGATGAAAAATCCACTTTGGGTCCATTGATGGGGGCCTCAGATGCCCTGATTTAGCTCTGACTTGCTCAAGAAGTTACCCAGTGATCAGATGACTTCCACATTGAATTTCTTCATCAAACTTGGTATGCATGATCCTTATAACATATTGAGACCAATAGAAACAAAAATGACCAAAAAATTTGGAATTATGGCCTCTGAAACCAAAACCCTAATTTTAGGTCATCTGTGTAGTTAAACCTGGCTATGCTTCCATGCTTTGCAAGTTCTTGTGATTCTTTGGCTTCCTTGATCTTTGGAGGATAAAATATGGTGATTGAACATACATGGACCCTACTGAAATGATTGATGGCCTTTGGAGTGGTTCAGAAGGACCTTGGATTGCTCAGATCACAAACCCTAGATGCAGATGAACTTAAACTAATGCAGTGAAGCAAAAATGCAACATGATATGATATGATTGAACTAATGCAAATGAAAAATATCACAAGCCATGGTGCGAACTTGGTGAGGTCAAATTTGGGGTGTTTACACCATGGCCGTGTCCGACCAAAAATACACGACCTTCATGACCGAATCGGTCTAAAAAATGCAGGGGCGACATATCAGCGCATGATGAATAAAGTATTCCAAGCAAAAATTGGAGACATGTTTGAGGTGTACATGGACGATATGATCGTCAAATCTCAGCAAGAGACGGACCACGCGTCCCACATACGAAAGGTATTCGATCAAGCACGGAAGTGTAAGATGTGTTTCAATCCCGAGAAGTGCACATTTGGGGTCCGAGCAGGGAAGTTCCTCAGATTCTATCTTACTGAGCGAGGCATCGAAGCCAATCCTGAAAAATGTCGGGCATTCGCAGAACTTCCAACCCCTAATTCTAAAAAATCCATACAATCGTTGAACGGGGTCCTCACTTCCCTCGCTCGATTTGTGGCTAAGTCCGCTTAGCACGCCCTCCCATTTTACAAGCTCCTCCGCAAAGAGGCTACCTTTGAATGGAAGGAGGAGTGCGAGCTAGCCTTGTCCCACCTGAAAAGGGCACTGTCTGAGCCCCCAGTTTTGTCCAGGCCCAAGGAAGGGGAGACGCTTTACCTCTATCTCGCCGTGGAAAACAAAGCCGTAAGCGCGTCCCTCATACGCGACCTACCTGAGGGACAAAAACCTGTCTATTTTACGAGCAAGGCATTCCACGGCCCTGAATTTCGATACCTCCAGTTAGAAAAGGTGGCATTGGCCCTCCTTTCTACATCCAGAAGGCTACGACATTATTTCTTGGCCCACACCATCATCGTAAGAACAGACCAACCCATGAGACAACTGCTCGGTCGACCAGATATGGTCGGACGAATGCAAAAGTGGTCGTTGGAACTGTCCGAATTCGACATCAAATTCGAGGGGAGACAAGCTCTCAAAGCTCAAGCGCTGGTCGACTTTGTGGCAGAACTCTCTTTCACTGAGCAGGAGCCGAAATCCCCATCCAAATGGACTATCTTCGTGGATGGAGCATCTGGCCCGACGGGTAGTGGAGTTGGGGTTATCTTAGAAATCAAAAAAGGAAACATCATCGAAGTATCCTTAACTTTATCCTTCCCCACTTCCAACAACCAGGCGGAATACGAGGCCTTCCTGGCAGGCATACGGCTCGCGACCGACCTGGAAGCGGAAGAGATCACGATTTGCACGGATTCCCATTTGGTCGCTAGCCAAGTCCGAGGAGACTTCCAGGCCAAAAACGATAATATGGCCGAATACCTGGCCCTTGTAAAAGGCAAACTAAAACGATTCACAAGCGTGGAGGTCAAACACGTCCCGCGAGAGAATAATACCCGAGCTGACATCCTTTCCAAGTTGGCAAGCACTAAAAAGAAAGGAAACAACAAATCTTTCATACAAGAAGTGCTCCCCCGACCAAGCATTGGACAATCTTCAATCCACCTAGATGTTAATCTCATAGACGACGCGAACTGCTGGATGACCCTAGTGTTTAACTACCTGACCAAAAGGGAGTTGCCGGCAGACCCGAAAACATCCAGCATTGTGCGTTGAAGGTCATGCTCGTACTCCCTAGTGGGTGGACGTATGTATCGTCGAGGATTCTCTACACCACTCCTCAGGTGCGTAGAAGAAGAGAACATCTCACACGTACTCAGAGAGGTCCATGAAGGAATTAATGCACAACATCCGGGCGGACGATCGCTAGCCCGAAAGATTCTCCGAGCAGGATATTATTGGCCTACACTCCAGCACGACGCTAAAGAACACGTAAAAAGGTGTGACAAATGCCAACGACACGGACGTACACGTAGCACCCCCTACCGAGCTAAAATCACTATTTTCCCCTTGGCCGTTCACATGGTGGGGGATGGATATTTTAGGGCCATTCGTCGTCGGATCCGGCCAAAATAAATACCTCATTGTAGGCGTCGATTATTTCACCAAATGGATAGAAGTTGAGGCCTTAGACAAAATTACTACGCTCAACATCCTGCGCTTCTTCAAAAGAAACATCCTCGCCCGGTTTGGAGTACCGCTCGCCATTGTGACCGATAACGGTACCCAGTTTACAGATAGACGCTTCAAAGAATTTGTTGCATCAGTAGGAACAAAACAACACTTCGCTTCTGTGGAGCACCCCCACACTAACGGGCAAGCAGAGACCGCAAATAGGGTAATCCTAAGAGGCCTGAAACGAAGACTAGACGAACACAAGAAATACTGGGTCGAGGAGTTACACAGCGTGTTGTGGGCGTATAGAACCACCCCCCACTCAACGACCGGTGAATCCCCGTTTCGGTTGGCATATGGGACCGAGGAAGTAATCCCTGTGGAAATACACGTCCGATCCAGACGAACAGAGTCCCCAATGGACCAAGACACCAACTCCGAAGCTTTGAGAGACGAGTTTGACCTGGTCGAAGAAATTCGATCAGAAGCTGCTCTCCGAGAGGCCACTCTCAAACAGAAAATAGCCGCTCGATACGATTCTAAATTCATTAAACAAACATTCCAGGTGGGTAGTCTCATTCTAAGGAGAAGTCACAGAGACCCCCGCGAAGGAAAACATACGCCTAATTAGGAGGGCCCATACCGCGTTCGGGCAAAACCCGAAAACGGGGCCTATTATTTAGAAAATCTACAAGGGGAAGAACTTACTCGGCCTTGGAACGCCGAGAAGCTCAAGCAATATTACAGCTAACTTACAAAGTCACCTTGCTCAACTCTCAAGCGAGGAGCGATAGGTACGACTAAGAACTGCGTGCCCAGGTACAAGCACGACAGCCCAAAATAACATGATCGTCAGGGTCTCCTTCCAAGAGAAGGAGATAATTATTGCACTGGCGGATACTCAAACGAGTCTGATGTCGCCTACGTACCACGACCAGGAAGAACCACAGCTCGCGATGGGACGTTCAAGCCTCGGAGCCTGGGCCATTACCTTGGTCCGAGCACCGACCAGGAGTAAGACTCCAAAATCTGATTGGTCCCCCAAACCAACGGATCACAAACACACCCCGTATTTATTTGACCACATCCAATCATTACAAGAACATCAAACACTTAGCGTTTATAAAACATAAAGAGAACAATCCTCCGATGGACGCACAGTTAAATAGAAAACATTGTAAAATAACAAACGACCATTAAGAACATAGACTTTTACTGCAAAAATGCGACCCCGAAGGGCCGACTTGTTCATGATTACATACAAAGGGGACCATGCACCCAAGAGAAACACATTAAGTTACACAATAACGACACGCATGCCAAAACTAATTACCCTCCTTATCCAGAGCACCAGGTTGACCCTCGCATTGGTCCGGCTGCACCTCTGACTGGCCGGGCTGAACAGTCGCCCCGGGCTGAGAATCCTCCACGACCAAGTCCGAGGGAACCACTATCTGGCCATCCTCTCCTTTGTAGAGGTAGCTGATCCGGATGGTGTCCAAAGCCAATTCGGGATGAAAAGCTTTTATCTGATACACGGCGTTTTGGAAGCTGAGCTCAGTCGACGAGTTCAGATCTTCCATATCCTGGTCGATCCGAGCAAGGAACTGTGCCCTGGTCACCATGCTCTTAGACTCAGCGTCTTCATCCTCCTTTGGGCAGAAGGCATCCTTTAATTTTTTACTTTGCTCTAAGGCCCTCCTTTTGTCGATCTCCAGCTTAGCAATGATGTCCCCCCGCTCAGTCAGCTCTTTAGCAGTGGCAGTGGTTTCTTCAGAGGACACCGTCAGCTTCCTCTCGGCCGCAGCCAACAGCTCCTTCAGCTTTGCTACCTCCCTTTCTTGCCCGGGGTTTCCTTCGGCCGTCAACTAGGCCATGGACAAAACCCGCATGACAGCTCTCGCATATTGGTCCAAAGACAGTCGTCGGGCAGGGCGATCCATCGCCTCGAGAAACAAGGAGTCTGCACGGTAAACCTCAATGCTCGTCCCTTCAAAGAAATTCCGCTTCACGAAGCAAGGCGGTAGCACATGCTTTGGTTTGGGGGGAGCGTTGGCAATCAAGTCTACGGTCGCTGCAGACTTGTGCTTTTTCACGAGTGAGCCGGTAGAAGCGCTCGGAGAACCCTAGACCAGAGGGCCCTACCCAGAGCCACTCGTCTCAGTTAGCTTGGTCTGAACGACCCGCGACCTCTTCTTCTGCTGTTGACGCAGACGCTCCTGAATCTTGTCAAGAGGGTTCGACAGGGAGCCTGAAAAGGAAAGGAAAAAGACAGTTAGATTAGTCACGGACGGCAGAAAATTATCAAGACATAATAACAAGCAGAAATAAAAACAAATACCAAAAAACTCTGACACTTCTTGCCCGGTATTACACGCCAGCATGTCTGTGACGTCAATCAGAGGACTTTCCACAGCTTCCCCCCCCCCCCCCCCGTCTTGTTCCAGCATTATTTTACCTTCTCCGTCTAGCAAAGGAGTCGGGGTAAACGAGGCTCTCAATTTCCTAAAGGCCTCAAAGTTGGCCGCATCATCCTCGTTCAGAGAGTCCCTCACCTGGACAAACTCGCTAACCGATCGCTCGTAGTGAGCGTAACTCCACGAGAAGGGAAATAGCCAAAGCCTCCTCGGAATCACCTGTCCTTGATCGTCAAGCTTGGGCGTCATTTTCATCAGTGTATATCCCCAAGAAACTTAGCACCCTCACAGCTTCCGTGCTCGCCGATTTAATCAAAAAATAGTTCGTCTTGAAAGCCCGGATAGACTCTGAGTGAGCCTTAAAGATCTTGGTCCGCTTCTTGAAGGAGACGAATCCCTTTATGTCGGTCCCCCGCCCTACTTGACGCTGCAGCGAAAACAGACGAAAAAACAGAGGAAGCGTGGCTCCAACACCCAGATGGGAACACGTTACCTCAAATGCCTTCAGAAACGCATAGGAGTTGGGGTGCAGCTGGGACGGGGCCACACCCAAGTGCCCGAGTACAGCGCAAACCAGGTCGCTGAAGGGTAAAGTTACCCCCAGGACCGATGTTGCGTACTCATACATCGAAATTTTTCGACCGCCAAAGTCTGAGAAGATACGGTCGTCATCCCCTAGGCAAGTGACGACCAAATCCTCCGGGTCACCAACAGTGGGCAATGGCTCCGCGCGAGGCCTCGAAAACGACGATACTTTGTCGAGCAAGTCCTCCACTACCCATTCTTCAGGAGAGGTCCTTATGTCTTTGGGGCAGCAAGGTGAATTTGTCGTCTCTCCAGAAGCCCCCTACTACATTGTGCTCGCTTCTGATTCTCCTGACAAACTCCCAGAGTCAGAGGGAACCGATGCGGAAGAATCAGAGTCTTCCGAGGATGTTTCTTCCGAGGAGACATCAAGCGGGTCCATGAGCGAATTTTCACCTGAAAAGCAGAGGAAAGGCGTCAGCGAATTCGATTAAGAATATCAAATCCACCCTTCCACCGCTCGACAAGTGAAAGGGCGTACGTCGACCCAGGAACAAGGTCCCAAGCCATAGCCCCCGGCTAACCACCGCTCAAAGCGATGGCTAACGCCCGACCTCAGAGATAAGAGAATTTAAACCTAGACACTTACCAGGTCCCAAGTCAAAGTCGACCAGGACCTGCGTCGACCACGAACTAGGGTTCGTAGTCGACGAACAACGGTGGCAGAAAATCTTTTACCTACTGGTTGAAACCTAAAACTACCGGAAACTCTATCCTATACCGCATACATTGCTAAATATCAAACCTATGACTAGTATAAATACGAATAAAAGCCGTACCTTGAGCTTGGGAAGCCATTTCTAGAAGAAAGTAACTCTGGAAGCGGTGGTCGACGGTTGGAAACGGTGGTCGACGGCTGGGAGTAGCGGCTGACGGACAGGCAGTGCAGTGGAGAGGAAGATGAAACGAAAAAGCTTAACAGAAAGCCTTGGGATCCTATTTATAGGGAAGGGAACACGTGCAGATACGCGTGACCCCTATCCCTAGCCAATAATTACCTACGCACTAGCCCCTAGGCTAGCCGTCAGGACATTAAATAGGCGCGAATTCCCAAACACGCCAACTTTTCGTTTCATGTTCCTCTTATACATGAATTAAGTGTTTGATTATAAAGAGAGAGAAAAACACAGGAGTATTCATAAATGTATCTCCAATATGACATGGAACTCACTATTTTATTCAAGTAGTTCTCAAGTATGGGAAATAAAAATGAGACATTGTCGTTTCCATTTTTATCCAGTATCAATATAACAAAATTAATCATTTTGTCTCTAATATCAGCATTTAGATCAGCCTGCAAATCAAATCAACCACATAGTCAAAAGTTATTTGTCAAATAAATACTTGCTTTACAAAAATTACCATGTAGAAAATGATAAAAGCATAATATATTTTTATTATATATTGTATACTTCTTTTCATATGATACAGAATAGTCACTAGAAGAATAGATACAACAACATAGTCACCACCAGAATAGATACAAACACTACCATCAATAGAGCATAATATACTTCTTTCATTATGAATCTCAATAGGGTATGTAAATATATTATTAATAAGACAGGTACCGGGCTATCACTAACACCTTTCACAAGCTCTGATATAAGTGGGTTAACACCTTCTTCATCAATAATCAAGGCTATTGTTTCAGCATCCTTCTTAGCAGAAGTTTGAACCTCCTAGAATTTCAATAATAATAAAAATTTCCCAAAGAGCATATGCATTGAAGGCCCTGACATGTACCACCAAATTTCCCCAAGAGTCTTTGGAGTATTTGCCACAATAGTTTTCCACACGTTTAATGCAGCCTACAAAAAGAAGCATTTTGTTTTGATACTTGAGACATATATTCCCAATTGGTAATCAACCTTGTCAAGAAAAAAGTGATGAGTAAATAAATTGTTACCTGGTGTACTAACAAACTAACATTTGCTCAAACCATATCACGCCCTAGAATCTCAATGATGGCACTCCCATGAGCCTCAGTACTAGAACCTTCATCATCACCTCCCCCCTCAAGTAAAGCTTTACCATAATTCCCAGCAACCTGGTAGGAATAAACATGCTCATAAATAAAATCAGATTTGGTGATTGGGTTGCTGTAATACTTTGAATAATATAATGGCTTAGTTTTGCTGCATTTAAATTGTTTAATGAAGTAACCTAGCCACTTGTACTTACTGTTAAACAAAGAAGAACAAATAATGTATGAAACAGTTCAAAACATGCACTTACTGCAATGGTAAAAAATTTCATGATATCATCAACTGCTTCACTAATGGCAATCCTTCCAGCAACAAATTTGGGATTTCCATTTAAAACATTTGTGTGGCTAGAAAAGCATCTACCATTCCATAGTCATAACACAACATGTCAATGATGATGTGATTAATGTTTAATGAGTTATAACTGACGAAAAAGAACAACTCGATATTACCTGCCCAAGAGGACTACGAGCACTAATCAATGCATGTAACATCTAGTACTTCAATAGACGTGCTCAAAAATATTTCCAAAGCTCCTGCTACCTTGCTGCATATGAAAACCCAATCAAAATTGAGGTAGAGAGAAAAACTGAAATTTATCCTAAAATCTTACAGGCATTAGGCTAAAATCATTCACCAACAGAATACTTCCTTAAATTTTAATTGAAAGTTAGCCTAAAATCAAGTGTTATTTTCTAACTAATGTGCATATAAAACTAGACTGATGTATTATTAAAATGAAATGTATTACTAAAACTAAGGTATCTAGTAATATATTTTAGACTAGATCTAATGTCTAATAGCATACTACACAACTGATGCATATGAAAAAATGAGAAACATGGAGTTACAGTACATACATTAGCATTAACATGTGGTTTCTTTTCCTAAAATGTCTAATATGAAAAAAATTAGTTTTCTTACTACTTAAAATATAACCTAAAATAATGTTGCTACTTGAAATCTAACTAACCAAACGTGGTAGTTTAGTAATGCTAGATATCAATTTGAAAAATAACATGTCATATTCGCTAAGTTAGAACTATTAATTCCCAGTATGCCACAATTTTCACATTGCATCATGGTGATCCTTTCCACTCACTTGGACTGAATTCTTTTTAATTTATGGCAATGAAATAAAGATTGACAGCATGTTCATGACTTATTTGCAAAAGCTTTACACTAGTCCAAAAAAATCACGAGTCCAAATCAAATTCAAACTCAGAATAAATTGGCCTGGGAACACACAAAATCCAACATGAAAAATCCTATATTCAAACTACACAATAATAATATGGTATATGGATCTACCAAAACACAGTTCAATAATGAATAACAAGGTATGTCATGCAACAACATAGTAAAACCAAGAAAGCTTAGTAGCAAAACCACACTTTATTTATACCAAAATCAACTCATTTAGAATTCATCTTATATACTTTCAGCAGGTACATAATTTAGTAGTATATTCTTATTTCCAAATGCTACCAATGCCAACAACAAATTCAAAAGCAAGTTTATAACATAACAGTTGCAATAAGCACATTGAACATCACAAAACAACCCCTCACTCATCTATCATCATCTTCTCCTAATCATGCAACAAAGAAACAAAACAATACACAATAGACTCATGCAATCAACACAGTAAAACTACAAACCGAAACAACAAGCGAAAAGCAAGGAACCGAAAAAAATATTCAAATGTTACCGATGTCGAATGGCTAACGCGGAGCATATATAATAGTAGCATAGTGTCGTCACTTTCATTCAAACCTCAAAGCGGCTCCTTGTCTCACCAGAACACAATCGGCTGAGTGATTCAACTAAACACGGTATTAGCGCATTAATAATGTTGCTCAATCTGCACTGAGTAAAATGTCAATGTAACATGAATACATCAAACCAATGTCAACTATCACGTATCCTCTTGAAGAAGAGAAAATCAAGAATATAAAATTTGTAATGATCTAATAAAAACTTTCCATGTAATCTTGTTAACTTGATCGATCAACCCCGTCATGAGACAAGTCACAAACCTCTGGTTTCAAAGAAGTCACACGATATGTTTTGAACTTATCAGTGAAAATATGAAACAAAATAGAGAGTAATCTTAAACCATTTATGGAGATACCCTGGTCAAGCACCCAATTAACCCTTCATCGGAATTGGTGCTCCATAAGACAAGATAAAACTCAGGTTTGTTGTGAACCTAAGGCAAAAGTAACGCAGAGTTGAAACAAAGAAGAAATGGTTTGATACCTGCAAAGAAGAAAGGGTTAGATTCGTACTCAGAGTAGAGAAAATTGAAGGAGAGTTTGTATAGGTTGAAGGAAACTCATACGTAAGATGAAGGAGAGCTCGTTGTTGAATGAGAGCATGTATAGGAGTGACAAATCATACACAGAAGAGATGCTCGTATGTTTGGGAAGAAAGGGTTAAGGTTTTGATGGAAAGAATCGTAAAGAATACCATCTACTCCTGTTAGGTTAGAGTTTGGATTTTTCACTTAATGTTATTATATTAATTATTATTAAAATTGAAAAGGTGGGAAAATATAAATGAAAAAAATGTTGGAAAGTAAAGAAATAAAAAAAAGTAGTGATTATGATCTACTAAAGTAGTTGCGACAATTTGTCCTAACCGTCGCGGGTGTGAATAAAGGGCGGTTCTTTGGTAACTGACGCAATTAGTTTACACAATATGCCTAAAAAATCTGTGACGGTTGGCCTTAACCATCGTGATAACTGTCCTAGTCCAATAATAAGGACGATTTTTTGATAACTGTCGCAAAAAATCTGCGACAGTTGACCCTAACTGTCGTGACAACCATCGCCATCCAGGCATAAAGACAGTTTTGTGATAACTGTCGCAACTCAAGTGTCGTAAATCTCATTTTTTTCTTGTAGTGCAACGGGATCCGAATCCCGGATTGGTATCTTTGCATAAACATAGCATTCGCATCATATTTCCCCAAAGCGTAGCATTCCGTTTAATACGGAGCATTACGGTTAAAATCAAACATATTGCATAATCACAAGCCATGTTTTGAATCAGTCACCTGTGAATACTGACATACCATCAACAACATACAGAATACCTCTCAAATTCCCCGACAGAATGCCGAAGAATCTTCTTTGCATTTCCCAGATACAAATGCATGCTCCTTTTGACACTCGTCCGTGTCATCTTTCCCCAGAAAGTCACCATAATATTTTTACAAAACAGACACTTATACATTACAGATATTTCTCGACACTCGTCTGTGTCATATCCCCAGCAGAAAGCCAAAGCTTCCCCTTTGCACTCACAAATACATGTTCATATACCCTCTTCTCGACACTCGTCCGTGTCATCTCATATCATCCCCTGTAGATGTATCTATACACTTTCCTGACACCCGTCCGTGTCACCTATCCCCAGCACAGTTGCCTAAACAATTGTTTATAATACACTTCTCTCGACACCCGTCCGTGTCATCCTATCCCCGCAGGTCATCCAACACCTTTTATACCTATAAGTTCATAACTTATACATTCTCTCTTTTGACACCGGTCTGTGTCACACTTTTCCCCAGCAAGTCAAACACTCGTTCGTGTCTTGCTCATACTTCACAATACTGGTTTTACTTATACAGATACTCGTCCGTATCTTGTATACCCTTATTCTCCACAAATTCGACACTCGTCCGTGTTCTTTGTTAATCGGTTGGTACTCGTCCATACAATCATCTCTGAACATGCGTCAGCGTTTGTTTCTACCGATACTCGTCTGTATCGTAGTCTTAAGGATGCTCTTCCGCATCTTTAATCTATACACCGTGTCAAACACTTATACCTTTTCTTTCTTGAATTTAGATACTCTTCTGTATCTACCATTCCCCAGAGGAGTCCCCATCAAATCCCAACAAATTATTTCTTTTCTATCTAACATTCGTCCTATGTCATGATACTTCCGGCAGCCGTACCCTGCGAGGTGATCGTCCTTCACCTTTTGATGATCGTCCTTCATCATTCCCCCAGCGGAGTCTCCATTATTGGAACCCTTTCGTATTCGACATTCGTCCTATGTCGTGATATTTTAGCAGTCGTCCCATGCTAGGTGATCGTCCTTCACCTTTTGATGATCGTCCTTCATCACGTTTTATCCGATGGCCGTCCCCATCGTTGATCTTGTTATCTGACATTCGTCCTATGTCATGATAAACCCCGAGAGCAGCCGTACCCTGCTAGGTCATCGTCCTTCACCCCTTGATGATCGTCCTTCATCATGCTTATCCGATGGCCATCCCCATCGTCGACCTTTTCTATCCGGCATTCGTCCTATGTCGTGATACTTTTGGCAACCGTACCTTGCCAGGTGATTTTCCTTCACCAATAGATGATCGTCCCTCATCTTATCCCCAACAGAGTAGTCGTCCCCTGCTAGGTGATCGTCATTCACCTTTGATGATCGTACCTTGTCATTTATTTCATTAACCCGATGGTCGTCCCCGTCATTTACTTTACTTATAATCCCCAGAGAACCTTGTTACCTTTACCTGATGGTCGTCCCCATCATAATCTCTTCCATCTCCCCAACATGTCGGTCGTCCCCGTCATTACTGTATCCCCAGCAGTCGTCCTCTGCTCGACGGTCGTCCTCCGTCGCCCGCACTTTATAATCATGCTTTACTTCCTTTTACAATTTATATCCCTTTTCTTCTTCATTCAGTGAGTGCAAATTTTGGACTGTCTTTGGTATTCAACCACAAGTTATCTTGTTTGCCTGTTAAGCCGTCGCTTACATCCTACACAGCTAACTCAGGTTTGAATAAGGGCAGTTGTAAACACCCCAAATTTTCCCTCACTCATTTCACCATGGCTTGTGATTCTTTTCATTTGCATAAGTTCAATCATATCATCTCATATTGCATTCTTGCTTCACTGCATTGGTTCAAAGTCATCTGCATCTAGGGTTTGTGATCTGAGCAATCCATGAGCCATCTAAGCCACTCCAAGGGTCTCCAATCATCTCAAGAGGGTCCATGTATGTTAAAGCATCATATTATATCCTCCCAAGATCAAGGAAGTCAGAAAATCACAAGAACTGAGAAAGGCATGGAAGCAGAGCCAAGTTTAACTACATAGATGACCTAAAATTAGGGTTTTGGTTTCAGAGGCCATAACTCCAAATTTTTTGGTCATTCTTGTTTCTATTGGTCATTATATGTTATAAGGTTCATACATACCAATTTTCATGAAGAAATTCAATGGGGAAGGCATCTGATCAATAGATGACTTCTTGAGCAAGTCAGTGCAAAATCAGGGCATCTGAGGCCCCCAATCATCCAACCAAAGGGTCTTCTCCATCATTTTGGGTGTATATGATCTTTATTTGGTCTTAGAATAAGTTAGAAGTTCACAAAATTGAAGAATTTCAAGTCATTTGCAAAGTTGGCATTTCGGGAAAGTGACTTGTAATGCAAACTTGCCGTTTGGGGAAAGTTTTTCAACCTCCTCTTTTTGATTCAAAAATGCTTCAAATGAAAAATTCTTGGTCATTAAAGTTGTAGATTGGATCATTCCCTTTTCAAAAAGTACAAAAACTTGATCTAATTCATCATAGAACTCAAGTTATGGCCTTGCAAAGTTGGGAAAGATCATAAAATTTCACTTATGTACCAAAGAGGGAAACTTGCAAAAACTCATGTCAAACCAATTTGTGACCTCAAAGTGACTTCTAACCATTACACAAACATCATACATGACCTATAATTCAGAATTGCCCAAAGAATTCTCAAGTGTCATGCCTTAATCATCAAGATTTCTCAAAGGGGGCCAAAACTTCACATAATTGCAAAACACCCCATAACTTTATTCCCACATACTGAATTACCTCAAGATTGAATTTGTGGACATCCATGAAGTCAGCTGCGCATGGACATGCCCAAAGACCAGTTGTATTCTTGCCCATACCTCAAGTACAAATCATGTTGACATTTTGGCAACTTGCCCATACCAATAACCACAGTCCACCACCCACTCTCTGGCCTATCCAGACTTTACAAGCATGCTTCAAGGATTGATTTTCATAAGACACACAAGCCAAGAGCTCCAAGAACTCAACATTCCACAAAACTCTCCAACTTGCAAAACCCTTCGAATCTCTCAGCTCACTCACTCAAGCTTAAAACAAATTCCACCATTCATCTCTAAATCACTCACTGATCATAAACCAACCATTGAAACAGCCAAAAACACCTCACAAACCAAATACGATTTCTGACCAGTTGGGTTACAAACTCACAAACTAGCCACAAAACACTCCAACCAAGCATCAAAGCTTCATTAGGAGTTCAAGGGGAGTGGTTTGTGCAAAGAGAGATGGCCAGAAAGCTCAAGAACTGAAAGCTCAATCTCAGGTATCATCAAGAACAATTTTTCCAGAAACCTCTTTTCATGTTATAGAAATGTTCTTCATGCTTCACTGATCACACTGCACTTTTCATTTTTGAAAATGAGCTTGTATCGTGCTTCTGAAATTTTTGCAGTTTTGGATGTTTGATTCGAATCTTGTGTTTGAGGCATGATAAATTTGTTTTGGTGATTGATTCTTATTTAGAATTGTTAGGGGAGTGATTCTGGAGAGTTAGAGGGTTTGATTTAGCCTAGGGAAGAAGTTGGAAGTTTGTCTCGCCGGAGAAGATGACCGGAACCACTGTTCCGGTCATCTGAAGTTGATTAACCCTAATTAGGGTTTAGGCCCAGTTTGAATAATAGCCCTTGGATTGAGCTTTCGCGCGCGCAGGGAATGGTTCAGATTGCTTCATTAAGCCCTAATCTTAATTAATTAGATTAATTAGGATTAATTAATTCAAAAAATTCAGTTTGAATTCTGACCACTAGATCATGCGCGCAGTCAATTCCCACCCCCTAGGTTTGAATCCTGGCCCTCAGATCAGCATACTTTGCATTTAAATTCATTTTATTTTCATTTTATTTGCATTTCTTTGTTCATTTTATTTAAAATAGCAAAATGCTTTCAAAAAAATTTATTTTTTGCCTCATGACTTTAAATATTTTTCTCATTCTGAAAATAATTTTTATTTTATTTTTTGCATAAAATTTGTATTTTTAAAATATTTAAATGTTTATTTTAATTAATTAATGGAAATTAATTAATTAAAATACCATTTAAGTTTCTAAAATTCACCAAAAAAATCACATTGCTTCTTGACACATTTAGAGACATTATCAAACCAATCATACAAATTTCTTTTTGGTTCTTGACCCATTTTGACATTTTCTTTGGATTTAGGGTTCTTAATAATCAATATTTTTGACCCTAACTTAGAAAAATCCTTTCTGCCTAACCATGAAGGGGGTTGATAGTGATTCTTTTTGCATTGCATCCCACATATCATTTAGTTTCTAGGATAAAATTGGCATGAATTTATCTTTCATTTTTGATTTTTTTGCATTTTTCCTTGTGAGGTACCTTAAAACCCTAGCAAACTTAGGAAAATCATAGGTCCCTTAGGGTTTAGCATCTGACCTTCCCCTTTGGGCAGTGAACTTGTATAGGTTTAGGGTACCTTTGATCCCATTTTCAATTTTTTACATAAACCCTAATCTTTGCCTTCATTTGCATTCATTTCTCATATGCTTGCATACATGAACTTGCCATGACATTTTGTGCATCCACATGACATTTAAGACATCTTAGGACACATTAGAATCATGTTTAATCATTGCATCATCCATTTGCCATGTTATGCATCCATTTCATTTCATAAGTTTTCCTGAACTTTCTTGCTTCCTTTCATGTCCCATTTGCATCTGCATTACTTGTATGATCATCCACATCTCTTGGTATGCTTTTGTATCATCCCATAGCATCATTAGAATCATGAACATGCTTCTAATTTTTGTTTGCATCCTTGCATCTCATCTCATTTTCATTTTCATTTCATTTCTTGTTGCTAACTTTTCAGGTGGTAAGTGTTTGGGAAGTGAATTTTCCTTCACTTCTCATAACCTCTTCTCATCTCTCTTATACATTCATTGCTGCATTTTTACTTGTGAATTAGAGTGAGCTTGCTCATTCATGCTCCTTTCTCTCTTTCTTTCTCCAAGCAACTTATCTTCTTAAGTGAAGTAAGTTGACTTGCATCCTTCTGCTTCTCCTCCTTTCATCTTCTTCTTCCTTGGTGGCTCTCTTGAAGATCTTCTTGCAAGCCTCATAAACCCTAGGAATACCCAAGCATGATCACAATTAGGGTTTGATTAGTCCCCCATTAGTTTTACCTTTGTGTCATCTTTGAGTATTTTCCTCTCATCTCATAATCAAGGACTAAACCTTAAAGGTTTTAAGGCTTTGTGATTAAGGTTATGCATGTATCCTTCTATTAGGATGGAGTGTATAACTTTAATCCTAAGTGTTAAACCCTTAATGTGTTTAAAACCTTTAATCAATTCACCTAATTATCACTAAGACATCAAGCTTGTAACTTGGGCCTTGCATTAGGGTTCTAATTCTTCCTTAATTGGTTAAGAAGGAATAACCCTAGTGTTAATGGACAAGTCCCCCTCATGTTGTCTTACAAACCATAAAACCAACTTCTTAATCTTACCATTAACTAAAATCCACTTTAATAAAGGCTTGTTTTGTCATGAGGTTAATCCCTAATCATGGATTAAGTTGAGGAGCCTTCCTCAACTTAAATGTTCTCATCTATTATCCTTCTATTAGGATGGTGTAATGGGTCCATTAAATCCTTGATTATGGCTTAAACTCATTACCTAACACCAAAAAAAAACTCCAAAAACATCTAAACAATTGCAAGTAGGTTAATGATCTTAATCCTACATCATGGTGGTTAAGTGTGAGGTGTTTATCTCATACTTAGGGTATTCTCATTACCCCTAATCAGAGGGAGGATGTGATGAGTTTACTAAGCCTTGGTTTAGGCTTAAGCTCATTTTCTTATGACAAACACAAAAAGCAATAAAAGACTGAAAATATCAAAAACAAACAATAATCGTCTCCTCCGGGATTCTTTTCTCACCTCATTCACTCATAAACGAGAACTCGCTTCTTCCGTCTAATGCAAGACAGTTAGCACCTGAGCCAGACAGGTCATACACTTGAGCATAGGCAAGTAAGCAGTTCATCAAGTCAATTTACCTTTCAGTCTCTTTAAGTCGAACTACGGTGTTCTGACTTCCTCATTGCACGAGAGGATACGTAGGCATAACTTAACAGTTATCGAACAAAAGCCTCTGTATATTCCCCCTCTTCCAGCTTTATTCTTTTAAGCCTCATTGTCTTGAGCTTTAGACTCTTTCCTTACACTGACACTCCTTTTATTCACTCCACATTTCTTTTACATTGACACTTGCATTTTGTTCCAGCTTTTTTTTTTTGCACACAAAATAGCACAGACACTACCCTTTTAAACACAAACTTTCAAGGGTGGATCCCGTCGAGTACGACGGACAATCTCGGTGCTAATACCTTCCCAGGTTGTAACCAACCCCCTTTCTCAATTTCTCTGGTTCGCAACCGTCTTATCCATCTTTTCTTAGGTTTATGCAGCATTACCTTTCCTTCAGGATAAAAATGCCTAGTTGGCGACTCTTTTCATCCTTTCTCCTTTCGCCGACTGTTTGCGTCTGTACCCCTCTTGGCCCGGTGTCATTTGGTGGGAGCGACAATGGGCTGGATAATTCTTTTCATGGACTCTCAATTGTCTAGAAGCATAAGCTACTATTTGACCTCCTTGTATCAGAACACCTCCTAATCCTATCTTGGAAGCATCGCAAAATACTTCATAAGATTTGTTAGGATCGGGAATGATCAAAACTGGAGCGGTTGTCAATTTCTCTTTCAACCATACAAAACTTTGCTCACAACTAGAATCCCATTTGTAAACGAAGTTCTTTCTTGTAAGCTAAGTTAATGGTAACGTCACCTGAGAAAAACCTTTAATGAACCTTCTGTAGTAACCTGCCAAACCTAAGAAACTTCTCACTTCTGAAACATTTTTTGGTCTGTCCCAATTAATCATGACTTCAATCTTCGATGGATCCACTACTACACCTCCCTGAGATATAACATGTCCAAGAAACTTGACTTCTGACATCCATAACTCACACTTGCTAAACTTGGCAAAAATTTGCTTCTCTTGCAGTACCGATAGGACAATCCTCAAATGTTCTTCGTGCTCTTGCGGAGTACGAGAATATATAAGAATGTCATCGATAAAGATCACTACGAACTGATCCAAGTAGTCTTGAAATATCTTATTCATGTAATCCATAAAAACAGCTGGAGCATTCGTCACACCGAAAGGAATTACTAAGAATTCATAATGACCATAACGGGTTCTGAACGCAGTCTTCGGAACATCAGAACTTTTCACACAAATCTGGTGATAATCCGACTTCAGATTAATCTTCGAGAACACACATGCTCCTTTAAATTGATCTAGGAGATCGTCTATCCTTGGCAATGGATACTTATTCTTGATAATAACCTTGTTCAGCTTGCGGTAATCAATATACAACTTCATACCACCGTCCTTCTTCTTTACCAACAAAACAGGAGCTCCCCATGGTGAAACACTTGGTCTAACAAAATGCTTCGCCATAAAATCCCCTAATTGATCCTTCAATTCTTTCAACTAGAGTGGTGCCATCTAATAAGGGTAAACGGATATAGGAGTTGTTCCCGGTATCAGGTCAACTGAGAATTCAACTTATCTTACTGGAGGTAAGGAAGTGACATCCTCGGGGAAGACATCAGGAAATTTGCAAACAATTGGAATATTTAAAACTTGTTGGCCATTATTATCCTCTTTAGTAAGGACAAGAAAAACAGACTTCTCTTGTTCAAAGAGAAAATTTACCATTCCAACTGTACCTTCTATGATCGTTGTCAAAACATCTTTCGGAGGCGCTTCAACGAATGGAATAAGGATCAAGTTTTCTTCACATCCAATAAACACAAAATTCGCAGATAACCAGTCCATACCCAGAATGACATCAACTTTCTTAAGAGGTAGACAAATGAGGTCAATTTGAAAATTTCTACCATCCACAAACAAGGTACAATTCTCACACCTTAGGGTGTCTCAACAGTTTCATCCATAGCGGTAGTAACCAACATCGGAGGAAACAAAGGAAATACTCACAATCTGAGTCGTTTTGCACAACTAGTAGATACAAAAGAATGTGTAGCTCCACAATCAAATGAAACAAGACAAGGATGATTGTTAACGAGACAAGTACCCACAATGAGTGAGTTGTCGGCTTTGGTATTCCTAGCATCCATAGTATAAACTCTCGCTTGAACTTGGTTGTTCCTTCATGGGCAATCCCTAGCAAAATTCCCCTCTTTCTGACAATGGAAATAAATTACCCCATTTGAATCACATCTTCCATAATGATTTTTGTGGCACCTAGAGCACGCAGGAGAAGCACTAGATCTAGGACTCGACACCTGTTTCCCCTTGAAGGGTTGAGGCCTTGGCCTAAAAGATTGATTTGCTCTTCCTCGATCACTTTGAATCGCTCTTCCAACACTAGCTTCGGTGTGCACTTTCTTCAAACTATGTTCGGAGAAATAGCACTACCTTAATAACTCGGAATAGGTAGTGAACTCCCTTTGAGAGACACTATGAGAGATTTAGGCCCTCAAACCAAACAAGAACTGGTCAATCTTCCATCTTTCATCTAGAGCATACATAGCCTGCCTAGAGTAAGTAGCCGTGTCTTCGAACTTCTCAGCATAACTGGCCACAGTCATGCTCCCTTGTCTAAGCTGTTGGAATTCAAATTCTTTTTGGGTTCTCAAGGCACTCGGAAAAGTACTTCTCCATAAAAATTGTCTTAAATTGTTGCCACACTTTTGGATTTCCTTGCACCATCATAAGATTTGAAATACTTTCCCACCACCCCTCAACATGACCCTTTAGTAAATGTGACGCAAAAGTCACATTGTCTTCTTCACCACAAATCACGATCTGGAAAATTCTCTCCATTCCGGTTACCCATTCATGCACCTTAACTGGATCCAATCCACCCTGAAACTCCTGAGGGTTCATGCGGAAGAAGTCTCGGAATGTCCCACTTTCAACTTCAGGAGCAGTCACATGAGGGTGAAGGCCCTCATTCATTTGGTGCATCATTTTCTGCATGAACTGGTGATGTTGCGGTTGCATTTGTTGCATGAATTGCAACATAGGAGCATTCCCGTCACCACCCATATGATCGCTACCCGGAGGAGTGACGCTAGGTCGAGCACGAGTTCCACGCCTACCAGCCATATTCCTAAATATCATTAAAACAGGATTAAGTTGATCAGGCTCAATACCATAAACATAAAATTTAGTCCTACAGCGATATTACGTGTATGAACGGAAAGGAAACACTTATAATATTCCAAGGCTAGGTCGAGGATACGACCTACTATGATACCAATTGTAATACCCATATATAAAAAGACATACACCAAAGCATATTTTTCATATATAAATTTAAGTTTGATATTGAAATACAACAATTTCTTAATAACACATTGTATAAATATAGCCACTACAACATAAGGTTCTAGCAAAAAGGCTATAAATAGAACAAGATGTTCAAAAAATACAGAATCTAAGAACTAGATCCAAAGATCTCAAAATTCCACAGCGGAAGAAGCCATCAAACAAGCAAGGATAATCAAGTTGTCTTATCCTTACCCTTTGCGGAACCTGAAGTACCTGAAATAACAACATCAACATGGGGTGAGATAAAACATCTCAGTGAGTTCCCTATCTTAGAGTTCGCTCGGCTCTAAGGGTTTGATTCCAAAAAAATCTCAAGCTATAACCATTCTCACACACGAAACCGGGATATAAAGGAACTAAGATCCATATAACCTCTCGAACATAAGCTAAGTGAGACATCTACCTCAAGTCCTTACGGATGCCCTTGTGAAACACATAGTAACCACGTTGAGACTTACACAAGACCTTACGGAGGATTTGATATAACACTCTCTTTAATCCTTATGGATGCTTCACGTGGGACTAAAGGCAACCCACCTCAAGACTTACTCAAGATTAACGCTTAATAGTATAGAACTCGTCTCAAGTCCTTACGGATGCTCTTGTGAAACACATAGTAATCACGTAAAGACTTACACAAGACCTTACAGAGGACTTATAGCCTAAATGTCTCAATTCAACGCCCGTATATTTTCTCTCTAAGCGAGCTCCTCTCTCGCTGAGCGAGCTACACGAGAATCACCAACTTCTTTTGTAGAATTTCATATGCTCGTTGAGCAAGCTCTGCGATTCCAGAAAAATACCCTTATGGGAAAGGTACCAAATCATGCCAAAATCAACCCAAGCATCAACCAACATAGCAAACCAACTTTAAACATGTTCATAGGCATATTGTGAGCAACATAGTTAGGTTTAATCGAGTTTTTAACAGTTTAAAATCATTTGTTTTCAAGATTTCTACCAAAACCCTAAAACTCATAAACTTCAAAACTCAACCAAAAACTAAAACAAAAGTATTTACCTATGAACCCACCTCTAGATAAGAAGATTGACAGAAGAAATGAGTTGATTCGA
The DNA here is from genome assembly GCA_963966055.1 of Lathyrus aphaca. Classification (NCBI taxonomy): domain Eukaryota; kingdom Viridiplantae; phylum Streptophyta; class Magnoliopsida; order Fabales; family Fabaceae; genus Lathyrus; species Lathyrus aphaca. The sequence continues at coordinate 255,094,168 of OZ014524.1, read as the reverse complement.
CGGAAGGATGATGGAGAATGATGAAATTGAAGCTTAGGGATTTCTTCCTCCTGTCCTTCTCTTTTCTCTTCTTACTAAGTATCTCTGTTCTCTATTCTTCTTTCTATATAAGCAAATTATAATAAAAACTTACTTTCTTACCAATGGGTCCAAGAATAGAGAGTATCTAAAAATGTCTCTTAATCCTCAATTTAATAAAAACTCAGCACAAATAATATCAAATATCCAATTTAAATAATATTATTTGGTGAGTTAAATAAATTACGTGGTGTTACAGGAAACGACATTCTTTCTACTATTTTTCCTATTCTTTATCGCATTACTATCAATCCTGAAGCTATGATTATGGATGAAGGTGTTTGGCACAATGATGTGTGGAAGTGGAAGATCAATCTTAACAAGGTGATTTTGAACTCGTATAAAAATTCTTAAATAATGGGAAACTTCTATTGTGTCCCACATAACTTTGGTGGTTTCACAATGGGAAACATGATAAAATTCTTCACCACCGAGTGTGATGTGAGAATATTGTTTCCCTTTCAATCAGGTGACCATAACTTCTTATAATTAAAATTCCATTGATTTTCCGGTTTTGGTACGATGACACCTTCACCATTGGTCATTTTAATTTGATTAGTATTATTGATGATGAATTCCTATACACCTTTATCAACTGAGTTAATATGAATATGCCTGCAAGAATTGATGATGAATTCCTATACACCTTTACACCTTTATTTTACGACCCTTTAGGTTCGGTAGCCATTTTCTAATAAGATAATATTTAAGCACAGAATTAACCGGAGCTCATGATACCACTTGTTAGACGATATGATTATATCTAGAGAGGGGTGAATCGATCACAACTTAAAAACTTTGACAAAAATCCTTTTGAAAATTTTATGGCGCGCAAAAGTAACTTGAATCAAATCGTCTAACCGAATCACTATCTAAAAGCTCAGGTATGTATTAATGCTATCAACATATGATAATGATCACAAAGTGATCAAATAATTTTAATCACTACCAATTGAATTCCAAGAAACAATGATATTTTATTTCTAATGCTAAATTGGACACAAAAATCTTTTGAGATAAATTATTGAACAACTTGTGTGTAACCAAATTTGTTTGAAAATTTATATGGTTTTATTGATCCAAAAATCCAATCAAAATCTAAAGGATTGTGATCAACTCGAAAAACCCTCTTTCAAAAGGTAATAAAAAATATTATCCAAACGTATTGATCGCACAATCGATCAATTCAACAATTTACAAACGAAATATAAAAGAGATAGATATGGAGAGAGAGTACACAAGGATATTTTTAGACAGTTTCCTAATCGACCTTGCTATTGATAAATCTTTCCTGAATTTGAACTCAAATTGCGATAATTGAATTAACCTTACTTTACAAAAGTATGTATACAAGAGAGATGTAGCAACCCAACCCTACAAACTCCAAGTTTCATGTTGATTATGACACCTTCTCTTCCCTATATCAAATCTTTATCAAGTAACCCAACAATTCCGATTTGATTCACCATTTCACACTACTTTTTTTTGCAAGAAACCCCTTGTTCTTCAATTCTTTCACTCGATCGAATCCAAACTGCAAATTCTTGTAACCTAAGATTACTATTATGATCCATCGTTGCACGCTACTCTAGTGTAAAAACATTGCGTTCTTCAAAGCCTTCGCTTGATCAAATCCAAATTGCCTAATATTGTGCAAAACATTCAAATTCCAATTTTATCTTGAAGGAAAAACCAACATTTGTTTTCTTATTTGAAACCCATGAAAATCTTAACCCAATTTCCAATTCAATCAACCTAAATTAGATGTTATCAACCCTAATTCTAGATGGTACCCAAACAAGGAATGATTATGTGTATTTTGTTTGTGTGTATGCATAGAATAAGGTTGAATATGATGAAAACACTTTGAAATCCTAGTTTAATGTAGGTTTACTCTATAAGTTACTAGAAATGATGTTTGCATTAAGTCTATATATGTATGCAAGTATGAAGTAAAAGGAATATAAAATAATGAAATTTTAAATATTTTTGATGTATGTGTTAACCTATGTAAGTCATGTATCGGCACATATGATGCATGTGTTGACCCGTAGAAGCCATGCATCGATCTGTATAGGTCATGTACGACTTATAGAGGCAGAAAATCAAACAAAGCCAATAGGCTTTAAAAATGCAGTACATGAGTCAATCTGAAAAATAGATGTGTCAACCTGTAGATAAAACTTATTTCTATTTGCCGACCAATAGAGCGTATGTATCGACACATAGTTGTTTTTCACATGAAAATATATTTTTGATGCATGAAACATTTTCTTTGATGCATGAAACATTTTCTTTCATGCATGAACATTTTTATAAACCTTTCCAACATGTTGTTATTCTTCCTAATGCTAAAATGCACAAATAGACTCAGAGGATATCGTCTGATGTACATAAATTCTAAATTATCCTAGTTTTGACATCATACAAAATACATCATGAAAAGTTGCACTCTTATTCACAAGTGTTGCCTATTTGCTTACTACCTAAACGACGCAATTGTCATCTTTACTTCAATGCCCTCAGACCTGGAGCTAGTGTCGCCACGGGAAAGGGAGTATGGAGGAGACAAGTGGCATAAGACTTTGGACAACCTCGTTTGTCCACGTGGCACTTTATCCTATTTAACTCTTTTGTTGAGTTAATTAATTTAACTCTTTATAAAGGATTTTAAATTGAGTGATACTTTTTATGTGGGACTAATTCTCATGTATTGATTACTCATTTCCTCACTTTCACATTTTCTTATTCTTTTGGAACATTCCTATGGTAATTATTATTGTTATTAACTACAATATTTCCATCTTTAACTATTTTTTCTGTAGACACTACTGTCACTCCAAACAAGATGATTAAATGTTATGGGAGTTCTTCTATCAGAGTCACAGTTAGAAGCTTTAGCATAAACATTCATCAGAACTTTTGTTAAAGAGTGTTCCAGAGCTTGACATAATCTTGTAAAGCACTTTTGTATCTCTTCAGAGTCAAAGTGTGTTGAGTCCAGAATATGATAACATTGCATGCTAAATCTTCAGAATCAGAAGCTTTTAGCTAAAACTACACACTAGACAAAACCATTAGGGTACAAAATTGTTCCCTAAGAAACAATGTATTGTTATCATCAAAACCAAAACTAAAGGCCAGATGCAGAAACAAATATTGTTCTTACAGTCTTAATCCATTCAAGGATTTGAAAAAGATTGAACACCTTTTATTCATTACCAAGAAGCACATAACCTTTCGGCTTCTCCATGTAAATCTCCTCATCAACATCTACATTTTTTAATTATGTTTTGACATCCATTTGGAAAAATATAAGGTCATGCAAAGAAACTAATGCAAACAATAGTTCTAATTGTCGTTGTCCTTGCTAGTAATCCACATTTGGCTACTAATCCACCATTATAGGGGTTTGTGTACTTTCACTATGATACTTCCTTTTAAACACTCATTTTCATCCAATAGGTATTGATATTTTTATGTAGATCAACAAGTTCACCAGTGTAGTTTGACATTATTGAATTCATTTTATCTTGTATAACATCATTCCAAAAGAAGAAGTCTTTTGAAGTTACTACCTCCTTATAAAACTTAGGATGATCTCCCACTTGCATAATAATAGGAGTCTGACAAACATAATTCTCACTATTTCCTTCTACTAGATAAAATAAATAAGTCGAGAATCAATTTTGTTCAGTCCTAGATCCCTAGCCTTAGTCCTAGATCCTTAGCCTTTCAGGATCTCTTACATTAGACGCCAAATCAGAGGTGTATATAAATCATGATCCACTTTTATTATTTAATACTTTTATTATTTAATTATAATGGATAAGTTTGAATCTTTCATATCAAGAAAACGTTGAACATCAAACAATGATATTACAAAGACATATTGTTACTCAATTATTTGGCCAATGTTCTAATTAATTTAATATTAATTAATTATGGGTTAATACTCATCTACCCCCTGTAATATATGTGTGTTTTGATTTACCACCCTTTAAAAAATATATGTTTGATTACCCCCTAAAAGTTTTCGGTACCCCCCTAAGAGAGTTAAAACCAGGGGGTACATAAAAATAATAATATTTTACAGGGGTAATTTTCCATCTAGGGAGCAAAAGACTTAGTATTTTAAATTTTCAGGGGGTAATCTAAAATATTTTTTTAAAGGAGGGTAAATCAAAACATGTCTATCTTGCAGGGGATAAATGACTATTAACTGATTAATTATTAATAAAAAAATTATAATATCTTAATCACTCTCACTCTCATACTCTCATATCAATTGTTAGAATTTTTTTAATTTGGATGTTGATATTATACTTTTCACAATATTATAATTACTATGGGTAAAAATAAAATGTATATGGATTCATAATATAAATTTTTAGTGTGCTTACATTATGTAAACGACATAACAATTTATTCTTGGATGCTTGAAGCGGAAACCTCGGTTGCCATTATTTGACATACTATAAAATTGTTAGAAAAATATCATAAATCAAATGGATTAAAAATATAATCATGAACGAATAATTTTCTTTATAGTATTTTATGCACTCTCAGATTGTCTTAAAATTTTTACATAAGAATACCCAGGATAATTCAACTTATACTCGAATTTGCACAAGATCGATGAAAACTTGAAATATCGTTTGAAAAAGATGGACTTTTCTAATGTATTTTTTTGAATCCGGAATATTCAATTTATAGGAAAAATTAAAGTTATTTCATAAGTGTTCTGGGCCAAGCAAACCAACATTGTGGCACGCTTGACGTCGAGCAACATTGAGAATAATGGTCATTGCCGACCAAGGCCGTACCGACCAAGACGAAGTCTTCCAATGGCTAGTTTTGACCGTTACCTATCAATACAGATTCCGCGATCCGCGCCCAACGGTGTGGACCAATAATCTTCCACTTAGCCCAGTATATAAACCCTCTCATTTGAGAGGGTCAGGTATTCAATTCTCTGACCATAATTCTTGTACTTGCTCACTCTTTGCTCAGTGTCTTACTTCAGCATCGGAGTGCCTTGCAGGTACACCCCCCTCCTCTCCTTATCAACCGTCCTTCAACAACACTCGAGGCCAGCCATATCGGATCCTGATCTCTAGGTACGATCAGGTGGCGCCGTCTGTGGGAACCTGATTTCCCCGTTCTTCTCTCTCAAAATCTTCAAAGAACCAAAGTTTTTACCAAGATCCTTGGCTGCTCGAGACAACAATCCGGACAACCGATCGAACGACGGCATGATCCTCAAGCAACGTGAGAGCAACATTCATCATCATCCGCACGAAGAAACCGTGCAAGATCACCCAGACGGGAAGACGGCCTCGCCTTCTCTCGACCGCGACCAACCTCTAGAGAGTCGCCCGAAAGTCCCCTTTCCCCCGACTCCTTCAGGATCTGACTTCGCCGCACTGGCCGAAATTCTGAATCAGACAAATTTGTTGCTCCTCGCCCATGGCGAGAAAATTGTCCGTCTCGAGGACAATAATTGTCGACCCCGGTCTCCCGCGAGACACCAGAGAAGGCGTAGTCCCTCTCCTCCCAAGAGAAAGAGGAAGGGACGCATCGACGAATCTACTGGGGAAAAACGAACTCGCCAGTCTCCTTCGCGGTCTTTCCCTCCAAGAAAATCAAGAAGGAGCAGATCAAGATCCGCATCTCCTCGGCGAGCAAAGAAGCACGCGCCCAAATCCCCTTCGTTCAACTCCAGTGACGACGAGGACACCCGGGGCCCCCTCTTGTCGGAAATCATGGCAGCTAAACTTCCAAGAGGTTTAGAAAAACCCCCACCACTAGGCTCATATGATGGGACCACAGATCCGGATGATCATATCGAGAATATTGATGCGTTGCTCGACTACCGAGGAGTACGAGGAGCGATCAAATGTCGCCTCTTTCCTACAACACTGAGGAAAGGAGCGATGACGTGGTATAAAAGCCTCGAAGCAGAGTCCATCACTTCCTGGAAACAGCTCGGACGCACGTTTTCCAAGCATTTCACCGCCTCTAAGCGACACCCGAAGACGGAAGCGTCTCTCAAAGCGATCATCAAAGGGAAGGACGAACCTTTACGAACTTATATCGAACGGTTCAATAAAGAAGCACTCCAGGTGTCCACAACCGACGACATGAAGAAGTACTTGTTGGAACGGGGATTGCGCCTGTCAACCTATTTTCACCATGCGGTCGGCATCGAGACCCCAGCCACCCTTGACGCATTCTTGCTAAAAGCCCAAGCTTATATCCAATATGAGGAAAAGCAGGCAGCCATCTCCGTACGAGACGCCCGACGTCGGGAAGATGCGAAGCCCCACCGAGTCGATGAACCCTCGACATCTCGTCGGGGAGGAGACAAAAGAAAGGATGACCACTCCCGTGAACCGCGGGAGCACAGAGGACCCGTAGGCTGATTTCACGAATATAATCCACTCCTGGTCTCTAGGGAGAAAATCTTGTCCGAATGTGCCAACTCAGAATTCAGGCAAGTAGGGGTACGCTTTCCGAAGCAGCAACCCAGCAAACCGGGCACGGACAAGTCAAAATATTGCAGATTCCACAAATGTCATGGCCACAATACTGAAGACTGCATCCATCTCAAGGATGCAATCTAAATACTTATTAAGGACGAGCACCTTAAACAATTTACCAAATCCAGGGACACTCCTCGACAAGAAGCACAGGAGACTCAAAAGATCGAGGAAGCTGTACCCATTCCAGCGGATGCAAACGTGCAGGTCGCCCTAAGCATCTATCGCCCGGAGGATTTCTTCCTGCCCGATCACACGGGGAGCCCGGGGTACCTTTCCTCGCAATTTTCATCTCAGGGGGAGGTTTTAACAAAATCACGGTCAGATCTGTAAAGATAAAATTTGACCAGCTGATTGCGAAAGGCCCCGCACAGAACGCAACCCTGGACCCACCAAGGGAAGGCTTAATACCCCTTGCCGTTTACCGGGAGGAACTCTTAGGAGGGGGCACCAAACGCCAGCATACCGCTACTTATCCGGGCGCGAATGGCCAATTTTGACGTAAGGAGAATCTTAGTGGACCAAGGCAACTCCTACGACATCATGTACTCCCAGTTGTTTTCAACACTCCAGTTAAACGAAACACACCTGACTCCGTACGTCGGGTCAGACTTGCAAGGTTTCAACGGAGCAGTCTCCCGACCATGGGGCTATGTCGATTTGTTTGTCACCTTCGGAGCAGCCGAGACAGCCAGAACGGTTCGCGTCCAGTTCCTAGTCGTGGAGTTCCCGTCGCTATACCAGTGCATTTTGGGACGACCGACACTGGCCGAGTTGATCGCTGTTCCATCCACCGTCCACCTAAAGATGAAGTATTATACTACTTCGGGCAGGGTTGCTACATTGCACGGGGATGTCGATGCTGCCCGCCGATGTTTTGAAGCGGCATCTAAAGGTCTTAGCTCATTATCTTACCAACCAAGTCCTTCAGCATTGACTTCACCAGATGCTCCATAAACATCCAGGGCTTTTCCTCTGGTAGACTCGATCGATCTGGACTGCAGGTTCTCAGACGATGACGAGGGCATTCAAGAGCTGACCAACTCACTATCCCGGCCAATTCTGGACGGAGAGTTCGAGCTGATTCCTTTGGGAGATGATCCGACCCGGTGCGTTAAGATCGGAGCACATCTGCCCGACTTGGCGAAACGACAGTTAGAGGCCTACCTCAAAGGAAACACGGATCTGTTTGCATGGAGCGCCGTAGAAATGCCAGGGCTCGACCCCGAGACAGCCTGCCATCACCTCTCCATCGACCCAACACACAAAGCGGTCGCCCAGCGTAGGAGGAAGCAGTCGACCAAGAAAACTAAACCGGCTGAATCTGCTGTTAAAGACCTCCTAGAGGAAAAATTTGTAACCGAGAACAGGTACACAACCTGGCTCTCAAATGTTGTACTTGTCAAGAAATCTAATGGAAAGTAGAGAATGTGTGTTGATTATACTGATCTTAACCGGGCATGCCCGAAAGACGCATATCCTTTTCCTAACATCGATAAATTGGTCGACAATTCGTCCGGTTTCAAGCTATTGTCCTTCATGGACGCCTACTCAGGGTATAATCAAATACCCATGTGTCTCTCCCACCAAATGACACCTGGTCAGAAGGGGTACAGACGCGAACGGTCCGCGAAAGGGAAGAATGAAAAGGGTCGCCAACTAGGCATTTTTATCCCGAAGGAAAGGTAATGCTGCATAAACCTAGAAAAGATGGATAAGACGGTTGCGAACCAGAGAAATTGAGAAAGGGGGTCTGTTACAACCTGGGAAGGTATTAGAACCCAGATTGTCCGTCGTACTCGACGGGATCCACGCTTAAAAGTTTGTGTTTAAAGGGGTAGTATCAGTGCTATTCTGTGTGCAAAAAGCTGGAAAAGAATACAAGTGTCAGTGAAAGAAATTGAAGTGAGGTGCTCAGGAATGAGGTTTAAAAGAATGCTGGAGGAGGGGGGAATATACAGATACTTTTGTTCGATAACCGTTAAGTTATGCCTACGTATCCTCTAGTGCAATAAGGAAGTCATAACACCGTAGTTCGACTCAAAGAGATTGAAAGATGAATTGACTGATGAACTGCTTACTTGTCTGTGCTCAAGTGTATGACCTGTCTGGCTCAGGTGCAAACTGTCTTGCATTAGACGGAAGAAGCCAGTTCTCGTTTATGAGTGAGTGTGATGAGAAAAGAATCTCTAAGGAGACGATTATTGTTTGTTTTTGGGTTTTCAATCTTTTATTGCTTTTGGAGTTTGTCATAGGAGAATGAGCTTAAGCCTAAACCAAGGGTTAGTAAACTCATCACATCCTCCCTCTGATTAGGGGTACTGAGAATACTTTAAGTGTGATGTAAACACCTCACACTTAATCACCATGATGTAGGATTAAGATCATTAACCTACTTGCATTTATTTAGATGTTTTTGGAATTTTTGTTTAGTGTTAAGTAATGAGTTTAAGCCATAATCAAGGATTTAATGGACCCATTACACCATCCTAATAGAAGGATAATAGATGAGAACATTTAAGCTAAGAAAGGCTCCTCACCTTAATCCATGATTAGGGATTAACCTCATGACAAAACAAATCCTTTATTAAAGTGGATTTTAGTTAATGATAAGATTAAGAAATGGATTTTATGGTTTGTAAGACAAACTTGAGGGGGACTTGTCCATTAACACTAGGGTTAGTCCTTCTTAACCAATTAAGGAAGAATTAGAACCCTAATGCAAGGCCCAAGTTACGAGCTTGATGTCTTAGTAATTATTAGATGGATTGATTAAAGGATTTAAACACATTAAGGGTTCAACACTTAGGATTAAAGTTATACACTTCATCCTAATAGAAGGATGCAGGTATAAGCTTAATCACAAAGTCTTAAAACCTTTAAGGTTTAGTCCTTGATTAAGAGATGAGAAGAGAGACTCAAAGAGATGACACAAAGGTAAAACTAATGGGGGACTAATCAAACCCTAATTGTGATCATGCTTGGGTATTCCTAGGGTTTATGAGGCTTGCAAGAAGTCTTCAAGATGAGCCACCAAGGAAGAAGCAAAGATTGAAGGAGAAGAAGCAGAAAGAAGCAAGTCAACTTACTTCACTTAAGAAGATAAGTTGCTTGAAGAAAGAAAGTGAGGAGGGAACATGAATGAGCAAGCTCACTCTAATACACATACAAAGTGCAGCAAAGATGCTTAAAAGAGATGAGAAGATATTGTGAGAAGTGAAGGCAAATTCACTTCTCAAACACTTACCACCTGAAAAGTTAGTAAAAGGAAATGAAATGAAATGAAAAATGAAAAGTATGCAATGATGCAAACCAAAGCCAGAAGCATGTTCAAGATGCAAATGATGCTAAGAGGTGATATGAAAGCATGCCAAGAGATGCAAATGATCATACAAGTGATGAAGATGTAAATGAAGTATGAAAGGAGAATGAAAGTTCATGAATGCATATGGAATGAAATGAATGCATAACATGGAAAATGAATGATTAAATGATCAAACATGATTCTAATGTGTCCTAGGATGTCTTATATGTCATGTGAATGCACAACAAGTCATGGAAAGTTCATGGATGCAAGCATATACAAGTTGGATGCAAGTGAAGATGAGAAATTAGGGTTATATGAACATGTAAGATGCAAATCTCAAAAACAGAAGCAAATCACAAGATAAAAAAATTGAAAATGTACTCAAAGGAACCCTAACACTATAATAAGATACCCTCCAAAGGGGGAGGTCAGAAGTTTAACCTAGAAGGAGTTATGAAGTTTTGAAATTTCTAGGGTTTTAAGGGTGATCCTAAATGTAAAATGCCAAACAAATTGAAAATGAAATATAAAAGTGAAACAAAAATGTTTTTAGATGCTTGAAGTCATGCATAGAACAATGCAAAAAGAATCATTCACAAACTCACATTGGTTTAAAAGTTATGAATTTTTGAAGTTAGGGTTAAAAATATGCAAATTTAAGAACCCTAATTCATTTGGAAAATGTCAAAGTGTGATCAAAACCAAAAAGAAATTTGTGTGGTGAGTTTGTAAATGCTTCTAAATGTTCAAAAATATTCTCTGAATTGTTTTGTGATTTTTAAATACCTAAATGTATTTTTAATTAATTAATTTTCATTAACTAATTAAAAATAACATTTAAATGATTTAAATATAATTTTTAAAGGCAAAAAATAAAAATAAAAATATTTTTGGGTTCTGAAAATTAATAAAAGGTTTGATAAAAAATTTCAGAATTTTTTGACTATTTTTACTATTTTTAAAAATTCGTACAAAAGAAAATAAGAAAAATGAAATAAAAATTAATTAAATGAGAAGTATGCTGAATGGAGAGCCAGGATTCAATCTGGGCTTAAACTAGTTGACTTGGCGCGCAATCCTACGACCCACATTAAAATTTCATTAAACTGATATAATTAATTTAATAAACCTAATTAAACTTAAGTGAATCAATCTGGTCCACACAATGCACACGGGAAATCTTGATCTAACGGCCCAAATTTAAAAAATGCCCTAAACCTAATTAATTAACCTAATGACTTTCAGGTGGCCGGAAATGACCTCCGATCATCTTCTCCGGCCACACTCTCCCCTGAAAATCCCTATCTCACTCCCTAGGCTACAAAACCATGCCAAAATCTCCATAACTCATCTCCTAACATCAAATAACAAGAATCCAGCATCACAAAAAATTTATTTCACTCACACAAAGGGAATCGAAGAAGAATAAATTTAGGGCAAAAGTTTCAGAGCAACACAAAATGCTTGTTTCTGGCTCATTTTCGAAAATAAATACATCCCCATGATCAGGGCAACACATAAAACATTATTTAACTAGAAAACAAGGTTCTAGAAAAATTGTTCATCATGTTACCTGAGGTTGAGCTTTCGAATTCTGGGCTTTCTGGCCTTCTTCCTTGTGCAAACACTCTCCCTTGATCACCGTTGAGCTTCCTTGATGCTTTGCTGAAGTGTTTGTGATCTCTCTTTGAAGTTCAGTGAGGTTCAGTTCAAAAGGGGTAAAAATCGTATTTGGTGTATGGTGGTTTTTAGGGAAAAGTGAAGGGTGGTTTGTGATCAGTGATGGATTTGAAGATGAATGGTGGAAGAAATTTTTAGTTTTGATGTTTGTGCTGAGTGTTTCGAATGAAAATGTAAAGGAGGTGATTTTTTGTAACTATGGTGATGCTGTGGTTTCAGGCTTGCTTCTCTTGTGAAATGAGTTGCCTTTTGTCCCATGTATCAAGCTGTGATAGGTCTGTGGAGTTGGTGTGGGCTATGCTGATTGGTATGGCTTGTTTTGCAAAAAGTCAAGATTTGTTGTCCTTTGAGGTATGGGCTGGTTCAGGCCAAGGACAAGGGGGTGTCTGGTGCAGCAAGGATTAAGGATGTCCATAGAAATCATTTAGAGGCAATTCAACAAGTTTGTGAGAAGTTGTGGGAGGTTTTGAAAATTTGTGAACTTTTGGCCCTTTTGAAATTTCTTCATGTGCAAGTCATAAAATATTGAGATTCTCGGGCCAATTCTGAGTTTTAAGTCATGCACTATGATGTTATGATGTGTAGAAGTCAATTTGAAGTCACAAAATTGCTTGGCACGAGGTTTTGCAAAAATCCCTCTTTGGCATGAAACATGAAATTATGTGATTTTTGCCAACTTTGGAAAGCCATAACTTGAGTTCAAAAATGAATTAGATCTTGTTCTTGTACTTTTTGAAAAGGGAAAGATCCAATATACAACTTTCATGACCAATAATTTTTCATTTGAAGCATTTTTGGTTAAGAAAGAGGAGGTTGAAAAACTTTCCCAAAATGGAAAGTTTACATTACAAGTCATTTCCATTTTTGGCAACTTTTGGTTTAGTCCACTTTTATTCAAATTTATGAACTTATAAGAACTTCAATGATCAAATAAAGACCATATAACTTCAATTTGATGAAAATTCCACTTTGGGTCCATTGATGGGGGGCCTCAGATGCCCTTATTTAGCTCTGACTTGCTCAAGAAGTTACCCAGTGATCAGATGACTTCCACAATGAATTTCTTCATCAAACTTGGTATTCATGATCCTTATAACATATTGAGACCAATAGAAACAAAAATGACCAAAAAATTTGGAATTATGGCCTCTGAAACCAAAACCCTAATTTTAGGTCATCTGTGTAGTTAAACCTGGCTCTGCTTCCATGCTTTGCAAGTTCTTGTGATTCTTTGGCTTCCTTGATCTTTGGAGGATAAAATATGGTGATTGAACATAAATGGACCCTATTGAAATGATTGATGGCCTTTGGAGTGGTTCAGAAGGACCATGGATTGCTCAGATCACAAACCCTATATGCAGATGAACTTAAACTAATGCAGTGAAGCAAAAATGCAACATGATATGATATGATTGAACTAATGCAAATGAAAAATATCACAAGCCATGGTGCGAACTTGGTGAGGTCAAATTTGGGGTGTTTACACCATGGCCGTGTCCGACCAAAAATACACGGCCTTCATGACTGAATCGGTCTAAAAAATGCAGGGGCGACATATCAGCGCATGATGAATAAAGTATTCCAAGAAGAAATTGGAGACATGTTTGAGGTGTACATGGACGATATGATCGTCAAATCTCAGCAAGAGACGGACCACGCGTCCCACATACGAAAGGTATTCGATCAAGCACGGAAGTGTAGGATGTGTTTCAATCCTGAGAAGTGCACATTTGGGGTCCGAGCAGGGAAGTTCCTCAGATTCTATCTTACTGAGCGAGGCATCGAAGCCAATCCTTAAAAATGTCGGGCATTCACAGAACTTCCAACCCCTAATTCTAAAAAATCCATACAATCGTTGAACGGGGTCCTCACTTACCTCTCTCGATTTGTGGCTAAGTCCGCTTAGCATGTCCTCCCCTTTTACAAGCTCCTCCGCAAAGAGGCTACCTTTGAATGGATGGAGGAGTGCGAGCTAGCCTTGTCCCACCTGAAAAGGGCACTGTCTGAGCCCCCAGTTTTGTCCAGGCCCAAGGAAGGGGAGACGATTTACCTCTATCTCGCCGTGGAAAACGAAGTCGTAAGCGCGGCCCTCATACGCGACCTACCTGAGGGACAAAAACCTGTCTATTTTTCGCGCAAGGCATTCCACGGCCCTGAATTTCGATACCTCCAGTTAGAAAAGGTGGCATTGGCCCTCCTTTCTACATCCAGAAGGCTACAACATTATTACTTGGCCCACACCATTATCGTAAGAACAAACCAACCCATGAGACAACTGCTCGGTCGACCAGATATGGTCGGACGAATGCAAAAGTGGTCGTTGGAACAGTCCGAATTCGACATCAAATTCGAGGGGAGACAAGCTCTCAAAGCTCAAGCGCTGGTCGACTTTGTGGCAGAACTCACTTTCACCGAGCAGGAGCCGAAATCCCCATCCAAATGGACTATCTTCGTGGATGGAGCATCTGGCCCGGCGAGTAGTGGAGTTGGGGTTATCTTAGAAAACAAAAAAGGAAACATCATCGAAGTATCCTTAACTTTATCCTTCCCCACTTCCAACAACCAGGCGGAATACGAGGCCTTCCTGGCAGGCATACGGCTCGCGACCGACCTGGAAGCGGAAGAGATCACGATTTGCACGGATTCCCATTTGGTCGCTAGCCAAGTCCGAGGAGACTTCCAGGCCAAAAACGATAATATGGCTGAATACCTGGCCCTTATAAAAGGCGAACTAAAACGATTCACAAGCATGGAGGTCAAACACGTCCCGCGAGAGAATAATACCCGAGCTGACGTCCTTTCCAAGTTGGCAAGCACTAAAATAAAAGGAAACAACAAATCCGTCATACAAAAAGTGCTCCCCCGACCAAGCATTGGATAATATTCAATCCACCTAGATGTTAATCTCATAGGCGACGCGAACTGCTGGATGACCCCAGTGTTTAACTACCTGACCAAAAGGGAGTTGCCGGCAGACCCGAAAACAGCCAGCATTGTGCGTTAAAGGTCATGCTCGTACTCCCTAGTGGGTGGACGTATGTATCGTCGAGGATTCTCTACACCACTCCTCAGGTGCGTAGAAGAAGAGAACATCTCACACGTACTCAGAGAGGTCCATGAAGGAATTAATGCACAACATCCGGGCGGACGATCGCTAGCCCGAAAGATTCTCCGAGCAGGATATTATTGGCCTACACTCCAGCACGACGCTAAAGAACACGTAAAAAGGTATGACAAATGCCAACGACACGGGGACGTACACGTAGCACCCCCTACCGAGCTAAAATCACTATTTTCCCCTTGGCCGTTCGCATGGTGGGGGATGGATATTTTAGGGCCATTCGTCGTCGGATCCGGCCAAAATAAATACCTCATTGTAGGCGTCGATTATTTCACCAAATGGATAGAAGCTGAGGACTTATCCAAAATTACTACGCTCAACATCCTACGCTTCTTCAAAAGAAACATCATCGCCCGGTTCGGAGTACCGCTCGCCATTGTGACCGATAACGGTACCCAGTTTACCGATAGACGCTTCAAAGAATTTGTTGCATCAGTAGGAACAAAACAACACTTCGCTTCTGTGGAGCACCCCCACACTAACGGGCA
The DNA here is from genome assembly GCA_963966055.1 of Lathyrus aphaca. Lineage (NCBI taxonomy): Eukaryota > Viridiplantae > Streptophyta > Magnoliopsida > Fabales > Fabaceae > Lathyrus > Lathyrus aphaca. The sequence goes on along the minus strand of OZ014524.1, from coordinate 255,078,952 downwards.
AGCAGAGGCCGCAAATAGGGTAATCCTAAGAGGCCTAAAACTAAGACTAAACGAACACAAGAAATACTGGGTCGAGGAGTTACACAGCGTGTTGTGGGCGTATAGAACCACCCCCCACTCAACGACCGGTGAATCCCCGTTCCGGTTGGCATATGGGACCGAGGCAGTAATCCCTGTGGAAATGCACGTCCGATCCAGACGAACAGAGTCCCCAATGGACCAGGACACTAACTCCGAAGCTTTGAGAGACGAGCTTGACCTGGTCGAAGAAATTCGATCAGAAGCTGCTCTCCGAGAGGCCACTCTCAAACAGAAAATAGCCGCTCGATACGATTCTAAAGTCATTAGACAAACATTCGAGGTGGGTAGTCTCGTTCTAAGGAGAAATCATAGAGACCCCCGCGAAGGAAAACATACGCCTAATTAGGAGGGCCCATACCGCGTTCGGGCAAAAACCGAAAACGGGGCCTATTATTTTGAAAATCTACATGGGGAAGAACTTACTCGGCCTTGGAACGCCGAGAAGCTCAAGCAATATTACAGCTAACTTACAAAGTCACCTTGCTTAACTCTCAAGCGAGGAGCGATAGGTACGACTAAGAACTGTGTGCCCAGGTACAAGCACGACAACCCAAAATAACATGATCGTCAGGGTCTCCTTCCAAGAGAAGGAGATAATTGTTACACGGGCGGATACTCAAACGAGTCTGACGTCGCCTACGTACCACGACCAGGAAGAACCCCAGCTCGCGATGGGACGTTCAAGCCTCGGAGCCCGGGCCATTACCTTGGTCCGGGCACCGACCAGGAGCAAGACTCCAAAATCTGATTGGTCCCCCAAACCAACGGATCACAAACACACCCTGTATTTATTTGACCACATCTAATCCTTACAAGAACATCAAACACTTAGCGTTTATAAAACATAAAGAGAACTATCCTCCGACGGACGCACAGTTAAACAGAAAACATTGTAAAATAACAAACGACCATTAAGAACATAGACTTTTACAGCAAAAATGCGACCCCGAAGGGCCGACTTGTTCATGATTACATACAAAGGGGAGCATGCCCCCAAGAGAAACACATTAAGTTACACAATAACGGCACGCATGCCAAAACTAATTACCCTCCTTATCTAGAGCATCAGGTTGACCCTCGCCTTGGTCCGGCTGCGCCTCTGACTGGCCATGCTGAACAGTCGCCCCGGGCTGAGAATCCTCCACGACCAAGTCCGAGGGAACCACTATCTGGCCATCCTCTCCTTTGTAGAGGTAGCTGATCCGGATGGTGTCCAAAGCCAATTCGGGATGAAGAGCTTTTATCTGATACACGGCGTTTTGGAAGCTGAGCTCAGTCGACGAGTTCAGATCTTCCATATCCTGGTCGATCCGAGCAAGGAACTGTGCCCTGGTCACCATGCTCTTAGACTCAGCGTCTTCATCATCCTTTGGGCAGAAGGCATCCTTTAATTTTTTACTTTTCTCTAAGGCCCTCCTTTTGTCGACCTCCAGCTTAGCAATGATGTCCCCCCGCTCGGTCAGCTCTTTAGCAGTGGCAGTGGCTTCTTCAGAGGCCACCGTCAGCTTCCTCTTGGCCGCAGCCAACAGCTCCTTCAGCTTTGCTACCTCTCTTTCTTGCCCGGGGTTTCCTTCGGCCGTCAACCAGGCCATGGACAAAACCTGCATGACAGCTCTCGGATCTTGGTCCAGAGACAGCCGTCGGGCAGGGCGATCCATCGCCTCGAGAAACAAGGAGTCTGCACGGTAAACCTCCATGCTCGTCCCTTCAAAGAAATTCCGCTTCACGAAGCAAGGCGGTAGCACATGTTTCGGTTTGGGGGGAGCGTTGGTCGTCAAGTCTACGGTCGCTGCAGACTTGTGCTTTTTCATGAGTGAGCCGGTAGAAGCGCTCGGAGAACCCTGGACCAGAGGGCCCTACCCAGAGCCACTCGTCTCAGTTAGCTTGGTCTGAACGACCCGCGACCTCTTCTTCTGCTGTTGACGCAGACGCTCCTGAATCTTGTCAAGAGGGTTCGACAGGGAGCCTGAAAAGGAAAGGAAAAAGACAGTTAGATTAGTCACGGACGGCAGAAAATTATCAAGACATAATAACAAGCAGAAATAAAAACAAATACCAAAAAACTCTGACACTTCTTGCCCGGTATTACACGCCAGCATGTCTGTAACGTCAATCAGAGGACTCTCCACAGCTTCCCCCCCCCCCCCGTCCTGGTCCAGCATTATTTTACCTTCTCCGTCTAGCTAAGGAGTCGGGGTAAACGAGGCTATCAATTTCCTAAAGGCCTCAAAGCTGGCCGCATCATCCTCGTTCAGAGAGTCCCCCACCTGGACAAACTCGCTAACCGATCGCTCGTAGTGAGCGTAACTCCACGAGAAGGGAAATAGCCAAAGCCTCCTCGGAATCACCTGTCCTTGATCGTCAAGCTTGGGCTCGTCATTCTCATCAGTGTCTATCCCCAAGAAACTTAGCGCCCACACAGCTTCCGCGCTCGCCGGTTTAATCAAAAAATAGTTCGTCTTGAAAGCCCGGATAGACTCTGAGTGAGCCTTAAAGATCTTGGTCCGCTGCTTGAAGGAGACGAATCCCTTTCGGTCGGTCCCCTGCCCTACTTGACGCTGCAACGAAAACAGACGAAAAAATAGAGGAAGCGTGGCTCCAACACCCAGATGGGCACACGTTACCTCAAACGCCTTCAGAAACGCATAGGAGTTGGGGTGCAGCTGGGACGGGGCCACACCCAAGTGCCCGAGCACAGCGTAAACCAGGTCGTTGAAGGGTAAAGTTACCCCCACGACCGATGTTGCGTACTCATACATCGAAATTTTTCGACCGCCAAAGTCCGAGAAGATACGGTCGTCATCCCCTAGGCAAGTGACGACCCAATCCTCCGGGTCACCAATAGTGGGCAATGGCTCCGCGCGAGGCCTCGAAAACGACGATACTTTGTCGAGCAAGTCCTCCACTACCCATTCTTCAGGAGAGGTCCTTATGTCTTTGGGGCAGCAAGGTGAATCTGTCGTCTCTCCAGAAGCCCCCTACTCCATTGTGCTCGCGTCTGATTCTCCTGACAAACTCCCAGAGTCGGAGGGAATCGATGCGGAAGAACCAGAGTCTTCTGAGGATGTTTCTTCCGAGGAGACATCAAGCGGGTCCATGAGCGAATTTTCACCTGAAAAGCATAGGAAAAGCGTCAGTGAATTCGATTAAGAATATCAAATCCACCCTTCCACCGCTCGACAAGTGAAAGGGCGTACGTCGACCTAGGAACAAGGTCCCGAGCCATAGCCCCCGGCTAACCACCGCTCAAAGCGATGGCTAATGCCCGACCTCAGAGATAAGAGAATCTAAACCTAGACACTTACCAGGTCCCAAGTCAAAGTCGACCAGGACCTGCGTCGACTACGAACTAGGGTTGGAAGTAGCGGCTGACGGACAGGCAGTGCAGTGGAGAGGAAGATGAAACGAAAAAGCTTAAAAGAAAGACTTGGGATCCTATTTATAGGGAAGGGAACACGTACAGATACGCGTGACCCCTACCCCTAGCCAATAATTACCTTCGCACTAGCCCCTAGGCTAGCCGTCAGGACATTAAATAGGCGCGAATTCCCAAACACGCCAACTTTTCGTTTCATATTCCTCTTATCGAGTAACGAAACAACTGCCCGCCTACCGAGGATCATCAACGATAACTTCCTGGTCCACGCACTGCATACCCTTGGACACGAAACCATTACTGAGTCGCCCCTCATCCGCACGAGCAACGACTTGGGGGGCTCCTGTTCTGGACAGGCCCAACTCCCAGAATTGGGCCAAGCAAACCGGCTTTGTGGCACGCTCGACGTCGAGCAACATTGAGAATAATGGTCCTTGTCGACCAAGGCCGTACCGACCAAGACGACGTCTTCCAACGGCTAGTTTTGACTGTTACCTATCTATACGGATTCCGCGATCCGCGCCCAACGGTGTGGACCAATAATCTTCCACTTAGCCCAGTATATAAACCCTCTCATTTGAGAGGGTCAGATATTCAATTCTATGACCTTAATTCTTGTACTTGCTCACTCTTTGCTCAGTGTCTTACTTCAGCATCGGAGTGCCTTGCAGGTACACCCCCATCCTCTCCTCATCAATCGTCCTTCAACAACAGTCGAGGCCAGCCATATCGGATTCTGATCTCCAGGTACGATCAATAAGGTTGTGATCCATGATGAAACACAGACTTTCAGTAACACTTTTGCTAAATGTTGTTATGTTTCATTTACAACAACAGTTTTCAAACAATGCATTATTTCTCCTACAACATCAATATTTAAAGATTGTATTATTTTGCATTTTTCAACACTCCAAACAAAATAATTAAACGTTATGGGAGCTATTCGTGCTTATCTTAACTTCAAGGGTTATGATCAAACGTTGCAATGTTTAATGTTGTGATGAATATGTTAAATATTTGATTTTTTACTTCATCTTCAAGGGTTATATATATATATATATATATATATATATATATATATATATATATATATATATATATATATATATATATATATATATATATATATATATATATATATATATATATATATATATTAGACATATGATATTTTGATCAAAGGTGTTGTGGTTCAGATGAGAAAATGCATTGGTCTCATTCAAGTTAATATTGGGTACTCATTTTATTTGGAAAATTATGAATTTGTTTGGACTGACGTGAATGCCTTGTTGGCGTACTTGGAGCCGGTTCAAATGTCTCTCATTGATCATGATAGATGGAATTTGAGCTTAGATATGGTGAATGTTTTTTCTGTAAGTTCTTACTATGATTGCTTATCCTTAAATGGAACTTTGGTTGTAGAGGATGATAATACTTAATAGATGCTGGAAATAATTTTGATGTCGGATATTCCCATAAAATTCAAAGTTTTTTCCTGGAGTTTGGTTATTGATAGGTTACCAACTCGTCTAAATCTTGTTGAGAGAGGTGTTATCGACAATCCCCACAATATGGTGTGTATGTTATGCTTCAGGGCTAATAAGGACGCTTCTCACCTTTTCTTTATATGTCCCAAATCTATTTTGGTGTGAAATAAGGTAAGCTTTTTGGGTGGACATAGAGAGGATCACAAAATCAAATTGTTGTTCTCATGCTTTATCATGGTTCAACCGCCTAAAAGGAAGAAATAAGGAGGAGTCTACTAATTCGATTTAGTTCATATCTTGTTGGAATATATGGAGGTTTAGGAATAATATTCTATTTAATGATGAAATATGTAATGTCGAGTCTATTTTTAACTATATAGTCGATTATTCTTGTAGTTGAGTTGTTAGTTATTGGTGTCGATTCAATTTATTGGTTGTGTTTCCTGTACTTTGGTTTGAGATTTTGTTAATTTCTTATTAATATCTTGCTTATAAAAAAATTAATATCGAAGATATTAGGATAGATAGCAATGAGTGTATGAAAAATTAAAATACCTTAATCTTAATCGAAGGCTATTACACTATATCTAAAATTAAATAGATGAAAATAATCTAACTAATAATAAATGACACCTTATTTTATTTCATATACATCATCTTATATTACAAAGTCATGAAAATACCAATCTTAATATTAGATAAAGAAGTAAAAATCAAATAATAAGGTGTCAATACAAACACAATATCTAACTAATATCAATCTAGGATTGGGGTCTATATACTGGTACACATTTACATTCATTATTGACACACTTAATTATAGTAGGTTTTGCACAATAATTTTTGCAATCTGAAGCTCTTAAACAACGTCTATTACCATGCGAAGCTGAAAGTAGAAAAAAAATTATGAAGTAATAGTATCCAGTTTTAGTTAAAATATTGTTAAAAAAATAAATAAGAAAACTTAGAAAAAAAGAATAAAAATTGCTTACATTCAACATTTGTTGCGGGAAGAAATAAAGAAAGAATGATTATGATAATCATGACATAAACAAACTTTATAATTTTAGCCACATTTCTTCCTTTTCCATGTATTAAATGGTTTTATCACTCTATAAATGACTTAACTAAATTATTACTGAATGTCTCTTATTTATACTGATATATTGTGGGTGCCTTTTTAATACTCTTAACAAATAGATCAAATTAAAAAATAAAATTCAGTCATATTTCCGTTGATTTATAACTTTTCATGTTAGAAAAGGAAAAAACACTAGTATAAATTATATTTTCTTGTCGTTTAAGTAAAAGTGATGTGTTAGTTACTAGAAATCACTTACATAAAATATTAAGAACTTACTTACAAGTTACCACATAACATATTAAAAAGTTATTTATTAGTATTGTAAACGTCATGGTAATCTATGGGATAACAAGATAAAACGATTTAATTAAAAATAATTTAATTCAATAAAATTCCATTGTTCTTGTAATTTCATAGGGCCAGTATGGTTAATGGGAGTTAGGGGAGAATTTATTCTCCACCTTTAAATTTTGACCTGACAATTCACATAAATAGTGTTTTTACCTTCTTTTGTGAAATTTTTTTTTTTAAATTTCGTGTTTATCAAATTTTTGAATTTTCTTTTAAGATTTTATCGGACATTTTTAGGGGTTTATAAATTATTACCGGATTTTTTGGATCTATTAACGGACTTCTTAAAAAAAATAGGTGTAATAAGCAAACTATTTACCCATGTTTTTAAAAAGTAGGTGAGAAATCATATATTTTTGTAGAAAACTATGATCGGATAGTTTAAAAAAAGCCAATGTAAAATCATATTTTTTAAATCGGTATAAAATCATAGTAATTTGAAGAAAAAAATTATTATTAATTTTTTTTCTTTAAATATGCCAGAAAACTACAAAACATTTTGTTTATTGGTGTTTTTAGTAAATAAATCACAAGTTTTAGTTCATTTAAGAGATTAAATTGGAAAAAATTCTAAGGACAATTTTTTGTGAAATGTTTGAACAATTGTGCTAGTGTCATAAGGTTTTATGTTTGAATTTAGAATATTTGGATAAAAGATTACAGAAATAAATGCATAAGCACTTGAAAGGACAGATAAAATAAAGAAAAACTACAAAAGTAAAACAATTAGGTAATGAATGCTTGAAATTATAATTGAAACATAAGTTCATATATTTCTCAGAAATTCTTTATCTTTATTTGCAAATTCTATATAAAATAAAATGAAATGTGAACCCTAATTACAAAGGCGAAAATTACTTACATGCTAATTATATCAATAATTGTCGAGAACAATTATCTCTCGCATTCAACATATATCATGCGACGTGGGCTTTTGTCTTCTGCTTCAAACCATTCTTGTTGTCGAGGGCGTCTTCAAGTTGCTTAATCCTATTTGTCGAATATGTGAGAAGTTCTCTTGATGTCGAAATCAAGACTTAACTATCTTTCCTTAGCATTTAATACATCTCAAATCTCACGTCGAAATGTTGAGCGAAAAATCTCAGGCTAACATATGCCCCCCAAAAAATGTCATTTTCGATCATATTTACAATATGGAAGAAAGGTGGCATTATTATAACCATTCTCCATACATCACCATCATCATGACTACCTATACCTAGCCATCACTTCTACAATCGTACAAGTACTAGCTAAATGGAATGTATTAATAAAAATAAATCATTAATTAGTAATTATTTAAGTAAAAATTGAAAAGTCTCACTCCAACAACTATATAGCATCTCTTTCACTTCTTTCTTATGCTTCACCACATTTTCTTCCACTTTACTAAATTTCTTTCTCTTTGAACATTAAGAACCCTTATTTTATTGAATGTCTATAGTCACTTTATCTTCATCTCAAGTTCTAAAAATGACTTCTTATTATTATTAAAATTATGCTTAGGGTTAAATATACAAAGTACCCTTGTTATTTTAGCGAGATTTGATTTTAGTCCCAGTAATTTTTTATTTGAAAACCCCCTCGTAATAATACCCAGATTCCCTTGGATATACCCTTAACTGCTACATTGCAGCAAAGATTATCTTTTTTTGCCTGCGTGGCATTCCACGTGGCATTTTTTTAATTTTAAATTCCACGTGGATATTAATTTTTTTTAATCTTCTTTTTTACTTTTTTGTAATTATATATTTAATTTTATTTTTTATTTTTTATTTTTAAGTATTATTTTTAATTTTGAATTTCAAAATAAATCTTTTGGGCTTAATATCCATATTTGATACAAGTAGCCCATTACTTCCGATTCAGTCATAAATATTTGTGTGAACTTGATATATAAACACTAGTATTTAACAACCCACAAACAATGTAGGACTAAGAATAGAAACAATCAGTGCACTCATTCATCACTCATCCACCGCCTGTCACACCAACTCTTCTTCCATCATGCCTGGCTAGTAGCTTCATTAACCATTGGTGTTATAATAGTGGAAAACTAACAATATTGTCCAAATGCTAAAAACAATAATGAAACGGAACTTTAACAAATGATGCAGGAATCAAGTTTGAAAATAAACATACCCATGAAACATTATAACAAAACTGTCAAATGTCACCATCTCATTTCGAGATTGCATGCATGTACTATCCACGTTATGGGAACTAGTTTCTCAGTAAGTAACAAGAAGCTAAAAGAGATATCATTTAATTTATATCAAGCTAAAGAAAATATTGAGATACTTCAAGCAAAGAGCAATATGCCCTACAATTAACCAAATTTGAATGAGAATAGGTTAGTAGCATCACAAAGATAACCATTGTAATACCCTAACTTCTCAATAATATGCTTAAAGGAGAAATATCTATAATAATATAAACTGAAATATTAATAGCTTTAGTTTTCAACATTTAGTAGCTTTAGTTTGATGTGTTCTTACAATGAATAATATAAACTGAAATATTAACCTAGTACAATGAAAATGGCATATGGGACCGAGGCAGTAATCCCTGTGGAAATGCACGTCCGATCTAGACGAACAGAGTCCCCAATGGACCAGGACACCAACTCCGAAGCTTTGAGAGACGAGCTTGACCTGGTCGAAGAAATTCGATCAGAAGCTGCTCTCCGAGAGACCACTATCAAACAGAAAATAGTCGCTCGATACGATTCTAAAGTCATTAGACGAACATTCCAGGTGGGTAGTCTCATTCTAAGGAGAAATCACAGAGACCCTGCGAAGGAAAACATAAGCATAATTGGGAGGGCCCATACCGCGTTCGGGCAAAAACCGAAAACGGGGCCTATTATTTAGAAAATCTACATGGGGAAGAACTTACTCGGCCGTGGAACGCCGATAAGCTCAAGCAATATTACAGCTAACATACAAAGTCACCTTGCTCAACTCTCAAGCGAGGAGCGATAGGTACGACTAAGAACTGCGTGCCCAGGTACAAGCACGACAACCCAAAATAACATGATCGTCAGGGTCTCATTCCAAGAGAAGGAGATAATTATTGCACGGGCGGATACTCAAACGAGTCTGACGTCGCCTACGTACCACGACCAGGAAAAACCCCAGCTCGCGATGGGACGTTCAATCCTCGGAGCTCGGGCCATTACCTTGGTCTGGGCACCGACCAAGAGCAAGACTCCAAAATCTGATTGGTCCCCCAAACCAACGGATCACAAACACACCCCGTATTTATTTGACCACATCCAATCATTACAAGAACATCAAACACTTAGCGTTTATAAAACATAAAGAGAACAATCCTCCGAAGGACGCACAGTTAAACAGAAAACATTGTAAAATAACAAACGACCATTAAGAACATAGACTTTTACTGCAAAAATGTGACCCCGAAGGGCCGACTTGTTCATGATTACATACAAAGGGGACCATGCCCCCAAGAGAAACGTATTAAGTTACACAATAACGGCACGCATGCCAAAACTAATTACCCTCCTTATCCAGAGCACCAGGTTGACCCTCGCCTTGGTCCGGCTGCGCCTCTGACTGGCCGGGCTGAACAGTTGCCCCGGGCTGAGAACCCTCCACGACCAAGTCCGAGGGAACCACTATCTGGCCATCCTCTCCTTTGTAGAGGTAGCTGATCCGGATGGTGTCCAAAGCCAATTTGGGATGAAGAGCTTTTATCTGATACACGGCGTTTTGGAAGCTGAGCTCAGTCGACGAGTTCAGATCTTCCATATCCTGGTCGATCCGAGCAAGGAACTGTGCCTTGGTCACCATGCTCTTAGACTCAGCGTCTTCATCCTCCTTTGGGAAGAAGGCATCCCTTAATTTTTTACTTTGCTCTAAGGCCCTCCTTTTGTCGACCTCCAGCTTAGCAATGATGTCCCCCCGCTCGGTCAGCTCTTTAGCAGTGGCAGTGGCTTCTTCAGAGGCCACCGCCAGCTTCCTCTCGGCCGCAGCCAACAGCTCCTTCAGCTTTGCTACCTCCCTTTCTTGCCCGGGGTTTCCTTCGGCCGTCAACCAGGCCATGGACAAAACCCGCATGACAGCGCTCGCATCTTGGTCCAGAGACAGCCGTCGGGCAGGGCGATCCATCGCCTCGAGAAACAAGGAGTCTGCACGGTAAACCTCCATGCTCGTTCCTTCAAAGAAATTCCGCTTCACGAAGCAAGGCGGTAGCACATGCTTCGGTTTGGGGGGAGCGTTGGCCGTCAAGTCTACGGTCACTGCAGACTTGTGCTTTTTCATGAGTGAGCCAGTAGAAGCGCTCGGAGAACCCTGGACCAGAGGGCCCTACCCAGAGCCACTCGTCTCAATTAGCTTGGTCTGAACGACCCGCTACCTCTTCTTCTGCTGTTGACGCAGAAGCTCCTGAATCTTGTCAAGAGGGTTCGACAAGGAGCCTGAAAAGGAAAGGAAAAAGACAGTTAGATTAGTCACGGACGGCAGAAAATTATCAAGACATAATAACAAGCAGAAATAAAAACAAATACCAAAAAACTCTGACACTTCTTGCCCGGTATTACACGCCAGCAAGTCTGTGACGTCAATCAGAGGACGCTCCACAGCTTCCCCCCCCCCCCCGTCCTGGTCCAGCATTATTTTACCTTCTCCGTCTAGCAAAGGAGTCGGGGTAAACGAGGCTATCAATTTCCTAAAGGCCTCAAAGCTGGCCGCATCATCCTCGTTCAGAGAGTCCCCCACTTGGACAAACTCGCTAACCGATCGCTCGTAGTGAGCGTAACTCCACGAGAAGGGAAATAGCCAAAGCCTCCTCGGAATCACCTGTCCTTGATCGTCAAGCTTGGGCTCATCATTCTCATCAGTGTTTATCCCCAAGAAACTTAGCGCCCTCACAGCTTCCGCGCTCGCCGGTTTAATCAAAAAATAGTTCGTCTTGAAAGCCCGGATAGACTCTGAGTGAGCCTTAAAGATCTTGGTCCGCTGCTTGAAGGAGACGAATCCCTTTCGGTCGGTCCCCCGCCCTACTTGAAGCTGCAGCGAAAACAGACGAAAAAACAGAGGAAGCGTGGCTCCAACACCCAGATGGGCACACGTTACCTCAAACGCCTTCAGAAATGCATAGGAGTTGGGGTGCAGCTGGGACGGGGCCACACCCAAGTGCCCGAGCACAGCGCAAACTAGGTCGCTGAAGGGTAAAGTTACCCCCAGGACCGATGTTGCGTACTCATACATCGAAATTTTTCCACCGCCAAAGTCCGAGAAGATACGGTCGTCATCCCCTATGCAAGTGACGACCCAATCCTCCGGGTCACCGACAGTGGGCAATGGCTCCGCGCGAGGCCTCGAAAACGACGATACTTTGTCGAGCAAGTCCTCCACTACCCATTCTTCAGGAGAGGTCCTTATGTCTTTAGGGCAGCAAGGTGAATATGTCGTCTCTCCAGAAGCCCCCTACTCCATTATGCTCGCGTCTGATTCTCCTGACAAACTCCAAGAGTCGGAGGGAACCGATGCGGAAGAACCAGAGTCTTCCGAGGATGTTTCTTCCGAGGAGACATTAAGCGGGTCCATGAGCGAATTTTCACCTGAAAAGCAGAGGAAAGGCGACAGTGAATTCGATTAAGAATATCAAATCCACCCTTCCACCGCTCGACAAGTGAATGGGCGTACGTCGACCCAGGAACAAGGTCCCGAGCCATAGCCCCCGGCTAACCACCGCTCAAAGTGATGGCTAACGCCCGACCTCAGAGATAAGAGAATCTAAACCTAGACACTTACCAGGTCCCAAGTCAAAGTCGACCAAGACCTGCGTCGACCACGAACTAGGGTTTGTAGTCGACGAACAACGGTGGCAGAAAATCTTTTACCTACTGGTTTACACCTAAAACTACCGGAAACTCTATCCTATACCGCATACATTGCTAAATATCAAACCTATGACTAGTATAAATACGAATAAAAGCCGTACCTTGAGCTTGGGAAGCCATTTCTAGAAGAAAGTAACTCTGGAAGCGGTGGTCGACGGTTGGAAACGGTAGTCGACGTCTGGGAGTAGCGGCTGACGGACAGGCAGTGCAGTGGAGAGGAAGATGAAACGAAAAAGATTAAAAGAAAGCCTTGGGATCCTATTTATAGGGAAGGGAACACGTGCAGATACGCGTGACCCCTACCCCTAGCCAATAATTACCTACGCACTAGCCCCTAGGCTAGCCGTCAAGACATTAAATATGCGCGAATTCCCAAACACGCCAACTTTTCGTTTCATGTTCCTCTTATCGAGTAACGAAACAACTGCCCGCCTACCGAGGATCATCAACGATAACTTCCTGGTCCACGCACTGCATACCCTTGGACACGAAACCATTACTGAGTCGCCCGTCATCCGCACGAGCAACGACTTGGGGGGCTCCTGTTCTGGACAGGCCCAACTCCCAGAATTGGGCCAAGCAAACCAGCTTTGTGGCACGCTCGACGTCGAGCAACATTGAGAATAATGGTCCTTGTCGACCAAGGCCGTACCGACCAAGATGAAGTCTTCCAACGGCTAGTTTTGACTGTTACCTATCTATACGGATTCCGCGATCCGCGCCCAACGGTGTGGACCAATAATCTTCCACTTAGCCCAGTATATAAATCCTCTCATTTGAGAGGGTCAGATATTCAATTCTCTGACCTTAATTCTTGTACTTGCTCACTCTTTGCTCAGTGTTTTACTTCAGCATCGGAGTGCCTTGCAGGTACACCCCCCTCCTCTCCTCATCAACCGTCCTTCAACAACACTCGAGGCCAGCCATATCGGATTCTGATCTCCAGGTACGATCAATAAGGTTGTGAATCATGATGAAACATAGACTTTCAGTAACACTTTTGCTAAATGTTGTTCTGTTTCTTTTACAACAACATTTTTCAAACAATGCATTATTTCTCCTACAACATCAATATTTAAAGATTGTATTATTTTGCATTTTTCAACACTCCAAACAAAATAATTAAACGTTATGGGAGCTATTTGTGCTTCTCTTAACTTCAAGGGTTATGATCAAACGTTGCAATGTTTAATGTTGTGATGAATATGCTAAATATTTGATTTTTTACTTCATCGTGCTTCTCTTAACTTCAAGGGTTATGATCAAACGTTGCAATGTTTAATGTTGTGATGAATATGCTAAATATTTGATTTTTTACTTCATCTTCAAGGGTTATATATATATATATATATATATATATATATATATATATATATATATATATATATATATATATATATATATATATATATATATATTAGACATATGATATTTTGATCAAAGGTGTTATGGTTCAGATGAGAAAATGCATTGGTCTAATTTATGATAAAGGTGTGGGTTTGTTTGAACCACACTAACTCCCAAAAATTAATCCACAATTATAAAAAACTTTATGTAATAAATATAATAATGTAGGCTTTTGAAAGTAACCTACAAAATTTATTTTCAAGTTAATATTGGGTACTCATTTTATTTGGAAAATTATGAATTTGTTTGGACTGACGTGAATACCTTGTTGGCGTACTTGGAGCCGGTTCAAATGTCTCTCATTGATCATGATAGATGGAATTTGAGCTTAGATATGGTGAATGTTTTTTCTGTAAGTTCTTACTATGATTGCTTATCCTTAAATGGAACTTTGGTTGTAGAGGATGATAATACTTAACAGATGCTGGAAATAATTTGGATGTCGGATATTCCCATAAAATTCAAAGTTTTTTCCTGGAGTCTGGTTATTGATAGGTTACCAACTCGTCTAAATCTTGTTGAGAGAGGTGTTATCGACAATCCCCACAATATGGTGTGTATGTTATGCTTCAGGGCTAATAAGGACGTTTCTCACCTTTTCTTTATATGTCCCAAATCTATTTTGGTGTGGAATAAGGTAAGCAACTGGGTGGACATAGAGAGGATCACAAAATCAAATTGTTGTTCTCATGCTTTATCATGGTTCAACCGCCTAAAAGGAAGAAGTAAGGAGGAGTCTACTAATTCGATTTAGTTCATGTCTTGTTGAAATATATGGAGGTTTAGGAATAATATTCTATTTAATGATGAAATATGTAATGTCGAGTCTATTTTTAACTATATAGTATATTATTCTTGTAGTTGAGTTATTAGTTATTGGTGTCGATTCAATTTATTGGTTGTGTTTCCTGTACTTTGGTTTGAGATTTTGTTAATTTCTTATTAATATCTTTCTTATAAAAAAATTAATATCGAAGATATTAGGATAGATAGCAATGAGTGTATGAAAAATTAAAATACCTTAATCTTAATCGAAGGCTATTACACTATATCTAAAATTAAATAGATGAAAATAATCTAACTAATAATAAATGACACCTTATTTTATTTCATATACATCATCTTATATTACAAAGTCATAAAAATACCAATCTTAATATTAGATAAAGAAGTAAAAATCAAATAATAAGGTGTCAATACAAACACAATATCTAACTAATACCAATCTAGGATTGGGGTCTATATACCGGTACACATGTACATTCATTATTGACACACTTAATTATAGTAGGTTTTGTACAATAATTTCTGCAATCTGAGGCTCTTAAACAATGTCTATTACCATTCGAAGCTGAAAGTAGAAAAAAAATTATGAAGTAATAGTATCCAGTTTTAGTTAAAATATTGTTAAAAAAATAAATAAGAAAATTTAGAAAAAAAGAATAAAAATTACTTACATTCAACATTTGTTGCGGGAAGAAATAAAGAAAGAATGATTATGATAATCATGACATAAACAAACTTTATAATTTTAGCCACATTTCTTCCTCTTTCCATGTATTAAATGGTTTAATGACTCTATAAATGACTTAACTAAATTATTACTGAATGTCTCTTATTTATACTGATATATTGTGGTTGCCTTTTTAATACTCTTAACAAATAGATCAAATTAAAAAATAAAATTCAGTCATATTTCCGTTGATTTATAACTTTTCATGTTAGAAAAGGAAAAAACACTAGTATAAATTATATTTTCTTGTCGTTTAAGTAAAAGTGATGTGTTAGTTACTAGAAATCACTTACATAAAATATTAAGAACTTACTTACAAGTTACCACATAACATATTAAAAAGTTATTTATTAGTATTGTAAACGTCATGGTAATCTATGGGATAACAAGATAAAACGATTTAATTAAAAATAATTTAATTCAATAAAATTCCATTGTTCTTGTAATTTCATAGGGCCAGTATGGTTAATGGGAGTTAGGGGAGAATTTATTCTCCACCTTTAAATTTTGACCTGACAATTCACATAAATAGTGTTTTTACCTTCTTTTGTGAAATTTTTTTTTTAAAATTTCGTGTTTATCAAATTTTTGAATTTTCTTTTAAGATTTTACCGGACATTTTTAGGGGTTTATAAATTATTACCGGATTTTTTGGATCTATTAACGGACTTCTTAAAAAAAAATAGGTGTAATAAGCAAACTATTTACCCATGTTTTTAAAAAGTAGGTGAGAAATCATATATTTTTGTAGAAAACTATGATCGGATAGTTTAAAAAAAGCCAATGTAAAATCATATTTTTTAAATCGGTATAAAATCATAGTAATTTGAAGAAAAAAATTATTATTAATTTTTTTTCTTTAAATATGCCAGAAAACTACAAAACATTTTGTTTATTGGTGTTTTTAGTAAATAAATCACAAGTTTTAGTTCATTTAAGAGATTAAATTGGAAAAAATTCTAAGGACAATTTTTTGTGAAATGTTTGAACAATTGTGCTAGTGTCGTAAGGTTTTATGTTTGAATTTAGAATATTTGGATAAAAGATTACAGAAATAAATGCATAAGCACTTGAAAGGACAGATAAAATAAAGAAAAACTACAAAAGTAAAACAATTAGGTAATGAATGCTTGAAATTATAATTGAAACATAAGTTCATATATTTCTCAGAAATTCTTTATCTTTATTTGCAAATTCTATATAAAATAAAATGAAATGTGAACCCTAATTACAAAGGCGAAAATTACTTACATGCTAATTATATCAATAATTGTCGAGAACAATTATCTCTCGCATTCAACATATATCATGCGACGTGGGCTTTTGTCTTCTGCTTCAAACCATTCTTGTTGTCGAGGGCGTCTTCAAGTTGCTTAATCCTATTTGTCGAATATGTGAGAAGTTCTCTTGATGTCGAAATCAAGACTTAACTATCTTTCCTTAGCATTTAATACATCTCAAATCTCACGTCGAAATGTTGAGCGAAAAATCTCAGGCTAACATATGCCCCCCAAAAAATGTCATTTTCGATCATATTTACAATATGGAAGAAAGGTGGCATTATTATAACCATTCTCCATACATCACCATCATCATGACTACCTATACCTAGCCATCACTTCTACAATCGTACAAGTACTAGCTAAATGGAATGTATTAATAAAAATAAATCATTAATTAGTAATTATTTAAGTGAAAATTGAAAAGTCTCACTCCAACAACTATATAGCATCTCTTTCACTTCTTTCTTATGCTTCACCACATTTTCTTCCACTTTACTAAATTTCTTTCTCTTTGAACATTAAGAACCCTTATTTTATTGAATGTCTATAGTCACTTTATCTTCATCTCAAGTTCTAAAAATGACTTCTTCTTATTATTAAAATTATGCTTAGGGTTAAATATACAAAGTACCCTTGTTATTTTAGCGAGATTTGATTTTAGTCCCAGTAATTTTTTATTTGAAAACCCCCTCGTAATAATACCCAGATTCCCTTGGATATACCCTTAACTGCTACATTGCAGCAAAGATTATCTTTTTTTGCCTGCGTGGCATTCCACGTGGCATTTTTTTAATTTTAAATTCCACGTGGATATTAATTTTTTTTAATCTTCTTTTTTACTTTTTTGTAATTATATATTTAATTTTATTTTTTATTTTTTATTTTTAAGTATTATTTTTAATTTTGAATTTCAAAATAAATCTTTTGGGCTTAATATCCATATTTGATACAAGTAGCCCATTACTTCCGATTCAGTCATAAATATTTGTGTGAACTTGATATATAAACACTAGTATTTAACAACCCACAAACAATGTAGGACTAAGAATAGAAACAATCAGTGCACTCATTCATCACTCATCCACCGCCTGTCACACCAACTCTTCTTCCATCATGCCTGGCTAGTAGCTTCATTAACCATTGGTGTTATAATAGTGGAAAACTGACAATATTGTCCAAATGCTAAAAACAATAATGAAACGGAACTTTAACAAATGATGCAGGAATCAAGTTTGAAAATAAACATACCCATGAAACATTATAACAAAACTGTCAAATGTCACCATCTCATTTCGAGATTGCATGCATGTACTATCCACGTTATGGGAACTAGTTTCTCAGTAAGTAACAAGAAGCTAAAAGAGATATCATTTAATTTATATCAAGCTAAAGAAAATATTGAGATACTTCAAGCAAAGAGCAATATGCCCTACAATTAACCAAATTTGAATGAGAATAGGTTAGTAGCATCACAAAGATAACCATTGTAATACCCTAACTTCTCAATAATATGCTTAAAGGAGAAATATCTATAATAATATAAACTGAAATATTAATAGCTTTAGTTTTCAACATTTAGTAGCTTTAGTTTGATGTGTTCTTACAATGAATAATATAAACTGAAATATTAACCTAGTACAATGAAAATGGCATATGGGACCGAGGCAGTAATCCCTGTGGAAATGCACGTCCGATCTAGACGAACAGAGTCCCCAATGGACCAGGACACCAACTCCGAAGCTTTGAGAGACGAGCTTGACCTGGTCGAAGAAATTCGATCAGAAGCTGCTCTCCGAGATACCACTATCAAACAGAAAATAGTCGCTCGATACGATTCTAAAGTCATTAGACGAACATTCCAGGTGGGTAGTCTCATTCTAAGGAGAAATCACAGAGACCCCGCGAAGGAAAACATAAGCATAATTGGGAGGGCCCATACCGCGTTCGGGCAAAAACCGAAAACGGGGCCTATTATTTAGAAAATCTACACGGGGAAGAACTTACTCGGCCGTGGAACGCCGATAAGCTCAAGCAATATTACAGCTAACATACAAAGTCACCTTGCTCAACTCTCAAGCGAGGAGCGATAGGTACGACTAAGAACTGCGTGCCCAGGTACAAGCACGACAACCCAAAATAACATGATCGTCAGGGTCTCATTCCAAGAGAAGGAGATAATTATTGCACGGGCGGATACTCAAACGAGTCTGACGTCGCCTACGTACCACGACCAGGAAAAACCCCAGCTCGCGATGGGACGTTCAATCCTCGGAGCTCGGGCCATTACCTTGGTCTGGGCACCGACCAGGAGCAAGACTCCAAAATCTGATTGGTCCCCCAAACCAACGGATCACAAACACACCCCGTATTTATTTGACCACATCCAATCATTACAAGAACATCAAACACTTAGCGTTTATAAAACATAAAGAGAACAATCCTCCGAAGGACGCACAGTTAAACAGAAAACATTGTAAAATAACAAACGACCATTAAGAACATAGACTTTTACTGCAAAAATGTGACCCCAAAGGGCCGACTTGTTCATGATTACATACAAAGGGGACCATGCCCCCAAGAGAAACGTATTAAGTTACACAATAACGGCACGCATGCCAAAACTAATTACCCTCCTTATCCAGAGCACCAGGTTGACCCTCGCCTTGGTCTGGCTGCGCCTCTGACTGGCCGGGCTGAACAGTTGCCCCGGGCTGAGAACCCTCCACGACCAAGTCCGAGGGAACCACTATCTGGCCATCCTCTCCTTTGTAGAGGTAGCTGATCCGGATGGTGTCCAAAGCCAATTTGGGATGAAGAGCTTTTATCTGATACACGGCGTTTTGGAAGCTGAGCTCAGTCGACGAGTTCAGATCTTCCATATCCTGGTCGATCCGAGCAAGGAACTGTGCCTTGGTCACCATGCTCTTAGACTCAGCGTCTTCATCCTCCTTTGGGAAGAAGGCATCCCTTAATTTTTTACTTTGCTCTAAGGCCCTCCTTTTGTCGACCTCCAGCTTAGCAATGATGTCCCCCCGCTCGGTCAGCTCTTTAGCAGTGGCAGTGGCTTATTCAGAGGCCACCGCCAGCTTCCTCTCGGCCGCAGCCAACAGCTCCTTCAGCTTTGCTACCTCCCTTTCTTGCCCGGGGTTTCCTTCGGCCGTCAACCAGGCCATGGACAAAACCCGCATGACAGCGCTCGCATCTTGGTCCAGAGACAGCCGTCGGGCAGGGCGATCCATCGCCTCGAGAAACAAGGAGTCTGCACGGTAAACCTCCATGCTCGTTCCTTCAAAGAAATTCCGCTTCACGAAGCAAGGCGGTAGCACATGCTTCGGTTTGGGGGGAGCGTTGGCCGTCAAGTCTACGGTCACTGCAGACTTGTGCTTTTTCATGAGTGAGCCGGTAGAAGCGCTCGGAGAACCCTGGACCAGAGGGCCCTACCCAGAGCCACTCGTCTCAATTAGCTTGGTCTGAACGACCCGCTACCTCTTCTTCTGCTGTTGACGCAGACGCTCCTGAATCTTGTCAAGAGGGTTCGACAAGGAGCCTGAAAAGGAAAGGAAAAAGACAGTTAGATTAGTCACGGACGGCAGAAAATTATCAAGACATAATAACAAGCAGAAATAAAAACAAATACCAAAAAACTCTGACACTTCTTGCCCGGTATTACACGCCAGCAAGTCTGTGACGTCAATCAGAGGACGCTCCACAGCTTCCCCCCCCCCCCCGTCCTGGTCCAGCATTATTTTACCTTCTCCGTCTAGAAAAGGAGTCGGGGTAAACGAGGCTATCAATTTCCTAAAGGCCTCAAAGCTGGCCGCATCATCCTCGTTCAGAGAGTCCCCCACTTGGACAAACTCGCTAACCGATCGCTCGTAGTGAGCGTAACTCCACGACAAGGGAAATAGCCAAAGCCTCCTTGGAATCACCTGTCCTTGATCGTCAAGCTTGGGCTCATCATTCTCATCAGTGTTTATCCCCAAGAAACTTAGCGCCCTCACAGCTTCCGCGCTCTCCGGTTTAATCAAAAAATAGTTCGTCTTGAAAGCCCGGATAGACTCTGAGTGAGCCTTAAAGATCTTGGTCCGCTGCTTGAAGGAGACGAATCCCTTTCGGTCGGTCCCCCGCCCTACTTGAAGCTGCAGCGAAAACAGACGAAAAAACAGAGGAAGCGTGGCTCCAACACCCAGATGGGCACACGTTACCTCAAACGCCTTCAGAAATGCATAGGAGTTGGGGTGCAGCTGGGACGGGGCCACACCCAAGTGCCCGAGCACAGCGCAAACCAGGTCGCTGAAGGGTAAAGTTACCCCCAGGACCGATGTTGCGTACTCATACATCGAAATTTTTCCACCGCCAAAGTCCGAGAAGATACGGTCGTCATCCCCTATGCAAGTGACGACCCAATCCTCCGGGTCACCGACAGTGGGCAATGGCTCCGCGCGAGGCCTCGAAAACGACGATACTTTGTCGAGCAAGTCCTCCACTACCCATTCTTCAGGAGAGGTCCTTATGTCTTTAGGGCAGCAAGGTGAATATGTCGTCTCTCCAGAAGCCCCCTACTCCATTGTGCTCGCGTCTGATTCTCCTGACAAACTCCAAGAGTCGGAGGGAACCGATGCGGAAGAACCAGAGTCTTCCGAGGATGTTTCTTCCGAGGAGACATTAAGCGGGTCCATGAGCGAATTTTCACCTGAAAAGCAGAGGAAAGGCGACAGTGAATTCGATTAAGAATATCAAATCCACCCTTCCACCGCTCGACAAGTGAATGGGCGTACGTCGACCCAGGAACAAGGTCCCGAGCCATAGCCCCCGGCTAACCACCGCTCAAAGCGATGGCTAACGCCCGACCTCAGAGATAAGAGAATCTAAACCTAGACACTTACCAGGTCCCAAGTCAAAGTCGACCAAGACCTGCGTCGACCACGAACTAGGGTTCGTAGTCGACGAACAACGGTGGCAGAAAATCTTTTACCTACTGGTTTAAACCTAAAACTACCGGAAACTCTATCCTATACCGCATACATTGCTAAATATCAAACCTATGACTAGTATAAATACGAATAAAAGCCGTACCTTGAGCTTGGGAAGCCATTTCTAGAAGAAAGTAACTCTGGAAGCGGTGGTCGACGGTTGGAAACGGTAGTCGACGTCTGGGAGTAGCGGCTGACGGACAGGCAGTGCAGTGGAGAGGAAGATGAAACGAAAAAGATTAAAAGAAAGCCTTGGGATCCTATTTATAGGGAAGGGAACACGTGCAGATACGCGTGACCCCTACCCCTAGCCAATAATTACCTACGCACTAGCCCCTAGGCTAGCCGTCAAGACATTAAATATGCGCGAATTCCCAAACACGCCAACTTTTCGTTTCATGTTCCTCTTATCGAGTAACGAAACAACTGCCCGCCTACCGAGGATCATCAACGATAACTTCCTGGTCCACGCACTGCATACCCTTGGACACGAAACCATTACTGAGTCGCCCGTCATCCGCACGAGCAACGACTTGGGGGGCTCCTGTTCTGGACAGGCCCAACTCCCAGAATTGGGCCAAGCAAACCAGCTTTGTGGCACGCTCGACGTCGAGCAACATTGAGAATAATGGTCCTTGTCGACCAAGGCCGTACCGACCAAGACGAAGTCTTCCAACGGCTAGTTTTGACTGTTACCTATCTATACGGATTCCGCGATCCGCGCCCAACGGTGTTGACCAATAATCTTCCACTTAGCCCAGTATATAAATCCTCTCATTTGAGAGGGTCAGATATTCAATTCTCTGACCTTAATTCTTGTACTTGCTCACTCTTTGCTCAGTGTTTTACTTCAGCATCGGAGTGCCTTGCAGGTACACCCCCCTCCTCTCCTCATCAACCGTCCTTCAACAACACTCGAGGCCAGCCATATCGGATTCTGATCTCCAGGTACGATCAATAAGGTTGTGAATCATGATGAAACATAGACTTTCAGTAACACTTTTGCTAAATGTTGTTCTGTTTCTTTTACAACAACATTTTTCAAACAATGCATTATTTCTCCTACAACATCAATATTTAAAGATTGTATTATTTTGCATTTTTCAACACTCCAAACAAAATAATTAAACGTTATGGGAGCTATTTGTGCTTCTCTTAACTTCAAGGGTTATGATCAAACGTTGCAATGTTTAATGTTGTGATGAATATGCTAAATATTTGATTTTTTACTTCATCGTGCTTCTCTTAACTTCAAGGGTTATGATCAAACGTTGCAATGTTTAATGTTGTGATGAATATGCTAAATATTTGATTTTTTACTTCATCTTCAAGGGTTATATATATATATATATATATATATATATATATATATATATATATATATATATATATATATATATATATATATATATATATATATATATATATATATTAGACATATGATATTTTGATCAAAGGTGTTGTGGTTCAGATGAGAAAATACATTGGTCTAATTTATGATAAAGGTGTGGGTTTGTTTGAACCACACTAACTCCCAAAAATTAATCCACAATTATAAAAAACTTTATGTAATAAATATAATAATGTAGGCTTTGAAAGTAACCTACAAAATTTATTTTCAAGTTAATATTGGGTACTCATTTTATTTGGAAAATTATGAATTTGTTTGGACTGACGTGAATACCTTGTTGGCGTACTTGGAGCCGGTTCAAATGTCTCTCATTGATCATGATAGATGGAATTTGAGCTTAGATATGGTGAATGTTTTTTCTGTAAGTTCTTACTATGATTGCTTATCCTTAAATGGAACTTTGGTTGTAGAGGATGATAATACTTAACAGATGCTGGAAATAATTTGGATGTCGGATATTCCCATAAAATTCAAAGTTTTTTCCTGGAGTCTGGTTATTGATAGGTTACCAACTCGTCTAAATCTTGTTGAGAGAGGTGTTATCGACAATCCCCACAATATGGTGTGTATGTTATGCTTCAGGGCTAATAAGGACGCTTCTCACCTTTTCTTTATATGTCCCAAATCTATTTTGGTGTGGAATAAGGTAAGCAACTGGGTGGACATAGAGAGGATCACAAAATCAAATTGTTGTTCTCATGCTTTATCATGGTTCAACCGCCTAAAAGGAAGAAGTAAGGAGGAGTCTACTAATTCGATTTAGTTCATGTCTTGTTGAAATATATGGAGGTTTAGGAATAATATTCTATTTAATGATGAAATATGTAATGTCGAGTCTATTTTTAACTATATAGTATATTATTCTTGTAGTTGAGTTATTAGTTATTGTGGTGTCGATTCAATTTATTGGTTGTGTTTCCTGTACTTTGGTTTGAGATTTTGTTAATTTCTTATTAATATCTTGCTTATAAAAAAATTAATATCGAAGATATTAGGATAGATAGCAATGAGTGTATGAAAAATTAAAATACCTTAATCTTAATCGAAGGCTATTACACTATATCTAAAATTAAATAGATGAAAATAATCTAACTAATAATAAATGACACCTTATTTTATTTCATATACATCATCTTATATTACAAAGTCATAAAAATACCAATCTTAATATTAGATAAAGAAGTAAAAATCAAATAATAAGGTGTCAATACAAACACAATATCTAACTAATACCAATCTAGGATTGGGGTCTATATACCGGTACACATGTACATTCATTATTGACACACTTAATTATAGTAGGTTTTGTACAATAATTTCTGCAATCTGAAGCTCTTAAACAATGTCTATTACCATTCGAAGCTGAAAGTAGAAAAAAAATTATGAAGTAATAGTATCCAGTTTTAGTTAAAATATTGTTAAAAAAATAAATAAGAAAATTTAGAAAAAAAGAATAAAAATTACTTACATTCAACATTTGTTGCGGGAAGAAATAAAGAAAGAATGATTATGATAATCATGACATAAACAAACTTTATAATTTTAGCCACATTTCTTCCTCTTTCCATGTATTAAATGGTTTAATGACTCTATAAATGACTTAACTAAATTATTACTGAATGTCTCTTATTTATACTGATATATTGTGGTTGCCTTTTTAATACTCTTAACAAATAGATCAAATTAAAAAATAAAATTCAGTCATATTTCCGTTGATTTATAACTTTTCATGTTAGAAAAGGAAAAAACACTAGTATAAATTATATTTTCTTGTCGTTTAAGTAAAAGTGATGTGTTAGTTACTAGAAATCACTTACATAAAATATTAAGAACTTACTTACAAGTTACCACATAACATATTAAAAAGTTATTTATTAGTATTGTAAACGTCATGGTAATCTATGGGATAACAAGATAAAACGATTTAATTAAAAATAATTTAATTCAATAAAATTCCATTGTTCTTGTAATTTCATAGGGTCAGTATGGTTAATGGGAGTTAGGGGAGAATTTATTCTCCACCTTTAAATTTTGACCTGACAATTCACATAAATAGTGTTTTTACCTTCTTTTGTGAAATTTTTTTTTTAAAATTTCGTGTTTATCAAATTTTTGAATTTTCTTTTAAGATTTTACCGGACATTTTTAGGGGTTTATAAATTATTACCGGATTTTTTGGATCTATTAACGGACTTCTTAAAAAAAAATAGGTGTAATAAGCAAACTATTTACCCATGTTTTTAAAAAGTAGGTGAGAAATCATATATTTTTGTAGAAAACTATGATCGGATAGTTTAAAAAAAGCCAATGTAAAATCATATTTTTTAAATCGGTATAAAATCATAGTAATTTGAAGAAAAAAATTATTATTAATTTTTTTTCTTTAAATATGCCAGAAAACTACAAAACATTTTGTTTATTGGTGTTTTTAGTAAATAAATCACAAGTTTTAGTTCATTTAAGAGATTAAATTGGAAAAAATTCTAAGGACAATTTTTTGTGAAATGTTTGAACAATTGTGCTAGTGTCGTAAGGTTTTATGTTTGAATTTAGAATATTTGGATAAAAGATTACAGAAATAAATGCATAAGCACTTGAAAGGACAGATAAAATAAAGAAAAACTACAAAAGTAAAACAATTAGGTAATGAATGCTTGAAATTATAATTGAAACATAAGTTCATATATTTCTCAGAAATTCTTTATCTTTATTTGCAAATTCTATATAAAATAAAATGAAATGTGAACCCTAATTACAAAGGCGAAAATTACTTACATGCTAATTATATCAATAATTGTCGAGAACAATTATCTCTCGCATTCAACATATATCATGCGACGTGGGCTTTTGTCTTCTGCTTCAAACCATTCTTGTTGTCGAGGGCGTCTTCAAGTTGCTTAATCCTATTTGTCGAATATGTGAGAAGTTCTCTTGATGTCGAAATCAAGACTTAACTATCTTTCCTTAGCATTTAATACATCTCAAATCTCACGTCGAAATGTTGAGCGAAAAATCTCAGGCTAACATATGCCCCCCAAAAAATGTCATTTTCGATCATATTTACAATATGGAAGAAAGGTGGCATTATTATAACCATTCTCCATACATCACCATCATCATGACTACCTATACCTAGCCATCACTTCTACAATCGTACAAGTACTAGCTAAATGGAATGTATTAATAAAAATAAATCATTAATTAGTAATTATTTAAGTGAAAATTGAAAAGTCTCACTCCAACAACTATATAGCATCTCTTTCACTTCTTTCTTATGCTTCACCACATTTTCTTCCACTTTACTAAATTTCTTTCTCTTTGAACATTAAGAACCCTTATTTTATTGAATGTCTATAGTCACTTTATCTTCATCTCAAGTTCTAAAAATGACTTCTTCTTATTATTAAAATTATGCTTAGGGTTAAATATACAAAGTACCCTTGTTATTTTAGCGAGATTTGATTTTAGTCCCAGTAATTTTTTATTTGAAAACCCCCTCGTAATAATACCCAGATTCCCTTGGATATACCCTTAACTGCTACATTGCAGCAAAGATTATCTTTTTTTGCCTGCGTGGCATTCCACGTGGCATTTTTTTAATTTTAAATTCCACGTGGATATTAATTTTTTTTAATCTTCTTTTTTACTTTTTTGTAATTATATATTTAATTTTATTTTTTATTTTTTATTTTTAAGTATTATTTTTAATTTTGAATTTCAAAATAAATCTTTTGGGCTTAATATCCATATTTGATACAAGTAGCCCATTACTTCCGATTCAGTCATAAATATTTGTGTGAACTTGATATATAAACACTAGTATTTAACAACCCACAAACAATGTAGGACTAAGAATAGAAACAATCAGTGCACTCATTCATCACTCATCCACCGCCTGTCACACCAACTCTTCTTCCATCATGCCTGGCTAGTAGCTTCATTAACCATTGGTGTTATAATAGTGGAAAACTGACAATATTGTCCAAATGCTAAAAACAATAATGAAACGGAACTTTAACAAATGATGCAGGAATCAAGTTTGAAAATAAACATACCCATGAAACATTATAACAAAACTGTCAAATGTCACCATCTCATTTCGAGATTGCATGCATGTACTATCCACGTTATGGGAACTAGTTTCTCAGTAAGTAACAAGAAGCTAAAAGAGATATCATTTAATTTATATCAAGCTAAAGAAAATATTGAGATACTTCAAGCAAAGAGCAATATGCCCTACAATTAACCAAATTTGAATGAGAATAGGTTAGTAGCATCACAAAGATAACCATTGTAATACCCTAACTTCTCAATAATATGCTTAAAGGAGAAATATCTATAATAATATAAACTGAAATATTAATAGCTTTAGTTTTCAACATTTAGTAGCTTTAGTTTGATGTGTTCTTACAATGAATAATATAAACTGAAATATTAACCTAGTACAATGAAAATGGCATATGGGACCGAGGCAGTAATCCCTGTGGAAATGCACGTCCGATCTAGACGAACAGAGTCCCCAATGGACCAGGACACCAACTCCGAAGCTTTGAGAGACGAGCTTGACCTGGTCGAAGAAATTCGATCAGAAGCTGCTCTCCGAGAGACCACTATCAAACAGAAAATAGTCGCTCGATACGATTCTAAAGTCATTAGACGAACATTCCAGGTGGGTAGTCTCATTCTAAGGAGAAATCACAGAGTCCCCGCGAAGGAAAACATAAGCATAATTGGGAGGGCCCATACCGCGTTCGGGCAAAAACCGAAAACGGGGCCTATTATTTAGAAAATCTACATGGGGAAGAACTTACTCGGCCGTGGAACGCCGATAAGCTCAAGCAATATTACAGCTAACATACAAAGTCACCTTGCTCAACTCTCAAGCGAGGAGCGATAGGTACGACTAAGAACTGCGTGCCCAGGTACAAGCACGACAACCCAAAATAACATGATCGTCAGGGTCTCATTCCAAGAGAAGGAGATAATTATTGCACGGGCGGATACTCAAACGAGTCTGACGTCGCCTACGTACCACGACCAGGAAAAACCCCAGCTCGCGATGGGACGTTCAATCCTCGGAGCTCGGGCCATTACCTTGGTCTGGGCACCGACCAGGAGCAAGACTCCAAAATCTGATTGGTCCCCCAAACCAACGGATCACAAACACACCCCGTATTTATTTGACCACATCCAATCATTACAAGAACATCAAACACTTAGCGTTTATAAAACATAAAGAGAACAATCCTCCGAAGGACGCACAGTTAAACAGAAAACATTGTAAAATAACAAACGACCATTAAGAACATAGACTTTTACTGCAAAAATGTGACCCCGAAGGGCCGACTTGTTCATGATTACATACAAAGGGGACCATGCCCCAAAGAGAAACGTATTAAGTTACACAATAATGGCACGCATGCCAAAACTAATTACCCTCCTTATCCAGAGCACCAGGTTGACCCTCGCCTTGGTCCGGCTGCGCCTCTGACTGGCCGGGCTGAACAGTTGCCCCGGGCTGAGAACCCTCCACGACCAAGTCCGAGGGAACCACTATCTGGCCATCCTCTCCTTTGTAGAGGTAGCTGATCCGGATGGTGTCCAAATCCAATTTGGGATGAAGAGCTTTTATCTGATACACGGCGTTTTGGAAGCTGAGCTCAGTCGACGAGTTCAGATCTTCCATATCCTGGTCGATCCGAGCAAGGAACTGTGCCTTGGTCACCATGCTCTTAGACTCAGCGTCTTCATCCTCCTTTGGGAAGAAGGCATCCCTTAATTTTTTACTTTGCTCTAAGGCCCTCCTTTTGTCGACCTCCAGCTTAGCAATGATGTCCCCCCGCTCGGTCAGCTCTTTAGCAGTGGCAGTGGCTTCTTCAGAGGCCACCGCCAGCTTCCTCTCGGCCGCAGCCAACAGCTCCTTCAGCTTTGCTACCTCCCTTTCTTGCCCGGGGTTTCCTTCGGCCGTCAACCAGGCCATGGACAAAAACCGCATGACAACGCTCGCATCTTGGTCCAGAGACAGCCGTCGGGCAGGGCGATCCATCGCCTCGAGAAACAAGGAGTCTGCACGGTAAACCTCCATGCTCGTTCCTTCAAAGAAATTCCGCTTCACGAAGCAAGGCGGTAGCACATGCTTCGGTTTGGGGGGAGCGTTGGCCGTCAAGTCTACGGTCACTGCAGACTTGTGCTTTTTCATGAGTGAGCCGGTAGAAGCGCTCGGAGAACCCTGGACCAGAGGGCCCTACCCAGAGCCACTCGTCTCAATTAGCTTGGTCTGAACGACCCGCTACCTCTTCTTCTGCTGTTGACGCAGACACTCCTGAATCTTGTCAAGAGGGTTCGACAAGGAGCCTGAAAAGGAAAGGAAAAAGACAGTTAGATTAGTCACGGACGGCAGAAAATTATCAAGACATAATAACAAGCAGAAATAAAAACAAATACCAAAAAACTCTGACACTTCTTGCCCGGTATTACACGCCAGCAAGTCTGTGACGTCAATCAGAGGACGCTCCACAGCTTCCCCCCCCCCCCCCCGTCCTGGTCCAGCATTATTTTACCTTCTCCGTCTAGCAAAGGAGTCGGGGTAAACGAGGCTATCAATTTCCTAAAGGCCTCAAAGCTGGCCGCATCATCCTCGTTCAGAGAGTCCCCCACTTGGACAAACTCGCTAACCGATCGCTCGTAGTGAGCGTAACTCCACGAGAAGGGAAATAGCCAAAGCCTCCTCGGAATCACCTGTCCTTGATCGTCAAGCTTGGGCTCATCATTCTCATCAGTGTTTATCCCCAAGAAACTTAGCGCCCTCACAGCTTCCGCGCTCGCCGGTTTAATAAAAAAATAGTTCGTCTTGAAAGCCCGGATAGACTCTGAGTGAGCCTTAAAGATCTTGGTCCGCTGCTTGAAGGAGACGAATCCCTTTCGGTCGGTCCCCCACCCTACTTGAAGCTGCAGCGAAAACAGACGAAAAAACAGAGGAAGCGTGGCTCCAACACCCAGATGGGCACACGTTACCTCAAACGCCTTCAGAAATGCATAGGAGTTGGGGTGCAGCTGGGACGGGGCCACACCCAAGTGCCCGAGCACAGCGCAAACCAGGTCGCTGAAGGGTAAAGTTACCCCCAGGACCGATGTTGCGTACTCATACATCGAAATTTTTCCACCGCCAAAGTCCGAGAAGATACGGTCGTCATCCCCTATGCAAGTGACGACCCAATCCTCCGGGTCACCGACAGTGGGCAATGGCTCTGCGCGAGGCCTCGAAAACGACGATACTTTGTCGAGCAAGTCCTCCACTACCCATTCTTCAGGAGAGGTTCTTATGTCTTTAGGGCAGCAAGGTGAATATGTCGTCTCTCCAGAAGCCCCCTACTCCATTGTGCTCGCGTCTGATTCTCCTGACAAACTCCAAGAGTCGGAGGGAACCGATGCGGAAGAACCAGAGTCTTCCGAGGATGTTTCTTCCGAGGAGACATTAAGCGGGTCCATGAGCGAATTTTCACCTGAAAAGCAGAGGAAAGGCGACAGTGAATTCGATTAAGAATATCAAATCCACCCTTCCACCGCTCGACAAGTGAATGGGCGTACGTCGACCCAGGAACAAGGTCCCGAGCCATAGCCCCCGGCTAACCACCGCTCAAAGCGATGGCTAACGCCCGACCTCAGAGATAAGAGAATCTAAACCTAGACACTTACCAGGTCCCAAGTCAAAGTCGACCAAGACCTGCGTCGACCACGAACTAGGGTTCGTAGTCGACGAACAACGGTGGCAGAAAATCTTTTACCTACTGGTTTAAACCTAAAACTACCGGAAACTCTATCCTATACCGCATACATTGCTAAATATAAAACCTATGACTAGTATAAATACGAATAAAAGCCGTACCTTGAGCTTGGGAAGCCATTTCTAGAAGAAAGTAACTCTGGAAGCGGTGGTCGACGGTTGGAAACGGTAGTCGACGTCTGGGAGTAGCGGCTGACGGACAGGCAGTGCAGTGGAGAGGAAGATGAAACGAAAAAGATTAAAAGAAAGCCTTGGGATCCTATTTATAGGGAAGGGAACACGTGCAGATACGCGTGACCCCTACCCCTAGCCAATAATTACCTACGCACTAGCCCCTAGGCTAGCCGTCAAGACATTAAATATGCGCGAATTCCCAAACACGCCAACTTTTCGTTTCATGTTCCTCTTATCGAGTAACGAAACAACTGCCCGCCTACCGAAGATCATCAACGATAACTTCCTGGTCCACGCACTGCATACCCTTGGACACGAAACCATTACTGAGTCGCCCGTCATCCGCACGAGCAACGACTTGGGGGGCTCCTGTTCTGGACAGGCCCAACTCCCAGAATTGGGCCAAGCAAACCAGCTTTGTGGCACGCTCGACGTCGAGCAACATTGAGAATAATGGTCCTTGTCGACCAAGGCCGTACCGACCAAGACGAAGTCTTCCAACGGCTAGTTTTGACTGTTACCTATCTATACGGATTCCGCGATCCGCGCCCAACGGTGTGGACCAATAATCTTCCACTTAGCCCAGTATATAAATCCTCTCATTTGAGAGGGTCAGATATTCAATTCTCTGAACTTAATTCTTGTACTTGCTCACTCTTTGCTCAGTGTTTTACTTCAGCATCGGAGTGCCTTGCAGGTACACCCCCCTCCTCTCCTCATCAACCGTCCTTCAACAACACTCGAGGCCAGCCATATCGGATTCTGATCTCCAGGTACGATCAATAAGGTTGTGAATCATGATGAAACATAGACTTTCAGTAACACTTTTGCTAAATGTTGTTCTGTTTCTTTTACAACAACATTTTTCAAACAATGCATTATTTCTCCTACAACATCAATATTTAAAGATTGTATTATTTTGCATTTTTCAACACTCCAAACAAAATAATTAAACGTTATGGGAGCTATTTGTGCTTCTCTTAACTTCAAGGGTTATGATCAAACGTTGCAATGTTTAATGTTGTGATGAATATGCTAAATATTTGATTTTTTACTTCATCGTGCTTCTCTTAACTTCAAGGGTTATGATCAAACGTTGCAATGTTTAATGTTGTGATGAATATGCTAAATATTTGATTTTTTACTTCATCTTCAAGGGTTATATATATATATATATATATATATATATATATATATATATATATATATATATATATATATATATATTAGACATATGATATTTTGATCAAAGGTGTTGTGGTTCAGATGAGAAAATGCATTGGTCTAATTTATGATAAAGGTGTGGGTTTGTTTGAACCACACTAACTCCCAAAAATTAATCCACAATTATAAAAAACTTTATGTAATAAATATAATAATGTAGGCTTTGAAAGTAACCTACAAAATTTATTTTCAAGTTAATATTGGGTACTCATTTTATTTGGAAAATTATGAATTTGTTTGGACTGACGTGAATACCTTGTTGGCGTACTTGGAGCCGGTTCAAATGTCTCTCATTGATCATGATAGATGGAATTTGAGCTTAGATATGGTGAATGTTTTTTCTGTAAGTTCTTACTATGATTGCTTATCCTTAAATGGAACTTTGGTTGTAGAGGATGATAATACTTAACAGATGCTGGAAATAATTTGGATGTCGGATATTCCCATAAAATTCAAAGTTTTTTCCTGGAGTCTGGTTATTGATAGGTTACCAACTCGTCTAAATCTTGTTGAGAGAGGTGTTATCGACAATCCCCACAATATGTGTGTATGTTATGCTTCAGGGCTAATAAGGACGCTTCTCACCTTTTCTTTATATGTCCCAAATCTATTTTGGTGTGGAATAAGGTAAGCAACTGGGTGGACATAGAGAGGATCACAAAATCAAATTGTTGTTCTCATGCTTTATCATGGTTCAACCGCCTAAAAGGAAGAAGTAAGGAGGAGTCTACTAATTCGATTTAGTTCATGTCTTGTTGAAATATATGGAGGTTTAGGAATAATATTCTATTTAATGATGAAATATGTAATGTCGAGTCTATTTTTAACTATATAGTATATTATTCTTGTAGTTGAGTTATTAGTTATTGGTGTCGATTCAATTTATTGGTTGTGTTTCCTGTACTTTGGTTTGAGATTTTGTTAATTTCTTATTAATATCTTGCTTATAAAAAAATTAATATCGAAGATATTAGGATAGATAGCAATGAGTGTATGAAAAATTAAAATACCTTAATCTTAATCGAAGGCTATTACACTATATCTAAAATTAAATAGATGAAAATAATCTAACTAATAATAAATGACACCTTATTTTATTTCATATACATCATCTTATATTACAAAGTCATAAAAATACCAATCTTAATATTAGATAAAGAAGTAAAAATCAAATAATAAGGTGTCAATACAAACACAATATCTAACTAATACCAATCTAGGATTGGGGTCTATATACCGGTACACATGTACATTCATTATTGACACACTTAATTATAGTAGGTTTTGTACAATAATTTCTGCAATCTGAAGCTCTTAAACAATGTCTATTACCATTCGAAGCTGAAAGTAGAAAAAAAATTATGAAGTAATAGTATCCAGTTTTAGTTAAAATATTGTTAAAAAAATAAATAAGAAAATTTAGAAAAAAAGAATAAAAATTACTTACATTCAACATTTGTTGCGGGAAGAAATAAAGAAAGAATGATTATGATAATCATGACATAAACAAACTTTATAATTTTAGCCACATTTCTTCCTCTTTCCATGTATTAAATGGTTTAATGACTCTATAAATGACTTAACTAAATTATTACTGAATGTCTCTTATTTATACTGATATATTGTGGTTGCCTTTTTAATACTCTTAACAAATAGATCAAATTAAAAAATAAAATTCAGTCATATTTCCGTTGATTTATAACTTTTCATGTTAGAAAAGGAAAAAACACTAGTATAAATTATATTTTCTTGTCGTTTAAGTAAAAGTGACGTGTTAGTTACTAGAAATCACTTACATAAAATATTAAGAACTTACTTACAAGTTACCACATAACATATTAAAAAGTTATTTATTAGTATTGTAAACGTCATGGTAATCTATGGGATAACAAGATAAAACGATTTAATTAAAAATAATTTAATTCAATAAAATTCCATTGTTCTTGTAATTTCATAGGGCCAATATGGTTAATGGGAGTTAGGGGAGAATTTATTCTCCACCTTTAAATTTAAATTTTGACCTGACAATTCACATAAATAGTGTTTTTACCTTCTTTTGTGACTTATTTTATTTATTTTTAATTTCGTGTTTATCAAAATTTTGAATTTTATTTTAAGATTTTACCGGACTTTTTTAGGGGTTTGTAAATTATTACCGGATTTTTTGGATCTATTATCGGACTTTTAAAAAAAAATAGGTGTAAAAAGCAAACTATTTACACATGTTTTTAAAAAGTAGGTGAGAAATCATATATTTTTGTAGAAAACTATGATCGGATAGTTTAAAAAAAGCCAATGTAAAATCATATTTTTTAAATCGGTATAAAATCATAGTAATTTGAAGAAAAAAATTATTATTAATTTTTTTTCTTTAAATATGCCAGAAAACTACAAAACATTTTGTTTATTGGTGTTTTTAGTAAATAAATCACAAGTTTTAGTTCATTTAAGAGATTAAATTGAAAAAAATTCTAAGGACAATTTTTTGTGAAATGTTTGAACAATTGTTATAGTGTCGTAATGTTTTATGTTTGAATTTAGAATAATTGGATAAAAGATTAAAGAAATAAATGCATAAGCACTTGAATGGACAGATAAAATAAAGAAAAAGTACAAAAGTAAAACAATTAGGTAATGAATGCTTGAAATTATAAGTGAAACATAAATTCATATATTTCTCAGAAATTCTTTATCTTTGTGACTTATATTTGCGAATTCTATATAAAATAAAATGAAATGCGAACCCTAATTACAAAGGCGAAAATTACTTACATGCTAATTACATCAATAATTGTCGACAACAATAATCTCTCTAGCATTCGACATATATCCTGCGACGTGGGATTTTGTCTTCTGCTTCAAACCATTCATGTTGTCGAACGCGTCTTCAAGTTGCTTTATCCTATCTGTCGAATAAGTGAGAAGTTCTCTTGATGTCGAATTCAAGACTTAACTATCTTTCCTTAGCATTTACATACATCTCAAATCTCACGTCGAAATGTTGAGTAAAAAATCTCAGGCTAACATATGCCCTCCAAAAAATATCATTTTCGATCATATTTACAATATGGAAGAAAGGTGGAATTATTATAGTAATTCTCCATACATCACCATCATCATGACTACCTATACATAGCCATCACTTCTACAATCATGCAAGTACTAGCTAAATGAAATGTATAAATAAAAATAAATCATTAATTAGTAATTATTTAAGTAAAAACTGAAAAGTCTCACCCCAACAACTATATAGCATCTATTTCACTTCTTTCTTATGCTTCATCACATTTTCTTCTACTTTACTAAATTTATTTCTCTTTTGAACATTGAGAATCCTTATTTTATTGAATGTCCATAGTCACTTTATCTTCATCTCAAGTTCTAAAAATGACTTCTTCTTATTATTAAAATTATGCTTAGGGTTAAATATACAAAGTACCCTTGTAATCTTAGCGAGATTTGATTTTAGTCCCGATAATTTTTTTTTTGGAAACCCCCTCGTAATAATACCCAGATTCCCTCGGATATACCCTTAACTGCTACATTGCAGCAAAGATTATCTTCTTTTGCATGCGTGGAATTTTTTAATTTTAAATTCCACGTGGATATTAATTTTTTTTAATCTTCTTTTTTACTTTTTTTTAATTATATATATAATTTAATATTTAATATTTTATTTTTAAGTATTATTTTTAATTTTGAATTTCAAAATAAATCTTTTGGGCTTAATATCCATATTTGACACAAGCAGCCCATTATTTACGATTCAGTCATAAATATTTGTGTGAACTTGATATATAAACACTAGTATTTAACAACCCACAAACAATGTGGGACTAAGAATAGAAACAATCAATGCACTCATTCATCACTCATCCACCGCCTGTCACACCAACTCTTCTTCCATCATGCTTGGCTAGTAGCTTCATTGACCATTGGTGTTATAATAGTGGAAAACTGACAATATTGTCCAAATGCTAAAAATAATAATGAAACGGAACTTTAACAAATGATGTAGGAATCAAGTTTGAAAATAAACATACCCATGAAACATTATAACAAAATTGTCAAATGTCACCATCTCATTTGGAGATTGCATGCATGTACTGTCCACGTTATGGGAACTAGTTTCTCAGTAAGTAACAAGAGCAATATGCCCCTGCAATTAACCAAATTTGAATGAGAACAGGTTAATAGCATCACAAAGATAACCACTGTAATACCCTAACTTCTCAATAATATGCTTAAAGGAGAAATATATATAATAATATAAACTAAAATATTAATAGCTTTAGTTTTCAACATATAGTAGCTTTAGTATGATGTGTTCTTACAATGAATAATTTAAACTGAAATATTAACCTGGTACAATGAAAATGGCTACTCTATCACCACCATGGCTTAAGGTATTGTGGTTCAGTTGTTATGTTGGTGATGGAATGCTCTAACCCATCATCAAAAGGGCAAGAAATGGAGGTTATAGAAGAAAACAATCAAGAATGAATTGGATGAAATCTCACTGAAATCTCAATCGCTGAAATCGCACTTTGTCAATACCATTCTCAAGTTGTCAAATCCCATAATTAGTTTCTCCATCAAACATTGTGTAATATAAATGCAAAAGGCAATAGAAATCTCACTCATGAAAATTGAAGATCATAACGCAAACCACATCATTGGAAATTGGAATTTATTTCACTTTGTTGAGCATTTCATCAAAAGCGTGAGTATGATTGACGAGGCAACTCTGTCACTGATGATGCATAAGATGTTGGTATAAAGTGTGTTGGGAGTTTAGATGACGATGTTGTTGCAGAAGCAAATGTATTGTGTTTGAGAGTAGTCCCACATCAGTTGCGAAATAAATATTTATGGTGTTTATATAACTCAAACAAATATCACACATGTAAAGTGTGTTGGGTTAATAATAGGCTTGTTGATGTTTCAAATGTACCAATATAAATAATTTTTAAGAAAAATTTTAAAAATATATAATATATAATATATTAAAACACTAAAATAATTAAAAATGAAAAATGAAAAAATTAAAATATAATATTATATAAAATATAAAATAAAAAATATAATTAATAATGTGTAATTAAAAAAGTAAGAAAATAAGATTTAAAAAATACCACGTGGAATAAAAAATAAAATAAAAAAATGCCACGCATAGTGCCATGTTGGCAAAATCAAAGAATCTTTGCTACAATGTAGCAATCAGGGGCTTAAGTGTGGGAATCTGGGTCTTAAGAGAGTGTTTTTTAAAATAAATAAAGAATTATAGGGGCTAAAATTAAATCTCGCTAAAATTACAGGGGAATTTTGTATATTTAACCCTTTTTGTTTATAACGGGACAAACATTGGACCAGATCACTAAGTCAATGTGTTCAATATCTTATATAAGAATTGATAGATAATAGAAAATAAAATGATAAATCATAAAACAAATAAAGAACACAAGAGAATTATATCCAGTTTAGTGCAACAACACCTACGTATGGGAGGCTTCTAACCCAATTAAGGAAATATACTCTCAATAGAATTAGTATAAAGTGTCTTAGATGAAAAATCCTTGTTCAATGCCACTCTTCTTAATTATACCCATGTATTTCTATCAGGACTCCCCGTAAATATGAGATCCCTCTCACTTTCTCTCAATCACTAAACCTAATAATTAATACAATAAACAGAATATAAACAAAAAAGTTATAACATCTGGAGAAAAGTTTCAGTATCCTTATCAACTTGATCTTCCTTTTCTAGATTATTGGATACAAAAGCTACACCTTTATTCTTCTTTTATTATCTGCCATTTTATAAAAAATTCAAAGTTGAAGAGATTCAATAAGTTCATCAATCTTCAATGTGCTTAAGTCTTGGTTTTCTTTAATAGATGTTACCTTCATTTATAATTTATGAGGCAAATATCTGAGAATCTTTCAAACCAACTTTTATTTTGACATATTTTCTCCCAAAATAAAAGAATTGTTGGCTATATCATGCAATCTAATGTTGAAATCAGAGATGGATTCGTCTTCCATTATTCTCATATTTTCAAATATAGTTTTGAGGAGTTAAAGCCTTAATATCCTAACCATGGGCGTTCCTTCATGAGTAGTTTTGAGAATCTCCCAAGCTTCTTTAGCTTTAGTACAAGTGTTGATTAATATCTACACCATTGAATATAACATTCAAGGCTTTGTTGTTTCCAGCTGAGTCACTATCTTCATCTTATGACCAATCAACTTTAGGCTTTAAGTTGTCGTACCATGTTGAGAAATGATCACATGACATTTCCAACCTTTAACCACAACCTTCCAAGTTTTGTTGTCATTGGATTTGAGAAAAGAAACACTACTACAAAACGTGCAAACAACAACACCGGGTTTACAACAGATTCATATACACCATTGTAATAGGTTAAAAATGCCAGATTTAACGACGGTTAAACTAAAAACCGTTGTAATACATACAAATTTAACAACGGTTGTCTTTAAAACCATTGTAATACATGAAATTTAGCAAGCTTCGATTCCCTGCAGCTACTTTTTTTTTCATTTTTAGAGTACATTAAGCATGTGTCACTTAAGGCCATTATTTAAAAAATAAATTGTAAATGATTTTACAACGGTTAAATAAGAACCCCTTTGTTATAGTCTGTAGTTAAGTTGCTAGTTGAAAAACCTGGTTTTAGGGGAAATCTTCTCCTTTTTTAAATTTGTTTTGTGCATTTGAAGTAGAATAATCATGCAATCAATAGTCCCTTACTACGAAGTAGTTACGGGATATCACCCGCAAAACCCCAAAATTCATCTTTTTTTCTATTTTTAATTAATTTTTTATTGTTTTCATAGTCTCAAAAAATTCCAAAAAAAAATCTATAAATTCTTATTTTACTTAATTAGATTAAATTTCGTGTTTTTGTATTTTTCTAAATTTATTTTAATCATAGTACTCTCATTTATTCAAAATGCTGACATGTCTTTCACCATGGGTATTTAAAAAACAGTTGTTATAGGTAATATCTGGTCATGGATTCAAGTCCCAACACCAACATTTTTTGTTTTTTACTTATTTTTCCAAGTCACAACACCAATATTATAGGTGACACGCTTATTGAGTTTATTCACTGTCCATAAACAAATCGTGAGCGTCCATTTAGTGATTATCAACGGCCAAAATACAACTATTAGTGATCCACGTGAAACCTAATAGACGAATTACATCTTCTACCTCCAAATATCATATATCATTTACGATACTCTATTTTGAAATTTAAACCAAATTTTAGAACTCCAACAAATGTATGAATTCAAGTTAGCAATGTTAGTTTGGTATTCTTTTTTAATTATTGTTGTTCTTGTCATTCTTTTTCATTATTATTGTTGTTCTTGTTGTTCTTGGTGTTATGATTATTATTGTTGTTATTGTTGTTATTATTGTTGTTGTTATTGTTGTTGTTGTTGTTCTTCTTATTATTATTCTTAATATTATTATTATTATTGTTGTTGTAGTTGTTGTTGTTGTTATTATTGTTGTTATTGTTGTTGTTGTTGTTGTTGTTGTTGTTGTTATTATTATTATTATTATTATTATTATTATTATTATTATTATTATTATTGTTGTTGTTGTTGGTGTTGTTGTTGTTATTGTTATTGTTGTTGTTCTTGATGTTCTTGTTATTGTTCTTGATATTCTTGTTGTTGTATTTTTATTTTATTTTATTTAAAGACATACAACAACTGTTATTTAAAATAATCGTTGTGATAGATAGTTCTAAACAACAACAAATATTTAAAATAACTGTTGTGATAGGGCGCACGCTTTATAGAATACAACAAAGGCCCCAGAATCGTGATTGTAAGTACCACATATACAACAACACTCTACATAACAACGCCATCGCCCGCGTCATTATATATCTTTCTCAATCGCTATTAAATGGATTTTTCGTAGTAATTAAATTATTTTTCATTTCCAATAGTCATGATTTATGCCATCCAAAATAGGTGGCATGTTTATTGAACCTCCATCCATAGTGTTGTCTAATTTAAACATAAAATATATTCGCTGGAGCTCACCCAAATAGAACAAGGTTCCAACTCTAAAACCAATTGATATGGTGCCAATACAAACACATTAACTAAATGATATAAATTATTTTAGTGAGATTGAGTACTCTAGGATAGGGGTTGAAATACCGCTACACATTTACAAATATGATCGATACACTTAATTACAGTAGGTTTTCTACACTTATTTTTATGACAATCTGAATCTGTTAAACAACGTCTACTACCATGCCACGCTGAAAGGAGAAAAAAAATTATAAAATAATGTAAATTAGATTAGTTAAATATTGTGCAAAAGTAAATAAGAAAAGTTGATAAACAAAAGATAAAAATGACTTACATTCAACGTTTGTTGCAGCAATAAAGAGAGAAAGAATGATAATCATGATATTAACAAACTTTACAATTTTAGTCATATTTCTCCCCTTTCCATGAAATAAATGGTTTAATCACTCAATAAATATAGAGTTCATTTTCTCCTTATACCAATCAAAAGTTTTTTTTAGCTCTTAGGGAATTGTAAAAAGAACTTTACTAAATTATAATTATTACGAAATGTCTCTTATGTATAGAATATGTTGTGTTTGCCT
This sequence comes from Lathyrus aphaca, assembly GCA_963966055.1. Taxonomy (NCBI): domain Eukaryota; kingdom Viridiplantae; phylum Streptophyta; class Magnoliopsida; order Fabales; family Fabaceae; genus Lathyrus; species Lathyrus aphaca. The sequence continues at coordinate 255,038,270 of OZ014524.1, read as the reverse complement.
CTTTAATTAATTTAATAATGAGGTCATATTAAAAATAAAACACCACCAAATTTGAATTCTTGTATAACTTTTCATGTTAGAAAAGGGAAAAACATAAAACAAAAATTTTTATTTTGGACAACATATACACTATCTTTGTATAAGAAAAAAAGAGTGTTTTTTTTTTTTTTTTTTTTTTTTCATATTTCTTGTCGATTAAGTAAAAGTAATGTGTTACTAATATCACTTACAACTTAAAATATTAAAAGGTAACTTATTACTAATACAAACGTCATTGGTAATATATAGGATCACAAGATAGAACGCTTTAATTAAAAAAATTTATGAGGTATCAAATTTTTCAAAAATTAGAAAAATTATAAGACATCAGATTTCTCAAACAATCCCAAAGTTTTAAATTCATTTTTTAGGCTATAATAGTTCATGCAGGTCTTCTAAATATACTATCAGATTTTTCAATATATATCATATTTTTCATTTGAATTTTTTAATTTAAATTTTATAAAAAATAATACTTATTCGGTTTCTTTTTAAGTGTCATTTTAAAAAAACAAATTATTCATTTATAATTGTCATTTTAAAGTTCAATGTAGTATTATTTACACTATTGTAAATAATTAGTCGTATTGTTTATAATTGTCATTATATATATATATATATATATATATATATATATATATATATATATATATATATATATATATATATATATATATATATATATATATATAAGTTAAAGGTTTTATAGATAAAAGATAATCATTGTTTAAAAAGTAACAACAATTATTAATGGCTTGATATGTATGAGAAGTAAGAAAAAAAACATAAAAAAGGAACAAATGGAATATTAACTTTAACAAAAATTGAGAGATACTTGATCAAATTATGGAGGTGTTAGAATAAAATTTATACTATCGCTCGCCATCTCAAAATAACAATCATTTAAAAAATTTGCAAGCAAATTAAAAAATGCAATGATAATGTAATAAGATGTTATAATTTTACTAAATTAGCCCTGTTAATACGTTGTAAGTAGCATAAAGAGTAATAATTAAAATGATTGAAAAAGTAATAATTACTTTTACATTGAAAAGTGAGAATGACATTCATTTTAAAAGAAATTTTACTTATTAAAACAATATTCATTTTAAAACAGAGAAAGTAACTTCCACTTATGTATATTAATATATTTTGCTTGCCACTTTAATACACTTTACAAATAGGTCAAGTTAAAAAAAAACTATCAAATTTCAATTTTTTTTAATAAGCATAATAATATTAATTATAAGAATATAAAGGGGTATCCAAATCCACTACAAAATAGTCTCAATATCAAATATTATGAGGGCTACAAAAAATCACAAGGAACATTTGTCCATTCATAATAGTTACAAGTATTAACATTCATATGTTTCTTTCCTAGCCACCACCATGAAAAAATATTTATTTTATGGGTGATAGTATCAAAATCCCAAAATTCTTCTCTGAACGTGATATTATTTCAAGACCATAAAACCCAACAAATAATCAACCACAATCCGACCGCCTTCTTAACCTCTATTTTCTTCAACCCCAATATAAATTTCTACCACACCCGACCAATTGCATACAAAATTTAATATTAACACAGTTTTGGAACAATGAAACAATAGATGCTCAAGAGTTTCGTCATACATGCAACAAAAGGGACATACCCAGTCATGAAGGTTTGTTAGCACTCCACGCCTACGAAGATGGCCCCTTGACGGAATCTTATCATGAAAGACTCTCTAACAAAAAATAAGGACCTTTAGAGGAATGTGTGCTTTCCATAATAACTGAAAACCTGCTTTACGTTCAGCTTCCAAAGCACCATCCGACTATTATATAGCATGCTATGCCAAGACCCTATAAGCTGACCGAACAGAAAAGGATCTAAAACCGTCCGCAGTCCAAGAAACCGTTGCGGCTGAAGTCGGAAAGACCTAGAAAACATACATCCTAGCATCCATCAGCGTAATCTGCGCATTAAAGACATCAACCCTGGTACCGAACACCCTCCCAACCTGCCAGCTCCAAACACCACCTGAAAAAAAGCCATTTTCTACAACTAAATGGAATTTGTTAGTAGCAATATTTCATAATTACGAAAAAAACACTAGCAAGGGATTCATTACCACACCACCTAGAAAGCCCAAAAAAAGAACTATTACCATTTCCATTTTTAAGATGCAACAAATCTAAAAAATGTATGCCTCTAAAATCTCAAGATAATTTTACCATATCTCTCCACCACAAAGAGAAAGGCACAATGTACTTTGGAATTTCTCCGAGATAAAAAGATAGTGCAAAATTCGGATACTGATTCTCAATGATATCCCTCCAAATGTAATCATCACCCGAAATCATTTTCCGAATCCATTTAGATAATAAGGCCTTATTGAAAAGTTTAATATCCATAATGCCAAGACCACCCTTTTCTTTAGGTTCGCACACAACCTTCCAACTAATCCAAGAAATTCCTTGCTTATGAATCAAATCGTTCCAAAGAAAATGTCTTTGAATAAAAGCAAGAGTTTGAGCCACTTAGATGGAAGTTTATAAAAAGACAAATAGTGAATGGGTAAGTTTGATAACACTGACTTGATGAAAGTAGCTCTACCACCCATAGACAAAAATATCCCTTTCCACGAAGATAGTCTAGCCCTAACCATATCGATCAAAGGTTTCCAAAAAGATATTAAACTATGATTGCCTACAATATAGACACCAAGAAACTTAAAGGGACAAGATGAAAATTTACAAGCTAAGAAGTTTTTCGCCGCCAAAAGGAAAGAGTGCTCCACACCAAGACCAAAAAGGGAACATTTATTAAAATTAATATCAAGACCGGAAACGAGGTGAAAGCCTTTAAAAATAGCTTTCATATCCCACAAGTTGATCCAAGAACCGTCACCAATTAACATCGAATCATCGACAAATTGGAGTAAATGAAATGACGCACCCTCACCTATATTAAGTCCGTTAAAAAAACCCTTCCACCGTGTTTTTCATAAGAACCGCAAGCCCTTCCGCCATTATAACAAAGAGGAAAGGAGAAATTAGATCCCTTTGTCTAAGCCCACGAGATACCTTGAAATACTTAGATGGACTACCATTTACAAGAACCAACATATAGCTATTCCTCTGTTCGCTGTTGATTTTGGCGAACAACCGTTGGTTTCCGAATTTTATTAAATTGGTTTACTTGTAGGATCAACCACATAAATCCCATGACACATGTGCTTTTTGACAAACGTTCTAACTATTAACAATCTTTTTGGTTTCACTTTATTGAGTCTTTTATGTATGGACAACTTGACTAAGGAAAAAAGTAAAAGTACTGGCGAAAAACTAAGGAAAACAAATTTAAACAATACATAAAGTAAATGTTGAAGCAAGTAAATGACTTGTAATGTAAAGGAATTTGTAAAAGACTTTGAACTTTTATTTAAATTTGATAAACTTAAAATGGTGTTGTTCACACGTACATTTCCAGATAAAACTCTTTTCACAACAGAGTTACTTTGAGTATTTTGCAGGAATTTTGTACAAGTTTTCTCACACACAAATTATGACACGAACTAACCTATTTATATACAAATAAAATAACTGTCACTAACAGATAATTCCTAAAACTATGACACTTGGCCTTCAACATGTCTTCTCTTCACCAGGTGCTTCCACGCGTCTTTCTGCCAAACATCATAACTCTTGAATTTGAATCCTTTTCTTTGCGTTGAAACGACGCATCCTTTTCAGACTTGTCAAAGTTGTCGAAAAACAACAACATTATGTGAATCTGTCGAAAATGTCTTACAGGTTCATTTTGCAATTTTTCTTTTCTAGTCATACATATATTTTCCATCTGTTGAAGTACATATCATTTGTACACTATTTTATGGCGTCGAAAATGCCCGTCTACAAATTGCCCCCCAGCAAAGATGTTTCGACTATTTTTGGAGAAACACTCATTTGCTGTCGATTGATTTATTTCGATGCCATATTGCCTTTATTAGTTGTATCATTTCCAAGACTTAATATTTCAAATCCCTAAGAAAACCATCATTACGCTTTTTCAAAAACATCACCTCTAACCCACGTTTCTGACATTATTCCCATCATTTCCTAAAATCTAGTAAATCATAGGCTTTATCAACAACCCTAACCCTACTTTCTCCATGACGGTTCACCACGTGGTCCATGATCAAAGCTAAAAACTCAATTGTTCCAACACTCCTCTTCTATAAATACCCATATACCAACTTCTCTAAGCTTCTTACACTCTTTGCTTCTTCTTAAAACCCTTTTTTCTCTGAAAACTCTTCATCTCACCTGCAAAAAAATAAAACAATGGCTCCAACCAAATCTTCCAGCAGCAAGAAATCCAAGAGTTCAACTCCTCTTCCATATGCACATAAGCTAACTGGGCCAAATGTTGTTGGAAATCAGCAATACATTCCTGAGCCTCCAAATGAGAAAGAAAAGGCAAGCATTCACAAATCTCAGGAATTAATTCCAGTTCTTATTTCTGGTGTTTTTCACGATATGTTAGGCCCTCTCCCCATCCCAGATGCTAACCCAAAAAGGTTTAAAGAGTTCTTTCCCTCGTATCAACGTCTTAAACCTATAGGTGTTGGGGTTAAGCCTAAACCCACTGAACAAACCATAGAAACAACTGAAAATCCAAATTTGACTATTGATGTAGAATTGAATTGAATTTACTTGAACAACACTAGGATATTTAGGACTTGCCCTTGGCCAAAAGACCCTTCAGATTATTTAGCTTGGTTAGATATGGTCGAAAAGGTCAAAGCAACATTTTGGAAAGAAATAGGAATTTTCGACCTGATAAAATTTTCGAAGGTAGGACCCATTTATTGTCCCAGTATGCTCTTAACTTCCCTTTGTTTTTGGGATAGTACCTACAACACCTTCCACCTTCCTTGTGGAATGGTTACCCCCACCCTTTTCGACATAGCTGCCATTACTAGGCTAAGTCCCTTAGAAGTAGACTTCGATCCCACCATTTTGAACTAAGACCCTATAGAGTTCAGCGCTATTGAGGCATCTTACTCTAAGTTCATCGCTCATTATCATGACAAGAAAACTACAGAAGTTTCCGAGGAAGAACACATAGCCTTTCTGACCTTATGGTTGTCAAAATTCATATTCTGCTCTCGATCCCTCAAGTGTCCAAGGGATTAGTCTTTGAAAATATTTCACTGGCTATGTTATGATGTTTTCCAAAAGTTACAACTTCACTTCCTCCAAGGCACCCTTTTCTAACAGGGTGGTCAAACCTGAATGGTTCACTAAGCAACTGCCTTTTGAGATGCAGAAAGACGAATACGAATTTCTTGACTTTTGGGAATAAATATTGACACCTAGGATTCTCACCTCTCATCATAATGTCACCAAAATGAAGATTGCCCTGATTGCTTACCAACCCAACCTTGTCGCTCGACAGTTTGGGCTTATTCAACTGAAACCAAAATCCATTTTTCCCAAAAAAAGGTCCCATCATAATCTATAACTCTTTCCACACTAAAGATCAAAGTAAATAATTATCGAAGAAACATGTTGATGATTCTCTTGAAATTCGACCAACGGTCTTTCGACCATTTTTTCTCTGTACTCCTGAATTTGACGTCTGGTGGAAAGATTACCACCTTACCAAATTCTTCAACGTAGCAGCATTCAACACTCATTTAACAAATGTTTTTGCTCTTGTGCAGGACTGAATGAAGAAAGGTATTGAACTACATATCAAAGAAATACAAAAATTTAAAAAATATTTTGAAACTATTTATAGGCCAGATGAACTTATTCGAACCATAAGCGAAGCAACAGTAACTTTAAAACAGATGTTTACAGAAAAGCTAGAAAAGTTGAAACTGCCTTCACATATTCGTCCATAACTACGATATGAATTGGCTTTCAACCTTTATCCATCAAATTTTCCCCCTTTAACTTCTGCTAATTTTAGTGTGGCATTGAGCCCTCCATTTCCAGATTGGTTCGTTTGTGGGGATCCTAAGAAACTTCTTCGACAACATTACAAAAAACCTGTTGAGCGTGTGGTTCCGACTAAGTTCAAATTGGGCAATTTCAGAGGAAACCTTCATATTAGAATAGAACACGTTCGCGTGGAAACTCCCATTCTTGAAGGTGTTAACAAAAACATTTTTATTTCACCATTCTAACTTTATTTGTATACGTTTCTTGTATCTATCTCTGACTTTCCTTTCTTTTCCCAGCTACAAAAATTCCTGCTAAGAAAGTTTTCGTCGAAGTTACATCTAAAATGATGGATGAAGATCCACCAAGCAATGCCAAGAATATTCTATAAAAGGTATAACCTTCTCTTTCTATACTTACTTTTCCTTCATTCTTCCAAAACTAAAATCAACTTGTCTTTTTATGTCCAGGTTGGTCGAAAACCACCACCTGCCCCAAAAAGGAAGAAACAAGACGTGCAAGTTCTCGGTGAAGACTCTGGTGATGAATCTCTAGAACAAAGTCAACCTTTAAAGAAGAAGAAAGTCACAAAAGGTTCCTCACAAAAATCTGCAGTTAAATCGACCAAAGAAACTCCCTCAAATAGTCCAACTGTGAAAATTCAAATAAAGGACGCAGTGAGCGGAAACTCCAGTCTTAACACTGAGATCCCTCACGTAAATCTTCTTTTTGTCTACTTGCATTTACTTCTTATTATATTTCTATTCTTAACTTGAAATCATTTTAGGTTGATGTCAAAGGGAACCCCCTAGAGGAAAATGTGCCAATAATCCATGGCGATCCTGTTCACAAGGCTGCCAGCCCGACGCATACTTCTCCAAGGAATTCGATAAAAGAATTAGCCATAGAGAAAGAACAGTCTCCCGATACTCCTCAACATTCTGATGACAATTCTCCTCTTACTCATGGGTCAGATATAACTAACAAAAATGATACTTTGAATGCTGATGCTGAGATTGAAGATGAGGATGACGAGCAAGTAAAAACTGCTAGTGACGATGACAAAAAGACAAAACAAGATGTCGGATTAACTCCAGGATAAAGCATTCAGCCAACCTCCAAAGGAAGTTCACTGTCGAATGGTTCGACTAGTCTTTCTCGTGAATAGATTAAGAGCCTCAAGGTGCAGAAACTTTTGGAATATTTAAAAGCCATGCTCAACGCTCGCCATACCTTCAAGATTCTTCTCAAAGCAATTCGACCACTTCCAGGGCTACTTCTGGTGTACAATCCTTTAATGCTATAGTGGCTAAAATTAAAACAAAAATCATTGATGTGGACTTATTTATGGTTTTGGAAGAAAATTTGACTGCTTGTTTTGATTTGAAGAAAATCCTGAAGCAAGTGAATGTCCTGGAAACGCCTGCTGAAATAAGCAGTCTTGTGATGGATCTGACTACCTTAATTGACTTGGTGAGCGCATACCTGAATCGTCACAAAGACTTCTAAAAAAAATTGCCATGAAATCTGAAACACAACTTGCTGAGTGGGATGTTGTGGCTACTTCGACCAACAAAGTTTTAGAGTTGGAATAGCTCTCTGAAACTTACAAAAAAGAAATTATCGAATGCAACGACAATATCCAAAAATGGAAGAAACAGATAGCTACTTTTCAAAAGAAGATCTCCCAAGAGAAGAGATGTAAAGAAGCCATTCAGCAACCCAAACAAAACGAGATCGACGAGGAACTAAAGGTGGGCATCCATCATGCTGAAAGGGCTCAAACACTCACTCATGAGATCAAAAACCTCTCCACCAATAGAAGCTTTTGTGACTATCAACTCCAGATTCAGAAAAAGAAATTCGACGAGTTGAAGAAAACTTTGGCCAATATTGAATTGTAATAGGAATAGTTTACTATTATTTGCTTTTGAAACTTGTTTGTAATGACTTTGATGCCATATGTTTGGAAAAGTACATCATCATTTTGTATTATCTACACTTTAATCTATGGCTATTTTAATTTCCTGCAATATTGGTTTGTATTTTTTCAAATACTTCTTGTTTATCTTCAGTATTCTTTCATCTTTTCCTACTTCTTCGATTTCGTATGCGCCATTTAAAAAAAATTATATTTTTTGAAAGGTCATTCCCACTTAGGAGACCATTTTCCCATCAATAAATATTTTTGATCCATATGAAGAATCACCTTCCAAACAAGGTCACCAAGTAAAAAAGTCTTAAATTTTACTTTCTTATTGTAAAACCTTTCGACTATTTCTTTGTCTTTTCACCAAATCTAGCGCGCGTAATCTTTCTTTGTCTAAATCGACCAATTCGTCCAACATCATACTCCAATACGTGTCTGATGAGATTCTGTGATGCCTTTGAACTTGTAGATGTTTAGAATTGGTAGAATTTTTGACCAACAAGAAATGTTGAATTCAGTTCAGGATGTCCTATCAGATGTTGGGACATTATCAAACAGAGTATAAGTAAATGAACTTAATTCAGGATGTCACACCAGATATTGGGACATTGTATCAGTTAATGAAATAAGTTTAGTTTACAGGATGTCACATCAGATGTTGTGACATTGTATCAGTAAATGAAGTAAGTTCAGTTTTTCAGGATGTCCCAACAGATGTTGTGACATCTCAAACCTGCTACCAGAATTAATTAATGACTAACAGAACTGAGTAAATTAAGGAAAGTTATCTGGAATTAATTATGGATGGATAAAACAGAATAAGGCGCATCTGTAGGGAGTGTTGTTATATGTCTTCAGCATAATCAAAAGAACTGAATCACCTAGAATCTAGGAAGTAACAAACCCTAATTCAAGGTGGAAGCAGCATGCGTTTCAGGATTGGATAAACCTACAGAAAGCCCAAAATCCAAACACCTATTTAAGCAACAGAAACTCTCAGAATAGAGTACGAATTTCAGAAGACAAAATAGGGTGTTTTGTGTTTTAATAGCAGGTTGTTTTTATTGTACCACTTTATGAGCTTTTAAGCAAAAGTGTATTTGTGTCTTGATTGAAACTGTGAAGTAAGATCAAGCTGTTTTTGTTTGAAGTATGACTTCAATTTTATTAAACTTGTAAACAAAATCACTGTGTGATTGAGGGGAAGTGAGTTGGTACTCATATCTAAGTTGTGTCTTAGGTAGAAATTGCATTGGGTAGATATTAAGTGAAAGATTAAACTGGGTGGTTTAAGTCTAGAATTAATATTACTTATAGTGGATTTCCTCCTGGCTTGGTAGCCTCCAGATGTAAGTGTGGTTATACACTGAACTGGGTTAACAAATTCCTGTGTTGTTTAATTTTCTTGCACTTTAAGTTTTAGTTAAGTCTTCAAGTGTTTAAACATCTCATTCGACATCTCATACCTGATCACAGAATTTCAATTGGCATCAGAGCAGGCACCCTTCCTGTTTATACTGGGTGAGATCTAGGGACTGCAAATTCTGGAAACATGGACAGAGATGTAGGATCAGTAAATAGACCACCTATACTGGATGGATCTAATTATGACTACAGGAAGCCAAGAATGATTGCATTCTTAAGATCACTTGACAATAGGGCCTGGAAAGAAGTCAACAATGGATGGGAACACCCTGTCCAAGACACCAAAGATGGAGCAAAAGTGTTGAAACTTGAAGAAGAATGGAGTAAGGAGGAAGAAGATTCAGCACTTGGCAACTCCAAGGCCTTAAATGCTTTATTCAATGGCATTGATAGAAACATCTTTAGACTTGTACATCACTGTGAACTGGCCAAAGATGTTTGGGATACTCTCAAAACAACTCATGAAGGAACATCAAAGGTGAAGATGTCAAGACTTCAACTTCTCACCACCAAGTTTGAAAACTTGAGAATGAAGGAAGATGAGACAATTCATGAATTCTACATGAACATCTTAGAAATAGCCAATACTTCTGGAGCTTTGGGAGAAAAGATGACTGATGAAAAGCTTGTAAGAAAGATTCTCAGATCTTTACCAAAAAGATTTGACATGAAGGTCACAGCAATAGAAGAAGCTCAAGACATATGCAAAATGAAAGTTGAAGAGCTCATTGGTTCCCTTCAAACATTTGAGATGGGAATGAATGACACAATTGTAAAGAAGAACAAAAGCATAGCCTTGATGTCAAATACTGATAAAGAAGAAGAAAATGATGAATCAGAAACTGATGAAAACTTATCAGAAAACATTGCTATGCTTGGAAGACAATTCAAAAAGATTCTCAGAAAGATGGAAGACAAGTCCAGACCAAGTGGAAAATACACAAACTCTTATGAGAACAAAAGACCTTATGATAGAAGGTCAAATTATGATGAAAAGACCAGTCAAGAAAAAGGGATTAAATGCCATGGATGTGAAGGATATGGACACATCAGAAATGAATGTCCTACCTATTTAAAAAGGCAAAAGAAAGGTCTCTCTGTAACCTGGTCTGATGAAGACTCATGAGGTGATTCAGAAGAAGAATCAGCTAAGCATATCACTGCTCTAGCTGGATTATGTGAATCTGAAAGTGAATCCAGTGATGGGCAGCTTACTTTTGAAGAGCTTGAGCAATCATACAGAGAACTAGTCAAAAGAAGCACTGAAATATGCAAGGAAAGTATAAATCTAAAGAAGCAGATTGAGGCACTAAAGGATGAAAAAAACAAGTGATCTAGAGATCATTGACACCTTGAAAAGTGAAGTAAGTCTTCTCAACTCCAAGTTGGAACATATGTTAAAATCTGTTAGAATAATGAACAGTAGCTCAAGCACACTGGATGTTATTCTCAACAACAATAAGCATTCAGGGGATAAAAGTGGACTGGGATTTAACAAAGTTCATAAGGTTGAAGCTAGCTCTAGCAAAACTACTTCAAAGTCCATACAGTCAAACAAGATGTCCCAACAGATGCTTCAACATCATGAAATGAACACAAAGTCAAACATAATGTTCCAACAGATGTCTCAAAATCCTGAAAAGAACATAATGAAGAAGAAGTATCAAAGATGGAGATGTCATCATTGTGGAAGATTTGGACATATCAAACCTCATTGTTACAAGTTGCATGGATATCCAAATCAGATGTATCAGCAACCTCCTAAGCAGAAGATAGAGGTTACCAAGAGAGTGCTGCATAGACATCAACATCAAAGAGATCAGCAACCCCCTAAGCAGAAGACAGAGGTCATCAAGAAGGTATGGGTACCAAAAGATAGTCTTCATGCTGATCAAAGCTACATGCCCAATAACAAGATCAACAAACAACTTTGGAGCTCTACTGATGAACAATGCACAAGGCAGAGGTATCAAAAGAAATCTCATCACAAATGGTCAAAGAAAGGTGTTGCATATATAGCTCATACATCACTAAGAGTATCAGCTAAAGAAGACTGGTACTTTGACAGTGGATGTTCAAGACACATGACTGGATTGAAGAATCTGCTAGTAGACTTAAAGTCATATTCATCCAGATATGTAACCTTTGGAGATGGAGCTAAAGGAGAAATCAAGGGAGTTGGGACCTTGGACTGTCCAGATGTACCAAGACTAGATGATGTGCTGCTGGTAAAAGGCTTAACTGCTAACCTGATCAGCATAAGTCAATTATGTGATCAAGGGTACAGTGTAAACTTTACCAAAACTGAATGCATAGTGTCTAACAAAGAACAAAAGATTTTCATGAGAGGTTCCAGATCTAAAGACAACTGCTACATGTGGGAACCTCAAGACTTCGGTCTCACTTCAACTTGTTCTTTAGCTAAAGAAGAAGAAGTGAAACTATGGCACCAAAGACTAGGTCATCTCCATTTCAGAGGCATAAAGAAAATCATATCTATGGAAGTTGTGAGAGGTATTCCTAAACTGAAGATTGATGATGGCAAGATATGTGGTGAATGTCAAATAGGCAAGCAAACCAAGATGTCCCATCCAAAGCTACAACATCTGACAACTTCCAACGTTTTGGAATTATTGCATATGGATCTTATGGGACCTATGCAGGTAGAGAGCCTTGGTGGTAAGAGGTATGCCTATGTGGTGGTTGATGATTTTTCAAGGTATACATGGATAAATTTCATCAAAGAAAAGTCTGATGTATTTGATGTATTCAAAGACTTATGCCAAAGAATACAAAGGGAAAAAGCCAGCTGTGTGATCAGAATAAGAAGTGACCATGGAAAGGAGTTTGAAAATAAAAAAAATTTAGATTTCTGTACTTCAGAAGGAATAAATCATGAATACTCTTCACCAATCACTCCTCAACAAAATGGGATTGTTGAGAGGAAGAATAGAACTATCCAAGAATTAGCAAGAGCTATGATCCATGCTAAAAAGTTACCTTTGTACTTCTGGGCTGAATCTATGAACACAGCTTGTTACATCCATAACAGAGTCACTCTAAGGAAAGGAAATTTGTCCACAATCTATGAAGTCTGGAAGGGCAGAAAACCCACAGTTAAGTACTTCCATGTGTTTGGAAGTAATTGTTATATTCTGGCTGATAGGGAGCAAAGAAGAAAAATGGATCCTAAAAGTGATGAAGGAATTTTTCTTGGATACTCTATAAACAGCAGAGCATATAGAGTATTTAATTCTAGAACCAAAGTTATCATGGATTCCATAAATGTGATAATTGATGATGCTCCTACAGATGTTACAGAAGATGTTGGAACATCTGCTGACAGCCAAACTGAAGCTGAAGAAAAGAATGATCATTCTGACTTCACTCAAACTGATGCAAGGTCAGAACAATCCAGCAAATCTCCCTCCATCAGAATCCAGAAGGATCATCCCAAAGATCTGATAATTGGGGATCCCAACAGAGGTGTAAGCACTAGATCAAGAGAAGTGATTTCAGGTTCCTGTTTTGTCTCAAAAATAGAACCTAAAAACATCAAGGAAGCTCTTACTGATGAGTACTGGATTTGTGCTATGCAAGATGAATTAGGTCAATTCACAAGGAATGAAGTGTGGAATCTTGTTCCTAGAACTGATGACATTAATGTGATTGGAACTAAATGGGTGTATAAGAACAAGTCAAATGAGCAAGGAGTTGTTACAAAGAACAAAGCTAGACTTGTAGCCCAAGGATACACACAAATTGAAGGAGTAGACTTTGATGAAACCTTTGCACCAGTAGCAAGGCTTGAATCAATCAGACTACTTTTGGGGATTGCTTGTATCTTAAAGTTCAAGCTATTTCAAATGGATGTGAAAAGTGCCTTTCTAAATGGATATCTTAATGAAGAAGTATATGTAGAACAGCCTAAAGGATTTGTTGATCCAAGCTGTCCAAATCATGTATACAAACTAAAGAAGGCTATTTATGGTATGAAGCAAGCTCCAAGAGCATGGTATGAAAGGCTGACTACTTTTCTTATCAAGCAAGGGTACAGAAAAGGTGGAATAGACAAAACCTTGTTTGTTAAAGATGAAGAAGGAAAGGTCATGATTGCTCAAATATATGTAGATGACATTGTTTTTGGTGGAATGTCAGGCAGGATGGTTAAACATTTTGTAAATCAGATGGAATCTGAATTTGAAATGAGCCTAGTAGGAGAATTAACCTACTTTCTTGGACTGCAAATAAAGCAAATGGAGGACTCCATGTTCATTTCCCAAAGCAAGTATGCTAAGAACATAGTCAAGAAATTTGGGATGGACAATGCTACTCATAAGAGAACTCCTACCCCCACACATTTAAAGCTGACTAAAGATGACAAGGGTGAGAATGTCGACCAAAGCCTATACAGAAGTATGATTGGAAGCTTGTTATATTTGACTGCTAGCAGACCAGACATAGCATTTGCAGTAGGTGTATGTGCAAGATATCAAGCTGATCCAAAAGTTAGTCATCTAAATCAAGTCAAGAGAATTCTGAAATATGTTAATGGTACTTGTGACTATGGCATAATGTACTTTCATGGATGCAAACCAATTCTCACTGGCTTCTGTGATGCTGATTGGGCTGGGAGTGCTGATGACAGAAAAAGCACTTCAGGAGGATGCTTCTTTCTAGGAAACAATTTAATTTCTTGGTTCAGTAAGAAACAAAATTGTGTATCCTTATCTACTGCTAAAGCTGAATATATTGCAGCTGGAAGCAGTTGTTCACAGTTGGTTTGGATGAAGCAAATGCTCACTGAGTACAATGTCCCACAAGATGTCATGACATTGTACTGTGACAACTTAAGTGCTATTAACATATCAAAAAATCCTATCCAACATAGCAGGACCAAACATATTGATATCAGGCATCACTTCATCAGAGATCTTGTGGAAGAGAAAGTGATTTCATTGGAACATGTATCTACAAATCTGCAATTGGCTGATATATTTACTAAAGCCTTGGATGCTACCCAATTTGAAAACCTAAGGGGTAAATTGGGAATCTGCTTATGTAAAATTTAGCAGTTATGGAAATGTGCCAACATGTCATATGACATCGTGTGGCATGATCACCAGATGGCAACACCAGTCTGGTCAAGCACCTTGTGTATTCCACTCCTAGAAATTCTCCAAGTAACGGCTCTTATAAGAATATCAGCTCACGTTCAGCTATTCATCTTCTCATCTTTCTCTCACAACAATTTGCTTGCTATAGCTAACTTTCAGAGATCATCAATTTCAACCAATCTCAATCTTCACCACATTCTAAAAATGGCTCAACACCAAAACCCCAACATCTCTGAAGAAATCCTCAACAAGGAAGATGTGGTGCATGCAACCCCCATTTCTGTGGTACCCATGGATTCAACTCCAATGGACGAAATCAGAGGAAGTGTTCCTCTTGCTCAAAAGCCAAGAACCCCTACTGTGAAAAGGGCAAAGGACCCTGTTTTCAGCAAGGCCAAAGGCATGCCTTCATCATCAAACACCACTCCAAAAGCTTCTGTATATGTGGATGATTCCATAAAGGAGCTGGTAAACAGGATCTTATCTGAGCAAAGAGTGGTAAGTGGCATATCTATCCCTCTGAACACCATGCCAGCTCCACAAGAAGATCAACAAACTCAGGCTGAAAAGGACACTCCTGCTCAACAGGATGTCCCAATAGATGTTGAAACATCTGAAGACCAGCAAAAGGTCTCATCTGATACTGCTGATGATACATCTGAGGACCAACACAAGGCCTCCACTGAAGATCAAACCTCTGTTGATCCACCAGCTGAAGAGGAGACTGATCAACCTCCTCCTGTTGTGAACATAGAGCATGATTCTGATACAGAAATCATTGCTTCTGTCAACCCTAGCATAGCAAAAAGGCTTAGAACTAGGAAGGAAAAGAAGAATGCAGGACATGCAACTCCTGAGAAGAAGCAAGATACACCAAAGAAGGACAAAGCTAAAGTTGTCTTTGGTCCTACAAAACAATGGAGCAAGGTGCAAACACAAAAGAGGAAAACTGTCACTCCTCCAGATTCAGATGTTGAAGAGGATGTCCCAACATCTCCACCAAAGAAGAAACCAGCATCCTCAAGGTCATCAACTGCTGTTCCAGAAGCTCCTCTGGACAACATCTCCTTCCATCATGTTTCAAGTGTGAATAGATGGAAGTTTGTTTATCAAAGAAGGGTAGCACTTGAAAGAGAGCTGAGCAGTAATGCACTTGAGTGCACAGAGGTAATTGATCTCATCTCTTCTGCTGGCCTTTTCAAAATTGTCTCCAACTTCTCTCCTTGCTATGAGCTGCTAGTTAAGGAATTCATAGTCAATCTCCAAGAAGATTGTGCTGATGGTAAGTCTGCTGACTTTAGAAAAGTATATGTAAGAGGGAGGTGTGTAGAATTCTCTCCTAGGGTTATCAACCACTACCTTGGAAGAGAATCTGATGGTCCAAATGAGTTAGGGAAGACTGATAACCAGGTCTGCAAGGTTATCACTGCTAATCAGGTCAAGACTTGGCCAGTCAAGGGGAAGCTATCTGTTAGCATGCTGACAAGGAAGTATGCCATGCTGCATAGGATTGGCACTGCAAACTGGGTCCCTACCAACCATACCTCCTCAATAGCAACTGGATTGGGCAGGTTCATATATGTTGTGGGCACCCAAACAAAGCTGGATATTGGAGCTTATATCTTTGATCAGACATTGAAGCATGCTGGATCATCTGCAACTAAGCTGCCAATTGCCTTCCCTTCCCTGCTGTGTGGAATTATGCTTAGTCAATATCCAAGTATCCTCACTGAGAAGGACTCCATTTGCAAAAGAGAAAGCCCTCTGGCCTTCCACTACAAGCTGTTCTTGAGTCATCATGCAGCTGATGTTGAAGCTCCCTCTGGGACATCTGCTGGTCCTTCAAAGGCAAAGTCTCCAATCTCCAAAGCTGCCTTGATTGCTGAGCTGAAGATCACTTGCAAAGAACTAGATGCAAGGAAGCAGAAGCTTGAGGAGATTATCCAGAGGCTAGAGATTGAAGAAAGTGCTCAGAAAACTACTGCTTCTAATGAGGAGACTGAGGAAGAGGAAGAAACTGATTATGAGGAGTCTGAGTGAAACCTGTATGTGAGGAATATGTAATGACTGCTTCTGCATTGTAATTTTGAATTAGTAACTTTGGCCCCAAATTTATGTCTAACAAGGGGGAGAACTGAACAACAACAACAATGTATGATGCTGATTACTGATAAATGAAAAACTTCTGTTTGCTTCTAAACTAAAATTGTGTTTTTAATGAAAAATTTCTGTTGCAACAAGTCTGAACAAATGTAGAATTGAGGGGGAGTAAACTCTCACATGACTCAACAGATAAGAACTTCTGCTGCACTCTGATAACCAGAAAAGTATGTTAGCCAAAAATTAGCCAAAAGGGGAGTTTGTAGATGTTTAGAATTGGCAGAATTTTTGACCAACAAGAAATGTTGAATTCAGTTCAGGATGTCCTATCAGATGTTGGGACATTATCAAACAGAGTATAAGTAAATGAACTTAATTCAGGATGTCACACCAGATGTTGGGACATTGTATCAGTTAATGAAATAAGTTTAGTTTACAGGATGTCACATCAGATGTTGTGACATTGTATCAGTAAATGAAGTAAGTTCAGTTTTTCAGGATGTCCCAACAGATGTTGTGACATCTCAAACCTGCTACCAGAATTAATTAATGACTAACAAAACTGAGTAAATTAAGGAAAGTTATCTGGAATTAATTATGGATGGATAAAACAGAATAAGGCGCATTTGTAGGGAGTGTTGTTATATGTCTTCAGCATAATCAGAAGAACTGAATCACCTAGAATCTAGGAAGTAACAAACCCTAATTCAAGGTGGAAGCAGCATGCGTTTCAGGATTGGATAAACCTACAGAAAGCCCAAAATCCAAACACCTATTTAAGCAACAAAAACTCTCAGAATAGAGTACGAATTTCAGAAGACAAAATAGGGTGTTTTGTGTTTTAATAGCAGGTTGTTTTTATTGTACCACTTTATGAGCTTTTAAGCAAGAGTGTATTTGTGTCTTGATTGAAACTGTGAAGTAAGATCAAGCTGTTTTTGTTTGAAGTATGACTTCAATTTTATTAAACTTGTAAACAAAATCACTGTGTGATTGAGGGGGAGTGAGTTGGTACTCATATCTAAGTTGTGTCTTAGGTAGAAATTGCATTGGGTAGATATTAAGTGAAAGATTAAACTGGGTGGTTTAAGTCTAGAATTAATATTACTTATAGTGGATTTCCTCCTGGCTTGGTAGCCTCCAGATGTAAGTGTGGTTATACACTGAACTGGGTTAACAAATTCTTGTGTTGTTTAATTTTCTTGCACTTTAAGTTTTAGTTAAGTCTTCAAGTGTTTAAACATCTCATTCGACATCTCATACCTGATCACAGAATTTCAGAACTTGAATAGACTACAAGTAAATTTCGACCGGTTAGATTGCATCGTGCCCATAAGTCAACCTAAATGGAGTATAATTTGTTGCTTCTTTAGGAGACGTTCGACAAGCCCATAAAATTTGATCTAAAGTTTTATGTCAATTTCTGGGCTTTTCCCCACGTGCGTTTTGATCAGATTTATTACCACTTTGTTGGCAGCTTCAACTTGTCTGTTCGCCTGAGCATAATAAGGAATCAAAGTAAGAAGTTTAAATCCAATTTCGTTTGCAAACGTCTGCATATTCTTTCCAGTGAACAAAGATCCTTGGTCTGTTGTTATTGTTTCTGGTATCCTAAACATGTAAATTATATATCGTCGAATGAATTCTATGATTGTTTCTTTATTCACATTTACCAGTGGTACGACTTCAATCCATTTTGTGAAATAATATATTCCAACTAAAATGTACTTCTGCCCTTTTGAAGAAGTTGATCGAATTTCGCCGATTAGATCCAAATACCAACCTATGAATGGCCAAGGCTTTATAATTGAATGCAACTCACTTGCAAGAACATGTGGTGTGCCTACATTCATTTGGCATTCCTGACAACCTTTTGCGAAATCAACACAGTCTTTCAACATTGTTGGCCAGTACATTCCTTGTCGAAATAATAATCATATCATTTTATGGCCTACTTGATGTGCGCCACAAGTTCCACTGTGCACGTTTGACAATACTATGTAAGCTTCATCTTCGCCAAGCATTTCAACAAGACTCCTTTTGAAGTCTTTTTAAACAATTCATTTCCAAAAAGTACATAACTTAAAGCTCTGTACTTTAGCTTTCTTTTGACTTTCTGATTTGGGTCTTGCAGATAATCCTTGATGGGTTTTCTCCAAACTTCAATCCTTGAATCGTCTACATTGAATATCTCAAAAGTTTCTTTGTCACCGTATCCTAACTTTATTGTCTCCAAATCTGAGGGGGACAATTGGTAGATATAACCCTTCCTCTTACTTCAATAGCCCTTTTTCTAAATTTTCTCTTGACACTTTATACCCAGATGCAAGTTGAGCAAGATCATTTGCCTCTTGATTTTCCATCCTTAGAATATGTCTGATAGCCACATCGTCGAATCTTTTAAGAAGCCTATTTGCTATCACAAAGTACATGATTCAATTTTGTTTTACACATTTATACTCTTTAGTCAGCTGTTTTACTACCAACTCAGAGTCACCCATTATTTCGACTCTTGTTGCCCCCAATTCCAACAAGATTTCAAGTCCAGCAATCAAAGCTTCATATTCCGCTTCATTATTCGAACACAAGCCTTCAACTTTGTACTTGATTTTTTGTTGAAATTTCTTTAGAAGAAATAATTAATATTCCAACACCAGTTCCATTTTTATGACTGGAACCGTCGAAATATAATTTCCATAGTTCTACTTCGACATATTCGACTCATTTTCATTAATGAAGTGGTCAGCTATGAAGTCAGCAACCACTTGTCCCTTAACATCATTTAAAGGCAAACATTTTAAAGAAATTATGTCAATGCCAAAGCCCATTTTCCGATTCGACTATGTAAAATAGATTTAGATAACATATATTTTATTACGTCGAAATGAGAAGAAATATATACATCAACTAGTTTTATATAGTGCTTTAATTTCATACAAGAAATATATACGCATAAACATAATTTTTCTATAACACTATATCTAGTCTCGGCATTATTCAGGACTCTGTTGAGGTAATAAACGGCCCTTTTGACGCCATTTTCATCTTCTTGACACAACATGCTTCCTAGTGTTTTATCTGATGCCGAAATGTATAGCCTCATATTTCTCTTTCTACAAGGAGACATTAAAATTGGAGATCTAGACAAATATTCTTTGATTTTGTCAAAGTCAGCTTGATGCTCTTGTCCTCATGCAAAGTCTTCCTTCTTCAGTCGAAGTAGAGGCGAGAAGGCCTGCGTTTTTCCACTAAGGTTGGAGATGAACCTTATGAGAAAGTTTATTTTCCCTAGCAGAGACTGAAGCTCTTTTTTTGTTGATGGAGATTTCGCCTCCATTATGGCTTCAACGTTGTTTTCATTTATTTCGATCCCTTTCTTATGGACCACAAAACCTAAAAAATCATCCGTCTGCACACCGAAAGCACATTTTAGGGGATTCATCTTTAGACCAAACTTCCTCATCCTTTTGAAAGATTGTCGAAGATGGTCTATATGGTTATTTCCTGAAACAGACTTAATTACAATATCGTCAATGTAAATTTGCATGAAAGTTTCGATAAAGTCATGGAAAATCGAATTCATAGCTCGTTGATAAGTCGCTCCAGTATTTTTTAAACCAAAGGGCATTACTACCCATGCATAAGTTCCTATTGCTCCAGGACAGCGAAATTCCGTTTTAGGAACATTTTCTTCGGCAATAAAGATTTGATTATAGCCAAAGTATCCATCTAACATATTTAAGTACTCATGGCCTGCTGCCGAATCTATAAGTATTTCTGCTACTGGCATATGGTATTCATCTTTTGGGGTAGCCGAATTTAAGTCTCAAAAATCAATTCATACCCTTAGTTTGCCATTTTTCTTAATCACAGGAACTATATATGCAATCCAATCGACATACCTGGATGTGCGGATAAATTTGCATTTCAGAAGTCTATTGACCTCTTCTTTTATTTTCGACAGAATGTCTAGTGCGAAACGTCTCAGAGTCTGCTTTACTGGTTTCTTTCCTTCCATTATTGGCAGCCTTAATTCGACCAAACTTCTATCTAATCTAGGCATCTCGTCGTAGTGCCATGCAAAGAAATCTTTGAATTCTTTCAGCAACTGGACTATTTCGACTTTCAACTGTGGGTCGATTTGGCGCTTATGTAGGTTGGCCTTTTTTCTTCCCCTAGCCCTAAGTCTATCTTTTCTAATGGATCCTATGCCACCATCTTCGTATCAGTCGATGCTGCATCTTTTTAGAATCCTAAAGGTTCGTCGTCATAAATGGCGTCAAGCTTTTGATATTTCCATTCACCCATCTGAGTATTATCAAGGTTTTCTTCAACGTCCCTCTAAGGACATTGTTCATCCAAATTGTTTTGGTTGGCTTCGACAGCCATATATTTTACTTCATCTTCAAGAGCCTCTTTGAGTTTATTTTTGGCTATATAAGTCGTAATCCTTTCGAGAGCTGATGATTCACTCATTATCATTGAATTCGCTTACCCAACCTCTTGGCTCTATATGGGAAGTCCCTCATATGAAGTTCGACTCGTCAACTACTTCCTTGTCCCATTGAAAACCATTTGTTGGATGAAGGTACATTGAACAGTAGGCATTGTCAGTTGCCTTTAGGTTGAAATTCGCTGGACTGCAGGGAGGTATATGAGCCAGATTTTTATCGAAGCTTAGGCGGTCCACATGATTTACCTCAGTCATGAAGTAACTCTAATCAGCCTCGATATTTTCGACAATGCCATATGTTCGCCAGATGGCTATACGTCGGTGCATCGACGAAGGTACAACCCATACGCCATGGATCCATTTTCTTCCCAGGAGAAAATTGTAATTTGCCTTTGAAGCAATGACCATGAACATTATCGGCCTTGTTATAGTCCCGACAGTCAGATCCACTTGGATGACGCATATAATGGTTCCTACCTTACCTTCATAATTCTACATCACCATATTATGGGGTTTTTGCATCAGAATCATCTTTTGCAATTTCCTTCCGCATAAAATGGGGCATCAGATTTACTGCAGCTCCACCGTCCACGAGTATTTTATTTACCCCAACATTTTCAACTTTTCCCTTTATAAATAAAGGATTTAGGTTTCCTTTCATGGAGTCGTCTAGCCTTTCAAAGAAAGTGTTTTGTTCCTCAATGAAACCATTGTTCATCACGTAATAACAAACAAGCCTATGTCCCATCTGTTCAACCTCTATGTTGTTCTCTTCGTCTTCGACTTCCATGACCCTATCATAATCTCTGGGGAGAACTGAAACCACATTGCAGATAACATCAAAAGATGCTTCTGATTCAGATTGGAAGTCATCAGTCATTTCATCATCTTCATGGGCTTTCTCCCTGGGCTTCACTAGTTTGACGTTGCTACTAGGATTGTTACTATGGGATGATTCCTTTTTGTTCACCATCTGGATGTAGTTACTGGATTCTGCTTTGTTCCTATTTGCAGCATCTTTTTTGACCTTTCCCTTTTCGGAAGCTTCTTTCTCCTCCCTCTTTTGTCTTTGGAATCTCCTCCACTGGGATCTTGACATAGGGTTCTTACCCTTATAGTTTTCTTAAGGGTAAGGTCTTGCTTTCCGCTTCTCAGCTTCACTTCTTTCTCCTACTGAAGGGCCCCTCTGAATTTTGAAACTTCCCCATTTCTTTTGTCCCTGGGCATCTCTAATTGGTTGGACCCATTTGTCGTCAACAACTTTGTTGGTTTGTTTGTAAGAGTTATAGCATCTTTCTCCAAACCTCTGTTGGCGATGGTCACTTTTCCTTGGATCACTTTTCCAAACCTATGTTCTGACAGCAGGGACTATTCACCAGTTTCCTTTTCTTTTAGCTCTCTCTATTTCCTCCAGGTTACTTTCCGCCTTACTGTCGAATATGGCACTGCAACATGGGCATAACATGACTTCGACCTTCTTCCTTTGGCATTTCCTGATGAATTCGATTAAACTCTCATCTTCTTTTGGATAAAACAACCTTTGGTATCCTTCCCGACGATGTTCCTCATCAATCTGAACCAACTAACAATAGGTGACTGCACTTTTTTTCTTTTTGTGGCAAAAAAAATTTCCTCTCTTTTTTCGGTTTAAATGACTTTGTGAGGGTCACCTATCCCAGAGTTTGCCTTTTTTCTTTTTTTCTTTTTTTTTATTAGCACTAAATCATTCACTTATGTTCATCAGCCCCCTACGTAGAGCATGCTTAGGCCAGAACTGACTGCTAGAATAAACTACTTAGGACAATTTTTTGAATGATAATAAAGGCCATGGTGTGGGGTTTAGGAGTGATTCCTATATTCAAGAGGTCTATGGTGCTAAAATGGTACTGATGTTTCAAAAAGTCGACCCAAGTCACCACATCCTATTCTAAACCTGTCTCAAAGCCCAAAAAACACGTGAAACAACATTGTTTTTCTTTTAAATTTTTTTTGGTTAGGCTAAGGAAATGGGAAAAAAATGAGGATGTACTAAATATACACTATACTGGTGACTCGTCAGACTCATGCATTATCTAAGAAAATTAAACTAAATAACTTACTGGAAAAGGGAAATAACAGAAAGCAAATAAATAACTAAAAAGGGAAATGATAAAAAGCAATAAAATCCCCTCCCACACTTAAATTGAACATTGTCCCCAATGTTTCGAAATAAGATAAGGAGGGTAACCTGGAAAAAAAACTACTGCGGAGGAGCACTGGTGCCCTCACCGTCCTGCTGTGATGGTCTGGAACAACGGGATCTACTGCGCTGCTGGTCCCTCCGGTCAAGTCGTGCCAATAAGGCAACCTGGGCACCCCGAACCTCTCGAAGGTTACCTAGGATGGGACCCTGAGTGGCCTCAATAAGCTGGTAGTGTCGGTGTTTGACTTCTCTCTGACCGTCCTGCTCTAATGTGATATCGTGCAAGGTACGACAAACGTTGTTATAAGCACTATCCGAAACCAATCGGGATTGTTGCATGAAGCTCATTTTGTCCATCAGTTGTTATGAAATAGTAGAGAGAAGGCCGTCTTGCTTTTCCTCTCTAGTTGTCATATCACGCCACATCTCCTCAGTGACATAGAATCCAGGAGCAGCACCTGCAACAGGGTTAGAGGAAAATGGTGCGGTGTGTGACTGTGAAGGATGATGGGGGGACATGTGAGGTATGGGAGACTGCTCTCTCCGATCATACTCTTCATCAGTGTCATGTGCCTCCCCATCGAGAATATTAGGAGGAAGTGGACCCAAAACAGGTGGAGCATTCAGATCATAGGTCCAGTTTCTTTCATTACGTACATTTGTACGTCTACTGCAAGGTAAAGCAACAGATGGGATAGCTACCCCATGAACCATCAACTCATAACCACCTTCTCTCCTCGTTCGGCACAATTTCATGTCTTTTAGAAATTTTAAATTAATTGTGCGAGGAGGTAGTGGTTCAAGTGTAACTATCTCATTGTTCAGGTCAAGAGCCCGAGCAATAGACGTAACAAGTCCTCCAAAAACAATCGGTCCTGTTTTATTAGTAAGTAAAGTCATATGTGCAAGCATAAACGGGACCGGATTGATATGGGTACCAGTGAGGCATCCTTGCAAAAATAGCAGTTCTCTAGCGTTTACCTTATTTGGACTCTCCCAACCAAAAATAATACATGCCAAAAGATATCTGAAAACTTTTATGGCCGGGTTATGGATGGTCGACGCAAGTATTCCTTCAAAAGAATTTATTGAAGTACTTGAAAGCCTCTGCCAGAAGGAAAATACCTCGGCCGACCATTCCGCATCCAAAGGTGCCTCACAAATCGCACCTTCCCTATGAGGGATTCCTAACAAGCATGTTAGTTCGTCGGTACTGAATTCATATTCAATTCCAAATAGTCTAAAATTAACAGTACCGACTGTTCTAGCAGTGTTAGGACTGACAGTGTATATCAATGAACTTAAAAACTCAACTGTCAGCCTCTCATAGGTAGGTTCCTGATTAACAAAAATATTATGCAAGCCTAAAAAATCTAATAAGTGAAAAACACTATGATAAAGACCTAAAGCATACAGACAGTTATCATTGACGTACCTAGTCGAGAGAATTTCTCGACTCTGAAGCCTTTGAATAATTTTCCTTTGCCTATCACCCGGTCTTCCATCGCGAAGAAGAAATCCATTGAACTCCATTGTTGTTGCTCCTTAGGAAGTGAAAAAGTGGTAAAAATGGTTTATGAGAGAAATGATAAAGGTTTGATTTTTATGGTTTGTGGTGGATGAAAATGAAAATGGATTTTGGATTGGTTTTATAGATGGTGATTATTTTGGAAATGGGGAAGCTTTAATGGGGTTCAATGGGGTTTTTGAAAGTTGTAAAAATGGGTTTTTGAAGTTGGAAGGTGTAAAAATGGAGGAGAAATGGGATCAGCCCCGTTTTTGATGGTGACGGTGTGGCGCCCGCCACAGGGGGTATGGCGCCCGCCACAAGCCCATTTCCTGCTGGGCCTTGGATTTTTACATCTTCTTTTGGGCCCTCTTGCACCTTCGGTCTTCGGGGGGGTCCGAATAGCGTTTTCTTCTCTTTTCCAAGGCATGAGGCTTGCATATTTTTTTATGAAGACAAAAATGAATATATTTTTGTCTTATTTTTTTTTCTTTGCTTGAAGAAAATAAATTAAAATAAAAATCAAAAGAAAAGGGAAAAATTGACATTAGTGCACGAAATTATATATATATATATATATATATATATATATATATATATATATATATATATATATATAAGATAAACTCAAAGTACATGAAAAAAGAAAATGTAATAGATGCAATAATGTAAGATATGTCTGGAGATGCGAGAAATAAAATAAAGCATGAAAAAAAAGAAATTAAATACTAGGGTAATATCGTCAGTGTAGAACGAATCATGTGGTAGGCTTCTCCTCCTGGTTTGATCCACAAATCTCAGCTATCTCCCTCCGAAGCTCTTCAATCTCCTGATATAGAGCATCGGCCTCTGAGGCATGAGTGAGATCAGAAACCTGAATCTATAATTCCAAGTCCGCTACTTCCTGCTTGAGCAGGGTAGTCTCCTTACGGAGCTCATAAATCTGAGTTTGTAGATCAGGCGGCTGCAAAGACATATTATTAGACATAACAGTGATTCGGGGAGAAAGAGGTGTATGAGTGTACTCAGCGGCGGGAGGTGATTTCGGCTCTTCGACAGTCTCTCCATAACCCTCTAGAGCATAAGTCCAATTAGCAGGATCATGGACACTGGTCATCAGCGGGTCTGGTAATGTAAAGTAATGTATCACTTCACCGTCGATCAGTAATCTAAAAGTGTTGGGCTCAAAAGAAGCCCTCCTCATCAGTCCTCTGTCAAGACAAAAGTCAACATCCAGGGTGGTGTAGCAGCAGAAGGTCCTGAGATGCAATAATTTGTGAGACAAACCCAATGCAGTAGCTATTTGTGTAACAATCCCACCGACATGTATGATGCCTACAGATGATCTGGCAACACTAGCAAGGCCCTTTAACAAAAAGTTGCCAAAAGCAACTGGGCGAGACTGAGTCGCACAGAACAGTAGGAAAATCTCCTCTTCACTTAGCAGGGTCTCTGTATCTGGAAAATCTAGGAAAGAATGTGCCAAAATCATCTGGAAGTACCTTAACACAGGGTTGTGGATTACCTGAGAAAACTGAGTGGAAGGATCTTGGCTCCCTCCACCTGAGATGTTAGACCAAAACGTTTCCACTTCTCTGCTCATATAATACCCCATCAGTGTCTATGGAATAACATCAGGAGTAGTCTGAAAACCTAGTAAATCACCAAACTCTTTGTGAAAGAAGGAGTAGTCAATCCCGAACAACCTGAAAACAACATATCCATCGGGTCCAGCCCAAGGATCATAATGAAACGAGCTGAGGAACTCTAGAGTTAAGTTCCTGTAAGTGTTGTTCATATCGTCAAACTGGTCCCACTGGAGTTGATGGCATAAAAATCTGACGCTTGGCTCTATCCCCAAGGCATCCATGCAATCTTGGTTTGGGTACCTGGTAGGTGCCATAGGGCGTCTCATGTGGACATAATAACGCTCTCTCTGTGCATCGTCTCTAAAGGCCACGTGCATGTCATCGGGGTTCTGCATTCTGCACAAGGTTAGCAAACAATTCCTGAAATCACATAAAACATTCAATCGTTAGTCCTGACATAATAATAAAGTAAACAAATAAAAAATAAAGTAAAAATAAATAAAAAGTACGTAAATAAGAAAACCATGGGTTGCCTCCCATGCAGCGCTTGTTTAACATCATTAGCTCGACGACTGATTTTTATACATCATTTGAAGGATATGGTGGATCACTCAGAGTATGACAGGTGTATGTTGTTGGGATGTCACCTCCTTCGTAGGGATTCAACCTCTTTCCATTGACGATGAACGGTTTACATGTTTGGTTCTTGATTTCGATAGCACCAGATCTTAGGATCTTAGATACTTCGAAAGGGCCAGTCCATCTCGAACGAAGCTTCCCTGGAAAAAGTCGTAACCTAGAATCGAACAGGAGAACATGATCGCCTATTTTGAAGTCTCTTCTTATGATTCTTTTGTCATGCCAAGCTTTTGTTCTTTCTTTGTATATGATGGCATTTTCGTAGGCAGATTGTCTGAGCTCTTCTAGTTTGTGGATATCAAGGATATATTTTTCACCAGCAGTCAAGTAATCCAAATTCAAGGTTTTGATGGGCCAATAGGCCTTATGCTCCAATTCAAAAGGTAAGTGACATGATTTTCCATAGACCAGTTGATAAGGGGTTTTTCCTATAGGGGTTTTGAAAGCGGTTCTATAGGCCCATAATGCCTCTTGAAGTTTCTGCGACCAATCTTTTCTAGATATAGAGACAATCTTCTCAAGAATTTGTTTGATCTCCCTATTAGATACTTCCACTTGTCCATTGGTCTGTGGGTGGTATGGTGTTGCTACTCTATGCTTAACTCCATACTTGCTTAAAAGTTTATCAAATATTCTCGATATGAAGTGTGATCCTCCATCACTTATGACTAAACGGGGGGTTCCAAACCTGAGAAATGTATAGTTTTTGAATAATTTGATGAATACTCTGGTGTCTTTCGTGGGTGCGGCGATAACTTCAATCCATTTAGACACGTAGTCAACTGCCACTAAGATGTACTGATTTCCGAAAGATGGTGGGAATGGTCCCATAAAGTCTATACCCCATACGTCGAAAAGTTCTACTTCTTGGATATTTCTTAGGGGCATTTCATTACGTCTTGAAATATTCCCTGTACGTTGGCATCTGTCAAACTTGACAATGAAAGCATGGACATCACGCCACATAGTAGGCCAGAATAGGCCAGCTTGAAGAATCTTGGCATAGGTCTTAGATGTGCTCGCATGTCCACCATAGGGTGCAGAGTGACAATGCTCAATTATATTATGTACCTCTTCTTCTGGAACACAACGGCGGAAAATGCCATCTTTACCTCTCTTGAAAAGAAATGGTTCGTCCCAATAGAAGTTTCTCACATCACTATAGAACTTCTTCTTCCGGTGGTAGTTTAGATCAGGGGGTATGATGTCAGCGGCTAGGTAATTAATAAAGTCTGCATACCAAGGTGTATTACTTATAGCTAAGGATTTATGAGAATAATCATGTGGGTCTGGGTTATCATCTTCAATAGTTTCTAGTTGGGCTATCAGTCTATCATAGGCAAAATCGTCATATATGGCCACTGAGTCAGGTTTCAGGTATTCTAGCCTAGAAAGGTGATCAGCTACTACATTATCTGTGCCTTTCTTATCACGGATATCTAAATCAAACTCTTGCAGTAATAGAATCCATCGAAGTAACCTAGGTTTGGCATCCTTTTTACTTAATAAGTAACGAATGGCAGCATGGTCGGTGTAAACTATAATTTTGGCTCCTACTAGATAAGATCTAAATTTGTCTATGGCGAAAACTACAACTAGGAGCTCTTTTTCGGTTGTTGCGTAGTTGAGCTGTGCAGCGTCTAGGGTTCTACTGGCATAATAAATTACGTGTAACTTTTTATCTTTTCTCTGACCTAGAACGGCTCCAACAATATAGTCACTAGCGTCACACATTATCTCAAACGGTTCCGACCAATCAGGGGGTTTCATTATAGGTGCTGAAATCAGAGCTTGCTTTAGAAGATTAAATTCATCAGTACATTTTTCATCGAAGATGAATTCAGCATCTTTCATTAAAAGACCAGTTAAGGGCTTCGTTGTTTTGGAGAAATCATTGATGAAACGTCGGTAAAATCTGGCATGTCCAAGAAAACTTCTTATCTCCCTGATAGTCTTCGGCGGTTTTAGATTCTCTATGACTTCTATTTTAGCTTTATCTACCTCTATACCTTTTTTGGAAACTATATGTCCTAAAACAATCCCTTCGGTGACCATGAAATGACATTTTTCCCAATTTAGCACAATGTTTACCTCCACACATCTTTCCAGGATTTTCTCAAGGTTGATAAGACAATTTTTGAAATCAGATCCACAAACTGAGAAATCGTCCATAAATACTTCCATGATTCCATCTAAATATTCTGCAAAGATAGACATCATGCAGCGTTGGAAAGTGGCAGGGGCATTACAGAGTCCAAAAGGCATTCTTTTATAGGCAAAAGTTCCAATAGGGCATGTAAAGGTAGTTTTTTCTTGATCTTCGGGGTGAATAGGTATTTGGAAGAATCCTGAATATCCATCTATTTAACAAAAGTAAGAGTGTCTAGCTAGGCGCTCCAACATTTGGTCGATGAATGGTAATGGGAAATGGTTCTTCCTAGTTGCTTTATTTGATTTTTTATAATCTATGCACATACGCCAACCTCCATTAGTTCTTTTTGCTACAGGTTCGCCCTTCTCGTTTTGCACGACTGTGATGCCTCCCTTTTTAGGTACTACATGCACAGGACTCACCCATTTATTGTCCGAGATCTGATATATTATACCTGCCTCTAGTAACTTAAGAACTTCAGTCTTAACTACATTACTCATCATAGGATTTATTCTTTGTTGGTGTTCTCTGGAGGGTTTTGAATCTTCTTCAAGCAAAATCCGATGCATGCATACGGATGGGCTTATTCCTTTTAGATCTGAGATCTTATATCCTAAGGCTGAGGGGTACCTTCGTAAAACATCTAATAATTGGTTTATTTCCTCTTGGTCCAAGGTAGCACTGACTATAACTGGACGGTTCATTTCTTCATCAAGAAATTCATATCTCAGGTTCTTAGGCAGTTCCTTAAGTTTTACGGTTGGTTTCATAGGTCAAGGCATAAGATCTGGGGTAAGAGATAAAAATTCGTGAAGGTTATCATCAATATAGGGTTCTTTGTAATTGTCATCTTCCAAAATAAGGGTTGATGGCAATTTTATAGATTCAGTTTCTTCTTCTTGTTCTAATTCCCTAATGCATTCTTCAATGATATCTAAGGCATAACAAGCATCTCCTATTACAGGTGCCATAAGAAATTTCGAAAGTATAAATTCTATCTTCTCGTCACATACCTCAATGGTTAGTTTCCCTTTTTTCACATCTATTACGGCTCCAGCAGTCGATAAGAACGGTCTACCTAGGAGGATTGTTATGTCGTCATCTTCTTTAATGTCCATGACAACAAAATCAGTAGGTATAAACAACTGACCTATCCTAACAGGGACGTCTTCAAGTATGCCTATATGGTATTTAACGGATCTATCGGCTAATTGAAGTGACATCTTAGTAGGTTGTAATTCTCCTAAGTTTAATCTCTCACAAACTGCTAAAGGCATTAAGCTCACACTAGCTCCTAAGACTAGAAAAGCTTTTTCGATGACATGATTCCGCAAAATACAAGGAATGGAAAAATTTACGGGATCTTTATCTTTCTTTGCTAACCTATTTTCGGAAATAGAATTACATTCCACAGGTTTCGGATCTTCAAGTCTACGTTTATTTGTAAGTATATCTTTGAGAAACTTAGCGTAAGAAGGTATTTGGGTGATGGCTTCTGTAAAGGGGATTTCTACGTTAAGTTTTTCTATAACCTTAACGAATTTTTGATACTGATTATCGATTTGGGTCTTCTTTAATCTTTGAGGGTATGGTATTGGTGGTTTGTATGGCGGTGGTGGTACATAGGTTTTATTTTTAGGTTCTTCTCCTTTTTCTTGACTTTCTGGGTTTTCAGATTCCTCTGGTTCTTTCTCTTCATTTCTCTCAGAAGTTTCAGGATCACTTAATCTAGGGTTTAAAGGTTCCTTATAAGCGGTTCCACTTCGTAGAGTAATGACATTTGCTTGTCCTTTCGGGTTTTGTTGAGGTTGTCCAGGGAACTGTCCTCCAGGTGTAGTCTGAGGGGCTTGGTTTAAAGCTACCTGAGAGATTTGGGTGTCAAGCATCTTATTATGAGTAATAATTTGATCAACCTTGGTTCCTAACTGGGTAATTAGTTCGTTAACATGGACGTTTTGGTTCATGAACTCTTTGTTTTGTTGTGTTTGAGCGGTGATAAAATTTTCTACAATTTTCTCAAGGCTCGGACTTGGTGGTACAGGTTGCATAGGTTGATTTGTTCTTGGGGCTTGGTAACCTTGTTGTCTCGGAGGTGCGGTATTTTGGATAGGGTTATTATTTTTGTAGGAGAAGTTTGGGTGATTCCTCCATCCAGGGTTATATGTGTTTGAAAATGGGTTCCCTTGGGTGTAGTTCACTTGCTAAGGGTTGGTCACATTTAACAGATTGCATTCGGCGGATTGGTGTCCTTGCGTTCCACATATCTCACAATTCGGCGAAACTGCGGCTACAGTATTCGGAGTTGTACACATATGTTCGACACTAAGGGCCAACATGTCCATTTTAGCCTGCACCATGTCCATAGAGCTTAGCTCATGTATTCCTCCTTGGGCTTCCTTCTTTTCCACTGTCGCGCGTTCTACTCCCCATGATTGATGGTTTTGGGCCATATCCTCGATAAGGGCACTAGCTTCAGGGTAAGGTTTGTTCATCAGTGCACCACCAGTGGCAGCGTCGATGGTCATCTTAGTGTTATAATGAAGTCCATTATAGAAGGTTTGAATGATTAGCCAATTCTCTAAGCCATGATGTGGGCATGCTCTTAATAGCTCTTTATATCTCTCCCAGGCTTCGAACAACGACTCTCCTTGGTGTTTGGTAAATCTGGTTATTAGGTTTCGAAGAAGAGCGGTCTTACTTGGGGGAAAATATCTAGCAAGGAAAACTTCTCTAAGGTCTTCCCAAGTTGTTATGGAATTGGGTGGAAGGGAATCTAACCACGATAGAGCTTTATCTCTGAGGGAAAAGGGAAATAATCTTAAGCGTATCGCCTCAGGAGAAGCTCCATTGGTCTTAAAGGTGTCTGCTAACTGAAGAAAGTTTTTTAAATGTTGATTTGGGTTCTCAGTAGCAAGACCTGCGAATTGTCTCTGTTGCACTAATTGCAGCAGGGATGGTTTAAGCTCAAAATTATTGGCTGGGATAACGGGGTTTACTATACTAGAACTAGGTTCCTCGTTTGATGGTTGGGCGAAGTCCTTAAGAGGTCTTCGGTTTTGATCTTCGGCCATAGCTCTCCTATTCCTATGGAAAAACAAACGTGCGCGAGCGTAATGTTCAGGTTCAGCTAGAGGGTCTACTAAACTTCCGGCACTGCGAGTCTTTCGCATTGACCGGTGGGTAACAACCTTAGTCTAAACGGTATAACTATAGGGTATGAAATTTGACGAAATTGGTCCCCGGAACGGTGCCAAAAACTTGATGCGTGTTTTTCGCAAGTATACGAACACGTCAGAGTAATATAAAAGATTGTCGAATTCACAGAGATCAAGTGTCAATATATCGTACCTGTTGTTATGGTGTGTATCTAAGGCAACTGAATATAAGGGTTTTAAGGAATGCGCAATGGTAAATACAATAATAATTTTAAACAATAAACAAAGACAGGCTCGAATGTAATTCAAATAATCAATTCATAATCCGGTACTTGTTAATAGAACTACTTATGGGCAATGTTTTCTCCTTTGAAAAGTGTAGATGTTTAAGAATTGACAGAATTTTTGACCAAACAAGAAATGTTAAATTCAGTTCAGAATGTCCTATCAGATGTTGGGACATTAGCAAACAGAGTATGTGAACTTGGTTCAGGATGTCCTACCAGATGTTGGGACATTGTTTAAATGACTAAGTTCAGTTTTGTCAGGATGTCCCAACAGATGTTGAGACATCTCAGACCTGCTACCAGAATTAATTATTGATTAACAGATCAGAGATATTTAAGGAGAACTATCTGGAATTAATTAATGCTGGATAAAAACAGAACAAGGCGCATCTGTAGGGAGTTTTAAATTGAAGATTCAGATTAAAACAGAAGACCTAATGCACCTAGAATATAGGAGGTAACAAACCCTAAATTCAAGGTGACAGTTGCTGCACATTAGGGCTGGATCATTCTACAGAAAGCCCAAAATTCAGATACCTATTTAAACAACAGAAACTCATAGAATTGTGTACGAATTTAAGAAGACTAAATAGGGTGTCTAGTGTTTTAATAGCAGGTTGCTTTTATGTACCACTTTATGAGCTTTTAAGCAAAAGTGCATTTGTGACTTGATTGAAACTGTGAAGTAAAATCAAGCTGTTATTGTTTGAAGGATGTCTTCAATTTCTGTAAACTTGTAAACTTGATCACTGGGTGATTGAGGGGGAGTGAGTAGGGTACTCTTATCTAAGTGAGTCTTAGGTAGAAATTGCATTGGGTAAGTATTAAGTGATAGATTAAACAGGGTGGTTTAAGTCTAGAATTAATATTACTAATAGTGGATTTCCTCCTGGCTTGGTAGCCTCCAGATGTAGGTGTGGTTATACACTGAACTGGGTTAACAAACTTCTGTGTTGTTTATTTTTCCTGCTGTTTAAGTTTTTGGTTAAATTTGTCAAATGTCCTATTAAGTGTTGGAACATCTCTTAGGACATCTCATTACAGAATTTCAATTGGCATCAGAGCAGGCACCCTGCCTGTTTATACTGGGTGAGATCTAGGGAAAACAAATTCTGTAACATGGACAGAGATATAGGGTCAGTAAATAGACCACCTATACTGGATGGTTCTAATTATGACTACTGGAAGCCAAGAATGATTGCATTCTTAAAGTCACTTGACAACAGGGCATGGAGAGCAGTAATTGTTGGATGGAAACATCCTGTTAAAGACACCAAAGATGGATCAATAGTTCTGAAACCTGAAGAAGAATGGAGTAAAGAGGAAGAAGATTCAGAACTAGGCAACTCAAAAGCCCTAAATGCTTTATTCAATGGCATTGATAGAAATATTTTCAGACTGGTGCATCATTGTGAGCTGGCCAAAGATGTGTGGGATACCCTCAAGACAACTCATGAAGGAACATCAAAAGTAAAAATGTCAAGACTTCAACTTCTCACCACCAAGTTTGAAAACTTGAGAATGAAGGAAGATGAATCAATTCATGAGTTCTACATGAACATCTTGGATATAGCCAATACTTCTGGAGCCTTGGGAGAAAAGATGACTGATGAAAAGCTTGTAAGGAAGATTCTCAGATCTTTGCCAAAAAGATTTGACATGAAAGTCACAGCAATAGAAGAAGCTCAAGACATATGCTCCATGAAAACTGAAGAACTCATTGGTTCCCTTCAAACTTTTGAAATGGGAATGAATGACACACATGCTAAAAAGAACAAAAGCATTGCCTTGGTTTCAAATGCAGATGAAGAAGAAGATGATGAACTAGCAAATGATAAAAGCTTCTCAGAAAATCTTGCATTGATTACAAAACAGTTCAAACAGATTCTCAGAGGTATGGAAGGTAAATCAAATTCCAGTGGAAGATTCACAAACTCTTCTGAAAACAAGAGAACCTATGATGCTAACAGAAGATCAAATCTTGCTGAAAAGACCAGTCAAGAAAAAGGAATCAAGTGCCATGAATGTGAAGGATATGGACACATCAAGAAGGAATGTCCCAACTTCTTAAAAAGACAAAAGAAGGGACTATCTGTAACCTGGTCTGATGAAGACTCAGGAGGAGATTCAGAAGAAGAATCAGCTAAGCATATTACTGCTTTAGCTGGACTGTGTGAATATGATAGTGATTCCAGTTGTGGAGAGCTTACTTATGAACAACTTGAGCAAGCATTCAAAGATCTATACAAAAGAAGCTCTGAAATATGCAGTGAGGTTGTAAAGCTAAAGAAGCAGAATGAAGTACTAGAAGAGGAAAAAGCAAGTGATCAAGTAATCATTGATACCTTGAAAAGTGAAGTAACTCTTCTCAATTCTAAGATGGAACATATGTCCAAATCTGTTAGAATGATGAACAGCAGCTCAAATACACTGGATGTTATTCTTTGCAATAATAAACATTCAGGGGACAAAAGTGGACTGGGATACAACAGAGAAGAAGCCAGCTCTAGCAAAGCCACTTCAAAAATTACACAGTCAAACAAGATGTCCCAACAAATGCTTCAACATCAGAACACAAAGACTAACATAATGTTCCAACAGATGTCTCAACATTCTGGAAAGAACAAAATGAAGAAGAAGTATCAAAGATGGAGATGCCATCACTGTGGAAGATTTGGGCATATCAAACCTCACTGTTATAAGTTACATGGATATCCAAATCAGATGTGTCAGCAACCTTCCAAGCAGAAAGTAGAAGGTACCAAGAAAATGCAGCTTAGAAATCAGCAACCTCCTAAGCAAAAGACAGAAGTAATCAAGAAAGTTTGGAGACCAAAAGCTGACATTCAGACTGATCAAAGCCACACACCCAAGAACAAGATCAACAATCAAGATTGGAGATCAGCTGAACAACACTCAGAGCAGAGGCATCAAAAGAAATCTCAACTCATCTGGTCAAAGAAGAGTACTGCATACATAGCACATACATCATTGAAAGTATCAGCTAAGGAAGACTGGTACTTTGACAGTGGATGCTCAAGACACATGACTGGATTGAAGAATTTGCTAGTAAATTTAAAGCCACATTCATCCAGGTATGTTACCTTTGGAGATGGAGCTAAAGGAGAGATCAAGGGAGTTGGAACCTTGGATTGTCAAGATGTTCCAAGATTAGATGATGTGCTGCTAGTTAAAGGTTTAACTGCTAACCTGATAAGCATAAGTCAACTATGTGATCAAGGATACAGTGTAAACTTTATCAAATCTGAATGCATAGTAACTAACAAAGAACAAGAGGTTGTCATGAAAGGAGCCAGATCTAAAGACAACTGTTACATGTGGGAATCCCAAAATCTCAGTCTCACTTCAACCTGTTCTCTAGCTAAAGAAGAAGAAGTGAAACTGTGGCATCAAAGACTAGGTCATCTTCATTTCAGAGGCATAAAGAAGATCATATCTATGGATGCTGTAAGAGGTATTCCTAAACTGAAGATTGATGATGGCAAAATATGTGGTGAAGGTCAAATAGGCAAGCAAACCAAGATGTCCCATCCAAAGCTCCAACATCTGACAACTTCCAAAGTTTTGGAACTTTTACATATGGATCTTATGGGACCTATGCAGGTTGGAAGTCTTGGTGGTAAGAGGTATGCCTATGTTGTGGTTGATGATTTTTCAAGATATACATGGATAAACTTCATCAAAGAAAAGTCAGATGTATTTGATGTATTCAAAGAATTATGTCAAAGATTGCAAAGGGAAAAATCCAGCTGTGTGATCAGAATAAGAAGTGATCATGGAAAGGAATTTGAGAATCAAAAGTTCTTAGATTTCTGCTCTTCAGAAGGAATCAATCATGAGTATTCTTCTCCTATCACTCCTCAACAGAATGGGATTGTTGAAAGGAAGAATAGAACTATTCAAGAATCAGCAAGAGCTATGATCCATGCTAAAAAGTTACCTCTGTATTTCTGGGCTGAAGCTATGAACACTGCCTGCTACATCCATAACAGAGTTACCTTGAGAAAAGGAA
Source organism: Lathyrus aphaca (assembly GCA_963966055.1). Classification (NCBI taxonomy): domain Eukaryota; kingdom Viridiplantae; phylum Streptophyta; class Magnoliopsida; order Fabales; family Fabaceae; genus Lathyrus; species Lathyrus aphaca. Next base: position 255,001,722 of record OZ014524.1, on the reverse strand, counting down.
CCTTGTCCACAATATATGAAGTCTGGAAGGGCAGAAAACCCACTGTGAAGTACTTTCATGTGTTTGGAAGTAAATGCTATATTCTGGCAGATAGGGAGCAAAGGAGAAAAATGGATTCTAAAAGTGATGAAGGAATTTTCCTTGGATACTCTATAAACAGCAGAGCATATAGAGTATTTAACTACAGAACAAATGTTATCATGGAGTCCATAAATGTGATAATTGATGATGCTCCTACAGATGTCCCAGAAGATGTTGGAACATCTGCTGATATCAAAATTGAAGCTGAAGAAAAGAATGATCAATATAACTTCACTCAAAATGATACAAGGTCAGAAGATTCAAGCAAACCTCCCTCCATCAGAATACAGAAGGATCATCCCAAAGATTTAATAATTGGTGATCCCAACAGAGGTGTGAGCACTAGATCAAGAGAAGTGATTTCAGGTTCTTGTTTTGTGTCCAAAATAGAACCTAAAAACATCAAGGAGGCTCTCACTGATGAATACTGGATTTGTGCTATGCAAGAGGAATTAGGTCAATTCACAAGGAATGAAGTGTGGAATCTTGTTCCTAGACCTAATGACATAAATGTGATTGGTACAAAATGGGTGTACAAGAACAAGTCAAATGAACAAGGAATTGTTACAAAGAACAAAGCTAGACTTGTGGCTCAAGGATACACTCAAATTGAAGGGGTAGACTTTGATGAAACCTTTGCACCAGTAGCAAGGCTTGAATCAATAAGACTACTGTTGGGAATTGCTTATATCTTAAAGTTCAAGCTATTTCAAATGGATGTGAAAAGTGCCTTTCTTAATGGTTATCTTAATGAAGAGGTATATGTAGAACAGCCTAAAGGATTTGTTGATCCAAGCTGTCCAAATCATGTATACAAACTCAAGAAAGCACTTTATGGTCTGAAGCAAGCTCCAAGGGCATGGTATGAGAGACTTACCACATTTCTTATCAAGCAAGGATACAGAAAAGGTGGGATTGATAAAACCCTGTTTGTTAAAGATGAAGAAGGAAATGTCATGATTGCACAAATATATGTTGATAACATTGTGTTTGGTGGGATGTCTGATAAGATGGTCAAACATTTTGTCAAGCAGATGGAAGCTGAATTTGAAATGAGTCTAGTAGGTGAATTAACCTATTTTCTTGGTCTGCAAGTTAAGCAAATGGAAGACTCAATGTTCATCTCACAAAGCAAGTACTCCAAGAACATAGTGAAGAAATTTGGAATGGAAAATGCTTCTCATAAAAGAACTCCTGCTCCTACACATTTAAAGCTGACTAAAGATGAAAAGGGTGAGAAGGTAGATCAAAGTTTATATAGAAGCATGATTGGAAGCTTGTTATACTTGACTGCTAGCAGACCAGACATTGCATTTGCAGTAGGAGTTTGTGCAAGATATCAAGCTGATCCAAAAGTCAGTCATCTCAATCAAGTCAAGAGAATCCTTAAATATGTTAATGGAAGTGCTGATGACAGAAAAAACACTTCAGGAGGATGCTTCTTTCTAGGAAACAATCTGATTTCTTGGTTCAGTAAGAAACAGAATTGTGTATCCTTATCTACAGCTGAAGCTGAGTACATAGCAGCAGGTAGCAGTTGTTCTCAGTTGGTTTGGATGAAGCATATGCTCACTGAGTACAATGTCCCACAGGATGTCATGACATTGTACTGTGACAACTTAAGTGCAATCAACATATCTAAAAATCCTATCCAACACAGCAGGACAAAGCATATTGATATCAGACATCATTTCATCAGAGATCTTGTAGAAGAAAAGGTGATTTCATTGGAGCATGTAGCTACAGATCTACAGTTAGCTGATATCTTTACCAAGGCATTGGATGCTGCACAATTTGAGAACTTAAGGGGCAAACTTGGAATCTGTTTATGTGATATCTAGCAGTTAATGAGATGTGCCAACATGTCATATGACATTGCATGGCTTAATTTCCAGATGGCAAAACTGGTCTGGACAAGATCTTTGGGAATTCCAATCCTAATCATTTGGACTGTAACGGTTACTTATTTAGGAACTCCTTATAATCAACTATCAAGAGTCTCATTACATCATCTAAAGCGAATCACATTAACTAGCAATCCTTCAGAAATCATAAACCCTAAAGCTGCACATTCATCTTCTTCAACAATGTCTCAAAACCCTAAAACATCTGAAGAAGTTCTCAATCAGAAAGACGTGGTTCATGCTACTCCTATTTCTATGGTGCCAATGCAATCAACACCATTAGACGAGCTCAGAGGAAGCGCTTCTCACTCTAAAAAGGCAAGAACACCAAAGAGAGCTAAAGATCAAGTTTGTAGCAAAGCCAAAGGAGGCATTCCTTCTCCTGCTAACATGCCACCAAAATCTTCAAACTATGTGGATGATTCAATCAAGGAGATTGTCACCCAAATTCTGTTTGAACAAAGAAAGGTGAGTGGGATCTCTGTTCCATTGCAAACCATGCCTGCTCCCCAAGAAGAACCATCTAAAACTGCAGAGGGCACTTCTGCAGAACAAGATGTCCCAATAAATGTTGGAACATCTGCAGATGAGAAAGAAAATTCATCTGATGATGAACAGACTGAGGTCCAAGAAAAGGCCTCAAGTGAAAGTGATAAAGAAAACTCTGAGGATCAGAATAAGGCCTTAAATGAAGATAATGACAAAGTCTCTGAGGATCAGACCAAAGCCTCAGATGAAGATCTCATTCCTGCTGATCAACAAGCTGAAGAAGAGACTGCTCAATCTCCTTCAGGGGTCAATCTGGAGCAGGACTCTGATGCAGAAATCATAGCATCTGTCAAACCCAGCATAGCCAAAAGACTCAGGTCCAGGCAGGGTAAGATGCAAGCTGAAGCAGCAATTCTTGAAAAGAAGAAAGCCTCTCCAAAGAAAGGGAAAGCTAAAGCCTCTTTTGGGCCATCAAAACAATGGAGTAAAGTTCAAACTCAGAAAAGAAAGGCTGTCACACCATCAGATTCAGATGTTGAATCAGATGTCCCAACATCTCCTCCTAAGAAGAGACCAGCAATATCCAGAGCTTCATCTGCTGTACCAGAAGCTCCCTTGGATAACATATCATTTCACCATGTCTCTAGTGTGAACAGGTGGAAATATGTGTACCAAAGAAGGGTTGCCCTGGAAAGAGAACTGAGCAGCAATGCACTTGAGTGCACAGAACTGATAGACCTCATATCTGCTGCAGGACTGTTCAAGACAGTCTCAGACCTCTCTCCCTGCTATGAACTTCTTGTCAAAGAGTTCATTGTGAATCTTCAGGAAGATTGTTCACATGGTAAGTCCTTTGAATTCCAAAAAGTTTTTGTTAGAGGTAGATGTGTGGAGTTTTCTCCCCAAATCATAAATCAGTATCTAGGAAGAGAAACAGATGGACCAAATGAGCTGGGCAAGACAGATAATCAAGTCTGCAAGGTGATAACTGCTGACCAGGTAAAGGCATGGCCTGTGAAGGGAAAACTATCTGTAAGCATGCTTACCAGAAAGTATGCCATGCTGAACAGGATTGGTACATCTAATTGGGTGCCTACTAACCACACTTCCTCAATCTCAACTGGTCTAGCCAGATTTATATATGCTGTTGGAACTCAAACCAAAATGGACTATGGAGCTTTCATCTTTGATCAAACCATGAAGCATGCCAGCTCCTCTGCAACCAAGCTACCAATAGCCTTTCCATCATTGCTGTGTGGTATTGTACTCAATCAATATCCTGGGATTTTAACTGACAAGGATACTGCCTGCAAGAGAGAGAGCCCCCTGGCTTTTCACTACAAGTTATTCCTCAGTCATCATGCTGCAGATGTTGAAGCTCCTTCTGGAACATCTGCTGGTCCCTCCTCTGCTAAGAATCCAATCTCCAAGAAAGAATTAATTGCTGAGCTAAAGTACACCTGCAAAGAGCTTGAAGCTAGAAAGAAGAAGCTGGAGGAAATAATTAAGAGGTTGGAAAGTGAAGAAGATCAGACAGCTGCATCTGATAAAGACAGTGAAGCTGACAGTGAAGCTGATAAAGATGAAGACACTGAAGTGGAGGAAGCTACTGAGAGTGATGAATCTGAGTGATCTTTGTATGTGAGGCATTTGTAATGACAGCAATGATGTGTAATTCTGGATAATAGTTCTTTGGCCCCTAATTTTGTGCCTACCAAGGGGGAGAACAACATCAAATGTAATTGCTGTTTAAATGAATGAAAGATCTGTTTGTTTGCTTCTGAACTGAATAAGTTTTTCTGTTGGAACAAGACTGGATAAAGACAGGACACATATATGTTTGAGGGGGAGTAATCTCAAATAAAATTCAACAGAAAAGTAATGATATACTCTGATAAAAAGAACTTCTGCTGCACTCTGAAAACCAGAAAAGATGTTAGCCAAAAATTAGCCAAAGGGGGAGTTTGTAGATGTTTAAGAATTGGCAGAATTTTTGACCAAACAAGAAATGTTAAATTCAGTTCAGAATGTCCTATCAGATGTTGGGACATTAGCAAACAGAGTATGTGAACTTGGTTCAGGATGTCCTACCAGATGTTGGGACATTGTTTAAATGACTAAGTTCAGTTTTGTCAGGATGTCCCAACAGATGTTGAGACATCTCAGACCTGCTACCAGAATTAATTATTGATTAACAGATCAGAGATATTTAAGGAGAACTATCTGGAATTAATTAATGCTGGATAAAAACAGAACAAGGCGCATCTGTAGGGAGTTTTAAATTGAAGATTCAGATTAAAACAGAAGACCTAATGCACCTAGAATATAGGAGGTAACAAACCCTAAATTCAAGGTGACAGTTGCTGCACATTAGGGCTGGATCATTCTACAGAAAGCCCAAAATTCAGATACCTATTTAAACAACAGAAACTCATAGAATTGTGTACGAATTTAAGAAGACTAAATAGGGTGTCTAGTGTTTTAATAGCAGGTTGCTTTTATGTACCACTTTATGAGCTTTTAAGCAAAAGTGCATTTGTGACTTGATTGAAACTGTGAAGTAAAATCAAGCTGTTATTGTTTGAAGGATGTCTTCAATTTCTGTAAACTTGTAAACTTGATCACTGGGTGATTGAGGGGGAGTGAGTAGGGTACTCTTATCTAAGTGAGTCTTAGGTAGAAATTGCATTGGGTAAGTATTAAGTGATAGATTAAACAGGGTGGTTTAAGTCTAGAATTAATATTACTAATAGTGGATTTCCTCCTGGCTTGGTAGCCTCCAGATGTAGGTGTGGTTATACACTGAACTGGGTTAACAAACTTCTGTGTTGTTTATTTTTCCTGCTGTTTAAGTTTTTGGTTAAATTTGTCAAATGTCCTATTAAGTGTTGGAACATCTCTTAGGACATCTCATTACAGAATTTCAATAAGAACTAATTTAACAGGAACTGTCGCTTTCGCGTATTCAGAACCGAGTTGTACTCCCTAATCAACCCCTCCTATTGTCACAGATAGAAAGGTGCGTACTGTGTTAGAGTAGTAAACCTATTTTTAAGAAATATAGTATCTTAACTAAGTTAAAAAGTATTTTAACCTGGATTTCTTAGCAAAAAGAGGTTCTCACGAACCAGACTCTAAACTTCATAACGCGTCCGAAAATCGTTTTAAAATCTCTTTTCTTTTTAATCTAAAAACTCCTAATGAACTAGACAAAGCGCTTTTGGCTATTTTTGAAATAGTTAAAAACAATTACTTAAATTGAAAGATAAAATATCCCTTAAGTGTTTCCACGAACAATTGTATGGATTACTGGTTTAATTACGATCCTTACATTCTAACCTTTATGGATTTAGCTAGACATAGTAAAGTAAAAGTTCTTTTTATAATTTTTCATAAAAGTAATTTAGTGCGAGTGAGGAAAGTAGATAAAAGTAGTGCGAGTGCGGAAAGTAAATAAAAGTAGTGCGAGTGCGGGAAATAAAGGTATTTAAAGCGAGTACGAGAAATAAACGAAAGTAAAGCGAGTGCAGGAAATAAACGAAAATAAAGCGAGTGCGAGAAATAAATAAAGTAAGGCAAGTGTAGGAAATATATAAAATAAAGTGCGAGTGCGGATAATAAATGAAAGTAAAGCAATGCGGAAAAGTAAAATACGAACAGGAATTAAAATGGCGGTAGGATTAACTTCCTCCCAGAGTGCTCCAAAACTCGATCACACTGACGTATATAGACTCGATCACTCGATTGTAGTAACACCCCGATGTGGAAAGATAACTGCTTTAAAACTGATATATGCCTAATAGATTCTAAGTTTGGATGATGAAAAACGAAAATCTAAGGTCCTATTTATAGGAAAACAAAAAGCAGGAAAAAACCAGGATGCCCCCTCCACTAAAAAGTGGAGGGAAACGTTTTTGCCTTGTGGCGCCTGCCACAAGGCCATGGCGCCCGCCATGAGGCTAATGGGGAATGAAAGAGTGGGGATCGTGGGTCTTGGCAGTTGTGGAGTGGTCTTGAGACATGGCCACGTCATGGCAGACCCCATGGCGCCCGCCATGGTGGATGCCGTAAGTGTAAAACGCTGAATTTCTTGGTTTTCGTCCGTTTCCACTCCTTTTTCGCTGCTTTTCTCGATTTAGGCCCGGATTACAAAGAAAACCTGAAAAAAAGAAAAACAAAGTAATAACATAACAATATAACAATAAAAGCTAAGAATGCATGCGAAATCGGAGTCAGAAATACGGTGAATTTTAGTGTTATCAAATTCTCCCACACTTAGACCTTTGCTTGTCCTCAAGCAAACATTAAAGCTCAAGAAAAAATGGTGTCAACACGTGTTTTTGGGCTAAAGGGCTTCTAAGTTCAAGTCAGAATGCAGTGACAGGTACTAACTAAGTGAACCAAGGGTACCATAATAACACAAACACAAACTTCAATCCTATATTAACCACTCCATGTCATCCCACAATACATAGGCCTATCTTCTCTTCTTTTTGGGTCCTTTTCATTCAGGCGCAATCACATTAAGCCTGTTATCCGTACATGCTTCATAGTAGAGTGACCGGTTAGTGATTCTGATCCATAACATAAGGTTTCTGGCACATAAGCATGTGTAAACCTGTTTTATTTGACCTAATTGTAGCTGCGGGGGATCGGATCGTAATCCGCCTTACCAAGTTCAGTGCCAGATACCTCTGAACCAACTAACAATAGGTGACTGCAATTTTTTTCTTTTTGTGGCAAAAATTTTTTCTTCTCTTTTTTCGGTTTAAATAACTTTGTGAGGGTCACCTATCCCAGAGTTTGCCTTTTTTCTTTTTTTCTTTTTTTTATTAGCATTGGATCATTCACTTATGTTCATCGGCCCCCTACGTAGAGCATGCTTAGGCCGGAGCTGACTGCTAGAATAAACTACTTAGGACAATTTTTTGAATGATAATAAAGGCCATGGTGTGGGGTTTAGGAGTGATTCCTATATTCAAGAGGTCTATGGTTCTAAAATGGTACTGATGTTTCAAAAAGTTGACCCAAGTCACCACATCCTAATCTAAACCTGTCTCAAAGCCCAAAAAACATGTGAAACAACATTGTTCTTCTTTTAAATTTTTTTTTGGTAAGGCTAAGGAAATGGGAAAAAATGAGGATGTACTAAAAATACACTATACTGGTGACTCGTCAGACTCATGCATTATCTAAGAAAATTAAACTAAATAACTTATTGGAAAAGGGAAATAACGGAAAGCAAATAAATAACTAAAAAGGGAAATGACAGAAAGCAATAAAATCCCCTCCCACACTTAAATCGAACATTGTCCCCAAAGTTTCGAAATAAGATAAGGAGGGTAACCTGAAAAAAAAACTACTACGGAGGAGCACTGGTGCCCTCGCTGTCCTGCTGTGATGGTCTGGAACGACGGGATCTACTGCGCTGTTGGTCCCTCCGGTCAATTCGTGCCGATAAGGCAGCCTGGGCACCCCGAACCTCTTGAAGGTTACCTAGGATGGAACCCTGAGTGGCCTCCATAAGCTGGTAGTGTCACCGATTGACTTCTCTCTAACGGTCCTACTCTAATGTGATATCGTGCAAGGTACGGCAAACGTTGTTGTAAGCACGATCCGAAACCAATCGCGATTGTTGTATGAAGCTCATGTTGTTCGTCAGTTGTTGTGAAATAGTAGAGAGAAGGCCTCTCACTTTTCCTCTCTAGCTGTCATATCACGCCACATCTCCTCAGTGACATAGAATCCAGGAGCAGCACCTGCAACATGGTTAGAGGAAGATGGTGCGGTGTGTGACTGTGAAGGATGATGGGGGGACATATGAGGTATGGGAAACTTCTCTCTCCGATCATACTCTTCATCAGTGTCACGTGCCTCCCCATCAGGAATATTAGGAGGAATTGGACCCAAAACAGGTGGAGCATTCAGATCATAGGTCCAGTTCCTTTCATTACGTACATCAGTACGTCTACTGCAAGGTAAAGCAACAGATAGGATAGCTACCCCATGAACCATCAACTCATAACCAACTTCTCTCCTCATTCGGCACAATTTCATGTCTTTTAGAAATTTTAAATTAATTGTGCAAGGAGGTAGTGGTTCAAGTGTAGCTATCTCATTGTTCAGGTCAAGAGCCCGAGCAATAGACGTAACAAGTCCTCCAAAAATAATTGGTCCTGTTTTATTAGTAAGTAAAGCCATATGTGCAAGCATAAATGGGACCGGATTGATATGGGTACCAGTGAGGCATCCTTGCAAAAATAGCAGTTCTCTAGCGTTTACCTTATTTGGACTCTCCCGGCCAAAAGTAGTACATGCCAAAAGATATCTGAAAACTCTTATGGCCGGGTTATGGATGGTCGACGCAAGTATTCCTTCAAAAGAATTTATTGAAGTACTTGAAAGCCTCTGCCAGAAGGAAAATACCTCGGCCGACCATTCCGCATCCAAAGGTGCCTCACAAATCGCACCTTCCCTATGAGAGATTCCTAACAAGCCTGTTAGTTCGTCGGTACTGAATTCATATTCAATTCCAAACAGTCTAAAATTAACAGTACCGACTGTGCTAGCAGTGTTAGGACTGACAATGTATATCAATGAACTTAAAAACTCAAATGTCAGCCTCTCATAGGTAGGTTCCTGATTAACAAAAATATTATGCAAGCCTAAAAAATCTAATAAGTGAAAAACACTATGATAAAGACCCAAAGCATACCGACAGTTATCATCGACGTACCTAGTCGAGAGAATTTCTCGACTCTGAAGCCTTTGAATAATTTTCTTTTGCCTATCACCCAGTCTTCCATCGCGAAGAAGAAATCCATTGAACTCCATTGTTGTTGCTCCTTAGGAAGTGAAAAAGTGGTAAAAATGGTTTATGAGAGAAATGATAAAGGTTTGATTTTTATGGTTTGTGGTGGATGAAAATGAAAATGGATTTTGGATAGGTTTTATAGATGGTGAGTATTTTGGAAATGAGGGAGCTTTAATGGGGTTCAATGGGGTTTTTGAAAGTTGTAAAAATGGGTTTTTGAAGTTGGAAGGTGTAAAAATGGAGGAGAAAGGGGATCAGCCCCGTTTTTGATGGTGACGGTGTGGCGCCCGCCACAAGCCCATTTCCTGCTGGGCCTTGGATTTTTACATCTTCTTTTGGGCCCTCTTGCACCTTCGGTCTTCGGGGGGGTCCGGATAGCGTTTTCTTCTCTTTTCCAAGGCATGAGGCTTGCATATATTTTTATGAAGACAAAAATATTTGTGTCTTATATTTTGTTTTTCTTTGCTTGACAAAAATAAAATAAAATAAAAATCAAAAGAAAAGGGAAAAATTGACATTAGTGCACGAAATAATATATATATATATATATATATATATATATATATATATATATATATATATATATATATATATATATATATATATATATATATATATATATATATATATAAGATAAACTCAAAGTACATGAAAAAAGAAAATGTAATAGATGCAATAATGTAAGATATGTCTGGAGATGCGAGAAATAAAATAAAGCATGGAAAAAAAAAGAAATTAAATACTAGGGTAATATCGTCAGTGTAGAATGAATCATGTGGTAGGCTTCTCCTCCTGGTTTGATCCACGAATCTCAGTTATCTCCCTCCGAAGCTCTTCAATCTCCTGATATAGAGCATCGGCCTCTGAGGCATGAGTGAGATCAGAAACCTGAATCTATAATTCCAAGTCCGCTACTTCCTGCTTGAGCAGGGTAGTCTCCTTACGGAGCTCATAAATCTGAGTTTGTAGATCAGGTGGCTGCAAAGACATATTATTAGACATAACAGTGATTCGGGGAGAAAGAGGTGTAGGAGTGTACTCAGCGGCGAGAGGTGATTTCGGCTCTTCGACAGTCTCTCCATAACCCTCTAGAGCATAACTCCAATTAGCAGGATCATGGACACTGGTCATCAGCGGGTCTGGTAATGTAAAGTAATGTATCACTTCACCGTCGATCAGTAATCTAAAAGTGTTGGGCTCAAAAGAAGCCCTTCTCATCAGTCCTCTGTCAAGACAAAAGTCAACATCCAGGATGGTGTAGCAGCAGAAGGTCCTGAGGTGCAATAATTTGCGAGATAAGCCCAATGCAGTAGCTATTTGTGTAACAATCCCACCGACATGTATGATGCCTATAGATGATATGGAAACACTAGCAAGGCCCTTCAACAGAAAGTTGCCACAAGCAACTGGGCGAGACTGAGTCGCACAAAACAGTAGGAAAATCTCCTCTTCACTTAGCAGGGTCTCTGTATCTGGCAAACCTAGGAAAGAATGTGCCAGAATCATCTGGAAGTACCTTAACGCAGGGTTGTGGATTACCTGAGAAAACTGAGTGCAAGGATCTTGGCTCCCTCCACCTGAGATGTTAGACCAAAACTTTTCCACTTCTCTGCTCATAAAATACCCCATCGGTGTCTCTGGAATAGCATCAGGAGTAGTCTGAAAACCTAGTAAATCACCAAACTCTTTTTGAGAGAAGGAGTAGTCAATCCCGAACAACCTGAAAACAGCATATCCATCGGGTCCAACCCAAGGATCATAATGAAACGAGTTGAGGAACTCTAGAGTTAAGTTCCTGTAAGTGTTGTTCATATCGTCAAACTGGTCCCACTGGAGTTGATGGCATAAGAATCTGACGCTTGGCTCTATCCCCAAGGCATCCATGCAATCTTGGTATGGGTACCTGGTAGGTGCCATAGGGCGTCTCATGTGGACATAGTAACGCTCTTTCTGTGCGTCGTCTCTAAAGGCCAGGTGCATGTCATCGGGGTTCTGCATTCTACACAAGGTTAGAAAACAAGTCCTGAAATCACATTAAACATTGAATCGTTAGTCCTGACATAATAATAAAGTAAACAAATAAAAAATAAAGTAAAAATAAATAAAAAGTACGTAAATAAGAAAACCATGGGTTGCCTCCCATGCAGCGCTTGTTTGATGTCATTAGCTCGACGACCGATTTTTATATATCATTTGAAGGATATGGTGGATCACTCAGAGTATGACAGGTGTATGTTTTTGGGATGTCACCTCCTTCGTAGGGCTTCAACCTCTGTCCATTGACGATGAACGGTTTACATGTTTGGTTCTTGATTTTGATAGCACCAGATCTTAGGATCTTAGATACTTCGAAAGGGCCAGTCCATCTCGAACGAAGCTTCCCTGGAAAAAGTCGTAACCTAGAATCTAACAAGAGAACAAGATCGCCTATTTTGAAGTCTCTTCTTATGATTCTTTTGTCATGCCAAGCTTTTGTTCTTTCTTTGTATATGATGACATTTTCGTAGGCAGATTGTCTGAGCTCTTCTAGTTTGTGGATATCAAGGATACGTTTTTCACCAGCAGTCAAGTAATCCAAATTCAAGGTTTTGATGGCCCAATAGGCCTTATGCTCCAATTCAAAAGGTAAGTGACATGATTTTCCATAGACCAGTTGATAATGGGTTGTTCCTATAGGGGTTTTGAAAGCGGTTCTATAGGCCCATAATGCCTCTTGAAGTTTCTGCGACCAATCTTTTCTATATATAGAGACAGTCTTCTCAAGAATTTGTTTGATCTCCCTATTAGATACTTCCACTTGTCCATTGGTCTGTTGGTGGTATTGTGTTGCTACTCTATGCTTAACTCCATACTTGCTTAAAAGTTTATCAAATATTTTCGATATGAAGTGTGATCCTCCATCACTTATGACTAAACGGGGGGTTCCAAACCTGGGAAATATATATTTTTTGAATAATTTGATTACTACTATGGTGTCGTTCGTGGGTGCGGCGATAGCTTCAATCCATTTAGACACGTAGTCAACTGCCACTAAGATGTACTGATTTCCGAAAGATGGTGGGAACGGTCCCATAAAGTCTATACCCCATACGTCGAAGAGTTCTACTTCTTGGATATTTCTTAGGGGCATTTCATTACGTCTTGAAATATTCCCTATACGTTGGCATCTGTCACACTTGACAATGAAAGCATGGACATCACGCCACATAGTAGGCCAGAATAGGCCAGCTTGAAGAATCTTGGCGTAGGTCTTAGATGTGCTCGCATGTCCACCATAGGGTGCAGAGTGACAATGCTCAATTATATTATGTACCTCTTCTTTTGGAACACAACGACGGAAAATGCCATCTTTACCTCTCTTGAAAAGAAATGGTTCGTCCCAATAGAAGTTTCTCACATCACTATAGAACTTCTTCTTCCGGTGGTAGTTTAGATCAGGGGGTATGATGTCAGCGGCTAGGTAATTAACAAAGTCTGCATACCAAGGTGTATTACTTATAGATAAGGATTTATGAGAATACTCGTGTGGGTCTGGGTTATCATCTTCAATAGTTTCTAGTTGGGCTATCAGTCTATCATAGGCTAAATCGTCATTTATGGGCACTGAGTCAGGTTTCAGGTATTCTAGCCTAGAAAGGTGATCAGCTACTACATTATCTGTGCCTTTCTTATCACGGATATCTAAATCAAACTCTTGCAGTAATAGAATCCATCGAAGTAACCTAGGTTTGGCATCCTTTTTACTTAATAAGTAACAAATGGCAGCATGGTCGGTGTAAACTTTAATTTTGGCTCCTACTAGATAAGATCTAAATTTGTCTATGGCGAAAACTACTGCTAGGATCTCTTTTTCGATTGTTGCGTAGTTGAGCTGTGCAGCATCTAGGGTTCTACTGGCATAATAAATTACGTGTAACTTTTTATCTTTTCTCTGACCTAGAACGACTCCAACAGCATAGTCACTAGCGTCACACATTATCTCAAACGGTTCCGACCAATCAGGGGGTTTCATTATAGGTGCTGAAATCAGAGCTTGCTTCAGAAGATTAAATGCTTAAGTACATTTTTCATCGAAGATGAATTCAGCATCTTTCATTAAAAGACCAGTTAAGGGCTTCGTTATTTTGGAGAAATCCTTGATGAAACGTCGGTAAAATCCGGCATGTCCAAGAAAACTTCTTATCTCCCTGATAGTCTTCGGCGGTTTTAGATTCTCTATAACTTCTATTTTAGCTTTATCTACCTCTATACCTTTTTTGGAAACTATATGTCCTAAAACAATCCCTTCGGTGACCATGAAATGACATTTTTCCCAATTTAGCACAAGGTTTACCTCCACACATCTTTCCAGGATTTTCTCAAGGTTGATAAGACAATTTTTGAAATCAGATCCACAAACTGAGAAATCTTCCATAAATACTTCCATGATTCCATCTAAATAGTCTGCAAAGATAAACATCATGCAGTGTTGGAAAGTGGCAGGGGCATTACAGAGTCCAAAAGGCATTCTTCTATAGGCAAAAGTTCCAACAGGGCATGTAAAGGTAGTTTTTTCTTGATCTTCGGGGTGAATAGGTATTTGGAAGAATCCTGAATATCCATCTAGTTAACAAAAGTAAGAGTGTCTGGCTAGGCGCTCCAACATTTGGTCTATGAATGGTAATGGGAAATGGTTCTTCCTAGTTGCTTTATTTGATTTTCTATAATCTATGCACATACGCCAACCTCCATCGGTTCTTTTTGCTACAGGTTCGCCCTTCTCGTTTTGCACGACTGTGATGCCTCCCTTTTTAGGTACTACATGCACAAGACTCACCCATTTATTGTCCGAGATCTGATATATTATACCTGCCTCTAGTAACTTAAGAACTTCAGTCTTAACTACATTACTCATCATAGGATTTATTCTTCGTTGGTGTTCTCTGGAGGGTTTTGAATCTTCTTCAAGCAAAATCCGATGCATGCATACGGATGGGCTTATTCCTTTTAGATCTGAGATCTTATATGCTAAGGCTGAGGGGTACCTTCGTAAAACATCTAATAATTGGTTTGTTTCCTCTTGGTCCAAGGTAGCACTGACTATAACTGGACGGTTCATTTCTTCATCAAGAAATTCATATCTCAGGTTCTTAGGCAGTTCCTTAAGTTTTACAGTTGGTTTCATAGGGCAAGGCATATGATCTGGGGTAAGTGATAAACATTCGTGAAGGTTATCATCAATGTAGGGTTCTTTGTAATTGTCATATTCCAAAATAAGGGTTGATGTCAATTTTATAGATTCAGTTTCTTCTTCTTGTTCTAATTCCCTAATGCATTCTTCAATGATATCTAAGGCATAACAAGCATCTCCTATTACAGGTGCCATAAAAAAATTTGAAAGTATAAATTCTATCTTCTCGTCACCTACCTCAAAGGTTAGTTTCCCTTTTTTAACATCTATTACGGCTCCAGCAGTCGATAAGAACGGTCTACCTAGGAGGATTGGTATGTCGTCATCTTCTTTAATGTCCATGACCACAAAATCAGTAGGTATAAACAGCTGACCTATCCTAACAGGGATGTCTTCAAGTATGCCTATAGGGTATTTAACGGATCTATCGGCTAAATGAAGTGACATCTTAGTAGGTTGTAATTCTCCTAAGTTTAATCTCTCACAAACTGCTAAAGGCATTAAGCTCACACTAGCTCCTAAGTCTAGAAAAGCTTTTTCGATGACATGATTCCCCAAAATACAAGGAATGGAAAAATTTCCGGGATCTTTAACTTTCTTTGCTAACCTATTTTCGGAAATAGAATTACATTCCACGGGTTTCGGATCTTCAAGTCTACGTTTATTTGTAAGTATATCTTTGAGAAACTTAGTGTAAGAAGGTATTTGGGTGATGGCTTTTGTAAAGGGGATTTCTACGTTAAGTTTTTCTATAACCTTAACGAATTTTTGATACTGATGATCGATTTGGGTCTTCTTTAATCTTTGAGGGTATGGTATTGGTGGTTTGTATGGTGGTGGTGGTACATAGGTTTTATTTTTAGGTTCTTCTCATTTTTCTTGACTTTCCGGGTTTTCTGATTCCTCTGGTTCTTTCTCTTCACTTCTCTCAGAAGTTTCGGGATCACTTAATCTAGGGTTTAAAGATTCCTTATAAGCGGTTCCACTTCGTAGAGTAATGGCATTTTCTTGCCCTTTCGGGTTTTGTTGAGGTTGTCCAGGGAACTGTCCTCCAGGTGTAGTCTGAGGGGCTTGGTTTAAAGCTACCTGAGAGATTTGGGTTTCAAACATCTTATTATGAGTAATAATTTGATCAACCTTGGTTCCTAACTTGGTAATTAGTTCGTTAACATGGACGTTTTGGTTCATGAACTCTTTGTTTTGTTGTGTTTGAGCGGTGATAAAATTTTCTACAATTTTCTCAAGGCTCAGACTTGGTGGTACAGGTTGCATAGGTTGATTTGTTCTTGGGGCTCTGTAACCTTGTTGTCTCGGAGGTGCGGTATTTTGGATAGGGTTATTATTTTTGTAGGAGAAGTTTGGGTGATTCCTCCATCCAGGGTTATATGTGTTTGAAAATGGGTTCCCTTGGGTGTAGTTCACTTGCTCAGGGTTGGTCCCATTTAACAGATTTCATTCAGCAGATTGGCGTCCTTGCGTTCCATATATCTCACAATTTGGCGAAACCGCGGCTACAGTATTCGGAGTTGTACATATATGTTCGACCCTAAGGGCCACCGCGTCCATTTTAGCCTGTATCATGTCCATAGAGCTTAGCTCATGTATTCCTCCTTGGGCTTCCTTCTTTTCCACTGTCGCTCGTTCTACTCCCCATGATTGATGGTTTTGGGCCATATCCTCGATTAGGGCACTAGCTTCAGGGTAAGGTTTGTTCATCAGTGCACCACCAACAGCAGCGTCGATGGTCATCTTAGTGTTATAATGAAGTCCATTATAGAAGGTTTGAATGATTATCCAATTCTCTAAGCCATGATGTGGGCATGCTCTTAATAGCTCTTTATATCTCTCCCAGGCTTCGAACAACGACTCTCCTTGGTGTTTGGTAAATCTAGTTATTAGGTTTCGAAGAAGAGCGGTCTTACTTGGGGGAAAATATCTAGCAAGGAAAACTTTTCTAAGGTCTTCCCAAGTTGTTATGGAATTGGGTGGAAGGGAATCTAACCACGATAGAGCTTTATCTCTGAGGGAAAAGCGAAATAATCTTAAGCGTATCGCCTCAAGAGAAGCTCCATTGGTATTAAAGGTGTCTGCTAACTGAAGAAAGTTTTTTTAATGTTGGTTTAGGTTCTCAGTAGCAAGACCTGCGAATTGTCTCTGTTGCACTAATTGCAGCAGGGATGGTTTAAGTTCAAAATTATTGGCTGGGATAACGGGGTTTACTATACTAGAACTAGGTTCCTCGTTTGATGGTTGGGCAAAGTCCTTAAGAGGTCTTCGGTTTTGATCTTCGGCCATAGCTCTCCTATTCCTATGGAAAAACAAACGTGCGCGAGCGTAACGTTCAGGTTCAGCTAGAGGGTCTACTAAACTTCCGGCACTGCGATTCTTTCGCATTGACCGGTGGGTAACAACCTTAGTCTAAACGGTATAACTACAGGGTATGAAATTTGACGAAATTGGTCTCCGGCAACGGCGCCAAAAACTTGATGCATGTTTTTCGCAAGTGTACGAACATGTCAGAGTAATATAAAAGATTGTCGAATCCACAGAGACCAAGTGTCAATCTATCGTACCTGTTGTTATGGTGTGTATCTAAGGCAACTGAATATAAGGGTTTTAAGGAATGCGTAATGGTAAATACAATAATAATTTTAAACAATAAACAAAGACTAGCTTGAATGTAATTCACATAATCAATTCATAATCTAGTACTTGTTAATAGAACTACTTATGGCCAATGTTTTCTCCTTTGAAAAGAACTAATTTAACAGGAACTGTCGCTTTCGCGTATTCAGAACCGAGTTGTACTCCCTAATCAACCCCTCCTATTGTCACTGATAGAAAGGTGCGTACTGCGTTAGAGTAGTAAACCTATTTTTAAGAAATATAGTATCTTAACTAAGTTGAAAAGTATTTTAACCTGGATTTCTTAGCAAAAAGAGGTTCTCACGAACTAGACTCTAAACTTCATAACGCGTCCGAAAATCGTTTTAAAATCTCTTTTCTTTTTAATCTAAAAACTCCTAATGAACTAGACAAAGCGCTTTTGGCTGTTTTTGAAATAGTTAAAAACAATTACTTAAATTTAAAGATAAAATAGCCCTTAAGTGTTTCCACGAACAATTGTACGGATTACTGGTTTAATTACGATCCTTACATTCTAACCTTTATTGATTTAGTTAGACATAGTAAAGTAAAAGTTCTTTTTATAATTTTTCATAAACGTAATTTAGTGCAAGTGCGGAAAGTAGATAAAAGTAGTGCGAGTGCGGAAAGTAAATAAAAGTAGTGCGAGTGCGGGAAATAAAGGTATTTAAAGCGAGTGTTAGAAATAAACAAAAATAAAGCGAGTGCGGGAAATAAACGAAAGTAAAGCGAGTGCGAGAAATAAATAAAGTAAAGCAAGTGCGGGAAATAAATAAAATAAAGTGCGAGTGCGGATAATAAATGAAAGTAAAGCAATGCGGGAAAGTAAAATACGAACTGGAATTAAAATGGCGGCAGGATTAACTTCCTCCTAGAGTGCTCCAAAACTCGATCACACTGACATATACAGACTCGATCACTCGATTGCAGTAACACCCCGATGTGGAATGATAATTGCTTTAAAACTGATATATGCCTAAGAGATTCTAAGTTTGGATGATGAAAAACGAAAATCTAAGGTCCTATTTATAGGAAAACAAAAAGCAGGAAAAGACCAGGATGCCCCCTCCACTAAAAAGTGGAGGGAAAAGTTTTTGCCTTGTGGCGCCCGCCACAAGGCCATGGCGCCCGCCATGAGGCTAATGGGGAATGAAAGAGTGGGGATCGTGGGTCTTGGCAGTTGTGGAGTGGTCTTGAGACGTGGCCACGTCATGGCAGACCCCATGACGCCCGCCATGGTGGATGTCGTAAGTGTAAAACGCTGAATTTCTTGGTTTTCGTCCGTTTCCACTCCTTTTTCGCTCCTTTTCTCGATTTAGGCCCCAATTACAAAGAAAAACTGAAAACAAGGAAAAACAAAGTAAAAACATAACAAAATAACAATAAAAGCTAAGAATGCATGCGAAATCGGAGTCAGAAATACGGTGAATTTTAGTGTTATCAATCTTCAAAGAAGCCACCAATGGAAGAAGCAGAAGAAAGAAGGAAGAAGCAGAAGAATAAGTTACTTACTTCATTGAAGAAGATAAGTAACTTAGAGAAAGAAAGTGAGAGATGAACATGAATGGGAAAGCCCACTCAAAGACAAAGAAAAATGCAGCAAAGATGCATATGAAGAAGATGAAGAGAAATGAGAAGTGAAGGCAAATCCACTTCTCAAGTTAACTTACCACCTGAAAATGTTAGCATAAGGAAAGAAATGAAATGAAGCATATGCAAAGACAAAAACCAAAACCAGAAGCAATAACATGATGCAAATGATGCTATGGCATGATACAAAGACATACAAAGTGCAATGGATGATCATACAAGAGAAAGAATGCAAATGAAGCATGTGGGAAGCATGAAAATACATGGATGCTTATGAAATGAAATTGATGCAAAGCATAGCAAATGTATGAATAAATGACCAAGAAATGTTCAAGAAATGTCTTAAGTTGTCTAAGATGGAATACAAGTGCTTAGAATGTCATGGCAAGTTCATATGTTCATGCAAAGCAATGTAAGATGCAAGTAAGGATGCAAAATTAGGGTTACATGAAAGGATGAGATGCAAATGATCAAAACAGAAGCAATTTACATGATAAAAATTTGAAAATGAGCTCAAACAAACCCTAACCCCATATGATATCACACCCCAAAGGAGAAGGTATAACTCTTAACCTAAAGGAAGTTATGATTTTCCTAAGTTAACTAGGGTTTTTGGGTACCTTAAAAGGAAAAATGCAAATCAATTTGAAAATAAAAGATAAATTCATGACAAAAATATCCTAGAAACTACATGTTATATGGAAAACAATGCAAAAAGAATAATTATCAAACCCTTCATGGTTAGGCAGAAAATATTTTTCAAAGTTAGGGTTCTAAAAAGGGAATTTTATGAACCCTAAATTCAAAGAAAATGTCAAAGTTGGATCAAAACCAAAAAGAAATTTGTATGAATGGTTTGAAAATGTTTCTAAATGTCTTAATATGCAATGTGAATTTTTTTGTGATTTTTTGAAACCTAAATGGTATTTTAATTAATTAATTTCCATTAATTAATTAAAATAAATATTAAAATATTTTAAAAATGCTTTTTAAATGCAAAAAATAAAAAATAAAAATATTTTTGGTTTCTGAAAATTAATAAAAGACTTGATAAAAAATTTCAGAATTTTTTAATGATTTTTGCTATTTTTAATAAAAATGTAAAATAAAATATAAAGAAAATAAGAATAAAAATGAAAGTATGCAAAATGAGAGGTTGAGATTGCAAGTTAGATGGATGGGTGGTCAGGATGCAAAGTCACGTGGACTTATGGTAATCTAATCCTAAGGCTGTGACTTAAGCTGGCTAATTAAATGAGATCCAACGACCATGTTTTAAACCGAACTAATTAAATAAATTAAAACTAATTAATTAGGATTAGAGTTTAATGATCAATCTCAGCCCTCCAAAACATGCGGCAATCTCACATCAAACGGCCCAAATTCAAACTCAGCTAATCACCTGAGATTAGCCCTGATCCACCTCAGACGGCCGGAACAGTGTTCCGGTCGTCTTCTCCGGCAGGGTTCTTTCCCCAACTCACTCCCCAGGCCATTTCAGGAGCTCTAAAGCTCCAGATCAAACCCCCAACTCAACCTAAACACGAATTAACCCTCAAAATCAATTTATTTTGCATCAATCATGGGAATCAAACAAGAACATGTTTCACGGGCAGAGTTTCAGAAGCTAAATACACGCTATTTTTCAACTCAATTTCAAAACAAATTATATCATGATGATCAACATAACATGTAGAACAACTTAGAAACTTAAAATCATGCTTCTGGAAAAAAGTTTGAAGATGGATACCTGAGCTGGAGCTTTCACGTATGGAGCTTTCTAACCTCTTCTCCTGTGCAAACCCACCCCAATGAACTCCTTGATGATGTTGAGAAGCTTAGAATGAGTTGAAATGAGTTGGATTGAGAGGTTGCAACTCAACTGGTCTAGAATCGTGTTTGTGTTTGGCTGACTTTTAGGGCTTGGCAATGGTTGGGAAATGATCTATGGATGATGGTGAGTTGATCTATGGAAAAATATTGGATGTTTGATGCTTGTGCAGTGTGTTTCGAAGAAATGAAGGTGGAGGGTGATTTTGTGGAACTTGGTGTATACGAGGTTCTGAGCTCCAAGGTTATGTGAATTGGCTTGCTTTTGGTCCACATAACAAGTCCCTATTGCCCAGAGAGTTGTTGTGGCTGCAGTTGATTGGTATGGGTCCAATTGCAAAAAGTCAACAACTTGTGTACTTGAGGTATGGGCTTGTGCAGCAGCTGTTCAAGGGCATGTTTGGCCTCAGCTTGGTTCAAGGAGAGCCATGGGATTGAAATTATGCAGCTGGATGGCTTATAGGCAAAGATTTCATAGGTTTTACAAGTGTTATGTAATTTTCCCCTTTGTGATTTCTTGTGATGCGAGCCATGAAAGCAAGTGATTCTTTGGGCAATTCTGATCACAATGCAATGTACTATGTTTGTATGATGCTTAGAGATGCATTAGAGGTCACAAAATGACTTGGCAAGAGGTTTTGCAAAAAAATCCTCTTTGGTGTGAAAGTGAAAATTATAGGATGTTTGCCAACTTTGCAAGGCCATAACTTGAGTTCCATAATGAATTAGGACAAGTTCTTGTAATTTTTGAAAAGGGAATGATCCAATCTACAACTTTTATGACCAACAATTTTTCATTTGAAGCATTTTTGGTTGAGAAAGAGGAGGTTGAAGAACTTTCCAAAAATGGAAAGTTTCCATTACAAGTCATTTCCATTTTTGGCAACTTTTGGTTTAGCTCAAATTTCTTCAATTTTGTGAACTTCCAAGCACTTCAATGATCAAATAAAGATCATATAACTTCAATTTGATGAAAATACCCCTTGGGCTCCATTGTTGGGGGCCTCAGATGCCCTGATTTTGCTCTGACTTGCTCAAGAAGTTACCAAGTGAACAGATGACTTCCACAAATGAATTTCTTCATCAAACGTATTACATATGAGCCTTATAATATATTGAGGCTATTAGAAACAAGAATGACCAAAAAATTTGGAGTTATGGCCTCTTAAACCAAAACCCTAATTTCAGGTCATCTGTGTAGTGAAACCCTAGCTCTGCTTCCATGCTTTCCAAGTTCTTGTGATTTCTTGACCTCCTTGATCTTTGAAGGATATAATATGATGATAGAACACTCATGGGCGCTCTTGGAATGATTGGAGATCTTTGGAGTGGCTAAGATGGATCCTTGGATTGCTCAAATCACAAACCCTAGATGCAGATGAACTTGAACTTATGCAGTGAGGCAAAAATGCAATATGAGATAGTATGCCTATGTTAATGCAAACATGAAAGATCACAAGCCATGGTGTGAAATTAGTAACCATCACCACATGATCTTCATTTTTTCTCTTCATCCAATGTCTCATTGCCAACACAGGCCAGACCACCATGTTATCGTGCTCCCCCACACACGATATAACGCAAGGGAAGGAAGGCATGACTCAAAAGTTTAGGCACAACGAACTTTGCCTTCTCATCCTTGATTTCACGCAATCCACAAACCCTCACTATAAGTCATGGCTGCAGCACAAGAGGGAGGGATTCTCAACAACAAAAAACGCACCTACACACTGTTATTCACACTCATTCTCTCAAGAAAAGTCAGATCTAAAAACAACTCTCGTCACATTCCATAGAAGCTCTTCTAAATTCTTCTTAGGAGCATCTTGTTCACATCATCATTACCTCTAACCTTGGTTAAAGAACATTATCAGTGAAGTTGAAGCTTACAAACACCTTCATATTTCTCCATTTTGGCATCAATATCAAGTCATTCATCCTTTATTTGGCCAAAGTGAACATCACAAGACACTCAGGAGCTTCATTTTTTTTAAGATCTCGAAAGAGCTTCACAACAGGTTTTGTGTCCAATCTAATTTGCTTCAGTTTTGTTAATTTATTGCTTGTTTCATGTTGCTCTGACTTGGTATTACTTGTATGAACTGATTAGAAGCCTTGGGAAGTGTTAAATATCGAATTTAAGTTTTAGTGTTTCATGTTGTTTCGTATGTTTTGCTTTGTTTGTTGATCATTTGTGAAGATGGACAGTATATCCGTGATCTACTTAATCTCAGCTTTAATGTGGTATGCGGTTTGCTCATTTCTAGGGACTTTGTTCTTGAGCTTCGTCGGGATTCGACCAGAAAACGGTTTCGGCGGAACTTTGAGTGCCTCTTTTCCTTGTTTTTTAACCTTTTTTTCAGTATCAATTGGAATATTTGTGATCTACTCATTGAGGGCTTCATTTTAGTATTTTAGTTTGCCTAGTTTGGTTGAAATTTGAGAGAGTTAAGAAGGTTTGTTCCTATGGTGAAGGAGTTGTTTTTCCGCGGGTTGATGTGTGTGTTTTCGTGTTTTTGCATGGTTTAGAGAAGAAGATGCTGACATGTCACTGTGCAGTTGGAGGGGAGTGCGTTTTGTCTGTAGTGTTTTAAGTAGAGTGGACCGATTGATAAAGTCTACATGCTGTTTTTGTTCTTTTCTTTTTTTATTTTATTTTTCTTTAGAAAGTATAAGCTGATTATTAATATTGTGAGAGCTTAGGGTGGGCCTACGGCCGGTCGCTATTCACACCCCCTTTCCGGCCCAAACCTTGATTGCATTGTGTTTCCGTTGCTATTTTCACCCTCCTCCTCTTTTCTTGTTCTTTTTATTTTTATTTCAACCTTTCTTCATTTTAATTCATCAAAAATATTAAAACTCATTAGAAAATTCCATAAAAAATATTTTAGAATCTTAACTCATTTTATAATTTTTCCACGCTTTTATTTTCTGATTTTATTATATTTTCATTTTTATTTCGAATTTTTATTTAATTTATTTTCTCATTTAATTTCCATATTAACACATTAAAGACTCAGAAAAGTACATAAAATATTATTGTTATATTTTTAATTTCATTTTATCCATAGTCTTGTAAGTCGTTTGTGTGTTTCCTTTATTTGTTCTCAAGCGACTTTGTGCGACCTTTTGGTGAAGTTTAATTGTGAATTTTTGAGAGCCATTTGGACACGTTGTTTGCTACTGGTTGTTGATTTTAGAGTTTTAATTTCATATTTTTCTCATGAGTATTTCTATTTGTTTGGTGTCTTGTCTCTTAGGTAGCTTTTTGTGCCTCTTTCTTCCTTCTTTCTCACATAGTTTGAGGAAGGCATTTATGCCATCCTATTAGGTTTTCTTGGTCTTTGTTTTAGGTCACCTATAGGGTTTAGGTACTGAATTTTTTATTGGCTTGATTTGTGATCTTCGTATTTGGTATGTGTATTGTTTGAATATTCTTATTTTCATCTTATGCTTATGTGGTTCACTAACCTTTGTTTTGTAGGGGCTCATGGTAAGTGAAGTGTGGATGATATCCACATTTCAAGTCTTCATGTCATCTTTTATTCTCATTTTTCTTTGTGATGTGCCTTATGCCATCTTGTGATTCACTTCATCTCTTCCCTTTTAGAAACAACTTAACTTCTTTAGAGAAGTAAGTTGTTTTCTAACGTCTTTTGCTCCTTTCTTCTTTTTTCTTTTCTTTCCTTCTTCTTCATTAGGATAGAATTCAAACCACACTAACCTAGGACTCCCATTCATGATAACATTTAGGATTAGTTTTCCCCTTAGTTTTTACCTTTGAGATTCTTTTGGTGCTCTCTCTTCTCATCTTCAAACTTAACTTTAAGTCACTTTAATAAATGACGAGTCTTCTCATGTGACACGAGACTTTTCTATGAGATACTTGCACGCGTTTCGTTTCGGGGCGAGGTGTAGGATATCCCTCGTGGTGGATAGGTCTTAGCATGATATTACTTCACAAAGAAAAACATAAAAACACTTCTTAACCAAAAAACCACAAAAACACTTAATAAATGCCAGTAGGTCAGTGTGTCTGAGCCTTCCTCTTAGGGACTAGATTTGGGGATTTCCTCCATAGCTAGGTGTGCCTTTTGCGCATTCCATTTCGGGATGATGTAAGAAGTACACATCCCATTGAGTAAGACTTAGGTACACTCACCTATGCAAACCTCAAAACAGAAAAATCATAAAAAACACTGGACAAAGAATGAACGTCTCTCCTTCGGGACTTCTCTTCTCATCACCTTCACTCTTTACATGCAAACTTTCTCATACTTGTCACTTTGCAAAACGGTAACACACTCGTGTTAGACGAACCTACAACACCTGAGCATTGACATAGGCAGTTCAAGCCTTAAGACACAAGCAATTCTTTCCACCCCTAGTTAGGGGAACTACGGCGACTCTGATCCTCATTGTCCAAATGAGGTACGTAGGCAGCGGGGTAGGGCCCGTTCGAGCACACTCTTTTATTTTCCCTACATTTCCCCCTTTCTTTTTGTTTCTTATCCAGTTTCATTTTTGCAGCAGCTTTCATTTCTTCACCCTTCAAACAGTTTCTTTGCAAGCGTGGATCCCGTCGGGTACGACGGACGATCTGGGGTGCTAATACCTTCCTAGGTCGTAACCGACTCCCGAACCCAATTTCTTTGGTTCGTAGGACCTTTGTCCTTACTCTTCTTTTCGTCGGTTTGTGCAGCATAACCATTCCCGTTCCTTCGGGATAAAAATGACTGGCTGGCGACTCTACCTTTTCCGCGCCACTTTCGCGTTTGTACCAGGATGGAAATCCAGGGAGCGATAGTTGGCGACTCTGTTGGGGAACTGAACCCAGAATATCTGGTTCCCTTGAGAGTCTCTCCTAGCGCTTGCGTGTTTTTGTTTCGTTGGGTGTTGATTGTTTGTTGTTTCCTGTGTATTTTACTATTGTTTATTTATAGTTTTATTTACAGCTTTATTTACAGTTTTCTGTATTTATTTTCATGCATCATATATTATACTGGACTGTCTGGATTGGATTTATTTTGTTTGATGGGACTCAGGTGATATTGTTACTGTGAGATAAGCCTAATACCCAGCTTGAGTGCACCCTAGGATTAGCGTGGACACATTGTACTTGCATGTGTCATGATGAGTGGCGATGTGCTTCACACCCAGACTACGACCGTCTTGGAAATATCTTGTGTGGGGATTTCCTCCACTTTGGGATAGGACCTTGATAGTTATGTGCATCTGGGGACCGATCATTGAGAACCTTTATGGAAACAACCCTCTCCAGTGGTGACAGTGGCAGACCACATTCTGTGGCAAACCCATTCATACCCGAGGGTCCACTGGGGACTCGCATAGGATGGCCTGGTTCTCTTATAGGAACCCAGTCAAAGCATCTGGTCGTATGACAATAGTATTGCATCCTAAGAGCTGAATGTACTATTGTTTCTCGATTTTAGTGCTTGAAGCTGGGGAGTTATAAGGGATGCTTGTTTTTCCCGGACTCACGCTGAGACCTCCCGGAGTAGTACATAATGCAAAACCGATCCCCTGATCTGGTCATGAGCCATTTCTTGAAAATGGTGAAAGTATTATTGCTGCTCGGCTTTGAGAGTCCGTGATGTTTAACCCGGAGCACACCCGTGAGATTGGGAGGGGTTTACAGGTTTGCAGGAACCATTGACCTCATCATACCCTCATTACTAGTG
Source organism: Lathyrus aphaca (assembly GCA_963966055.1). Lineage (NCBI taxonomy): Eukaryota > Viridiplantae > Streptophyta > Magnoliopsida > Fabales > Fabaceae > Lathyrus > Lathyrus aphaca. The sequence continues at coordinate 254,975,496 of OZ014524.1, read as the reverse complement.
CAGTCTTATGTTCTGATACGATTACTTTGATCCCGGAGTTCTTGAGTTTATCTGGCTCTTGATCTGGTTTATCTGAGATTATCTAAGTGCTCATGGGTTTCTGATCACTTGGCTCTGACATCCAGTATCCAGACAGTTCCGGATTGGCCATTTGTCCTTGCATTTGCATTGCATAATTCCACCATTAATCATGTTTTGTTTTCATTCACAGGTTCATATCATTGTTTCCGGTTCCGGTATACTGTTCAGAGATGGAAGATTCTCGCAAGCAGAACATTCATTTCAAGTGTTTCGACACTAAGGTTGGCCTGCTAAAGAAGATGGTGAATCTGAATATGCCCAATCATGTGGAGGGGTTCGGGAAAGCTTATGGGAGTATTCTGGACGTGGTGGTAGAGTTAGATCCCTCTGAAAGAAGTGCCATTCACACTCTACTCCAATACTATGATTCTCAGCTTCAGTGCTTCACATTTCCTGATTTTCAGTTAGGTCCTTTGCTGGAGGAGTATGCTTTGATCTTGGGAGTTCATATTCAAGACCAGATCCCATTCAATTTTGAAATGGTTAGGCCTACACCTGAAGAAATTGCCAAGGCTCTTTATTTGAGCCATTCTGTTGTAAATTTTCTTAAAATTACTAAAGGGGTGTGTCTGGTTTCTCTTTGGAGGCTTTAGTGAAGAAGGCTGAAGAGTTAGTTGTTAAAGCAGAGTGGGATTCTGTGTGTTCCATTCTGGCTCTCTCTATTTATGGCATCACTTTGTTTGTAGACATGGAGAAGTTCATAGACATGAATGTCATCCATCTATTCTTGCTGAAGAATCCTGTGCCTACACTACTGGGAGATTTGTATTACTCGATGCATTATAAGACTGAAAAGAAAAGAGGAGGTTTAGTACGCTGCTGCGCTCCTTTGTTCCATATGTGGTTCATGAGGCACTTGCCTAGTACTGGTGTGTTTAGTGATCATACTTTGGTGTGGACTCAGAAGCTGGAGAAGTTGTTTGCTAAAGATGTTAGATGGATTACTCAGAGGCTTCAAGGTACACGTTTCATCACCAGTTGTGGGGGTTACCTCAGTGTACCTTTGTTGGGAGTGACTCGGGGAATCAACTACAACCCATTATTGTTGCGAAGACAGTTGGGGTATACTTTAATAGAGGTCCCAAAAGAATTGAAATTGGCTTCTATATTCTATTTCCCGGTGAAGGACAATATACCTTTGGTGAGAAAAGTTGTTGGAGCTTGGAAGTGCATCAAAGGAGAAGGAATGGCTACCTTTGGAAAGTGTAACAATCAAACTTTTTAGGAGTACGAGGCCTGGATGAAGAATAGAGCTAGGATGGTATTGCTGCCATTTTTCCCTCCCGTTCCTCAAGTGACTGAGCCTAAGACCATTGTTCCCTTAGAAGAATACAAGAAGATAGAAGCCCAACTACAAGAGATGACTAGCCTGTATAATAAGATGGCTCAATCCAAGACATCTTTGGAAGAGAAGCTGCATAAAATGCATGTAGCTCAGGAAGCTAAGGAGAAGGAGTTTGTTGAAAGGGAAGCCTACTTTCAAAGGAGAGGTCTAATGGACGTTAAGAGAGAGGAAGAATTCAGAAAGACCCGAAAGACCCTTAGGGAGGCCAAACAATCTCTCACTTGGTCGCAAGATCAGAGGAAACAAGATCAGAAGAAACACAAAGAAATGGAAGAGTTCTATGAATTGAAGATGACTTCCAAGAAGGAGGAGCTGGAACAAGCTCACAAGATCCGAAGAGAGGAGACTCAATAGTTGGTGAAGAGTCAGCAAGCCTTAGAAGAAGCATTTAAAGAGAATGAAGATCTCAAATTGATAGCTGGAATCAAGAAGGTTAGGTTTGAGCTGGGACTTAGTGAGGAGGGATCGGAGTCTTCAGGCATAAACCTTGTTTTCTAGTTTGTTTTCTCTATATTCGGATTACCTACAGTCATGTTGTAGGAATCTTGATTTTGTATGACCTTTTTCTTTCGGAAGACTTGTACCATACGGGGAATTATGTGATTTTTTCCTTGTGGGAAGTTTCATGTTATGCGGTTTTTTATTCAGTTCTCTATTTCCTTTACATGCTGGCACTTGGGCCGTTACGGTTATCTGAATCTGATGTCTGTGTGAAGGTTTTCTTAAGGTCGGGGGTCAAAAGCCATCTGGATTTCTTTGCTAAATACCAGAACCAGGGCATGAATGACCTTGAGATTGAAAGCATAAACAATTGCATTGCATACATATCACCATTCTTCTTGTTTTGCAGGTATAACCACGAGTTCCTAATGTCTTTTCTGTTTCAGGAACTTTCGTTGCAACAAGATTTCAAGGACAGTTTCTTATCTTGATCATATTTCTTGACAGAATAACCAACTTGAGTCAGAATTCCCAGGGCATGAACTTTGAACAACTCCGGGCGGAGGTAGCTGAGATGAAGGCCCAGATGGGGCAATTCAGGGCAGAGGTGCAAGCTTTGTCACATGGCCAGAGATTCTTGAAGGAAGAGTTTGACATGATGAAAACTCAAATGAAGTTGCTGACAGGGATCATGAATGCCTTGCTGAAGAAAGAAAATAGTTAGGCGTCCGTTTCTCCACCAGAAGGTCTTATTTCTCCCATCTCTTTGGGATTTCCACTGAACCAAGAGTTGTCTGGTGGATTTTCTCCACAACATGAGTTTCCTCACCAAGATTCACCAACTAGCTTTCCAGAAGAGCCCAGAACAGAGATTAATCTCTCTTTGCCTGATCCAGATGATATGAATGGTCCTATGCCAGTTATGGCCAAAGAAGTGAGCACTTTCTTTCCGTATCAAGGAACTTTCTCAGCTCCTACACCTTGGTTTCCCAAAGAAGGATTTCAGCAGATGTCGGGTATATTTCCTCCAGTGGCAGCAACCCTTTATCGACAAAACTAAGAAAGGGTTATTGATCTCGTGCCCATGACTTATGCTGATTTGTGCCCACAGTTGCTCAAAATGGGATTGATTGAATGTCGTGAGTTATCTCCTCCTACTGGTGAAATTCCCCAAGGTTGGAATCCATATGCCTATTGTGTTTTTCATTCTAGAGCTCAAGGACATGATGTCAATGATTGCAGGGCATTCATGCATCAGGTGCAAGACTGGGTTGATGACAGAGTAATAAACTTTAAGCCAGCTGACTTGAAAGTGTCATAGGTGAGCACAGAAGAGGTGGTCAAGTTTCATTCTTCCAGAGTTATCACTCGGGTTGAATCTTCTAAGAGGCTATAACAACAATCTTCTTTGGTTCCTCGTCCAAATCTGGGTAAGAAAGTGCAGTGGCCTGCTAGGCGTTCAAAGCAACATCAGCAACAGACTGCTCAACCACAACAAACGCCTTATCCATAAAGACTTTCACAATTTGATTGTATTCTTGATCCCATCTCAATATCCTACACTGTCATGTTGTGTCAACTGCGGAGGTTTGATTTAATCTAGTTCGGACTTTTGCCCCACCAATAGGAAATCTTCCAAAGGGATATGATGAAAATGTGCGTTGCGAGTTTCACTTAGGTTCTCTGGGGAATGCAACAGAAGAATGCATGGCTTTACAATGGAATTTTCAAGATCTGATTAACTTGAAGGTCATCACACCAGATGGTCAGCTAGGGAGGCAGAGACTTCTGGACTAGAATTGATGCTTGTAAGCTTTAGTTCTTTCATGTATCTGGTTACCCTCAGGCTTGTTGAGGGAACCCTTGTTGATGTACTTATTTGTGTTGGTTTTCAGTACCTTGTATGACTTTGCTCTTGCGAACTTTTCCCTGTTATGTGTTTGGATTTCTGAGGCAGTGGTTTTCCTATTCATACAATGACACTTGGTTGCAGGATGATTCTTATACTGGATCTTGCTTGTGGGGTTTCTTTTGAGAGTGTTCTCTAATTTGGGTTGTTTCTGAGCATTTGCATAACATGACATCTTGCATAGCATATCATTCTATCTTTGTTTTTCAGGTACCCTGGCAGTTTCTCATCTCTATTCCATTTCAGGCAATAATGTTAGCAAAGCAGAACCAGAATGGCAGATCAAGTACAGGCTGAGCTCGTAGAGTTGAAGACTCGTACGGAGCAGTTCATGACCCTGATAACGGGGATGGCCCAGAGGCAAGAACAACTAAGGTTGAGGGTCGAGTGGCCAAAGAATGAGATTCCAGAAAATGGAAATCAGATAAACCATAATGGAGCTCTGGGCGGAGACAATGACCGTAATATTGGTTACGTGGACGGACAAGAAGATCAGTTTACTTTGATTGATGATGAGATGGATCAACCTAATGCTTCCGTGAATCGTTGTTTCGACGAACTTGCTGAGAAAATAGAGACCATTAAATCTCAGAACTCCCTAGGCTTCGATGTTGCGGATTTGGGGTTAGTTCCTGGAATGATGATTCCTCACAAATTTAAGATTCCTACTTTTGAAAAGTACAACGGCAATGCTTGTCCAAAAACTCACATCCAGTCTTACTTTGGAAAGATCTCTGCTCACACGGATAATGAGAAGTTATGGATGTTTTACTTCCAGGATAGTCTATTTGGGGCATCTTTGGACTAGTATATGAGTCTGAACAAGACTGTTGTTAAAAGCTAGAAGGACTTGGCTGAAGCTTTTGTGAAACAATACCAGTGCAACCTCCATTACTAGAGAGGGAGATGGTTGACATATTCATAAGCACTTTGCAGGGTGTGTTTCTGGATCGTTTAGCTGCTTGTCCATCTATTGGATTTCCGGATATTGTGATCGTTGGTGAGCAAGTTGAGAGTTTGCTAAAGCTCGAAAAGATTCAAGACTACAGTGCGTCAGGCTCAGGTGTAAACACCCCAAATTTTCCCTCACTTTTTCTCACACCATGGCTTGTGATCTTTCATTTTTGCATTTACATAAGCATTACATCTCATATTGCAAATTTATTTCATCTGCATCTAGGGTTTGTGATCTGAGCAATCCAAGAATTAATCTGAGCCATCCCAATGGTATTGAAGCTTTCCAAGAGGGTCCATGTGTGTTCTATAATCATATTATGCTCCCCAAAGTTCATGAAGGTCAAGAGATCACAAGAAATGGCAAAGGCATGGAAGTATAGCTAGGGTTTTCCTGCACAGATGACCAAAATTAGGGTTTTGGTTTCAGAGGCCTTAACTCCAAAAAATTTGGCCATTTTTGTTTCTAATGTTCTTAATATGTTATAAGGATCATGTGTACCAAGTTTGATGAAGAAATTCATTGTGGAAGTCATCTGATCATTAGGTAACTTCTTGAGCAAGTTAAGTCAAAATCAGGGCATCTGAGGCCCCCAACAAGAGTACCAAAGGATCATTTTCATAAAATTTAAGTTCTATGATCTTTATTTGATCTTAGAAGTGGTTGGAAGTTCACAAAGTTGAAGAATTTTGAGCCAAGTGCAAACTTGCTATTTTTGGCAATGACTTGTAATGGAAACTTTCCATTTTGGGAAAGATTTTCAACCTCCTCTTTCATAACCAAAAATGATTCAAATGAAAAATTCTTGGACATTAAAGTTGTAGATTAGGTCTTTCCCTTTTCAAAAAGTACAAGAACATGTCTTGATTCATCCTAGAACTCAAGATATGGCCTTTCAAACTTGGAAAAAATCACATAATTTCAAGTTTCATGTCAAAGAGGCAAATGTGCATTTTTGGTTTCCAAGCACTCTATTGACTTCTAATGTGCCCAACTGTGACATAATATGTATGTACACCTTGCCTAGACCAGAATTGAGCCTTGCATCACAAGTTTTCATGGCCAATTTCTCAAGAAAGTTCAAAGAGGGAAAAGTTGCAAAATGCCTTGGATTCCTCCATCCACTTGTGCCAGCTGCATAACTTTGATTCTATGGCTCTCCATGAATCTTGCTGAGGCCATACACCCTATTGAACAGCTCCTGCCATGGCCAATACCTCCATTGAACAGCTCCTGCCATGGCCAATTACTCATTTGAGATTAATCTCTAATCACAGATTAGTGAACTCATTACACCATCCTAATAGAAGGATAATAGATGAGAACACTTAAGCTGAGGAAGATACCTCAACTTAATCCATGGTTAGGGAAGAGATAGAACCCTAATGTAAGGCCCAAGTTACAAGATAAAGTCTTGGTGATTATTAGTGTGATTTGATTAAGAGGTTTAAACAAATTAAAGGTTTAACACTTAGGATTAAAGTTATACACTCCATCCTAAGAGAAGGATGCAGGCATAACCCTAATTCCAAAGTCCTAAAACTTTAAGAGTTTAGCCCCTGATTATGGAGATGAGAAGAAAGACTCAGGGAAACTCAAAGGTAAAAAGCTAAAGGGGAATAAACACAACCCTAAACATTATCATGCTTGGACATCCTATGGTTTGTTAGGCTTAAGATAAAAAGTCTTCAAGGCCACCAATGGAAGAAGCAGATGAAAAGAGAAGGAAGAAAGAAGAACTAGTTACTTACTTCATTGATGAAGATAAGTAACTTGAAGCAAAGAAAGTAAGAAGGATGGAACATAAGTGATTTAGATTCACTTCAAAGACATGTAAAATGAATATGAATGAGATAAGAAGAAGTGGGAAGTGAAGGAAAATCCACCTCCCAAAATAACATACCAAAAGTTCCTGAAAAGTTAGTATGGATGCATAAGACAAAAAGCATAAAGAAATGAATTGAAATGAGATGAAATGACCAAATTTAGAAGTGATTATGCAATGAAAATGGAATATGAGATGATGCAAAGTCATACAATGTGCATATGAATGATTATACAAAGATGAGATGCAAAGGAAGCATGCTTAGAAGCTTGTAAACACATGGATGTTTATGAAATGGAATGAATGCAAGACATGGCAAATTAATGAAGAAATGATCAAGAAATGTTCTAACATGTCTTAAGATGTCTAACATGACATATGAATGCTTGAAATGTCATGGAAAGTTCACATGATGATGGATATGCAAGGTGAATGCAAATGAACATGGGAAATTAGGGTTTTATGGACATGTGAGATGCAAATGGACAAAACAGAAGCATACAACATGATAAAAAATTGAAACCAAGCTTAATCAAACCCTAAACCTATATTAGGTCACACCCCAAAGGAGAAGGTCAGAAGCCAAACTTATTAGAAGTTATGATTTTTCTAAGTTTGCTAGGGATTTTGGGTGATTCAAAAGGAAAAATGCAAATCAATTTGAAAATGCAAGAAAAATTCATGAGGAAAATAACCTAGAAACTACATACAATGTGTGAAACAATGCAAAAAGAATCAAGTTCAAACTCTTCTTGGTTAGGCATAAATAATTTTTCAAAGTTAGGGTTAAAAATTGTGATTTTAAAGAACCCTAATTTAAAGAAAATTGTGCAATTATGATCAAACCTAAAAAGAAATTTGTATGAAGAGTTTGAAAATGTTTCTAAATGTATTTGAATGGTTAATGATTTTTATGTTATTTTTAGAAACCTAAATGCATTTTTAATTAATTAAAATAATTTAATTAATTAAAAATAACATTTAAATATTTTAAAAATACTTTTTATAAGCAAAAAATAAAATAAAAATCATTTTCAGGTTGAGAAAAATATTTAAAACAGAAATGCAAAGTTCCATATTTTTTGAAAGTGTTTTGATATTTTTAATGAATTATGCAATAGAAATGAAAATAAAATAAAATAAAATGAATTAAAATTGAATAAAAGGAGAAGTCAGCGCATCCAATGGCTGAGATTTGAATGAAAAAGGTGGGAATTGACTTGGCGCGTTATCCAATGGTCCACATTCAAACTGGCTAATTGATTTTAATTAAATTAATTAATAAGAATTAAACTTAAGTGAACTAATCTGAGCCGTACGCACGCTAACCTAAACAAGATCCAAGGGTGGGAATTCATTCTGGGCAGCTAACCCTAATTAGGGTTTTAATGATTTTCAGGTGACCGGAGCTAGCTTCGGTCATCTTCTCCGGCCACTCAAAATCTCAACTTCTTCCCTAGGTGAAATTAAAAGGTCTAAAGCTCCAGAAATGATCTACTACCCTCCCTAAACAAGAATACATCATCATATAACATTTATATTTCATCAAAAGCAAGAATCGAATCAAACAAGATTTTCGGGAAAACTTTCAGAACAACCATACATGCTCATTTCTCAATCAATTTCAAAACTAAACATATCAGAGTGATCTAGAGAACATATAGAATCATTCTAAAACTTAAAAGAAGGTTTCTGGAAAATTTGTTCTTGAGGTATACCAGAGTTGAAGCTTTTCAGTTTGGAGCTTTCTGGCCTCCTCTCTTGTGCAAAACCACTCCAATGACCCCCCTTGCGCTTCTGAAAGGTTTAGAACAAGTTTGTTTTGGCTGTTTTGAGATGTTTGGTTCTGATAACTCAGAAATCGTGTTTTTGATTTGGGAGGTTTCAGGCCATTTTGAAGGTTGCTTTGTGTTCTATGAGTGATTTCAAGATGATTGTTGAAGTTTGTTTTGAAGTTTTATGGTTGTGTTTTGAGTTTCGAAGAAGGGAAGGTTTTGACAAATTTTGTGAATTCTGAGCTCTCTAATGTTTTTGGCTTGAATGTGTTATGAAATGAGCTCCTTAGGGTTTGCATAAGAGGTTGTGATTGGTCAGAGAGTGGGTGGTGGCTCAGTTTGATTGGTATGGGAGGAAATGCAGTTGATTGGTATGGGAGGAAATGCAAAAATGTCAACTTATGTGTACTTGAGGTATGGGCTTGTGCAGTAAGGATTTCTGAGCATAGATTGCCTCAGCATGGTTCATGGGGAGCCCTTAGATCATTAGAATGCAGCTGGAAGGCTTAGATGAAGAGATAGCAAGCTTTATACAATTTTCCAACTTTGATGTTTCTTGTGAATCAAGCCATGAAATGCTTCAATCCTTGGGCTAATTCTGATCTTGGCAAGTTGCATTATCATGTTGTGACATAACTTAGTGGATTAGAGGTCACTTAGAAGCTTGAAACTCAAAATTGCATAAATCTCTTTTTGACATGAACATGAAAATTATGTGATTTTTGCCAACTTTGAAAGGCCATATCTTGCGTTCTGGGATGAATCAAGACATGTTATAATACTTTTTGAAAAGGGAAAGACCTAATCTACAAATTTCATGTCCAAGAATTTTTCATTTAACTCATTTTTGGTCATGAAAGAGGAGGTTAAATATCTTTCCCAAAATGGAAAGTTTCCATTACAAGTCATTTCCAAAAATGGCAAGTTTGCAATTGGCCCAAAATTCTTCAATCTTGTGAACTTCCAACCAATTCTAAGATAAAATAAAGATCATAGAACTTCAATTTGATGAAAAATATCCTTTGGTACCCTTGTTGGGGGCCTCAGATGCCCTGATTTTGACTTAACTTGCTCAAGAAATTACCCAATGATCAGATGACTTCCACAATGAGTTTCTTCATCAAACTTGATACACATGATCCTTATAACATATTAAGAACATTAGAAACAAGAATGACCAAAAAATTTGGAGTTAAGGCCTCTGAAACCAAAACCCTAATTTTGGCCATCTGTGTAGGAAAACCCTAGCTCTACTTCCATGCCTTTGCCAATCCTTGTGATTTCTTGACTTACATGAACTTTGGGGAGCATAATATGATCATAGAACACACATGGAACCTCTTGGAAAGCTTCAAGAACATTGGGATGGCTCAGATTGATCCTTGGATTGCTCAGATCACAAACCCTAGATGCAGATGAAATTGAACTATGCAGTGAAGCAAACATGCAATATGAGATGTAATGCTTATGTTAAAACAAAAATGAAAGATCACAAGCCATGGTGTGAGAAAAAGTGAGGGAAAATTTGGGGTGTTTACAGATACCCTTGGAAGACAAATAGACATACTGCATTGCATACTAACCTCATTCTTTTGTTTTGTAGGTATTTTTGTTGTTGTTTCTCACTTTGTTGTGGTCTCAGGAAACATTGCTCGTAGGAGGGTCTTCCCCCATCAACAGATTTCACCGGTATCCTATAAGAAACAACCTTCCAAGCTTACAGATGGACCAGGTTCAGCAAGATCTGACTAACGTGAGAACCCAGATGGCTAATGAAAGAACTGAAATGAGGGCTCAGATGAACCAGTTCATGGTAGTAATGACTGGGTTGGCCCAAAGCCAAGAACGATTAAGAGAATTGGTCGAGCGGAAAACTCCTGAAGAAAATCAACCAGGTACAGGGGGTACCAGCAAAAATGATCATGTACAGCCTCGTACTGACCCTCCGGAGTTTGGGCCTCATCTCAACCCTGATGTTAATGCTATCAGGAACACCTAAGGTAATACTGGAGGACGGGCCTTGCAAGAGGACCCTCAAGATGAATAGTTCACTGTAGTTGGAGTAGGAGATAAATTCTATGATCTTCGTCTGGATGAGATAGCAGAAAATTTGAGATCTCTGGAGTCCCAAAACTCCTTAGGATTTGATGTTATTGATATGGGGTTGGTTGAGGGAGTAAGAATTCCTCACAAATTAAAACCTCCCTACTTTGAAATATATAATGGGACATTTGCCCTCGCACCCATCTTCAATCCTTTCTAGGAAGGTTGAAGGCTTACACTATGGATGATAAGCTATGGATGTTCTATTTTGAAGATAGCTTGATTGGGGCATCCCGTGAGTGGTACTCTCATCTGACTAGGGCAACAATCAAAAATTGGAAAGATTTGGCCGAGGCTTTCATACGCCAATACCAATACAATCTAGACATGGCTCCTAACATAACTCTTTTAATGGGTATGTCACAATCCTCAATAGAAAGCTTCAGAGAGTATGCTCAGAGATGGAGACAATTAGCTATTGTTGTTCAACCTCCAATGTCGGAAAGAGAAATGGCAGATATGTTTATGAACACCCTACGGGGGACATACATTGATAGGCTGGAAGCTTTCTCTTCCACTAGCTTTGCAGATGTGGTCATAGCTGGAGAAAGGATTGAGAGTTTGTTAAAAATGGGTAAGATTTTGGATAATGGTTCCAGCTCAAGCAGCACAAGGAAACCATTTGCAGGGCCTCAAAGTTCGGGTGAAACCAATTTAGTACACATGGGCAAAAGTAGGCCCCAATATGTGCCGAGATCAATAGCCGCTGTCACAATTCCCACTCCATCACCTCAACAACAATACACTCCACAACTACAACATTTCCCTCAGCAACAACAGTTTCCTCAACAAAGGTCTTACAACAACAACCAACTAGATCCTCAACTAGTGAAACTCAATATTGTTTAATTAAGGACTCTGGCTCCACCAGATCCTCAGAACCTTCCAAGGAATTACAACGTCAACGCCAAATGTGCCTTCCATTCCAATGCACCTGGCCATACCACAGAAAAGTGCAGAGCTTTGCACATGAAGGTCCAGGATCTAGTTGATTCAAAGGCTTTAAATTTTGCACCTCCTCCTAACGTCACAAAGAATCCTATGCTTAGCCATGGTGGGCCCAGGATAAATGCAATTGAGGAGGATCAACCAGTGAACTTAGTTGAAGATACTGCAAGATTTCAAACACCTTTGGCCGAGGTTAAAGCTCATCTTTTAAAATTCCAGGTGTTCCCAGGTTGTGAGGCCTGCTGTGAATCTTGAAAAGTTTCCACCAATGGTTGTGCAAGTTTAAGAAGTGGCATCAATGGTCTTATCAAATAAGGTATCCTGCAGATAACATCAACGGTTTCTACAACATCAACAATTCCTCTTACAGCAACAACAAGCACTCCGCTTACAACTTCAAAAACAATTGTTCCGACAGACTCTGCTACAAATTCAACAATCATTTCTTCCACTACTTCAACAAATGTTAGTTCAACCGCGTCCGCTTCTACAACTACAACAACCTTTAACAACGACAACTCCACAATCACCATATACTACGACCCGACAATGGTCCCCGATTCCAACAATTTTCAGCAACAATCTCAACAACAACCCAGCTTCAATCTTTCTCCACCACCATCAGTCAGAAGTCATGTTACCATATATTACGATCCACAGACAATCACAACCCCCACTTCCGATGCAGTCAGTCCAGTCACCATCACGGTACCTGGACTCATTCCATATGAAAAAGATAATGTTGTGCCATGGCACTATGGTTCAGACCTCTACTACAACGGGGAGAAAGTCGTTCTTGATTCTTAAACTCATACACCACAGGTCGATAATTTGGGGGAGGCGGAGGCTTCACTCGAAGCGGACGTCTCTTCGCGTCACAAATTCCAAGAGTTAACACTGAGGCAAAGGCTGCTGCCAAAGCTAAAGGAAAAAATGTGGTGCCTGAAGAACCGGTTTTGAAGGAAGCTCAGAAAACATCCTTTGATTAGGATGTGGATGAATTTATGAGGATAATCAAGAGAAGCGATTATAAGGTTGTGGATCAGCTCCACCAGACTCCTTCCAAGATCTCCATTTTATCCCTGTTGTTGTGTTCCGAAGCTCATCGGGATGCATTACTTAAAGTCCTGCACGCAGCCTACGTGCCTGAGGAGATCACGGTAAATCAGCTAGAGACAGTGGTTTCCAATGTTAATACTAGTTATGGACTAGGCTTCACCAATGTTGATTTGACTGCGGAAGGTCGTCATCATAACAAAGCATTACACATCACTATAGAGTGTAAAGGGTTTGTGCTTTCACATGTCTAGTTGACACTGGGTCTTCACTCAATGTCTTGCCAAAGAAAGCCCTTGTTAAGCTTGAATATGATGGTATAGCTCTCCAACCAAGCAATCTGGTGGTTCGAGCTTTTGATGGTTCCAAGAGGTCTGTTCTTGGAGAGGTGGAGCTGCCTGTGATAATTGGCCCGCACGTCTTTCAAACTACTTTCTACATGATGGACATTCAGCCGGCCTACAGCTGTTTGTTGGGTCGACCATGGATTCACGCCGCTGACTCAGTTACGTCGACCCTTCACCAGAAATTAAAATACGAGTGGGAAGGGAAAATTATCACAATCTGTGGTGAAGAGGATATTTTTGTTATCCATCTTGCCACCTACAAATACATTGAGATGGATGGTGAAATCCACGAGACCATGAGCGAAGGTTTCGAAGCACTGAACTTCAATGAGGTGACAACTGAAGTATTTGCTGCATCTCAGGAGGATATGATGGGTACTTCAATTGTCTCTTACCAACAAGCTCGGAAGGTTGTTGAAGATGGAAACGCCCAAGGCTGGGGCAAACTGCTACTTGTGGAGAAGAAGGAGGACATATTCGGTTTGGGTTACAAACCATTCCGATAAGATCAAGCAGAGGCTCTTAAGGAGCCCAAGATCGTGAGTGGGGGAATGCTGACCCCAGATGCTGTCAATAACGTGGAAGACGAGGCTGAAAGAGACCTCAACCTGGAGAGCTGGATTCGTCCAAGGATCCCGGGACAACAAGTCCTTAACTGGTCTTCCCAGGAAATTATAAGGGTTACTCCTGCAGAGTAATTATTATTTCCTGCTTTTAGCATGCATCAAGTCCTGCGTCTTGCCCAAGGTGTCAGGACTCATTTTGTAATAGGGCCATATTTGTATTTTGTGCAAATGGAATATCAATGAACAATGGACATCTTTTTCAAACAATTTTCTTTTTCGCTCACTATATTTTCATTTTTGTTATTTTTCGCACAAAACAATAAATGGCAATGTTTTCAAAATAATAACTTCATTTACACTTTTTCTAAACAAGATTAAAATTAATCACTAAAAAGAACAAATCTCAACCCTTGCAGAGATAATACTCCAGATTGCACCGACAACAGCACTGCTATGACCTTGTATGACTTCGACAATCAAATAAATCAAGCGGATGAAGGGGTTGATGAAGATTATGAGTTACCTGAAGAGTTAGCCAAGTTGTTGAGGCAATAAGGGAAGGTGATTACTTATCATCAGGAGGAAATTGAAACTGTTAATCTTGGTACCGAGGAAGATTTAAAAGAAGTGAAGATTGGGGCCAGTCTGCAAGCTCTAGTAAAAGAAAAGCTTATCAGTATGCTTCGGGAATATGTCGATGTATTTGCTTGGTCCTATCAAGACATGATAGGTCTAGATTCGGATATTGTCATGCACATGCTACCATTGAAAGAAGATTTCCCACCAGTTAAACAAAAGTTGCGCCGTACTCGCCCAGATATGGCCATGAAGATTAAGGAAGAAGTACAAAAGCAGTGGGACGCCGGTTTCCTTGCTGTAACTAGTTACCCGCTATGGGTTGCTATAATTGTACCCGTACCTAAGAAAGATGGCAAGGTGCGTATGTGTGTGGATTACCGGGAGCTGAACAGAGCTAGCCCGAAGGATGATTTCCCATTACCTCACATTGATGTATTGGTAGACAACACAGCTTAGTTCTCGGTATTTTCTTTCATGGAAGGATTTTCTGGATACAATCAGATCAAGATGTCACCTGAAGATATGGAGAAGACAACCTTCATCACAACTTGGGGCACGTTCTGCTACAAGGTAATGCCATTAGGTCTGAAGAACGCCAGTGCGACATATCAACGGGCTATGGTAACATTATTCTACGATATGATCCATAAAGAAATCGAATGCTATGTGGATGATATGATTGCCAAGTCCCTTACTGAAGAAGACCATCTGATGAATCTGCTGAAGTTGTTTAAGCATCTGAGGAAGTATCAGCTGAAGTTGAACCCCAACAAATGCACATTCGGGGTACGTTCCGGTAAGCTGTTGTGATTTATTGTAAGTGAAAAGGGAATTGAGGTTGATCCCGACAAAGTCAAAGCCATTCAGGAAATGCCTGCACCTAGAACTGAGAAAGAAGTTCGAGGGTTCTTAGGTAGATTGAGCTACATCTCAAGGTTCATATCTCATCTCACTGCAACCTGTGAACCCTTGTTCAAGCTTTTAAGAAAAGAACAAATAGTCAGGTGGAACAATGATTGTCAGAAAGCTTTTGACAAGATCAAGGAGTACCTGCAAGAACCTTCAATTCTCATGCCTCCAATTGAAGGAAGACCTCTAATCATGCACCTAATAGAATTAGAAAGGTCAATGGGGTGTGTGTTGGGCCAGCATGACGAGTCTGGTCGAAAAGAGTATGCAATATACTACCTAAGCAAAAAGTTTACCGACTGTGAACAACGTTATTCACTGCTCGAGAAAACTTGTTGTGCTTTAGCATGGGCTACTCACCGACTAAGACAGTATATGATGACTCACATTACTGTGTTGATTTCAAAAATGGACCTCGTCAAGTACATATTTGAGAAGCCAACACTTACCGGAAGGGTTGCAAGGTGGCAAATGATTCTAACAGAGTATGACACTCAGTACACCTCTTAGAAGGCCATCAAGGGCATAATATTGTCTGACTATCTGGTTGAGCAACCCATTGATGATTACCAGCCTATGAGATTTAACTTCCCTGATGAAGACATCATGTAATTAAAAGAAAACGATTGTGAAAAGCCAGTTCACACTGAAGGGCCTGACCCAGAAGAAACATGGATTATGATGTTTGATGGGGCTGTCAATATGAATGGTCATGGAGGTTGTGCAGTGCTCATTACACCTAAAGGAGTTCACATGCCTTTCTTGGCAAAACTCACCTTTGCCTACACAAACAATGAAGCGGAATACGAAGCTTGTATTATGGGCCTTGAGGAAGCCATTGACCTCAAGATTAAAACCTTGAATGTATTCGGAGATCAGCTTTGGTAATAAACCAGACCAACAGCAAATGGTACACTCATCAGGAGTATCTGATTCCATACCATGACTATACGAGGAGATTATTGATTTTCTTCACAACGATCAAACTTGAATACATCCCTCGAGACGAGAATCATTTTGCATACGCTTTAGTTACCATTTCCTCCATGATCAAAGTTCAAGTTGCCAATTATGTGCCTCGGATTTTGGTATCCAGACTAGACAGACCGACATATGTATTTTCTGTGGACACTGCTTGTGACAACAAGCCTTGGTTCCACGACATCAAATGCTTCTTAGGGAATTAGACATACCCACTTGGGGCATCATCCAATGATAAGAAGACGTTAAGAAGGTTGGCCGATAGTTTCTTCCTCAATGCTGATGGTTCTTTATACAAGCGAAACTTCAACATGGTCCTGCTCAGATGTGTTGACAAGAAGGAAGCGGACCTACTGATGCACGAAGTACACGAAGGTTCTTTCGGCACCCATGCCGGAGGACATACAATGGAAAAGAAGTTCTTAAGACCGGGTTACTACTGGATCACAATGGATGCATACTATTGTGCCTATGCCAGAAAATTCCACAAGTGCCAGATCTACGTAGACAAAGTGCATGTGCCTCAGAATCCTTTGAACGTAATGTCTTCGCCTTGGCCCTTTACCATGTGGGGCATTGACATGATTGGAAATATTGAACCGACTTCTTCAAATGGTCACCGATTCATTCTGGTAGCCATTGATTACTTCACCAAATAGGTTGAAGCAGCTTCGTATGCAAACGTCACCAGACAAGTGGTAGCTAAATTTCTGAAAAGGGATATCATCTGTCGATATGGAGTTCCTGAGCGAATCATTACTGACAATGGTTCCAAATTGAACAACAAAATGATGGCCAAAGATGAATGGCGTTGTTGAGGCAGCCAACAAGAACATCAAGAAGATTGTGCAGAAGATGGTAGTTACCTACAAAGACTGGCATGAGATGCTACCATTTGCTTTGCATGGGTACCAAACCTCAATCAGAACAACTACTAGGGAAACGCCTTATCAGCTTGTGTACGGTATAGAAGCTGTCCTACCGGTTGAAGTTGAGCTACCTTCCTTACGGGTAATGATTGATGTGAAACTGGATGAAGCAGAATGGGTCCGGTCTCGGTACAATCAATTGAATCTGATTGAAGAGAAAAGATTAGGTGCCATCTGTCATGGAAAGTTATATCAGAAGAGAATGAAGAAAGCCTTCAATCAGAAAGTCAGACCTCGGGAATACCAAGTGGGAGAGCTTGTTCTGAAGAGAATCCTTCCTCCTCATACAGACCACAAGGGCAAATGGACACCAAACTATGAAGGTCCCTACGTAATAACCAAAGTCTTCTCATGTGGAGAACTGATGCTCGCAACCATGGATGGTGAAGACTTCCCATCTCATGTGAAATCGGATGCAGTTAAAAAATACTTCGCATAAAAAGACCCGCTGGACATAAAAACAAAATGTAAGTCCAGGCAAAAATAGGGCATCCTGGCGAGTCAAAAACAGAATAAAAGACTCGGGCAAAAAAATAAGGGAAAAATCAAAAAAATGTGTACACCCGCTGAGTTGAAAAGCCGCATTGGACAGCTCGAGCAAAAATGGGTATCCCGGTGGATTAAAAACCCGAAAGGGAGACCACGCAAAATCAGGGAATAAGCGAACAACTGCATTCTGAATTCGTCTGTATCACTCACAACGTGTCAAGCTTCGAAAGGATAAAGCGTCAGTCAAAATCAGCCTTCTTCAAAAAACAAGATAAGAAGGACGTCAAGGTTATATAGGTCATAGCAAAGGAAGCTCACTGGAGCGTCATCTTCAACATTGCCAACACTTTTATTTTCTCAATTTACAGCGTTCTCCTCATTTCAGGGGATTTGTTTCTTTGACTGTACTTGCCTATTAGGGGCACAAAAATCAATAAAATTAGAATATTCAGTCACACTTCGTTTTGTACATTTTTGTTTCGTTTGCAAAATGTCCAATGTTTATAATACAACACTCGCATAAAACATATGAGCCATCTTAATAAAATGCTTGCAGGAAATGTATTACTTTCAGGTAAATCTAACTCCTATGACGGAATCCGACTGAGGATACCTCGGGACACTTGTGCGTTTTCCATTGTCTTAATAGGTTGCAGGTACTCAAGACAAACCGTCTTTTGCAACAGGGGGCATATCAATCATTGAATCCCCAACGTACTACTTCCCTGAAGTTATTTCCTCCCCGAGAGATACCCTCGAGCAGTGCCTAACAACTCTTCCACATCAAAGTGGTCAAAGAACTTTCTTTCCCCCACCAAAGATAATAGATTTCTCTCATCCTCAGCGGAGTTGGTGGAATTGATTCTTCACAGAGTTGCCTCCCTAATAGAGCAGTACCTGAAACATATCCCCAGCGGAGTTGCTAAGATTTCCTCATCCCCATTAAGGAGTTCTCGCTCCGGACAGATCTATCAATGATCTATTTCCCCAAGCAGAGTTCTCCCTCTTGGGTGATCCTTCCAAGCAGATCAGCCAGAGATCTTTATCCCCACAGGATCCAAATCCCGGATCAGTTCTCTCATTTGCATAATCATGGCATTCGCATCATATTCACTAAAAAAAGCGTAGCATTCCGTCTAAAATGGAGCATTACGGCAAAAATCAAACATTTGCATGATCATAAGCCAGGTTCGAGCCAGTTACCTGCAAATACTACCGTCACTTCATCAACAATATACAAAACTCATATCCCCCGCAGATAAAAGCCAAAGCACCCCCTTTGCACTCTCAAATACGGATAATGGTTCATAAATTATACATATCCCTTTTGACACTCGTCTGTGTCGTACTTCCCCAGCAAGTCAAAACACTTGTCCGTGTCCCTTGCTCAATTTTGACACTCGTTCGTATCTTGCACATACTTCACCAATAAATCAACACTTGTACTTATACAGAAGTCTTTGATACTCGTCCGTACTTTGTATATATATCAACTCCTCAGCAGATTCAACACCCGTCCATGTTCCTTACTTAACCGATTGATACTCATCCGTATCGTCATCTTTAAACACCTGTCAACGTTTGTTTCTACCGATACTCGTCCGTATCATGGTTCTAAGGATGCTCGTCCGCATCTTTAATCTATACCCACTGCCAACACTTATATCTTTTGAAAAGCATAAACAATCGTCTGTGTTTACCACTCCCCAGTAAGTCACCAACAAAACAACTTTCTCCTATCCGACATTCGTCCTATGTCGTGATATTTTCGGCAGCCGTCCCCTGCGAGGTGATCGTCCTTCACCTCTGGATGACCGCCCCTCATCCTATCCCTAGTGGAATATCCATTATTGGAACCTTCTATCCGGCATTCCTCCTATGTCGCGATATTTTTAGCAGCCGTCCCCTGCTAGGTGATCGTCCTTCACCTTTTGATGACCGTCCCTCATCATTTATCTAATGGTCGTCCCCATCGTTGATCTTGTTATCCGACATTCTTCCTATGTCGTGATAATCTCCGAGAGCAACTGTACCCTGTTAGGTGATCGTCCTTCACCTCTTGATGATCGTCCTTCATCATACTTATCTGATGGTCGTCCTTATCGTTGACCCTTTCTATCCGACATTCGTCCTATGTCATGGTAAAGAGCAACCGTCCCCTGCTAGGTGATCGTCCTTCACCTTTTATGACCGCTCCTAATCATTATTTCATTTATTCTTTAACCCGATGGTCGTCCCCATCGTTTTTTACTTTACTTTCCAAGCCTGATGGCCTTCCTCATCCATGCTTGTTTGAATCCCCAAAGAATTTTATTACCCGATGGCCGTCCCCGTCGCGGTCTCTTCATTTCCCCAACTTCTCGGTCGTCCCCGTCATCGCTTAGCTTACCGTTTACCCCCAGCAGTCGTCCTCTGCTCGATGGTCGTCCTCCATCGCCTTGCATTTGATAATCATACTATACTATCTTTTCCAATTTATATCCCTTTTCTTCTTATTCCCAGCGAATGCAAATTTCGGATTGTCTTTGGTATTCAACCACAAGTTATCTTGTTTGTCTGATAAGCCAGGCGCTTACACCCTACACAGCTAACTCAAGCTTGAATAGGGGCAGCTGTAAACACCTCGAATTTTCCCTCACTTTTTCTCACACCATGGCTTGTGATCTTTCATTTTTGCATTTACATAAGCATTACATCTCATATTGCATATTTATTTCATCTGCATCTAGGGTTTGTGATCTGAGCAATCCAAGAATCAATCTAAGCTATCCCAATGGTCTTGAAGCTTTCCAAGAGGGTCCATGTGTGTTCTATAATCATATTATGCTCCCCAAAGTTCATGAAGGTCAAGGGATCACAAGAAATGGCAAAGGCATGGAAGCAGAGCTAGGGTTTTCCTGCACAGATGACCAAAATTAGGGTTTTGGTTTCAGAGGCCTTAACTCTAAATTTTTTGGCCATTTTTGTTTCTAATGTTCTTAATATGTTATAAGGATCATGTGTACCAAGTTTGATGAAGAAATTTTATTGTGGAAGTCATCTGATCATTGGGTAACTTCTTGAGCAAGTTAAGTCAAAATCAGGGAATCTGAGGCCCCCAACAAGAGTACCAAAGGATCATTTTTATCAAATTGAAGTTCTATGATCTTTATTTTATCTTAGAAGTGGTTGGAAGTTCACAAAGTTGAAGAATTTTGAGCCAAGTGCAAACTTGCTATTTTTGGAAATGACTTGTAATGGAAACTTTCCATTTTGGGAAAGATTTTCAACCTCCTATTTCATAACCAAAAATGCTTCGAATGAAAAATTCTTGGGCATGAACATTGTAGATTAGGTATTTCCCTTTTCAAAAAGTACTAGAACATGTCTTGATTCATCCTAGAACTCAAGATATGGCCTTTCAAAGTTGGAAAAAATCACATAATTTCAAGTTTCATGTCAAACAGGCAAATGTGCATTTTTGGTTTCCAAGCACTCTAATGTACACCTTGCCTAGACCAGAACTGAGCCTTGCATCACATGTTTTCATGGCCAATTTCTCAAGAAAGTTCAAAGAGGGAAAAGTTTCAAAATGCCTTGGATCCCTCCATCCACTTGTGCCAGCTGCATAACTTTGATTCTATGGCTCTCCATGAATCTTGCTGAGGCCATACACCCCATTGAACAGCTCCTGCCATGGCCCATACCTCCAAGTACACAAATTTGACTTTTTGGAAAAACCTCCCATACCAATCAAGTTGAGCCACAACCACTCTTTTGACCAATCAAGAATTCACATACATGCCTCATAGACCTCATTTCATAACATCTTAGAGCCTGAATCATCACACAACTTAGATTTCACAAAATCACCATAGAACTTCCTCTCTTCGAATCTCATTACACAGGCCTCAAAATTCAAATATTTTTTCACCAATCAACTCAAAATCATCCATAGATCACAAAGCACCACTCCCATGGCCTGAAAGCTCCCTAAACCAAAACACGATTTCTGCAAAACCAGAACCATACACTTCAAAATAGCCATCACAAGCTTGCTCTAAGCTCCTCATCATCATCAGGGAGCTCCTTGTGAGTGATTTGAACCAGGAAAGAGGCCAGAAAGCTCAGGAATTGAAAGCTTCATCTCAGGTAACCATGAAGAACAGTTTTTCCAGAAATCTTATTTTAAGTTCTTAAATGCTTCTACATGATGCACTGATCATCCTGATATGTTTACTTTTGAAAATGGTTAAGAATCAAGCATGTATTGGACTTCTGAAAGTTTTGAATGTTTTTCTGTTTTGCTTCGAATCATGAATTTCTCGAGTGATAAATGTTATTTGATGTTGGATTCATGTTTAGGGATGTTAGGGGATCATTTCTGGAGCTTTAAGAGTTTGATTTAGCCTAAGGAAGAAGTTAGGGTGAATGGCCTGCCGGAGAAGATGACCGGAGCTAGCTCCGGTCACCTGAAAATAATTAGGGTTCTTAATTAGGGTTTGGTTCAGTTTAAATGTGGATCGTCTGATCATGTGTTACCCGTGCGTGTGTGTGGCCCAGATCCCCCCATTAAGCCTTAATCCCCATTTAATTAATTTTAATTAGTTAATTAGGATAATTCTAATCTAAGTGAATCCTGACCCTCCATCTGCGCGCCAGTCAATTCCCTCCTTTTTCATTAAAATCTCAACCACTAGATCAGTTGACTTCCCATTTAATTCCATTTTATTTTCATTTTATTCTATTTCTTTTGCATAATTTATTTAAAATAGCTAAAAACATCACAAAAATATTTCCTTTTTCATTTTTGATCCAAATATTTTTCTCAACCCAAAAATGATTTTTATTTTATTTTTTGCATTAAAAAGTATTTTTAAAATATTTAAATGTTATTTTTAATTAATTAATGGATTTTAATTAATTAAAAATACATTTAGGTTTCTAAAAATCACCAAAAGAATCATGAACCATTCGAATACATCTAGGAACATTATCAAACTCTTCATACAAATTTTGTTTTAGGTTTGATCATAATTTCACAATTTTCTTTGAATTAGGGTTCTTTAAAATCACATTTTCTAACCCTAATTTGAAAATTTCATTTCTGCCTAACCATGAAGAGTTTGAACTTGATTCTTTTTGCATTGTTTCACATATTGCATGTAGTTTCTAAGTTATTTTCCTCATGATTTTATCTTTCATTTTCAATTTGATTTGCATTTTCCCTTAAGAATCACCCAAAAACCTAGCAAACTTAGAAAAATCATAAATTTCAATAGGATTATCTTCTGACCTTCTCCTTTGGGGTATGACCTTGTATGGGATAAGGGTTTGATTAAGCTTGATTTTAATTTCTTATCATGTTGATTGCTTCTGTTTTGGTCATTTGCATATCATACAACCATGAAACCCTAATTTCTCATGTTCATTTGCATTCATCTTTGCATACCATCACCATGTGAACTTGCCATGAAATTTCAAACATTCTTATGACATATTAGACATCTTAGGACATACTTGAACATTTCTTGATTATTTCTTCATTCATTTTCTATGTCTTGCATTCATTTCATTTCATAAACATCCATGTGTTTTCAAACTTCTAAGCATGCTTTCATGACATCTCATCTTTGTATGAACATTCATATGCATATTGTATGACTTTGCATCATCTCATATGCCATTTGCATTGCATAATCACTTCTGACTTTGGTCTTTGCATCTCATTTCAATTCACTTCTTTATGCTTTATGTCTTATGCATCCATACTAACATATTCAGGGACCTTTGGTATGTTTTGGGAGGTGGATTTGCCTTCACTTCCCTCCTCTTCTTATCTCATTCATATGCATATTTACATGTCTTTGAAGTGAAATTTTTCACTTATGTTCCATCTTTCTTACTTTCTTTCCTTCAAGTTACTTATCTTCTTCAGGAAGTAAGTAACTTGCTCTTCTTTCTCCTTCTCTTTTCATCTGCTTCTTCCATTGGTGGCCTTGAAGATCTTTCCTCTTAAGCCTAACAAACCATAGGATATCCAAGCATTATAACTTTTAGGGTTGTGTATAGTCCCCTTTAGTATTTTACCTTTGAGTTTCCTTGAGTCTCGCTTCTCATCTTAATAATCAGAGACTAAACTCTTAAAGTTTTAGGACTTTGAATTAGGGTTATGCCTGCATCCTTCTCTTAGGATGGAGTGAATAACTTTAATCCTAAGTGTTAAACCTTTAATTTGTTTAAACCTCTTAATAAAATCATATTAATAACCACCAAGACTTTATCTTGTAACTTGAGCCTTACATTAGGGTTCTATCTCTTCCTTATGGTTAAGAGGGACTAACCCTAGTGTTTAATGGACAAGTCCCCCTCAAGTTGACTTACAAACCATAAAATCCACTTCTTAATCTCATAATTCAAATCCACTTAATGAAGGCTTGTTATATAATGAATTTAATCCTTAACCATGGATTAAGTTGAGGTATCTTACTCAGCTTAAGTGTTCTCATCTATTATCCTTCTATTAGGATGGTATAATGAGTTTACAAACTGTGATTAGAGATTAACTCGAAAGTGGCGCGGAAAAGAATAGAGTCTCTAACCAGGCATTTTTATCCCGAAGGAACGGGAATGGTAATGATGTACAAACCAGAAGGAAGAAAAGGAAGGACACGGGTCCTACGAACCAAAGAGACTGAGTTCGGGAGTCTGTTACAACCTGGGAAGGTATTAGCAACCAGATCGTCCGCCGTACCCGACGGGATCCACGCTAGCAAAGAAACTGTTTCAGAGGGTGAAAAAATGAAAGCTGCTACAAAAAGAGAGGAACTGGAACTGGATAAAAGAAATGAAAAGGGAACTGAAAAAGAAAACAAAGAGAAATAATGTAGGGAAAATAAAGATTGTGCTCGAACGGGCCCTCCCCCGCTGCCTACGTACCTCACCGGGAAAGTGAGGATCAGAGTCGTCGTAGTTCCCCTAACTAGGGGTGGAAAAGAATTGCTTGTGAATTAAGGCTTGAACTGCCTATGCCAATGCTCAGGTGTTGCAGGCTCGGATGACGAGTGCGTAACCGTCTTGCAAAATGACAAGTAGGAGCAAGTTCGCGGACGGAGCGAAGGAGATGAGAAAAGAATTCCCGAAGGAGAGACGCTTATTGTTGGTTTGTGTTTTTTAGGATTTTTATGAGTGAAGTTTGCATAGGTAAGTGTACCTAAGTCTTACTCATTGGGATGTGTACATATCACATCATCCCGAAATGGAATGCGCAAGAGGCACACCTATCTATGGAGTAAATCCCCAAGTCTAGTCCCACGAGTGAAGGATCAGGCACACTGACCTACTGGAATTTATTAAGTGTTTTTGTGGTTTTTGATTAAGAAGTATTTTTTATGTTTTTCTTTGTGATGTGATCTCTTGCTAAGACCTATCCACCACGAGGGATAACTTACACCTCACCCCCAAACGGAATGCGTGCAAGTATCTCATAGCAAAGTCTCGTGTCACATGAGAAGACTCAACCTTTATTAGAGTGGGTTAAAAAATTAAGTTTGAAGATGAGAAGACAAAGAGCACCAAAAGGATCTCAAAAAGGCGAAAAATCTAAGGGAGCCTAGAATCCTAAATGTTATCATGCCTGGATGAACCTAGGTTAGTGAGGTTTGAAACCTATCCTAATGAAGAAGAAGGAAAGAAAAGAAAAAAAAGAAGAAGAAGAAGAAGAGGAGGAGAAGAAGTAAGGCCTAAGCCCAACAAACACAAGGTTAGCATTAATGAAGAAAGAAAAAAAAGAAGAGATACGAATTGGAGATGTGGGAATCACATCCACACCTCTCACTTACCTAAGCCCCTGAAATGGTTAGCCAAAATCCAACACATGTTCATCAATAAAATTATGGCAATAACATGCTGAAAGTTCATACCAAACAAAATCAAACAATCATACCACACCTAGCACAACCAAGAATTTACGTGTCGAGAACACGGAATCATTCATCAATCAACAGGAAAATCACCCAAACAAACATATTCAATGATCATATAATGATTCATGGAATTTAGAACAAGTATGGGGATCAAACATGCTATTAATAACTTAAAAGTGGCTCACTGCTTCAGTGTTAACCGGTTAACCAATCCGTTAACCGTTTAACCATGCCAAAACCTGCGTAAAACAACAAAATCCAGGTGCGTTAACCGGTTAACCAATCCGTTAACCGGTTAACACTGCTAAAACAGCAGCAAAAACCTGCAGAAACCAGCTCACAAACAGCTTATTCCAAACAATCTCATACCAGTCCAGCAAACATTTGAACATGAAAATAGTGCATCAATTCACATTAAATGGCATCATGAAGCTTATGAACACTAATACATGGATCCGGTCACAAATCAATCAATCAATTCAATCAACACAAACAAATACGCAAACACATGGCAGATCTAAGGCGCAAGCATGCTAATAAGCTAAAACAGAGCTAGATCTGAAATTTACCAACCTACAAAGCTGAGGTATGCTTTGGTAATTGTTGATCGAACTAAAAATGATAGATCTCGCGCAAAGCCTCGAAGATCCGGTGCTAAACTTCACACTTCGTGCAAATTAAATGCAAGAACAAGCTCTTGATGCAGAATTTTGGATCCAAAAGCACTTCTAGATCCCAAACCAGATCTGAATCACCACTAAAACTAGCAAAAAGGATGCAATGAAGCTATGGATGGAGGTCTAGTTCCAAAATCTACACACCTCAAGGCAAGGTTGTGTGATCTTCAAAGGGGAACTTTGAGTGATTTGGAAAAATTGGGAGAAGAAAGTGAGAGAATTGTGAGTGAGAGGAATGAAAATTCAGAAATTGAGAGTGAAAAATGAGGGAGAGGTCCCTTTGGTTTGGAGAGAAAATATTAAAAATGGTTTAGGTTTGGGGCCCAAAAATTAGGCTTGGGATAAAAAATTATGGTTTGGGTAGTGTAATTAGGATGTAGCAATGGGATTAGGCTTGGACAAGAGCCCTAGATCCTTCCTTTAATTTACAATTAATTCAAAAATGAATAAAATCAGAAAAATGAAAAATGGAGCAAATATCACACATGCTGAATTGCTGCTGGAAATTCAAAATTCGTGGCAGTTAACCGGTTAACCAATCCGTTAACCGGTTAACGCCAGTAAATTTTGAATTTCCCTCCTTTTGGTGGGAACCTTCAAGAATAAGCCGGCGCCAACCGTTTTGATCTGATTTTGATCCTCCATCCTTTATAATGCTTTGACCCTGATGTCAACCTTGTAACCTGCCTTGTGAGCCTTGAATTTCCCTGATGATTGATCACATGCCTGGTGATGGAATATGCAATATGCTAAGGACATGTCATGCTGATGAGGATTATGATATGATGATGATGCTAAACAGGAGAGGGCAAATTTGGGGTGTTACAGCTGCCCCTATTCAAGCAACTGTTAATCTAAAAAGGACGGTAGCACGGCTACCTGTAACACGGTGGGAGAACTGACTTTAGTTAAATGTTGCGGATAGCAAGAGTCACCACCGACTTTTATTTTATCCAAAAGGAAAGGGCATAAAAGAACAGGAAAGACCTTAAAAGATTTTTGGGTTCGGGGGGTAGGTTATGTAAAGGGAAGGTGTTAGCACCCTTTACATCCATGGTTATCCATGGGCTCTTAGTTACTTAGCTCACTTTAAAATGTTTTGGGAAGTGTAGTGTGTGATTAAAAATTTTCTTAAGTACTTTATAATGATCCATGTACGGATATATAAAGACTTTGTTTTGAAAATGTGAAGTGTTTTGAAAAATTTCTGGAAAGTGAGCAAGTGCATAAGAGGAACCTACCCTAAGTTAAGTCTTTTCTGTTCTTAAATGTTCTTTCAATGGTAAGACTATCCCTATTATTAAGGAATAGGTAGTCATTACCTTGGATGTGTTAAGGGACAAACGTAGGGTCATCGTATGGTCAATGAAGGCAACTTAAAGGATGTCTTTAGCAATTCGTAGGGACTATCATCATTTATTCGAAGGGACAAGATCATTATTCCGTAGGCAACCTCGAAGGGACTTGATCTTTTAAATTGTAGGGACTTGATGATTTTTATGAAGGGACTTTGCTTAAGACACCCCTATATTCGAGGGACTTGACCATGTTTAAGGCAACTGAGAGGGGTAACTTAGGAAGTGCAAGATGGCGATCAAAGATCGACTTACGTGTGTGAGTGTTTATATTCGGGTATTTATCTTATTTTAATTATCTAAGTTCAATTTAATTACATATAAGTTATACACACCCTAAGGTTACTAACCATATAGTTAAATATTTACAAAGAAAATAAAGACGGAAAAATAAATCTACAAATTATTACAAGGCTTTGGCAGATACATAATAGTCGGATAAGAATAAATTATAAAGCAAGAATAATAGATATAATAAAATAATAATAATAATAATAATAATAATAAAGTAATTATAATAATAATAAAGTTAAAATAAATTAAAGAAATAACAATTAAAATATTTAATTAAAAAGAAAAGGTTTAGGTTAGACAAGTTAGATTTTTTTGAAGTTATTAGAATTGATAAAAAAAAAGGGAATTAAGTTTAGAGAAAAACAATTAAAGATTATTGAGAAAACTTTTAATTATTTACACTATATGATTATTACTATTATAATAAAATACTATTAATATATAAAATATTATTGACAAAAAGTTATTGAGAAATTTTTAGAGAGAAAAAATTAATTTAATATGTACAAAATAATAAAAGAGTTAGTATTTACAAAATAAAGATTTATTGTTATAAATAAGTAATAAAATAAGTTTATAAAAATAATTAGCATTTATTTACAAAAAAAAAAATATAAAGATTATAGAAAAATATTAAATAATTAATTTAGTAGGTTTTCACGCCCTACATTACTAAACCACGCAGTTAATATAGGATCAATGGCAGAAATTTAAATGGCAGAAAAATAAAATGGCAGAAAATAAATGGCAGAAAAATAAAATGGCAGAAAATAAAATCCTAACTATTACAACGCTTTGGGACAATTACAAAATAAACATGGCGAAAAATAAAACTCAAAATATTACAAGGGCGAAGCAATTACAGTGTATGAATAACATAAACATGAGCGAAAATAAGAAATAATAACATGTTTGTTAAGGTTTGTGGAAAGGTTTATGGTTTAAAGGAAATAACACGGTTAAAGTTTATGAGAAAGTTTTAAGGTTTACATGAAAAATTAAGGTTTATGAAAAGTTTGAGGTTTATATATAAAAAAAACTAATTAGTTAATTTTCTAAAAAACATATATAAACAAATATTGATAATAAAAATTTTAAGTTTAATTTTAGGTAAACAAAGAAGTTTTAAAAAAAAACTAGATATAACTATTAATTTAAAACAAAAGAAATAATAACTAATATTATAAATTGATTTATGAAATAAGTAATTATAGTAGGAAAAAAAATTAAGAGGTTAGTTAATTAGGAAATTAGAGAATTAAAGGGACTAGAGAAAATTAGGAAAAAGAATGAAAAACCCATGTTTCTTTGTCAAAATGCCCTCAAAATTACCAGTCTTGTCTTCTTGACACTAAAAGGCGCGCACATGTGAATGTACCTGAAAAATAGTTATTATATAATAAACTTGTTTCTTTGTCAAAATGCCCTTAAAATTACCAGCTTTGCCTTCTTGACACTAAGACACGCGCGCACATGTGAATGTACCTGAAAAATAGTTATTATATAATAAAACAAAACGTATATAAAAAAAATGGTTGAGGCAAAATCGTCAAGGCTTAGGAAAAAAATCAGGGTAGTTAGTTATGAAAAAAAATGTGCAGATCTAAATATATGTGTATGAATAACATAAAAATGATATGAATTCAAAAAGAAACAAAGATGTTGCTAACGCAAAATTGCGATCATCGCAACTATATCGGATCAACACAAATGTCACGCATCATACACCCAGATGTGAAAATAGCGTATCGACACGATCCGATCTGAATAATCTAAAATATATATATATATATATATATATATATATATATATATATATATATATATATATAAACTCGTATTAAGAACATAATAATAAAAAAGGTGTCACAAAATAAATTTATATATAAACCATAACATGGTTTATCACCAAAAAAACATATACACGTTAACATATACATATGTTTGAGACATGTGTGTTAGGAAGAACATGATGATAGAACCAATGATAAACAAACAGACCATATACAGTACAAAGAATAAAAGGAGGTTTTTTTTCCTCCTTGAGGCAAGAATTTTTCCGTATTGTGGTTGAGAGAGGAGTGATAAAAAATGAGAAAATGAGAGAGCTCTTATGTGTAAAACAACATGTATTTATAGATTAAGAAAATTAGGTTAAAAAATTTAAAAGGAAATAAAATTAGTCTTAATCCCTATTGATTAAAAAATATTTGAAGAAAAGAAATGTTTTTGGTATTTATTATGATTTTTTTTGAAATTTTTTTCATAAAATAATGATTTTAATGAAAAAATCATATTTTTAAAAATGCATTAAATGCAAATACGAAAATTAAAAATTAAATAATTAAAAAATGCTATTTTTGTGATTTTTTCATAAAAAATAAAAATAGGAAAAGTTATTAGTAAAGGAAAAAATTAAAAAAAAATTAAAAAGAGCGGAAGGTGGGATTTGAACTCACAACCTCTCACAATTATATCCCTTATACTCATCTTTCTACCAATTGTGCTATTTTATTTATTCGAAATAAAAAAGCACCAGAAAGCATATGAAGCGGGTCAAAATTTGGGGTACGACAAGTGTAAGGAAACCTTGTGAATCAATTTGTCTCAAATATGTGAGGGCAAATTTTGGGGTACAACAGCTGCCCCTGTTCAATTTTCTGAAACCTGAGGGGTTAGATTGGTATATTTGCCAGTCGTGACCTGGAAGGTTGAAGGGGATTGAACACAAAAGCCCAAAAATTTGCACTCACCGGTGCGTAGAGTGATACTGATGACTTGTTGTATATGCTTTGAGTGGGCTTAAAGATGCCACTTGGAGAAAAATTCTTCAAATATATCTCTTGGAGGATAAAGCAGTCCAAAATATGAAGATATAATGATAGCTTTTAGGAGTATAAACAACGTCCTGAGGTAATGATATGCTTTCAGAAGGATAAACAACGTTCTGAGGAAATGATATAACCTTTGGGAAGATAAACAACGGCCCAAAGTAATGATATGCTTTCAGGAGGATAAACAACGTCCTGAGGGAATGGTAACCTTTGGGAAGATAAACAACGGCCCAAGGTCATGATATGCTTTCAGGAGGATAAACAACGTCCTGAGGGAATGGTATTCTTTCAGGAGGATAAACAACGTCCTGAGGGAATGGTAATATGCTTTCAGGAGGATAAAGCAGTCCTGAGGGAATGATAATATGCTTTCAGGAGGATAAAGCAGTCCTGAGGTAGTGACATAACCTTTGGGAAGATAAATAACGACCCAAGGTAATGATATGCTTTCAGGAGGATAAAGCAGTCCTGAAGTAGTGATGATATGCTTTCAGGAGGATAAAGCAGTCCTGAGGAAGTGGTAACCTTTGGGAAGATAAACAACGGCCCAAGGAGATAATATGCTTTCAGGAGGATAACAACGTCCCGAGGGAATGATAAGCTTTCAGGAGGATGAAGCAGTCCTGATATGAATGTAGCTTTCAGGAGGATGAAGCAATCCTGAGGTGATGATGATAGCTTTCAGGAGGGTGATGCAATCCTGATACAGTGATAAGCTTTCAGGAGGATGAAGCAATCCTGAGGTAAGAGAAGCTGTCAGGAGGATAAAGCGGTCCTGAGGTAACAATATGATTTCAGGAGGATAAAGCAATCCTGAGGTACAAGAAGCTGTCAGGAGGATAAAGCAGTCCTGAGGTAATAATAAGCTTTCAGGAGGATGAAGCAATCCTGAGGTATTGATGAGCTATCATGAGGATGAAGCAATCCTGGTGTAGTAATATGTTCCCAAGAGGATGAAGCAGTCTTGAGAGGTGATAAGTTTTCAGGAGGATAAAGCAGTCCTGATAGTCATAAGTATTGTTTGCTGGATAAATAACCTGAAACAAGGTAGCATTTGTACAATAATATTAGTTTATGTACTATGTATGCATGTATGATATGGTGCACTTAAGTAATATATTATGTATCTATGGATATGTATGTTATGGTATGATGTAAATGATGTATGTATGATATGATGCTGCCGGAAGCGTCTGGATATCTTCGTATAACAACTGCTGGCCAGGGAAAATAAATCTCGATTCGTTGTTGAAGGATATGAGGAACTCGTTCCCGTCTTGTTTGATAAGAAGGTATATATAATCTCCTGTCTGCTGGGGATAACAAGGTATATATAACCTCCCGTCTGCTGGGGATAGTAAGGTATAGATAACCTCCCGTATGCTGGGGATAGTGGAGTAGATATAACACCCGTCTTCGTTCGTCGTACCCTTATTGGAAAGTAATTTCCCGTATATCCGTATGAGGATAAAAGAGATGGATATAAATTCCAGGGGAGATGAGACTTTATGAAGATGGATTCGTCCTACTGAGGGATTTGTGACTATCTTGTAGAGATGAACCGGCGAAGCTTCGTTGAAATCCTTCCCTTGTTCGTCCTTAGTAAATACTATTACTGCATTTTCATGCATTTCTGGTAAACATTAATCATATTAAAAGCATACATGCATTTCTGGTAAACATCAATCATATTCAAAAGCATACATACATTCAAACACAACCAATGGACGTTTCGCTTATGTAAATAGGGTAAAAGTAAATCTGGATTCAAAAATGGAATTTTATTTATATCAAAGAGTGACCCATACACGGGTAAATTTGTACAAGGAGACATAAACCCTAGTAAGAGGATTTTGTCATAAAGTTTTTACAAAACAAAGAGAATCAGCTATGTGGGAAATAATCCTATTGAGTTTCAATTCTACTATTGCCATTATCTTCAAGTATCTCATCTTCTGCTGTTGAGACGGAAACGATTGGATTGAGCTTTATCTGTTCGAACTTGAATGAGTAGTACAACTGGTTGCAGTTTCATGGGTGATCCAAACGAGACATAGTCATACGCTTTAATCCCTAACTTTTGCCTGGATTGCCCTTTCAGGTTTTCAATCCACCGGGATACCCTTTTTTGCCCAAGCCGCCTTTTCAGGTTTTCGACTTGCCGGGTGTACATCTTTTTATATATATCCCTAATTTTTGCCCAAACCCTTTTGGTTTGCCGGCATGCCCTTATTTTTGCCTAGGCCTGTCAACCTAGCGGGTCTCTTTTTATGCGTAGTATTTTTTAACTATGTCTGCGTTTACAGGTTGTGGGAAGTCTTCACCATCCATTGTAGTCAGTATCATGGCACCTCCTGAGAACACTGTCTTGACTACGAATGGTCCTTCATATGTTGGAGTCCACTTGCCCCTAGGATCACCCTGTGGTAATATGATACGCTTGATTACCAAGTCACCAGCCTGATATACCTTTGGCTTAACCTTCTTGTTAAAAGCTTTGATCATTCGTTTTTGGTACATCTGGCCATGACAAACTGCTGCTAACCTTTTCTCATCAATCAAATTTATCTGGTCAAGTCGAGTCTGAATCCATTCATCTTCATCCAAGCCTGCATCCTTCATAATTCTTAAGGAGGGAATCTGAACTTCAATGGGCAGAACTGCTTCCATACCATAGACTAAGGAGAATGGGGTTGCCCCTGTTGAAGTACGTATTGTGGTACGATAACCATGAAGAGCAAATGGTAACATCTCATGCCAATCCTTATAAGTAACAGTCATCTTCTGTACAATCTTCTTGATATTCTTATTAGCAGCTTCAACTGCCCCATTCATCTTTGGACGATACGGAGAAGAGTTGTGATGCTTAATCTTGAACTGCGTGCAGAGATCAGTAATCATAGTGTTGTTCAGATTAGAACCATTGTCAGTGATAATCCTCTCAGGGATGCCATACCTACATATGAGATTATTCTTAATGAACCGAGCCACAACATTCTTAGTAACAGATGCAAATGAAGCTGCCTCCACCCACTTCGTGAAATAATCAATAGCAACCAGGATGAAACGATGCCCATTAGAAGCAGTAGGCTTGATCTCACCAATCATATCAATGCCCCACATGGCAAAGGGCCAAGGAGCAGTCAACACATTCAATGGTGATGGAGGTACATGGACTTTATCAGCATAAATTTGACACTTGTGACATGTTTTGGAGTGTTGATAACAATCAGCTTCCATGGTAGACCAATAGTAACCTGCCCTCAATATCTTCTTTGCCATAGTATGGCCACTAGAATGAGTGCCAAAGATCCCATCATGCATATCTTCCATAATCTCAGTTGCTTCTTTCTTATCCACACAACGAAGCAAAGTTGAATCATGATTGCGCTTGTACAGAATGCCATTACTCAAAAAGAACTTAGCAGAGAACCTTCTCAGAAACTTCCTATCTTTGACAGATGTCCCTTCAGGGAATTCCTGAGCTTCAAGATATCTTTTCACTTCATAGAACCAAGGCTTTTCCTCTGCCCCTTCAGTGTTAATCTCATTGCAGTATGCAGGCTTTTCAAATCTATCAATAGTAATCTTAGGAGCTTCATCATCCCAACTGATCTCAAACATAGATGCCATGGTGGCTAATGCATCTGCCAACTGATTTTCTCTTCGTGGAATGTGTCCAAAGGTAATCTCTTTAAAATGTGGGATCAAAGACAAAACATGCTCTCTGTAAGGAATGAGATTATCATGCTTGGTATCCCAATCTCCTTTAATCTGACTTACTACCAGGGCTGAATCTCCATACACATCAAGGAACTGAATCTTCATATCAATAGCAGCTTTAATACCCAGGATACATGCCTCATACTCAGCCATGTTGTTGGTACAATAGAAACAAAGTCTGGCAGTAATCGGGGTATGACAACCTTCAGGGGAGCTAATCACAACACCAACACCATTACCAAGTGCATTAGAGGCACCATCAAAAACCATAGTCCATCGGGATCCTTGTTCAGGTCCGTCATATTGTCCAGGTTCTTTGGTAATAATCATAATGTCTTCATCGGGGAACTCAAAACTCATTGACTGATAATCATCCACAGCTTGATGAGCCAAATGATCAGCAACAACACTTCCCTTGATGGCCTTCTGAGTAGTATACTGTATGTCATATTCTGTCAAGATCATTTGCCATCTTGCAATTCTTCCGGAGAGAGCAGGTTTCTCAAATATGTACTTGATTGGATCCATCTTTGAAATCAACAAGGTAGTATGGGTCAACATATACTGTCTTAGTCGGCGAGCGGCCCATGCCAAAGCGCAGCAAGTTTTCTCGAGCAGTGAGTATCTTGTTTCACAGTCGGTAAACTTTTTGCTAAGGTAGTATATTGCCTGCTCTTTTCGACCAGACTCGTCATGTTGCCCCAACACACACCCCATTGAGTTGTCTAACACTGTTAAGTACATAATCAAGGGTCTTCCATCAACTGGTGGCATCAAAATTGGAGGTTCTAGCAGGTATCTCTTGATTTCATCAAAGGCAGTCTAGCACTCATCATTCCATTCCATCACCTGATCTTTCTTCAACAACTTGAAGATTGGCTCACAGATGGTAGTTAACTGGGAAATAAATCTTGCAATGTAGTTCAATCGTCCCAAGAAACCTCTAACCTCCTTCTCAGTACGGGGAGCTGGCATCTCTCGTATAGCTTTCACTTTTGCAGGATCCACTTCAATACCTTTTCCACTGACAATGAAACCCAGGAGTTTACCAGATCTAACTCCAAAAGTACACTTGTTTGGGTTCAACCTCAACTTGTATTTTTTCAACCTCTCAAACAACTTGTGCAGATGATCAAGATGTTGCTCTTCATTCTGAGACCTGACTATCATATCATCTACATACACCTCTATCTCATGATGAATCATATCATGAAACAAAGCCACCATAGCACGCTGATATGTTGCCCCTGCATTCTTCAAACCAAATGGCATCACCTTATAGCAAAAGGTGCCCCACTGTGTCACAAATGTTGTCTTCTCCATATCTTTAGGTGCCATCTTGATTTGATTGTAACCAGAGAAACCATCCATAAAAGAGAATACCTTATGCTGAGCAGTGTTATCTACCAGAATATCAATATGAGGAAGTGGAAAGTCATCTTTGGGGCTAGCCTTGTTCAAATCTCTGTAGTCCACACACATACGTACCTTACCATCTTTCTTAGGAACTGGTACCACATTTGCAACCCACTGAGGATAAGAAGTCACCGCTAGGAACCCTGCATTGAACTGTTTCATTACCTCTGCTTTGATCTTTTCTGACATTTCAGGACGCATACGACGAACCTTCTGCTTCTTTGGACGACAATCTTCTTTCACTGGCAAACGGTGAACCACAATGTCTGTATCCAACCCTGGCATATCTTCATAAGACCAAGCAAAG
Organism: Lathyrus aphaca; assembly: GCA_963966055.1. NCBI lineage: Eukaryota > Viridiplantae > Streptophyta > Magnoliopsida > Fabales > Fabaceae > Lathyrus > Lathyrus aphaca. Next base: position 254,939,748 of record OZ014524.1, on the reverse strand, counting down.
ATCTCCACATAGTCGCGTAACATCTGAATCAATCTGCTCTTGACACTGTCCTCTAAATCAGCCCCTATCTTGACCTCTTTTCTGTTTTCTTCAGTTCCCAGATTCACAACTTCGACTGGCTCTTCATGTGGCTGTATAGCTTTCTCTTCTTGTTGTAACAACCTAGCAAGCTCTACAGGAATTTCACAATCGTCCTCATTTCCGTCTTCAGTTTGATAGATCGGATTCACGAAATTATAATTGGCAATAGTAGAACTGTTATCAACAGGATCCAGAGTGGATGAGGATCTGCATTTTAGTGATGTGGGTGTGTGTAAGAACACATAGCTGATAAAACAAAATAAAAGAAAAGAAAGACAAGGAACACAATATTTACGAAAACGAAACGTCCACTGATTTTATTGAATGAAGTATGCAAATGAAATGACAGCCCGTAACAAGCACACCATTGTGCCCCGGGTAAGGCACATGGCTTGAAAGTTTTATTGTTCAAGAAATTACAAATTTAAAATAGCAACAACACAGTACTAGTATTTACTCCTGACTAAAGGAGATAGGGATAACATCTTCAGCTTTCCAATTATTGAGTCCAGCACCCACAGTAGGAAAAATCCAAGCATCCAAGTTGTAGTCTTCATCATAGTCTCCCACAGCATTGATCTGATCTTTCGCAACCCCTTGATTTGTGATACGAACAGCACGAGCACGACGAACAGCCTTCTGGGACTCTGCAGTGAAACCCAAACCAAACTTGTCAGATTTGTATGGAATATCCGGAAGCTGACCCCAAATAGTACAACCACCTTCATCCACCACAGCTCTAGCATCATTGAGGGAGGCCATTGCCATTGTTGGAGGTTTTCTGGTGACTACAGGAACTTTCTTCACGACAGGAGGAGCTACATAATCATTAACAACCCAGGGAACCACTTCAAATGTCTGACACGGAGTTTCAATGTATTCACCTTCCATTTCCAGATACTTGAAAGTGTTTACATGGCTGACAAAGTATTCTTCTTCTCCATAGACAGTAACAACCTTTCCATTCACCGGATATCTCAACTTTTGGTGTAATGTAGAGGTTACAACACCTGCCCCATGGATCCAAGGACGACCAAGCAGACAAGAGTACGAAGGACGAATATCCATCACATAAAATGTAGCAGTAAACACCTGGGAGCCAACTTTGATTGGAAGATCAATTTCCCCATGTACTACTCTTCTAGAACCATCAAAAGCCTTTACCACAATATTACTGGGCTTCAGCACAGCATCTTCAGGACTCAGCTTGTTCAGGACTTCCTTAGGCAACACATTTAGAGATGAACCATTGTCTATCAGCACATGTGACAGGGTAGTGCCCCTGCATTCAATTGAAATATGCAAGGCCCTGTTATGATCCCTCTTGGCAGGGGTCAAATCAGCATCAGAAAATCCTAACCCATTATCATAGGTCAGGTGGGCAACACAATTCTCAAACTGGTCAACAGAAATGGCATTGGGCACATGAGCAGTCTTCAGAAACTTGATCAAGGACTTGGCATGAGCCTGAGAGCATAACAACAAGGACAACATAGAAATCTTTGAGGGAGTATGCCCCAATTGATCAACAATGTCATAATCACTCTTGCGAATGATTTTCAATACTTCTTCCATTTGCTTAGAGAGATCATCAGCAGCTGGCACATCAGTAGATACAGGCTCAATAACAGGACCTTTGCCCCGAGCATCAGTGGTGGAAGTAGCAGCAGGAGTAACTGCAGTTTTAGAAGCAACTGGAGGAGAGAAAACTCTTCCACTACGAGTGATCTTGCTAGATCCAGCAATATTATCAATGTCAACAGGCACATCAGCTAGAGGCTCCTGCTTAACACCATGGATGTAAACATCAGACCCATAGTGCCAAGGCACAGCTTTGTCAGACGTATACGGGATAGGACCAGGAGTAGTAATGACCACAGGAGCTACTCTGGCTTCAGCAACAACTTTCACGGGACCTTCAGCAGTAATTTTGATTGGACCCTGATGAGTGATTTTAATGGGACCCTTTGAAGTGATTCTTATTGGTACTTTGTCAACCATGTCAACCTCTTCAGTCTTCTTACCTTGAGTCAGATGATCCACCATACTTTCTACAGACGACGGAGTCCTCTCAAACACTATAGTATACTTATCCAAGAGACGTTGAATTCCACCTCTCAATATGAAGCAACTATCTGGCTTATAGGTACAATACAAACAATCTTCACGACAACCTGGAAAGATCCCAGCTTGTACTAACCTCTTTTTGATAACAGACAATGGTGTGTTCAACTCCATTACTGAATAGACATGCAGGTCTTCATCAATGGCATTGACAGTCTTCTCGTGATTTGGCATTGGTGCTGTAATCACATTTGGAGTACCTGGAGGATCAAACTCAATTTCTCCAGCATCAATCATATCTTGAATTTTGTTCTTCAAGATCCAGCAGTTATTAGTATCATGTCCCTGACAGTTTGAATGATATGCACATCGTGCATTGGGATTGTACCTGGGTGAAGTAACATTAGGATTCTGAGGAGCCTCCTTCAAAGTAATGAGTTCAGCTTTCAACAAATGTTGCAATGCCTGAGCCAGTGACATGTTGATCTTCGTGAACTGTCTTCTAGCCCTCTGTTGGTTGTCCTGAGGCTGCTCTGTTGTTGCAGGAGTTGGATTTGAAATATGCACTGCACTAACAGACTGATGCCTTCTATTACGGATAGGCTGACCATAAACAGCATTGGATTCCTTCTTCCCAGTGGGAGGCTTCTTTGCAGCACCTGATGAAGAAGTAACCACATGGATCTTGCCATTCTTTATACCATTCTCTACTCGCTCTCCTGTCATGATCAACTTAGTGAAGCCAGATGATGAGCTTCCAATGAGATGACTGTAAAACGGACCATTCAGCGTACACATGAACATATCCACCAATTCCCTGTCAGTCAAAGGGGGTTGAACTCTTCCAGCTAAATCTCTCCACTTCTGAGCATACTCTTTAAAACTTTCTTTGGCACCCATAGACATGCTCTGAAGCTGCATGCGAGTGGGGGCTAAGTCAGCATTGTATTGGTACTGCTTATAGAAAGCTTCAGCAAGATCATTCCAATCCCTGATGTTGACACTCTCCAACTGATAATACCACTCCAACTGAGCTCCAGATAAGCTCTCTTGAAAAAAATGGATCCACAATTTCTTATCAGCAGTGTGAGGTTGAATTCTTCTGACATAAGACCTCAGATGTAGCTTGGGACAAGAGACCCCATCATAGACAACAAAAGTAGGAACCTTGAAACCCACAGGTATGACTACCCCAGATATCAAACTCAAATCCTCAAAATCCAGCCCAGATGATTTCTGCAATTCCATAGCATCCATCCTATCCACCAGCATCTTGAATTTGTCTTCATTAGGCTCATGGTAGTAGTTAGCCTCAGAATCAGAGTCCCCCATAGTGTTGTGGAGACTGCCTCCCTCTTTTTCAGATTCCTCAGATTCATAGTCTTCAGCTGGTTCTTTGGTCTTGGCAAGACCTTTGAACCTTCTTCCCATGTTGATCAAACCATCTGACCTTCTAGTCTTCTTAGTCTTCTTGGCCAGCAGTGCCTTCAATTCATCCTGCCCCTTGGATAGGTTCAGGATCAGCTCTTGGAACTGTGCATTTTGTGCCTGGAGATCCTTAACTGATTGTTCAAGAGCCATTGCTGAAATAAACAGCAAGAAGATGAGAAACCTGTACACAATTATAAACCTGTGATGCAATGAAATGGTATGTGAATGTATATGCAATGTTTTCAAGGACCACAAGATTTAAATTTGCTTAAACAAATAAGAAGGTAAACTTTTATTAGTAATAACTTTGTTTTGACTTTTAGGCTTACAAAAAATGAAATGAAATAAGTACAAAAGATGGGGTTTTAAGTCTCCCATGGACGTTTCCTCTTTGTGTTGAGGTATGAGTTGAGGTTTCGTTCCTCGTGAAGTTGCTTTGTTAGTTCCTGGATTCTTTCTTGGCTTGCTTTGTAATGAGCCTCGAAAGTATCCCTTTTCTCCTTCAATTGGATCCATGATCTCTGCAAGTCTTCCATATCAGTAGGCATGTCTGGGTGAAGGATGGTATAAGTAGTGTCTCCTTCAGCAACAGGTTCCATGGTAACTGGCAGGATAGCAGGATATGGCATCATGAGAGTCTGAGCACGAGATCGCACCCATCTGAGATAAGCTTCCATAGGAATAGTGTACTTAGGCTCCAGTGTCTTGCTGTCAATCCTGTTCACTTTTCCCCAAGCTCGTATGAATCTCTGACGGTAACCTTGAAGATCGTTGTCGTAATCAAACACAATGCCCTGAATCAACATGTCATGTGGACCATCACTCCGGGCGTAACCAAACTGTCGTAAAGCTAGAGAGGGGTTATAGGTAATGCCTCCTCTTATGCCTAGAAGTGGCACATTAGGAAACTCCCCACAACGGTCAATGATGGTGACATTCTCCATAGATCTGGAGCACCAATGAATATCTGAGTGCGAGAGTGACATGATTCTCTTGGACCATCTGAACCCTTGCTCATTCTTCATTACTGAGCGAGGAAGGTGAGAAATAAACCACCTAGAAAGTAAAGGTATGCAGCACATCAAAGTTCCTCTTGTCCTTGTAGTACGGGTGTGAAGAGAATGTAGGATGTCTCCAAGCAATGTAGGCACTGGATTGTGACTCAGGAAAATATTGATGGCATGAACATCTATGAACTGATCTGGATTGGGGAACAATACTAAGCCATATATCATCAAGGCTAAGATCTCCTCAAAAGCATCATGACTCATGGCCTTCAAGAACATTTGAGCCTTCTCTATCAACACCCTGGCTAGAACACCCTTGACACCACTTCTCGTTTCTAGAACAATATCAGACTTCTTCAGATGTAGAGCTGCAGCAATAACCTCAGGTTTAAGCTCTTTTTCCAAGCCTGTGAATGGTTTCTGATCAAGAACAGGTATGCCCAGAAGTTTAGAGAACTCTTCCATGGTTGGAACCAGCTGATAGTCGGGGAATGTGAAGCAATGGTGCTTAGGATCAAAGAACTGAAACAGGACACTCATCATGTCTTCATTGAACCCTGAAGTGACTAGGTCCAATAGGTGACCATGTCTCTTGATGAACTGGGAGTGATCAGACACTTGAGAAACCAACTCTTTAAGCTTGGGAGGTATCCCTACAAAGTTGATCCTGATGGTGTTTCTACGAGCAGAAGCCATGACCTGCAACAAAGAACAAAGATAAATCCCTTGGTCCTTGAAATGGTTAGGGAAAATGATATGCTTATGATGCATGATGATGTCATGATGTTATGCTCGATCACAAACATGTGGCACACACAAGCAAGTCACACAATAGCCCTAGGTTTAAAGGCTTGCATGAGGTTCAAAGGTAAGTACCCTCCCCTGAAGTTAGTTGGTTCATCCTGTCCTACAAAAGTAACCAGGTTCTAAGGGATCTCAATATCATTGATCCTTCACAAGGGTGGTTGATCAGAAGGCAACTTACTTGCCAACCAAAACCCTCCAAGTTTAAGATCTCAATGAGTGTAGTATCGAGTGTCAACCAACTTCAGCCTGCACCAAAGCCGGCTACCTCACTACTTTCTAAAGGCCAAGATGGGATAACTAGGGTTCTAAAAGTTAGTTAGTGCATTGACAACATATGGCAGCCTCATATTATCCTCAACTTGACTCAAGGAACATAAGCACCAACCAAGAAGTCACACTAACTATGGCCACCAGATCAACCATATCGGTATACGCCGTACAGTTTCCTTGGTCTATTGCCATATACCTAAGGTACACTAGATCCGGGTTAGGATCTTTCACACATAAGAGCACCCTACAAATAATATAAAGCAAACAAAGCAAACAAGTTTAAAATGATCTTAATTCCTAAGGGTACCCCTCTTAAATTTAAGTCCCCAGTAGAGTCGCCAGTTCTGTAACACGGTGGGAGAACTGACTTTAGTTAAATGTTGCGGATAGCAAGAGTCGCCACCGACTTTTATTTTATCCAAAAGGAAAGGGCATAAAAGAACAGGAAAGACCTTAAAAGATTTTTGGGTTCGGGGGGTAGGTTATGTAAAGGGAAGGTGTTAGCACCCTTTACATCCATGGTTATCCATGGGCTCTTAGTTACTTAGCTCACTTTAAAATGTTTTGGGAAGTGTAGTGTGTGATTAAAAATTTTCTTAAGTACTTTATAATGATCCATGTACGGATATATATAAAGACTTTGTTTTGAAAATGTGAAGTGTTTTGAAAAATTTCTGGAAAGTGAGCAAGTGCATAAGAGGAACCTACCCTAAGTTAAGTCTTTTCTGTTCTTAAATGTTCTTTCAATGGTAAGACTATCCCTATTATTAAGGAATAGGTAGTCATTACCTTGGATGTGTTAAGGGGCAAACGTAGGGTCATCGTATGGTCAATGAAGGCAACTTAAAGGATGTCTTTCGCAATTCGTAGGGACTATCATCATTTATTCGAAGGGACAAGATCATTATTCCGTAGGCAACCTCGAAGGGACTTGATCTTTTAAATTGTAGGGACTTGATGATTTTTATGAAGGGACTTTGCTTAAGACACCCCTATATTCGAGGGACTTGACCATGTTTAAGGCAACTGAGAGGGGTAAATTAGGAAGTGCAAGATGGCGATCAAAGATCGACTTACGTGTGTGAGTGTTTATATTCGGGTATTTATCTTATTTTAATTATCTAAGTTCAATTTAATTACATATAAGTTATACACACCCTAAGGTTACTAACCATATAGTTAAATATTTACAAAGAAAATAAAGACGGAAAAATAAATCTACAAATTATTACAAGGCTTTGGCAGATACATAATAGTCGGATAAGAATAAATTATAAAGCAAGAATAATAGATATAATAAAATAATAATAATAATAATAAAGTAATTATAATAATAATAAAGTTAAAATAAATTAAAGAAATAACAATTAAAATATTTAATTAAAAAGAAAAGGTTTAGGTTAGACAAGTTAGATTTTTTTGAAGTTATTAGAATTGATAAAAAAAAAGGGAATTAAGTTTAGAGAAAAACAATTAAAGATTATTGAGAAAACTTTTAATTATTTACACTATATGATTATTACTATTATAATAAAATACTATTAATATATAAAATATTATTGACAAAAAGTTATTGAGAAATTTTTAGAGAGAAAAAATTAATTTAATATGTACAAAATAATAAAAGAGTTAGTATTTACAAAATAAAGATTTATTGTTATAAATAAGTAATAAAATAAGTTTATAAAAATAATTAGCATTTATTTACAAAAAAAAAAAATATAAAGATTATAGAAAAATATTAAATAATTAATTTAGTAGGTTTTCACGCCCTACATTACTAAACCACGCAGTTAATATAGGATCAATGGCAGAAATTTAAATGGCAGAAAAATAAAATGGCAGAAAATAAATGGCAGAAAAATAAAATGGCAGAAAATAAAATCCTAACTATTACAACGCTTTGGGACAATTACATAATAAACATGGCGAAAAATAAAACTGAAAATATTACAAGTTAAAACTCAAAATATTACAAGGGCGAAGCAATTACAGTGTATGAATAACATAAACATGAGCGAAAATAAGAAATAATAACATGTTTGTTAAGGTTTGTGGAAAGGTTTATGGTTTAAAGGAAATAACACGGTTAAAGTTTATGAGAAAGTTTTAAGGTTTACATGAAAAATTAAGGTTTATGAAAAGTTTGAGGTTTATATATAAAAAAAACTAATTAGTTAATTTTCTAAAAAACATATATAAACAAATATTGATAATAAAAATTTTAAGTTTAATTTTAGGTAAACAAAGAAGTTTAAAAAAAAAACTAGATATAACTATTAATTTAAAACAAAAGAAATAATAACTAATATTATAAATTGATTTATGAAATAAGTAATTATAGTAGGAAAAAAAATTAAGAGGTTAGTTAATTAGGAAATTAGAGAATTAAAGGGACTAGAGAAAATTAGGAAAAAGAATGAAAAACCCATGTTTCTTTGTCAAAATGCCCTCAAAATTACCAGTCTTGTCTTCTTGACACTAAAAGGCGCGCACATGTGAATGTACCTGAAAAATAGTTATTATATAATAAACTTGTTTCTTTGTCAAAATGCCCTTAAAATTACCAGCTTTGCCTTCTTGTCACTAAGACACGCGCGCACATGTGAATGTACCTGAAAAATAGTTATTATATAATAAAACAAAACGTATATAAAAAAAATGGTTGAGGCAAAATCGTCAAGGCTTAGGAAAAAAATCAGGGTAGTTAGTTATGAAAAAAAATGTGCAGATCTAAATATATGTGTATGAATAACATAAAAATGATATGAATTCAAAAAGAAACAAAGATGTTGCTAACGCAAAATTGCGATCATCGCAACTATATCGGATCAACACAAATGTCACGCATCATACACCCAGATGTGAAAATAGCGTATCGACACGATCCGATCTGAATAATCTAAAATATATATATATATATATATATATATATATATATATATATATATATATATATATATATAAACTCGTATTAAGAACATAATAATAAAAAAGGTGTCACAAAATAAATTTATATATAAACCATAACATGGTTTATCACCAAAAAAACATATACACGTTAACATATACATATGTTTGAGACATGTGTGTTAGGAAGAACATGATGATAGAACCAATGATAAACAAACAGACCATATACAGTACAAAGAATAAAAGGAGGTTTTTTTTTCTCCTTGAGGCAAGAATTTTTCCGTATTGTGGTTGAGAGAGGAGTGATAAAAAATGAGAAAATGAGAGAGCTCTTATGTGTAAAACAACATGTATTTATAGATTAAGAAAATTAAGTTAAAAAATTTAAAAGGAAATAAAATTAGTCTTAATCCCTATTGATTAAAAAATATTTGAAGAAAAGAAATGTTTTTGGTATTTATTATGATTTTTTTTGAAATTTTTTTCATAAAATAATGATTTTAATGAAAAAATCATATTTTTAAAAATGCATTAAATGCAAATACGAAAATTAAAAATTAAATAATTAAAAAATGCTATTTTTGTGATTTTTTCATAAAAAATAAAATTGGAAAAGTTATTAGTAAAGGAAAAAATTAAAAAAAAATTAAAAAGAGCGGAAGGTGGGATTTGAACTCACAACCTCTCACAATTATATCCCTTATACTCATCTTTCTACCAATTGTGCTATTTTATTTATTCGAAATAAAAAAGCACCAGAAAGCATATGAAGCGGGTCAAAATTTGGGGTACGACAAGTGTAAGGAAACCTTGTGAATCAATTTGTCTCAAATATGTGAGGGCAAATTTTGGGGTACAACACTACCGACCATTCAAGATAAATTGTGGTTGAATACCAAGAAGACCTGAAATTTGCACTCTGATGGAGAATGCAAGAACTGGGAAATAAACCCAACCAAATGACGCTTTGGTGATTGAAGTGGAGAGAAAGCGGACGAGCTCCTTCCAAGTTGAAACGTTATCTGGAATAAGAATACTTTGACAGACGAGTCTTCTTCGAACAATCCTGTTACGCCAGGAACTGGACATACGAGTCCTCATACACTTTGCAAAACATATGACTTGAGACAGAAGAATCTCCTTCGGATAAACCTATTACTCTAGGACCGGTGATGCACCTAAGTCTAGGGGATAGACATGCGTAATCAAGGTAGACGAACCCTCTTCATATATTATCCGCGGATATATGGTATGAGACAGACGAACCTTCTTCGAGCAAATCTGTTACGCCAGGTGCAACATTAATAAGTGGTGCTTGAGACAAACGAGCCTCCTTCGGATAATCCTGTTACGCCAGGACCGGTAGCCATTTTGACATTTATTCCCACAATCAGGATTTCAAACCTCTTCAATACAAACGAGTATTGGATGATCATCAAGAGAAACACAGACGAGTGCCATAAGTCAATGATACAGACGAATATCAAACGATGATCTAAGAAACATAGAAGAGCGCTTCAGGCGATGATACAGACGAATATCAGCCACTGGTATAGATGAATACCAAGAATCCAACACAGACGAGCATTTGGAGTAGCAATACAGACGAGTACCAGTGTAATTGTCAAATCAACACATGTGGATATAAGCCAACACAGACGAGTGCGAGAGATGATACAGATGAGTATCCAAACAATGCAGACGAGCTTCAAATAGATAACAAACACAGACGAGTGCTGGGGAATGCAGATGAGCAACCACAAAAATTATATACCAAACACAGACGAGTGCTGGAAAGTGCAGACGAGCAACGACAAATCTCAAACACAGACGAGTGTTGGAAAGTGCAGACGAGCAATAGCAAATCTCAAACACAGACGAGTGTTGGAAAGTGCAGACGAGCAATATCACATATCAAACACAGACGAGTGTAGGGAAGTGCAGACGAGCAATAGCAAATATCAAACACAGACGAGTGTAGGGAAGTGCAGACGAGCAATAGCAAATATCAAACACAGACGAGTTCTGGGGAAGTGCAGACGAGCAATAACAAATATCAAACATAGACGAGTGTTGGAAAGTGCAGACGAGCAACGAAAAATCTCACACAGACGAGTGTTGGAAAGTGCAGACGAGCAATAGCAAATCTCAAACACAGACGAGTGTAGGGAAGTGCAGACGAGCAATAGCAAATATCAAACACAGACGAGTGTTGGGGAATGCAGACGAGCAACCACAAATCTCAAACACAGACGAGTGTTGGAAAGTGCAGACGAGCAATAGCAAATCTCAAATACAGACGAGTGTTGGGGAATGCAGACGAGCAATAGCAAATATCAAACACAGACGAGTGTTGGAAAGTGCAGACGAGCAATAGCAAATATCATGGGTCACTGCTGGGGAAAGAAAACGAGCAAGACCAAAATAATAACACAGACGAGCGGCAATAAAGTATGAACACAGACGAGTGTTGGAGAATACTCCCTAATAACTGGGAAGATACTTCCTCAAATATCCTTTGTTAGTGAAGAGAGCTCTGACAGATGAACTCTGTGGGGAATGGGCCTCCCACTGCTTGCTGGGTATACTCCACTGGGGAACATAAGCTGCTTGGGGATCCCCCCTGCCATGACTTAGCTAGGGAAAATGTTGCTTGGGAGAATGTGACGCCATCCTGCAAAACCTGCAACAACAGGAAACACATATGTGTCCCGGGGACTTACATGGTATGAACTGTTCATCCATCGTCACCCGACACTCAAAGAGGATTTCAAATGTTTCCCTTCAATGTCATTTTCTTTTAAATTATCACCATGTTTTAAATGCAATGATATTTTTGCCAAAAATTCAGGACATTTTGCAAACAAAAATAAACATAACAGAACTTTTTGACTGAATATTCTTTTTATTGAAAGGCCTCTGAATAGGTAAAGATTTACATCAGGAAGCAACCACCTGGAAAGAGGTAGCCACCATAAAATTGAGAAAATAAATTATCCTAATGGCAATGGGCACGACATCCCAATGAGTTCCCTTTCTGCTATGACCAGCATGTCTTCAAAACTCTCCATTCTTGCCTTTGCTTTATGAGAAGATGAGGGGACTGATTCCTATCCTTCTGATATTGTCGGGTTGTACGAAATGATGACTTGGTTCAGATTACTCGGATCGCAGTTGTTCTCTTATTCCCTTGTGTTGTGTGGATCTCCCTTTTGGGTTTTCGATCCACCGTGATACCCTTTTTTGCCTGAGCTGTCCAATGTGGCTTTTCAACTCAACGGGTGTACATATTTTTATTATTTTCCCTAACTTTTGCCCGAGCTTCTTATTCTGTTTTTAGCTCTCCGGGATGCCCTTTTCTTTCCTGGACTTTAATTCTGTTTTTGTGTCCAGCGGGTCTTTTTATGCGAAGTATTTTTTAACTGCGTCCGAGTTAACAGGGGATTGGAAATATTTAAAAATATGGAAACCACTTGACGAGTGACGTTGGCATAAGATGTTGTTTCAACCCACTTAGTGAAGTAATCGATCGCAACCAGGATGAAGCGATGACCATTTGAAGTAGTATGCTCTATCTTCCCGATCATGTCAATGCCCTACATAGAAAAGGGCCAAGGAGATGACATGACGTTGAGCGGGCTAGGAGGAACATGCACTTTGTCTGCATATATCTGGCACTTGTGGCACTTACGCGCGAATGAACAACAGTCTGCATCCATTGTCATCCAGTAATACCTCGATCTCAGCAATTTTTTTGCCATAGCATGCCCTCCTGCATGGGTACCGAAAGATCCCTCGTGGACTTCCTGCATCAACAGGCTTGCTTCGTGTCTATCCACGCATCTGAGCAAGGTTTCTCGTCAGACACGGCGTCTACAGAGAAGGCATGAGCTGAAGCGTCAAGCCTGGAAATGTCAATTCTGGGCACATAACTCCAACACAAGACTTTGATAGACGAAGAAAGAGTAGCCAATGCGTCGGCAAATTGATTTTCATCACGTGGTATGTACTGAAGCTTAACTGTTGTGAAGAACTTCAACAGTTTTCTAGCATAATATCTGTATGGAATTAGATGCTCTTGATGCGTATACCACTTGCCGATAACCTGGTTAATAACGAGGGCTGAATCTCCGAATATATCGAGGGTTTTAATCCGAAGATTAATAGCCTCCTCTATTCCCATAATGCACGCCTCATATTTCGCTTCATTGTTGGTGCAGCCAAAAGTAATTATGGCAGCTAAGGGAAAGTGAACACCTTCGGGAGTAATAAGAACGGCACCAACTCCACGTCCATTGATATTGACTGCCCCATCAAACATCAACTTCCATTTGGATTCAGGGTCTGGCCCCTCCTCCGGAAGTGGTTCCTCGCAATCGTTTGCTTTGAGGTACATGATGTCCTCATCAGGGAAATCAAACTTCATTGGCTGATAGTCATCTTTAAGAGGTTGTTGTACAAGGTAATCTGACAGTACACTTCCCTTGATGGCTTTCTGAGAAGTATAATGTATGTCATATTCTGTTAAAATCATCTGCCACCTAGCAACCCTTCTGGTTAACGCTGGTTTCTCAAAGATGTACTTGACAGGATCCATTTTGGAAATTAGCAGTGTGGTATGGGTCAACATGTACTGCCTCAATCGGCGAGCAGCCCATACCAAAGCACAACAAGTTTTCTCGGGCAGTGAGTAACGGGATTCACAGTCGGTAAACTTTTTGCTAAGGTAATAAATAGTGTACTCTTTTCGACCAGACTCGTCATGTTGGCCTAGAACACACCCCATTGATCCCTCTAGCACAGTCAAGTACATGATTAAAGGTTTTCCTTCAACTGGAGGCATTAGAATTGGCGGCTCCTGCAAATACTCTTTTGTTTTGTCAAAAGCTCTTTGGCAGTCCTCATTCCACCTGACCGTTTTCTCTTTTCTTAGCAATTTGAATATTGGTTCGCACATGGCAGTTAGATGAGATATGAACCGTGAAATGTAGTTCAACCTCCCTAAAAACCCGCGCACTTCTTTTTCTGTTCTCGGTGCAGGCATATCTTGAATTGCTTTTACTTTTGCAGGATCTACCTCAATTCCTTTTTGACTAACAATGAAACCCAGCAGTTTCCCGGAACGCACTCCGAAAGTGCACTTGTTTGGATTCAACCTCAACTTGTACTTTATCAGTCTATCAAACAGCTTCTTGAGGTTGACCAGATGCTCTTCTTCGTCTCGGGACTTAGCAATCATATCGTCCACATAACACTCAATCTCCTTGTGTATCATGTCGTGGAACAATGTGACCATAGCCCGCTGATAAGTTGCCCCGGAGTTCTTCAAACCAAAGGGCATGACCTTATAGCAGAATGTACCCCATGGGGTAATGAGCGTTGTTTTCTCCATGTCTTCCGGCGCCATCTTAATCTGATTATATCCGGAGAAGCCATCCATGAAGGAAAATACCGAAAATTGAGTAGTGTTATCTACTAACACATCAATGTGAGGTAATGGAAAGTCATCTTTTGGGCTCGCTCTGTTCAAATCTCGGTAATCAACGCACATCCGGACCTTGCCGTCCTTCTTTGGTACAGGTACAATGTTAGCTACCCTAGGTGGGTAACTAGTTACAGCAAGGAAATTCGACATCCCATTGCTTCTGAACCTTCTCTTTGATCTTCATCGCCATGTCAGGATGAGTTCTTCTCAACTTCTATTTCACAGGAGGACATTCTTCTCTCAATGGTAGCTTATGCACAACGATGTCGGTATCCAACCCTGGCATATCTTGATACGACCAGGCAAAGATATCCACGTACTCTCGCAGCATACCAATTAGCTCTTTCTTTACGTCGGCCTGCAAACTGGCCCCAATCTTAATCTCTTTCTTCACATCTTCAGTGCTGATGTTGATGATCTCAATTTCTTCCTGATGAGGCTGAATAACTCGTTCCTCTTGTTTCAACAATCTGACCAATTCTTTAGGGAGTCCATAGTCTTCCTCAACCCCTTCATCAACTTGGTAAATAGGATTGTCAAAGTCATGAATGGTCATAGCAGGAAGGTTATCAATAGAATCCGGATGATCAACACTGTACAGATGATGTGCTTATTTCAGAATCTGTTTATTCTTTAAAAAAGACGCAAACACAAACACAAAAAGGAAAAACATATTGCCATTTTTATATTTTTTTTTGTTGTGAAAAATTCAAAACGAAAGAAAAAGAACACAATTTGTCTGAAAATGTCCTTTATTTCATGGTAAAATAAATACATAACAAACATGGTGGCCCATACAATGGATCCTTGCACCTTGGGCAGAGTGCAGGATTTGACAATGCAGCATGATAAGAAAAGGAAACAAATAAATTACTCTGGTTGCCAAGTAACATGGACGATGTCTTCAGCAGACCAGTTCTTCAGCTCCTCTACGGGCACACACGGATGAATCCAGTTGTCCTAGTCACCATCACCGTCTCCATCTTCATTAGTTGCACAAATTTGGTTGCGGTCGAGCATCCCAGCGCTTGTAACAGTAATGGTTTTACCACTTGGAGACCAGTCAGATCCACTAGGATGATAACCCAAACCAAACTTATCGTCTTTCTTTTCCAATTCCAGCAATTTTCCCCAGCCTTGGGTGCTTCCTGATTGAACCACCTCCTTTGCCTGCTTGTAGGAATGAATGGAGGTACCTTCTTTCTCACTGCTTTTCTCTACAGGAGTCAAAATGCTGACATTAACTGCTTCGAAAGCCTGACATAGAGTCTCATGAATCTCTCCGTCCATCTCCACATATTTGAAAGTTGATAAGTGGCTCACAAAGATGTCTTCCTCTCCGCACACTGTGATTACTTGGCCATCAACCACGTATTTGAGCTTTTGATGCAGAGTGGAAGTTACTGCTCCGACAGCGTGAATCCATGGGCGTCCCAACAAGCAGCTGTACGTGGGTTGAATTTCGATGACATAGAAGGTGCTTTTGAATACTTGAGAACCTATTTTCACAGGTAACTCAACTTCTCCAAACACTGACCTTCTGGACCCATCAAAAGCTTTGACTATCAAATCACTGGGTCTTAAGACGATACCATCAACATTGAGCTTCATGAATGCTTTCTTCGGAAGTACATTAAGAGAAGAGCATGTGTCCACCAGGACATGCGACAACACAGCACCCTTGCACTCCATAGTAATATGCAGTGCTTTGTTATGGTTACGGCCCTCTGACGTAAGGTCCCTATCTGTAAAGCCCAGCCCGTGTCTTGCATTCACACTGCCCACCAGAGCTTCCAGTTGATTAACAGTTATTTCTTGAGGAACATAGGCCATCTGCAGCACTTTTAACAAGGCTTCTCTATGTGCGGGAGAACACATCAGCAAGACATAATGGATATTTTGGAAGGTGTCTGGTTCAACTGTTCGACCACCTTATAATCACTCTTTTTAATTATGCACATAAATTCCTCGACCTCCTTCTCAAAGGTACCCTGTCCAGCAGCAAGAGTTATTGTTTCTTCAGTCGTTGTTTGCTTTCCTTTAGCCTTTGCCGAAGCCTCAGCCTCAGGATCTCCTCTCAAAACTGGGGGAGCAAATAGACGACCACTTATCGTAAAACCTCCAACCCCTCCGACATTCACTACAGTCGGGTCAATAGTAACAGACTTACTATCCACTTTTTGTCCTTCCACATACACATCTGATCCGTAATGCCATGGAATGGCTTTATCATCTGTATAAGGAACAGGCCCAGGAACAGTGATAGTCACGGGACTAACTTCAGGAGCATAAATGGTCACAGGTTCTCTTCTGGCAGGCATCTCAGCTGGATCATAGAAAATGGTTATAATGGACACATCATTAACTTCATTACCAACTTTGTTAAACTGCAAAGATCCTTCATCAATCAGATTCTGCAATCCTCTCTTCAAGTCTTCACAACCGTTCACTGAATTCCCACACTTTTCACAATCAGAACTGCATCCCGGAAACACTTGTCCTTTCAACAGCCTCTCTTTCACTACCAATAGCGGAGTCTTCACTTCTTCTACACTCAAAATCAAACTTAACTTCTCACCACCCTCAACAACATTTATTCTAGCCCCTCCATGATTAGGAATAGGGTTTGAAGTAAGATTTGGCGGTGGTGCAAAGTTAATCGCCTTGGAGTCTATCAGATCTTGAACTTTGTGTTGTAGCGCCCTGCACTTCTCAATTGAGTGCTCGGGTGCCCCTGAATGGAAAGCGCATCTAGTATTGACATCGTACCCCACTGGAAGCTCTCCAGGTGGTGGTGGTGGTGACAAAGTTTTCAATTGTATCAAATTCAGGTCCAACAATCTCGGTAACAGTGCAACATAAGTCATGGGAATTGCCTCAAGCACCCTATTAGCCGAGCGAGTCTATCTTGGCTGATAAGGTCTTTGTTGATAGTTGTTACGTTGTGGCTGCTGTTGTTGTTGTTGTTGAGGTTGAACCTGCTGCACAGGATTGGAAGGGAATGTGACAGCTGCCACTTGCTCATATGATCTTCTATATCCTCGGCCCCGTCCTCGGCCAAACACAGCATTGGTCTCACCTTCCCTTCTTCTCAGGGGTCCGGTGAAAGCTTTTCTTACTCCACTAGAACTGCTCACACTTGTATCCTGAATCTTTCCCATCTTTAACAGAGTCTCGACTCTCTCTCCAGCAATTACTATATCATTAAACTTGGTAGCCGAACAAGACGCCAATCTTTCGATAAACACACCTTGCAATGTCCCCATGAACATATCAGCCATCTCATTCTCCAGTAATGGTGGTTGTACTCTGGCAGCGAGCTGACGCCACCTTTGAGCATATTCTTTAAACCCCTCCTTAGCAGTTTGAGACATGTTTTGCAATTGAGTGCGATTTGGAGCCATGTCCAAATTGTACTGGTATTTCCTCACGAAAGCCTCTGCCAGGTCCTTCCAGCTCTTAATATTGGCTCTACTTAGCTTCATATACCATTCCAAAGAGGCCCTAACCAGGCTGTCCTGCAAATAGTACATCCATAGCTTTTCATCATCAGTGTGGGCAATAATCCTTCCCACAAAGGACTGAAGGTGAGTCTTTGGACACGATGTGCCGTTGTATTTCTCGAAAGTTGGGACCTTGGACTTGTAAGGGATTCTAACACCTGGAACCAAGCCCAAGTCAGTAATGTCGAACCCCAAAGAATTATGGGATTGAATAGCCTTGATCTGTTCTGCCATCTCCTCAAACTTCCTGTTCATTTCAGCCCCCTGCCCTTCAGTTTCGTCCAGCAACGTAAACTGCTTGTCTTGACCGTCCATTTGCACATTGTTCAGTCCAACATTGATTATGATAACCCCTGGCTGTGTTACAGGGATTTCAACCTGATGGGCGCCCGCACCGTTACGATTACCTCCATCAGCAGTATCGTTTTTCCTGGCTTGACTATTTTCTATCATCTCACGTAGACGTTCCTGATTCTGACCCATTCCTACCATAAGGGTCATAAAATTGTCCATTCTCAACCTCAGGTCAGCTAAATCAGCTTGCATTTGATCCGTGACTCTTTCTCTGTTGACTCTTGTGGGATATCTGTGTATGACTGGCTGTTCTCGAACTTTCTTGGGAGCTATAGTGCCTGAAACAGAAAAGACATTAGGAACTGGTTGCCATACCTGCAAAACAAGAAAATAGGTGATATGCATGCAATGTAGTTGTTTATGTTTTCAATCCCAGGTCATTCATGCCCCGGCTGCGGTATTTAGCAAAGAAAACCAGATGGATATTGATCCTCGACTCTCAGAAACCTTCGCATAGAAACCACATTCAGACCATAACAGCAGGCACTAAAACAAAACTGCATAACATAAATCAGCCTATTAGGCAAAAATAACAGAATTCCCCATAGGGTACAAGTTTCTAAGAAGAAAAACAAACAAACAGGATTCCTACAACATGCCTGTAGGTAATCCAAATACAAGGGAAACAAACTAAGAAGCAAGACCACTGCCTGAGGACCCTGAACCTCCCTCACTAAGCCCCAACTTAGACCTAGCCTTCTTGACTCCTGCCATCAACTTGAGGTCTTCAATCTCTCTAAGTGCTGCTTCTAAGGCTTGCCGACTATCTGCTAACCGCTGAGTCTTCTCCCTTCGAATCTGGTGAGCTTGTTCCACTTCTTCCTTCTTGAAAGTCATTTGCACTTCGAAAAACTTTTCTTTTTCTTTATATCTCTTCAACTCCTGCTCTCTTTGTCCCTGCAACCAGACAATAGACTGACGAGCTTCTTTGAGACTCTTCGAATTCTTCTTTCGTTCAGCTTCTCTTTTTGCTTCCATCATACCCAACCTGTGAAAGTGAGCTTCCCTTCCAGCAAAGTCTTTCTCTTTAGCCTCCAAGGTGGTCTGCATCTTCAGCAATTTCTCTTCAGCTTTATTCTTGGCCCGGTTGGCAAGATGGTACAGATTAACCATTTCAGTGTTCTCCACCCTGACTTCATGCAGCTGGGCTTCCAACTTCTTGAACTCTTCTAAAGACACGGTATCATTAGATTCAGCAACTGGAGGAACTGGAGTTGAGAAAGGCAGCAATACCTTTCTGGCTCTGTCTTTCAACCAAGCCTCATACTCCGGGAATGTCTGATTGTTGCACTTTCCAAAACTAGATATCCTTTCTCCCTTGATACACTTCCAAGCTCCATCAACTTTCCTCACTAAAGGCATATTGTCCTTTACCGGGAAGTAGAAAATAGGGGTCAACTTCAATTCTTCTGGTACCTCTCTCAAGGCATATCCCAACTGTCTTCTCAACAAGATTGGATTGTAATTGATCCCTCCAGTTACTCCCAATAAAGGTACACTAAGATAGCTCCCACAACTAGTGATGAAACGTGCACCTTGAAGCCTCTGAGTAGTCCACCTGACATCATTGGCAAGCAACTTTTCCAGCTTCTGAGCCCATACCAAGGTATGATCACTAAACACTCCAGTACTAGGCAGATGCCTCATGAACCACATATGAAATAAAGGAGCGCAACAACGAACTAAACCCCCCCTTTTCTTCTCAGTCTTGTAGTGCACCGAGTAATACAAATCTCCGAGCAGCGTAGGCACAGGATTCTTCAGCAAGAAGAGATGTATGACATTCATATTTATGAACTTCTCCATATCTGCAAACAAAATGATGCCATAGATAGAAAGAGCCAAGATAGCACAAACAAAATCCCATTCTTCCTCAACAGCCAACTCTTCCACCTTCTTTACTAAAGTCTCTAAAGAAAACCCAGGTACACCTCCCTTAATGATAGTCATAGAATTCACAGCAGAAGTGCTCAAATAAAGAGCCTTGGCAATAGCCTCAGGTGCAGGTCTACTCATCTCAGCATTGAACGGAATCTGGTCTCGAACAGGAACTCCCAAGATCAAAGCATACTCCTCCAGCAAAGGACCTAACTTAAAATCAGGAAAAGTGAAATAACGAAGCCGAGGATCATAGTACTGCAGCAGGGTATGAATGGCACTTCTCTCAGAAGGATCTAACTCTACATCCACATCCAGAATACTCCCATAAGCCTTTCTGAACCTCTCTACATGATTGGGTGTGATCAACTTTACCATCTTCTTTAACAGGCCAACCTTAGTGTCGAAAAACTTGAAATGAATATTCTGCTTGCGAGGATCTTCCATCTTTGAACAGGATACCGGAACCGGAAGCAAGGATATGAACCTGTGAATGAAAACAAAACATGATTAATGATGAAATGATGCAATGCAAATGCAAAGACATATGATCCATTTGGGACTGTCTGGAATCTGGATGCCAAGGCCAAGTGATCAGAAACCCAAATCCTCTAGATAACAACCCACAATACTCAGATAATCTCAGATACACCCAATCTAGAACGAGATAAACTCAAGAACTCCGGAACCAAAGTAACTGTATCAGAACATGGAACTGCACTGGTAACAAGGGTATGATGGAGTCAAGGGTTCCTGCAAACCTGTAAACCCATCCCCAATCTCACGGGTGTGCTCCGGGTCAAACATCACGGACTCTCAAAGCCGAATAACAATAATACTTTTACCATTTCCGAGAAATGGCTCATGACCAAATCAGGGAATAGGTTAGGCATTATGTATTACGCATGGAGGCCTCAGCTGAGTCCGGGAAAAACAAGCATCCCTTATAAGTTCCCAACTTCGAGCGCTGAAATCGAGAAACAATAGTACATTCAGCCCGTAGGATAAAGTACTATTGTCATACGACCAAATGCTTTGACTGAGTTCCTATAAGAGAACCAGGCCATCCTATACGAGTCCCTAGTGGACCCTCGGGTGCGAATGGGTTTGCCACAAAATGTGGTCTGCCACTGCCACCACTGGAGAGGGTTGTTTCCACAAAGGTTCTCAATGATCGGTCCCCAGATGCACATAACTATCAAGGTCCTATCCTGAAGTGGATGAAATCCCCACACAAGATATTTCCAAGACGGTCGCAATCTGGGCGTGAAACACATCGCTACTCATCATGTCACATGTGAGTACAATATGTCCACTCTAATCCTATAGTGCACTCAAGCCGGGTACTTGGCTTATCTTTCAGAAACAGTATCACCCGAGCCCACCAAACAGAAAACCAGTCCAGACAGTCCAGTATGATACATGATGCGGAAGATAAATACCGAAAACTGTAAATAAAGCTGTAAACAAAACTATAAATAAACAACAGTAAAGTACAACACACAACAGCAAACAGTCAACACCCAAAGAAACAGAAACACGCAAGCGCTAGGAGAGACTCACAGGGGAACCAAAGATCTCTGGTTAGGAGGTCCCCAGCAGAGTCACCAGCTGTCGCTCCCCGGACTTCCATCCTGGTACAAACGCGAAAGTGGCGCGGAAAAGAATAGAGTCGCCAGCCAGACATTTTTATCCCGAAGGAATGGGAATGGTAATGCTGCACAAACCAGAAGAAAGAAAAGGAAGGACACGGGTCCTGCGAACCAAAGAGACTGAGTTCGGGAGTCGGTTACGACCTGGGAAGGTATTAGCAGCCAGATCGTCCGCCGTGCCCGACGGGATCCACGCTAGCAAAGAAACTGTTTCAGAGGGTGAAGAAAAGAAAGCTGCTACAAAAAGAGAGGAACTGGAACTGGATAAAAGAAATGAAAAGGGAACTGAAAAAGAAAACAAAGAGAAAACATGTAGGGAAAATAAAGATTGTGCTCGAACGGGCCCTACCCCGCTGCCTACGTACCTCACCGGGAAAGTGAGGATCAGAGTCGCCGTAGTTCCCCTAAATAGGGGTGGAAAAGAATTTCTTGTGAATTAAGGCTTGAACTGCCTATGCAAATGCTCAGGTGTTGCAGGCTCGGACGACGAGTGTGTAACCGTCTTGCAAAATGACAAGTAGGAGCAAATTCACGGATGGAGCGAAGGAGATGAGAAAAGAATTCCCGAAGGAGAGACGCTTATTGTTGGTTTTTTTTATAGGATTTTTATGAGTGAAGTTTGCATAGGTAAGTGTACCTAAGTCTTACTCATTGGGATGTGTACGTCTCACATCATCCCGAAATGGAATGCGCAAGAGGCACACCTATCTATGGAGGAAATCCCCAAATCTAGTCCCACGAGTGAAGGCTCAGGCACATTGGCCTACTGGAATTTATTAAGTGTTTTTGTGGTTTTTGATTAAGAAGTATTTTTTTATGTTTTTCTTTGTGAGGTGATCTCATGCTAAGACCTATCCACCACGAGGGATAACTTACACTTCGCCCCGAAACAGAACGCGTGCAAGTATCTCATAGCAAAGTCTCATGTCACATGAGAAGACTCAACATTTATTAGAGTGGGTTAAAAAATTAAGTTTGAAGATGAGAAGAGAAAGAGCACCAAAAGGATCTCAAAAAGGCGAAAAATCTAAGGGAGCCTAGAATCCTAAATGTTATCATGCCTGGATGAACCTAGGTTAGTGAGGTTTGAAACCTATCCTAATGAAGAAGAAGGAAAGAAAAGAAAAAGAAGAAGAAGAAGAAGAGGAGGAGAAGAAGTAAGGCCTAAGCCCAACAAACACAAGGTTAGAATTAATGAAGAAAGAAAGAAAAAAAAAGAGATAAGAATTGGAGATGTGGGAATCACATCCACACCTCTCACTTACCTAAGCCCCTGAAATGGTTAGCCAAAATCCAACACATGTTCATCAATAAAATTATGGCAATAACATGCTCAAAGTTCATACCAAACAAAATCAAACAATCATACCACACCTAGCACAACCAAGAACTTACGTGTCGAGAACACGAAATCATTCATCAATCAACAGGAAAATCACCCAAACAAACATATTCAATGATCATATAATGATCCATGGCATTTAGAACAAGTATGGGGATCAAACATGCTATTAATAACTCAAACGTGGCTCACTGCTTCAGTGTTATCCGGTTAACCAATCCGTTAACCAGTTAACCATGCCAAAACCTGAAACAACAAAATCCAGGTGCGTTAACAGGTTAACCAATCCGTTAACCGGTTAACACTACTAAAACAGCATCAAAAACCTGCAGAAACCAGCTCACAAACAGCTTATTCCAAACAATCTCATACCAGTCCAGCAAGCATTTGAACATGAAAATAGTGCATCAATTCACATTAAATGGCATCATGAAGCTTATGAACACTAATACACGGATCCGGTCACAAATCAATCAATCAATTCAATCAACACAAACAAATATGCAAACACATGGCGGATCTTAGGCGCAAGCATGCAAATAAGCTAAAACAGAGCTAGATATGAAATTTACCAACCTACAAAGCTGAGGTATGCTTTTGTAATTGTTGATCGAACTAAAAATGATAGATCTCGCGCAAAGCCTCGAAGATCCGGTGCTAAACTTCACACTTCGTGCAAATTAAATGCAAGAACAAGCTCTTGATGCAGAATTTTGGATCCAAAAGCACTTCTAGATCCCAAACCAGATCTGAATCACCACTAAAACCAGCAAAAAGGATGCAATGAAGCTATGGATGAAGGTCTAGTTCCAAGATCTACACACCTCAAGGAAAGGTTGTGTGATCTTCAAAGGGGAACTTTGAGTGATTTGGAAAAATTGGGAGAAGAAAGTGAGAGAATTGTGAGTGAGAGGAATGAAAATTCAGAAATTGAGAGTGAAAAATGAGGGAGAGGTCCCTTTGGTTTGGAGAGAAATGATTCAATATGGTTTAGGTTTGGGGCCCAAAAATTAGGCTTGGGATCCAAAATTATGGTTTGGGTAGTGTGATTAGGATGTAGCAATGGGATTAGGCTTGGACAAGAGCCCTAGATCCTTCCTTTAATTTCCAATTAATTCAAAAATGAATAAAATCAGAAAAATGAAAAATGGAGCAAAAATCACACATAATGAATTGCTTCTGGAAATTCAAAATTTGTGGCCGTTAACCGGTTAACCAATCCGTTAACCGGTTAACGCCAGTAAATTTTGAATTTCCCTCCTTTTGGTGGGAACCTTCAAGAATAAGCCGGCGCCAACCGTTTTGATCTGATTTTGATCCTCCATCCTTTATAATGCTTTGACCCTGATGTCAACCTTGTAACCTACCTTGTGAGCCTATAATTTCCCTGATGATTGATCACATGCCTGATGCTGGAATATGCAAGTGCCATGCTTCATTTTTCTATGCAATATGCTAAGGACATGTCATGCTGATGAGGATTATGATATGATGATGATGCTAAACAGGAGAGGGCAAATTTGGAGTGTTACAGTAACACTAAACAAAAACCCAAAAACATCTTAATAATTACAAGTAGGTTAATGATCTTAATCTTACATCATCATGGTAATTAAGTTGAGATGCTTATCTCATACTTAAGTATGCTCATTATCCCTAATCAGGGAGGATATAATGAGTTTATAACCCTTGATTTAGGCTTAAGCTCATTAACTTATGCAAAACACCAAAAATAATAAAAAACTGAAAACACAAACAACAAACAATAATCGTCTCCTTCGGGATTCTTTTCTCATCACACTCATTCACAAACGAGAACTTGCTTCTTCCGTCTAATGCAAGACAGTTAGCACTCGAGCCAGGCGAGTCATACACTTGAGCATAGATAAGCAAGCAGTTCACAGTCAATTTATTTTCAGTCTCTTTGAGTCGAACTACGGTGTTCTGACTTCCTCATTGCACGCGAGAATACGTAGGCATAACTTAACAGTTAACGAACAAAAGTCTCTTTGTCATCCCCCTTTTTTCAGCATTCTTTCTAAAGCCTCAGTTCCTGAGCAATTCACACCTTTTGCACTGACACCTGTACATTCATTCTTAGCTCTTGCACACAGATAACACATACACTACCCCTTTAAACACAATCTCGTAAGCGTGGATCCCGTCGAGTACGACGGACAATATGGGTGCTAATACCTTCCCAGGTTGTAACCAACCCCCTTTCTCAGTTTTTCTGGTTCGCAACCGTCTTATCCATATCTTTCTAGGTTTATGCGGCATTACCTTTCCCTTAGGATAAAAATGCCTAACTGGCAACTCTATTCACTTCATTCTCATTTTCACTTTTCGCCGGCCGTTCGCGTCTGCACCGGGATGCAAATCTTTGGGAGTGAAATCGGGCACTACGAAGCCCTTCGTCAATGGTCAGAACAAGAAGAAAGGGGAAGTTGGGGCAACATCTCATCAACTTGGAAAATGTAGAGGATATCATCCACGTCATCAGCAAACAACTTCTGTGGCTACGACCCCGAATAATCAGTCGAGGCGTCAGACACGACACAGGAATCCCCAACAAGGTCAACGTTAACAAAGGAGAGAATTAGTTCTTGATCCTTTACCAATGTCTTATAATGATGTACTGCAGCATCTGCTTCAACTGAAGTTGATTGAGCTTCCCAAGTTGTCCCCGCCTCCTTATCCATTTCCAGAGGGATGGGGTGCCAATTCCCATTGTGATTTCCATTCTGGGGCACCAGGACACCATATTGATGTATGTAAAGCTTTTCATCACAAGGTACAAGATTTGATTGATTCGAAAGCTTTCAATTTCGCTCCGTATAGATGAAGAATAAGGTTTTGTCTTGATCAGAGTGTGTCAGAAAAGAATTAAAGCAATAAAGTCAGTGTCGCTCCCTGGATTTCCATCCTGGTACAAACGCGAAAGTGGCGCGGAAAGAGGTAGAGTCTCCAGCCAGGCATTTTTATGCCGAAGGAACGGGAATGGTAATGCTGCACAAACCGAAGAAAAGAAAATGAAGGACAAAGGTCCTGTGAACCAAAGAGACTGGGTTCGGGAGTAGGTTACGACCTAGGAAGGTATTAGCACCCCAGATCGTCCGCCGTACCCGACGGGATCCACGCTTGCAAAGAAAGTGTTTCAAAGGGTCAAAGAATGAAAGCTGCTGCAAAAGAGAACTGAACTGGATAAGATAGCAAAAAACTGAAAAAAGAAACGAATATGAAAAATGTTGGGAAAATAAAGATTGTGCTTGAACAGGCCCTACCCCGCTGCCTACGTACCTCACTTGACATGAGGATCAGAGTCACCGTAGTTCCCCTAACTAGGGGTGGAAAAGATTGCTTGTGAATTAAGGCTTGAACTGCCTATGCCAATTCTCAGGTGTTGCAGACTCGGACGACGAGTGCGTATCCATCTTGCAAAATGACAAGTAGGAGCAAGTTCGCGGACGGAGCGAAGGATATGAGAAAAGAAGTCCCGAAGGAAAGACAATTATTGTTTGTTTGTGTTTTTTATGAGCTTTTATTGGTGTGGCACAAGAGAATGAACTCAAGCTCTCTTCCATGGAATGTGTACTTGCTACTACATTCCAAGATGGAATAATAGAACAAGTACACCAAGTAAGGAGAAGATCCCCAAAACTTGTTTCCAAGGGCTAGGGCCCAAATTCATTGACTTGTTGAATTTATTAGGTGTTTTAGTGATTGACAATGAAGAAGTCTTTTTTATGATTTTTCTTTGTGAAAGTAGTCTCATGATTAGACTTGTACATCATGCTAGACAAGCTTGTACTATCCCAAGATGGGAAGACCACAAGTACCCCATAGAATAAGTCCAAACACACAAGGCTACCTATTTCCTTATTAATGTTTTTTTTAGGTTTTGTTTTGAGGTGAGAAGAGAAAGAAACCAAAGGAATGGACAGGAATGGACAGACGAGTCCTCTTCAAGTAAACCTGTTACGCCAGGAATGGACAGACGAGTCCTCTTCATACATCTTGCATAGATAAGTGGTGTCTGAGACGGACGAACCTCCTTCGGATAAACCTGTTACGCCAGGACTGGTTACCATTTTGACGTTTAATCCCACCGTCAGGACTTCAAACCTCTTCAACACAGACAAGCATTGTATGATCATCAAGAGAACATAGATGAGTGCCATAAGTCAATGATACAAACGAATATCAGAAGATGATCTAAGAAACACAGACGAACGCTTCAAGCAATGATACAGACGAATATCAACCAATGATATACACGAATACCAGAAATCCAACACAAACGAGCATTTGGAGTAGCAATACAGACGAGTACCAGAAATCCAACACAGATGAGCATTTGGAGTAGCAATACAGACGAGTACCAGAAATCCAACACAGACGAGCATTTGGAATAGCAATACAGATGAGTACCAGAAATCCAACATAAACGAGCATTTGGAGTAGCAATACAGACGAGTATCAGAAATCCAACACAGAATAGCATTTGGAGTAGCAATACAGACGCGTATTAGAATGATTATCAAATTAGTACATATGGATATAAGTTAACACAGACGAGTGTGAGGGAATGCAAACGAGCAACAAGCAGATATCAAACACAAACGAGTGCAGGTGAGGATCAAACAACTATCAAACACAGACGAGTGATGGGGAGTGCATACGAGCATCATACAAATTCCTGATTGGCAGCAAGAATCACAACTCTATAGGGGAGAACCAGGTCAAGAGGCTTTGACGATGCTTAACTCTTGTTGGGGAGACGAATAACTGTTTGTATCATCACATTGGCCAAAAATAAATTGGCAACCTCTCTGGGGAATATTTCAATGACGGAAGCGAATCCCAAATCCTGAAACTCTGTGGGGAAATGACGATCTTCCGACTTGGCTGGGGAGATACTTCGTCAACATATTTGTTGGGGAGAGAATTCTGACAATTCTAAGCTCTGTGGGGAAGCATGGTCTTCAGCTGCCTGCTGGGGATACCTCACTGTGGAAAGATAACTTCGCTTGGGGATGAGAATTGCTCAATTAGCCTTGAAGTTTTGTTGGGGATATCATCTGCTCTAACTCAGCTGGGGAAAATTCGACCTTCTGGCCTGGCTGAGGAAAATATTTGGCAATGCTCTGCTGAGGAAAGACTTTGCTGGAGAATTAGAGATCAAAATAAACCAAATTATGCCACAAGTATAGTATGACGATTGTGTTGGGAAGATATGCCAATGAAAATTGGACTTTGACTGCATGAGAATAACCAACTTCTCATGAGGAAATCTTGTAGGCTGAAGGAAAATTTTCTGCTCAGGGAAGAATAAACTTCCAATGCCCTACTGGGAAAATAAATACCATATTCCTTGAGAATTAACTCGGTGTTTCAAGCTTCTGAGCTCAACTGTTGCATACTGATTATCATGAGTGAATAAGCATTCTTTACTCCTTAATTATGCCTCAAATTGCATCGTCTATGAAGAGATCGTCTCTAGAGGATTTTACAGAAGACCTGGCATCCAGACTTGCCCCAGTGTCTTCAAAATCTCGCAGAAATTTGTTAGATCTTGAGATAACTGCCCCAGATTGCGCCTTGAAACGATCTTGCTCCACACCAGAGCTAAAATAGAAACCATGTGGTATGAAGGTGCAATGAAAATGATGCAAAATGTATATGTATGCTCATGATGTTGAGGATATGATGATATGAGGATGAGCTACGGGAAATGATTGAAACAAGGATGGTTGGCACTAGGGCCAGATTGATAGAGATTTTTTTGTTTTTTTTGTTTTGGTTGCCAAACAATTGGACTTTGAAGGTGAAGTACCAGACGAGAACTGGTTTATTGAAGGTAGGCCAACAGACGAGAATTGATGGGAAAAGAAATAAGTGGTCAGACGAGAACTGACTCCTTGGGTTCATTGTCAAACGAGAATTGACTCTGGAAAAGAATGACTACCAGACGAGAACTGGAGTTCAACAAGGTAAGTGAAAATGTGACCAAACGAGAACTGGTTAAGAGGTTCGCCTACCAGGCGAGAAATGGTATTTGAAGTTGGTTTGCCAGACGAGAACTGGACTTTGAAATGGTTTTCCAGACGAGAACTGGACTGAAATGTCAAGGATTAGGGTTACAAGGACCTAACGTGAGATTGATGATTGATGGGGGGTAGGATACCCAATGCACTTATGATACGTATGCTCTATATGCTCGAGCGAAGCGAAATGAATAATGTATGCAAATGATTTATGCAATGATCATGAAAAGCTAGAAAAGCTCCCGAGGTGGGAAGGGGAAAGGTCCTAGTGACAAGGCTTCTGGTTGAGAAGGGTGACATTGGCGAGGGTGGGTAGCGTGATTTCCCGACATTCATCTTAAACTCTGAGATTACTGATATAACATGCTTTGTATAGCTAAAGTTGCTCCAGTTGGTAGGTATTTGAACAAACTGCCCCTGATTATCCAACTTTTGGAATGGCAGACTTGGATGTTCTCTCGAGGAGAGTTGCACTTGGTGAACTCTGGAAGTGTCCTGCCCTGTTATGAGCGTGGAAGCGACTTGACTCATTCTGAATGAGCATTGGAAGAATATATCCTTGGTCAACATAAACTCCGGGTGTCCTGCCCATGTTTGGTAGATTCAGCTCTGATCAACTGACCCTTGAATGATGTCCCTCAATAAACTGATGCTCGGGAACTTGCTTTACCCTGACTGATTCACTGGTCAACAAAACGACTGGATAACATGCCCCTGATTCATAGGCCTATAAGATGTTCTTTATTCTGTCATCATTGTTAAATGATCAAATTCCCTCTGATTGCTCTTTGTAGGAACTTTCCTGATGTCGCAGACTGACTTGCAATTAAAACTGTTCATTTACAAATGGTAATTTTAATGTGAATTCACATGCAAGTTTTGAAAATTTATTTAATTGAATGTTGTGAGAGTGTGTGACGAATGGACCAATAGTCCAAATGTAGTGTTGAGTTAGCAAATCTTTAGGAGTCTGTTTACACAACCTTGTCGTAGTAAGCTTTCAGAATTGACCCTGATTCAATTAGGACTTTCAAGGGTTATGACGTGGTCTGGTTCACGGTTTTAGAAAGAAAGATTTATGGCTTAAAATTTATTTATGCCCACCCATTCTCCTTGATGTTCTCCAATCCTATGTTCAGCTAATTTGGCCTAAGCATTCACCTCTCGAAAGAGTTTGTGTTGGTTGAGGAGCCAATGACGTTGACGGTTTAAGCACCGATGAGGTTTTTGGAGTAACAGTCACCCCTTTGTCTTTGTGTCTGTAGTCACATGACTTTGTTCTTATGGAAATTTTTCTTTTTGATATTTCTTTACTCCCTAAATTTTTCCTGGACCGATTCTTTCTGAATTTGTTTCGTTTTTTTTACAGTCCAGCGGGATGCCCTAACTTTTGCCTAAGTCATTTGTTTTCACACTTTTTTTTTCCGACTCAGCGGGCTTTATTTCTCTTTTTTTCTTTTGATTTTTTTGAACAAATCGTGTGACATTGGTTTGTCTGACTTGAATGAAAGGGTTATGACTGCCTCATTCCTTTGTTGTTGAGGGGTAACCATTGTGGTTTTACGTCCCTTGACCTCTTGAGGTGTAATGGATCCTCGAATGCACACTCCTTTGGAAATTTGAACGCCCGATCAAACTAACTGATAACTACCCTGCCCCGGGTTGGATGTGAGGGTTTTTATGTTTATAAAAGAAACTCCTACTTCAAGGCTCAAAGGGGTTGACGAGGGTCTATCTCCCTAATATCTCCGGTGTTTGAGAATTGAAACAATGCCTGTACATCGTCAGCAGGTTCTACCCTGAAAGCATACCTTCAACAATTATGGGTATCCAATTGTCATCATCCTCCCTCAAATATCTGCTAAGCAACAGTGAAATAAGTGGGAGATAAATGGATGCATTTTTTTTTAGTTTTTTCAATGCAAGTAAAGACAAAATGAGCGAATGCGACATAATTGATTCAAAAGGTGCATGATCACTTCATTAACATTACCATTCAAAATAACAATGTTTAAAAGACAAGTAGCTATTAACGGGAAAGAAACTACAATGCAAAGGATAGAAAGGATACAATGATCACCAGCTCTGATGATGTCTTCTTGTCTAAGCCACCGAAATCAGGAGATGCTCCTTCGAAGTCTTTGAACTCAAACAGGTGAGAGGTTGACGTGTACAACCAAGCTTCCTTCTGGAAAGGCTATGTACCCCTTGTCGATCAACTGTTGTACTTTGGCTTGAAAAGCTTTGCAATCTTCAGTTGAATGCCCGATTGATCCACCATGATACCGACACTGCTCATGAGGATTGTACTCTGGAGGGTATGGCTCTGGCAACGGCTTGAGAAGCTTAGGAATCACCAAAAATTTCTGAACTAGATGTGGCAAGAGTTCACTATACGCCATCGAAACTGGATGAAGAGGAGCATTCCTTCTTTCCAGGTTGTTGCGAGGCCTAGGCTGGCTCTGATGTTGATTTTGAGGTCTTTTACCATGAGCTTGCAGATTTAAACGAGGAGGAATCCAGGATTTCTTATGTGGTCCTCTGCGCATCGCTTGTTGTCCGTAAGAGTAACCAGACCTAGGAATGGATGATCTCTGAGACGATGATGTCTAGAATATTCAATATTGGCCATGACTACACTCATGTCATACTCCCCTTGGGAGCTACCAACAGACTCATCTTCACTAGCTGGGATATTCGAAGAGTACTGGATCTTTCCACTTTGAGTAAACTTTCAATGCGCCCTCCAACTTTTATCAAATCAGAGAAATTTAATGTCCCAATGCTACTCATTCTTTCCAGGTATGGACCTTGCAAGGTGCCCACAAACAGGTCAACTAATTCTCTGTCTGAAAGTGGTGGTTGCACTTGGGCTGCCAACTCTCTCCATCGTTGTGCATATTCTCTGAAAGATTCACCAGTCCTCTGAGATAGGCTTTACATGTTCGTGCGATCGGGTGCCATGTCCAAGTTGTACTGGTATTTCTTTACGAAAGCTCTGGATAAATCATTCCATGATCGGATACGACTACCTTCCAAATCCATATACCAACTTAAGGATGCCCTGCTTAAACTGTCCTGAAAACAGTGAATCATCAACTTATCGTTGCGGGCATAAGAAGTCATTTTTCTACAAAACATCACCAAATGACGCTTCGGGAAACTGACACCAGTGTATTTCTCAAACTTCGGAGTTTTGAAATCTGGAGGGATGACAAGACCAGGCACCAAACACAGGTTTAGAGCATCAAAACCAAAGGCATCATGATCCGCTAAGGCTTTTAGTTGCTCATCCAACATGTGAAACCTTTCAGCAGGATCAATAGTTGGTGGATCCTTGGTTTTCACAAGAGGGATTGCCCCTTGGAAGTTCGGCATAGGAAAAGCAAAGCTCTGATAATCCGTAGCATCAGAAGAAGATGAAGGTCCACCTCGGACAACAGATGGTTCAGGTACACTCTAATTCATGATAGGGCCCTGCGTAGGCTGAGCTTGAGTAAGATTGTTCACTTGTGGAAGATCCTCATTAGGAGATAGACCATACAAAGGATTGGTCATCAAAGTGAAACCAGGTGGAAGATCAAAATTATGAAGGTTGTTCTCTGACATAGCTAGCAACAGCTTCCAATCTGACCTTTTCTTAGTTCCTGACGCTGCTCAGTCTTGCTTCAAACAACTTTTTTCGTCTTCCAACAGTTACCACTTGTTCAAACTGAGTACCGGGAAATCAGCTGGTTGGTCATGGACAAAAGAGGAAGGATGAGCTTTCTGGAAGAAGGAAATGCAATGCTTATGAATGCAAATGCAATATGATGATGCAAAATATGCAAAGACATGGGATCAACATTCTGGACACTGCCTGGAATCTGGAATACTGAGCCAAGAATCGAGTGTCTATAACCACAAGATCTCTGTATAATGACCCAGGATAACCACCAAGAACCAAGGGATCAAGAACTCCATAATCATAGTGATCGTATCAAAACATAGAACCCATTGATAACCAGGGTACGTTGAGGTCAAGGGTTCCTGCAAACTTGTAAACCCCTCCCAATCTCACGGGTGTGCTCCGGGTCAAACATCACGAAATCTCAAAACCGAATAGCAATAATACATTCACCATTTCCGAGAAATGGATCATGACCAAATCAGGGAATCGATTTAGCATTATGTACTTCTCAGGGAGGACGTGAGTCAGGGAAAACAAGCATCCCTTATAAGTCCCCAGCTTCGAGCGCTGAAATCGAGAAACAATAGTGCATTCATCCCGAAGGGTACAATACTATCCTCATACGACTAAATGCTTTGACTGAGTTCCTATAAAAGAACCAGACCATCCTAGGTGAGCTCCCAGTGGGCCCTCGGGTGCAAATGGGTTTGCCACAAAATGTGGTATGCCACTGTCACCACTGGAGAGGGGTGTTTCCACATAGGTCCTCAATGATCGGTCCCCAGCTGCACATAACTATCAAGGTTATGAAATGAGAGAGGAAGATCCCCAAATCAAGACATTTCCAAGACAATCGCAAATCTGGGCGTGGAACTCACTACTACCCCCATGACAAGATCTCATGAGGCCAAATGGAACCACTCTAAGTCCTAAGGTGCACTCGAGCCTTGGTAATGAGCTCATCACACAGTAATAGTATCAACCAAGTCCCACCAAACAAGAAAAAAAACCAGTCCATACAGTCTAGTAATAATATATGATGCATGAATATAAATACTGAAAACTGTAAATAAAATTGTAAATAGAATACAGTAACATAAACACGCAACAACAAACAATCAAACACGCAAAGAAACAGAAACACGCAAGCGCTAGGAGAGACTCTCAAGGGAACCAAAGATTCTGGGTTAGGTCCCCAGCAGAGTCGTCAGCTGTCGCTCCCTGGATTTCCATCCTGGTACAAACGCGAAAGTGGCGTGGAAAGAGGTAGAGTCGCCAGCCATGCATTTTTATCCCGAAGGAACGGGAATGGTAATGCTGCACAAACCGAAGAAAAGAAAAGGAAGGACAAAGGTCCTGCGAACCAAAGAGACTGGGTTCGTGAGTCGGTTATGACCTGGGAAGGTATTAGCACCCCAGATCGTCCGCCGTACCCGACGGGATCCACGCTTGCAAAGAAAATGTTTCAAAGGGTGAAAGAATGAAAGCTGCTGCAAAAGAGAACTGAACTGGATAAGATAGCAATAAACTGAAAAAAGAAACGAATATGAAAAATGTAGGGAAAATAAAGATTGTGCTCGAACGGGCCCTACCCCGCTTCCTACGTACCTCACTGGACATGAGGATCAGAGTCGCCTTAGATGCCCTAACTAGGGGTGGAAAAGATTTCCTGTGAATTAAGGCTTGAACTGCCTATGCAAATGCTCAGGTGTTGCAGATTCAGACGACGAGTGCGTAACCGTCTTGCAAAATGACAAGTAGGAGCAAGTTCGCGGACAGAGCGAATGAGATGAGAAAGGATGTCCCGAAGGAAAGGCGATTATTGTTTGTTTGTCTTTTTAATGAGCTTTTATTGGTGTGTCACAAGAGAATGAACTCAAGCTCTCTCCCATGGAATGTGTACTTGCTACTATATTCCAAGATGGAATAATAGAACAAGTACACCAAGTAAGGAGAAGATCCCCAAAACTTGTTTCCAAGGGCAAGGGCCCAAATTCATTGACTTGTTAAATTTATTACGTGTTTTAGTAATTGAAAATGAAGAAGTCTTTTTTATGATTTTTCTTTGTGAAAGTAGTCTCATGATTAAACTTGTATATCATGCTAGACAAGACTTGCACATTTACGCATATAAGCATTTACGTGTCGAGAACATGGAAGCATACATCAACCAGCAAGAAAATCACCATAAACTATCATATTCAATTATCATATAATGATCCATGGCATTTAAAACAAGTAAGGGGATCAAACATGCTAAAAATAACTCAAAAGTGGCCCACTGCATCAGTGTTAACCGGTTAACCAAAGCGTTAATCGATTAACCAGTCCAGGCCTACAGAAAAACAGCACAAAAACAGGTGCGTTAATCGGTTAACCAATCCGTTAACCGGTTAACACTGAAAAAACAGCAGCAAATCCTGCAGAAAATCAGCTCACAACCAGCTTATCCAAATAATCTCACCCCAGCAATCAATTGAGCATGAAATAAATGGATCAATTCACATTAAATGGCATCATCAAGCTCATGAACATTAATACATAGATTCGGTCACAAATCAACCGATCAAATCTAGCAACACAAGCAAATATGCAAACACATGGTGGATCTAAAGCACAAGCATGCAAATAAGATAAAACAGAATTAGATCTGAATTTAACCAACCTACAGAGCTGAGGTATGCTTTGGTAGTTATTGATTGAGCTGGAAATGAGAGATCTCGCACTGAACTTTAAAGATCCGGTGCTAAGCTTCACACTCCGTGCAAAATAAATGCAAGAACAAGATCTTGATGCAGAATTTTGGATCCAAAAGCACTTCTAGATCCCAAACCAGATCTGAATCACCAATTAAACCAGAAAAATGGTGCAAAGAAACTATGGATGGAGGTCTAGTTCCCAGATCCACATACCTTAAGGCAAGGTTATGTGATCTTCAAAGAGGAACTTTGAGTGAATTTGGAAAATTGAGAGAGGAAAATGAGAGAAAAGTGAGAGAGAAGTGTGAAAATTCAGAATGAGAATGAAAATTGTGAGAGATTTTTTTCTTGGTTTGGAGAGAAATGGATTAAATATGGTTTAGGTTTGGGGCCCAAAAATTAGGCTTGGGATCCAAAAAATGTGGTTTGGTAATGTGATTAGGATTTTGCAATGGGATTAGGCTTGGATAAGTGCTCTAGATCCTTCCTTTAATTTCCAATTAATTCAAAAATGAATAAAAATCATAAATTTCAAAAAATTGGAGCCAAACAAATGCTGAAAAAGCTGTTGGAATTCAAAATTCTCAGCCGTTAACCGGTTAACGCCAGTGAATTTTGAATTTTCCCTCCTTTTGGTGGGAAACCTCAGGAATCACCCAGCGCCAACCGTTTTGATCTGATTTTGATCCTCAATCCTTTTTAAAGCCTTGATCATGATGTTAAACCTATAACATGCCCTGTGAGCTTTGAATTTCCCTGATGATTGATCATATGCCTTATGTTGGAACATGCAAGTGCTATGCTTCATTTTTCTATGCAATATGTTAAGGACATGACATACTGATGATGATTATGATTTGATGATGATGCTAGACAAGAGAGGGAAAATTTGGGGTAATACAGCCAGAAGTATCAGTAATGACAGTCAATTGTTTTCTTTATTGCATTTCCTCTTTATTGAGACGAACTACATCGCTCTGATTCTTCATTGGTCCTGGGCCAATGGAGATACGTAGGCAGGAGATCGTGAGGTCTTTGCGAGCAACCTTAGGTGTCAACCTTAAGTTACAATTTCATTTCAGTGTCACTCTTTTCTTCAAACATCTCGTGTCAATATTTGAACATCGAAGGCTTAAGGTCAGAATAATTGAGAACGAAGTATGGTTCTGGACACGTGGCCATTTGATTGAAGACTGCAAATCTCATCGGGAAAAGGCAGCTGACTACTGAAAGTATTCAAGATCAACAAGTCTAGACGGAATCAAGTCTCCTCAACAATGGCATTGCTCAGTTTTCTTTACTGCATTTTCATGTGTAACATTTATATGTTTGTATGAACATTTGTATGCATGCATGGATCTTATTTGTTTTTGAATGTTAATTAATGAAATGCACATGTTTTTTCTTGAAGTAATTCATTCGTATTTTACTTATAATTTTGCGTGTGCATTGCAATACCAACTGTTATTCTTAAAATCTGTGATGGAGGATGACGAAGTGAAAACGCAAAAATCTCCAATTATGTGCTGTTGAATAAGACCCTGTTGAAGATGTACAGGCTTTGTTTTAAATTCCCAAACACTAGAGATATAAGGGAGATAAACCTTCGTTAACCCCTTTGAGCCTTGAAGTAGGAGTTTCTTTTCACATAAAAAAAACCTCACATGTAACCCAGGGGCAAGGTAGGTGTCAGCTAGTTGGACCGAGCGTTGATACTTTCATAAAGGAGTGCACATATGAGGATCCATTACCTTTCATTATACCAAATCAAATGGTCCAAAGACCAGAAACCACCACGGTTATCTCTCATCGACTGAAAGTGAGACAGTCACAACCCTTACAAAACAATCAAGACAAACTTGTGTCACACGATTTGTTCGAGAAAAAAAAGAAAAAAAGAGAAATAAAAAGCCCGCTAAGTCGAATTTTGAAAAAAAGCGACTTAGGAAAAACTTAGAGCATCCCGCTGGACTTCGCAATCAAATATTCAAAAGGATCAGTCCAGGAAAAAGTTAGGGATAAGCAAAATAATGCAAAAGCGAAAGACGAAAAGGATTGCACAAGAAAAATCCTCAAGCAAGAACAAAATCGTGTGATACAGACACAAAAGAAAATAGGGGTGACTGACTCCCAACAACAACCTCATTGGTGCTTAAACAGCTATTAGCATTGGTTCCCCAACAATCTCAAAACCCTTAGGAAAGGTGAGCGCTTGTGAAAGCTAGTTGAACATATGATTGAAGGATATCACAAAGAGGGGTGGGCACAAATAAATTCCGAGCCTATATCCTTTGTTTCTATAACCGTGAACCAGGCCACGATACAACCCTCAAAAATCCTAATTGAAACATGGTTAATTCGAGAGCGTGCCACCATGAGATAACGTTCCTGAATCCTATGAGTTGTATGTAAACACCCCAAATTTTCCCTCACTCATTTCACACCATGGCTTGTGATCTTTTCATATGCACAAATTCAATCACATCATCTCATATTGCATATTTGCTTCACTGCATTGATTCAAAGTCATCTGCATCTAGGGTTTGTGATCTGAACCATCCCTGAGCCATTTGAGCCATTCCAAAGGTCATCAATCACTTAAAAGGGGTCCATGAATGTTCAAAACATCATATCATATCCTCACCAAGTCAAGAAAGTCAAAGAATCACAAGAACTGAGAAAGGCATGGAAGCAGAGCCAGGTTTAACTGCACAGATGACCTAGAATTAGGGTTTTGGTTTCAGAGGCCATAACTCCAATCTTTTTGGTCATTATTGTTTCTATTGGTCTCTATATGTTATAAGAATCATGCATATCAAGTTTCATGAAGAAATTCCATGGGGAAGGCATCTAATCAAGAGTTGACTTCTTGAGCAAGTCAGTGCAAAATCAGGGCATCTGAGGCCCCCAATGACCCAACCAAAGGGCATTATACATCATTTTGAATGTGTATGATCTTTATTTGATCATAGAAGATGTTATAAGTTCACAAAGTTGAAGAATTTCAAGCCATTTGCAAAATTGCCTTTTTGGGAAAGTGACTTGTAATGAAAACTTGCCATTTTGGGAAAGTTTTTCAACCTCCTCTTTTTGATTCAAAAATGACTCAAATGAGAAAACTTTGGTCATGAAAGTTGTAGATTGGATCATTCCCTTTTCAAAAAGTACAAGAACTCATTCTAATTCATTTTGGATCAAAAGTTATGGCTTTGCAAAGTTGGGAAAAATCATGAAATTTCCACTTTTGGCACCAAAGAGGGATTTTTGCAAATTCAAATTCCAAGCATTTTCAAGACCCCTAAGTGACCTCTTTTCATCATTATAACATGTTACAACTTAGAAAAGTCAAGTTTGTGCCAAGATTTTTTCATTTCCATGCCTTGGATCACAGGTTGCATAAGGCATTTTTCATAAAGGCTACAAAATTGAAACTTTGCAAAAGAGACATTTCATGTTTGAATTGAACTCCAATTGGTATCAAAGCATCATAACAATATTGCATAACTCATTTTGTCACATTTTGCCCACAAAATCACAAGTTTCTTTGCCTTGGTTCATGAGAAAATTCAAAGAGGGAAATGTGCAAGAACTTTGGAAACCCTTGATCAAGGCTAGCCAGCTCACAAAATCAGATCCAAAGGCCTTCCCTGACTCAAGCTGAGGCATGACAAGCCCTAAGATTGCCTCTGACCCGAGCCATACTCATAGTACACAAGATCTTGACTTTTTGCATTTTGCCCATGCCAATCCCACAGTGCCACCACCAACTCTCTGCCCAATCAGAGTATGATATGTGGACATCAAGCAACCCTAAATACAACACACACAAGCAAGAAAGCACACACATTGCAGCATACACAAAAACTGTCAAAAACATTTCCCTCTTCGAATCTCTAAACACAGCCTTCAAACATCCAAAATTTCTTCACCCACAAACCACAAATCACTCATAGAACAAGAAGCACCCTCTGAAACAGCCTGAAACATCACATACCCAACTCTCCAAATCTGCTACACCAGAACCAAAACCTTCAAACCAGGCCATACAAACTCATTCTAAGCCTCATTTCATCATCCAGAGGTTCATAGGAGGGGATTTGCAACAAAGGAGAGTCCAGAAAGCCCAGAACCAGAAGGTTCAATCTCAGGTATACTTCATGAACTTTTTTCTCAGAAGCCTATTTTTTAGTTCATTTATGATTCCTTGAGTCCCCATGGTCATGGGGATATGATTATTATTGAAAATGGTTGAGAAACCACCCTGTATGCAAGCTCTGAAATTTTGCCCGTGAATATGTTTGGTTTCGATTCTCTTTGTTCTTGCTTGATAAATGGTTTTTGATGTTGGATTTAGGTTTAGTTTGGGGAGGGGAATGTTTCTGGGCAGTTAATTTAGTTTGGGGTAGCCTGTAGAGGAAGCTAGGGTTTTTGCCCTGCCGGAGAAGACGACCGAAGCTCATCTCCGGTCGCCTGAGATTAATTAGGGCTAAACCTGTTTAATTAAGCAACTTTGAATTCTATCCCTAGGATCTTGCTTCCCGCGCGCTCTTGGACGGACCAGATCATGTCATTAAGCCCTAAAACCTGATTAATTAAATTAATTTAGATTAATTAGTCAGTTTGAATTTGAGCCACACGATCACGCGCTAGTTAGGAACTTTGAACCATGGCCTTGGATTCTGATTACCCTCAGTCTTGTTGACTTGCACGCGCAGCCTTTGGATCTTTCAACTTTGCATCTTCGCCACTGGTTTTGATTACTTTTCATTTTTTCTTTATTTATTTCATATTTTATTTCATATATATTTTAAAAATAGTTAGAAAACTTAAAAAATATTTTCCTTTTGCATTTTGGTTTCAAATATTTTTCTTGACCAGAAAATATTTTTATTTTTATTTTTTGCATTAAAAATTATTTTTAAATCATTTAAATGTTTATTTTTAATTAGTTAATGGAAATTAATTAATTAAAAATGCATTTAGGTATTTAAAAATCACAAAAAAATTCGCATTGCATTTTAAAACATTTAGAAACATTATCCAACTCTCAAACAAATTCCTTTTTGGTTCTTGATGCATTTTGATCATTTTCATTGGAATTAAATTCATTTTAAGGCAATATTTTTGTTCAAACTTGAAAAAATTCATTCTGCCTAACCTTTGAGAGTTTGATGCTGGTTCTTGTTGCATTGCATCCTTCATGGCATGTAATTTATAGGATAAATTTGGTTTGAATTGATCTTCCATTTTCATTTTGTTTTGCATTTTCCATGATGAGGTACCTTAAAACCCTAATTGACTTGAGAAATTCATAACTTTCACTAGGTTAAGAGTTAGGTCCCCTCCTTTGGGCAGTGAACTTGTATAGGTTTAGGGTATCTTTGATTGCATTTTCAATTTTTTGTCATGTCATTTGCTTCTGGTTTTGATTTTTGCATTGCATGTTGTTTTGATTTTTTGTCTTACTTCTCTCTGCTTCTTCCTCCTTTCATCTGCTTCTCCCCTTGGTGGTTCTTTGAAGATCTTTCTCTCTTAATCCTCACAAACCCTAGGATCTCCAAGTATGATAACAATTAGGGTTTGATTAGTCCCCCATTTAGTTTTAACTTTGTGTCATCTTTGAGTCTTCTCTTCTCATCTCATAATCAGGGACTAAACCCTAAAGGCTTTAAGGCTCTGTGATTAAGCTTATGCCTGCATCCTTCTATTAGGATGGAGTGTATAACTTTAATCCTAAGTGTTAAACCCTTAATGTGTTTAACTCCTTTAATCAATTCACTTAATAATCATCAAGACATCAAGCTTGTAACTTGGGCCTTGCATTAGGGTTCTAATTCTTCCTTAATTGGTTAAGAAGGACTAACCCTAGTGTTAATGGACAAGTCCCCCTCAAGTTGTCTTACAAACCATGAAATCCATTTCTTAACCTTATCATTAACTAAAATCCATCTAATAAAGGCTTTCTTTTGTCATGAGGTTAATCCCTAATCATGGATTAAGTTGAGGAGTCTTTCTCATCTTAAATGCTCTCATCTATTATCCTTCTATTAGGATGGTGTAATGAGTCCATTAAATCCTTGATTATGGCTTAAACTCATTACTTAACACTAAACAAAAACAACAAAAACATCTAAATAATCACTAGTAGGTTAATGATCTTAATCCTACATCATGGTGATTAAGTGTGAGGTGCTTACTTCACATTTAAGGTATTCTCATTACCCCTAATCAGAGGGAAGATGTGATGAGTTTACTAACCCTTGGTTTAGGCTTAAGCTCATTAACTTATGACAAGCACAAAAAGCAATAAAAGACTGAAAATACCAAAACAAATAATAATCGTCTCCTCCGGGATTCTTTTCTCATCACCTTCACTCATAAACGAGAACTTGCTTCTTCCGTCTAATGCAAGATAGTTAGCACCTGAGCCAGACAGGTCATACACTGGAGCATAGACAAGCAAGCATTTCATCAGTCAATTTATCTTTCAGTCTCTTTGAGTCGAACTACGGTGTTCTGACTTCCTCATTGCACGAGAGGATACGTAGGCATAACTTAACGGTTATCGAACAAAAGTCTCTGTATATCCCCCCTCCTTCCAGCACCATTCTTTAAGCCTCATAGTCTTGAGCTTCATACTCCTCTCCTTACACTGACACTTCTCTTATACACTTCACATTCTTTTTACACTGACACTTGCATCCTTTCCAGCTTTGATACACAAATTGCACTGACATTACCCCTTTTAAACACAAATCTTTCAAGCGTGGATCCCGTCGAGTACGGCGGACAATCTGGGTGCTAATACCTTCCCAGGTTGTAACCAACCCCCTTTCTCAGTCTCTCTGGTTCGCAACCGTCTTATCCATATCTTTTCTCAGGTTTATGCAGCATTACCTTTCCTCCGGGATAAAAATGCCTAGCTAGCGACTCCAATCTTCTGAGTTCACCCCTGTGTGTCCTCATCCCCTCTCGCCGACCGTTCGCTTCTGTACCCCTTCTGACCAGGTGTCATTTGGTGGGAGCGACAGCTTGGCGACTCTGCTGGGGACCCTTATACTGTAACCAAGGTTTCTGGTTCTTTTTGTGGGTTCCTCCTAGCGCTTGTTTGATTTTTGTTTACTGGGGTGTTATGTGCTAATTGTGTTTATTTATTTGCTTTATTTATTGCTTTATGTACAGCCTTATTTATTGCTTTCTTTACAGTTTTTTTTTCATATTTCATATTGTCATTATCATTGCTAGATCTGGTTTGTTGTTTTGATGGGTGGGTTTCATTGAGGGTTTGAGGTCCTTGTAAACACCCCAAATTTTCCCTCACTCATTTCACCATGTCTTGTGATCTCTTCATATGCATAAACTCAATCATAGCATCTCATACCACATTTTTGATTCACTGCATTTGTTCAAAGTCATCTGCATCTAGGGTTTGTG
The DNA here is from genome assembly GCA_963966055.1 of Lathyrus aphaca. Classification (NCBI taxonomy): domain Eukaryota; kingdom Viridiplantae; phylum Streptophyta; class Magnoliopsida; order Fabales; family Fabaceae; genus Lathyrus; species Lathyrus aphaca. The sequence goes on along the minus strand of OZ014524.1, from coordinate 254,897,111 downwards.
ATCTGAGCAATCCAAGAGCTTCTTGAGCCACTCCAAAGTTCATCAATCATTTCAAAGGGGTCCATGTATGTTCAAGCATCATATTATATCCCCACAAAGTCAAGAAAGTCAAAGAATCACAAGAACTGAGGATGGCATGGAAGCAGAGCCAGGTTTAACTGCACAGATGACCTAGAATTAGGGTTTTGGTTTCAAAGGCCATAACTCCAAATTTTTTGGTCATTCTTGTTTCTATTGGTCTCTATATGTTATAAGGATCATGCATATCAATTTTCATGAAGAAATTCAATGGGGAAGGCATCTGATCAAGAGTTGACTTTTTGAGCAAGTCAGTGCAAAATCAGGGCATCGGAGGCCCTCAATGACCCAACCAAAGGGTGTTCATCATCATTTTGATTATTTATGATCCTTATTTGATCATAGAAGATGTTAAAATTTCACAAAATTGAAGAATTTCAAGCCATTTGCAAAGTTGACTTTTTAGGAAAATGACTTGTAATGGAAACTTGCCATTTTGGGAAACTTTTTCAACCCTTGCTTTTTGATTCAAAAATGCTTCGAATGGGAAAACTTTGTTCATGAAAGTAGTAGAATGGATCATTCCCTTTTCAAAAAGTACAAGAAATTGTTCTAATTCATTTTGGATCAAAAGTTATGGTTTGTCAAAGTTGGGAAAAATCACATAATTTCAAGTTTTCTACCAAAGAGGCAAAGTTGCAAAACCACTTGCCAAGACAAATTGTGCTATCAAATGGACTTCTAATCTTCATAAAAACATAAACCAAGGCCTAAGAATCAGATTGCATCAAAATTTTACTTATTTTCATAGCTTGTGGATCAAGAAATTTCAAAAGGGGCAAAGTGGAACAAAGTTGCAAAACATCCTTCAAACCCTAATCCACTTGTTGGCTGGCTTCAAAACTGATCCTATGGTCCTCCTCACTTCTTGCTGCGCAGGACACCCCTCTTGTCCTTGGCTAGCCATGAGCCCATACCTCCCTTACATAAAGCTTGACTTTTTTGCAAAAGACCCATACCAATCACAATAGGGCACAACCACTCTTCTGACCTACCCAAGATTGATAAGTGGACCAAATACATCACAACACAACACACAACTCATGCTGAAACTCTCCCCAAGTCATAGTTATCAAAAATCCTCCAACTTGCAAAACCATTCGAATCCCTCAGCTCACTCAACCATCCTTCAAACCAACTTCACCATTGATCTCAAAATGACTCACTGATCACAAACCAACCATTGAAACAGCCCAAAACCTCACACAAACCAAATACGATTTCTCCCCCCTTTGAGCAGAACTCAGTCAATCTCACAAACTAGCCTAAATAAACTCCAGATAAGCTTTGCAAACACTTGAGGGAGGTCAGTAGAGTTGATTGAAAGCAAGGAACTGGTCCAGAAGCTCTTGGTTTGAAAGCTTCGATTCAGGTAGCCATGGAAATTCATTTTTCCAGAACTCGTATTTCTTGTTTCTAAATGATAAAGTTTGATCCCCTGAGTTCACTGAACCTTTTATTGTTGAAAATGATTGAGTTTTGAGGGTGTATGGATGTTCTGAAATTTTGTTCAGTTTTAGGTTTTTGTTCGAATCTTGTTGTTGATGATGAATAAATGAGATTTGATGCTGGATTCTTGTTCTAGGGGGTTTGGGGATCATTTCTGGAGATTTGGGGGGGGGGGGGGGTTGGGGATCATTTCTGGAGATTTGGGGGGGGTTTGATTTGACCTAGGGAGTGTTTTTGAGATTTTCAGGGAAGGAGGTCACCGGAGAAGACGACCGGAGCTCGTCTCCGGTGACCTGAAAATAATTAGGGTTAATTAATTAGGGTTAGCCAAGTTTGAATGTGGACCCTTGATCTAGTTGACTAAGTCAATCCCCCGCGCGTTTCAATGGCCTGGATCTATCATTAAAGCCCTAAATCCATTTAATTAAATTAATTAATTAGGTTTAGTCAGTTTAAATGCCAGCCGTAGGATAGCGCGCGCAGTCAACCCTGGACCCTCAACTTTGAATCTCAGCCATGGATTGCGCATACTTCTCATTAATTCATTTTTATTTTCATTTTATTTGATTTATTTTGTACATTTAATTTAAAATAGCAAAAAACCTTTACAAATTCTGAAATTTTTTGTCAAAGGTTTAATTAATTTTCAGAACACAAAAATATTTTTATTTTTATTTTTTGCATTAAAAATTATTTTTAAATCATTTAAAAGTTTATTTTTAATTAATTAATGAAAATTAATTAATTAAAAATACTTTTAGGTATTTAAAAATCACAAAAAAATTCATATAGCATTTAGAAACATTTAGAAACATTGTCCAACTCTCAAACCAAAATTTCTTTTTTGTTCTTGACACCTTTGATGATTTTCAATGGAATTAAATTCATTTTTAGGCCATATTTTGTGACAAACTTCAAAAATTCATTTCTGCCTAACCATTGGGAGTTGGGTGATGATTCTTTTTGTATTGCATCTTGCATAGCATGTAGTTTATAGGATAAAATTGATTTGAATTGATCTTGCATTTTCAATTTGTTTAGCATTTTCTTGATGAGGTACCTTGAAACCCTAACAATCTTAGGAAATTCATAACTTTCACTAGGATAAGAATTGGTTCCCCTCCTTTGGGCAGTGAGTTTGTATAGGTTTAGGGTATCTTTGATTGAATTTTCAAATTTTTATCATGTTGTTTGCTTCTGGTTTTGGATTTTTGCTTTGTGTGATGCATATAACCCTAATTTGTGCCTTCCTTTGCATCCATTTCTCATTTGCTTGCATCTATTGACTTGCCATGACATTTTGTGCATTCTTTTGATTTATAATACATCTTAGGACATATTAGAATCATGTTTGATCATTGCATCTTGCATTTGTCATGTTGTATGTCATTTGCATTTCATAACTTTTCATGAACATTCATGGTTCAATGCATGCCTCATTTGCATTCTTATGTTTGTTTGATCATTCTCATGCCTTGCCTCATGTTTGTATCATCCCTTAGAATCATTAACATCATACTTATGCTTCTGGTTTTTATTTGCATCATGACATTGCATCCCATTTGCATTGCATTTCATTTCTTTTGCTAACTTTTCAGGTGGTAAGTTGTTTGAGAAGTGAATTTGTCTTCACTTCTCACAATCTCTCTTCATATCTTTCATAGTTTCTTTGCTGCATTTTGTATGTGTATTAGAGTGAATTTGCTCATTCATGCTCTCTCCCACTTTCTTCCTTCAAGCAACTTGTCTTCTTCAGTGAAGTAAGTTGTCTTGCTCCTCTCTGCTTCTTTCTCCTTTCATCTGTTTCTTTCCTTGATGGCTTCTCTCCTGAAGATCTTTTGCAAATCTCACTAACCCTAGGAATAACCAAGCATGATAAAAATTAGGGTTTTGATTAGTCCCCCATTTAGCTTTTGCCTTTGTGTCATCATTGAGTCTTCTCTTCTCATCTCATAATCAAGGACTAAACCCTAAAGGTTTTAAGGCTTTGTGATTAAGCTTATGCCTGCATCCTTCTATTAGGATGGAGTGTATAACTTTAATCCTAAGTGTTAAACCCTTAATGTGTTTAACTCCTTTAATCAATCCACTTAATAATCATCAAGACATCAAGCTTGTAACTTGGGCCTTGCATTAGGGTTCTAATTCTTCCTTAATTGGTTAAGAAGGACTAACCCTAGTGTTAATGGACAAGTCCTCCTCAAGTTGTCTTACAAACCCTAAAAATCATTTCTTAATCTTATCTTTAACTAAAATCCACTTAATAAAGGATTTGTTTTGTCATAAGGTTAATCCCTAATCATGGATTAAGTTGAGGAGTCTTCCTCAGCTTAAATATTCTCATCTATTATCCTTCTATTAGGATGGTGTAATGAGTCTGTTTAATCTTTGATTATGGCTTAATCTCATTACTCAACACTAAACAAAAACACCAAAAACATCTAAATAATCACAAGTAGGTTAATGATCTTAATCCTATACCATGGTGATTAGGTGTGAGATGCTGACTTCACACTTAAGGTATTCTCATTACCCCTAATCAGAGGGAAGATGTGATGAGTTTACTAACCCATTGGTTTAGGCTTAAGCTCATTATCCTTCGGGATTCTTTTCTCATCTCATTCACTCATAAACGAGAACTTGCTTCTTCCGTCTAATGCAAGACAGTTTGCACCTGAGCCAGACAGGTCATACACTTGAGCATAGACAAGCAAGCAGTTCACAAGTCAATTTATCTTTCAGTCTCTTTGAGTCGAACTACGGTGTTCTGACTTCCTCATTGCACAAGAGGATACGTAGGCATAACTTAACAGTTATCGAACAAAAGTCTCTGTATATCCCCCCTCCTTCCAGTATCATTCTTTAGCCTCATAGTCTTGAGCATTTCATTCTTGTCCTTACACTGACACTTCACATATTTCACTCCACCATTCCTTTTACACTGATACTTGCATTCTTTCCAGCTTTGATACACAAATTGCACTGACACTACCCCTTTAAAACACAAATCTTTTAAGCGTGGATCCCGTCGAGTACGGCGGACAATCTGGGTGCTAATACCTTCCCAGGTTGTAACCAACCCCCTTTCTCAGTCTCTCTGGTTCGCAACCGTCTTATCCATATCTTTCTAGGTCTATGCAGCATTACCTTTCCTTCGGGATAAAAATGCCTAGCTGGCGACTCTTTTCATTTCATTCTCTTCTCTTTTCACCGACCGTTCGCGTCTGTACCCCTTCTGACCTGAGGTGTCATTTGGTGGGAGCGACAGTCCTATACCTGGGACCTGAGTGACACCTAGGCTAGAGTGGTTCATGTTCTTTCCCATTCCATTTCGGTATGGTGCGGGAATATGAAACACGGTTCAGATGTGGGTTTCTTCTTGAGAACTCTGTGCTACAGATCTCCTGTAGTGCTAGGGCTATCTGGGAAGCCTACTAAGTATGGATGACCTTTATTATGACCTTCAGAAACTGAGGTGAGTTAGAGGAGGATCTTTTATGGTTATTGTAAACACTGTACCCCCGGGTTAGAAGTGTTTACACTTCTCATAACGGATCCAAGTCTGAGGATCCTTGTTTTAGAACATCACCTGTGAGGGGGTTGGGCTGTTTACAGGTTTGCAAGTACCATTGGCCACATCATACCCTGATACTTGTTTTGATTAAGAGTACTCCATTTTGGGACAGTTCTTGTGATTAACCCTGGACATGTGACTCTTTATTTGAGTCCCCCACCTTGGTTACTGGATTTCTGAACCTCCATCCGGACTTCTTGAACATACATGGGCCTATATCAAGACAGATAATCAGATCCAGCTTGATCAAAAAACCTTGCACATCATTTTCATACATCATCATTGCATCATTTAACATTTGTTTATTTGTCTTTCAGGGTATCCACATTGTATCTGGCTTGGTTTTGACCCCTTCATCTGCATAGACCTCTGTTTCATAAGTTATCTACTTCAGCTATCTTCATCAGTTGTTTGCTTCAGTTATATTCATCATTATCAGCTTATCAATGGCTCATCTCCAGTACCAGTCTTGATTTTCATCAGCACTTGTCTTCAGCTCTTCATCAGCAATCATGGCTCCTCCCAGGAAAAGCAATATTTAATACCATTTCTTTGAGCCTGTGTTGACTGGTATCAGACAGGTCCAGTCACTTATCACTCCATACCACATCCCATTATTCAGAGAGCATTATGGAGGTATCCTTGACATGGTTATGGACATGAATCCTTCTCAGAGGAGCATGATCCATACTTTCCTACAGTTTTATGACCCTCCTCTGAGATGTTTCACATTCCCAGACTTTCAGCTAGGACCTCTGTTGGAGGAGTTTTCATCATTGATTGGGGTACCTGTCAGGGGTGGAGTCCCCTTCAACCCAAAGATGACTTCTCCCAGCAATGGAGAAGTGGCAAAAGCACTATACCTGGAGCCTACTTTGATTGAGCAGAATATGACAACAAAGGCTGGGATCCCTGGTTTACACTTAGACTTCTTGATTTCTCAGGCCATCCTGAAGGCCTCTTTGGGAGAATGGGAGAATGCATCAACTACAATCCTTTGCTGTTTAAAATGCAACTGGGCTATGCTTTGATTCACCCTCCTAGAGTGCAAGATTTAGCTGAGACCCTGTATTGTGAGATAAAGCCTAATCTAGCTGCTGTTAGACAAGCATCCTGGGCTTGGGACAACATCCAGAAAAAAGGGATGGCTATTCTTGGAAGGTGCAATAATGTTGCTTCAGCTCAGTACTATGACTGGTCTCATGCTAGGGCTCAGATTACTGGAATTCCCTTCACCATTGAAGATGTACCTGGACCATCCACAACACAGCCAGCAGCCACTGTCAGCCTGGAAGAGTTTGAAAAGCTGAAGGAAAGGAATACGAATCTGTCTCAAGCTTTGAAGAAGACCCTTTGGGAAATGAGTGATGGTCGTCTGGACATTGAGAGGTTGAAAAATCTTAAGGTGGAGCATCTGGCCAAGATTGAGAAAACAGAGGACTACATCAAAAAAGCAAGACCTGGAGAACAAATATTGAAGAATGCCTGCAAAGAGGCCAAGTTTCAGAAGGCTAGGACTGTTCTCTATCTACAAGAAAGTCAGGCTAGGTGGGTCAGGATCACTGAATCCCGTACTCAAGAAGATCAGAGAACTCAGGCCAGGATTGAACAGTTAGAGGCCAATGAAAAGAAGCAACAGGAAGCTTTGCTGACAGCCCAGAAGGAGATTTCAGAGTTGAAGCTCAGGGCTGGTTTGAAGAGGTCAAAGGACCAGGACAGGCACAAGAAGCTGACCACTGCCATTGCCACCAGAAACCTCCTCATCAGAAACATCACAGAGCATCCAGTTGGTCCAGTGACTGAGGCACTTCTGAAGGAGGTTAAGGAGGATGAGTTTGGACTTGATGTCTGACTTTTTGATTGTTGTTGTTTTCATTTGATGTACTTTTCATTTTGTGTTGTATCTTGACCCTCCAAGGGCATGTATTGTAAAAACAAACTATGTATGTTTCACCATTTGTAATATATTCTAGTTTGTTTCCATTGCGAGGTTTCTTTTTTCTCGACAACATCAAAGCATCTTCCTCAGGGTCTGGAAAGGTCAAAACCAAGAACCAAGCCGGATACCTTGGAAGACAAATAAGCATACTGCATTGCATACTAACTTTTGTTTTGTTTTGTAGGTTTTTGTTTTTAGTTTGCTTGTTTCTAACTCTGTTGTGGTTCAGGAAATATTGCTCGCCGCCGGGTGTTCCCTCTCAACCGTACGCACCGGTACCCTACTCGCAACAACCTTCCTGGTATCCAAATGGATCAAGTACAGCAGGACCTGACAGAGGTCAGAACTCAGATGCCTATTGAAAGAGTGGAGATGAGGAACCAAATGGCTCAATTTATGACTGTGATGACTGGTTTGGCTCAGAGCCAAGAGAGGTTAAGGGCATTGGTAGAAAGACAAAACCCTGAGGAACCTAATCCTGGAACTGGAGGAACAAGTAATAATGAGGGAGGTCAGCCTCATGTTAACCCACCAGTATTTGGACCTCATCTAGATCCGGAAGTCAATATCCCAAGGAATGTACAGGGCAACACTGCTGCAGGCAGGATCTTGCAAGAAGATCCTCAAGAGGAGCAGTTTACTGTAATGGGAGCTGGAGATGAAGTTTATGATAGGAGGTTTGATGAAATTGCTGAGAAATTGAGATCTCTGGAGTCTCAAAATTCCTTAGGCTTCGATGTAATGGATATGGGGTTAGTGGATGGGGTGAGAATTCCCCACAAGTTTAAACCCCCGTGCTTCGAGAAGTACAATGGAACCTCTTGTCCACGAACTCACCTGCAGTCTTTTCTGGGGAGACTTAAAGCATATACCATGGATGAAAAGCTGTGGATGTTCTATTTCGAAGACAGTTTGACTGGAGCTTCAAGAGAGTGGTATTCACACTTGACCAGAGCTACTATCAGATGCTGGAAGGACTTAGCTGAAGCCTTCATCAGACAGTACCAATACAATCTGGACATGGCTCCTAACAGGACCCTCTTGATGGGAATGTCTCAATGCTCCAGGGAAAGCTTCAGGGAATATGCCCAAAGGTGGAGACAGATTGCTGCTGCTGTCCAACCACCCATGTCGGAAAGAGAAATGGCCGACATGTTCATGAATATTGTGCAAGGAACATACATCGATAGGTTGGCTGCCTTTTCTTCTACTAGCTTCGTAGACGTAGTTATAGTTGGGGAAAGGATTGAAAGCCTTTTGAAAATGGGCAAAACTTCTGATAATGGTGCAAGTTCATCCAGTAATCCCAGGAAGCCTTTTGTGGGACCTCGAAGGACCGGTGAGACAAATTCCATCCATGCCACCAGGGGCAGACCTCAGTATGTTCACAGATCACTGGCAGCTGTCACCATTCCAGCTCCGATTCCTCAGCAACCAGCATATCAACAACCACAACAACCCCATTATCAACAGCAAGTTCAGTATCCGCCACAGAGAACCTACAACAACAACAACAACAATCAACAACAGATACCTTTTCAGCAAAGACCATCACAGGAAAATAGGGTGATTGACCCTATCCCTATGCCTTATGCTGCCTTATTGCCACAACTCCTGAATCTCAATTTGGTTGAGTTAAGGACATTGGCACCACCAGATTCCTCCAATCTCCCAAGGAATTATGATGTCAATGCCAGATGTGCTTTCCACTCCAATGCACCTGGCCACAATACAGAAAAATGCAGGGCCTTACAAATGAAAGTCCAAGATCGGGTGGATTCTAAAGCCCTCAACTTTGCACCCCCTCCAAATGTCAACTAGAATCCTATGCCTCATCATGGCGGGCCGAGGATTAATGCCATTGAGGAAGACAGACCATCTACCTTGATCACCAGTGTTGCACAAATTCGGACACCTCTGGTCGAAATTAAAGCTCAGCTTCTAGAGTGTCAGATGTTCCCCGGGTGTGAGCTCGGTTGTGGGTATTGCAACATTGCAGTCAACGGGTGTGATAATTTGAGAAGCGGCATAGATGGTCTTATCAAGGATGGTATCCTTCAGATCTCAACAACGGCGCCTACAAATCCAGTAATTCCTTTGACAACAATTCCTGATTCTTCTACAACAGCAGCAACAATCATTCCTACCGATTCATCAATATCATCAACAATGGCTCCGTCCATCACTTCAACAAATCAAATGTCAACAACCCTTTCTTCTACAACATCGGCATCCATTATATCAGCAGAATCTTCTACAACACTAGCAGAAATTAATGAAGATATCTCAGCAGTCACCATCTACTATGATCCATCAATTGTTCCTCCAAATAGCAACTTTCAGCAACAAACAGTGGCACCTCCTGCCAGGTCACCAGTCACAATTTACTACGATCCACACATCGTCATAATACCATCCTCTGCAGCAGTCAGTCCAGTTACCATTACGGTGCCTGGACCAGTTCCATATGAAAGTAGAAATGCCATACCTTGGCATTATGGCTCTGATCTTTACTGCAACGGGGAGAAAATCACTTTGGATTCTTCAACCTCTTCTCCACAAATTTATAATGTTGGGGGAGGCGGAGGCTTCACCAGAAGCGGACGCCTTTTTGCCTCACAAATGCAAAGACCTAATGCTGAAGCAGAAGCTGCTGCCAAAGCAAAAGGAAAGAGTGTGGTACTTGAATAGCCGACTGTCAAAGAAACTCAGAAGACATCTTTTGAACAAGATGTAGACGAGTTTATGAGAATCATAAAGAGATGTGATTACAAGGTGGTAGATCAGCTTCACCAAACTCCCTCAAAAACTCCATATTATCCCTGTTGATGTGTTCTGAAGCTCACAGGAACGCACTGTTGAAGGTACTGCACGCAGCATACGTGCCAGAGGAGATCACTGTTAATCAGTTAGAAACCGTGGTAGGAAATGTCAACACCAGTCATGGACTGGGTTTTACCAATGCTGACTTAACAACTGAGGGACGTAACTAAACAAGGTTTTACATATCACCTTGGAATGCAAGGGTGCTGTTCTATCTCATGTACTGGTGGACACTGGGTCATCACTCAATGTCCTACCAAAGAAAGCCTTGGTGAAGCTGGAGTATGATGGCTTGGCATTGCGTCCGAGTAATTTGGTGGTGAGAGCATTTGATGGCTCTAAAATATCAGTCCTTGGGGAGATTGATCTGCCTGTGATGATTGGCCCGCAGACTTTTAAAATTACCTTCTATGTGATGGACATTCAGCCGGCCTACAGCTGTTTGTTGGGTAGACCCTGGATCCACGCCGCTGGCGCTGTTACGTCTACCCTTCACCAGAAGCTAAAATTCGAGTGGGAGGGCCAGATCATCACCATCTATGGGAAAGAAGACATCTTTGTTAGCCATCTGGCTACGTATAAGTACATATAGATGGATGGAGAAATCCATGAAACTATGAGCCAGGGGTTTGAGGCCCTAAACATTAATGAAGCATCTGTTGTACTGGGAACCTCTATAATGTCATATCAGCAAGCCAGGAAGGTTGTTGAAGAGGGTACCGCCCAAGACTGGGGCAAGCTGCTGCCCATGGAAAAGAAGGAAGACAAATTTGGGTTGGGTTACAAACCAACTCAACAAGATCAATCAGAGGCTGCAAAAGAGCCCAACTTTGTCAGCGGGGGGATGCTCACCCCGGATGCCGTGAAAAACTTGGAAGACGAGGAGGAAAGCGACCGCAACCTGGAGAGCTGGATACGTCCAAGGACCCCGGGGAGCCAAGTCCTTAACTGGTCTTCCCAGGAAATTATATGGGTTACTCCTGCAGAGTAATTATTATTTCCTGTATTTTTTAAGCATGCATCAAGTCTTGCATCTTGCCCAAGATGTCAAGACTCATTTTGTAATCGGGCCATCTTGTAATTTTGTGCAAACAGATAAATCAATGAATATCGAACATCTTTTGCAAATGAGTCTTTTTTTTCTTTTTCGCTCACTGTTTTCCATTTTTCTTTTTGTACAAAAATAAAATGGCAATGTTTTCCAAAATGATAACTTCATTTCACTTTTTCTAAACAAGATTAAAATCGACCACTAAAATAAACAATCTAAACCCTTGCAGAAAGTGCCTTCCAGACTGCACCGACAACGACACTGATATGACTTCGTATGACTTTGACAATCCAATCAATCAAGCTGATGAAGGGGTTGAAGAAGATTATGAGCTTCCTGAAGAGCTAGCCAGGTTGTTAAGGCAAGAGGAGAAGGTTATCACTCCTCATCAGGAGGAAATTGAAACAGTTAATCTTGGTACGGAAGAAGACGTGAAAGAAGTTAAGATCGGGGCCTGCTTACAATATTCAGTGAAGGAACAGCTGATTGACATGCTTCGGGAGTATGTGGATGTTTTTGCTTGGTCTTATCAGGATATGCCAGGGTTGGACACCGATATTGTCATGCACAAGCTACCTCTGAAAGAAGACTGCCCACCAGTAAAGCAGAAGTTGCGCCGTACTCGCCCAGATATGGCAATGAAGATTAAAGAAGAGGTACAAAACAGTGGGACGCCGAGTTCCTTGCTGTGACTAGCTATCCGCCGTGGGTGGCTAATATTGTACCAGTGCCTAAGAAAGATGGCAAAGTGAGAATGTGTGTGGATTACCGGGATCTGAACAGAGCCAGCCCGAAAGATGACTTCCCTTTACCTCACATTGATGTATTGGTCGACAATACGGCTCAGTTCTCGGTATTCTCCTTCATGGATGGATTTTCAGGATACAATCAGATCAAGATGTCACCTGAAGACATGGAGAAGACAACTTTCATCACACCCTGGGGCACATTCTGTTATAAGGTGATGCCATTCGAACTGAAGAATGCGGGTGCCACTTATCAACGGGCTATGGTAACACTATTCCACGACATGATCCACAAAGAAATTGAATGTTATGTGGCTGACATGATTGCCAAGTCCCTCACAGAAGAAGACCACCTGGTGAATCTGTTGAAGTTATTCAAGCGTCTAAGGAAGTACCAACTGACGCTAAACCCCAACAAATGCACATTCGGGGTGCGATCTGGTAAGCTGCTGGGATTTATTGTAAGTGAAAAAGGGATTGAAGTTGATCCTGACAAAGTCAAAGCCATTCAAGAAATGCCTGCACCGAAGTCAGAAAAAGAGGTTCGGGGATTTCTAGGAAGATTGAACTACATTTCAAGGTTCATATCTCATCTTACAGCAACCTGTGAGCCTTTGTTCAAGCTGTTAAGAAAGGAACAAATGGTCAGGTGGAACGAAGACTGCCAGAAGGCTTTTGACAAAATAAAGGAATACTTACAAGAGCCTCCAATCCTTATGCCTCCAGTTGAAGGAAAACCTCTAATCATGTACTTGACAGTATTAGAAGAGTCAATGGGGTGTGTGATGGGCCAGCATGACGAGTCTGGTCGAAAAGAGTATGCAATTTACTACCTAAGAAAAAAGTTTAGCGACTGTGAACAACGTTATTCACTGCTCGAGAAAACTTATTGTGCTTTAGCGTGGGCTGCTTGCCGACTAAGGCAGTATATGTTGACCCACACTACCTTGTTGATTTCAAAGATGGATCCGGTTAAGTACATTTTTGAGAAGCCAGCACTTACTGGACGGGTTGCAAGATGGCAAATGATCCTCATAGAATATGACATTCAGTACACATCTCAAAAAGCCATCAAAGGTAGTGTATTGTCTGATTATCTTGCTGAGCAACCTATTGATGATTACCAGCCTATGAGATTTGACTTCCCTGATGAAGACATCATGTTCATAAAAGCAAAAGATCATTAAGAGCCTGTTCACACTGAAGGGCCTGACCCAGAAGAAGAATGGACTATGATGTTTGATGGGGCTGTTAATATGAATGGTCGTGGTGTTGGTGCAGTACTCATTACACCTAAAGGAGTTCACATGCCTTTCTCGTAAAAACTCACCTTCAACTGCACTAACAACGAAGCTGAATACGAAGCTTGTATTATGGGTCTTGAGGAAGCCATTGACCTCGGGATCAAGACTTTGACTGTGTTCGGAGATTCAACCCTGGTAATCAATCAAACCAAGGGCAAATGGTACACCCACCAAGATCATCTGGTGCCTTATCGGGATTATACAAGGAGGTTGTTGACCTTCTTCACAACAGTCAGGCTTGAGTATATCCCCCGAGATGAAAATCAGCTTGCAGATGCTCTGGCTACCATTTCATCCATGATCAAAGTTCAAGCTGCCAACTTTGTGCCTCAAATTGCAGTATCCAGACTTGATAGACCAGCATATATATTTGCAGCAGATGTTGTTAAAGATGATAAGCCTTGGTTCCACGACATTAAGTGCTTCTTGGAGGATCAAACATACCCACCCGGGGCATCTTCCAATGGTAAGAAGACATTAAGAAGGCTAGCTGGTAGTTTCTTCCTGAATACTGACGGGTCCCTATACAAGAGAAACTTTGATATGGTACTCCTCAGATGCGTTGATAAGACAGAAGCAGACCTGTTAATGCACGAGGTGCATGAAGGATCCTTTGGTACCCATGCGGGAGGGCATGCAATGGCTAAAAAGTTGCTAAGATCAGGCTATTATTGGATCACAATGGATGCAGACTGTTGTGCTTATGCCAGGAAATGCCATATATGCCAGATTTATGCGAATAAAGTGCATGTGCCTCCGAATCCTTTGAATGTGATGTCTTCACCCTGTCCATTTGCCATGTGGGGCATTGATATGATTGGCAAGATTGAACCGACTGCTTCAAACGGCCACAGATTCATCCTGGTTGCTATTGACTATTTTACTAAGTGGGTCGAAGAAGCTTCTTATGCAAATGTTACAAGGCAAGTGGTAGCCCAATTTCTGAAGAGAGATATCATTTGTCGGTATGGAGTGCCCGAGCGAATCATTACTGATAATGGTTCCAATTTAAACAACAAAATGATGGCAGAACTATGTCGGGACTTCAAGATCCAACACCACAATTCTTCTCCTTACAGGCCAAAGATGAATGGCGCTGTTGAAGCAGCTAACAAGAATATCAAGAAGATTGTGCAGAAGATGGTAGTTACGTACAAAGACTGGCATGAAATGCTACTGTTTTCCTTGCATGGGTACCGTACGTCAATCCGAACATCCACTGGGGCAATACCGTATCTGCTTGTGTATGGTATGGAAGCAGTCCTACCTGTTGAAGTTGAACTACCCTCTCTGCGGTTATTGATGGATGTTAAACTGAATGAAGCAGAATGGGTCCGATCCCGATACGAACAACTGAGTCTGATTGAAGAGAAGAGATTAGCTGCAATCTGTCATGGGCAGCTGTATCAGAAAAGAATGAAGAAAGCATTCGATCAGAAAGTCAGGCTCTGAGAGTACCAAGTAGGAGATCTTGTGCTGAAAAGACTCCTCCCTCCTCATACAGACCACAGGGGCAAGTGGACTCAGAATTATGATGGTTTGTTCATAGTAAAGAAAGTTTTCTCTGGTGGAGCACTGATGCTCAGTACTATGGATGGTGAAGATTTCCAGTCCTCTGTGAATTCAGATGCAGTTAAAAAATACTTCGCATAAAATGACCCGCTGGACATAAAAATAGAATGTAAGTCCAGGCAAAAATAGGGCATCCCGGCGAGTCAAAAACAGAATAAAAGACTCGGGCAAAAATAAGGGAAAATAAATAAAAAAATGTACACCCGCTGAGTTGAAAAGCTGCATTGGACAACTCAGGCAAAAATGGGTATCCCGGTGGATTGAAAACCCGAAAGGGCGATCCACACAAAATAAGGGAATAAGCGAACAACTGCATTCTGAATTCGTCTCTATCACTTACAACATGGCAAGCTTCGAAAGGTTCGAGCATCAGTCAGAATCAGCCTTCTTCAGAAAGCAAGATGAGAAGAACGTCAATGTTATACAAGTCATAGCAAGAGGGAGAGCTCCGTGAAGCGTCACCAACATTGCCACTATCTTTTGTTTCTCAATTTGTAACAATTTCCTCATTTTAGGGGATCTGTTTCTCCGACTGTATCTTGCCAATTCGGGGCACACAAATTAATAAAATCAGATTTTCAGTCATATCTTGTCTCGTACATTTTATTTTTTTCATTTGCAAAATGTCTGATGTCCTTGAGATATTGATTGCATAAATACAGATGCTTTCCTTCTAAAATACGTGCTTACAGGAAATATATTTGCTTTCGGGAGTGTCTAAACTCCTATGACGGAATCCAGTAAGGGATACCTCGGGAAACTTGTACGTTTCTTTGTCATACAGGATTGCAGGTGTCCGAAGCGCAACATGGGGCATGAAAGCTTCTTCCCAGTAGGCTGCCCAGTCCATTATTTCCTCAGCACACCTTCCAAACAGCACCAGAGATGCTTTCTCCCCAGCTGAGTTGCCAGTCATCATTCCTTCTCGACTAAATGCAAAGACTAAGGAACCATCTCCCCACAAAGTTTCAACCTCCATCCAGAAAGGCAATACCTGAAGATCTCACAACAGAGTGACGAAAGCTTCTACAAACCCCAGCTGGGACCCTCATTACTAAGAAAGATCTATCAGTGATCTATTTCCCCAAGCAGAGTCATATATGCCAGATCTATCAATGATTTAATTCCCAACTGGGAAATCCCCTTCAAACAGATCAGCCAGAGATCTCCACAGCAGCGGGATCCGAAACCCGGATCGGTATCTTTGCATAATCATAGCATTCGCATCATATTTTCCCCACAGAGCGTAGCATTCCGTCTAATATGGAGCATTACGGCAAAAATCAAACATATTGCATAATCACAAGCCATGAGTCGAATTGAACACTTGTAAATACTGACAACCCATCAGACAGTACACAGAATATTTCCCCAATTCCCCACCGGAGGGCCAAAACATTTCCCTCACAAATACAGATACATGCTCCTTTTGGCACTCGTCTGTGTCATCATTCCCCAGTAAAGTCGCCCGAGCATTCTTTGCAAACAGACGACTCATACATTACAAATGCTTCCCGACACTCGTCCGTGTCATATCCCCAGCCGAAAGCCAAAGCGTCCCCTTTGCACTCACAACATATGTGTACATATCTATACAAATTCCCTGACACCCGTCCGTGTCACTCCCCTAGCATAGTTGCCTAAACGCTCTGAAAATCAAATACTTGTCTATAATACACTTTTTCTGGCACCCGTCCGTGTCATGCTTTCCCTAGCAAGTTGAGTACTCGTCTGTGTCTCATTCATACCACTTTACTCATACAGATACTCGTCTGTATCTTGTATATGCCACTTAAATCCCCTCAGAATCAACACTCGTTTGTGTTCTTTGTTAACTAGTTGGTACTCGTCCGTATCATCATCTCTGAACATGCGTCAAGCGTTTGTTTCTACCGATACTCGTCCGTATCATAGGCTTAAGGATGCTCGTCCGCATCTTTAATCTATACACCGTGTCAAACACTTATGTCTTCTTGAATTTAGACATTCGTCTGTGTCTACCATTCCCCAAAAGAGTCCCCAGCAAACCCCGATGATTTATTTTCTGACATTCGTCCTATGTCATGATATTTCCGGCAGCCGTACCCTGCCAGGTGATCGTTCTTCACCTTTTTGATGATCGTCCTTCATCATTCCCCAGTGGAGTCTCTATTCATTAGAACCCCTTCTTATCCGACATTCGTCCTATGTCGTGAAATTTTTAGCAGCCGTCCCCTGCTAGGTGATCGTCCTTCACCTCCTGATGATCGTCCTTCCTCATTTTATCCGATGGCCGTCCCCATCGTTGATCCTGTTATCTGACATTCGTCCTATGTCATGATAAACCCTGAGAGCAGCCGTACCCTGCTAGGTGACCGTCCTTCACCTCTTGATGATCGTCCTTCATCATGCTGATCCGATGGTCGTCCCCATCATCGACTTTTTCATCCGACATTCATCCTGTGTCGCGATACTTTCGACAGCCGTACCCTTCCAGGTGATCGTCCTTCACCTTAGATGACCGCCCCTCATCTTATTCCCCAACATAGCAGCCGTCTCCTGCTAGGTGGTCATCCTTCACCTCTGGTGACTGTACCTCATCATTTATTTCATTTATGCCTTGGACTTGATGGTCGTCCCCATCATTTACCTATAATCCCCAGAGAGTCTTATAGCTTTACTTGATGGCCGTCCCCATCATAATCTCCTGCATCCCCAGCTTGTCGGCCGTCCCCGTCATCGCTTTACTTCCCGCATTTTCCCCAGCATGTCGGTCGTCCCCGTCATTGCTTCATCCCCAGCAGTCGTCCTCTGCTCGGCGGTCGTCCTCCGTCGCCCGCACTTTATAAATATACTTTATTTTCCTTTTACAATCTATATCCCTTTTCTTCTTCATTCTGTGAGTGCAAATTTTGGACTGTCTTTGGTATTCAACCACAAGTTATCTAGTTTGCCTGTTAAGCCGTTGCTTACCTCCTGCACAGCTAACTCATGTTTGAATAGGGGCAGCTGTAAACACCCCAAATTTTCCCTCACTCATTTCACACCATGGCTTGTAATCTTTTCATATGCACAAATTCAATCACATCATCTCATATTGCATATTTGCTTCACTGCATTGATTCAAAGTCATCTGCATCTAGGGTTTGTGATCTGAGCCATCCCTGAGCCATTTGAGCCACTCCAAAGGTCATCAATCACTTCAAAGGGGTCCATGAATGTTCAAACATCATATCATATCCTCACCAAGTCAAGAAAGTCAAAGAATCACAAGAACTGAGAAAGGCATGGAAGTAGAGCCAGATTTAACTGCACAGATGACCTAGAATTAGGGTTTTGGTTTCAGAGGCGATAACTCCAATATTTTTGGTCATTATTGTTTCTATTGGTCTCTATATGTTATAAGAATCATGCATATCAAGTTTCATGAAGAAATTCCATGGGGAAGGCATCTAATCAAGAGTTGACTTCTTGAGCAAGTCAGTGCAAAATCAGGGCATCTGAGGCCCCCAATGACCCAACCAAAGGGCATTATCCATCATTTTGAATGTGTATGATCTTTATTTGATCATAGAAGATGTTAGAAGTTCACAAAGTTGAAGAATTTCAAGCCATTTGCAAAATTGCCTTTTTGGGAAAGTGACTTGTAATGAAAACTTGCCATTTTGGGAAAGTTTTTCAACCTCCTCTTTTTGATTCAAAAATGCCTCAAATGAGAAAACTTTGGTCATGAAAGTTGTAGATTGGATCATTCCCTTTTCAAAAAGTATAAGAACTCATTCTAATTCATTTTGGATCAAAAGTTATGGCTTTGCAAAGTTGGGAAAAATCATGAAATTTCCACTTTTGGCACCAAAGAGGGATTTTTGCAAATTCAAATTCCAAGCATTTTCAAGACCCCTAAGTGACCTATTTGCATCATTATAACATGTTACAACTTAGAAAAGTCAAGTTTGTGCCAAGATTTTTTCATTTCCATGCCTTGGATCACAAGTTGCATAAGGCATTTTTCATAAAGGCTACAAAATTGAAACTTTGCAAAAGAGACATTTCATGTTTGAATTGAACTCCAATTGGTATCAAAGCATCATAACAATATTGCATAACTCATTTTGTCACATTTTGCCCACAAAATCACAAGTTTCTTTGCCTTGGTTCATGAGAAAATTCAAAGAGGGAAATGTGCAAGAACTTTGGAAACCCTTGATCAAGGCTAGCCAGCTCACAAAATCAGATCCAAAGGCCTTCCTTGACTCAAGATGAGGAAAGACAAGCCCTAAGATTGCCTCTGACCCGAGCCATACTCATAGTACACAAGATCTTAACTTTTTGCATTTTGCCCATGCCAATCCCACAGTGCCACCACCAACTCTCTGCCTAATCAGAATATGATATGTGGACATCAAGCAACCCTAAACACAACACACACAAGCAAGAAAGCACACACATTGCAGCATACACAAAAACTGTCAAAAACCTTTCCCTCTTCGAATCTCTAAACACAGCCTTCAAACATCCAAAATTTCTTCACCCACAAACCACAAATCACTCATAGAACAAGAAGCACCCTCTGAAACAGCCTGAAACATCACATACCCAACTCTCCAAATCTGCTACACCAAAACCAAAACCTTCAAACCAGGCCATACAGACTCATTCTAAGCCTCATTTCATCATCCAGAGGTTCATAGGAGGGGATTTGCAACAAAGGAGAGTCCAGAAAGCCCAGAACCAGAAGGTTCAATCTCAGGTATACTTCATGAACTTTTTTCTCAGAAGCCTGTTTTTTAGTTCATTTATGATTCCTTGAGTTCCCCTGGTCATGGGGATATGATTATTATTGAAAATGGTTGAGAAACCACCCTGTATGCCAGCTCTGAAATTTTGCCCGTGAATATGTTTGGTTTCGATTCTCTTTGTTCTTGCTTGATAAATGGTTTTTGACGTTGGATTTAGGTTTAGTTTGGGGAGGGGAATGTTTCTGGGCAGTTAATTTAGTTTGGGGTAGCCTGTAGAGGAAGCTACGGTTTTTGCCCTGCCGGAGAAGACGACCGGAGCTCATCTCCGGTCGCCTGAGGTTAATTAGGGCTAAACCTGTTTAATTAAGCAACTTTGAATTCTATCCCTAGGATCTTGCTTCTCGCGCGCTCTTGGACGGACCAGATCATGTCATTAAGCCCTAAAACCTGATTAATTAAATTAATTTAGATTAATTAGTCAGTTTGAATTTGAGCCACACGATCACGCGTGAATTAGGAACTTTGAACCATGGCCTTGGATTCTGATTACCCTCAGTCTTGATAACTTGCACGCGCAGCCTTTGGATCTTTCAACTTTGCATCTTAGCCACTGGTTTTGATTACTTTTCATTTTTTCTTTATTTATTTCATATTTTATTTCATATATATTTTAAAAATAGTTAGAAAACTTAAAAAATATTTTCCTTTTGCATTTTGGTTTCAAATATTTTTCTTAACCAGAAAATATTTTTATTTTTATTTTTTGCATTAAAAATTATTTTTAAATCATTTAAATGTTTATTTTTAATTAGTTAATGGAAATTAATTAATTAAAAATGCATTTAGGTATTTAAAAATCACAAAAAAATTCACATTGCATTTTAAAACATTTAGAAACATTATCCAACTCTCAAAACAAATTCCTTTTTGGTTCTTGATGCATTTTGATCATTTTCATTGGAATTAAATTCATTTTAAGGCAATATTTTTGTTCAAACTTGAAAAAATTCATTTTGCCTAACCTTTGAGAGTTTGATGCTGGTTCTTGTTGCATTGCATCCTTCATGGCATGTAATTTATAGGATAAATTTGGTTTGAATTGATCTTCCATTTTCATTTTGTTTTGCATTTTCCATGATGAGGTACCTTAAAACCCTAATTGACTGGAGAAATTCATAACTTTCACTAGGTTAAGAGTTAGGTCCCCTCCTTTGGGTAGTGAACTTGTATAGGTTTAGGGTATCTTTGATTGCATTTTCAATTTTTTGTCATATCATTTGCTTCTGGTTTTGAGTTTTTGCATTGCATGTTGTATGTAACCCTAATTTTTGCCTTCCTTTGCATCCATCTTTCATTTGTTTGCATTCAATGACTTGCCATGACATTTTGGGCATCCACATGATTCATAATACATCTTAGGACATATTAGAATCATGTTTGACCATTGCATCTTTCATTTGCCATGTTATGCATTCATATCATTTCATAAACTTTCATGAACATTCATGGTTCAAAGCATGCCTCATTTGCATCCTTATGCTTGTTTGATCATTCTCATCTATTGTCATGTGTTTGCACCATCTCTTAGCATCATTGAAATCATGTTTATGCTTCTGACTTTGTCTTGCATCATGAAATTTCATCTCATTTGCATTGCATTCCCTTTCTTTTGCTAACTTTTCAGGTGGTAAGTTGTTTTGAGAAGTGAATTTGCCTTCATTTCTCACAATCTCTTCTTGTCTCTCTTGCATCTTTGCTGCATTTTATCTTTGTATTAGAGTGAGCTTGCTCATTCATGTTCATCTCTTACTTTCTTTCTTCAAGAAACTTGTCTTCTTAAGTGAAGCAAGTTGTCTTACTTCTCTCTGCTTCTTCCTCCTTTCATCTGCTTCTCTCCTTGGTGGTTCTTTGAAGATCTTTCTCTCTTAAGCCTCACAAACCCTAGGATCTCCAAGTATGATAACAATTAGGGTTTGATTAGTCCCCCATTTAGTTTTACCTTTGTGTCATCTTTGAGTCTTCTCTTCTCATCTCATAATCAGGGACTAAACCCTAAAGGCTTTAAGGCTCTGTGATTAAGCTTATGCCTGCATCCTTCTATTAGGATGGAGTGTATAAAATTAATCCTAAGTGTTAAACCCTTAATGTGTTTAAATCCTTTAATTAATTCACTTAATAATCATCAAGACATCAAGCTTGTAACTTGGGCCTTGCATTAGGGTTCTAATTCTTCCTTAATTGGTTAAGAAGGACTAACCCTAGTGTTAATGGACAAGTCCCCCTCAAGTTGTCTTACAAACCATGAAATCCATTTCTTAACCTTATCATTAACTAAAATCCATCTAATAAAGGCTTTGTTTTGTCATGAGGTTAATCCCTAATCATGGATTAAGTTGAGGAGTCTTTCTCATCTTAAATGCTCTCATCCATTATCCTTCTATTAGGATGGTGTAATGAGTCCATTAAATCCTTGATTATGGCTTAAACTCATTACTTAACACTAAACAAAAACATCTAAATAATCACAAGTAGGTTAATAATCTTAATCCTACATCATGGTGATTAAGTGTGAGGTGCTTACTTCATATTTAAGGTATTCTCATTACCCCTAATCAGAGGGAAGATGTGATGAGTTTACTAACCCTTGGTTTAGGCTTAAGCTCATTAACTTATGACAAGCACAAAAAGCAATAAAAGACTGAAAATACCAAAACAAATAATAATCGTCTCCTCCGGGATTCTTTTCTCATCACCTTCACTCATAAACGAGAACTTGCTTCTTCCGTCTAATGCAAGACAGTTAGCACCTGAGCCAGACAGGTCATACACTCGAGCATAGACAAGCAAGCAGTTCATCAGTCAATTTATCTTTCAGTCTCTTTGAGTCGAACTATGGTGTTCTGACTTCCTCATTGCACGAGAGGATACATAGGCATAACTTAACGATTATCGAACAAAATTCTCTGTATATCCCCCCTCCTTCCAGCACCATTCTTTAAGCCTCATAGTCTTGAGCTTCATACTCCTCTCCTTACACTGACACTTCTCTTATACACTTCACATTCTTTTTACACTGACACTTGCATCCTTTCCAGCTTTGATACACAAATTGCACTGACACTACCCCTTTTAAACACAAATCTTTCAAGCGTGGATCCCGTCAAGTACGGCGGGCAATCTGGGTGCTAATACCTTCCCAGGTTGTAACCAACCCCCTTTCGCAGTCTCTCTGGTTCGCAACCGTCTTATCCATATCTTTTCTCAGGTTTATGCAGCATTACCTTTCCTCCGGGATAAAAATGCCTAGCTGGCGACTCTTGTCTTCTGAGTTCACCCCTGTGTGTCCTCATCCCCTCTCGTCGACCGTTCGCGTCTGTACCCCTTCTGACCAGGTGTCATTTGGTGGGAGCGACATTGTGCTGAAAGACCTTTGTTGGTATTATGTATGCATGTTTATTTCAGAAAAGCTTGTGTTATATCTTAAATAGTGGTTCGTTCACAAACGACATCTTTTCAATAAAAACTTCAAGATTAGCATTTGTGTTGCATTAGAATCTTCATTCTCAGGATAAAACATTTTCTGCTTGCATACATTAGTTCAACAATCACAGAAGTTCACGTGAGGAATTTCAGTCCAGAAAATTAAATCTTGCCAGGTGGAGGAGTCTGAAACTTCTGAAGGACAATCATGGCAAAGTGCGCTTTTTCCGAGAAACTACTATGAGATAAAGATTCTTCTAACCAGTTGGGTTAGATGCAGCCAATCCCGGGCAATTACAATGAACAAATCTCTCACAATTCAGCCAAGCTGGGGCAATTATCAGAGCATGGTTAGTTTGAAGAAATCATTTTAGGTCCCATGGTGGGGCAGGTCACTCTCTAGAGCAGATGAAGTCAGTCACTGCATGCCATCCTTGATGCAGGACACTGGGAAAGAATAACTCACGATGATGTAAGATTTGGCATGATTCTTCTCCAATCAAATCCCTTTGTAGACCATGAGGTCTAAGGAAATTATTTCAAGATTCAACGAATCTCTCCAAGAGTTTGAAGACACCGGGCAGTTCGGACGCCAGGTCTTCTGTAAAATACTCTTGAGTTGACATGTGAACGGTTAGCTAGTACAGGAAGAAAGATGTTGCCATACAGCCTTCTTCTCCCCGGAGAGAGATGCTTTACAATTCCTATCTCCAGTAGAGGGTGATCCCAAGCGTCCCCAGTAAAGTATGAGATGGAACCTTCCCCAGCTGAGTCAGAGTAAGGTGGTATTCCCAACAGAACTTCAAAGCCAGTTGAAAAGTTCTCACATCCGAGCAGAGTCTTTATATCGGAATGGGCTATTCCCGGCAAGCAGCTGAATGCCTAATTCCCCACAGAGTTAGAACTGTTAGATTTCTTTCCCTAGCAAAGGTTATTTGACCAAGCATCTCCCCAGCTGAGTCAGAATATCGTCATTTCCTCACAAAGTTTCATGATTGGTACGCAACCATCAGTTAAATATCCTCAGTGAGGTCGCCAATTTATTTTTGGCCAGTGTGACAAAGTAATGCAGACATTTGTTCATATTTCATTCCTCAACCAAGTATTTCCAGGATATCTTGGTCATTTCCCCAGCAGAATGTTAGTCAGAATGTTCTCATACCCATCGGAGTTAAAATTGGTATTCTCCCTTGCAGAGTTGTCTCTTCTCAAATCAACTAATCTTGTATTGATGTCTTTGTCCCGTTTCAACAGAACTATTGTGGATGGATCGCTTGATATCGTTCTCTTATCAGATCGTTTGATCTTTTTTGGGTTGCAAATCACTCGATATTGCAGCACCATTAATGTACACCGTCGCTGTGGCAAGCCAGTAGTCGCTTGGCGTAGTACCAAAAGACATGTTCGAGTCGTAAATCGCTTGATATTACGTTCTCATCTTCCTGGTTATGGATCATTCGATACCATTTCCTTAGCAGATCGATTGATCTTATCTGAGTTGTAAATCACTTGATGTTACTCCTCGTTGTCTGAGTCGTAAATCGCTTGATATTACATTCTCGTCTTCTTGGTTATTGATCGCTCGATACCATTTCCTTAGAAGATCGCTTGATCTTGTCCGAGTTGTAAATCGCTTGATATTACTCCTCGTTGTCTGAGTCATAAATCGCTTGATATTACGTTCTCGTCATCCTGGTTATGGATCACTCGATACCATTTCCTTAGCAGATCGCTTGATCTTGTCCGAGTTATAAATCGCTTGATATTACTCCTCGTTGTCTGAGTCGTAAATCGCTTGATATTACGTTCTCGTCTTCCTGGTTATGGATCGCTCGATACCATTTCCTTAGCAGATCACTTGATCTTGTCCGAGTTGTAAATCGCTTGATATTACTCCTCGTTGTCTAAGTCGTAAATCGTTTGATATTACGTTTTCGTTTTCCTGGTTATGGATCGCTCGATACCATTTCCTTAACAGATCACTTGATCTTGTCCGAGTTGTAAATCCCTTAATGTTACTCCTTGTTGTCTGAGTCGTAAATCGCTTGATATTACGTTCTCTTCTTCCTGGTTATGGATCGCTCGATACCATTTCCTTAGCAGAACGCTTGATCTTGTTTGAGTCGTAAATCGCTTGATATTAAGTTCTCGTCTTCTTGGTTATAGATCGCTCTATACCATTTCCTTATATCAGTTTGCTTGATCTTGTTTTGGGTTGTAAATCGCTCTATATTACAATACCGTTACAAGTCCACCGTCGCTGTGGCAAGCCAGTAGTCGTCTGGCGTCGTTCAAAGGACAGGGTTGCCAAGTCCACCGTCGATGTGGCAAGTCAGTAGTCACCTGGCGTCATTTAAAAGACACCTTCTTGGTTACTAGTTACTGGTTACCTCATCAGGGTTTGTAATAGTTCTTCTTTGGTTGGGTTTATTTCCCTTTTCTTTTATTCTCCAGCAGAGTGCAAATTTCAGGGTCTTTTTAGTATTCAACCACAGTTCATCTCGAACGGCCGACAGCCGCTGCTTTCGTCTTTTTCAGATTAACAGGTGTTTGACTAAGGGCAGCTGTAACACCCAAAATTTGCCCTCTCTTTTTTCATTGCATTTAGCATATCATTTGCATATGTGTCATTGCATCATCTGCATAGAAAAATGAAGCATGTCACTCACATGTTCATATGATCAATCAGCTGAAGATTCTTGATTCTACAAGTCATTATATCTTGTATAAACTCAAAGTCATCTTCAAAGTCTTAGAAGGATGGAATTTCATCAGAAGCTCAGCAGTACATTTTCTCCTACACAGACAAACCTTAACTAGGGTTTTGCTCCAAATCAGGGAATCCTCTTAACTTTGACCAATTATTATGGTCAAAGGCTCTCATATGATCTGTAAGGCTTATATACGAAATTTGAGGCAAAAAATCTCTGAGAAAGGTCAAGTATTTGGGCAATTACTTGTTGGTGAAGCAAGAAAGTCAACTACGCAATACAAAAAGTCAACTGAAGGATTTCTAGGGTTTTGATCCTTCTCATCAACCTTTTAAAGTCATATCATGTCAAGGAATAACTTGGGTGAGCTCATATGTCCAAAAAAATCGGGAATATGCAAAAAGTTGCTAAATATGGAAATTTAGAAGTTTTTATTTTTAGGAATTTTTGTCCTAAATCTTCGAGCTACTATTTCATGTGCAAAATAACTCCAGATGTTTTTTCCTTGAACACGAAAGTTGTAGAGCGCGATTTTCCCTTTCCAAAAAGTATCAGAACATTTGCATAGCCTTCATAGAACTCAAGATATGAATTTTTGAAGTTTGTGGCATTTTTAGGGTATTTGTGCATTTTTGTTGAATTCTCATTGGACCATTTGTTTTTATGGGTGTCACATGGTTTATATTATTTTTCCACACCTCTTTTAATGTGACATGACCATCTTTTTTTTCCATGACCAAAAGTGGGTACATGTAGCATATTGTTTTTGTTTTTTGTTGTTAGTGTTTTTTAGAAAAAATAATGCAAAGAAGTGCATGTGTGCATGAGTAGTGGTGGTGGAGGGATAATCGCTGCAATGCATATAAGGTATTACATATTCCCTTCATTCATTACCCAAAGTCATGACTCTCCTATATATCCACACACATATGGTACACACTCCCCACACGCTTTTATTCATTTCCCAAAAAATCCAAATGATCATGCCTTTTTTTCCACACACAGCACACTAACTCATTCACATTTTGAGTGCAATGAAAAGAAAGAGGGTTCACATGATTTAGCTTACCATACACCATATCAACTCGTAGTAACCATCACCACATGATCTTCATTTTTTCTCTTCATCCAATGTCTCATTGCCAACACATGCCAGACCACCATGTTATCGTGCTCCCCCACACACGATATAACGCAAGGGAAGGAAGGCATGACTCAAAAGTTTTGGTACAAAGAACTTTGCCTTCTCATCCTTGATTTCACGCAATCCGCACACACTCAATATAAGTCATGGGTGCAGCACAAGAGGGAGGGATTCTCAACAAAAAAAAAACACCTACACACTGTTATTCACTTTCATTCTCTCAAGAAAAGTCAGATCTAAAAATAAAACTCTCGTCACATTCCATAGAAGCTCTTCCAAATTCTTCTTAGAAGCATCTTGTTCACATCATTATTACCTCTAACCTTGGTTAAAGAACATTATCAGTGAAGTTGAAGCTTACAAACACCTTCAGATTTCTCCATTTTGGCATCAATATCAAGTCATTCAGCCTTTATTTTGCTAAAGTGAACATCACAAGACACTCAGGAGCTTCGTTTTTTTTAAGATCTCAAAAGAGCTTCATGTCGCTCCCACTAAATGAGGCTAGGTCAAATAGGGTACAGACGCGAATGGTCGGCGAGAGAGGAACACACAAGGGTGAACTGAAAAGAGTCGCCAGCTAGGCATTTTTATCCCGAGGGAAAGGTAATGCTGCATAAACCTGGGAAAAGATGGATAAGGCGGTTGCGAACCAGAGAAACTAAGAAAGGGGGTTGGTTACAACCTGGGAAGGTATTAGCATCCAGATTGTCCACCGTACTCGACGGGATACACGCTCAAAAGATTTGTGTTTTAAAGGGGTAGTGTCAGTGCTATTTTGTGTGCAAAAGCTGGAAAAGAATACAAGTGTCAGTGTAAAAGAAGTGTGAAGTGGATAGAAGGAGTGTCAGTGTAAGAAAAGAGTGCAAAGCTCAAGACTATAAGGCTTAAAGAATAATGCTGGAAGAGGGGGAATATACAGAGACTTTTGTTCGATAACTATTAAGTTATGCCTACGTATCCTCTCGTGCAATGAGGAAGTCAGAACACCGTAGTTCAACTCAAAGAGACTGAAAAATAAATTGAATGATGAACTGCTTACTTGTCTATGCTCAAGTGTATGACCTGTCTGGCTCAGGTGCTAACTGTCTTGCATTAGACGGGAGAAGCAAGTTCTCGTTTGTGAATGAAGATGATGAGAAAAGAATCCCGGAGGAGACGATTATTGTTTTATTTTTATATTTTCAATCTTTTATTGCTTTTGGGGTATGTCATAAGTTAATGAGCTTAAACCTAAACCAAGGGTTAGTAAACTCATCACATCTTCCCTTTGATTAGGGGTAATGAGAATACCTTAAGTATGAAGTAAACACCTCACACTTAATCACCATGATGTAGGATTAAGATTATTAACCTACTTGCATTTATTTAGATGTTTTTGGAGTTTTTTTTTGGTGTTAAGTAATGAGTTTAAGCCATAATCAGAGATCTAATGGACCCATTACACCATCCTAATAGAAGGATAATAGATGAGAACATTTAAGCTGAGAAAGGCTCCTCAACTTAATCCGTGATTAGGGATTAACCTCATGACAAAACAAAACCTTTATTAAAGTGGCTTTTAGTTAATGATAAGATTAAGAAATGAATTTTATGGTTTGTAAGACAACTTGAGGGGGACTTGTCCATTAACACTACGGTTAGTCCTTCTTAACCAATTAATGAAGAATTATAACCCTAACGCAAGGCCCAAGTTACAAGCTTAATGTCTTGATGATTGTTAGGTGAAGTGATTAAATGGTTTAAACACATTAAGGGTTTAACACTTAGGATTAAAGTTATACATTCCATCCTAATAGAAGGATGCATGCATAAGCTTAATCACAAAGCCTTAAAACCTTGAAGGTATAGTCCTTGATTAAGAGATGAGAAGAGAAGACTCAAAGATGACACAAAGGTAAAACTAATGAGGGACTAATCAAACCCTAATTGTGATCATGCTTGGGTGTTCCTAGGGTTTATGAGCCTTTCAAGAAGATCTCAAGAGAAAAGCCACCAAGGAAGAAGCAGGATGAAGGAAGGAGAATCAGAAAGAAGCAAGATAACTTACTTCACTTAAGAAGATAAGTTGCTTGAAGAAAGAGAGAGAAGAAGGAGCATGAGTGATCAAGCTCACTCTAATTCACAAGTAAAATGCAGCAACGATGCATAAGAGAGATGAGAATAGATTATGAGAAGTGAAGGCAAATTCATTTCTCAAACACTTACCACCTGAAACGTTAGCAAAAGGAGATGAAATGAAATGAAAATGAGATGAAATGTAAAGATGAAAACCAAAGTCAGAAACATATTCATGATGCAAATGATGTTATGAGATGGTATGAAAGCATTCCAAGTGATATGAATGTTCATACAAGAGATGAGAATGCAAATGAGACATGTACGAAGCATGAAAGTTCATGAATGCACATGATATCAAATGAAAGCAAAAACATGGAAAATGAATGATGCAATGATCAAACATGATTCTAATATGTCCTAAGATGTCTCATATGTCATGTGGATGCACAAAATGCCATAGAAAGTTCATGTATGCAAGCTTATGTAAGATGGATGCAAATGAAGATGCAAATTAGGGTTTATGTACAACATGAGATGCAAAATTCAAAATCAGAAGAAAATGATAAAATAAAAAATTGAAAATGGGATCAAAGGGGCCCTAAACCTATACAAGTTCACTTCCCAAAGGGGAAGGTCAAAAGCTAAACCCTAAAGGACTTATGATTTTCCTAAATTTCTAGGGTTTTAAGGGTGATCCTAAAGGGAAAATGCCAAACAAATTGAAAATGAAAGGTAAAAATGAAATAAAAATGTTTTTGGATGCTTGAAAGTATGAATAACACAATGCAAAAAGAACCATTCACAAAATCAACTTGGATCAAAAGTTATGAATTTTTGAAGTTAGGGTTAAAAATATTCAAATTAAAGAACCCTAATTCAAATGAAAATTGCCAAAGTATGATCAAAACCAAAAATAAATTTGTGTTGTGAGTTTGTAAATGTTTCTAAATGTTTGAAAATGTTCTCTGAATTTTTTTTGGGATTCTTAAATACCTAAATGTATTTTTAATTAATTAATTCTCATTAACAAATTAAAAATAATCATTTAAATGATTTAAAAATATTTTTTAATGCAAAAAATAAAAATAAAAATATTTTTGGGTTCTGAAAATTAATAAAAGATTTAATAAAAAATTTCAGAATTTTTTGATGTATTTTACTATTTTTTAAAATTCGTGCAAATTAAATGAGAAAAAATGAAATAAAAACTTAATTAAATGGAAAGTCAAAGGGATCAATGGCCAGCATTTAAAGTTTTTTTGGAGGGAGTTGACCCGCTCGTGAATGGAGGGTTCAGAAAACCTAATCTTCTTCTCTAGACAAAATCAAGAGCTCTAAAGCTCCAGATCACATCTCCTAATCACCCTGAACACGAATCAAGCATCAAAACAAATTTCTATAACCTACAACTCAAGATATGGATTAAAACATAAAATCTGGAAAAGTTTCAGAGCTTCGATACAGGCTTATTTCTCAACCATTTCAAAAAGTAAAAACATCAGAGTGATCAGCAAAGCATGAGGAACAATATAGGAACTTAAAAACTCATTTCTGGAAAAAAAAATGTTCCTGAGGTACCTGAGCTTGAGCCTCCTCAGTTTGCAACTTTCTGGACAGTTCTTTGCTTCAAATCACCTCCAATGGCCCCCCTGAAGAGTTTGCAAAGCTTTGTTGGAGTTTATATGGCCTCTATTTGAAAGTCAGTGAAGCACAGTTCAAGGGAGGTGAAAATCGTATTTTGTGTATAGTGGCTTTCAAGGAAAAATGAAGGGTGGGGAATGATCAGAGGTTGATGGTGAGTTGTTCTATGGAATTTGTTTTGATGTTTGTGGCTTGTGGGATCAGTTTCGAAGAAAAATGCATAAGAGGGAGTTTTTGTGTATGCTGAGTTGTGTGTGTATTCAGGCTTGCTTGTTGTATGTGTTTAGTTGCTTTTGGTCCATGTATCAAGTCTTGAGAGGTCAGAGAGTTGTTGGTGGCCTATGCTGATTGGTATGGCTCAAATTGCATAAAGTCAAGAAAGTTGTCCTTTGAGATATGGGCTTGTGGCAGGCTGGTTGTGAGGCATGGCTCGAGTCAGCTGGCTTTAGGGAGGTCCATGGAAACTGATTTGAAGAGCTGGCACAAGTGGATGTCAAGATTTGGGGCATTTTGCAATTTGTGAAGGTTTTGGCCCCTTTTGAAATACTTGATGATCAAGGCATGAAAATGAGTGATTCCTTGGGAAATTCTGAGTTTTAGGTCATGTTACATGTTTGTGTAATGCTTAGAAGTCAATTAGAGGTCACATTTTGCCTTGGTATGAGTTTTTGCAAGTTTCCCTCTTTGGTGCATAAGTGAAATTTAGTGATTTTTCCCAACTTTGTAATGCCATAACTTGAGTTCTAGGATGAATTAGATCAAGTTCTTGCACTTTTTGAAAAGGGAATGATCCAATCTACAACTTTCATGACCAAGAATTTTTCATTTGAAGCATTTTTGAATCAAAAAGAGGAGGTTGAAAAACTTTCCCAAAATGGCAATTTTGCATTACACGTCACTTTCCCAAAATGACAACTTTGCAAATGGCTTGAAATTCTTCAATTTTGTGAACTTATAAACTCTTCTAAGATAAAATAAAGATCATATACACCCAAAATGATGGAGAAGACCCTTTGGTTGGATGATTGGGGGCCTCAGATGCCCTGATTTTGCACTGACTTGCTCAAGAAGTCATCTATTGATCAGAAGCCTTCCCCATTGAACTTCTTCATGAAAATTGGTGTGTAGGATCCTTATAACATATAGAGACAAATAGAAACAATAATGACCAAAAAATATGGAGTTATGGCCTCTAAAACCAAAACCCTAATTTTAGGTCATCTGTGCAGTTAAGCTTGGCTCTGCTTTCATGCCTTTCTCAGTTCTTGTGATTTTCTGATTTCCTTGATCTTGGGAGGATATAATATGATGCTTGAACATACATGGACCCTATTGAGATGATTGAAGACCTTTGGAGTGGCTCAGATGGCTCATGGATTGCTTAGATCACAAACCCTAGATACAGATGACTTTGAACCAATGCAGTGAAGTAAAAATACAATATGAGATGATATGATTGAACTTATGCAAATGAAAAGATCACAATCCATGGTTTGAACTTAGTGAGGGCAAATTTGGGGTGCTTACACTTCACAACAGGTTTTGTGTCCAATCTATTTTGCTTCAGTTTTGTTGATTTATTGCTTGTTTCATGTTGCTTTGACTTGGTATTACTTGTATGAACTGATTAGAAACCTTGGGAAGTGTTAAATATCGAATTTAAGTTTTAGTGTTTCATGTTGTTTCGTATGTTTTGCTTTGTTTGTTGATCATTTGTGAAGATGGACAGCATATTCGTGATCTACTTAATCTCAGCTTTAATGTGGTATGAGGTTTGCTCATTTCTGGGGACTTTGTTCTTGAGCTTCGCCGGGATTCGACTGGAAAACGGTTCCGGCAGCACTTTGAGTGCCTCTTTTCCTTGTTTTTTAACCATTATTTTCAGTATCAATTGGAATATCTGTGATCTACTCATTGAGGGCTTCATTTTAGTATTTTAGTTTGCCTAGTTTGGTTGAGATTTGAGAGAGTTATGAAGGTTTGTTCCTATGGTGAAGGAGTTGTTTTTCTACAGGTTGATGTGTGTGTTTTCGTGTTTTTGCATGGTTTGGAGAAGAAGATGCTGATGTGTCGATGTGCAGTTGGAGGGGAGCGCATTTTGTCTGTAGTGTTTTAAGTAGAGTGGACCGATTGATAAAGTCTACATGCTTTTTTTGTTCTTTTCTTTTTTTATTTTATTTTTCTTTAGAAAGTATAAGATGATTATTGGTAATATTATGAGAGCTTCGGGTGGGCTTAAGGCCGGTCGCTATTCACACCCCCTTTCCGGCCCAAACCTTGATTGCATTGTGTTTATGTTGCTATTTTCACCCCTCCTCCTCTTTTCTTGTTCTTTTTATTTTTATTTCAACCTTTCTTCGTTTTAATTCATTAAAAATATTAAAACTCATTAGAAAATTCCATAAAAAATAATTTAGAATCTTAACTCATTTTATAATTTTTCCACGCTTTTATTTTCTGATTTTATTATATTTTCATTTTTATTTCGAATTTTTATTTAATTTCTTTTCTCATTTACATTCTATATTAACACATTAACTTGTAGAATTTATTTCTTCCACCTCAAGTAACATTTTGACTTTGTTCTTTTTTCAATATTTTGAAGACTCATAAAAGTACATAAAAATATTTTTCTTATATTTTTTATTTCATTTTATCCATAGTTTTGTAAGTCGTTTGTGTGTTTCCTTTATTTGTTCTCAAGCGACTTTGTGCGACCTTTTGGTAAAGTTTAATTGTGAATTTTTGAGAGCCATTTGGACACGTTGTTTGCTACTGGTTGTTGATTTTACAGTTTTAATTTCATATTTTTGTCATGAGTATTTCTATTTGTTTGGTGTCTTGTTTCTTAGGTAGCTTTTCGTGCCTCTTTCTTCCTTCTTTCTAACATAGTTTGAGGAAGGTATTTATGCCATCCTATTAGGTTTTCTTGGTCTTTGTTTTAGGTCACCTATAGGGTTTAGGTACTGACTTTTTGATTGGCTTGATTTGTGATTTTTGTATTCGGTGTGCGTATTGTTTGAATATTCTTATTTTCGTCTTATGCTTATGTGGTTCACTAACCTTTGTTTTGTAGGGGCTCATGGTAAGTGAAGTGTGGATGATATCCACATTTCAAGTCTTCATCTCATCTTCTATTCTCGTTTGTCTTTGTGATGTTCCTTATGCCATCTTGTGATTCACTCCATATTTTCCCTTTTAGAAACAACTTAACTTCTTTAGAGAAGTAAGTTGTCTTCTAACGTCTTTTGCTCCTTTCTTCTTTTTTCTTTTCTTTCCTTCTTATTCATTAGGATAGAATTCAAACCACACTAACCTAGGACTTCCATGCATGATAACATTTAGGATTAGTCTTCCCCTTAGTTTTTACCTTTGAGATCCTTTTGGTGCTCTCTCTTTTCATCTTCAAACTCAACTTTAAGTCACTTTAATAAATAACGAGTCTTCTCATGTGACACGAGACTTTACTATGAGATACTTGCACGCATTCCGTTTCGGGGTGGGGTGTAGAAGATTACTTTACAAAGAAAAACATAAAAGCATTTCTTAACCAAAAAACCACAAAAACACTTAATAAATGCCAGTAGGTCAGTGTGTATGAGCCTTCCTCTTAGGGACTAGATTTGGGGATTTCCTCCATAGCTAGGTGTGCCTCTTGCGCATTCTATTTCGGGATGATGTAAGAAGTACACATCCCATTGAGTAAGACTTAGGTACACTCACCTATGCAAACCTCTAAGCAGAAAAGTCATAAACAAACACTAGACAAAGAATGAATGTCTCTCCTTCGGGACTTCTCTTCTCATCACCTTCACTTTTTACATGCGAACTTGCTCCTACTTGTCACTAGGCAAGATGGTAACGCATTCGTTCCAGACGAGCCTACAACACCTGAGCATTGACATAGGCAGTTCAAGCCTTAAGACACAATCAATTCTTTCCACCCCTTGTTATGGGAACTACGGCGACTCTGATCCTCGTTGTCTATATGAGGTACGTAGGCAGCGGGGTAGGGCCCGTTCGAGCACACTCTTTTATTTTCCCTACATTTCCCCCTTTCTTTTCTTTTCTTATCTAGTTTCAGTTTTGCAGCAACTTTCATTTCTTCACCCTTCGAACAGTTTCTTTGCAAGCATGGATCCCGTCAGATAAGGCGGACAATCTGGGGTGCTAATACCTTCCCAAGTCATAACCGACTCCCGAACCCAGTTTCTTTGGTTCGCAGGACCTTTGTCCTTCCTTTTCTTTTCTTCAATTTGTGTAGCATTACCATTCCCATTCCTTCGGGACAAAAATTCCTGGCTGGCCACTCTACCTTTTCCGCGCCACTTTTGAGTTTGTACCAGGATGGAAATCCAGGGAGCGATAGAAGGTACAACCCATACGCCATGGATCTATTCTCTTCCCATAAGCAAATTGTAATTTTCCTTTGAAGCAATGATCATGAACATTTTCGGCCTTGTTATAGTCCCGACAGTCAGATCCACTTGGATGACACCTATAATCGTTCCTACCTTACCTTCGTAATTCGACATCACCATATTATGGGGTTTTGTATCAAAATCATCTTTTCCAATTTTTTTCCGCATTTACTGCTGCTCCACCGTCCACGAGTATTTTATTTACCCCAATATTTTCCACTTTTCCTTTTATAAATAAAGGCTTTAGGTTTCCTTTCATGGAGTCGTCTAGCCTTTCAAAGAAAGTGTTTTGTTCCTCAACGCAGCCATTGTTCATCACGTAATAACAAACAAGCCTATGTCCCATCTGTTCAACCTCCATGTGGTTCTCTTCGTCTTCGACTTCCATGATCCTATCATAATCTCTGGGGATAACTGAAACCACATTACAGATAACATCAAAAGATGCTTCTGATTCAGATTGGAAGTCATCAGTCATTTCATCATTTTCCTGGGCTTTCTCCTTGGGATTCACTAGTTTGACGTTGCTGCTAGGATTGTTACTGTGGGATGATTCCTTTTTGTTCACCATCTGGATGTTGTTACTGGATTTTGCTTCATTCCTATTTGCAACATCTTTTTCGACCTTTCCATTTTCGGCAGCTTCTTTCTCCTCCCTCTTTTGTCTTTGGAATCTCCTCCACTGGGATCTTGACATAGGGTTCTTACCCATATAGTTTTCTGAAGGGTAAGGTCTTTGTTTCCGCTTCTCAACTTCACTTCTTTCTCCTACTTAAGGGCCCCTCTGAATTTCGAAACTTCCCCATTTCTTTTGTCCCTGGGCATCTCTAATTGGTTGGACCCATTTGTTGTCAGCAGCTTTGTTTTGTTGGTTTGTAAGAGTTATGGCATCTTTCTCCAAACCTCTGTTGGTGATGGTCACTTTTCCTTGGATCACATCTTTCTGTTCTGACAGCAGGGACTATTCCCCAGTTTCCTTTTCTTTTAGCTCTCTCTATTTCCTCCAGGTTACTTTCTGCCTTATTGTCGAAAATGGCACTGCAACGTGGGCATAACATGACTTCGGTCTTCTTCCTTTGGCATTTCTGGATGAATTCGATTAAACTCTCATCTTCTTTGGGATAAAACAACCTTTGGTATCCTTCCCGACGACGTTCCTCATCAATTTGTGTTTTTCTCTTTTGGGATGCTTCCACCATGTTTACACAGGCGGTCTGTTTGTCAGCAATACTCAGTTTGTTCATTTTTTCAGTAAGTCCTTCCTCAGTTTCATCGTTCCTTTTTTCCAGGTCAAACTCTTTCGATTTTTTTCTTGGGATCCTCCATTATTTTGCGTAGGATTCTATATGTAATAGGTTTCACATGAACATCAGTAGTCCCTTCCTTAACTTTGGTAACATCTTCATCAACTTCAGTGTGGATGTATTTAAGTGCATTACCTATTTCCATTTGTTCAGCATCGAAACATTCAGTAGCCTTGCTTTTGATAGTGAGGCCCTCATCGGCCTTCTTTTCAATGTTGGCAAAACTGTCAGTAGTCTCTTGATTTTTAATAGTATCGAAGCCTTTAGTGGCCTTCATTTTTCCTTCGACGGAATCTTCAGTGACTTCGTCATTGTTTGCTTTATTCTAACCCTCAGTGGTTTCAACTAAGTTTGGATTATTGAGGCCTTCAATAACCTCCTTGTTGACACAGTCATTTGAATCTCCTTCATCAAAGTGTTCAACATCCTTGATCATCAATGGCTGGCTCACGAAATCTCTGAGGATTTCTTCCATATCAGGTTGGTTAGTAGGATCATTAACAATCTCTACCATATTAATGTTAGTGTCAAAGCCATCAGTGGCTTCTATCATCTCAAAGTTGTAATCAAAAACCTCTTCGACCTCCACCATGTTCACGATGGATGGCTCAGCATAAAGGGCTTCGACAGTCTGCATAGGATTTGTGTCGATCTTCCTTTGTTTCTTTGGTTTGTTTCCGAACTTCAATCTTCCGTTACGGATAGCATTTTGAACGAGATCCCTAAAAAGGAAACATTGAGATGTTTTATGACCCAAAAAGTTATGGTACTTACAAAAACCTCTCTTTTTTTGTTGTTCCACAGGAGGAACTTTAGTTCCTGGTGGTATTATCATTTTACCATCTTTAACTAATAAGTCAAAGATTTCGTCACATTTGGTGACATCGAATGTATAAGTTCTTTTAGTAAATTTATCGTTCTTTTCAAACTCGACTGGATTCTTTCCATTTGACAAAACCAGTACTTTACAGGCGTATGGTGGGCCTTGCTTCAATTCCGCTAGGTCAATTTCTTGTTCATCGAAATTATCTGATTCATTTACGTCACTATCGTCATCTTGGCATTCTCCTATATAGGCCTTTTTTTCTTTCTTATTTTTACTTGTTCTAAATTTTTCAGCTTTTAATCTTTCGACTTGTCTCACCCTATCTTCTAATTGTGCCATATTTCTTAAATATTGAGTGTCTAATTTCTTCCTTATAGAATAATCTAGGCCCCCTGCAGTCATTTCGACTAACTCATGTTCAGGCACCTGAGTGAAACATCTTACATTTAGCAATCTGGACCTATTTAGATAGTGATCTATTGGTTTAGAGAATTTTCTCTTAACACTGGCTAATTCTTTCAGCCTTATTTTGGTTTGTCCCATATAAAATTTTTCATGGAACAACCTTTCTAATTGAGTCCATGTATATACTTGTCATAACCCAAATTTTACCCCTGGCATTTCATATCATGCATAACATGGTGCATATCATACATGTTGGTTTGGCAAGAATTCTCAAGGAGGTATTTAGTTTTGAAACAAGTGTTAGAAGTTTGTTCTCATGAATCACGGTATTAGAATTTTCTCTTATGTTTGTTGTTAGTCTAATCACAAGTTTGAGGTTCACATTTCCACCTTAAGTCTCGACTTGTTTTTTTTAGTTATATCCAGATATCCAAACCCTCAGTTCAAGTCTGAGTTTCTTTTCAGATGTTAATTCTTACTCTAGTTCCAAATTTCAAGTTCTAGGTCCTATTTTTAAATTTCAATCCCTGTTTTAATTTCAATTCCATTCCAAATTCCATTTTTGAGTTTTCATTTTTTTTTTTTCAAGTTATTTTCGATTTTTGTCCCAAGCTTAGTTCATATTTTTCAACTTCTTTTTCTAAGTTCATATTCCAAATTTCCATTTCAAGTTCAAGTTCTAAATTCAAGTTCATATTTTAAATCCATTTTCAATTTTCCTTCAAAATTCAAGTCATTTCCTTTACATATTCAATTTCATCTTCGAATTTCAATTTCTACTCCAAGTTCAATTTTCAAATTCTATTTCTTTTTTCTATTTTATATTTTATTCTAAGTTATAATCCCATGTCAAATTTAATAGTTTCAATGTTCTAAAACACATAACCACTTTTCAAAATTCATTCCAAATTCAATTTCAAATTTCCATGTTTCAATTACAAGCTCTAAGTTCATGATCATATTTCAAATTTAATTTCTTAAATTATCAAGTGTCAATTAAAAAAATTTCCAACTCATTTCAAGTTTAAGTTTACTTCCACATTTCAAGTTTCAAAAATCCATTCTACTCCATTCCAAATTTTAATTTCAAAATTATAATTCCAAGTTTCAAGGTCTTAATTTCATTCCCATTTTCAATTCTCATGTATGCATCCAATTTCCTACTTTAAATTCACATTCATGTTTCGACCCTATTTTCAATTCAAGTTTCAATTTCTTTTTAATTCCAATTACCATTCAATTCTTTTTCCAATTCAATTTCAACTCCAAATATTGTGATAATTTAAGATTACAAGTCAAGTTCATTTGTTCATTCTCAATACTTATTCATCATTTCCAAACTTTGTCTAGTTTTCTTTTCAAGTATTCATGCTCATATCCATTCATCATGCATTTCTATCTTTCCAAAACACACGTTACTACATTAAATCATTCATACCATCTCATTACAATTCATATCATCATTAAAGCTTCATTCACATTTGAATTTACCAAGTCCAATTAACATTTAAGTTGCATATGCATATAACCATTTCAAAGTTTCACAGAATCATAACACATTCAACCAAATATGATTTAATTAAAAGAAAAACAAGTAGCATACACATTAGCATATTGTTTACCAAGAGGTTTCAAGAAACAAAAACTACACAGGTTACAAACGCACAACAGTGAAATCAAAACAGGTGAGACCATGTACTCATAACAGACAAATTTTCAAATCTATGCTACTGCTGCAAACCGCTCAGACCCTACTCCACCACCTCCACACACAATTTCAGAATTTGTTCCTTATCCCCCAACCCTTCATCCACAAGTTTTAGTACAGGAATTCAAACCAAAACCCTAATTTATCAGCCTATATATTCCATTGTTTCATTATCAGAAGGGGCAGCCACAAAATTTAACATCAACAAAAACCAGTAGAAGCCACACAAAACCAAAACAAAACAACCATAAATAGCCCTAGCCGCATAAGCATCACAAGAAAACCATGGAGTCACCACAAGAAAAAACCTAACTGCGTACAAACACTAAGAAGTCCTAAAGAGCTACCACTATCAAATCAATCATCAGCAACAATCAATAACCTAAAGCACAGCCGCATACATAAAATCTCGAGAGCAACCTTGACAACCACCATCAACAAATTTGTAGCAAGACGGAGAAAAGTGAACTAAGAGAGGAAACGCCACCTCCCTGGGGCCTTCTGCAACTCCATTCTACAAACCAAAAGCCAAGCCTTCACCAAGTCTGCAAAACCGAAAACACAGATTAATCAACACAAACGAAACTCGTGGCAAAGCAAAGTTCTCACAAACCAACTTAAAGCACCCTGCAGACCCTTGTCATCACCAATATCATCACCATAAGCTACACCTTTTTTTACATAACTCGTCAATCGAACCTGGACCGTTTTTCAAACAAAACGTCAACAACACCGTTAGCACTTTCAGGGAGGCAGAAACGAAAAATCAAAGAAACTAAAAAAACAGAAACACGGTATCAAGACCTTAATAATAAGCCTTAGCACAACTTTCACAGGGTATCTAAGAGTTGAAAAGCATTGAGATTTTCGTACCTGTAAAGCTAGTTCCAAGAATATTCTTCTAGGTAACTCCACAACTCAGCTTATGCCACTCGACTAATTATCCATGTGAACCTTCTTGTATTTTCCCTTTTCGTTCGTAATACTTGTTATGTTTGTTTGCTCTGTTTCTGTATGCGAGTTTTCATACGTTTGTATCCCACCGAAAGTTCTTGCAATGATGTTGTAACGAGGATAAATCCTTTTACTCGGTTTAACGTAGACGGAATTTAATAGCGATAGGGCCGATTTCATGTTGGGTTAGAATCGATAAGAGAGATTTCATTCAATAAGAGGAGATTTAGGGTGAGAGCTCGAGATATGGAGATCGAGGGAGAGGGAGAGTGTCCATTTTGAGAGAAGTTGCAGAGTGGTGAGAAGAACCGAAGCGATTGAGAGAGAGCATTTTTTTTTCTGAATTTGGAAAAGGTTGCAGCGGCTTTATGTTAGAGTTAGGGTTTCTTTTCCCCTTTTCATTGCTAATCAAATGGGTTCCAGGTCCTCTGACCCGACCCAGTATACCACATCCAGCGCCCTATGCGGGCTTACTGTTTTTTTTGGATCCTTTTTCAAGTTTTTTTAGTTATTTGTTTAAATTTACATATTTAAATTATTTCTTGTTTATTCCTTTTTTTAATAAGTAGTTAGTTTTAGAACGTTCAGTTTAGATTAAAATTTTCTAGATGTGTCTTATTAGTATAAGAGTTTGAGTTCGATAATTTTTTTCTTGCATGAGTGTGTGTTTAATCTTTCATTATTTTGGTTGCATGTGTGTCGTGAGCTTATATTAAATTTAATTTTGCACTTTTTCACGAATTGTCAAGTAAAAAATACGATCACCATAAGCATAAGCATTTCAAAGAAAATCGAGTTGCTTGGTCCAACGCCAAGTAAATTCATACGTTTACATTTTGCACACACGTAAGTCGGTCACCTATGTAATCGCCTCCTGCACGAATTTACGCGTCTTATTTAATTAACGAGGAACTGAACTTCGGAATCTAGCATTATGCGGGTCTTTAATGAACCACACTTGGGTTAGCCCCACGCGTAGTGTTTCATTTATTCTTTTGTTATAAAAAACGTTAAACCCTAAAATATCTAAAAACAAAATATCCAATTTATTTTATGAAATTAAATGTGAAAGAACTGAATTCTGGAGTCTAGCACTCCACATAGTTCTTGAGTGAATCACTCCTGGGCTAGCCCCACGCGGCGTGGTTCATTCTTCCTTTCGTATTCAAAATACTTAATTCAAATCAAATAACGGAGGAACTGGATTCTGGAGTATAACATTCCACATAGTCCTTGAATTAAATCACTCATGGGCTAGCCCCACGCGATGTGGTTCATTCGCCCTCTCGTTCCTAAAAAACCTAATCATACAAATTAATTCGCGAAAGAACTGAACCCTGGAGTCTAGCACCCCACGAGTTCTTGAATGAAACCACTCTTGGGCTAGCCCCATGCATTGTGGCCCATTCACTCTTTCGTATTCGAAATACAACTTAAAACAAATCTAACAAATACAAATCATTTATATAATTAATCAGCGAAGGAACTGAATTCGTGAGTCTAGCACTCCACGTAATTCTTGAGTGAAACACTCCTGGGCTAGCCCCACGCGACGTGGTTCACTCGCCCTTTCGTTTAAAACACCTTAACAACGGCCAAACATCTTCTCTCTAAACAAACATTGTTTAAATCTTTCTATCTCACAAACAAGCTAGCGCTTCAGCCTCCGCCAGGAGTAAAAGCCAACGCTTAGCAGTTAAAAAGCATTTTAAACAATTGTTCATTAAAAACCACAAACTGTAGTTGCACGAACTACGAAGCTCTGACTTTCCCATTGCACAAGGGAATACGTAGGCACGAGGATTTTAATCCTTCGCGAGCACAATAATAAAAAATTAACCTTTTCTCCAAAATAATAATATTCATTTCCCTTTTAACAAACATATTAACAACCATTTAGAAGACAAATAGAATTAGGTGGCGACTTTGTTGTTTTCTTTCCGCGCCCCATCGCGAGGATCATATTTTTTCGAGGTACGACAATACTGAATTCGCAGGCAAGGATGTAAACCAAGTGAACGCATTTTTTGTCAAAGAGCTTGGAAAATATTTCGTTCTCAAATTCTCGTTGTGGGCTATTTCTCCCGCTTCGATCAGATAACAGGCTATATGTTCTATTGTGGATTCACTAGTGTCTCCTGAGAATTTGGTGAACTTAGCAACTTTCCATATTGGGGGTAGTTCATGTTGCGGAATGTATTTAGACAACGGGGAAATATAACTAGGCCTTTGTAATCCTACATTCACCCTATTTTGCGCCATTATCCTTTCGACCATGGCTGCCAAATTATTTTCGGCAAACAAGTTATTATAACAAATTCGCTGCCCCACATGATCAACGTCTTGGCCTCTCTGGACTAATATCCTCCTAGGCTCTTGTTGTGCAGGAATTTCTACACGAG
Source organism: Lathyrus aphaca (assembly GCA_963966055.1). Classification (NCBI taxonomy): domain Eukaryota; kingdom Viridiplantae; phylum Streptophyta; class Magnoliopsida; order Fabales; family Fabaceae; genus Lathyrus; species Lathyrus aphaca. Next base: position 254,854,800 of record OZ014524.1, on the reverse strand, counting down.
GCTATTTGACCACTTCCTCTTGGTTCCTAAGGGTTTCCTGGGGAATGTCTAACGGCCCCTGATTTATTGTGGGTTCCTCTTCGACACCTACCTTAGGGTTCTGAACTACTTTCTCTCTATGTCGAGTTTGAGGAACACCAAAAAAATTAGCAATGCATGTCATTTACTTTGCCAATTGTTGCTCCCTAGATTTCCATCCTGGTAAAACACGAAAGTGGCGCGGAAAAGATAGCGTCGCCAGCAAGGCATTTTTATCCCGAAGGAACGGGAATGGTAATGTTGCATAAACCAGAAGAAAAGTAAAGGAAGGAAAAAGGTTCTGCGAACCAAAGAGACTGGGTTCGGGAGTCGGTTACGACCTGGGAAGGTATTAGCACCCCAGATCGTCCGCCGTACCCGACGGGATCCACGCTTGCAAAGGAAATGTTTCAAAGGGTGAAGAAAAGAAAGTTGCTGCAAAAAGAAAAGGAACTGAACTGGATAAAAGAAAAGAAATGGGGAAAATGTAGGGAAAATAAAAGAGTGTGCTCGAACGGGCCCTACCCCGCTGTCTACGTACCTCATCTGGACATGAGGATCAGAGTCGCCATAGTTCCCCTACCTAGGGGTGGAAAAGATTGCTTGTGTTTTAAGGCTTGAACTGCTTATGTCAATGCTCAGGTGTTGCAGGCTCGGACGACGAGTGCGTAACTGTCTTGCAAAGTGACAAGTAGGAGCGAGTTCTTACGTAAAGAGTGAAGGTGATGAGAAGAGAAGTCCCGAAGGAGACGCTTATTCTTTGTCCAATGTTTTTTTATGAGTGTGGCACAAGGAAGTGAATTCAAGTTCGTTTCCATGGAATGTGTACTTGCTACTACATTCCAAGATGGAATAATAGAACAAGCACGCCAAGTAAGGAGAATTTATCCAAGACTTGTTTCCAAGGGTTAGGGCCTAAGCTCACTAACTTGTTAAACTTATTAGATGTCTTAGTGATTAAGATGAAGAAGTGTTTTTTAGAATTTTCTTGATGAAGATGACTTCATGGTCAGACTTGTGCATCATGCCAGACAAGTTACTATTCCCAAATGGAATGAATACATATGCCTCATGGGATAAGGCTATACACAAGAAGTCACTTATTTCTTTATTAATGTATTTTTTAAGGTTTTTTATATGAAGATGAGAAAGAAAAGAAACCAAAGGAGCAAAGGTAAAAGACTAAGGGGAACTATTAATTCTAAGTGTTATCATGCATGGGAGTCCTAGGTTAGTGTGGTTTGAAGTCTATCCTAATGAAGAAGGAAAGAGAAAAGAAGAAGAAGAGAGGAAGAAAGTTAAAGAACAACTTACTCCTCTAATGGAGATAAGTTGCTTCTAAATGGGAGAAAATGAAGAATTGAATCACAAGATGGTATAAGGCACATCAACAATCACAAAATAGAAAGAAAAGTACAAGAAGAGATGAAGCATTGAAATGTGGACATCATCCACACTTCACTTACCATTGCACCTATAAATGTTAGCAAAATTTCCAGCATATATTCAACAAATCAATCAAATGCTAACATATCCACACAATTCAGGGAATTAACATGTTCAAAGTTTCAAGAAAACAAAATCATCAAACATGCCAAGCTTTGAAAATACATGAATCCAGGTGTCGAGAGAATGAAAACATACATCAACCAGCAAGCAAACTACTCTAAACAAACATAAAATGATCACACAATGATCCATGGTGATTATCGAAAGTATGAGAAGCAAACAAACTCAAGACAGCTCAAAAATGCCATTATGCTTCAGTGTTAACCGGTTAACCAAAAGCATTAACCAGTTAACCAACCTAAACCTGCAGCAAAGAAGTCAAAAAAAGGACGCATTAACCGGTTAACCTATAGCGTTAACCGGTTAACACTGTGCAAACAGCAACAAAACCTACAAAGCTGAGATCTGCTTTGGTAAGTGTTGTTCAAGCTGGAAATGATGAATCTCGTGGAAAACTTCAAAGATCCGGTGTTATTCTTCACACACAATACAAAATAAATGCAAGTAAAGGATCTTGATGCAAGAGCTTAATTCCAAAGCACTTCTAGCCACCAAATCAGATTTGAACGAGTAGTAAAAACCAGAAAAAGATGCAAAGCAACCAATAGATGAAGGTCTAGTTCCAAGATAAACAAACTTCAATGCAAAATTTGATGATCTTCAATGAAGAGGAACTTGTAGTGATTGGAAATTGGGAGAGAAAATGAGAGAATGGTGAGAGAGTAGTGAAAATTCAGAAATGAAAAGTGTGAATTCTGAGAGAGTTTTTTCTTTTGGTTTGGAGGGATATAGGATAAATAACATCTAGGTTTGGGGCCCAAAAAATTGGTTTGGAATTAACTTAGAAAGGTGATAAGGATTTAGCTTTGGAATTAGGCTTGGTAAACTCTCTAGATCCTTCTCCATAATTCACAAATAATTCAAATGAAATAAAATCTGAAAATGAGAAAATGGAGCCAAAACAACACATGTTGAACTTGCTGCAGGAATTCAAAATTCGGAGTTGTTAATCGGTTAACCAAAAGCGTTAACAGGTTAACGCAAGAAAAATTTGAATTTTCCCTCCATCTGGTGGGAAACTCCAAGAATACATTTGCGCCAACCATTCTAATCTGATCTTGATTCTCAATCCTCCCAGGGCTTTGACCATGATAAGGAGCTTGCATAAAATGCCCTGTGAGCTTCCTGCCAGGTCACCAGGCTCTTGACTTTGACTTGGAACATCATGAGTTCCCAGGTGATTGATCATATTCCTTATGCTAGAAACTATGAGTGATATGCTTCATTTTTCTATGCAAAAAAAAATGTTAAGGATATGACATGCTTATGATGATTATTATATGAGAGAAGAGGAAAATTTGGGGTGTTACAGCTGCCCCTATTCAAGCAACTGTTAATCTGAGAAGGACAGTAGCACGGGTTGTCGACCGTTCAAGATAAACTGTGGTTGAATACCAAGAAAACCTGAAATTTGCACTCTGCTGGAGAATGCAAAAATGGGAAATAAACCCAACCAAATAACACTCTGGGTGATTGAAGTAAAGACAAAGCAGACGAGCTCCTTCCAAATTGAATTGTTATGCTGGATAAGAAAACTTAGACAGACGAGTCTTCCTCAAGCAAACCTGTTACACCAGGAACTGGACATACGAGCCCTCTTCAAGTAAACCTGTTACGCTAGGAACTGGACATACGAGCCCTCTTCAAATAAACCTGTTACGCCAGGAACTTGACATACGAGCCCTCTTCATACATTTGACAAAAATATATAACTTGAGACAGATGAACCTCCTTCGGATAACCCGTTACGCCAGGACCGGTGATGCACTTAAATCTATGGGATAAACATGCATAATCAGGATAGACGAAGCCTCTTCATATATCCTCCGTAGATATATGGTCTAAGACAAACGAGTCTTCTTCAAATAACCTGTTACGCCATGTGTGACATTAGGATTGGACGAACCCTCTTCACAAATCTTGTGTAGATAAGTGGTGTATGAGACAGACTAACCTCCTTCGGACAACCCGTTACACCATGCCCGGTGACCATTTTGACGTTTAATCCCACCGTCGGGACTTCAAACCTCTTCACCACAGACGAGCGTTGGATGATCATCAAAAGAACACAGACGAGCACCATAAGTCAATGATACAAACGAATATCACACGATGATCTAAGAAACGCATATGAGCGCTTTAGGTGATGATACAGACGAATATCAGCCACTTATATATACGAATACCATAAATCCAACACAGATGAGCATTTAGAGTAGCAATACAGACGAGTACCAGAGTGATTATCAAATCAACACATATGGATATAAGCTAACACAAACGAGTGTGAGGGATGGTACAGACAAGTATCCAAACAATGAAAACAAGCTTCAAACAGATAACAAACACAGACGAGTGTTGGGGAATACAGATGAGCAACAATCAAATATCAAACACAGACGAGTATTGGGGAATGCAGACGAGCATCAGAAACTATCACACACAAACGAGTGTTGGGGAGTGCATACGAGCATCAAACAAATGCCTGATTGGAAATAATAATCACAACTCTGCAGGGGAGAACCAGGTCAAGAAGCTTTGACACTTAACTCTGATTAGGGGAATGGATAATTGTTTGTATAATCACAATAGCCAAAAATAAATAGGCGACTTCTCTAGGGAATATTTCAATGATAGGAGTAGATCCCAATCATGTCCTTTGTGGGGAAATCAGGCGTTCAGCTGCTTGCTGGGGAATACTTCACTTGTGGAAAGATAATCCACTTGGGGAAGAAAGCTTCTTCAATTAGCCTTAGAGTTCTGCTGGGGAATACTTCCTGCTCCAACTCAGCTGGGGAACATTCTCTGCTTGGGAAGATATGACACCATCCTACAAAACCTGCAACAACAATATACACACATGTGCCCCGGGGACTTGCATGGTATGATCTGTTCATCCATTGTCACCCGACACTCAAAGATAGTTCTAAACGTTTCCCTGCAATGTCATTTTTTTTTATAGAAAATCACCATGTTTCAAATGCAATGTTCTTTTTTCCAAATATTCAGGACATTTTTGCAAACAAAGTAAACAAAACACAACACAACTTTTGACATAATATTCACTTATTGAGAGGCCTCTTGTAAACACCCCATATTTTACCTCACCTTTTATCACACCATGGCTTGTGATCTTTCATTTTTGCATTAGCTTAGGCATACCATCTCATATTGCATACTTGTTTCACTGCATAGTTTCATTTTCATCTGCATCTAGGGTTTGTGATCTGAGAAATCCAAGAATCAATATAAGCCATCCAAATGGTCTTGAAGATATCCAAGAGGGTCCATGTGTGTCCTATGATCATATTATGCTCCCCAAAGTTCATGGAAGTCAATAAATCACAAGGATTGGCAAGGGCTTAGAAGCAGAGCTAGGATTTTCACTACACAGATGACCAAAATTAGGGTTTTGGTTTCAGAGGCCTTAACTCCAAATTTTTTGGTCATTCTTGTTTCTAATGTTCTTAATATGTTACATGTATCATTTGTACCAAGTTTGATGAAGAAATTCATTGTGGAAGTCATCTGATCATTGGGTAACTTCTTGAGCAAGTTAAGTCAAAATCAGGGCATCTGAGGCCCCCAACAATGGAACCAAAGGGTCATTTTCATCAAATTGAAGTTCAATGATCTTTATTTGATCTTAGAAGTGGTTGGAAGTTCACAAGATTGGAGAATTTTGAGCCAATTGCAAACTTTCTATTTTTGGAAATGACTTGAAATGCAAACTTTCCATTTTGGGAAAGATTTTCAACCTCTTCTTTCATGACCAAAAATGCTTCAAATGAAAAAGAGGGAATTTTCAAAGTTGGCAAAAATCACATAATTTTCATGTTCATGTCAAAGAGGGAATTTTGCAATTTCACTTGCCAAGCATTCTAATGACCTCTAATCAACTTCTATGCATCAAAATATGTCAAACCAACTTATAAACATCAGAATTGGCCCAAGTTTGCATTGTTTTCATGACTTGATCTTCAAGAAATCTCAAAAGGGCCAAAACTCTCAAAATTTGCAAAATGCCTTGGATCCTTCCATCCACTTGTGCCAGCTGCATCAAGCTCATTCTATGGCTCTCCACGAATCCTGCTGAGGCCAGTAATCCCAAAACACCATCTCTGCCATGGCCCATACCTCCAAGTACACAAATTTTACTTTTGAGCAAAACCTCTCATACCAATCAAGCTGAGCCATAACCACTCTTCTGACTAATCAAGACTTCACATGCATTCCTCATAGACCCCATTTCATAACACATTGAAGCCTGAATCTTCCCACAAGTCAGATTGCACAAAATCACCATAGAACTTCACTTCGTCGAATCTCCCTGAACAAGCCTCAAACTTCAAATATTTTTTCACCAATCAACTAAAAATCATCCATAGATCACAAAGCACCCACTCCCATGGCCTGAAACCCCCTAACTAGAAATACGATTTCTGAGTTATCAGAACTAAACAATTCAAAACCGCCATCATAAACTTGTTCTAAGCTTCACATCATCCTCAGGGGGTCCATTGAAGTTGATTTGCACAAGGGAGGAGGCCAGAAAGCTCAAAACTACAAAGCTTCATCTCAGGTATACCTCAAGAACATTTTTTCCAGAACTTTCTATTTAAGTTAAAATGTCAATCTTCATGTTCCCCTGATCACTCTAATGTGTTTAGTTTTGAAAATGATTGAGAAATGAGCATGTATGGTTGTTCTGAAATTTTTGACCTAGAACTTGATTGCTTCGATTCAGCCTTGTTATGCATGATAAATGATTTTTGTTTGTGGATTTATGTTCTATAATGTTAGAGGAGTGATTCTGGGCAAGAAATTAGGAGTTTAGATGCTTGTATGAGTTCCTGGAATTTTGCTTCGCCGGAGAAGATGACCGGAGCTTGCTCCGGTCACCTGAATGTCATTAGGGTTTGATTAGAGTTTAATCATGCCAGTTTAAATGAGGGTCGTAGGATTAGGTTTAGCGCGTGAATGGAAGGCCTGGATCAGTTCAATTAAAACCCTAATTTTTAATTAGTTTTAATTAATTAAGATTAATTTTAAAATGCTAGATTCAATCCCATCCACCCATTAGCGTGCGCAGTCTTCCCTCCTTTGAATCTCATCCCTCAGATCAGTTGACTTCCATTTTTTTAATTCATTTTATTTTATTTTCTTTTCATTTCTTTTGCATATTTATTTTAAAATACCAAAACTCATCACAAAAATATGACACTTTGCATTCTGGTTTTAAATATTTTTCTCAACGTAAAAATGATTTTTATTTTATTTTTTGCAATTAAAAATTATTTTTAAAATAATTAAATGTTTTTTTTAATTAATTAAAGTATTTTAATTAATTAAAAATTCATTTAGGTTTCTAAAAATCACCAAAAAAAATCATGAACCATTTCAATGCATTTAGAAACATTTTCAAACTCTTCATACAAATTTCTTTCTAGGTTTGATCATAATTTCACATGTTTCTTTGAATTAGGGTTCTTAAAAAATCACAATTTTTAACCCTAGCTTTAAAAAATCATTTCATCCTAACCAAGAAGAGTTTGAACTTGATTCTTTTTGCATTGTTTCACATATTGCATGTAGTCTCTAGGTTATTTTCCTCATGAATTTATCTTGCATTTTCAAATTGATTTGCATTTTTTCTTTTGAATCACCCAAAAACCCTAGCAAACTTAGGAAAATCATAACTTTCAATAGGTTTAGCTTCTGACCCACTCCTTTGGGGTGTGACCTAATATGGGATTAGGGTTTGTTTGAGCTTTATTTCAAATTTATTATCATGTTGAATGCTTCTGTTTTGTTCATTTGCATCTCACATGTCCATAAAACCCTAATTTCTCATGTTTATTTGCATTCACCTTGCATATTCATCATCACATGAACTTGCCATGACATCTCAAGCATTCATATATCATCTTAGACATCTTAGGACATGTTAGAACATTTCTTGATCATTTCTTCATTCATTTTCTATGTCTTGCATTCATTTCATTTCATAAACATCCATGTGTTTTCAAACTTCTAAACATGCTTTCATGACATCTCATCTTTGTATGATCATTCATATGCACATTGTATGACGTTTCATCATCTCATATGCCATTAACACTGCATGATCACTTCTTACTTTGGTCATTTCATCTCATTTCAATTCATTTATTTATGCTTTATGTCTTATGCATTCATGCAAACTTTTCAGGAGCTTTTGGTAAGTTATTGTGGGAGGTGGATTTGCTTTCACTTCCCACTTATTCTTATTTCATTCATATGCATTTTATATGTCTTTGAAGTGAATATAATTCACTTATGTTCCCTATCTCTCACTTTCTTCCTTTAAGTTACTTATCTTCTTAGGAAGTAAGTAACTTATTCTTCTGCTTCCTCCTCCTTTCATCTGCTTCTTCCATTGGTGGCCTTGAACATCTTTGCTCTTAAGCCTCACAAACCATAGGATATCCAAGCATGATAATTTTTAGGATTTGTGTATAGTCCCCCTTAGACTTTTACCTTTGAGTCTCCTTGAGTTTCTCTTCTCATCTCAATAATCATAGACTAAACTCTTACAGTTTTAGGACTTTGGAATTAGGGTTATGCATGCATCCTTCTCTTAAGATGGAGTGTATAACTTTAATCCTAAGTGTTAAACCTTTAATTTTTTTAAACCTCTTAATCAAATCACATTAATAATCATCAAGACTTCATCTTGTAACTTGGGCCTTACATTAGGGTTCTAACTCTTCCTTATGGTTAAGAGGGACTAACCCTATTGTTTAATGGACAAGTCCCCCTGAAGTTGTCTTACAAACATAAAATTCACTTCTTAATCTCATCCCTTAATTAAAATCCACTTAATAAAGGTTTTTTATATAATGAATTTAATCCCTAACCATGGATTAAGTTGAGGTATCTTCCTCAGCTTAAGTGTTCTCATCTATTATCCTTCTATTAGGATAGTGTAATGAGTTCACTAATTTGTGATTAGAGATTAAACTCATTACTTAACCCTAAACAAAAACCCAAAAACATCTTAATAATTACCAAGTAGGTTAATGATCTTAATCATATATCATTATGGTAATTAAGTTGAGATCTTCATCTCATGCTTAAGTAGGCTCATTATCCCTAATCAGGGAGGATATAATGAGTTTACAACCCTTGATTTAGGATTAAGCTCATTATCTTATGCAAAACACCAAATACAATAAAAAAACTGAAAACACAAAAACAAACAATAAATGTCTCCTCCGGGATTCTTTTCTCATCACACTCACTCTGAAAATGAGAACTCGCTTCTCCCGTCTAATGCAAGACAGTTAGCACTCGAGCCAGACGAGACATACACTTGAGCATAGACAAGCAGGCAGTTCAACAAAATCATTTCAGTTTCTTTGAGTCGAACTACGGTGTTCTGACTTCCTCATTGCACGAGAGGATACGTAGGCATAACTTAACAGTTATCGAATAAAAGTCTATGTGTCTTCCCCCTCCTTCAGCATTCTTATCAAAGCCTCAGTTCCTGAGAAATTCACCCTTTTGCACTGACACCTGTACATTCATTCTTAGCTTTTGCACACAGATAGCACATATACCTACCCCTTTAAACATAATCTTTTAAGCGTGGATCCCGTCGAGTACGACGGACAATCTGGGTGTTAATAACTTCCCAGGTTGTAACCAACCCCCTTTCTCAGTTTCTCTGGCTCGCAACCGTCTTATCCATCTCTTTCTAGGTTTATACAACATTACCTTTCCTTCGGGATAAAAATGCCTAGTTGGTGACTCGATTCAGTTCATTTTCATTTTCTCTTTTCGCCGACCGTTCGCGTCTGTACCTTTGGACCTGGTGTCTTTCCGGGGGAGCGAAAGCTTGGCGACTCTGCTGGGGACCCTTATCTTGCAACCAGGGCTTCTGGTTTCTTTTTGTGGGTTTCTCCTAGCGCTTGTTTGATTTGTGTTTATGGGGGTGTTATGTGTTTCTTGTGATTGTTGTTTATTGCTTTATTTATTGCTTTCTGTACAACTTTATTTATTTGCTTTCATTTATTGTTTTTATGCATTTCATACTATTATCATCATATCATGTGATGGATCTTCTGTTTGTCTTGATGGGAGGGATATTCAGTGATTAAGGTTCCACACCGGGAGCTTGAGTCACACATAGGATAAAGTGGCTTCAAATTCATTCCCATTCCATTTCGGTCTGGTGCGGGAATATGAAACACGGTTCAGACATGGGTTTCTTCTTGAGAACTCTGTGCTACATATTTCCTGTAGTACTAGGGCCATCTGGGAAGCCTGCTAAGTCTGGATGACCTTTTATGACCTTCAACATTTGAGGTGAATTAGAGGAGGATCCTTTATGATTAATGTAAACAATGTACCTCCGGGTTAGAAGTGTTTACACTTCTCATAACTGATCCAAGTCTGAGGATCCTTGTTCTAGAACAATACCTGTGAGGGGGTTGGGATGTTTATAGGTTTGCAGGAACCCTTGGCCTCATCATACCCTATTACTAATATTGTTAAGGTTACATCATTTTGTACTATTCTTGTGAAACCCTAGACTTATGAATCTTTATTTGCGTCCCCTACCTGGTTATTGGTTCTCTAAGCCTTCATTTGGACTTATGAACACACATAGACCCTATCAAGGTAGATAATAGATCCAACACTTGATCACAAACCCTTGAATATCATTCTGCATACATCATTTTGCATCATTTTAACATTTGTCTATTTGTTTTACAGGGTATCCACATCTTCTTTGGTTTTGGTTTTGACTGTTCATCTACATCAGCCATCTTCACCAGCTATCTTCATCAGAGATTCTCTTCAGCACCTTCCTCAGTTATCTTCACCTGTGTTTCTCCTCACTCATCTCCTTCAGCAACCATTGTCAGCATGGACCCATCCAGGAAGAGCAACAGTACATATCATTTCTTTGAGCCCTCCTTAGCAGGCATCAGACAGATTCAGACACTTATCACTCCTGATCATGTCCCTTTATTCAGGGAACAATGTCCCTTTATTCAGGGAACATTATGGTGGCATTATGGACATGATCATGGACTTGGATGCATCACAGAGGAGTATGATCAACACTTTCCTTCAGTTCTATGACCCTCCTCTCAGATGTTTTACCTTTCCAGATTTTCATTTAGGCCCTTTGTTAGAGGAGTTTTCCATGTTGTTGGGTGTCCCCATCAGGAGAGGGATTCCTTCCAACCCTGAGATGACTGCTCCCAGGAATGAAGATATAGCTAAGGCTCTGTATTTGGAAACTACCATCATTGATCAGAACATGACTACTAAGATTGGGATCCCAAACCTCCATTTGGACTTCTTGATCACTCAGGCCACCAGTCATGATGCAACAGGAACGTGGGACACTATTTGTGCTCTTTTGGCCCTTAGCATATATGGTATCATTTTGTTTGCAGATGAGCCTAAATTTGTAAGCAAGAAATCTATCCATCTCTTCTTGCTGAAGAATCAAGTTCCTACCTTGCTTGGGGATTTCTATTACTCAGTGCATCAAATGAATGAGAAGCAGAGGGGAAGATTAGTCAGATGTTGTGCACCTCTCTTATATTGTTGTCTATTGAGGCACTTGCCAAAGTCAGAAGCTTTCTTGAATCCTCATCAGTCAAGTAACTGGGCTAAGAGAATGATTGCTCTCACTTCAGAAGACATCAAATGGTGCACTCAGAGCACCAAGGGCAGAGACATAATCACTAGTTGTGGGCAGTATCCCAATGTACCTCTGATTGGAGTAAAGGGTTGCATCAACTATAATCCTTTGTTGTTCAAAAGGCAATTAGGGTATGCCTTGATACATCCACCAAGTGAGCAGGACTTATAAAAAACCCTTTACTATGACATTCAGCATAACCATGCCATTGCCTGACAAGAAGCCTGGGCTTGGGATAACATTCAGACAAAAGGGACTGCCATTCTTGGCAAGTGCAACAATATAGCTTTAGCTCAGTACATTGATTGGTCTCGTATCAGAGGACAAATCACCCGCATGCCATTCACCCTGGAGGATGTGCTTGGGCCATCAACAATAGAGCCTGTAGCTACAGTCAGCTTAGAAGAGTTTGAGAAGTTGAAAGAGAGGAATGTCCAGTTGTCTAAAGCTCTTAAGAAGACCCTCTAGGAGAGGAATGAGAGTCGTTTAGACAATGAGAGGTTAGAGAAGCTCCGAATCGAGCATATGACCAAGATTGAGAAGACAAATGATTACATCAAAAAAGCCCGAGCAGGGGAGTTGGTATTGAAGAATGCTTGCAAAGAAGCCAAGATTCAGAAGGCCATAGCTGAGTACTACTTGGAAGAGAGTCGGGCTAGATGGATCATAATTACTGAGGCTCGTTCACAGGAAGATCAAAAGACACGGGCTAGGATAGAGCAACTGGAAGCTAATGAGAAGAAGAGTCAAAAAGCCTTATTAGTAGCACAGAAGGAAATCTCTGAATTAAAACTCCGGGCGGGGTTGAAGAGATCAAAAGACCAATACAAGTACAAGAAGTTGACAAATGCTATTTCCACCAAGAACCTTCTTATTAGGACCATCACAGAGCATCCAGTTGGCCCAGTGACTGATGCTCTCCTGAAAGAAGTCAGAGAGGATGATTATGGGCTGGATGTTTGATTTCTTTGTATTTGTACTTCATCTTGTTTGTAATTTTGTTTTTGTTATTGCATTTTGACCCACCATGGGGACTTGTTGTAATCATGAACTATGTATCTTTACATTTTGTAATATATGGTTTGAGTGTTATTCTGTGGGCTTCATTTCTCTTCAGCATCATCATTCCTCGAGGTCTGGAAGGTCAAAACCAAAGAACTAAACCGGATACCCTTGGAAGACAAATAGACATACTGCATTGCATACTAACCACATTCTTTGTTTTGTAGGTTTTTGTTTGTTGTTTTCTCACTTTGTTGTGGTTTCAGGAAACATTGCTCGTAGGAGAGTCTTCCCCATCAACAGAGTTCACCGGTATCCGACATGAAACAACCTTTCGAGCTTACAGATGGACCAGGTTCAACAAGATCTGACTGACGTAAGAACCGAGATGGCTAATGAAAGAACTGAAATGAGGGCCCAGATGAACCAGTTCATGGCAGTAATGACTGGATTAGCCCAAAGCCAGGAAAGATTAAGAGAGTTGGCTGAGCGGCAAACTCCTGAAGAAAACCACCCAGGTACAGGGGGTACCAGCAACAATGATCATGTACAGCCTCGTACTGATCCCCCAGAGTTTGGACCTCATCTTAACCCTGACATTAATGCTATCAGGAATACCCAAGGTAATACTGGAGGGCTTGCCTTGCAAGAGGACCCTCAGGAGGAACAATTCACTGTAGTTGGGGCAGGAGATGAAGTCTATGATTGTCGGCTGGACGAAATAGCAGAAAAGATAAGGTCTCTGGAGTCTCAAAACTCCTTAGGATTTGATGATATGGATATGGGGCTAGTAGAGGGAGTAAGAATTCCTCACAAATTCAAACCTCCCTGCTTTGAAAGATATAATGGAACATCTTGTCCTCGCACCCATCTCCAATCTTTCCTGGGAAGATTAAAGGCATATACTATGGATTAAAAGTTATGGATGTTCTAATTTTAGGATAGCTTGATAGGGGCATCTCGTGAGTGGTACTTTCATCTGACTAAGGCAACCATTAGAAATTGGAAAGATTTGGCCGAGGTTTTCATTCGCCAATACCAATACAATCTAGACATGGCTCCTAACAGAACTCTTCTAATGGGTATGTCACAATCCTCCAGGGAAAGCTTCAGAGAGTATGCTCAGAGATGGAGGCAATTAGCTGCTGCCATTCAACCTCCAATGTCAGAAAGAGAAATGGTAGATATGTTTATGAACACCCTCCAGGGGACATACATTGATAGGTTGGTTGCTTTCTCTTCCACTAGCTTTGCAGATGTGGTCATAGCTGGAGAAAGGATTGAGAGTTTATTGAAAATGGGAAAGATTTCTGATAATGGTTCCAATTTGAACAACAAAATGATGGTTGAACTTTGCCGGGACTTCAAAATCCAACATCACAACTCTTCTCCTTACAGGCCAAAGATGAATGGCGTTGTTAAGGCCGCTAACAAGAACATCAAGAAGATTGTGCAGAAGATGGTAGTTACCTACAAAGATTGGCATGAAATGCTACCATTTGCCTTGCATGGTACCGAACCTCAATCAGAACATCTATTGGGGAAACGCCTTGTCAGCTTATGTACGGTATGGAAGTTGTCCTACCTGTTGAAGTTGAACTACCCTCCTTATGGGTAATGATGGATGTGAAACTAGACGAAGCAGAATGGGTCTGGTCTCGTTATAATCAACTGAATCTTATTGAAGAGAAGAGGTTAGCTTCCATCTGTCATGGGCAGTTATATCTGAAGCGAATGAAGAAAGCCTTTGATCAGAAAGTCAGACCTCGGGAATACCAAGTGGGAGAGCTTGTTCTGAAAAGAATCCTTCCTCCTCATACAGACCACAGGGGCAAGTGGACACCAAACTATGAAGGTCCTTATGTGATAACCAAAGTCTTCTCAAGTGGAGCACGGATACTCGCAAACATGGATGGTGAAGACTTCCCGTCTCCTGTGAATTCAGATGCAGTTAAAAAATACTTCGCATAAAATGACCCGCTGGACATAAAAGCAGAATGTAAGTCCAGGCAAAAATAGGGCATCCCGGCGAGTTAAAAACAGAATAAAAGACTCGGGCAAAAATAAGGGAAAAATCAAAAAAATGTACACCCGCTGAGCTGAAAAGCCGCATTGGACAGCTCATGCAAAAATGGGTATCCCGATGGATTGAAAACCCAAAAGGGCGATCCACGCAAAATCAGGGAATAAGCGAACAACTGCATTCTGAATTCGTCTGTATCACTCACAACATGGCAAACTTCGAAAGGACAAAGCGTCGGTCAGAATCAGCCTTCTTCAGAAAGCAAGATTAGAAGAACGCCAAGTTCATACAGGTCATAGCAATTGAAGCTCAATGGAGCGTCATCGTCAACATTGCTAACACTTTTATTTTCTCAATTTACAGCAATATCCTCATTTCAGGGGATTAACTTCTTTCGATTGTACTTGCCAATTCAGGGCACACAGATTAATAAAATCAGAGTTTCCAGTCACATTTTGTTTTGTACATTTTTGTTTCGTTTGCAAAATGTCCAATGTTCATAATACAACACTTGCGTAAAACATATGAGCTATTTTAATGCTTGCAGGAAATATATTGCTCTTAGTAAATCTAATTCCTATGACGGAATCCAGTTAAGGATACCTCGGGGCACTTGTGCGTTTTCCTTTGTCTTAACAAGTTGCAGGTACTCAAGGCATACAATCTTTCGTGACATGGGGCATGTCAAGCATAATAGCATACTACTTCCCAGAAGTTACCTCCTCCCCGAGCGGAACCTCCCGAGCAAGGCCTAACAGCTTATTCCACGGCAAGATGGTCAAGGAATTTCCTATCCCCCACCAGAATGCCAGATTTCTCTCATCCTCAGCAGAGTTGAGGGAACTGATTCCCCACAGAGATGCCTCCCCGATAGAGCAATATCTGAAACACATCCCCAGCTGAGTTGCTAGAACTTCCTCATTAAGGAGTTCTCCCTCCAGACAGATCTATCAATGATCTACTTTCCCCAAAGCAGAGTTACCCCTCCGGGAAGATCTATCAGCGATCTCTTCCCCTAGCCAGGTTATTCTCCCAACAGATCAGCCAGAGATCTTTATCCCCGCAGGATCTGAGTCCCGGATCAGTTTCTCATTTGCATAATCATAGCATTCGCATCATATTCACCAAAATGAGCGTAGCATTCCGTCTAATAAGGAGCATTACGGAAAAAATCAAACATTTGCATGATCATAAGCCAGGTTCGAGCCGGTCACTTGCAAATACCATCAATATTTCATCAGCAATATACGAAACTCATATCCCGTGCAGATAAAAGCCAAAGCATCCTCTTTTCACTCTCAAGTACAGATATTTGTTCATAACTTGTACGTATTCCTTTTGACACTCGTCCGTGTCATGCCTTCCCAGCAAGTCAAACACTCGTCCGTGTCTTGCACATACTTCACCAATAGATCAAACACTTATACATACTTATACAGAATGAAATTTTGTGATCAGGTATGAGATGTCCTATGAGATGTCCCAACACTTGACAGATTTTACCAAAACTTAAAGTGCAAGAAAATTAAACAACACAGAAGTTTGTTAACCCAGTTCAGTGTATAACCACACTTACATCTGGAGGCTACCAAGCCAGGAGGAAATCCACTATAAGTAATATTAATTCTAGACTTAAACAACCCAGTTTAATCTTTCACTTAATATCTACCCAATGCAATTTCTACCTAAGACACAACTTAGATATGAGTACCAACTCACTCCCCCTCAATCACACAGTGATCAAGTTTACAAGTTTAATAAAATTGAAGACATTCTTCAAACAATACAGCTTGATCTTACTTCACAGTTTCAATCAAGTCACAAATGCACTTTAGCTTAAAAGCTCATAAAGTGGTACAATAAAAACAACCTGCTATTAAAGACACAACACCCTATTTTGTCTTCTGAAATTCGTACTCAATTCTGTGAGTTTCTGTTGATTAAATAGGTGTATGTAATTTGGGATTTTGTAGGTTAATCCAGTCCTAAAAGCATGCAGCTTCCACCTTGAATTTAGGGATTGTTACTTCCTATATTCTAGGTGATTTAGTTCTTCTGATTAATCTTAATCCTCATAATAAAACTCCCTACAGATGCGCCTTGTTCTGTTTTTATCCATCCATAATTAATTCCAGATAACTCTCCTTAAATATCTCTGATTAGTTAGGCATTAATTAATTCTGGTAGCAGGTTTGAGATGTCTCAACATCTGTTGGGACATCCTGAAAAACTGAACTTAAGTCATTTACACAATGTCCCAACATCTGATAGGACATTCTGAACTGAATTCAATATTTCTTGTTGGTCAAAAATTCTGCCAATTCTAGACATCTACAAACTCCCCCTTTGGCTAATTTTTGGCTAACATCTTTTCTGGTTATCAGAGTGCAGCAGAAGTTCTTTTATCAGAGTATAACTTTTCTGTTGAATTATATTTGAGATTACTCCCCCTCAAACATATATGTATCCATTCTTGTTGCAACAGAAAAAAACACACTTATTCAGTTCAGAAGCAAACAGATTTTTCATTCATAAACAAACAGCATTACACATTGTTGTTGGTGTTGTTCTCCCCCTTGTTAGACACAAATTTTGGGGCCAAAGAGACTAAATCTAAATTACAATGCAGCTGTCATTACATTTGTCCTCACATACAATGATCACTCAGATTCATCACATTCAGTTTCTTCATCATCCTCAGTTTCTTCATCAGAAGCAGCTTTCTGATCACCTTCACTCTCCAGCCTTTGGATGATTTCCTCAAGTTTCTGCTTTCTTGCTTCAAGTTCTTTGCAAGTGCTCTTCAGTTCAGCAATCAATGCAGTCTTGGAGATTGGAGTCTTGGCAGTTGAAGGACCTGCAGATGTCCCAGAGGGTGCTTCAACATCTGCTGCATGCTGACTGAGGAACAGTTTGTAGTGAAATGCCAGAGGGATTTCTCTTTTGCAGACTGTGTCCTTCTCAGTGAGGATTCCAGGGTATTGACTTAGCACTATACCACACAGCAAGGAAGGAAAATCTATTGGCAGCTTTGTTGCAGATGAGCTAGCATGCTTCAAGGTCTGATCAAATATGTAAGCACCATAATCCAGCTTAGTCTGAGTTCCCACAGCATAGATAAACCTGCCCAAGCCAGTGGATATTGAAGATGTGTGATTGGTAGGCACCCAGTTTGCTGTACCAATCCTGTTCAGCATGGCATATTTTCTTGTCAGCATGCTCACTGAGAGCTTTCCTTTCACTGGCCAAGCCTTGACCTGGTTTGCAGTGATAACCTTGCAGACTTGGTTATCAGTCTTCCCTAGTTCATTTGGACCATTTGTTTCTCTTCCAAGGTATTGGTTGATGATCTGAGGAGAGAACTCTACACACCTACCTCTAACAAAGACTTTTCTAGATTCAGAAGACTTACCATTGGCACAATCTTCCTGAAGATTGACAATGAATTCTTTGACAAGAAGCTCATAGCAGGGAGAGAGATTTGAGACTGTTTTGAAGAGGCCAGCAGCAGAGATGAGGTTAATTAATTCAGTGCACTCAAGTGCATTGCTGCTCAGCTCTCTTTCAAGTGCTACCCTTCTTTGGTACACAAACTTCCATCTGTTTACACTTGAAACATGATGAAATGATATGTTGTCCAAGGGAGCTTCTGGAACAGCAGTTGAAGCCCTAGAGGGTGCTGATTTCTTCTTTGGAGGAGATGTTGGGACATCTGCTTCAACATCTGAGTCTGAGGGAGTGACAGCTTTCCTCTTTTGAGTTTGGACTTTGCTCCATTGTTTTGTAGGACCAAAGACAGTTTTGGCTTTGTCTTTCTTTGGGGTAGCTTGTTTCTTCTCAAGAACTGCATGTCCTGCTTGCATCTTTCCTTTCCTAGTCCTAAGCCTTTTGGCTATGCTAGGTCTTACAGAGGCAATGATCTCTATATCAGAATCCTGCTCTAGGTTCACCACAGGAGGAGATTGAGCAGTCTCTTCTTCAGCTGGTTGATCAGCAGAGATATGCTCTTCAGTTGAGACTTTGGTCTGATCCTCAGATTCTTCCTCATCACTTTCATTTGAGGCCTTTTTCTGGTCCTCAGATTCTTCTACAGCAGCATCAGATGAAGCCTTTTGTTCATCCTCAGATGTTTCAACATCTATTGGGACATCCTGTTGAGCAGGAGTGTCCTTTGCAGCTTGATTTTGATGATCTTCTTGTGGAGCTGGCATGGTGTTTAGTGGGATAGATATGCCACTAACCACTCTTTGTTCAAAAAGAATCTTGTTGACTATATCCTTTATGGAAGCATCCACATATTCAGAAGATTTTGGAGGCATGTTTGCTGGTGAAGGAATGCCTTTGGATTTGCTGCAGACTTGATCTTTTGCTCTTTTTGGAGTTCTTGGCTTTTTAGCATGAGAAGCACTTCCTCTGATTTCGTCCAATGGGGTTGACTTCATGGGAACCACAGAGATGGGGGTTGCATGAACCACATCTTCTTTGTTGAGAATTTCTTCAGGAGTGTTAGGGTTTTGAGACATTTTCAAAGAAGATGAATGAGGAGTTTTAGGGTTGATGATTTCTGAAGAACAGCTAGATAATGCAATTCGCTTTTGATAGTATGATGAGAATATGGATAGCTGAATGCATACTGTTATTATATAAGTAGCCGTTACATTGAAAATGATTAGGAATGGAATACCCAAGGTTCTTGACCAGACTGGTGTTGCCATCTGGAACTTATGCCACACAATGTCATAAGACATGTTGGCACATCTCATTAACTGCTAAACCTCACATAAACAGATTCCCAATTTGCCCCTTAAGTTCTCAAATTGTGTAGCATCCAATGCTTTGGTAAAGATATCAGCCAACTGCAGATTTGTAGCTACATGTTCCAATGAAATCACTTTTTCTTCTACAAGATCTCTGATGAAATGATGTCTGATATCAATATGCTTGGTCCTGCTATATTGGATAGGATTCTTTGATATGTTAATTGCACTTAAGTTGTCACAGTACAATGTCATGACATCTTGTGGGACATTGTACTCAGTGAGCATTTGCTTCATCCAAACCAACTGAGAACAACTGCTTCCAGCTGCTATATATTCAGCTTCAGCTGTAGACAAGGATACACAATTTTGTTTCTTACTGAACCAAGAAATCAAATTGTTTCCTAGAAAGAAGCATCCTCCTGAAGTGCTTTTTCTGTCATCAGCACTACCAGCCCAATCAGCATCACAGAAGCCAGTGAGAATTGGTTTACATCCATGAAAATACATTATGCCATAGTCACAAGTACCATTAACATATTTCAGAATTCTCTTAACTTGATTGAGATGACTGACTTTTGGATCAGCTTGATATCTTGCACATACACCTACTGCAAATGCTATGTCTGGTCTGCTGGCAGTCAGATATAACAAACTCCCAATCATGCTTCTGTATAAGCTTTGATCTACATTCTCACCCTTTTCATCTTTAGTCAGCTTTAAATGTGTGGGGGCAGGAGTTCTCTTATGAGTAGCATTTTCCATTCCAAATTTCTTGACTATGTTCTTGGTATACTTGCTTTGGGAAATGAACATGGAGTCTTCCATTTGCTTTATTTGCAGACCAAGAAAGTAGGTTAACTCTCCTATTAGGCTCATTTCAAATTCAGATTCCATCTGGTTGACAAAATGTTTGACCATCCTGTCAGACATCCCACCAAAGACAATGTCATCTACATATATTTGAGCAATCATGACATTTCCTTCTTCATCTTTAACAAACAAGGTTTTGTCAATTCCACCTTTTATGTACCCTTGCTTGATAAGAAAAGTAGTCAGTCTTTCATACCATGCCCTTGGAGCTTGCTTCAGACCATAAAGTGCCTTCTTTAGTTTGTATACATGATTTGGACAGCTTGGATCAACAAATCCTTTAGGATGTTCTACATATACCTCTTCATTAAGATAACCATTTAAAAAGGCACTTTTCACATCCATTTGAAATAGCTTGAACTTTAAGATACAAGCAATTCCCAAAAGTAGTCTGATTGATTCAAAGCCTTGCTACTGGTGCAAAGGTTTCATCAAAGTTTACTCCTTCAATTTGAGTGTATCCTTGAGCTACAAGTCTAGCTTTGTTCTTTGTAACAACTCCTTGTTCATTTGACTTGTTCTTATACACCCATTTTGTTCCAATCACATTTATGTCATCAGGTCTAGGAACAAGATTCCACACTTCATTCCTTGTGAATTGACCTAATTCCTCTTGCATAGCACAAATCCAGTATTCATCAGTAAGAGCTTCCTTGATGTTTTTAGGTTATATTTTAGAAACAAAACAAGAACCTGAAATCACTTCTCTTGATCTAGTGCTCACACCTCTGTTGGGATCACCAATTATCAAATCTTTGGGATGATCCTTCTGTATTCTGATGGAGGGAGGTTTGCTGGATTGTTCTGTCCTTGCATCAGTTTGAGTGAAGTCATAATGATCACTCTTTTCTTCAGCTTCAATCTTGATATCAGCAGATGTTCCAACATCTTCTGGGACATCTGTAGGAGCATCATCAATTATCACATTTATGGACTCCATGATAACCTTGGTTCTAGAATTAAATACTCTATATGCTCTGCTGTTTATAGAGTATCCAAGAAAAATCCCTTCATCACTTTTAGGATCCATTTTTCTCCTTTGCTCCCTATCTGCCAGAATATAACAGTTACTTCCAAACACATGGAAGTACTTAACTGTGGGTTTTCTGCCCTTCCAGACTTCATATATTGTGGACAAAGTTCCTTTCCTTAGAGTAACTCTGTTATGGATGTAACAAGCAGTGTTCATAGCTTCAGCCCAGAAGTACAAAGGTAACTTTTTAGCATGGATCATAGCTCTTGCTGATTCTTGAATAGTTCTATTCTTCCTCTCAACAATCCCATTCTGTTGAGGAGTGATTGGTGAAGAATATTCATGATTGATTCCTTCTGAAGAACAGAAATCTAAGAACTTTTGGTTCTCAAATTCTTTTCCATGATCACTTCTAATTCTGATCACACAGCTGGCTTTTTCCCTTTGTATTCTTTGGCATAAGTCTTTGAATACATCAAATACATCAGACTTTTCCTTGATAAAATTTATCCATGTATACCTTGAAAAGTCATCAACCACCACATAGGCATACCTCTTGCCACCAAGGCTTTCAACCTGCATAGGTCCCATAAGATCCATATGCAATAGTTCCAAAACTTTGGAAGTTGTCAGATGTTGGAGCTTTGGATGGGACATCTTGGTTTGCTTGCCTATTTGACATTCACCACATATTTTGCCATCATCAATCTTCAGTTTAGGAATACCTCTTACAGCATCCATAGATATTATCTTCTTTATGCCTCTGAAATGAATATGACCTAGTCTTTGGTGCCATAGTTTCACTTCTTCTTCTTTAGCTAAAGAGCAAGTTGAAGTGAGACTGAGGTCTTGAGATTCCCACATGTAACAGTTGTCTTTAGATCTGGCTCCTCTCATGACAACCTCTTATTCTTTGTTAGTCACTATGCATTCAGTTTTGGTAAAGTTTACACTGTACCCTTGATCACATAATTGACTTATGCTGATCAGGTTAGCAGTTAAACCTTTAACTAGCAGCACATCATCTAGTCTTGGAACATCTTGACAATCCAAGGTCCCAACTCCCTTGATTTCTCCTTTAGCTCCATCTCCAAAGGTTACATACCTGGATGAATGTGACTTTAAGTTTACTAGCAGATTCTTCAATCCAGTCACGTGTCTTGAACATCCACTGTCAAAGTACCAGTCTTCTTTAGCTGATACTCTTAGTGATGTATGTGCTATATATGCAGCACTTTTCTTTGACCATTTGAGTTGAGATTTCTTTTGATGCCTCTGCCCTGTGTGTTGTTCATCAGCAGATCTCCAAGATTGATTGTTGATCTTGTTCTTGGGTATGTAGCTTTGATCAGCCTGAATGCTAGCTTTTGGTCTCCATACCTTCTTGATGACTTTTGTCTTCTGCTTAGGAGGTTGCTGATTTCTTTGATGTCTATGCAGCACTTTCTTGGTAACTTCTATTTTCTGCTTAGAAGGTTGCTGATACATCTGATTTGGATATCCATGCAGCTTATATCAAAGAGGTTTGATATGTCCAAATCTTCCACAATGATGACATCTCCATCTTTGATACTTCTTCTTCATTTTGTTCTTTTCAGAATGTTGAGACATCTGTTGGAACATTATGTTTGACTTTGTGTTCTTTTCCTGATGTTGAAGCATCTGTTGGGACATCTTGTTTGACTGTATGGATTTTGAAGTAGTTTTGCTAGAGCTAGATTCATCTTTATGTACTCTGTTAAATCCCAGTCCACTTTTACCCCCTGAATGCTTATTGTTGTTGAGAATAACATCCAGTGTATTTGAGCTGCTGTTCAACATTCTAACAGATTTGGACATGTGTTCCAATTTGGAGTTGAGAAGACTTACTTCACTTTTCAAGGTGTCAATGATCTCTTGATCACTTGCTTTTTCATCTTCTAGTGCCTCATTCTGCTTCTTTAGCTTTATAACCTCACTGCATATTTCAGTACTTCTTTTGTATAGATCTTTGTAGGCTTGCTCAAGTTCTTCAACAGTAAGCTCCCCATCACTGGAATCACTTTCAGATTCACATAGTCCAGCTAAAGCAGTGATATGCTTAGCTGATTCTTCTTCTGAATCACCTCCTGAGTCTTCATCAAACCAGGTCACAGAGAGTCCTTTCTTTTGCCTTTTTAAGTAGGTAGGACATTCATTCCTGATGTGTCCATATCCTTCACATCCATGGCATTTGACTCCTTTTTCTTGACTGGTCTTTTCAGCATAATTTGACCTTTTGTTAGCATCATAAGGTCTCTTGTTCTCAGAAGAGTTTGTGTATCTTCCACTGGGATTGGATTTGCCTTCCATCCCTCTGAGAATCTTTTTGAATTGCCTTCCAAGCATAGCAATGTTGTCTGATAAGCTTTTACCAGTTTCTGATTCATCATCTTCTTCTTCATCAGTATTTGTCACCAAGGCTATGCTTTTGTTCTTCTTAACATTTGTGTCATTCATTCCCATCTCAAATGTTTGAAGGGAGCCAATGAGCTCTTCAACTTTCATAGTGCATATGTCTTGAGCTTCTTCTATTGCTGTGACTTTCATGTCAAATCTTTTTGGCAAAGATCTGAGGATCTTTCTTACAAGTTTTTCATCAGTCATCTTTTCTCCCAAGGCTCCAGAAGTATTAGCTACTTCTAAGATATTCATGTAGAATTCATGAACTGTCTCATCTTCCTTCATTCTCAAGTTTTCAAATTTGGTGGTGAGAAGTTGAAGTCTTGACATCTTTACCTTTGATGTTCCTTCATGAGTTGTTTTGAGAGTATCCCACACATCTTTGG
The DNA here is from genome assembly GCA_963966055.1 of Lathyrus aphaca. Classification (NCBI taxonomy): domain Eukaryota; kingdom Viridiplantae; phylum Streptophyta; class Magnoliopsida; order Fabales; family Fabaceae; genus Lathyrus; species Lathyrus aphaca. The sequence continues at coordinate 254,831,075 of OZ014524.1, read as the reverse complement.
CTAGCTCACAGTGATGCACAAGTCTAAATATGTTCCTATCAATGCCATTGAAAAGAGCATTTAAGGCCTTGGAGTTTCCTAGTGCTGAATCTTCTTCTTCCTTACTCCATTCTTCTTCAGGTTTCAACACTTTTGATCCATCTTTGGTGTCTTGGATAGGATGTTCCCATCCAATGTTGACTGCTCTCCAGGCCCTGTTGTCAAGTGATCTTAAGAATGCAATCATTCTTGGTTTCCAGTAGTCATAATTAGATCCATCCAGAATAGGTGGTCTATTTACTGATCCTATATCTCTGTCCATGTTTCCAGAATTTGTATTCCCTAGATCTCACCCAGTATAAACAGGAAGGGTGCCTGCTCTGATGCCAATTGAAATTCTGTGATCAGGTATGAGATGTCCTATGAGATGTCCCAACACTTGACAGATTTTACCAAAACTTAAAGTGCAAGAAAATTAAACAACACAGAAGTTTGTTAACCCAGTTCAGTGTATAACCACACTTACATCTGGAGGCTACCAAGCCAGGAGGAAATCCACTATAAGTAATATTAATTCTAGACTTAAACAACCCAGTTTAATCTTTCACTTAATATCTACCCAATGCAATTTCTACCTAAGACACAACTTATATATGAGTACCAAATCACTCCCCCTCAATCACACGGTGATCAAGTTTACAAGTTTAATAAAATTGAAGACATTCTTCAAACAATACAGCTTGATCTTACTTCACAGTTTCAATCAAGTCACAAATGCACTTTTGCTTAAAAGCTCATAAAGTGGTACAATAAAAACAACCTGCTATTAAAGACACAACACCCTATTTTGTCTTCTGAAATTCGTACTCAATTCTGTGAGTTTCTGTTGATTAAATAGGTGTATGTAATTTGGGCTTTCTGTAGGTTAATCCAGTCCTAAAAGCATGCAGCTTCCACCTTGAATTTAGGGTTTGTTACTTCCTATATTCTAGGTGATTTAGTTCTTCTGATTAATCTTAATCCTCATAATAAAACTCCCTACAGATGCGCCTTGTTCTGTTTTTATCCATCCATAATTAATTCCAGATAACTCTCATTAAATATCTCTGATCAGTTAGGCATTAATTAATTCTGGTAGCAGGTTTGAGATGTCTCAACATCTGTTGGGACATCCTGAAAAACTGAACTTAAGTCATTTACACAATGTCCCAACATCTGATAGGACATTCTGAACTGAATTCAATATTTCTTGTTGGTCAAAAATTCTGCCAATTCTAGACATCTACACAGAAGTCTTTTGATACTCGTCCGTATCTTGTATATATCACTCCTTAGCAGATTCAACACTCGTCCGTGTTCTTTGTTCGACCGATTGATACTCGTCTGTATCATCGTACTTAAACACGTGTCAGCATTTGTTTCTATCGATACTCGTCTATATCATGGTTCTAAGGATGCTCGTCCACATCTTTAAACTATACATGCTATCAAACACTCATATCTTTTGTTTTTAAAAAAGGGCGTAAACACTCGTCCGTGTTTACCATTCCCCAGTAAGTCACCAACAAAACAACTTTCTCCTATCTGACATTTGTCCTATGTCATGATACTTTCGGCAGCCGTCCCCTGCCATGTGATCATCCTTCACCTTTTGATGACCGTCCCTCATCCCTTCCCCAGTGGAATCTCCATTATTGGAACCTTCTATCCAGCATTCGTCCTATGTCGTGATATTTTTAGCAGTCGTACCCTACTAGGTTATCGTCCTTCACCTTTGATGATCGTCCTTCATCATGTTTATGCGATGGTCGTCCCCATCGTTGACCTTTTTTATCTGACATTCGTCCTATGTCATGATAAACCCCGACAGCAGTCGTACCCTGCTAGGTGATCGTCCTTCACCTTTGATGATTGTGCTTCATCATGTTTATCCGATGGTCGTCCCCATCGTTGACCTTTTCTATCCGACATTCGTCCTATGTCGTGATAAAGAGCAGTTGTCCCCTGCTAGGTGATCGTCTTTCACCTTTGATGACCATCCCTCATCATTATTTCATTTATTATTTTACCCGATGGCCGTCCCCCATCGTTGTTTACTTTACTTTCCAAAGCCTGGTGGCCGTCCCCATCATTGCTTTTCTCACTACTTTAACCCCCAGAGGATCTTATTTCTTTACCTGATGGCCGTCCCCATCATGATCTCTTTATTTCCCCAGCTTGTCGGCCATTCCCGTCATTGATTTACTTACCACTTTATCCCCAACAATCTTCCTCTGCTCGATGGTAGTCCTCCATCGTCGTTATTTAATAATCATACTATACTATCTTTTACAATTTATATCCACTTTATCCCTTGTCTGTTAAGCTAGGCGCTTACACCCTGGCTTGTGATCTTTCATTTTTGCATTAGCTTAGGCATACCATCTTTTACAATTCATACTATACCATCTTTTACAATTTGACCTCACTGTTTATCACACCATGGCTTGTGATCTTTCATTTTTGCATTAGCTTAGGCATACCATCTCATATTGCATACTTGTTTCATTGCATAGTTTCATTTTCATCTGCATATAGGGTTTGTGATCTGAGCAATCCAAGAATCAATATAAGCCATCCCAATGGTCTTGAAGATATCCAAGAGGGTCCATGTGTGTTCTATGATCATATTATGCTTCCCAAAGTTCATAGAAGTCAAGAAATCACAAGGATTGGCAAGGGCTTGGAAGCAGAGCTAGGATTTTCACTGCACAGATGACCAAAATTAGGGTTTTGGTTTCAGAGGCCTTAACTCCAATTCTTTTGGTCATTCTTATTTCTAATGTTCTTAATATGTTACAAGTATCATGTGTACCAAGTTTGATGAAGAAATTTATTGTGGAAGTCATCTGATCATTGGGTAACTTCTTGAGCAAGTTAAGTCAAAATCAGGGCATCTGAGGCCCCCAACAATGGAACCAAAGGGTAATTTTTATCAAATTGAAGTTCAATGATCTTTATTTGATCTTATAAGTGGTTGGAAGTTCACAAGATTGGAGAATTTTAAGCCAATTGCAAACTTTCCATTTTTGGAAATGACTTGAAATGCAAACTTTCCATTTTGGGAAAGATTTTCAACCTCCTCTTTCATGACCAAAAATGCTTCAAATGAAATATTCTTGGGCATGAAAGTTGTAGATTAGGTCTTTCCCTTTTCAAAAAGTACAAGAACATGTCTTTATTCATCCTAGAACTCAAGATTTGGTCTTTCAAAGTTCGAAAAAATCACATAATTTTCATGTTCATGTCAAAGAGGGAATTTTGAAATTTCACTAGCCAAGCCTTCTAATGACCTCTAATCAACTTCTATGCATCAAAATATGTCAAAGCAACTTATAAACATCAGAATTGGCCCAAGTTTGTATTGTTTTCATGACTCGATCTTCAAGAAATCTCAAAAGGGCCAAAACTCTCAAAATTTGGAAAATGCCTTGGATCCTTCCATCCACTTGTGCCAGCTGCACCAAGCTCATTCTATGGCTCTCTGTCGCTCCCACCAAATGACACCTCAGGTCAGAAGGGGTACAGACGCGAACGGTCGGCGAAAAGGATGAGAACACACAGGAGTGAACTCGAGAGAAAAGAAAAGAGTCGCCAGCTGGGCATTTTTATCCCGGAGGAAAGGTAATGCTGCATAGACCTAAGAAAAGATGTGGATTAGACGGTTGCGAACTAGAGAGACTGAGAAAGGGGGTTGGTTACAACCTGGGAAGGTATTAGCACCCAGATTGTCCGTCGTACCCGACGGGATCCACGCTTAAAAGATTTGTGTTTTAAAGGGGTAGTGTTAGTGCCATTTGTGTATCAAAGCTGGAAAGAATGCAAGTGTCAGTGTAAAAAGAATGGTGGAGTGAAATATGTGAAGTGTCAGTGTAAGAACAAGGATGAAATGCTCATGACTATGAGGCTTAAAGAATGATGCTGGAAGAGGGGGAATATACAGAGACTTTTGTTCGATAACTGTTAAGTTATACCTACGTATCCTCTCGTGCAATGAGGAAGTCAGAACACCGTAGTTCGACCCAAAGAGACTGAAAGATAAATTGACTTGTGAACTGCTTGCTTGTCTATGCTCAAGTGTATGACCTGTCTGGCTCAGGTGCAAACTGTCTTGCATTAGACGGAAGAAGCGAGTTCTCGTTTATGAATGAAGATGGTGAGAAAAGAATCCCGGAGGAGACGATTATTGTTTGTTTATGTGTTTTCAATCTTTTATTGCTTTTGAGATTTGTCATAAATTGATGAGCTTAAGCCTAAACCAATGGATTAGTAAACTCATCACATCCTCCCTCTGATTAGGGGTAATGAGAATACCTTAAGTATGAAGTAAGCACCTCAAACTCAATTACCATGATGTAGGATTAAGATCATTAACCTACTTGTGATTATTTATATGTTTTTATTGTTTTTGTTTAGTGTTAAGTAATGAGACTAAGCCATAATCAGGGATTAAACAGACTCATTACACCATCCTAATAGAAGGATAATAGATGAGAATATTTAAGCTGAGGAAGACTCCTCAACTTAATCCATGATTAGGGATTAACCTCGTGACAAAACAAAGCCTTTAATAAGTGGATTTTAGTTAATGTTAAGATGAAGAAATGAGTTTTATGGTTTGTAAGACAACTTGAGGGGGACTTGTCCATTAACACTAGGGTTAGTCCTTCTTAACCAATTAAGGAAGAATTAGAACCCTAATGCAAGGCCCAAGTTACAAGCTTGGTGTCTTAGTGATTATTAGATGGATTGATTAAAGGATTTAAACACATTAAGGGTTTAACACTTAGGATTAAAGTTATACACTCCATCCTAATAGAAGGATGCAGGCATAAGCTTAATCACAAAGCCTTAAAACCTTTAGGGTTTAGTCCCTGATTATGAGGTGAGAAGAGAAGACTCAATGATGACACAAAGGTAAAAGCTAAATGGGGAACTAATCAAAACCTAATTATTATCATGCTTGGAGATCCTAGGGTTTATGAGGCTTAATGGAGAAAGATCTTCAGAGAAACCACCAGGAAGGAAGCAGATGAGAGGAGCAAGAAACAGAGAGAAGCAAAACAACTTGCTTCACTTAAGAAGACAAGTTGCTTGAAGAAATAAAGTAAGATGAACAAGAATGAGCAAGCTCAAACCAATACAAAGATAAAATGCAGCAAGGATGCAAGAGAGATGAGAAGAGATTGTGAGAAGTGAAGGCAAATTCACTTCCCAAAACAACTTACCACCTGAAAAGTTAGCAAAAGAAATGAAATGCAATGCAAATGAGATGAAATGTCATGATGCAAACCAAAGTCAGAAGCATAAACATGATGTTAAGAGATGATACAAACATAAGGCAAGACATGAGAATGATCATACAAGGACATGGATGCAGATGAAACATGCTTTCAACCATAGAAGTTCATGAATGTTTATGAAATGAAATGAACATATAACATGGCAAATGAAAGATGCAATGACCAGACATGATTCTGATATGTCCTAAGATGTGTTATGAATCATGTGGATGCACAAAATGTCATGGCAAGTCAAGGTATGCAAGCAAATGGAAGATGGATGCAAAGGAAGGCATAAATTAGGGTTTATGATCAACACACAAAGCAAAATCCAAAATCAGAAGCATATGACATGATAAAAAATTGAAAATGCAATCAAAGATACCCTAAACCTATACAAACTCACTGCCCAAAGGAGGGGATCCAACTCTTAACCTAGGGTAAGTTATGAATTTCCTAAGATTGCTAGGGTTTTAAGGTGCCTTGTCAAGAAAAATGCAAAACAAATTGAAAATGCAAGATCAATTCAAACCAATTTTATCCTATAAACTAAATGTTATGCAAGAAGCAATACAAAAAGGATCATTGTCCAACTCTCAAGGGTTAGACAGAAATGAATTTTTGAAGTTTGAAACAAAATATTGCCTTGAAATGAAATTAAATCCAAAGAAAATAATCAAAAGGCATCAAGAACAAAAAAGAAATTTGGTTTGAGAGTTGGACAATGTTTCTAAATGTTTCTAAATGCTATATGAATTTTTTTGTGATTTTTAAATACCTAAACGTATTTTTAATTAATTAATTTTCATTAATTAATTAAAAATAAACTTTTAAATGATTTAAAAATAATTTTTAATGCAAAAAAATAAAAATAAAAATATTTTTGTGTTTTGAAAATTAATTAAACCTTTGACAAAAAATTTCAGAATTTTTAAAGGTTTTTTGCTATTTTAAATTAAATGTACAAAATAAATCAAATAAAATGAAAATAAAAATGAATTAATGAGAAGTATGCGCAATCCATGGCTGAGATTCAAAGCTGAGGGTCCAGGGTTGACTGCGCGCGCTATCCTACGGCTGGCATTTAAACTGACTAAACCTAATTAATTAATTTAATTAAATGGAATTAGGGCTTTAATGATAGATCCAGGCCATTGAAACGCGCGGGGGATTGACTTAGTCAACCAGATCAAGGGTCCACATTCAAACTTGGCTAACCCTAATTAATTAACCCTAATTATTTTCAGGTCACCGGAGACGAGCTCCGGTCGTCTTCTCCGGTGACCTCCTTCCCTGAAAATCTCAAAAACACTCCCTAGGTCAAATCAAACCCCCCAAATCTCCAGAAATGATCCCCAAACCCCCCAGAACAAGAATCCAGCCTCAAATTTCATTTATTCATCATCAACAACAAGATTCAAACAAAAACCTAAAACTAAACAAAATTTCAGAACAACCATACACCCTCAAAACTCAATCATTTTCAAAAATAAAAGGTTCAGTGAACTCAGGGGATCAAACTTTATCATTTAGAAACAAGAAATAAGAGTTCTGGGAAAATGAATTTCCATGGCTACCTGAATCGAAGCTTTCAACCCAAGAGCTTCTGGACCAGTTCCTTTCTTTCAATCAATTCTACTGACCTCCCTCAAGTGTTTGCAAAGCTTATTTGGAGTTTATTTAGGCTAGTTTGTGAGATTGACTGAGTTCTGCTCAAAGGGGGGAGAAATCGTATTTGGTTTGTGTGAGGTTTTGGGCTGTTTCAATGGTTGGTTTGTGATCAGTGAGTCATTTTGAGATCAATGGTGAAGTTGGTTTGAAGAATGGTTGAGTGAGCTGAGGGATTCGAATGGTTTTGCAAGTTGGAGGATTTTTGATAACTATGGCTTGGGGAGAGCTTCAGCATGAGTTGTGTGTTGTGTTGTGATGTATTTGGTCCACTTATCAATCTTGGGTAGGTCAGAAGAGTGGTTGTGCCCTATTGTGATTGGTATGGGTCTTTTGCAAAAAAGTCAAGCTTTGTGTAAGAGAGGTATGGGCTCATTGCTAGCCAAGGACATGAGGGGTGTCCTGCGCAGCAAGAAGTGAGGAGGACCATAGGATCAGTTTTGAAGCCAACCAACAAGTGGATTAGGGTTTGAAGGATGTTTTGCAACTTTGTTCCACTTTGCCCCTTTTGAAATTTCTTGATCCACAAGCCATGAAAATGAGTAAACTTTTGATGCAATCTGATCCTTAGGCCTTGGTTTATGTATGTATGAAGATTAGAAGTCCATTTGATAGCACAATTTGTCTTGGCAAGTGGTTTTGCAACTTTGCCTCTTTGGTAGAAAACTTGAAATTATGTGATTTTTCCCAACTTTGACAAACCATAACTTTTGATCCAAAATGAATTAGAACAAGTTCTTGTACTTTTTGAAAAGGGAATGATCCATTCTACAACTTTCATGACCAAAGTTTTCCCATTTGAAGCATTTTTGAATCAAAAAGCAAGGGTTGAAAAAGTTTCCCAAAATGGCAAGTTTCCATTACAATTCATTTTCCCAAAAAGTCAACTTTGCAAATGGCTTGAAATTCTTCAATTTTGTGAACTTCTAACATCTTCTATGATCAAATAAAGATCATACATAATCAAAATGATGATGAACACCCCTTGGTTAGGTCATTGGGGGCCTCAGATGCCCTGATTTTGCACTGACTTGCTCAAGAAGTCAACTTGTGATCAGATGCCTTCCCCATTGAATTTCTTCATGAAAATTGATATGCATGATACCTATACCATATAGAGACCAATAGAAACAAGAATGACCAAAAAAATTTGGAGTTATGGCCTTTGAAACCAAAACCCTAATTCTAGGTCATCCGTGTAGTTAAACCTGGCTCTGCTTCCATGCCTTTCTCAGTTCTTGTGATTCTTTGATTTTCTTGACTTTGTGAGAATACAATATGATACTTGAACATACATGGACCCCTTTTAAGTGATTGAAAACCTTTGGAGTGGCTCTAGAAGCTCTTGGATTGCTCAGATCACAAACCCTAGGTGCAGATGACTTAGAAGCTATGTAGTGGATCAAAAATGTGGTATGAGATGCTATGATTGAATTGATGCAAATGAAAAGATCACAAGCCATGGTGTGAATGGGTGAGGGAAAATTTGGGGTGCTTACACTCTCCACGAATCCTGCTGAGGCCAGACACCCCAAAAAGCCATCCCTGCCATGGCCCATACCTCCAAGTACACAAATTTGACTTTTGAGCAAAACCTCCCATACCAATCAAGCTGAGCCACAACCACTCTTCTGACCAATCAAGACTTCACATACATGCCTCATAGACCCCATTTCATAACACATTGAAGCCTGAATCATCCCACAAGTCAGATTGCACAAAATCACCATAGAACTTCACTTCTTCGAATCTCCTTGCACAAGCCTCAAACTTCAAATATTTTTTCACCAATCAACTCAAAATCATCCATAGATCACAAAGCACCCACTCCTATGGCCTAAAACCCCCTAAACCAGAAATACGATTTCTGAGTTATCAGAACCAAACACTTCAAAACAGCCATCATAAACTTGTTCTAAGCTTCACATCATCTTCAGGGGGTCCATTGAAGTTGATTTGCACAAGGGAGGAGGCCAGAAAGCTCAAAACTGCAAAGCTTCATCTCAGGTATACCTCAAGAACATTTTTTCCAGAACTTGCTATTTAAGTTAAAATGTCAATCTTCATGTTCCCCTGATCAGTCTGATGTGTTTAGTTTTGGAAATGATTGAGAAATGAGCATGTATGGTTGTTCTGAAATTTTTGACCTAGAACTTGATTGCTTCGATTCAGCCTTGTTATGCATGATAAAGGATTTTTGTTTGTAGATTCATGTTCTATAATGTTAGAGGAGTGATTCTAGGCAAGAAATTAGGAGTTTAGATGCTTGTATGAGTTTCTGGAATTTTGCTTCGCCGGAGAAGATAACCGGAGCTTGCTCCGGTCACCTGAATGTCATTAGGGTTTGATTAGGGTTTAATCTTGCCAGTTTAAATGTGGGTCGTAGGATTAGGTTTAGCGCGTGAATGGAAGGCCTGGATCAGTTCACTTATAACCCTAATTTTTAATTAGTTTTAATTAATTAAGATTAATTTTAAAATGCCAGATTCAATCCCATCAGCCCATTAGTGCGCGCAGTCTTCCCTTCCTTGAATCTCATCCCTCAGATCAGTTGACTTCCATTTTTTTATTCATTTTAATTTATTTTCTTTTCATTTCTTTTGCATATTTATTTTAAAATACCAAAACTCATCACAAAAATATGAAACTTTGCATTCTGGTTTTAAATATTTTTCTCAACCTAAAAATGTTTTTTATTTTATTTTTTGTAATTAAAAAGTATTTTTAAAATATTTAAATATTATTTTTAATTAATTAAAGTATTTTATTTAATTAAAAATGCATTTAGGTTTCTAAAAATCACCAAAAAAATCATGAACCATTCCAATGAATTTAGAAACATTTTCAAACTCTTAATACAAATTTCTTTTTAGGTTTGATCATAATTTCACATTTTTCTTTGAATTAGGGTTCTTAAAAAATCACAATTTTTAACCCTAGCTTTAAAAAATCATTTCTTCCTAACCAAGAAGAGTTTGAACTTGATTCTTTTTGTATTATTTCACATATTGCGTGTAGTCTCTAGGTTATTTTCCTCATGAATTTATCTTTCATTTTCAAATTGATTTGCATTTTTTCTTTTGAATCACCCAAAAACCTAGCAAACTTAGGAAAATCATAACTTTCAATAGGTTTAGCTTATGACCCTCTCCTTTGGGGTGTGACCTAATATGGGATTAGGGTTTGTTTGAGCTTGAATTCAAATTTTTTATCATGTTAAATGCTTCTGTTTTGTTCATTTGCATCTCACATGTCCATAAAACCCTAATTTCTCATGTTCATTTGCATTCACCTTGCATATTCATCATCACATGAACTTGCCATGACATCTCAAGCATTCATATGTCATCTTAGACATATTAGGACATGTTAGAACATTTCTTGATCATTTCTTCATTCATTTTCTATGTCTTGCATTCATTTCATTTCATAAACATCCATGTGTTTTCAAACTTCTAAGCATGTTTTCATGACATCTCATCTTTGTATGATCATTCATATGCACATTGTATGACTTTGCATCATATCATATGACATTAACATTGCATGATCACTTCTGACTTTGGTCATTTCATCTCATTTCAATTCATTTCTTTATGCTTTATGTCTTATGCATTCATGCTAACTTTTCAGGAGCTTTTGGTAAGTTATTGTGGGAGGTAGATTTGCCTTCACTTCCCTCTTCTTCTTATTTCATTCATATGCATTTTATATGTATTTGAAGTGAATCTAATTCACTTATGTTCCATCTCTCTCACTTTCTTCCTTTAAGTTACTTATCTTCTTAGGAAGTAAGTAATTTATTCTTTTACTTCCTCCTTCTTTCATCTGCTTCTTCTGTTGGTGGCCTTGAAGATCTTTGCTCTTAATCCTCACAAACCATTGGATATCCAAGCATGATCATTTTTAGGATTTGTGTATAGCCCCCCTTAGACTTTTACCTTTGAGTCTCCTTGAGTTTCGCTTCTCATCCCAATAATCAGAGACTAAACTCTTAAATTTTAGGACTTTGGAATTAGGGTTATGCCTGCATACTTCTCTTAGGATGGAGTGTATAACTTTAATCCTAAGTGTTAAACCTTTAATTTTTTTAAACCTCTTAATCAAATCACATTAATAATCATCAAGACTTCATCTTGTAACTTGGGTCTTACATTAGGGTTCTAACTCTTCCTTATGGTTAAGAGGGACTAACCCTAGTGTTTAATGGACAAGTCCCCCTCAAGTTGTCTTACAAACATAAAATTCACTTCTTAATCTCATCCCTTAATTAAAATCCACTTAATAAAGGTTTGTTATATATGGAATTTTATCCCTAACCATGGATTAAGTTGAGGTATCTTCCTCAGCTTAAGTGTTCTCATCTATTATCCTTTTATTTGGATAGTGTAATGAGTTCACTAATCTTTGATTAGAGATTAAACTCATTACTTAACCCTAAAAAAAATCAAAAACATCTTAATAATTACCAAGTAGGTTAATGATCTTAATCCTATATCATCATGGTAATTAAGTTGAGATCTTCATCTCATGCTTAAGTATCCCTAATCAGGGAGGATATAATGAGTTTACAACCCTTGATTTAGGCTTAAGCTCATTATCTTATGCAAAATACCAAAAACAATAAAAAAAACTGAAAAACACAAAAACAAACAATAAACGTCTCCTCCGAGATTCTTTTCTCATCACACTCACTCTGAAAACGAGAACTCGCTTCTCCCGTCTAATGCAAGACAGTTAGCACTCGAGCCAAACGAGACATACACTTCAGCATAGACAAGCAAGCAGTTCAATAAAATCATTCCAGTCTCTTTGAGTCGAACTACGGTGTTCTGACTTCCTCATTGCATGAGAGGATATGTAGGCATAACTTAACAGTTATCGAACAAAAGTCTCTGTGTCTTCCCCCACCTTCAGCATTCTTGTCAAAGCCTCAGTTCCTGAGAAATTCACCTTTTTGCACTGACACATGTACATTCATACTTAGCTTTTGCACACAGATAACACATATACCTACCTCTTTAAACACAATATTTTAAGTGTGGATCCCGTCGAGTACGACGGACAATATGGGTGCTAATACCTTCCCAGGTTGTAACCAACCCCCTTTCTCAATTTCTCTGGTTCACAACCGTCTTATCCATCTCTTTCTAGGTTTATGCAGCATTACCTTTCCTTCGGGATAAAAATGCCTAGCTGGCGACTCTATTCAGTTCATTTTCATTTTCTCTTTTCGCCGACCGTTCGCGTCTGTACCTTGGGACCTAGTGTCTTTTCGGGGGAGCGACACCTCTGAATAGGCAAAGTTTTACATCAGGAAGCAACTACCTGGGAAGAGGTATCTACCATAAAATTGAACAAAGAAACTATCTTAATGGCAATGCACACGGCATTCCAATGAGTTTCCATCCTGCTATGACCAACATGTCTTCAAGACTTTCCATTCTTGCCTTCACTTTCTGAAGAAGATGAGGGGAATGATTCCTACCCTTCTGATATTTCCAGGTTTTTTGAAACGGTGATTTGGTTCAGATTACCCGAATCGTAGTTGTTCGCTTATTCCCTTGTTTTGTGTGGATCGCCCTTTCAGGTTTTCAATCCACAGGGATACCCTTTTTTGCCTGAGTTGTCCGATGTGGCTTTTCAACTCAGCGGGTGTACATTTTTTTTTTATTTTCCCTAATTTTGCCTGAGCTTTTTATTTTGTTTTTAGCTCGCCGGGATGCCCTTTTCTTGCCTGGAATTTAATTCTGTTTTTGTGTCCAGCGGGTCTTTTATGCGAAGTATTTTTTAACTGCATCTGAGTTTACAGGGGATTGGAAGTCTTCTCCATCCATATTAGTGAGCATCAGTGCACCACCAGAGAAAACCTTCTTTACTATGAATGGGCTTTCGTAGTTTGGGGTCCAGTTTTCCCTGTGATATGAACCTGGAGGAATAATCCTTTTAAGTACAAGCTCGCCTACTTGATACTCTCGAGTACATACTCGCTGGTCGAAAGCTCACTTCATTCTCCTCAGATAAAGTTGACCATGACAGATGGACGTTAATCTCTTTTCCTTAATTATACACAACTGGTTATATCGAGCACGTACCCACTCAGCCTCATCAAGCTCCACATCCATCATCACGCGTAAAGAAGGAATTTCTACCTCAATAGGAAAGACTACCTCCATTCCATATACCAGGGAGAAAGAAGTTGCCCCAGTTGACGTCCTGACTGACGTTCGGTACCCATGTAGCGTGAATGGTAACATCTCATGCCAATCTTTGTAAGTGACAACCATCTTTTGCACAATCTTCTTAATATTCTTGTTAGCTGCCTCTACCGTGCCATTCATCTTTGGCCAGTAAGGAGAAGAATTGTGATGCTGAATCTTGAAGTTCCGGTACAGTTTTGCCATCATCTTGTTGTTCAAATTGGAACCATTATCAATAATGATCCGCTCGGGCACTCCGTATCTGCTAATGATGTCTCTTTTCAGAAATCTGGCTACCACTTGGCGAGTGACATTGGCATAAGATGTTGCATCAACCCACTTGGTGAAGTAATCAATCACAACCAAGATGAAGCGATGATCGTTTGAAGCAATAGGCTCTATCTTCTCGATCATGTCAATGCCCCACATAGAAAGGGGCCAAGGAGATGACATGACTTTGAGCGGGCTAGGAGGTACATGCACCTTGTCTGCATATATATATGGAATTTGTGGCACTTACGGGCATACAAACAAAAGTCTGCATCCATTGTTAGCCAATAATACCCTGATCTCAATAATTTCTTAGCCATTGCATGTCCTCCTGCATGAGTACCGAAGGATCCCTCATGGACTTCCTGCATTAACAGGCCTGCTTCATGTCTATCCACGCATCTGAGCAAGACCATGTCAAAGTTCCTCTTATACATAACTTTGTCTGCATTAAAGAAGAAGCTAGCAGCAAGTCGCCTTAGGGTCTTCTTGTCGTTGGATGATGCCCCAGCTGGATATTCTTGTTTTTCTAGGAAAAGCTTGATATCAAAGTACCAAAGTTTCTCATCAGACACTGCATCTATAGAGAAAGCATAAGCTGGTGTGTCAAGCCTGGAAATGTCAATCTTGGGCACATAGTTCCAACACAAGACTTTGATGGACGAAGAAAGAGTAGCCAATGCATCGGCAAATTTATTCTCATCTCGTGGTATATATTGAAGCTTAGCCGTTGTGAAGAACATCAACAGTCTTCTGGCATAATCCCTATAAGGAATTAAATGTTCTTGATGTGTATACCACTTGCCGGTAATTTGGTTGATAACGAGGGTTGAATCTCCAAATATATCGAGGGTCTTAATCCAAAGATTAATAACCTCCTCTATTCCCATTATGCACGTCTCGTATTCCGCTTCATTATTGGTGCAACCAAAAGTAATTCTAGCAGCGAAGAGAAAATGAACACCTTCGAGAGTAATAAGAACAACACCAACTCCACGTCCATTGATATTGACTGCCCCATCAAACATCAACTTCCATTTGGATTCAGGGTCAGGCCCTTCCTCCGGAAGTGGTTCCTCGCAATCTTTTGCCTTGAGGTACATGATCTCCTCATCAGGGAAATCAAACTTCTTTGGCTGGTAATCGTCTTCAAGTGGTTGTTGTGCAAGATATTCTGACAATACACTTCCTTTGATGGCTTTCTGGGAAGTATAATGCATGTCATACTCTGTTAAGATCATTTTCCATCTAGAAACCCTTCCGGTTAATGCTGGTTTCTTGAAAATATACTTGACAGGGTCCATTTTTGAGATTAACAATGTGGTGTGAGTCAATATGTACTGTCTCAGCTGGCGAGCAGCCCATGCCAAAGCGCAACAAGTTTTCTCGAGTAGTGAATAATGGGACTCACAGTCGGTAAACTTTTTGCTAAGGTAATAAATGGTATGCTCTTTTCGACCAGACTCGTCATGTTGGCCTAGAACACACCCCATCGACCCTTCTAACACAGTCAAGTACATGATAAGTGGTCGTCTTGGAACTGGAGGCATTAGAATCGGAGGCTCCTGCAAATATTCTTTTATCTTTTCAAAGGCTCTTTGACAGTCCTCATTCCACCTGACCGTTTGTTCTTTTCTTAACAATTTGAAGATTGGCTCACATGTGGTAGTTAGATGAGATATAAACCGAGAAATGTAGTTCAATCTCCCTAAAAACCCACGCACTTATTTTTCTGTTCTTGGTGCAGGCATGTCTTGTATTGCTTTTACTTTTGCAGGATCTACCTTAATACCCCTTTGGCTAACAATAAAACCCAGCAATTTACTGGAACGCACTCCGAAAGGGCACTAGTTTGGATTCAACCTCAATATATACTTTATCAACCTTTCAAACAGCTTTTTAAGGTTGACCAGGTGTTCTTCTTCGTCGCGGGACTTGGCAATCATATCGTCCACATAACACTCAATTACCTTGTGTATCATGGCGTGGAACAAAATTACCATAGCCCGTTGATATGTTGCCCCGACATTCTTCAACCCAAAGGGCATAACCTTATAACAAAATGTACCCCACGGGGTAATGAACGTCGTTTTCTCCATGTCCTCCCGTGCCATCTTAATCTGATTGTACCCGGAGAATCCATCCATGAACGAAAATACCAAAAATTGAGCGGTGTTATCTACCAGCACGTCAATGTGAGGTAATGGAAAGTCATCCTTTGGACTTGCTCTGTTTAGATCCCGATAATCGACGCACATCCGGACCTTGCCATCCTTATTTGGTACGGGCACAATGTTAGCTACCCAAGGTGGGTAACTAGTTACAGCAAGGAACCCGACATCCCACTACTTTTGAACTTCCTCCTTGATCTTCATCGCCATGTCAGGGTGAGTTCTTCTCAGCTTTTGCTTTACTAGAGGGCAGTCTTCCTTTAGTGGCAGCTTGTGTATAGCAATGTCAGTATCTAATCCTGGCATATCTTGATACGACCAGGCGAATATATCTGCATATTCCCGTAGCATACCAATCAATTCCTTCTTTACCTCGGCCTGCAGACTAGCCCCAATCTTTATCTCTTTCTTTACATCCTCAGACCCGATGTTAATGATCTTTATTTCTTCCTGATGAGGATGAATGACCCTTTCCTCTTGTTTCAACAATCTAACCAATTCTTCAGGGAGTTCATAGTCTTCCTCAACCCCTTCATCAGCTTGGTAGATAGGATTGTCGAAGTCATGCATGGTCATAGCAGGAACGTTATCACAGGAATCCGAAGGATCAACACCACAAAATATGTGCTTATTTCAGAATCTGTTCTTTTCAAAAGAGACGCCAACACACAAAAACACAGGAAAAGAAAACATTGTCATTTTATTTGTTTTTTTTGTGAAAAATTTAAAAACGAAAGAAAGGGAACACAATTTTCTTGAAAAATGTCCTTTATTTATGGTGAAAACAAATGCATTAAAAGCATGGTGGCCCTAAAAATGGATCCATGCACCTTGGGCAGAGTGCAGGATTTGACATGCATTATGATAAAATTGGAAACAAGAAAATTACTTTGAATGCCAAGTAACTTAAACAAAATCTTCAGCAGACCAGTTTCGATGCTCCTCCCCAGGTGCGCATGGGCGGATCCAGTTATCCAAGTCGTAGTCATTATCCCCATCTTCATATGTAGCACAAACGTTGTTGTAATCGAGCATTCCAGCACTATTGAACGTTATGGACTTACTGCCCTGATACCAGCTGGACCAACCAAGTTGATATCCAAGACCTAAATTGTCATCTTTCTTTCCACTTCTAACAGCTTGCCCCACCCCTGGGCATTTCCGAATTGGACTACTTCCTTAGCTTGCTTGTAGGAGTGGATGGGAGTCCCTTCCTTCTCATTGCTTTGAACTGTAGCAACCGGAGATAAATTACTAACATTGACTGTCTCAAAAGCTTGGCAAAGTGTTTCGTGGATCTCCCCGTCCATTTCCACATATTTGAAGGTCGATAGATGGCTTACGAAAATATCCTCCTCACCGCATACAGTAACAACTTGGCCGTCTACCACATACTTCAACTTTTGGTGCAACGTGGATGTTATTGCACCAACAACATGAATCCAAGGACGTCCTAGCAGACAACTATAAGGGGGTTGAATATCCATAACATAAAATGTGCTCTTGAATACCTGAGACTCAATCTTTAGCAGTATCTCCACCTCCCCAAACACAGACCTCCGTGACCCATCAAAGGCTTTCACAATCAAATCGTTGGGTCGTAAAACAATGCCATCAACATTCAGCTTCATTAGGGCCTTGTTAGGGAGCACATTGAGAGAAGAGCCTATATCTACCAGGACATGTGATAGATCAGCGCCCTTACACTCCATGGTGATGTGTAAGGCCTTATTGTGATTACGTCCCTCAGAAGTGAGATCTCTATCTGTGAACCCTAAACCATGGTTGGCATTCACACTGGCTACCATAGCCTCCAAATGGTTAACAGTTATATCTTGTGGTACATATGTCATTTGTAAAACTTTCAACAAAGCCTCCCGGTGAGATTGGGAACACATTAACAACGACAGAATGGATATCTTGGATGGGGTTTGATTCAGTTGTTCAACCACATTATAGTCACTTTTCTTAATTATTCTCATGAATTCCTCAACTTCCTTTTCAAAAGTGCCCTGACTAGTGGCGGGAGTTCTCACCTCTTCAGTCACTATCTGTTTACCTTTAGCCTTTGCAACAGCTTCAGCTTCAGGATCACCTCTAACAGCTTGTGGAGCAAAGAGACGCCCACTCCGTGTAAATCCACCAACTCCTCCGACATTCACAACAGTCGGGTCAATTGTCACTGTCTTACTTTCCACCTTCTGTCCTTCTACGTACACATCTGAGCCATAGTGCCAAGGAATGGCCTTATCATCAACATAAGGAACTGGTCCCGGAACAGTAATGGTTACTGGACTCACCTCTGGAACATAGATAGTCATCGACTCTCTTCGGGCAGGAACATCAGTAGGATCAAAATAAATTGTTACTGTAGACACACAATCATCTTTGTTGTCGACCTTGTCAAACTGTAGAGACCCCTCATCAATCAAACACTGCAACCCAGCTTTCAAATCTCTGCAGCCATTAACTTAATTCATACAACCCTCGCATTCAAAATCATACCCTGGGAATACCTCCCCTTTCAGCAACTTGTCTTTCACCACTAACAATGAATTTTTTACCTCTTCCACGTTCAAAATCAGGTTTAACTTCTTGCCACCGTCAACAGCATTTATCCGGGCCCCTCCATGATTTGGAATGAGGTTTGATGTAACATTTGGAGGTGGTGCGAAGTTAATTGCTTTTGAGTCAATCAAATCTTGGACTTTATGTTGTAATGCCCTACACTTCTCCGTTGAGTGCCCGAGAGCTCCTGAGTGAAATGTGCATCTTGCGTTAACATCATACCCCACTGGAAGCTCTTCGGGTGGTGGTGGTGGTGCTAATGTCCTCAACTGAACCAAGTTCAAATCTAACAATCTCTGTAGTAGCGTTGTGTATGTCATAGGGATTGCCTTTAGCACCCTGTTAGCTGGACGAGTCTGTCTCTGTTTATAGGGTCTTTGTTGATAGTTATTGCGCGACGGCTGTTGTTGTTGCTACTATTGTTGTGGTTGTTGAACAGGACTTGTGGGAATGGTGACAGCTGCCACCTGCTCATAAGATCCCCTGTATCCACGGCCCCGGCCTCGTCCATACACAACATTAGTTTCTCCCTCTCTTCTTCTTGGAGG
Source organism: Lathyrus aphaca (assembly GCA_963966055.1). Taxonomy (NCBI): domain Eukaryota; kingdom Viridiplantae; phylum Streptophyta; class Magnoliopsida; order Fabales; family Fabaceae; genus Lathyrus; species Lathyrus aphaca. Next base: position 254,812,350 of record OZ014524.1, on the reverse strand, counting down.
TCCATTGAAAGCTTTTCTGACGCCACTTGAGCTACCTGCACCACTGTCTTGGATCTTCCCATTTTCAGCAGAGTTTCAACCCTTTCCCCGACTATCACAATATCGTTGAACTTTGTTGCTGAACAAGACATCATTCTCTTAATAAACACACCCTGCAGTGTTCCCATAAACATGTCTGCCATTCTGTTCTCTAACAAAGGAGGTTGTACTCGAGCAGAAAGCTGACGCCACCTCTGGGCTTACTCTTTGAAACCTTCTTTAGCACTCTGAGACATCGTCTGCAACTGGGTACGATTTGGAGCCATATCCAAATTATACTGATACTGTTTCACAAACTCTTCAGCTAAATCCTTCCAGCTTTGAATATTGACCCTTTTCAACTTCATGTACCATTCCAAGGAAGCTCCTACAAGACTATCCTGGAAGTAATACATCCACAACTTTTCATCATCTGCATGTGCAGCAATCATTCCCACAAAAGACTGAAGGTGAATTTTCGGGTAAGCCATACCGCTGTACTTATCAAAAGTGGGGACCTTAAACTTGTAGGGAATTCTCACCCCTGGCACTAGGCCCAGATCAGTTATGTCAAACCCAAGAGAACTCTGAGATTGAATGGCACGAATTTGCTCAACCATTTCTTCAAATCTCCTATTCATGTCAATCCCCTAGCCTTCTGCCTCATCCAGCAAAGTAAATTGCTCGACCTGCCTGTCCATCTGCATGTTATGCGCTCCATCATTGATAATAGTGACCCCTGGTTTCTCCATAAGGATTTCAACATGACAGGCGCCAGCCCCATTGCGATTACCTCCCTCTATTGTCCCATTGTTCCTAGCCTGATTGTTCTCTACCAGTTCGCGCAGGCGCTCTTGAGTTTGACCCATCCAAGCCATGAGGGTCATGAAGCTATCCATTATTGTCCTTAAGTCAGCCAGATCCGCTTGCAACTTATCCATTACTCTCTCTCGGTTCACCTTTGTAGGGTATCTGTGTACAGTTGACTGTCTCTGAACCTTCTTGGGAGCTATAGTGCCTGAAATTTACATAAACGTTAGAAAAATGATGAATTACCTGCAAAACAACAAACACATTATATGCATGCAATGTAATTATTCATGTTTCCACATTCAGGCATTAATATGCCCCAGTTCTGGTATTTTTGACAGAAAATACTCCAGATGTCTCTTTGGAAACTGGCTTTTCAAACTCTTTTAAGGAGTATTCAGACCCTAATGGCTTTGGACAAACAACTTTGTTCATTCAAAAATGGTAACTGGAAAGTATCATTGTATAACATGAACAAACTAACAACAACCAGAGTCACAAACATAAACAGAATTCCCAAAGGGTTATAATTCAATACAAAAGCTAAACAAACTCCTACAACAAGCCTATAGGTAGTCTGGATACAAATAACAATAAACTAAAACTCTAGGCTAAAAGAAGATTCAGGTTCCTCTTCTGCAGCCTCCACTTCTGTCCGGCTCTTCTTGACACCTGCTCTCAGCTTAAGATCAACAATCTCCTTCATTGCTTCCTCCAAGGCTAGCTAGCTCTGTACCAATTGCTGAGTCTTTTCCCTTTGTATTTCGTGAACTTGTTCTACTTCTTCTTTCTTGAAGTCCATCTGCACCTCAAAGAACTCTTCCTTTTCTTTGTACTTCTTCTGCTCATATTCCCTTTGGCCCTGTAACCAAGTAATGGATTGACGAGCCTCTCTAAGAGTCTTCAAAGTCTTCTTATGCTCTTCTTCTCTCTTTGATTCTGTTAAACCCAATCTCTGAAAATGAGCTTCTCTCCCAGCAAACTCCTTTTCTTTGGCTTCTAGGGTGACCTGCATCCTCTGTAGCTTTTCTTCTGCTTCTTTTTTAACATGATTGGCACGGTGGTACAAGCTAGCCATTTCAGAATTCTCTATCCGAACCTCGTGCAACTGAGCTTCCAACTTCTTATAATCTTCAAGAGAAACAGTGGTTTGTATAGGTACCTCTTTTGGATATAGTGGAGCCTCAGCTGAAAATGGAAGGAAGAAAGTGTCAACCCTACCTTGTATCAAAGAAGCAAAAGGGGGATAAGTCTTAGGGTCCACCTTTCGAAATTCTTTCTTACCCTCCCTAACCTTTGTTTCCCAAGCTTGAGATACTTGGATAATCAACTGCTCATTATCTTCAGCTGGAAGATACAAAGTCTTCGCTATTTCCTCATCTGATGGAGGATCCTTCAGTGGATTGCCAAATTTCTTTCTAGACAGCACAGGGTTATGACTTATTACTCCTTTCCTACCTAACAAAGGCACATAAGGAAATTCACCACACCTTGTAATAAACTTTTTCCCCACTAAGTTTCTGCTACACCCCCAAGCTATATCATCAAATGTTAACCCCATCAATCTTCTATCCCACTTCCAATCTTATTTAAGATCTTTGAACGATCCTGCCTTTGGAAGCTTCTTAGCAAACCACTCAGCAAACAACGGAGCACAACATTTCACGTACCCTTTTCTTTTCTCATTTTTGTGATGGACACCAAAGTAAAAATCCCCCAACAACGTAGGCACTGGGTTTTCTTTAATAAAAAGGGTGATAGCCTCCAAGCTTGCCCATCATTTCTCTCTTGGGAATATACTTATCCCATATACCATTAATGCTAACAATGCACTAAATTCTAACCACTTTCCTCCCAAAGCAAACACATGAGCTTCTGTGATTAGAAAATCCAGAGTAAATCCCTTCCCCTTACTAGCTTCCAGCTCCATCTTCACTCTAAGCATACTCAAATGACAGGCACTTGCTATATCCTTGTACGGGGAAAACTTCTCTGCAACATAATAGGGAACACCATTCCTGATAGGAATCCTCAGGATGTCAGAAATCTGTTCCATGGTAGGAGCCAAGACATAGTCAGAAAACACAAAAATTATCAACTGAGGATCATAAAATTTCAACAAAGAGTGAAGGCTATCTCTCTGATCAACAGTAGGATTGTTCATGTAACCCAAGATCTTCCCATATTGGCTTCTGAAATCATCTGAAACTTTGTCACTCATCAAGCCCACCAGTTTCTGAATACCCTCAATTTCTAGTTGCGGGAAAGTGTAATGAGCATTCCTTTTTCTGGGTATCTCTTGGACTTCTGTCATCTGGAAAAATAATGAATACCATAACTGGGTACAATGATTAACCTGAAATGGAAACATAAACAGTTAATGCAAGTATGATGTGATGCAAATGCAATGCAGGCATATGATCAACAACTGGGACTGTCTGGATACTGAATACTGGACCCAAGTGACCAAGAACCAAAATCCTTTGAATAAAGCCCCATGAACAAGAACTCAGTCTCAAATAAGCCCCAAATCAGGTATCAGATGACTTAAGAACTCCAAAATCCATGTAACTATATCAAACCATAGGACTGTATCGGTAATGAGGTATGATGAGGTTAAGGGTTCCTGCGAACCTGTAAACCCCTCCTAATCTCACGGTTGTGCTCCGGGTCAAACATCACTGACTCTCAAAGCCGAAGAGCAATAATACGTTCACCATTTCCGAGAAATGGCTCATGACCAAATCAGGGAATCGGTTTGGCATTATGTACTACTCAGGGAGGTCTTAGCGTGAGTCCGAGAAAAACAAGCATCCTTTATAAATTCCCAGCTTCAAGCGCTGAAGTCGAGAAACAATAGTACATTCAGCCCGTAGGATATAGTACTATCGTCATACGGCCAGATGCTTTGACTGTGTTCCTATAAAAGAACCAGGCCATCCTATGCAATTTCCCAGGGGGCCCTCGGGTACGAATGGGTTTGCCACAAAATATGGTCTGCCATTGTCACCACTGGAGAGGGATGTTTCCACAAAGATCCTCAATGATCGGTCCCCAGATGCACATAACTATCGAGGTCATGTAATGATCCAAGAAATATTCCTACATCAAAACACTTCCAAGACGGTCGCAAGTCTGGGTGTGGAACTCACTACTACCAACATAGCATGATTCCATGAAGCCAAAGTGACTGTCCATGCTAAGTCCTAGGGTGCACTCGAGCCCCGGTTACGAGCTCATCTCACAGTAACAGTTTCCAATCCCCACCAAACAGAAAACCAGTATAGTCAGATAGTCCAGTAATAATATATGATGCATGAATATAAATACTGAAAACTGTAAATAAAACTGCAAATAACAGTAAAATAAACATGCAACAGCATTAAATCAACAACCAATGAAACAACAACAAACAAGCACTATGAGAGACTCTCAAGGGGAAACTAGAGATTCTGGGTTCGGTCCCCAGCAGAGTCGCCAGCGGTCGCTCCTGGATTTCCATCCTGATACAAACGCGAAAGCGGCGAGGAAAAGATAGAGTCGTCAGTCAGGCATTTTTATCCAGAAGGAATGGGAATGGTAATGTTGCACAAACCAGAAGAAAAGAAAAGAAAAGGAAGGACAAAGTGATAACACTAAAATTCACCGTATTTCTGACTCCGATTTCGCATGCATTCTTAGCTTTTATTGTTATTTTGTTATGTTATTACTTTTTTTTTCTTTGTTTTCAGGTTTTCTTTATAATCGGGGCCTAAATCGAGAAAAGGAGTGAAAAAGTAGTGGAAACGGACGAAAACCAAGAAATTCAGCGTTTTACACTTACGGCATCCACCCTGGCGGGCACCATGGGATCTGCCATGACGTGGCCACGTCTCAAGACCACTCCATAACTGCCAAGACCCACGATCCCCACTCTTCCATTCCCCATTAGCCTCATGGCGGGCGCCATGGCCTTGTGGCGGGCGCCACAAGGCAAAAACTTTCCCCTCCACTTTTTAGTGGAGGGGGCATCCTGGTTTTTTCCTGCCTTTTGTTTTCCTATAAATAGGACCTTAGATTTTCGTTTTTCATCATCCAAACTTAGAATCTCTTAGGCATATATTAGTTTTAAAGCAGTTATCATTCCACATCGGGGTGTTACTACAATCGAGTGATCGAGTCTGTATACGTCTGTGTGATCGAGTTTTGGAGCACTCTGGGAGGAAGTTAATCCTGCCGCCATTTTAATTCCAGTTCGTATTTTACTTTTCCGCATTGCTTTACTTTCATTTATTTCCCGCACTCGCACTTTATTTTATTTATTTCCTGCACGTGTTTTACTTTATTTATTTCTCGCACTCGCTTTACTTTCCTTTATTTCTCGCACTCGCTTTAAATACCTTTATTTCCCGCACTCGCACTACTTTTATTTACTTTCCGCACTCGCACTACTTTTATTTACTTTCCGCACTCGCACTAAATTACTTTTATGAAAAATTATAAAAAGAACTTTTACTTTACTATGGCTAACTAAATCCATAAAGGTTAGAATGTAAGGATCGTAATTAAACCAGTAATCCGTACAATTGTTCGTGGAAACACTTAAGGGCTATTTTATCTTTCAATTTAAGTAATTGTTTTTAACTATTTCAAAAACAGCCAAAAGCGCTTTGTCTAGTTCATTAGGAATTTTTAGATTAAAAAGAAAAGAGATTTTAAAACGACTTTCGGACGCGTTATGAAGTTTAGAGTCTGGTTCGTGAGAACCTCTTTTTGCTGAGAAATTCAGGTTAAAATACTTTTCAACTTAGTTAAGATACTATATTTCTTAAAAATAGGTTTACTACTCTAACGCAGTACGCACCTTTCTATCCGTGACAATAGGAGGGGTTGATTAGGGAGTACAACTCGGTTCTGAATACGCGAAAGCGACAGTTCCTGTTAAATTAGTTCTTTTCAAAGGAGAAAACATTGCCCATAAGTAGTTCTATTAACAAGTACCGGATTATGAATTGATTATGTGAATTACATTCGAGCCTGTCATTGTTTATTATTTAAAATTATTATTGTATTTACCATTACGCATTCCTTAAAACCCTTATATTCAGTTTCCTTAGATACACACCATAACAACAGGTACGATAGATTGACACTTGGTCTCTGTGGATTCGACAATCTTTTATATTACTCTGACGTGTTCGTACACTTGCGAAAAACACGCATCAAGTTTTTGGCGCCGTTGCCGGTGACCCATTTCGTCAAATTTCATACCCTGTAGTTATACCGTTTAGACTAAGGTTGTTACCCACCGGTCAATGCGAAAGACTCGCAGTGCCGGAAGTTTAGTAGACCCTCTAGCTGAACCTGAACGTTACGCTCGCGCACGTTTGTTTTTCCATGGGAATAGGAGAACTATGGTCGAAGATAAAAACCGAAGACCTCTTAAGGACTTCGCCCAACCATCAAACGAGGAACCTAGTTCTAGTATAGTAAACCCCGTTATCCTAGCCAATAATTTTGAACTTAAACCATCCTTGCTGCAATTAGTGCAACAGAGACAATTTGCAGGTCTTGCTACTGAGAACCCAAACCAACATTTAAAAAACTTTCTTTAGTTAGCAGACACCTTTAAGACCAATGGAGCTTCTCCTGAGGCGATACGCTTAAGATTATTTCCTTTTTCCCTAAGAGATAAAGCTTTATCGTGGTTAGATTCCCTTCCACCCAATTCCGTAACAACTTGGGAAGACCTTAGAAAAGTTTTCCTTGCTAGATATTTTCCCCCAAGTAAGACCGATCTTCTTCGAAACCTAATAACCAGATTTACCCAACACCAAGGAGAGTCGTTGTTCGAAGCCTGGGAGAGATATAAAGAGCTATTAAGAGCATGCCCACATCATGGCTTAGAGAATTGGCTAATCATTCAAACCTTCTATAATGGACTTCATTATAACACTAAGATGACCATCGATGCTTCCGCTGGTGGCGCACTGATGAACAAACCTTACCCTAAAGCTAGTGCCTTTATCGAGGATATGGCCCAAAACCATCAATCATGGGGAGTAGAACAAGCGACAGTGGAAACGAAGGAAGCCCAAGGAGGAATACATGAGCTAAGCTCTATGGACATGATGCAAGCTAAAATGGACGTGTTGGCCCTTAGAGTCGAACATATGTGTACAACCCTAAATACTATAGCCGCAGTTTCGCCGAGTTGTGAGATATGTGGGACGCAAAGACACCAATCCGCCGAATGCAATCTATTAAATGAGACCATCCCTGAGCAAGTGAACTACACCCAAGGGAACCCATTTTCAAACACATACAACCCTAGATGGAGGAATCACCCAAACTTCTCCTACAAAAATAATAACCCTATTCAAAATACCGCACCTCCGAGATAACAAGGTTACCAAGCCCCAAGATCAAATCAACCTATGCAACCTGTACCACCAAGTCTGAGCCTTGAGAAAATTGTGGAAAATTTTATCACCGCTCAAACACAACAAAACAAAGAGTTCATGAACCAAAACGTCCATGTTAACGAACTAATTACCCAGTTAGGAACTAAGGTTGATCAAATTATTACTCATAATAAGATGCTTGAAACCCAGATCTCTCAGGTGGCTTTAAACCAAGCCCCTCAGACTACACCTGGAGGACAGTTCCCTGGACAACCTCAACAAAACCCGAAAGGGCAAGCAAATGCCATTACTCTACGAAGTGGAACCGCTTATAAGGAACCTTTAAACCCTAGATTAAGTGATCCCGAAACTTCTAAGAGAAATGAAGAGAAGGAACTAGAGGAATCTGAAAACCCGGAAAGTCAAGAAAAAGGAGAAGAACCTAAAAATAAAACCTATGTACCACCACCGCCATACAAACCACCAATACCATACCCTCAAAGACTAAAGAAAACCCAAATCGATAATCAGTATCAAAAATTCGTTAAGGTTATAGAAAAACTTCACGTAAAAATCCCTTTTACAGAAGACATCACCCAAATACCTTCTTACGCTAAGTTTCTCAAAGATATACTTGCAAATAAACGTAGACTTGAAGATCCGAAACCCGTGGAATGTATTTCTATTTCCGAAAATAAGTTAGCAAAGAAAGATAAAGATCCCGAAAAATTTTCCATTCCTTGTATTTTGGAGAATCATGTCATCGAAAAAGCTTTTCTAGACTTAGGAGCTAGTGTGAGCTTAATGCCTTTAGTAGTTTGTGTGAGATTAAACTTAGGAGAATTACAACCTACTAAGATGTCACTTCAATTAGCCGATAGATCCGTTAAATACCCTATAGGCATACTTGAAGACGTCCCTGTTAGGATAGGTCAGTTGTTTATACCTACTGATTTTGTTGTCATGGACATTAAAGAAGATGACGACATATCAATCCTCCTAGGTAGACCGTTCTTATCGACTGCTGGAGTCGTAATAGATGTTAAAAAAGGGAAACTAACCTTTGAGGTAGGTGACGAGAAGATAGAATTTATACTTTCGAAATTTCTTATGGCACCTGTAATAGGAGATGCTTGTTATGCCTTAGATATCATTAAAGAATGCATTAGGGAATTAGAACAAGAAGAAGAAACTGGATCTATAAAATTGCCATCAACCCTTATTTTGGAAGATGACAATTACAAAGAACCTTACATTGATGATAACCTTCACGAATGTTTATCTCTTACCCCAGATCCTATGCCTTGCCCTATGAAACCAACCGTAAAACTTAAGGAACTGCCTAAGACCTGAGATATGAATTTCTTGATGAAGAAATGAACCGTCCAGTTATAGTCAGTGTTACCTTGGACCCAGAGAAAACAAGCCAATTGTTAGATGTTTTATGAAGGTATCCCTCAGCCTTAGGATATAAGATCTCAGATCTAAAAGGAATAAGCCCATCAGTATGCATGCATCGGATTTTGCTTGAAAAAGATTCAAAACCCTCCAGAGAACACCAACGAAGAATAAATCCTATGATGAGTAATGTAGTTAAGACTGAAGTTCTTAAATTACTAGAGGAAAGTATAATATATCAGATCTCGGACAGTAAATGGGTGAGTCTTGTGCATGTAGTACCTAAAAAGGGAGGCATCACAGTCGTGCAAAACAAGAAGGGTGAACCTGTAACAAAAAGAACTGATGGAGGTTGGCGTATGTGCATTGATTATAGAAAATTAAATAAAGCAACTAGGAAGGACCATTTCCCATTACCATTCATATACCAAATGTTGGAGCACCTAGCCAGACACTCTTACTTTTGTTACCTAGATGGATATTCAGGATTCTTCCAAATACCTATTCACCCCGAAGATTAAGAAAAAAACTACCTTTACATGCCCTGTTGGAACTTTTGCCAACAGAAGGATGCCTTTTGGACTCTGTAATGCTCCTGCCACTTTCCAACGCTGCATGATGTCTATCTTTGCAGACTATTTAGATGGAATCATGGAAGTATTTAAGGACGATTTCTCAGTTTGTGGATCTGATTTCAAAAATTGTCTTATCAACCTTGAGAAAATCCTGGAAAGATGTGTGGAGGTAAACCTTGTGCTAAATTGGGAAAAATGTCATTTCATGGTCACCAAAGGTATTGTTTTAGGACATATAGTTTCCGAAAAAGGTATAGAGGTAGACAAAGCTAAAATAGAAGTCATAGAGAATCTAAAACCGCCGAAGACTATCAGGGAGATAAGAAGTTTTCTTGGACATGTCGGATTTTACCGACGTTTTATCAAGGACTTCTCCAAAATAACAAAGCCCTTAACTGGTCCTTTAATGAAAGATGTTGAATTCATCTTCGATGAAAAATGTACTGAAGCATTTAATCTTCTGAAGCAAGCTCTGATTTCAGAACCTATAATGAAACCCCCTGATTGGTCAGAACCGTTTGAGATAATGTGTGACGCCAGTGATTATGCTGTTGGAGTCGTTCTAGGTCAGAGAAACGATAAAAAGTTACACATAATTTATTATGCCAGTAGAACCCTAGACGCTACACAGCTCAACTACGCAACAACCGAAAAAGAGCTCCTAGCTATAGTTTTTTCCATAGACAAATTTAGATCTTATCTAGTAGGAGCCAAAATTATAGTTTACACTGACCATGCTGCCATTCGTTACTTACTAAGTAAAAAGGATGCCAAACCTAGGTTACTTCGATGGATTCTGTTACTACAAGAGTTTGATTTAGATATCCGTGATAAGAAAGGCACAGATAATGTAGTGGATGATCACCTTTCTAGGCTAGAATACCTGAAACCTGGCTCAGTACCCATAAATGACGATTTTGCCTATGATAGACTGATAGCCCAACTAGAAACTATTGAAGATGATAACCCAGACCCACATGAGCATTCTCATAAATCCTTAGCTATAAGTAATACACCTTGGTATGCAGACTTTGTTAATTACCTAGCCGCTGACATCATACCCCCTGATCTAAACTACCACCGGAAGAAGAAGTTCTACAGTGATGTGAGAAACTTCTATTGGGACGAACCATTTCTTTTCAAGAGAGGTAAAGATGGCATTTTCCGCTGTTGTGTTCCAGAAGAAGAGGTACATAATATAATTGAGCATTGTCACTATGCACCCTATGGTGGACATGCGAGCACATCTAAGACCTACGCCAAGATTCTTCAAGCTGGCCTGTTCTGGCATACTATGTGGCGAGATGTCCATGCTTTCATTATCAAGTGTGACAGATGCCAATGTACAGGGAATATTTCAAGATGTAATGAAATGCCCCTAAGAAATATCCAAGACGTAGAACTCTTCGACGTATGGGGTATAGACTTTATGGGACCGTTCCCACCATCTTTCGGAAATCAGTACATCTTAGTGGAAGTTGACTACGTGTCTAAATGGATTGAAGTTATCGCCGCACCCACGAACGACACCAGAGTAGTCATCAAATTATTCAAAAACTATATATTTCCCAAGTTTGGAACCCCCCGTTTAGTCATAAGTGATGGAGGATCACACTTCATATCGTGAATATTTGATAAACTTTTAAGCAAGTATGGAGTTAAGCATAGAGTAGCAACACCATACCACCCACAGACCAATGGAAAAGTGGAAGTATCTAATAGGGAGATCAAACAAATTCTTGAGAAGACTGTCTCTATATCTAGAAAAGATTGGTCGCAGAAACTTCAAGAGGCATTATGGGCCTATAGAACCTCTTTCAAAACCCCTATAGGAACAACCCCTTATCAACTGGTCTATGGAAAATCATGTCACTTACCTTTTTAATTGGAGTATAAGGACTATTGGGCCATCAAAACCTTGAATTTGGATTACTTGACTGCTGGTGAAAAACGTATCCTTGATATCCACAAACTAGAAGAGCTCAGACAATTTGCCTACGAAAATGCCATCATATACAAAGAAAGAACAAAAGCTTGGCATGACAAAGAATCATAAGAAGAGACTTCAAAATAGGCGATCCTGTTCTCCTGTTCGATTCTAGGTTACGACTTTTTCCAGGGAAGCTTCGTTCGAGATGGACTGGCCCTTTTGAAGTATCTAAGATCCTAAGATCTGGTGCTATCAAAATCAAGAACCAAACATGTAAACCGTTCATCGTCAATGGACAGAGGTTGAAGCCCTACGAAGGAGGTGACATCCCAACAACATACACTTGTCATACTTTGAGTGATCCACCATATCCTTCAAATGATGTATAAAAATCGGTTGTCGAGCTAATGATGTTAAACAAGTGCTGCATGGGAGGCAACCCATGGTTTTCTTATTTACGTACTTTTAATTTATTTTTACTTTATTTTAATTTGTTTACTTTATTATTATGTTAAGACTAACGATTGAATGTTTTATGTGATTTCAGGACTTGTTTGCTAACCTTGTGCAGAATGCAGAACCCCGATGACATGCACGTGGCCTTTAGAGACGACGCACAGAGAGAGCGTTACTATGTCCACATGAGACGCCCTATGGCTCCTACCAGGTAGCCAAACCATGATTGCATGGATGCCTTGGGGATAAAGACAAGCGTCATATTCTTATGCCATCAACTCTAGTGGGACCAATTTGACGATAGGAACAACACTTACAGGAACTTAACTCTAGAGTTCCTCAGCTCGTTTCATTATGATCCTTGGGCTGGACCCGATGGATATGTTGTTTTCAGGTTGTTCGGGATTGACTACTCCTTCTCTCACAAAGCGTTTGGTGATTTACTAGGTTTTCAGACAACTCCTGATGTTATTCCAGAGACACCGATGGGGTATTTTATGAGCAGAGAAGTGGAAAAGTTTTGGTCTAACATCTCAGGTGGAGGGAGCCAAGATCCTTCCACTCAGTTTTCTCAGGTAATCCACAACCCTGCGTTAAGGTACTTCCAGATGATTCTGGAACATTCTTTCCTAGGTTTGCCAGATACAGAGACCCTGCTAAGTGAAGAAGAGATCTTCCTACTGTTTTGTGCGACTCAGTCTCACCCAGTTGCTTGTGGCAAATTTCTGTTGAAGGGCCTTGCTAGTGTTGCCAGATTATCTGTAGGCATCATACATGTCAGTGGGATTGTTACACAGATAGCTACTGCATTGGGTTTGTCTCGCAAATTATTGCACCTCAGGACCTTCTGCTGCTACACCACCCTGGATGTTGACTTTTGTCTTGACAGAGGACTGATGAGGAGGGCTTCTTTTTAGCCCAACACTTTTAGATTACTGATCGACGGTGAAGTGATACATTACTTTACATTACCAGACCCGCTGATGACCAGTGTCCATGATCCTGCTAATTGGAGTTATGCTCTAGATGGTTATGGAGAGACTGTCGAAGAGCCGAAATCACCTCCCGCCGCTGAGTACACTCCTACACCTCTTTCTCCCCGAATCACTATTATGTCTAACAATATGTCTTTGCAGCCGCCTGATCTTCAAACTCAAACTTATGAGCTCCGCAAGGAGACTGCCCTGCTCAAGCAGGAAGTAACGGACTTGGAATTACAGATTTAGGTTTCTGATCTCACTCATGCCTCAGAGGCCGATGCTCTATATCAGGAGATTGAAGAGCTTCGGAGGGAGATAGCTGAGATTCGTGGATCAAACCAGGAGGAGAAGCCTACCACATGATTCGTTCTACACTGACGATATTACCCTAGTATTTAATTTCTTTTTTTCATGCTTTATTTTATTTCTCGCATCTCCAGACATATCTTACATTATTGCATCTATTACATTTTCTTTTTTCATGTACTTTGAGTTTATCTTATATATATATATATATATATATATATATATATATATATTATTTCGTGCACTAATGTCAATTTTTCTCTTTTCTTTTGATTTTTATTTTATTTTATTTTTGTCAAGCAAAGAAAAAGATAAAAAAATATAAGACAAAAATATATTCATTTTTGTCTTCATAAAAAAATATGCAAGCCTCATGTCTTGGAAAAGAGAAGAAAACGCTATCCGGACCCCCCCCCCCCCCCCCGAAGACCGAAGGTGCAAGAGGGCCCAAAAGAAGATGTAAGAATCCAAGGCCCAGCAGGAAATGGGCTTGTGGCGGGCGCCATACCCCCTGTGGCAGGCACCACACCGTCACCATAAAAAACGGGGTTGATCCCCTTTCTCCTCCATTTTTACACCTTCCAACTTCAAAAACCCATTTTTACAACTTTCAAAAACCCCATTAAACCCCATTAAAGCTCCCCCATTTCCAAAATACTCACCATCTATAAAACCTATCCAAAATCCATTTTCATTTTCATCCACCACAAACCATAAAAATCAAACCTTTATCATTTCTCTCATAAACCATTTTTACCACTTTTTCACTTCCTAAGGAGCAACAATAATGGAGTTCAATGGATTTCTTCTTCGCGATGGAAGACCGGGTGATAGGCAAAGGAAAATTATTCAAAGGCTTCAGAGTCGAGAAATTCTCTCGACTAGGTACGTCGATGATAACTGTCCGTTTGGGTCTTTATCATAGTGTTTTTCACTTATTAGATTTTTTAGGCTTGCATAATATTTTTGTTAATCAGGAACCTACCTATGAGAGGCTGACAGTTGAGTTTTTAAGTTCATTGATATACATTGTCAGTCCTAACACCGCTAGCACAGTTGGTACTGTTAATTTTAGATTGTTTGGAATTGAATATGAATTCAGTACCGACGAACTAACAGGCTTGTTAGGAATCCCTCATAGGGAAGGTGCGATTTGTGAGGCACCTTTGGATGCAGAATGGTCGGCCGAGGTATTTTCCTTCTGGCAGAGGCTTTCAAGTACTTCAATAAATTATTTTGAAGGAATACTTGCGTCGACCATCCATAACCCGGCCATAAGAGTTTTTCAGATATCTTTTGGCATGTACTATTTTTGGCCGGGAGAGTCCAAATAAGGTAAACGCTAGAGAACTCCTATTTTTGCAAGGATGCCTCACTGGTACCCATATCAATCCGGTCCTGTTTATGCTTGCACATATGGCTTTACTTACTAATAAAATAGGTCCGATTGTTTTTGGAGGACTTGTTACGTCTATTGCTCGGGCTCTTGACCTGGACAATGAGATAGCTACACTTGAACAACTACCTCCTCGCACAATTAATTTAAAATTTCTAAAAGACATGAAATTGTGCCGAACGAGGAGAGAAGGTGGTTATGAGTTGATGGTTCATGGGGTAGCTATCCCATCTGTTGCTTTACCTTGCAGTAGACGTACTGATGTACGTAATGAAAGGAACTGGACCTATGATCTGAATGCTCCACCTATTTTGGGTTCACTTCCTCCTAATATTCCCGATGGGGAGGCACATGACACTGATGAAGAGTATGATCAGAGAGAGAAGTCTCCCATACCTCACATGTCCCCCATCATCCTTCACAGTCACACACCGCACCATCTTCCTCTAACCCTGTTGCAGGTGCTGCTCCTGGATTCTATGTCACTGAGGAGATGTGGCGTGATATGACAGCAAGAGAGGAAAAGCGAGACAGCCTTCTCTCTACTATTTCACAACAACTGACGGACAACATGAGCTTCATGCAACAATCGCGATTGGTATCGGATCATGCTTACAGCAACGTTTTTCGTACCTTGCACGATATCACATTAGAGCAGGGCCGTCAGAGAGAAGACAACCGTCGGCACTACCAGCTTATGGAGGCCACTCAGGGTTCCATCCTAGGTAACCTTCGAGAGGTTCAGGGTGCCCAGGCTGCCTTATCGGCACGACTTGATCGGAGGGACCAGCAGCGCAGTAGATCCCGTCGTTCCAGACCATCACAACAGGACGGCGAGGGCACCAGTGCTCCTCCGCAGTAGTATTTTTTTTCAGGTTACCCTCCTTATCTTATTTCGAAACATTGGGGACAATGTTCGATTTAAGTGTGGGAGGGGATTTTATTGCTTTCTGTCATTTCCCTTTTTAGTTATTTATTTGCTTTCCGTTATTTCCCTTTTCCAGTAAGTTATTTAGTTTAATTTTCTTAGATAATGCATGATTCTGACGAGTCACCAGTATAGTGTATTTTTAGTACATCCTCATTTTTTCCCATTTCCTTAGCCTTACCAAAAAAAATATTTTAAAAGAAAAACAATGTTGTTTCACATGTTCTTTGGGCTTTGAGACAGGTTTAGATTAGGATGTGGTGACTTGGGTCAACTTTTTGAAACATCAGAACCATTTTAGCACCATAGACCTCTTGAATATAGGAATCACTCCTAAACCCCACACCCATGGCCTTTATTATCATTCAAAAAATTGTCCTAAGTAGTTTATTCTAGCAGTCAGCTTCGGCCTAAGCATGCTCTACGTAGGGGGCCGATGAACATAAGTGAATGATCCAATGCTAATAAAAAAAAGAAAAAAAGAAAAAAGGAAAACTATGGGATAGGTGACCCTCACAAAGTCATTTAAACCGAAGAAAGAGAAGAAAAAATTTTCCCACAAAAAGAAAAAATTGCAGTCACCTATTGTTAGTTGGTTCAGAGGTATCTGGCACTGAACTTGGTAGGGCGGATTACGATCCGATCCCCCGCAGCTACAATTAGGTCAAATAAAACAGGTTTACACATGCTTATGTGCCAGAAACCTTATGTTATGGATCAGAATCACTAACCGATCACTCTATTATGGAGCATGTACGGATAACGGGCTTAATGTGATTGCACCTGAATGAAAAGGACCCAAAAAGATGAGAAGATACGCCTAGGTATTGTGGGATGACATGGAGTGGTTAATATAGGATTGAAGTTTGTGTTTGTGTTATTATGGTACCCTTGGTTCACTTAGTTAGTACCTATCACTGCATCCTGACTTGAACTTAGAAGCCCTTTAGCCCAAAAACACGTGTTGACACCATTTTTTCTTGAGCTTTAATGTTTTCTTGAGGACAAACAAAGGTCTAAGTGTGGGAGAATTTGATAACACTAAAATTCACCGTATTTCTGACTCCGATTTCGCATGCATTCTTAGCTTTTATTGTTATTTTGTTATGTTATTACTTTGTTTTTCTTTGTTTTCAGGTTTTCTTTGTAATCAAGGCCTAAATCGAGAAAAGGAGCGAAAAAGGAGTGGAAATGGACGAAAACCAAGAAATTCAGCGTTTTACACTTACGGCATCCACCATGGCGGGCGCCATGGGGTCTGCCATGACGTGGCCACGTCTCAAGACCATTAGCCTCATGGAGGGCGCCATGGCCTTGTCGCGGGCGCCACAAGGCAAAAACTTTTCCCTCCACTTTTTAGTGGAGGGGGCATCCTGGTATTTTCCTGCTTTTTGTTTTCCTATAAATGGGACCTTAGATTTTCGTTTTTCATCATCCAAACTTAGAATCTCTTAGGCATATATCAGTTTTAAAGCAGTTATCATTCCACATCGGGGTATTACTGCAATCGAGTGATCGAGTCTGTATACGTCTGTGTGATCGAGTTTTGGAGCACACTGGGAGGAAGTTAATCCTGCCGCCATTTTAATTCCAGTTCATATTTTACTTTTCCGCATTGCTTTACTTTCATTTATTTCCCGCACTCGCACTTTATTTTATTTATTTCCTGCACGTGCTTTACTTTATTTATTTCTCGCACTCGCTTTACTTTCCTTTATTTCTCGCATTCGCTTTAAATACCTTTATTTCCCGCACTCGCACTACTTTTATTTACTTCCAACACTCGCACTACTTTTATTTACTTTCCGCACTCGCACTAAATTACTTTTATGAAAAATTATAAAAAGAACTTTTACTTTACAATGTCTAACTAAATCCATAAAGGTTAGAATGTAAGGATCGTAATTAAACCAGTAATCCGTACAATTGTTCGTGGAAACACTTAAGGGCTATTTTATCTTTCAATTTAAGTAATTGTATTTAACTATTTCAAAAACAGCCAAAAGCGCTTTGTCTAGTTCATTAGGAGTTTTTAGATTAAAAAGAAAAGAGATTTTAAAACGACTTTCGGACGCGTTATGAAGTTTAGAGTTTGGTTCGTGAGAATCTCTTTTTGCTGAGAAATCCAGGTTAAAATACTTTTCAACTTAGTTAAGATACTATATTTCTTAAGAATAGGTTTACTACTCTAACGCAGTACGCACCTTTCTATCTATGACAATAGGAGGGGTTGATTAGGGAGTACAACTCGGTTCTGAATACGCGAAAGCGACAGTTCCTGTTAAATTAGTTCTTTTCAAAGGAGAAAACATTGCCCATAAGTAGATCTATTAACAAGTACCGGATTATGAATTGATTATGTGAATTATATTCGAGCCTGTCTTTGTTTATTGTTTAAAATTATTATTGTATTTACCATTGCGCATTCCTTAAAACCCTTATATTCAGTTGCCTTAGATACACACCATAACAACAGGTACGATAGATTGACACTTGGTCTCTGTGAATTCGACAATCTTTTATATTACTCTGACGTGTTCGTACACTTGCGAAAAACACGCATCACAAAGGTCCTGCGAACCAAAGAGACTGGGTTCGGGAGTCGGTTACGACCTAGGAAGGTATTAGCACCCCAGATTGTCCGCCGTAACCGACGGGATCCACGCTTGCAAAGGAACTGTTTCAAAGGGTGAAGAAAAGAAAGTTACTGAAAAAAAGAAAAGAAACTGGACTGGATAAAAGAAAAGAAATGGGGAAAATGTAGGGAAAATAAAAGTGTTTTCTCGAACGGGCCCTACCCCGCTGCCTACGTACCTCATCTGGACATGAGGATCAGAGTCGCCGTAGTTCCCCTAACTGGGTTTGGAAATGATTGCTTGTGTTTTAAGGCTTGAACTACTTATGTCAATGCTCAGTTGTTGCAGGCTAAGACGACGAGTGTGTAACCGTCTTGCAAAGTGACAAGTAGGGGCGAGTTCTTACGTAAATAGTGAAGGTGATGAGAAGAGAAGTCCCGAAGGAGATGCTTATTCTTTGTCCATTGTTTTTTATGATTTTTTTTATGAGTGTTGCACAAGGAAGTGAATTCAAGTCCGTTTTCATGGAATGTGTACTTGTTACTACATTCCAAGATGGAATAATAGAACAAGCACACCAAGTAAGGAGAATTTATCCAAGACTTGTTTCCAAGGGTTAGGGCCTAAGCTCACTAACTTGTTAAACTTATTAGATGTCTTAGTGATTAAGATGAAGAAGTGTTTCTTAGAAGTTTCTTGATGAAGGTGACTTCATGATCAGACTTGTGCATCATGCCAGACAAGTGTATTATTCCAAGATGGAATGAATACATATGCCTCATGGGATAAGGCTATACACAAGAAGTCACTTCTTTCTTTATTAATGTATTTTTTAAGGTTTTTTGTATGAAGATGAGAAAGAGAAGAAACCAAAGGAGCAAAGGTAAAAGACTAAGGGGAACTATTAATTCTAAGTGTTATCGTGCATGGGAGTCCTAGGTTAGTGTGGTTTGAAGTCTATCCTAATGAAGAAGGAAAGAAAAAAGAAGAATAAGAGAGGAAGAAAGTTAGAGAACAACTTACTCCTCTAATGGAGATAAGTTGCTTCTAAAGGGGGGGAAATGAAGAATTGAATCACAAGATGGCATAAGGAACATCAACAATCACAAAAGAGATGAAGCATTGAAATGTGGACATCATCCACACTTCACTTACCATTGCACCTACAAATGTTAGCAAAATTTCCAGCATATATTCAACAAATCAATCAAATTCTAACATATCAACACAATTCAGGGAATTAACATGTTCAAAGTTTCAAGAAAACAAAATCACCAAACATTCCAAGCTTTGAAAATACATGAATCCACGTGTCGAGAGAACGAAAACATACATCAACCAGCAAGCAAACTACTCTTAACAAACATATAAAATGATCACACAATGATCCATGGTGATTATCGAAAGTATGAGAAGCAAACAAACTCAAGATAACTCAAAAATGCCATTCTGATTCAGTTTTAACCGGTTAACCAAAAGCGTTAACTGGTTAACCAACCTAAACCTGCAACAAAGAAGTCAGAAAAAGGACGCGTTAACCCGTTAACCGGTTAACACTGTGCGAACAACAACAAAACCTACAAAGATGAGATCTGCTTTGGTAAGTGTTGTTCAAGCTGGAAATGATGAATCTCACGGAAAACTTCGAAGATCCGGTGTTATTCTTCACACACAATTCAAAATAAATGCAAGTAAAGGATCTTGATGCAAGCGCTTAATTCCAAAGTACTTCTAGCCACCAAATAAGATTTGAACCAGTAGTAAAAACCAGAAAAAGATGCAAAGAAAGCAATAGATGAAGGTCTAGTTCCAAGATCAACAAACTTCAATGCAAAATTTGATGATCTTCAATGAAGAGGAACTTTTAGTGATTGGAAATTGGGAGAGAAAATGAGAGAATGGTGAGAGAGTAGTGAAAATTCAGAAATGAAAAGTGTGAATTATGAGAGAGTTTTTTCTTTTGGTTTGGAGGGATATGGGATAAATAACATCTAGGTTTGGGGCCCAAAAAATTGGTTTGGAGTTAGCTTAGAAAGGTGATAAGGATTTAGCTTTGGAATTAGGATTGGTAAACTCTCTAGATCCTTCTCCATAATTCACAAATAATTCAAATGAAATAAAATCTGAAAATGAGAAAATGGAGCCAAAATAAAACATGTTGAACATGCTGCAGGAATTCAAAATTCGCAGCAGTTAACCGGTTAACCAAAAGCGTTAACCGATTAATGCAGGAAAAATTTGAATTTTCCCTCCATCTGGTGGGAAACTCTAAGAATACATCTGCGCCAACCATTCTAATTTGATCTTGATTCTCATTCCTCCCAGGGCTTTGACCATGATACGGAGCTTGTATTAAATGCCTTGTGAGCTTCCTGCCAGGTTACCAGGCTCTTGACTTTGACTTGTAACATGATGAGTTCCCAGGTGATTGATCATATGCCTTATGCTAGAACCTGTGAGTGTTATGCTTCATTTTTCTATGCAAAAAAATGCTAAGGATATGACATGCTTTTGATGATTATGATATGAGAGACGAGGGAAAATTTGGGGTGTTACACCAATAATTGGTTTGTCTAGGTAGTGTTCTGTATTAAAGGATTAACCATTGTTCCCATTTGTTGTGTCAATATTTGGACCATATCATGGTTGCTTTTGTCCATTTGTTGTCTAATTATCTGCGCAAAATTATTCGTAATCGTTGGCGTATAAGTTTGGAATCCTGGTGGGGGATAATTCCCTCTACCTAAGTTTCTACCAGATCCTGACCCTTGTAATGGTGAAGACATATTGACCATGGAGTCAGAATATAACGATGACGCATTCTGCAAATTCGCCATCATTGTAGTTGGCATTCCAAAGAGTTGTTCCCAACTATATGGGGGCATGGTAAAATTTGTCACAAAAGGCCTATGAGTACTCCCTATAGGGGGAGATGTCCCTATGGGCATTTGATGTCCCATGGTGGAGAAACTAGGCACATTTTGAACGCTGAACAATGTTGGTGTTGACCTAGTTGATGAAGGCATAGCCTCTAATACAGAGGCTGACCCCGTAATCCCCATTGTCGAAGGGGTAGGGCTAAGCACCAAAATGTTTTCATTTTGAATATTTGGTGGGTTCACCATTCTTCTTACTCTCGTTCTTTTAGGTCTTTCTACGTCAGTTACGAATAATTTACCGCTTCTTAGAATCATACAACGAAGTGAAACCTTTTTTAATAAGAGTTATTATATTTAAATTCGCACTAGTCTCATTGGGCGTTCCAATTTCTTCGCTGTTTTTTATGGCGAACAACCGCTGGTTTCCAATTTTTATTAAATTGGTTTACTTGCATGATCAACCACACAAATCCTAGGACACATGTGTTTTTCGACAAACGTTCTAACTCTTAACAATCTTTTTGGTTTCACTTTATTGAGTCTTTTATGTATGGACAACTTGACTAAGGAAAAGAGTAAAAGTACTGGCGAAAAGCTAAAGAAAACAAACTTAAACAATACATAAAGTAAATGTCGAAGGAAGTAAATGACTTGTAATGTAAAGGAAATTTTAAAAGACTTTTAACTTTTATTTAAATTTGATAAACTTAAAATGGTATTGTTCACACATACATTTCCAGATAAAACTCTTTTCTCAACATAGTTACTTTGAGTATTTTGTAGGAATTTTGTACAAGTTTTCTCACACACTAATTCTGATAAGAACTAACCTATTTATATACAAATAAAATAACTATCACTAACGGATAAATCCTAAAACTATGACACTTGGCCTTTGGCATGTTTTCTCTTCACCAGATGCTTCCACGCGTCTTTCTGCCAAACGCCATAACTCTTGAATTTGAATCCTTTTCTTTGCGTCGAAATGACGCGTCCTTTTTAGACCTGTCAAAGTTATCGAAAACAACAACATTATGTGAATCTGTCGAAAATGTCTTCCATGTTTATTTTGCAATTATTATTTTCCAGTCATACATATATTTTCCATCTGCCGAAGTACATATCATTTGTACACTATTTTATGGCTTCGAAAATGCCCGTCCACATCATCACGCTAATTTCAATCCAATGCTTCCATTTTTTTCTCCAAAGCCCACGATATCCAAGAGACTACGTAGATAATTCCACTCTACACAATCATGCGCTTTTGCGAAATCAACCTTAAGAATCACACCTTGTTTCTTCCTTCTTTTAGCATAATCAACTATTTAATTAAGGGAACAAACCCCATCAAGCAAGTTCCTCCCTATTATGAAAGTCGTTGGAGATTTAGAGATGACACTTCCAATAACGGATTTGAGTCTATTAGCAAGAATATTATAAAACACTTTATATACCAAACAAATTAATGAAATGAGTCTATAATCATCAAGATCTCTTGGAGCGTCAGATTTTGGAATAAGTACCAGAAACTAAGAGGCGAAAACCTTGGAAATCAAACCTCCATCAAAGAATTCCTGGATACATCAAGTGAGATCAAGACCCACCACCGACCAACACAATTTGAAGAAATCACAACTAAAACCATCTGGCTCGGGACTACAATCTGAGGCACAATAAAAAACGACACCCTTGATTTCTTTAGTCTCTATCCTAGCCTCAAGACCGATACTATCTAAAGTTTATAGCCGCTTGAAACCTTGAGATCCAATGAATATAAACGCTCTATGAATTTTATTAAACCTTTTCTCAAAATGATTCTTTATAGCTTCTTTAACTCCCGGAACATCCTCCACAATCTGACCATCAACAACGACCGACGATATATTATTCAAATCAAATCAATTCTTAATTGCGGCATGTAACAACTTAGTGTTTTGATCACCTTCTTCACTCCATTTCAACCTCAACTTTTGCTTTAAAATACTCTCTTTGATTCTAAGGTTTTTCCTCATATCGTCCTCGGCCATTCTTCTAGAATTCATGTAGATGTATTGAATTGGCAGAATTTTTGACCAACAAGAATTATTGAATTCAGTTCAGAATGTCCTATCAAATGTTGGGACATTATCAAACAGAGTATATGAACTTATTTCAGGATGTCTTACCAGATGTTGGGACATTGTATTAATGACTTAAGTTCAGTTTTTCAGGATGTCCCAACAGATGTTGAGACATCTCAAACCTGCTACCAGAATTAATTATTGACTAACTAATCAGAGATATTTAAGGAGAGTTATCTGGAATTAATTAATGATGGATAAAAACAGAACAAGGCGCATCTGTAGGGAGTTTTATATTGAAGATTCAGATTAAAACAGAAGACCTAAATCACCTAGAATCTAGGAAGTAACAAACCCTAAATTCAAGGTGGAAGCTGCATGCGCATTAGGGCTGGATCATCCTACAGAAAGCCCAAATTACAGATTCCTATTTAAGCAACAGAAACTCATAGAATTGAGTACGAATTCCAGAAGATAAAATAGGGTGTCTAGTGTTTTAATAGCAGGTTGTTTTTATTGTACCACTTTATGAGCTTTTAAGCAAAAGTGCATTTGTGACTTGATTGAAACTGTGAAGTAAAATCAAGCTGTTTTTGTTTGAAGTATGACTTCAATTTCATTAAACTTGTAAACAAAATCACTGTGTGATTGAGAGGGAGTGAGTAGGTTACTCTTATCTAAGTTGTAACTTAGGTAGAAATTGCATTGGGTAGTTATTAAGTGATAGATTAAACAGGGTGGTTTAAGTCTAGAATTAATATTACTTATAGTGGATTTCCTCCTGGCTTGGTAGCCTCCAGATGTAAGTGTGGTTATACACTGAACTGGGTTAACAAACTTCTGTGTTGTTTACTTTTCTTGCTATTTAATTTTTGGTTAAATCTGTCAAGTGTTGGGACATCCCTTAGGACATCTCATACCTGATCACAGAATTTCAATTGGCATCAGAGCAGGCACCCTGCCTGTTTATACTGGGTGAGATCTAGGGAATACAAATTCTGTAACATGGACAGAGATATAGGGTCAGTAAATAGACCACCTATTCTGGATGGATCTAATTATGACTACTGGAAGCCAAGAATGATTGCATTCTTAAGATCACTTGACAACAGGGCATGGAGAGCAGTCAACATTGGATGGGATTATCCTGTCCAAGATACCAAAGATGGATCAAAAGTGCTGAAACCTGAAGAAGAATGGAGTAAGGAAGAGGAAGATTCAGCACTAGGCAACTCAAAGGCCTTAAATGCTTTATTCAATGGCATTGATAGGAACATCTTCAGACTTGTACATCATTGTGAGCTAGCCAAAGATGTGTGGGATACTCTCAAAACAACTCATGAAGGAACATCAAAAGTAAAGATGTCAAGACTTCAACTTCTCACCACCAAATTTGAAAACTTGAGAATGAAGGAAGATGAGACAGTTCATGAATTCTACATGAACATTTTAGAAGTAGCTAATACTTCTGGAGCTTTGGGAGAAAAAATGACTGATGAAAAGCTTGTAAGAAAAATCCTCAGATCCTTGCCAAAAAGATTTGACATGAAAGTCACAGCAATAGAAGAAGCTCAAGACATATGCTCTATGAAAGTTGAAGAACTCATTGGTTCCCTTCAAACTTTTGAGATGGGAATGAATGACACAAATGTTAAAAAGAACAAAAGCATAGCCTTGGTGTCAAATACTGATGAAGAAGAAGATGATGAATCAGAAAATGATAAAAGCTTATCAGACAATCTTGCTATGCTTGGAAGACAATTCAAACAGATTCTCAGAGGAATGGAAGGCAAATCCAAACCCAGTGGAAGATACACAAACTCTTCTGAGAACAGGAGACCTTATGATGCTAACAGAAGGTCAAATTATGCTGAAAAGACCAGTCAAGAAAAAGGAGTCAAATGCCATGGATGTGAAGGATATGGACACATCAGGAATGAATGTCCCACCTACTTAAAAAGGCAAAAGAAAGGACTCTCTGTGACCTGGTCTGATGAAGACTCAGGAGGTGATTCAGAAGAAGAATCAGCTAAGCATATCACTGCTTTAGCTGGATTATGTGAGTCTGAAAGTGAATCCAGTGATGGAGAACTTACTTATGAAGAACTTGAGAAAGCATTCAAAGATCTATACAAAAGAAGCTCTGAAATATGCAGTGAGGTTATAAAGCTAAAGAAGCAGAATGAGGCATTAGAAGATGAAAAAGCAAATGATCAAGAGATCATTGACACCTTGAAAAGTGAAGTAAGTCTTCTCAACTCCAAGTTGGAACATATGTCCAAATCTGTTAGAATGTTGAACAGCAGCTCAAATACACTGGATGTTATTCTCAACAACAATAAGCACTCAGGGGATAAAAGTGGACTGGGATTTAACAGAGTAAATAAAGATGAAGCTAGCTCTAGCAAAACAACTTCAAAATCTATACAGTCAAACAAGATGTCCCAACAGATGCTTCAACATCAGGAAAAGAACACAAAGTCAAACATAATGTTCCAACAGATGTCTCAACATTCTGAAAAGAACAAAATGAAGAAAAAGTATCAAAGATGGAGATGCCATCACTGTGGAAGATTTGGACATATCAAACCCCATTGTTATAAGCTGCATGGATATCCAAATCAGATGTATCAGCAACCTTCCAAGAAGAAAATAGAAGTTACCAAGAAAGTACTGCATAAACATCAAAGAAATCAGCAACCTCCTAAGCAGAAGACAGAAAACATTAAGAAGGTATGGAAACCAAAAGCTAGCACTGAAGCTGATCAAAGCTACAAGAACAAGATCAACAATCAAGCTTGGAAATCAGCTGATGAACAACACACAGGGCAGAGGCATCAAAAGAAATCTCAACTCAAATGGTCAAAGAAAAGTACAGCATATATAGCACATACATCACTAAGAGTATCAGCTAAAGAAGACTGGTACTTTGACAGTGGATGTTCAAGACACATGACTGGATTAAAGAATCTGCTAGTAAACTTAAAATCACATTCATCCAGGTATGTGACCTTTGGAGATGGAGCTAAAGGAGAAATCAAGGGAGTTGGAACCTTGGATTGTCAAGATGTTCCAAGACTAGATGATGTGCTGCTAGTTAAAGGTTTAACTGCTAACCTGATCAGCATAAGTCAATTATGTGATCAAGGGTACAGTGTAAACTTTACCAAAACTGAATGCATAGTGACTAACAAAGAACAAGAGGTTGTCATGAAAGGAGCCAGATCTAAAGACAACTGTTACATGTGGGAATCCCAAAATCTCAGTCTCACTTCAACTTGTTCTTTAGCTAAAGAAGAAGAAGTGAAACTATCGCACCAAAGACTAGGTCATCTTCATTTCAGAGGCATAAAGAAGATAATATCCATGGATGCTGTAAGAGGTATTCCTAAACTGAAGATTGATGATGGAAAAATATGTGGTGAATGTCAAATAGGCAAGCAAACCAAGATGTCCCATCCAAAGCTCCAACATCTGACAACTTCCAAAGCTTTGGAACTTTTGCATATGGATCTGATGGGACCTATGCAGGTTGAAAGCCTTGGTGGTAAGAGGTATGCCTATGTTGTGGTTGATGACTTTTCAAGATATACATGGATAAATTTCATCAAAGAAAAGTCTGATGTATTTGATGTATTCAAAGAATTATGTCAAAGATTACAAAGGGAAAAATCCAGCTGTGTGATCAGAATAAGAAGTGATCATGGAAAAGAATTTGAGAACCAAAAGTTCTTAGATTTCTGCTCTTCAGAAGGAATCAATCATGAATATTCTTCACCAATCACTCCTCAACAGAATGGGATTGTTGAAAGGAAGAATAGAACTATTCAAGAATCAGCAAGAGCTATGATCCATGCTAAAAAGTTACCTCTGTACTTCTGGGCTGAAGCTATGAACACTGCCTGTTACATCCATAACAGAGTTACTTTAAGAAAAGGAACTTTGTCCACAATATATGAAGTCTGGAAGGGCAGAAAACCCACAGTTAAGTACTTCCATGTATTTGGAAGTAACTGTTATATTCTGGCAGATAGGGAGCAAAGAAGAAAAATGGATCCTAAAAGTGATGAAGGGATTTTCCTTGGATACTCCATAAACAGCAGAGCATATAGAGTATTTAATTCTAGAACCAAGGTTATCATGGAGTCCATAAATGTGATAATTGATGATGCTCCTACAGATGTCCCAGAAGATGTTGGAACATCTGCTGATCTCAAGATTGAAGCTGAAGAAAAGAATGATCAATATAACTTCACTCAAACTGATACAAGGACAGAAGAATCCAGAAAACCTCCCTCCATCAGAATACAGAAGGATCATCCCAAAGATTTGATAATTGGTGATCCCAACAGAGGTGTGAGCACTAGATCAAGAGAAGTGATTTCAGGTTCTTGTTTTGTTTCCAAAATAGAACCTAAAAACATCAAGGAAGCTCTTACTGATGAATACTGGATTTGTGCTATGCAAGAGGAATTAAGTCAATTCACAAGGAATGAAGTGTGGAATCTTGTTCCTAGACCTGATGACATAAATGTGATTGGAACAAAATGGGTTTATAAGAACAAGTCAAATGAACAAGGAGTTGTTACAAAGAACAAAGCTAGACTTGTAGCTCAAGGATACACTCAAATTGAAGGAGTAGACTTTGATGAAACCTTTGCACCAGTAGCAAGGCTTGAATCAATTAGACTACTTTTGGGAATTGCTTATATCTTGAAGTTCAAGCTATTTCAAATGGATGTGAAAAGTGCCTTTTTAAATGGCTATCTTAATGAAGAGGTATATGTAGAACAGCCTAAAGGATTTGTTGATCCAAGCTGTCCAAATCATGTATACAAACTAAAGAAGGCACTTTATGGTTTGAAGCAAGCTCCAAGGGCATGGTATGAAAGACTGACCACATTTCTTATCAAGCAAGGGTACAGAAAAGGTGGAATTGACAAAACCCTGTTTGTTAAAGATGAAGAAGGGAATGTCATGATTGCTCAAATATATGTTGATGATATTGTCTTTGGTGGGATGTCTGAAAGGATGGTCAAACATTTTGTCAAGCAGATGGAATCTGAATTTGAAATGAGCCTAGTAGGAGAGTTAACCTACTTTCTTGGTCTGCAAATAAAGCAAATGGAAGACTCAATGTTCATCTCCCAAAGCAAATATACCAAGAACATAGTCAAGAAATTTGGAATGGAAAATGCTACTCATAAGAGAACTCCTGCTCCCACACATTTAAAGCTGACTAAAGATGAAAAGGGTGAGAATGTAGATCAAAGCTTATACAGAAGCATGATTGGAAGCTTGTTATACTTGACTGCTAGCAGACCTGACATAGCATTTGCAGTAGGTGTATGTGCAAGATATCAAGTTGATCCAAAAGTCAGTCATCTCAATCAAGTCAAGAGAATTCTTAAATATGTTAATGGTACTTGTGACTATGGCATAATGTACTTTCATGGATGTAAACCAATTCTCACTGGCTTTTGTGATGCTGATTGGGCTGGAAGTGCTGATGACAGAAAAAGCACTTCAGGAGGATGCTTCTTTCTAGGAAACAATTTGATTTCTTGGTTCAGTAAGAAACAAAATTGTGTATCCCTATCTACAGCTGAAGCTGAATACATAGCAGCTGGAAGCAGTTGTTCTCAGTTGGTTTGGATGAAGCAAATGCTCACTGAGTACAATGTCCCACAGGATGTCATGACATTGTACTGTGACAACTTAAGTGCAATCAACATATCAAATAATCCTATCCAACATAGCAGGACCAAGCATATTGATATCAGACATCATTTCATCAGAGATCTTGTAGAAGAAAAGGTGATTTCATTGGAACATGTAGCTACAAATCTGCAGTTAGCTGATATCTTTACCAAAGCATTGGATGCTACACAATTTGAGAACTTAAGGGGCAAACTTGGAATCTGTTTATGTGATATTTAGCAGTTAATGAGATGTGCCAACATGTCATATGACATTGTATGGCATAAGTTCCAGATGGCAAAACCAGTCTGGACAAGAACCTTGGGAATTCCATTCCTAATAATTTGCAAAGTAACGGCTACTTATTTAGTAACTGTTTATAATCAGCTATCAAGATTCTCATCATACTATCACAAGAGAATCACATTAACTAACTATTCTTCATAAATCATAAACCCTAAAGCTTTTCATCCATCTTCCTTAACAATGCCTCAAAACCCTAACACTCCTGAAGAAGTTCTCAACAAAGAAGACGTAGTTCATGCAACTCCTATCTCTGTGGTACCAATGAAATCAACCCCATTGGACGAACTCAGAGGAAGTGCCTCTCATGCTAAAAAGCCAAGAACTCCAAAAAGAGCTAAAGATCAAGTCTGCAGCAAAGCCAAAGGAGGTATTCCTTCTCCAGCAAACATGCCTCAAAAATCTTCTGACTATGTGGATGCTTCCATCAAGGAGATAGTCAACAAGATTCTTTTTGAACAGAGAGTGGTAAGTGGGATTTCTGTTCCTCTGAACACCATGCCTGCACCTCAAGAAGAACAAGCTCAAGCTGTAGAGGACACTCCTGCTCAACAGGATGTCCCAATAGATGTTGGAACATCTGAAGATGAGAAAAAGAACTCATCTGATGCTGATTTGGAACAAACTGAGGACCAGAAAAAGGCCTCAAATGAAAGTGATGAAGAAGTCTCTGAGGATCAGACCAAAGCCTCAAATGAAGATCAAATCTCTGCTGATCAACCAGCTGAAGAGGAGACTGCTCAATCTCCTCCAGTGGTCAACCTGGAGCAGGACTCTGATACAAAGATTATAGCCTCTGTTAAACCAAGCATAGCCAAAAGGCTCAGGTCCAGGAAAGGAAAAATGCAACCTGAACCTGAAATTCCTGAGAAGAAGAAAGCTTCCCCAAAGAAAGGCAAAGCTAAAGTTGCCTTTGGTCCAACAAAACAATGGAGTAAAGTCCAAACTCAGAAAAGAAAAGCTGTCACCCCATCAGACTCAGATGTTGAATCAGGTGTCCCAACATCTCCTCCCAAAAAGAAACCAGCACCATCTAGGGCTTCATCTGCTGTTCCAGAAGCCCCCTTGGACAACATATCATTCCATCATGTCTCTAGTGTCAACAGATGGAAGTTTGTGTACCAAAGAAGGGTTGCCCTAGAAAGAGAGCTGAGCAGCAATGCACTTGAGTGCACTGAACTGATTGACCTCATCTCTGCTGCAGGCCTCTTCAAAACAGTCTCAGATCTCTCTCCCTGCTATGAACTTCTTGTCAAAGAATTCATTGTTAATCTCCAGGAGGATTGTGCCAATGGTAAGTCCTCTGAATTTAGAAAAGTCTTTGTTAGAGGTAGGTGTGTAGAGTTTTCTCCTTAGATCATCAACCAGTACCTAGGAAGAGAAACAGATGGACCAAATGAGCTAGGTAAGACAGATAACCAAGTCTGCAAGGTTATCACTGCAAACCAGGTCAAGGCATGGCCAGTGAAGGGAAAGCTCTCGGTGAGCATGCTAACAAGAAAATATGCTATGCTGAACAGGATTGGTACAGCAAACTGGGTGCCTACCAACCACACATCTTCAATATCCACTGGCCTGGCCAGGTTTATCTATGCTGTGGGAACTCAGACCAAGCTGGACTATGGAGCTTACATTTTTTATCAGACCTTGAAGCATGCCAGCTCTTCTGCAACAAAGCTGCCAATAGCTTTTCCCTCATTGCTGTGTGGTATAGTGCTCAATCAATACCCTGGAATTCTCATTGACAAGGATACAGCCTGCAAAAGAGAAAGCCCCCTGGCTTTTCACTACAAATTATTCCTCAGTCATCATGCTGCAGATGTTGAAGCACCTTCTGGGACATCTGCAGGTCCTTCAACTGCTAAGACTCCAATCTCCAAGAAGGCATTAATTGCTGAGCTAAAAAGCACATGCAAAGAACTTGAAGCAAGGAAGCTGAAACTTGAAGAAATCATCCAAAGGCTGGAGAATGAAGAAGATCAGAAAGCTGCCTCTGATGAAGAAAGTGAAGCTGATGAAGCAACTGAAGTTGAGGAAGAAACTGAGAGTGATGAATCTGAGTGATCAGTGTATGTGAGGACAATTGTAATGATAGCATTGTATTTCTGGATTAGTATCTTTGGCCCCATAATTTGTGTCTAACAAGGGGGAGAACACCAACAAATTGTAATGCTGTTTGATTATGAATGAATTCTGTTTGCTTCTGAACTGAATAAGTTTTTTTTCTGTTGCAACAAGACTGGACACATATATGTTTGAGGGGGAGTAATCTCAAATATGAATCAACAGAAAAGTAGGATTATACTCTGATAAAAGAACTTCTGCTGCACTCTGAAAACTAGAAAAGATGTTAGCCAAAAATTAGCCAAAGGGGGAGTTTGTAGATGTATTGAATTGGCAGAATTTTTGACCAACAAGAATTATTGAATTCAGTTCAGAATGTCCTATCAAATGTTGGGACATTATCAAACAGAGTATATGAACTTATTTCAGGATGTCTTACCAGATGTTGGGACATTGTATTAATGACTTAAGTTCAGTTTTTCAGGATGTCCCAACAGATGTTGAGACATCTCAAACCTGCTACCAGAATTAATTATTGACTAACTAATCAGAGATATTTAAGGAGAGTTATCTGGAATTAATTAATGATGGATAAAAACAGAACAAGGCGCATCTGTAGGGAGTTTTATATTGAAGATTCAGATTAAAACAGAAGACCTAAATCACCTAGAATCTAGGAAGTAACAAACCCTAAATTCAAGGTGGAAGCTGCATGCGCATTAGGGCTGGATCATCCTACAGAAAGCCCAAATTACAGATTCCTATTTAAGCAACAGAAACTCATAGAATTGAGTACGAATTCCAGAAGATAAAATAGGGTGTCTAGTGTTTTAATAGCAGGTTGTTTTTATTGTACCACTTTATGAGCTTTTAAGCAAAAGTGCATTTGTGACTTGATTGAAACTGTGAAGTAAAATCAAGCTGTTTTTGTTTGAAGTATGACTTCAATTTCATTAAACTTGTAAACAAAATCACTGTGTGATTGAGGGGGAGTGAGTAGGTTACTCTTATCTAAGTTGTAACTTAGGTAGAAATTGCATTGGGTAGTTATTAAGTGATAGATTAAACAGGGTGGTTTAAGTCTAGAATTAATATTACTTATAGTGGATTTCCTCCTGGCTTGGTAGCCTCCAGATGTAAGTGTGGTTATACACTGAACTGGGTTAACAAACTTCTGTGTTGTTTACTTTTCTTGCTATTTAAGTTTTGGTTAAATCTGTCAAGTGTTGGGACATCCCTTAGGACATCTCATACCTGATCACAGAATTTCAATTCAAATCTTGAGAATGAACCGAACCGGAATTATCTCTAATCAAGTTCTCCACCTCATTTATAAAATTGACATCACTAGCAATTTTAGTATCAATCCATCCAAATATATTAGCATTCCACCAT
Organism: Lathyrus aphaca; assembly: GCA_963966055.1. Taxonomy (NCBI): domain Eukaryota; kingdom Viridiplantae; phylum Streptophyta; class Magnoliopsida; order Fabales; family Fabaceae; genus Lathyrus; species Lathyrus aphaca. Next base: position 254,780,190 of record OZ014524.1, on the reverse strand, counting down.
CTCAATTTTCCCGCAAGTGTTGAAGCTTTTTAGAAAAAATGAATGACGCCTTTCTAACAACTTCGAGAGACTCCCACACTTCCTTGAAAAAGTCCAGAAAATCGGATATTCAAACCAACAAGATAAAACTTTAAATAGTTTCGGCCCCCAATTCGTATTTTTAACAGAAATCCATACTGAAATATGATATGATATGTCCCTCTCTCCTACTTATTGACAAACCATATTCCAATCATTTAACAGACCAAGAGATATTAGAAATCTATCCAACCTACTACAAGACTTTCCGGTAGCATTAAACTACGTATATTTATTACCTAAAATTGGAATATCTATACACCCCATCTAATTAATGAAATCTTTAAATTCTGCCATCAAAGCCCTACTATGATTAGATCCTCCAATTCTTTCGCTAGAATCTTTAATCACATCGAAATCCCCACCAAAGATCCATTCACCCGCCTCCAGATTATCCTTTAGGTTTAATAGCTTACTCCATAATACTCTTTTTTCATTGTTTCCATGAGGAGAATAAATATAAAAAGTAGCATAGTTTTCCTTTCCAAAAAGCTTTTAAACCTAAGTAACCTTTACCACTATAACTACAAATTGTATTTATAGAATCTTCTTTCCTAATGATAAGTAAACCACCTGCCAAACCAACAAAATTAAAAGTGGACCATTGGCATTTATTATTACCCCAAAGACTATGAACCAGTACATCTGTCATCTTGACACATTTAGTTTCTTGGAGAAAAACTAATTCAGCCCCACCTTTGCATAACATACCTTTAATCCTCTTTCTCTTTAAACTACTCCCGCTCCCCCTAATATTGTAACTAACAAAATTCATGAGCCACCTATAGCTTCCATCTTCTAAGTCTTTTTTGATATTCGGTCACTTTCTTCCAAATTACGGATGATTGATATAAATTGTTCATCATTATCACCTGCATCCACACCTAAAGATTTAATCGAAACCCAAACCTTTGTCAGAAGCTTATCGAGTCTATTTTTGATCCTTGAATTGTTTCGGCTAACACACGAAACGCCTATCGAATCTCCAACAGAAATTGGCAGTTGCGTAGCGTAAGAATGTCTCTCTCCAATCCTAGCACAAGACTTGAGCCTCCCCCTTTTATTAAGTTCCAAAATAACCGGATTTGATACATTAACTTGTAAAAGAGTTGCATAATATGACAGTGCAAACGGAATTTTTATTTTTTTGGTGTATATCCTCCAATAGAAGTTTTTTTCTAGCAGGTTTATCTAGAGTTGGCATAATATCATCATGTATTGTATTTGTCAACCCCTGCAAAGAATTATCCAAAACACCAAGGCCAACATTTCTACTAACATCCAAGGGTGAATGGATGTATCCCACCCTTGAGATACTAACATCCAATCCATCATTATTTGTATCTTTTTTTGACTTATCACCAGGAGAATCACCACCATCATTATGGTTTTCTAACTGCGTAGAGTTGTGACTCTCATTGTTCCTCCTACCCGACATATGTGCTTAACATCACCCGAAGCATTCCTTAACAGGTTCTCCCCTGGAACATTTTCTGTCAAGTCTTCGGCAGAATCAAAACAGGCAACAAACATTTCAAGGAGTTTATGCCTAAATCTCTAGCTGTTACTCCCTGCTGACTTAAGAGATGCCATGGAAAAGGGACCATTACCATCATCTTGATTAACCTGATGTGATGGAAAATATTCAGACGCCCCATAAGGTTTAAAAGAGTCCAACTCGGCCCCTTCAACCGTATCACAAACAACAGGCGCGACAAACCCATAAGCAGATTCAAGACCCACGAAACGATTCCTAACCTCCAATGCATCGTCTTTGGACCCTACCAACGCCATATCCTATTGTCTATCAAACCTCCCATATGGATTCAAAGTAACCTCATATATATTCTGATCAGGCCCGAAATCTTCTTCTTCATCCAATTCTGCCGATTCAATTTCAGAACTATCCTCAACATAATCTGAATGAAGCTAGTTCCAAATATCCCTTTGGTAGGGTCCATGTGAATCTTCCACTAGTTTAACTATGTAGATTTTATTATCCACCTCAATATTGCACACCTTATTTAAATTCATGGCGAATTTAGTACGAGCGAGAACACACACAACATCCAATCTAGTCTGCCTTTGAGTGTCACCATCCATCATAACAAAATGACTAACTTTAGAAAAAAGGAATTTGAATAATTTTTCTCCCCAAACGTGACACGGAAGACCGAAGCATTTAATCCTTGTTAATCGCTCTTTATCCACATCTTCAAGCGACCAGGTATGCACCTTAGAGAACCATTTCGATACCCATTGCCTATCTTCTTCAATTAGTAGCTTGATAATACATGGTTCTTCTTCCTCCCATAAACATAAATTGACTCCCAGAGGAGTAGCTTTGATATTAAAGAAACCTTCCATTTGCAATGCCTCTTTAACCTCAAGGGCGGACCCGGAAATCTCAAGCACTTCTACAAATGCTTACTCAAATATTTCCATTTCTTCTTTAGAAACATTAAACATTAGGTGAGAAAAAATCGGTTTATCCCCCAACGAGACCTATTTAGAAAGATGGTTACGCGACATATTGCAATCAGAACCTTTCTTCATAATATCAACACAAGACACCCCCCTAAAATTGGATTTTGTTTCTTGGTCAAGTTTGGCTTAAACCTCTGTTGGGCTAAACCACCATTATTTAGAACATCAGCTCCGAAACATTTCCGCTCACCAAAATTAATAATATATTCCTTTTGAAATCTTGGTATATTGGCAAAAATCTTTACACCATTGATGGTGATATTGTCAAGTTTGATAGCCATAAGACGTTTGTCTGTCACATTTTTGAACTTGACAAAACTGAACCTATTACCCACTTGTCCACCTTAGGAGGGATGTACACCTCAATCACCAATCCATGTTCCTTGAATATAGAGAACATCATCCTAGCATCATATGAACCCGAAATGTGTGAGAAGAAGAAGATTCCTCATGAACATCTTGGCTAATGCCTTTACCCCTAAACTCTCTCCATACTGATCTAATTGGATTCGGCCCCCTATGATTCTGTTTCCTCTTAACTTGATTCCATCCAGGAAGAGTGTTTCTTACCGTCCCCGTTATGAATCTGAAAAAGAAAATTACTTGTTACAACTAACACCAGTCCGCATAGAGAAAAACACAACCACAAAGGAAAAATACCATATCACAAAACTAGACCATAAACCTTACAACCAATAGATAAAGAAGGCCAACAAATACAAGGGATAAAGGTCACTAATCCTAACATTAGGACTTTAAACCAAACCCTTGAAACCTATAGAAACCCACCTTTTCATATGGCCAAGATTAGGGATAGTAAAAGTTAAATGCAAAGTTAAAGAACCTGGTACATCTTAAACTTTGTTTCTCTTGACACCGAAAAGCATCGGGTGCCAAGCTTGGGATCGGAGAGGATCGACAAAAGAAAAATGAGGGGAACAGGCCAGTTGGAAGACAAAATACCTAGAATGAGGGGAAACTAAAAACTAAATATAATCCAGAAACGAATTGAGGAAAAGCTGATCGATGATACGCCGATTGCCAACCGAGAGGAAGAGAAATTTCTAGAGAGAAGACAGAGAATCTCTCTCTAGAAAGTTACCATTTCCAATTTCATCTGTCTTCTTCGAAGATCATGTACACTTGGTTTGATACTATGCACACATGATTGTGATGAGATATCCTATCAAATTTCCATTGTTTTATAACTTTTCATTGTATGAGAAAAATAGAGTACTTTTATTTTCTTTCATATTTCTTGTCGTTTAAGTAAAAGTGAAGTGTTAATATTGTTAACGGTAGCTAGGGGATAATTTATCTGAGTCACCCTTGAAATTTGATCTTACAATTCACATAAGTAATGTTTTTATTTTAAAGCCTTTCTTGAATTTTACATTTTAAAAATAAATCGTGTTTATTGAATTTTCTGAATTTTTTTGATTTACATGTGTTTTTTAGGGATTTATAAGTTTTTATCGGATTTTTTTAGGTCTAGGAGATTTTATCGGTTTTTTTAATAACAGGTGTAAAAAGCATACTAATTACACTTGTTTTTAAAAATCATGTGTGAAATTATTAGAGATGAAGTTGAACTATGTTCATTATCATATTCATTCTATTCGAGAGAACTTGTATGAAATGCATATATAGATGTAATTTAAGACATAAAGTTATTTAGAGGAATTTGTTACACCTTAGAGGAGTTAGTTAGGATCCTAATTAACTCTCTCTACATACATTAAAACTCCCCACACACACACACGCACACAAGATCATGTGTAATGAATTCGAAGCACCTTGAGCTTGCATGGGAGAGATGCACACAAGATCATGGGTAATGAATTCGAAGCACCTTGAGCTTACATGGGAAAGAGTTTTTGTGAGAGCATCTGTAATATGAGTCGTGTTTGATATATTTTGGATGTAGAGCTTTCGAGCTGCTACTCTTTCTTTAACGAAATTATTTTTCAAATTAATATTTTCTTCACTCAAACTTGAAAAATATTTCTGAAGCTTACAATATGTATCTGATTCAAATACATGAATCTTCTTTAGATTCATGTATTTGTCCAAAATATTTTGATATATTTCCATAACTTTAAATAAACTAGATTCAAACTCAAGATGAGAAAGTTCATAAAATACCTCGTCATAATCAAAATCATATTTTTATTCTGATTGACTCATTTTTGCAAGAGCTTCTATGAACACCATTAGAACCATGTTAGCTTGATCTTCTTTAGAGTCAAATTCAGAAGACTCTGAATCATCCCATGTAGCCATAAGACCCTTTTTATTCACATGAAAGTCTTTCTTATTGGACCTGCCCTTCTTCAGCTTGGGAAAGTCATTCTTATAATGACCTGGCTCATTGCATTCATAGCACATGACTTCTTTGATGGCTCCAGATTTCTTGAACCCATAATTGGACTTAGAATGATCACATGTCCTTCTTTTTCCTGTGATTTTTCCTTTTTTTCCACAGTTGATTCACACGTCTAGAGAGAAGAGATAATTCATATTCTTCTTCCGACTCTTCATTAGTATCATCTTGAGGAGTCTTTGTCTTCCCAAGTCTATTTGAATACTTTAGAGAAATAAACTTTCTCTTCCTCTTGGCCTTATATTCTTTGAGAGAAATCTCATTCCTTCTTTAAAAACTAACTAGTTCTTCAAAAAAAAAGTGTCGTTGAGGTTCTTTGATAACTTCAAAGTAGTTACCATTGGCATCCAACACTTAGGTAAACTTCTGATGATATTTTTTATGTGATCAGTAGTAGAATACCCTTTATCCAGAAACTTAAGCCCTACAAATAAAGTTTGAAACCTTGAGAATATGTTCTCAACAGTTTCCTTGTCCTCAATCTTGAACGCTTCATACTTTTAAATCTAGGCAAGAACATTGGTTTCCTTAACTTGTGTGTTTCCTTCATGCGTCGTCCATAGAGAATCAAATATAGATTTAGAAATATCTTATGCAGAGAATCAAATATAGATTTAGCAATATCTCTGTTGATTTGTGATTATCCACCACAACTCCACTACAACATGAAAGTGACATGCGCATAAAAAACGCAACAGCCTCGCAACATAATAATATCCACAGCTCAGCACCAGCATATTCTCTCAAAAATTCCTTAAATCAATTCCCTTTTATGCCCTCAATCTCATCTATATAATAGTTGTATTTTTCACTCAATAACCAAGCTTGGAAATCATATTATCACCCTGCCAAAACCAATTCCAAATTCATCAAATAACCAAGCTTGAAAAATCATACAAAAAAAACCACTCACCTCTTCAATCTTATAACATTCACCATTTCAACCATGTAAATCTCAAATACAAAACCTTCGATATAACCAACCCAAAATCGCCTTCTTCATAAACTTTCATAAATATCCATTCACATAACCATGTCTGTATTTTATTCACCTGCATCTGAACTACCATAAACACAAGCCTTCTCCTACAACCCGTCACAACCTTACTCTGAACTACAATTGTAACACCCCGATTCAATTTTCCCAATTTTTGTGGAGTCTTTTATTTTATTTGTATGATAATTGTTTTATTTGTGAAATTATCATGATGATATGATATGTTGAGGAATTAATGTGATATGTTGGTGTGATATGTGATTGTACCATTTTGTGAATTCTCGGGTAAAATTGGATAAGAGGGTATTTTAGACATTTACTAATTAGTGATAAGTTAGAAATTAGTAGAATTGGTATTTTTGTGAGAGAATGATATTTGGTTGGAAAGAGTAGAAAATAGAAATAGAAAGAAAGAGAATATAAGAGAGTGAGAAAATAGTGAAATAGAAAAGTTGGTAAGAAGAGAAAGAAAAGGAGAAGAAAGAAAAGGAGAGAAGAGAAAAAGAAGAGAAAAGAGGGAAAGTTGGAAAAGCTTCAAGATTGCTCCTAGGAATCGGAATAATCGGGTAAGGGTGATAAACATTGTTATCTTAATATTGTGTATGATTATGTATGTGTTTGATTGGTTGAGTTTTGGTTTTGGTAGAAGTTTAGAGAAGATGAATAGTTAGGGTTTTAGTGAAAATGTGAGAAATTGGTAGATTAATCGGTTAGAAATCGTTATAATCGAAGTATGATGTTAGATATATGCTTCAGATCATGTTTATGGAAGTATTTTGGAGATTTGGGGTGTTTGGAGTTGACTGTTCGCAGCTGAGAAATTCTGGAATTCGCAGTGGTCGCTCAGCGAGCTATCCCTCGCTCAGCGAAAGTTCCAGGGATTTCCTCGCTCAGCGAGCGAGAGGGCGCTCAGCGAGCCTATAGGTTTTTGAGGAAATTGTGCTTTATTCCGTAGCTTTAGTTTCGGGTATCCGTTTTTAGTGTTCCTTATATTGATTCGAAGCTAGAAACGTGTAGAAACTAATGATGCTAAGAAATGTAATGTTTAGTCGACTTTCACCCGACTTTTCCGATAAAACGTAAATGAATTAATTATGGAAATTTGGGTTGATGTGATGTTGTGGCCGTTTGGCAAATTAATACATTGCTTGAATTGTATGCAAATGTATGCTAAGTGAATGAGTTGAGTGCATAATTATGTTGTGAATAATGTATACATTTTCAAGAATGTTGTGTGTCATTTTGCATGTAAAGCATAATGTATGCATTCTTGTGCCGTGAGATTATTTTTGAATCCATTGTAGTATCGTGTGCTCATGTGGAGTGTGAGCGATGACTACAACAAGATCGTGTGCCCATGTGGGATGTGAGCGATCGGATTGTGTGCCCGTGTGGGGTGTGAGCAATCCAGAAACATCGTGTGCCCGTGTGGGGTGTGAGCGATGGGTGATTTATTCACATTGATTGTGTGCCCATGTGGGGTGTGAGCAAATAGATTGTGTGCCCGTGTGGGATGTGAGCAATTCATAAACATTGTGTGCCCATGTGGGGTGTGAGCAATGGGGAACATTGTGTGCCCGACGGGGAGTTACTTTAGGTAACAAGCGATGATTCCATTTGGTTCCTGAGTGAACCTGCTGAAATGTTGAGTCGGTACCGCATTGCATCTACATAGAGTTGTGTGTCGGTCTCTATGAGTTGAATTTTATCATTTTAATTATGATATGCAGAAATAAACATGAATGTGCATATGTTTATTTGGAGTATTATGGAGATAATAGTATGTGTGATGAAACTTACGTGTTTGTATATATGCATGTTTGATATATGTATATGTATGTGATTTATACATTTGTAATGTATATGTGCGATTAAACATAGCTAGACGTATGTTTATGTGGAATGAATAGAATTGAGGAATAAATATAAATAATGTAAGTTTATATGAATTGGTGATTTGTGTGTAATTAATATGTTTGATTGGTATTGATGTACACGTTGCAATGTGTATAGATGAAGAGGTATGAATTGTGGTGAGAATATGTTTTATGTACATTTTATATGTTGAGATATATAATTATATGCAATGTTATTATGATAATGTTTCTCACTCTTCTACTGTTTTATGATGCTCTACGAGGCATTGCAGAGTAGGTTGCTGGATGGCAATTTTTGTGAAGCGTGTCTTCATCTTTTGGTCGGTCGGCTCTGACATGTAGCACCGGGTAGTTAGGTTGGCTTAGCGCCATTTTTGTGATGCATTGTGTACATGTATCTTTTGGATGAATGTTTTGTATAGATATGAATATGGTTGTTGGCATCAAACTTGTTGATATATATATATATATATATATATATATATATATATATATATATATATATATATATATATATATATGAATGGAAATATATATGTTTGATGTTGTTGAAATGTTTTCGCTGTATAATCATTTATCGTTTGGAAATTACCCTATTGTTGCATATCTATTATGAGCAGTTGTAATTTGGTTTGATTTCAAGTATAATGTGGCATTGCTCTTTTATACCATATTTCGAATATACTCTAATGGAATTTTGAATATGTGCCTAAGTGATTTAATTGCATATTTGGGGTATAGAAAGGGGGTGTTACATTAAGTGGTATCAGAGCCAGTGTTCGAGTCAGTTGTGTTTGTCTTGATGTTGTTATGATTGAACTTTTGTTTAATCTTGTTGTTGTCTTTGGGAATAATCGGAATATGGCTTGTAGAAACGACAATGATATGGCTGCTGCTTTGGAAGCAATGGTTAGGGCGGTGCAGGGAGCGCCGAATGTGAATGCTAATGATGAGTTCAGAAAGAATCAACCGTCGGTCTTCAAAGGAAGATTCGATCCTGATGGTTCTCAGGATTGGTTGAAGGAGATTGATAGAATCTTTAGAGTCATGGACTGTGCTGAAGAGAGTAAGGTGAGGCTTGGTTCTCACATTCTGAAGGAAGAAGTCGATGATTGGTGGGTCGGTAGAAGTCAAGCTCTAGAGGAGGATGATGAAGAGATAACTTGGGAAGTTTTCCGTACTGAGTTCTTAGGGAAGTACTACCCTGAGAGTGTGGAGGGAAAGAAGGAGATGGAATTCCTTGAGCTGAAGCAAGGGAGTATGTCAGTGGTTGACTAAACTGCTAAGTTTGTGAAATTGGTTCAGTTTCATCCTCATTATGTTGCTGCTACTGCTGAGTTTTCTAAGTGCATTAAGTATGAGAATGGCTTGCGTCCTGAGATTAAGCAAGTTGTGGGATATCAGAGAATTAGAAGGTTTTTCAGATTTGACTGAATGTTGTAGAATTTTTGAAGAAGATAGCAAAGCTTTTTCTACACATTACAAGAGTGTAAATGAGAGGAAAGGGAAGTAACAAGCTAGAAGTGGACCTTATGTGACACCCACTGATAAGGGAAAACATAGGGGAAACTTTGATCGGATATCTGGTGGAGGGAGTTTTGGTCCCTTTAAGTGTTACAAGTGTGGCGATTTAGTCCACAAGTCTTTTGAGTGTGGGAAGAATATTGTGAAATGTTCAAACTGTGGAGGTCTTAGACATGCTACTACCGAGTGTAGGAGGAATGTTGTGAAGTGCTTCAATTGTGGGGAAGTTGGTCACATTAGTACTAAGTGTACTAAGCCGAAGCAAGCTCAGGCGGGCGGAAAGGTGTTTGCATTAGCAGGGAAGGATACTACTAGTGCATACCGTTTGATTAAAGGTACATGCTTTATTAATAGTACGCCTTTAGTTACTATTATTGATACGAGAGCGACTCATTCGTTCATTTCTCTTGAGTGCGCTAAGCGTTTGAATTTGTTTATGTTTTCTTGGGGTGGTGAGATGGTTATTGAGACTCCTGCTTCAGGGTTGGTAACTACTTCTTTGGTGTGTGTAAGTTGTTCTTTGACCATGTGTGGTAAAGATTTTGTTATGGATTTAGTTTGTTTTTCGTTGGAAGGTTTGGATGTGGTCTTGGATATGAACTCGTTGCAGTTTAATCGAGTTCATATAGATTGCTATCATAAGTTAGTAAGGTTTCCTTCTTTGGATGATGATGAAGAAGAGAGTTTCCTATCCACGAAAGAGTTGAAGAAACTTTTAGTGGACGAAGCTCAGTTGTTTGGTTTGTTTGCATCGCTGTCAGTGGAGAGCGAAGTGGAGATAAGTAGGTTTCCAGTGGTGTGTGATTTTCCAGAAGTGTTTCCGGACGATGTTAAGATGTACCGCCAGAAAGAGAAGCTGAGTTTTCTATTGATCTAGTTCTGGGTACTAGACCAATTTCGATGGCACCGTATAGTATGTCAGCTTTAGAGTTGGTAGAATTGAAGAAGCAATTGAATGACTTGTTGGATAAGAGGTTTGTTAGGCCGAGTGTTTCTCCTTGGGGTGCGTCGGTATTGTTAGTAAAGAAGAAGGATGAAAGTATGCGGTTATGTATTGATTATCGACAGTTGAACAAGGTGACAATTAAGAACAAGTATCCGCTTCCGAGGATCGATGATTTGATGGACCAATTGGTTGGTGCGTGTGTTTTTAGTTAGATTGATTTGAGATCAGGATATCACCAGATTCGTGTGAAAGAGGAGGATATTCAAAAGACGGCTTTTAGGACACGGTATTGTCATTACGAGTATTCCGTGATGCCATTCGGAGTTTCTAATGCGTCGGGTGTGTTTATGGAATACATGAATCGTATTTTCCATGAACAGTTGGATCATTTTTTGGTTGTGTTCATTGACGAAATTTTGATTTATTCTAAGTCTCAAGAAGAGCATGAAAAGCATTTAAGGATTGTGTTACAGATTTTGAAAGAGAAACAATTGTATGCTAAGTTGTGAAAGTGTGAGTTTTGGTTGTCGAAGGTAAGTTTTCTTGGGCATGTTATTTCCGATGGTGGTATTAGTGTTGATCCATCCAATATTGATGCGGTAATGCAATGAGAAGTTCCTAGATCAGTTACGGAGATTCAAAGCTTTTTAGGCTTGGCGGGTTATTATCGGAGGTTTATTGAAGGATTTTCAAAGTTGGCACTTCCATTAACGCAGTTGACTTGTAAAGGAAAGGCTTTCATTTGGGATATTCATTGCGAAGAGAGTTTTATGGAACTTAAGAGAAGGTTAACAACGGCTCTGATCTTGTTTTTTCCAAATCCGACGGAACCATTTGTGGTGTTTTGTGATGCTTCATTGTTTAGGTTAGGTGGTGTTTTGATGCAAGATGGAAAAGTTGTAGCTTATGCTTCAAGACAATTGAGGGTGCATGAAAAGAATTATCCTAGGCATGATTTAGAACTAGCGGCCATGGTTTTTGCTCTAAAAATTTGGAGGCATTATCTTTATGGTGCAAGGTTCGAAGTTTTTAGTGATCACAAAAGTTTGAAGTATTTATTCGATCAAAAGGAATTGAACATGAGACAAAGGATATGGTTATAATTTTTGAAGGATTATGATTTTGGTTTGAATTACCATCCGGGTAAGGCGAATGTGGTGGCCGATGCCTTGAGTCGTAAGTTGTTACATATGTCCACATTGATGATAAGGGAATGTGATCTTTTGGAGGATTTTAGAGACTTGAGTTTGGTTTGCAAGATGACGCCGAGAAGCGTGAGACTTGGTATGCTACGTGTTACGAATGATTTTCTTGCGACCGTTTGTGAAAAGTAAAAGTTGGATTTGAAATTTGTTGATTTGATGATGAATGAGAATGAGGATTTCAAGGTTGATAATTTTGGAGTTTTGAGATTCCGTGGTCGTATTTGTATTCCCGATGATGAGGAGTTGAAAAAGATGATATTGGAAGAGGGACACCGAAGTAATTTAAGTATTCATCCGGGTGCGAATAAGATGTATCAAGATTTGAAAAAGATCTTTTGGTGTTCCAGATTGAAGAGAGATGTAGCTCATTTTGTTTATGCGTGTTTGAATTGTCAGAAGTCTAAGGTGGAACATCAGAAGCCTAGTGGTTTAATGCAACCGTTGGATATTCCAGAATGGAAATGGGATAGTATATCGATGGATTTTGTTACGGGTTTGTCGAATACGCAAAGAGGTCATAATGCTATTTCGGTAATTGTGGATAGGCTTACTAAATCTGCTCACTTTATTCCGATTGATATTAGTTATCCATTGGAGAAGCTAGCCGAGATTTATGTTTCTGTGATTGTGAAGTTGCATGGAGTTCCTAAGAGTATTGTGTCGGATAGAGATCCTAGATTTACATCGAGGTTTTGGGAAAGCTTGCAAAATGCTTTGGGTTCTAAGCTAAGATTGAGTTCGGCTTACCATTCGCAAACGGACGGTCAAACCGAGAGGACAATTCAATCGTTCGAGGATTTATTGCGTGCTTGTGTGCTAGAATAAGGTGGTGTTTAGAATAGTTATTTAGTGTTGATTGAGTTCACCTACAATAACAGTTTTCATTCGAGTATTGGTATGGCACCATTTGAGGCTTTGTATGGTCAGAGATGTCGAACACCTTTGTGTTGGCATGAAACCAGAGAGAGAATGGTAGTTGGACCGGAGATGGTACAACAAACAACTGAAAAAGTAAAGTTTATTCGGGAGAAGATGAGAGCTTCTCAAAGTAGACAAAAGAGTTATCATGACAAGAGAAGGAAGGATCTTGAGTTTCATGAAGGCGACCATATGTTTTTGAGAGCTACACCGGTTACGGGTGTGGGTCGTGCTTTGAAGTCGAAGAAGTTGACTTCTCGTTTTATTGGACCGTATTAGATTATTGCACAAGTGGGTGATATGGCTTATCGTGTGGCGTTGCCTCCGAATCTTTCGAATTTGCATGATGTGTTCCATGTTTCGCAACTTCGGAAGTATGTTCCGGATCCGTTACATGTTATTCCCATGGACGAGGTTGAAATAAGAGATAACCTTACGGTGGAAGCTTTGTCGGTTAGGATTTTGAATCGTGAAACTAAGAAGCTAAGAGGCAAGGATATTGCGCTTGTGAAAGTGGCGTGGGGAAGCGCTGCGGAAGGCAATATGACTTGGGAATTGGAGAGTAGGATGCGCGAGTCGTATTCGGAGTTGTTTGGATCAGGTAATATTTTTTAGGACGAAAATTTCTAAAGTGGGGGAGAGTTATAACGCCCCGATTCGATTTTCCCAATTTTTGTGAAGTATTTTATTTTATTTGTATGATAATTGTTTTATTTGTGAAATTATCATGATGATATGATGTGTTGAGGAATTAATGTGATATGTTGGTGTGATATGTGATTGTACCATTTTGTGAATTCTCGGGTAAAATTGGATAAAAGGGTATTTTAGACATTTACTAATTAGTGATAAGTTAGAAATTAGTAGAATTGTTATTTTTGTGAGAGAATAATATTTGGTTGGAAAGAGTAGAAAATAGAAATAGAAAGAAAGAGAATATAAGAGAGCGAGAAAATAGTGAAATAGAAAAGTTGGTAAGAAGAGAAAGAAAAGGAGAAGAAAGAAAAGAAAAGAAGAGAAAAGAGGGAAAGTTGGAAAACCTTCAAGATTTCTCCTAGGAACTGGAATAATCAGGTAAGGGTGATAAACATTGTTATCTTAATATTGTGTATGATTATGTATGTGTTTGATTGGTTGAGTTTTGGTTTTGATGGAAGTTTAGAGAAGATGAATAGTTAGGGTTTTAGTGAAAATGTGAGAAATTTGTAGATTAATCGGTTAGAAATCGTTATAATCGAAGTATGATGTTAGATATATGCTTTAGATCATGTTTATGGAAGTATTTTGGAGATTTGGGGTGTTTGGAGTTGATTGTTCGCAGCTGAGAAATTCTGGAATTCGCAGTGGTCGCTCAGCGAGCTATCCCTAGCTCAGCGAAAGTTCCAGGGATTTCCTCGCTCAGCGAGCGAGAGGGTGCTCAGCGAGCCTATAGGTTTTTGAGGAAATTGTGCTTTATTCCGTAGCATTAGTTTCGGGTATCCGTTTTTAGTGTTCCTTATATCGATTCGAAGCTAGAAACATGTAGAAACTAATGATGCTAAGAAATATAATGTTTAGCCGACTTTCACCCGACTTTTCCGATAAAATGTAAATAAATTAATTATGGAAATGTGGGTTGATGTGATGTTATGGTCATTTGGAAAATGAATACATTGCTTGAATTGTATGCAAATGTAAGCTAAGTGAATGAGTTGAGTGCATAATTATGTTGTGAATAATGTATGCATTTTCAAGAATGTTGTGTGTCATTTTGCATGTAAAGCATAATGTATGCATTCTTGTGCCGTGGGATTCTTTGTGAATCTATTGTAGCATCGTGTACTCATGTGGAGTGTGAGCGATGACTACAACAAGATCGTTTGCCCATGTGGGGTGTGAACGATCGGATTGTGTGCCCGTGTGGGGTGTGAGCAATCCAGAAACATCGTGTGCTCGTGTGGGTGTGAGCGATGGGTGATATATTCACATTGATTGTGTGCTCGTGTGGGGTATGAGCAATCGGATTGTGTGCTCGTGTGGGGTGTCAGCAATCCATAAACATTGTGTACCCATGTGGGGTGTGAGAAATGGGGAACATCGTGTGCCCGACGGGGAGTTACTTTAGGTAATAAGCGATGATTCCATTTGGTTCCTGAGTGAACCTGCTGAAATGTTGAGTCGGTACCGTATTGCATCTGCATAGAGTCGTGTGTCGGTCTCTATGAGTTGCATTTTATCATATTAATTATGATATACAGAAATAAACATGAATGTGCATATGTTTATTTGGAGTATTATGGAGATGATAGTATGCGTGATGAAACATACTTGTTTGTATATATGCATGTTTGATATATGTATATGTATGTGATTTATACATTTGTAATGTATATGTGCGATTAAACATAGCTAGACGTATGTTTATGCGGAATGAATAGAATTGAGGAATAAACATAAATAATGTAAGTTTATGTGAATTGGTGATTTGTGTGTAATTAATATGTTTGATTGGTATTGATGTACACGTTGCGATGTGTATAGGTGATGAGGTATGAATTATGGTGAGAATATGTTTTATGTACATTTTATATGTTGAGATATATAATTATATGCAATGTTATTATGATAATGTTTCTCACCCTTCTACTGTTTTATGATGCTCTACGAGGCATTGCAGAGTAGGTTGTTGGATGGCAATTTTTGTGAAGCGTGTCTTCATCTTTTGGTCGGTCGGCTCTGATATGTAGCACCGGGTAGTTAGGTTGGCTTAGCACCATTTTTGTGATGCATTGTGTACATGTATCTTTTGGATGAATGTTTTGTATAGACATGAATATGGTTGTTGACATCAAACTTGTTGATATATATATATATATATATATATGAATGGAAATTTATATGTTTGATCTTGTTGAAATGTTTCCGCTGTATAATCATTTATCGTTTGGAAATTACCCTATTGTTGCATATCTATTATGAGCAGTTGTAATTTGGTTTGATTTCAAGTATAATGTGGCATTGCTCTTTTATACCATATTTCGAATATACTCTGATGGAATTTTGAATATGTGCCTAAGTTATTTAATTGCATATTTGGGGTATAGAAATGGGGTGTTACAAAAATACCCTCACAAACCTTCTATAAACTGTGATATCTAGCACAATCGAGAAAAGCAAAAAAAAAATCTTAGATCGTAGAACGCAGAACCCGAACACAAACCGTGCGAGAAAAGTGAACCCACATCGTGAACGATCCCAAATCGTGATCTCAAACCTGAGCGAAATGAATGAATTTGAGAGAGGTCCGAAACCATCTTTGAATCCTTCATAAAACATCACCGAACCTTATACAACCTAAAATCGAAAAACAGAGAGAGATAGTTCGAGAGGCCGCTGAAGCCGAGAGCGAGATGACAAAGTTCTTTGTTTGTCGGCGGTTCGTGCAAGGGGAGAAATGTGGGATTGCGTCTATCGTTCTCTTCATTTTTTTTCTCAATGAATAGTGTTTTGGTGATTGAATATTGTTTATCTAAATTTTTGAACCGTTATAATTTGTTTTGTTTGACCTTTCTTCTAATTATTTTTGTTTTAAAGTGTGGATATTGTTCGGGCTTTAGAAGCCCATTTGTTTTTTTTACTATTTACACACTCCTTCAACATAATACGCCCTCTCCTTTGTTTTTTTGTTTGATTTCCTTTGTTGATTGTTTTTGTTGCTGGACTGGGCTTTTGAGCCCATGCGGATTTACTGCTTCACATACCCACACTACACGCTACACTCCTTCCACGTTTTTTATTTTATTTTATAGTTTATGATGATTTTGACTTGTTCTCTTTTATATAGTTTCTCTTCTTGTTTTAGTATTATTAAATCATTGAAATTTTATGGTAAAAAATATTTTAAAAGTTTATTTTATTTCTTGTTTTTGTGGCTATTTCAATTAAGGTTGCTACCATTTTGTTTTTTCTAGTTTATTTTGCTCATTATATTTTATTTTACTTTATATGGGGCCGATGATATAACAAACGGTCAAATATGTTTGATTTAATTAAATTGGTCAAGTTTGATCAATATGAGGCCAAAGTAGGTTGAGTTTATTTTATTTTATCGTTTTATTTTTTTATGGTTGATGAACATCTAAAATATTGAGATTCGGCTCAAGCCGACTTGAAATCTCGATTAAATGATGTGACCATTTTATTTCCCTTTTGGAAATTCATTTTTAATTTATCTTATTTTATTTTATTGTTTATTTTATTTTTATGGTCAATGAACATCTAAATATATTGATATTCGTCGCAAACCGACTTCAAATCTCGATTAAATGATGAGACCATTTTATTTTATTTAGTTTATTTTATTTTATTTTTGCATTGCAATACATAAATTGACACTCAACTTCTCATAGAACGTTTCTAAAATTGAATCGGTTCTAAGATAGTTAAAGAGCTACATTTCGACGCTTTCAATTTAATTTCAAGCTCCAACAACTTTGTATAGCTTAGGACACTTCACACACGCTTCCTATTGGGCAATTACAATGAACCATTTTATTTCGTGCAATCCCGTGTAATTCACTTTGTACCCCTCTCCCATTTCGTGTACGTTAGGCATAGACATTTGTTCCCGCGTGACAACTTAGATGGTTCCCATCGAGTACAATGGATGTGAGGGGTGCCAGTACCTTCCCTTTGCATAACTGACTTCTGAACCTAGACAATGGTTGCAACAACCTTTGTCTTTATCCTCTCTTTAGATGGGTTTTATCTATATCTTCCCTTTCCCCTTTTGGGAATAAATGAGAAATATGTGGTGACTCTCATATCAGTCCAGCACGCGGTCTTTTATCGTGAGGTCGTATTTTTCGAGGTACGACAGCAGCATCCAATCTTTGACGAGTCTCTAGCCACCAGTCATCAGCCTCGACTACCAGCATATGAGTCTCATACCTAACCTTCTGCCGTGGAGTGCAATCCGTCACATGAAAGATTCTCTCAATCTCTTTCAACCAAGCCAATGCCGCATCATGTTCATACTTACCCTTGAAGGTAAGCGGATTCTCCCTCTGAAAAGTCGCCAAACTACAAGATCTAGCATCCTCGCTAGCATTCGACAAATTCTGCACAACCCGAGACATTTCTTGCATAGCAACAACCATCGCAACATCGTTCATTCCACCCATCTCAACTTAATCACTACAACACAACAAAAATAGAACTAACTAACAGTACTTGATCTTTAAACAACTACGACTCGACAACTTGGCAAGACAAACTGACTTTCTCTGATACCACTAATGTAACACCCCATTTATACCCGATAATTATTAGTAAAATCAGAGTATAAAATTCCAACAATTCAAATGAGATGATACATTTCCAACTTTAAAAATAACATTCAACACCTGATTAGTTTTTAAAACAAAATATTTTCATTACTACGCACCGTATTCATAAAATTCAGCTTTAAACAACTTATTGTATTCAACATCAAAACAACTTAAAAACAACAATCTTTAATAAATACAACTAAAAATTCAGCAACATAATCAAATTCGACATCAACAGAAAACATGCGTTATCCCCCCGAGTGCTATGTATCAGAGCGACAACACCGAATCGAATCTACTAAGGTACTCCGCTCTACTATGGATTACCTGCACGTTACCAACAAGGGGAAACATTCAAACAGAAGGTGTGATATATCTAACAATATAATCAAGAATATGATAAATAACATATTAAATTGGATTATAGAAACCACCATTTCACAACTCACAGACAACTTAAATAACACAAGATACAACACAACAACATACTATGCAACTCGGAAATGCAACTTAGACAAATGCAATGCATGTGGTATTATTGGAGCAGTACTCCCAACTTATAATCTTGCAAATTAATAGAGGCGTCAACAACAAGGCATAAGCCTTCAACTTTTTTTTTCCAATCCAGGCCAACTTACCGAGCAACAGCTCCAACTTAAATAATGCTATGTAATGCGACTCAGCATGAATGTCAATCAACAACAGTTGTAATCAACAAAGCAACACAACAACATTCAACTTTGGCCAAAGGTTTGCAACTCAAAATCTTGCCATTTATAAGGCACTGCAACATAAAACAACAACCAACAACTATACAACGTATAACAAGGCAACACAACACAAGAGCAACCAAATTTACCGCATTCATATTCTCACATGTTCCAAATAAAATTGATTAATTAAATTATTTACTACGCTATGTTATTGCTACTTACTACCTGACTTATTACCACACTTTTGTCAAATTCCTGCAACACTGTACTTAAGCCAACTTATCAATCATTCTACCAAACACTACTGCATTGGAACACAATTATTCTTCTGTCAAACTCATCACAATACTACAATTTAAACTAGTTACGAGGTCCTAATTCAATTAATTAAATCTTGGTTATTAGGTACTTAATTTATAGATGTTTCTAAATTAAAACTAGTGTATCAGTAAGACAACACAACAGAACCTCATAAACCTCAAAGCAGAACCAAAATTCCAAATAACCCGTGTGAACATCGTCACACTTGTGTGACCCTCATCACACTTACACCTGCGACAGTCGTCAGACACCTGCGACATTCGTCCCACATTTCACAATCTGAGTTTTCCTTTGTTCTCTCATTCCTCATCCGTCTCTGTAATTTCTTCACAATTTCATTCTTAGACTAATTACCAATCAAACCAGTACACGATTCAACAATAACACAACATATTCATACACAAACAACATCGAATAATCAAATTTACTATTAATTCGACCACACAATTCAATTCTCTTATTCAACCAAAACAACTTATTCCACCAAACAACTTATTCAACAACACATCATAACAACCGAAAGAAACAAATCATATACTCAATCCCACATATATTCATCATACAATCCCGATTATAGAGTTATAACCCCACTGTTACCTTGGATTGAAGGCGACTCTGACACTTTTATCGGAACCATAACTTTTCCTCTCCTAAGAAACTTCACGTAACCTCTTTTATCCACTTCTTGTTTTTCCTTCTTTCACTGATAACCTCTATTTTCTATAATTCTAATTAACTTATGTTTTTTATTAATTGAATCTTAATAATTCCATTGGGCCTAAACCACACACCTCCCACAAATACTACTTCTATTCACACACAAACCCACTTATCAAGAATAACACAATTCTACTATTAAACCCATAAATTAATCAACTTAACTTAATCAAACTAATCACAACTGTAGTTTCAGAGATAGCCTAAGAGGGGGGTGAATTAGGCTTTATAAAATTTTCTTTGGTTATTTTATCGGTGGATGGATTTTTATTCTTTTATGTGTTTAAGAAATGAAAGCGGTAATACGGAAAGTAAAAAGACACAAGCAATTATCCTGGTTCCCTTCACAATCCGAAGGTACATCCAGTCCCCTTACACCTCGTAAGAGATTTTCACTATAGTTTCAGATCGTACAACCTATCACACCAAAACCGATGAGGCCTACTATCTAACAACTAAACATCAACAGTGTGTAAGAACAATCCTCTTGCAAACACTAACACTTACGTCCAATAATCCTGGATCGCAAGTCGATACAAGAAATAACCTTTGAATTAGATGAAATGTAGAAAAGTTGAAGTCTTGTAATATCAAGCAATGTTGATCTTCTCCTTTTATATTTCTCACTCACAAACAATGAATATTAGTGTTCACTAAAGTGTATGGAAAATGAATTTAGTGCACTTTAGAAAGTTTGAGATTTTTGAGTAAGAGAAAGTTTCATAAAATTGTGTAGGAGGATGTTTAAAAATTCTGCACAAAATAGTTTATATATGATACAAGATACCTCTTGGAAAAGGTACAAAAAATGAAAGGATATCTCATTTCAGTTTGAAAAAATATAAGAAAAAATTCAAAATTTGAATAAATCAATTTCTGGATTTTGAACAGTGGTAACCGGTTACTACCCCATGGGTAACCGGTTACTTGCTATAACGCAGAAATTATTTTTCAGAAAAAAGTTGAAGATAACCGGTTACTACCTACACGGTAACCGGTTACTTGATCAGAAATCAAAAATATTCTTTTAAGATTAAGATCAGTAACAAGGCATGCACAAAGATTAGTTTTAGACAATAACAGGTGTGAGTGCATCCTAAATTTGAACACTTAATAGACATTATTGGTTCATGAGAAATGAGTTATACCTTCCAATGAGAAACCTTGTTTTTATGAACTCTTTTTGAATGGAGCTTTGAACGATCCTTTTTGCTTGCTTTCAAGACTTGATAAATTTGTTGTTATCATCAAAATATGATTTGAGAGGCTTACTTCTACAATCTCCCCCTTTTTTATGATGAGAACCAAAAGTGAAAATGAATGAAGTTTGCTTTTTGGTTTCTCCAAAAACTCCCCCTTTGAAGGTGCTCCCCCTCAAAGTGATACTAGGAGGTTTGTAAAAAAAATTATGCATAATGAGAGAAACAAGAATGCATACTAAAGACTTCTCCCCCTTTGTCATCCACAAAAAGGATGGGAAAAGTAATTTAATAATAAGTTAGCACATGAAAGCTTTAAATGGAATATAAGTTATAACATAGATAATCATGTAGAAACATATGAAAATAATAAGAGAAAACATGTAGTAGATATAATGCATTATGCGTTAAAAAAATCAGAAAATGGTAGTGGTAACCGGTTACTACCTACTTGGTAACCAGTTACTTGCTTCAAATTTTCAAAAAAAATTATTAAAAAAACAGCAACAATGTAGCACTTACAGGATAATGATTTTTGACAAAAACTTTTCACAAAGTGTTAGCACATGATATTTCGCAACTTTTGATCAAAAAATATTTTGAAACCGATTATTTTCGGGTATCCGAAAGAGAGAAAAATAAAAAACGGCGAAAATGGAGTGCTAGCATTTTGTAACATAAAAGTGAATATAATCATATTTTAAGCTATTATAACACATAACAATTAATTTTAGGTTAAGTTTAGATGTCACCTTCATCGAGAATGCCAAGTTCTCGCCAAATCTTGAAGAAAGGTTCTTTCGCCAAAGGTTTAGTGAATATGTCGGCAAGTTGGTTGTGTGTATCCACGAAAGTAACATCTACATCTCCGTTGAGCGTGTGATCTCGAAGAAAATGATGTCGGGTGTCTATGTGCTTTGTCCTTGAATGCATGATCGGGTTCTTTGTGATGCTGATGGTACTTGTGTTGTCGCATCAGAGAAGAATGCAACCAAGGTCTACACCGAAATCAAGGAGTTATTGCTTAAGCCACAAGATTTGTGTACAAGAACTGTCTGTTGCGATGTACTCCGCTTCGGCCGCTCTAAGTGCAACGCATGCTTGCTTCTTACATGCTCACGACACTACTGCATTCCCGAGAATGTGACAAGTACCACTTGTGCTTTTTCTATCGGTCTTACATCCTGCATAATCAGTGTCAGAATAAACAATTAAAGAACATGTACTACCTTTTGGATACCATAGTACGACATTCGTTGTTCCTTTGAGATACTTCATAATCCTCTTTATGACGGTGAGATACGATTCCTTCGGATTTGCTTGAAAGCGTGCACACAAACAAACACTAAACATAATGTCAGGACGGCTTGCCGTCAAATATAATAATGAACCGATCATACCTCGATATTTTGTGATATCAATTGAAGTGTCGAATTCATCTTGATCAACGTACGTTCCGGATCCCATCGGAGTGGACATCACCTTGCAACTATCCATATCAAATCTTTTCAATAATTCCTTGCAATACTTGGATTGGTTGATGAAGATGCCATCCTTTGTTTACTTGATTTGAAGTCCAAGGAAATAGTTCATTTTTCCCATCATGGACATCTCGAATTCTCCTTGCATCATAAGTGAAAATTCTTCGCAAAGATCTTTGTTTGTTAAACCGAAGATGATGTAGTCAACATAGACTTGAACCAATAAGGTGTTACCCTTGAAATTCTTTATGAATAATGTCTTGTCAACCTTTCCTTTTGCAAAACCCTTCTCACATCAAAAGTTGCTGAGACGGTCATACCACGCTCTTGGTTCTTGCTTTAAGCCATAAAGAGCCTTCTTCAACTTGTAGACATGAGAGGGATTCTTGAAGTATTTAAAGCCCAGAGGTTGTTTGACATAGACTTCTTCATTGATGTAGCCATTCAGGAAAGCGCTTTTGACATCCATCTGGTACAATTGAAAATTCATGGAACAAGCGTAAGCAAGTAATAATCTAATTGCTTCTAACCTTGCTACCGGAGCGAATGTTTCATCAAAGTCGATTCTTTCTTCTTGGTTGTAGCCTTGAGCGACCAATCTTTCTTTGTTACGAACTATGATTCCATTCTCGTCAAGTTTGTTCTTGAATACTCATCTTGTTCCTATGATGTGCTTGTTGTTTGGTCTTGGTATAAGACTCCAAACTTGATTCCTTTCGAATTGGTTGAGTTCTTCTTGCATCGCTACTATCCATTGATCATCACCTAAGGCTTCATCGATTTTGGTTGGTTCAATTTGAGACACAAAATCCATGTTGAGACAAGCATCCTTGAGATTTAGTCGAGTTGCAACGCCTTGGCTAATATCACCAATAACTTTATCTATCAGGTGATCTCTATGAGTTCTCCATTCCTTCGGAAGATCTTGATGTTCTTCAATGATTGGTGAGTCATCTTCTTGTGGTATTACTTGATCTTTTGATATCTCCTTTTGTTGTTGTGGCGTATCTACTTCGTTGGACTTCTCATCAAACTTACCGAGATTGTCCTTGTCGTTGTTGAGAACAAAACATTTGCATCCGAAAATGTGAAAGAATGATATGGTCGGTTTCCTATCCTTGAACAACTCATACAGAGTCTTCTTGAGGATTGGTCGAATGTTGACACGGTTGCTTACTATAACATCCCGATTTTAGTAATTATTTATTTTTTTATATTAATTACATCATTGTGTGATTTTGTGCCTAATTGATTTAATTGGATTACTGGATATAATTGAATTATTTGATTTATTTGAAATAATTGAATTAATTGTATTAATTGATTTATTTGGTTTATTTGAAATAATTTAATTATTTGATTTGATTGAATTATTTTATTTATTTTATTTGTTGGAATAAAATAGATATTTAGTAAGATTAAAATAATTGGGTCTAGATTAGGAGTGTGAATAGAAATGTGAGAGTGGGTCAATGAGCCCAATTAAAAAAAATATAGAGATTGATAAAAGAAGAGAATGAGATAGAATAAGGTTAGAAGTTGGAAGAGGGAAAAAGAGGCTAGAAGAGGAGAAGAGAAGAAAATCAAGTTCAAGAGTTCTAGAAATCCAAGAAAATCAAGGTAAGGGTGAGTTTTCATTAAATTATTTGGGATTGTTAGATAATATATAATTGGTAGAAATATGGTTAGGGTAAGATCCCAAATTTCATGAATTTAGAATTTTTAGGTTTTACTTAAAATTTTGATTTGATTGTGTTTGAAGCTGATATATTGATATATTACAGAGAACCATTTATAATTAGGAAGAATTATTTGAGAAATGATTTTATATTGGAACTGAAACATATCGCTATTTTTCTAATAGTTGAATGATTCACCTCACTGTAGAATATGGGGTGGGTAACGATATATTGAATGAAATCCTGTAGCTCCCTTTTTGCGCAGTATGTGTAGGTATGTGGTCATATTGTGTGATGCTACTTATTATTAGTCACTTTAATAAATTAGAAGACTACTAGGATATGGATGGTGAGTTAAAGAATTAAATAATAAACATGATGATGATCATGATATATATCACATAATGGTGATAGTAGTATCAAGTCATGTATGTGACCAAGTGTTTTGGAATAAAGTATCTTGGTGAATTCTTTTTATGAGGAACTTTAGTAAGAAGTAAATAAGACATATCACATTACTACAGCTACATGATTTTCTTAATAAATAGGAGCTAGAATGATAGCATGAGGTACATTGATGATGATACTTGTTCATGATTTAGCGCAGGAAGATACAGAAGACATTCATGAGTAGTTCTATTAAAAAAAAACATTCAGGAGTAATAGTTATATCCACTTAATATCACCTTATTTAGAAATAGAAAAGTAATATTAATTTTATATATGTATAATAGATATTGTACTAATGTTGTTACTGTAACAGTATTAAGTTAACTTGAAAATATATTAATGGAAGATTTTATTTAGTTAATTATGTATCCCAATATATATATATATATATATATATATATATATATATATATATATATATATATATATATATATATATATATATATATATATATATATATATATATATATATATATATAGATTAATAATGTAATACCTTTAATTATTTAATGATATTTTATTTTAGATAGTATTTTAGTATCTAATTTAATTATTCATGATTGATTAATTAACTTTTTTATATTAATCGGTGATGTGTGGTTGCTAATCGAGATCGAATTGTGTTGATATCTTGCGTATCATCTGCTAAGTGTGTGACAATACTGGAATAATAAATATTGGGATTTGAAAATATGTTGTATGTGCAATTGTGTGATAATTCAAATGTGATGAATTATTGAAATATGCATGAGTATTAAGATTAGAGAACGGTCTTAATTGCATATGGTGATTGTAATTGCACATGCATCATTTGTGTCAAGAGGCAACATTTGCTAGTTCCGTGGGAGCTAGTGACTTGTCCCAAACCTAGAGGACGGGTTTGAAAGCTTAGAGGACAGGCTTTTGTTGTGTTATCGGTCTAGAGGACGGACCCGGTTTAAATGTAAAAACCGAAAAATGATAATAAGAGATTGGTACCACATGCATGAGTTGCATTTGAGTCTTGCATTGAGTCTTATTGTGTCTATGGTTACAATGTGAGATTATATGTGTTATGTGAATTGTTGAATTGGTGAATTATGGATTTGTGAGTATGTACTTGTTAATAGTATGACTACTTGAGTGATATTATGTTGATGAAACTTTTGAAGTGTGAGAATAATTGTGATTATGCTTGTACACCTTAAATTATATATTATCTTATGATTTCAGTAATTATGTGAATTCTCACCCTTCTGTTGGAATGATGTTTTATACGACATCGCTCAGGTACTGAATATTAGAGTTGCTTCTAGCAAGAGAGTAGCTGATGGAGTAACCTATTTTAGTTTCATATTTATTTTGGGTCGAGTCGTGCTCTGATCATGTAACACTGGGAATGTTTGATTCATGTCTTAAGAGATACAATTGTATACTCTATCTAATATATTAATTGAATTTGAATTTTATGGTGAAGTGGCTTTTATGCCCAAGTTGATTTAATGAATGAAGTTTATTTGAGACTTGAATGTCATGAGATTCTTAATGAAAGTGATCCGCTACTACATGCTATTGTGAAAGTATATGAAAGCATGAATTTATTTCAAGTGTTATTGAGCATGACAGGTGTATGTGTGATATTTTGAATTATGTGTGACATCCTTCTTTGATATGCATGATAATTACTCTGATTATATATATATTTTCCGCGGGGTTTAGAAGGGTGTTACATTAGTGGTATCAGAGCAAAGTCGGTCAGTTGACCAAGTTGTCTGTGTGTTTATTTTGTGTTCCAGTATCGGTATTGTTGTTCTAATGAGGATTTTATTGTTGGAATCAAGAACAATGGCTGCAGGTAGGAATGATAGAGCACTTGCTGAAGCTTTGACATTGTTGGCTGGAGCGATTGGCCAGATTCCTCAAGTCAATGTGAATGCTGTGAACAACAATGATGATGAGTTTCGTGCTTTGGGGAAGTTTCAGAGGAACAACCCACCAAAGTTCATGGGAAGGCATGAACCCGACAAAGCACAAGAATGGTTGGATGCAATTGAAAAGATATTTCGAGTTATGAGTTGTTCAGATGCACAGAAGGTGCAGTTTGGCACCCACATGCTTGAGAAGGAAGCTGAGCACTGGTGGGGTAACACTCGTCGAAGATTTGAAGAAGACGAAGTTGAGATTACTTGGGCTATTTTTAGAGAGTCATTTCTGGAGAAGTACTTTCCGGAAGATGTACGTGGAAAGAAGGAAATTGAGTTTCTTGAATTGAAGCAAGGTAACTTAACTGTGGCTGAGTATGCAGCAAGATTTGAAGAGTTGATTCAGTTTTGTCCTCACTACAACACTACTAATGCTGAGAGATCTAAATGTCTTAAGTATGTGAATGGTTTGAGATCAATGATTGGTGAGTCATCTTCTTGTGGTATTACTTGATCTTTTGATATCTCCTTTTGTTGTTGTGGCGTATCTACTTCGTCGGACTTCTCATCAAACTTACCAAGATTGTCCTTGTCGTTGTTGAGAACAAAACATTTGCATCCGAAAATGTGAAAGAATGATATGGTCGGTTTCCTATCCTTGAACAACTCATACAGATTCTTCTTGAGGATTGGTCAAATATTGACACGGTTGCTTACGAAACAAGTTGTGCTAACCGCATCCGCCCAAAAGTACTTAGGAAGATTTGAGTCGCTAAGCATTGTTCTTGCAAGCTCCACCAATGACTTATTCTTCCTTTCTACGACATCGTTTTTTGAGGAGTTCTTGGTGTGGAAAAGTTGTGAGAAATTCCATGCTCTTCGCAAAATTCTTCAAAGGATGAGTTTTGGAATTCTCCACCATGATCACTTCTAATGGAGGGTATAGTGAGTGACTTCTCGTCATGCTTTATCCTTGTTTAAGTGCTTATCCTTGATGAACTTTATCTTTGGAAGACCAACAACTAGGTCATGCTTTATCAACTTGTTTAAGTGCTCCATGTGAATGTGAGCAAACCTTTTATGCCATAGCCATGCCTCATTGTTGTTTGTCAATATGCATTTTACCTTCAAGGAAGAGTCATCAAAGGAAATCATAAATATATTATTTATTCTTTTACCTTTTAGCAAAATGTCGTGGGTGACTTCATGTTCTATCAAACATTCATCCTTTGTGAAGTTGATTCGGAACCCTTTGTCACACAATTGACTTATGCTAAGTAGGTTGTGTTTAAGGCCTTCAACATAAAGAACGTCTTCGATGATTGTAAATGGAGATGCACCAATGGTTCCTACTCCAAGGATCTTTCCTTTATTATCATCACCGTAAGTAACGTATCCTTTGGCCTTTAAAGATAAATTTGAAAATTTGTTGATGTCGCTCGTCATATGCTTTGAACAACCGCTATCAAGATACCATTGATTAGAAGTTGTCTTCAAGCATACCTACAAAACAAAATCAAGTATTGTTAGGTACCCAAATTGCTTTGGGTCCTTGATAGTTAGTACCCTTTTCAACCCACACATAATGCCCTTTAGCAACGCCAATATTGCGCACATAGCAAGCATTAGGTGTGTGCCCTTTGATTCTACAATAAAAACAAGTAGGTTGAAAGTGACTTTTATATCTAGGAACATAACTCTTTTTCTTAACAATTATTTTCTTTTTATGACTTTGATGCACACTTTTAAAATTGGTTGTCTTTTCCTTAACAACTCGTTCACTTGATTTCACAAAAATGGTCTCATTTGTGCTTGGTTTGGAAAACTTAGAATATCCTAAACCACTTTTATCATTAGGATATCTTTGATGTCTAAGAATTTCCTCCAAGCCAATTTGACATTTTTCATATCTTTCTAAAACTCTT
This sequence comes from Lathyrus aphaca, assembly GCA_963966055.1. Lineage (NCBI taxonomy): Eukaryota > Viridiplantae > Streptophyta > Magnoliopsida > Fabales > Fabaceae > Lathyrus > Lathyrus aphaca. The sequence goes on along the minus strand of OZ014524.1, from coordinate 254,752,079 downwards.
TTAGGTTGAACAATTTGAAAGGATAAGGATTCACAATTTTTGCATACAAGACTTTGTTTTTCATCCATCAATTTTTGTTTTTCACTTTCAATATATTTTTCAAAAGCGATATTTTGTTCTTCTAAAGATAAAATTCGTTTCTTTTGGAATGAAATGCTTTTATATAAGATCAAACATAATTTATCATGACTATTTTTATATCTTTATAAAAAATATTTTGATCATTATATAATCATAATTAATTTTATCCGTGCATCGCACGAGTTCAATACTTCAATACTAGTTATATACATTATGATTAATTTTGGGTGACTAAATTCTCTATTTCTTTCTATTTATTTTTACACCAGTCAGCAAATTTTTACGCGCCTCATCCAAAAAAAAACAACCTCCTTTTGTACACACTTAAGAACCATCCAAATTAAGGCAAGAGCAAATAAACAAGGAGACATAGATAACTGGCCATAACACAACATTGTACTTATTGGATTCTCTTCATCGGTTCCCTTTCGTCTTCCATTTCCCTTCACTAACCAAAAACAACGCTCCCCTCAGAATTATAAATACTCCATTTTCAAATTGAGATGAGTTTGAGTATGAGGTACTGCTGCAGCAGTTACGGTCTTCCATCACTTCAATCTTGCAAAATCCCGAGTCATACCCATCATGGTAAGCATGCCAATTTATTTGCATATTGATATTAATTGATCTTTTATTTAAATTTGCTGATTTTGTTTGTTTTATTAAGCGCTTAATTTACATATTCATTCCAAATGCAACTTCAAACTTGTTTTCTTTTGTTTTTATACTCCTTCGATATAGACAGGCATATTATTCCCACCAACACGCTCACAAAACCTAATCAACTTGAAAATACTCTTCCCTCCAACTCAAAGATTAATGACAATACTCTTATGAGATTCATGGCTGGAATTACAGGTAATATTCATTCTTATTATGATTCTTCTAATTGCAACATGCCTCCTCAAGCCTAATTTCAATGTTTAAAATGTGAATTAAAATCGTGAAAATCCCTACTGTCGGTTTGGATGACATGTTAATGGTATATGAAATGTAACTGCGTGTTCTTTTGTGTTACTCATTGTCATTTTCTCAAATTTTCTTTATTTACAGCGGCACAATTGGTTGCTCCAGCCACTGCGAAAGCTGTAAGTGTAAATAACTCTGTTCGTGACAATCTTGAGGTGTTTCTATGTCTTTTTGAATCAGGAACGAGAGTTATGTGGTTTTGAATCAGGAAATGGCTGCTTCTGTGTTTGCTTTAGCTGACGGAACCATTGGTGACTGGTTTGGGGGCATTCTTTTTTCAGCGGGACAACAAGCCAATGAAGCAGTTTTGGACCAACTATCGTCCCTAAGTTTCACTAGGTGCACTATAACTTCCTTTCAACATTATTTTATCTATATCTAGGTTGTTAATCTCAGATAGCGGCGCGTAGCACCGGACCCCCAAAATACTATAGCGGATAGCGGGATGACCGCTATTGTGAGCTTTAAAAACCAAGGTATATACTTAACATGAATACATAAATACTTAAAATAAGTTCTAAGAACATACATAATGCTTTAAAAATAGTAGTTGCAACAACATACATAAATTTCAACATCACTACAATATAAAGTCTTATCAAAATCAAATATAAGTGTGTTCAAAATGACTAAACGAAATTCTAAATATAAACAAACGTAAACAAAATGAGTAAATCACATCCGCCTCATCTTCACTTCTAAGTTCCACCACAATAATATCATCTTGCTCATCACTTGATTAAAATTTAAACTATTCTTTTTCCACCTCCAACTCCGCATCTCCGTTAAACACTAATGTAGCAAGTCTAGAGTAATGTCTAGTAACTCTTGTTTACCCTCTTCTCCCAAAACCAAATCATCTTCCAATATTCCATTTTCATCCTCATTTTGTTGCAACCATTCATACCATTCATCAATATTGTTGAGGAGAATAGGATCAGTTAAATCATTGCTATTGAAGTGTTCTATAAGAGGCAAAATAACTGATATTGCCCTTTAATATCATTTTTTATATTAGTGAAATAAAAGAAAGAAAAAAAAACCAATATTGTCCTTAAAAAAAAATTAAAAATCATAATATTTCCCTTTCTTCACAATAGCGGTCTGTAAACCGCTACAAAGCCGCTATATCCACGACTTCCCAAATAGCAGCCGCTATTTCCGCTTTCACGGTTAGCGGTTAGCAGACCAAAAGCGTAGTGCCGAGGTCCTCTACTGCTACGCTATACCGCTATAGCGTGCTATCGACAACCTAGATCTATATCTTTTCCTCACATAATTTTAAACTAGTGTTTATGGTTTTTTACCTGCTTCTTTTTCATCTTTACAGTTTGGCTGTAATTTATGGGGCAGGGCTTGTAACTAGCCTTTCTCCCTGTACACTTAGTGTGTTACCGCTCACTCTCGGTTACATTGGTAAGCTTGCTGCTGTTTTGCGTTTTTCGGTATCAATCTTTTAAAATGCCTAAAATCTAAATCGGTTGGAATATGACAGGGGCATTTGGCTCTGGTAAAAGCAGAGGACAGGTAATATCTTGCAACCCACGTTACTCACTGACCTTAATCTTCTTATCTCTTTTTATTGAACCTATTTAAAAATTGATTTTCTCTGATTACTATTGTTGAGTACTAATTCCGTATGAGATACATCATTAGGAATTATTTTGTAGGAAAGTGTAGGTTTCTAATCCTTCATGGTTACACGAAGGTGAAAGATTCCTATATATGGAAGCATTTCGCAACCAGTGTATTTCTTTAATACAGCCTTTCTTTAGAATAGACTTTCTATGTCACACATTCTTTGATGTTTGATCCCTTGAAGCCTTCTATTTCTATATAACACCGACACTCCAGATTAAAGACATGTCTGGATGATCTCTTGAGGCCTTCTATTTCTATGTAGCACCTAGACTTCATACTAGAGGCATGTCTGGTGTGTGACACTTGTTAATGTCGTAAATCGACACGACTCTGGCACATGTGGTGACTTTCAATCACTCCAATTTTATGAATCTATTTTGAGTGTCAGTGTCGTGTTCATTACCCGTGTCATTGCTTCATAGTTCTATTTCCTATAACATTTTACTAGGAATGATGTCTACTTACTTTCTGTCAGGTTATTGGAGATTCCATTGCATTTTCATTGGGTCTTGCAACCACATTAGCGCTACTGGGTGTAGGAGCATCATTTGCAGGAAAGGCTTATGGACAGATTGGCCAAGGATTACCTTTGGGTGCTTCTGGTTTGGCTGTAATTATGGGTCTGAACCTTCTTGAGGTAGTCAAACAATTTCTCTTCCACAACTTTATATTCTAAACATGACAAACTTTCAAGTTTGTGCTGTCGAGTTTCTTATTTTGTTTAATTTCCCTGTGCTTACAAATAATATTCAGAATCTAACTCTCAGTTTGCGGTGTTATTATTCACTAAATTTTTAGAAGTCATATTTTTCACCCTTTTCTAAATAAGATCTTTAAATCTTGTAGAAGAGTACAGTATCTTAGGCCTGTTAAAGCGGTCTTATAATTTTCTGACGACATAGTTTCTTTCGCTCTTGACTACTAAGATCGAGTTATGTAATCAAAATGTTCAGGTAATCTTTACATTAGTTACTTTAAAGCTCAGTACATTTCATCGGAGATAGTCCTATGCGTGCCATCTATGTTTTGCAAGAAGACATTCCTCAAATTTCAAAGATTTATAGATTAAGCCACTGACTCACTGAATCTAGTTCTTATAAGTTAACCAAACTATAAAATCTTTCTCGGGTAGAATTTTTGGCTCTTGTATTCACCTTGAGAAAAAAATTTCAGATCATTGAATTACAGCTCCCCTCATTCTTCGACAGTTTTGATCCACGTTCAGTGGCTGCAAATTTTCCATCAAGTAAGTCAATGCTCTAATGCACACTTCTTTTGTTTTTTCAGTATGTATTTCAATGTAGAGAACTTAACATGAAGGAATTCTACTCTTAGGTGTGCAAGCATATTTGGCTGGGCTTACATTTGCATTAGCTGCCTCACCATGCAGTACACCTGTTCTGGCTACCCTTCTGGGATATGTCGCTGCATCCAAGGTACTTCTTGTTAGTAACCAATATTGCTTCTTGATGGCAACATTTATATGATGTGTTGGAAAGAGAACCAAGGGTAAACCAGTGCTATATAACATTAGTTTCGGCTTAAAAACTCACTGGTCAAGTAGATTTTGTTGGTTGCATTTTAAATCTAATATGTCAACTAACCTATGTTTGTGATATTTTTGCACCCGATGACAAATGGCTTTCTAGTGCATTGAATATTTGATCATACAGTTTTGCTTCATATCAAGAAATATATGTATCAATCATGGTTACTAATATCTTACAATACATGTGAGTCGTGATTGGACAAATCCTGATTCATTCAAATGAATCATTATGAAAACTTAAGTATAGTGAGCCACAGATTTTGTCAACTTTGCCTCCAATGAATATTTCTTTACAGAATCCAGTGATTGGAGGCAGCTTGCTTCTGACATACACAACAGGATACATTTCTCCCTTACTTTTGGCTGCTTCTTTTGCTGGGGCCTTACAGGTTCATAAACTTTTTTTTTTGGTTTTATAGAGTAACCTTTAAGATATATATCTCTCATTGAAACAATGTTTCTCATTCAAATATGTATTGACAGAGTTTGCTTTCATTTCGCAAGTACTCAGCATGGATCAATCCTGTAAGGTAACTTTTTATTTTGAATTATTCATTAAGCACTTGAAGGTAGCACTTCTGTTCCCCCTTACACATCATCACACACTGACTACTTTGTAGTTTCAAGAGTTTCCACTTGTTAATTGAATAACTTATATATTTTTCATGTTTCTGATTTTTGCTTGTTCAACAGCGGAGCAATGCTGTTAGGAGGTGGTGTATATACCTTTTTAGATAGGCTCTTCCCAGCCACAATGGCAATGTAGAAAATCTTGTGGCTCTTTAATATATAGTGATCTTTTACTTGAAAACAGTTACATATGTGTTCGTGTATATTATATATATCACACAACTAACTACTCTTAAAAGGAATTCAAATTAGTGTAAATCCTTCCTCTTGACCCTTATAGATTCAAAATTCAGTGTTGTTAAAGGAAGACAAGTTCATTGTTTAGGCACATAAGATAGAATCTCTTGAATGTTGTTGCAACAATTAGTATAGTTACTAAAAAATAAGCAGTGCACAAAGTAATCAAAACCAAAACAGTTATCTAAAAATACATCAGTTTAGGTTGATGATATCATCATTACATGTAATAACAGAGAATTCACTAAGGTCAGATTGTTTTGATTTTTTTTAAAAATGATTTTTTTAGTGTAACATAATTTTGTGAAAAAATAAAAATTTACAAAGAAACTTTTCATAAAAGTTTCAAATGAAAATTTTGTTTAAATAGTTATTCTTAAAATGTTATTTGATATTTCATCATTTAATCGAAAAAAGATTGGATATCGAAATTTCAAAAAATCACTTAATTTTTGATCTTACCTGATCAGGAGGGGCCTTCCAAGGATTTGAAGACTGGGCCAGAGAGTAAGGTGAGTGAGGGGGTGTACCTGCAAGGTGCTCCAATGCTTAAGTCAGAAGAGGTACAAAGTAAGGTTATTTTAGAGTAAGTTAGAATACCTGACCCTTTGCTATGAAAGGGTATTTATATTGAGCCTCCTGCGCTGGGCCAAGGCTCCAAATGGGCTGGATTTAGCTAAGCCCAAGGAGGAGCTGCCAGGGGACGCGTAAGAAGCGTGAAGACCTAGACCAAAGGTCTATCCCCTGGTCCAACTGCCCCTATCCCTACGGAGATAGTATAGGGGAGTTGGGTGACGTGCCAGATGAGGTGGCAGACGTGGTTCTGCCCGACATGGTCATGTGCCCGGGATATAGGCAGGTGATATGTGGATGAAGACCAATGGACGGGGGATGTGCTCCTTGCCCGACATACAGTAGAGTTGTCGAGGAGATGTCCCTTCGACGTGGGTGGGAGGACCTTTGCCCGACGCATTCATGTGCTCGGACGTTTGGGCCTGTACCCGACGAGCATTGGGCCATGCCGTGCATATCGTCATGGCCCAGTCCAGAACAGGAGCCCCCCAAGTCGAGTCTCTGAGTCAGAGTGATGACTTATATTGCAGCTGGGGTTCCCCGTGTTGAGGGAGAGATGCGGTCGTTCGGCATGGGAGGTTATAATAGATTTGCTCGCGGACTCCTCTTTCCACGGTAGTGTCGGGGATGGAAAGTGATCGGTGGGTATGCATCTTCCTCGTAACGGCCGAGGGCTCGACGCGGGGATATGGCGTCTTGATGAGTCGGGGAGATGGACAGATGCCCGGTGTCATTTCAGTTTCTTTTTTGGGTAGACGTGTCTCAGACTTAATGGCGTCGCTTCGTTTCGTGTGCAAAGACGGCGTAGGCAATAGGCAATGATGACCTAGCGCGTTGGCCCACGCGCCAGGGATTATAAAAGGAAGTTGAGTGACTTCATTTTCACTTTTTCGCTCCTACGTTCACCGGAAGTTCTGAAGATTTCTCCTGTGTCTGCTCGCCTGGCCGTCTGAACTGCCGCCTCCGCCCGTCTTGTTGCCTGAAACACCGTCCCTGCCCGTGCGCCACCGTCTACTTTTCAACTTCGTAGTATGTGGTTAGATTTGACTTAGGAATAGTAAACTGGATTGTAGATGGACTATAGATGGTAGAAAATAGGATTAGGGTTATACTGTCCCGGGCAGAAATTACATATGCCGGGCAATATTTGCATAAGCTGTATGAACTTTCTGCCCGGTCTCTTAAGAACGTGCGTGTTCTTCGCGCTGAGCACAGTTAGTGTCCCTTGCTGCTACGCCCTTTCACTTGACCTGCGGTGGAAGGGTGGATTTGATATGACGTCGAATTCACTCTTTCTGTCTGCGTTTCAGGTGCTACCGGGCGTTTACGACCGAGGGGGGAAGATTCCGGGTCCTCGACTGAAGATGCGACCATCGCTCGCCTACCTGTAGGGGATGGGAGTGTCAGGGATGGTACCGAGCACGCCTCATCTTCCGGGCAGGTCGATCTCTCCTGGGTTGCGGATGAACCTTTGGAGGAGGAATCATATTTCTGTGACGAGGCTATCCCTGCTTACGCCATGGTCGAAAACATAAGCCGGGAAGATCCGCCGAATTGGTATTGCTGTGCCCCCAAGGAGGAGGACTGTATATGCCATCATTTCCCGGGGAAGCAGTTCACTATGTACGAGTTCGCTTTCCGGGAGGCGGGGATCAGACTGCCCTTCAATTCCTTCCAAATGTCGATTTTCAAATGGCTTCGGCTGGCGCCGTCCCAACTGCATCCCAACGCTCTCGCCTTCATGCGGGCTTTCGAGTTGGTCTGCCGCTTCCTCGGCATCGGGTGTACTCGAGCCCTCTTCTTCCACGTCTTCCACCTCCAGCGGTCCGGCCTCCGCGGGCGCCATAGTTGGGTTTCTTTTAAACAGCCCGTGCGCCTGTTCAAAACGTATGTGGACTCTGCCCGTCACTTCAAGGGTCGTTGGTATGTGGTGAGACCGATCACCCGTGCCGCCCTTCACTCTCTGTACTATTATCAACGAGCATCAAACGGGGAGGAGAAATTGATGTCGAAGATACCGCTGAGGTGGCAGCGTGATCATTTCGACCTCTCCACCGCCCACTATAGGATCAAGTATGCGATGCTCGGTGTCGAGGATAGGCTCGCGTACAAGAAGCTGGTTGATTACGTGCAGAGTTTCAGTTTGGGGGTCTGGGCGAATCGACAGGGCGTGCCCTATCTTGACGAGGCCGGAGCGCCAATTACTGAGACGCGCTATATTAATACAAAGGCCTTGCTCGAGTGTGGGACCGAGGAGGAGGCTCTAGCATTATTGAGTAGGCAGATTTTTCTTAATCTTTTATTTTTGTCTATGTTTTCGCTCGCTAATGTTTGTGTGTAATGTTTCGCAGGTGCCATGCCCAGTACGCGTGATCGAGTCCTGAAGCTGGCCAACCAGGCCGGTGCGGCTGATCGAGTGCCGAAGAAGAAAAAGAAAATCGTGGCTCGTGTTCTGGTGACCGCTGCTGATGCTGAGATCGGGACTTCGAACACGGCAAGCTCGACCCCTTCCTCTCCTCCTCGGGTGTCTCCGATAGACATACCTGATAGTCCGTCGCCATCGGCCTCTCCTCTCCACAAACGGAAACGTCTGGCGGGGACTCTTTCGAGGTCATCCTTGGGAAGTCCGGGTGGACCGGGCAGCTATTTGTTACCTCCCTGCTATGTGGAGCGGGCGTTCTTCAAAGCCGAGGATGCGATCGCTGTGCCGGCGCCTGAGGCCAAGGCTATCCTGGACCAAGATGCTGGTGCCCGACGTAAGGAGCTGGCTCGGGACCTGGCAGCTGTTATCCGGGTGATGGAGACGGCCATGGTCTTGACTGATACCTCGGTCTCCACTGCCTCTCTGGAGGATGCTCTCGTTCAGGTTCGGTCGGAGAAGGACAAGTTGTTCAAAGACCTGTCGGACTACAAGGAAAAGCATCAGCTGCAGGAGGGGCTGGAAAAGAAATTGAAAGAGGCAGAACAAGAGCGGGACCAGCTGAAGGCAGCCAAGGTGAGCTTGGAGGAGCAGGTGGCCGGGCACCGGAAGCTGATCGAGGACAATGTTGGACTGCAGGCTCAGCTTGAGTCTCTCGAGGAAAAGGTTCGTCCTTTGGCTGATGAGACCGAGGAGGAGCTTGCCCTTGGTTCCCATGGTGAGCTGCTGGGGCACATACGCTCTCTCAACCAGGACCTCGTGGCCGTTTTCAAGGAGGGTTTCGACAATGCCGTCGAACAACTGAGGCTTCTGAATCCTGAGTTGGTGACGGAGGGGTCGGCCCATAATTATTGCGTCAGGGAGGGAGAGATCGTCTGCCCGTTTGAAGCTGAGGAGGAGCTGGGGGATGACGAGGAGGAGGCGGAGGATGTTGAGGATGTGCTCCGGGCGGATACTTGATTATTTTTCTTTTGATTTGTTGTTTTTGTTATGGCCTGCGTGCCTTGTTGTGTGGCATGCGTGCCCTTCATGTATTTTGGCCTGCGGGCATATGTAATATGGCCTTCGGGCGTACTTGGCCTCGGCCGTTGTTATATTATTTTAAATATATGAATGTTTTCTGTTGTCAGTCATTGTGTTCGTGTATGCGTTATATTTGCTTTTTATGAATTTATACTCTGCTCGACCTCGTTAGCTTCCTCGGTTTAGGGAACCGACGAAGTGTCGGACTTTGTGTCCGTTGGGATCGAAGCCCGGGTTCGTTGTTCGGACTCTGGCCTCGAGGCTTGGGCTCTCCCATCGCGAGCTGGGTGCCCTGCCTGCCGTGGTACTTCGACGTTAGGTCTCGATTGAGATCCCAATCGTCGGGGAGGGTTGTGTTCGCTGTGTGGCCCGGTTCGTCCCCGGGTCTTGCGGTTCCTCTTTGGGATTTTGGAGACGAAGAGCGTGGTCGTACCTCCCACGTCTCCCCGTGATACATCTAACTGTAATATTGTCTAAGTTTTTCTGCGTTCCATGGTCGAGCGAGTTCTTCCCCTTGTAGGTTTTCTAGGTAATAGGCCCCGTTGCTCGTCTTGTCGCGGACGCGGTAGGGGCCTTCCCAGTTGGCGGCCAGTTTGCCCTCTTTTGGGTTTTTCTGGTTTCTTCTGAGGACCAGGGTGCCGACCTGGAACTCTCTTCTTATGACCTTCGCGTCGTGGCGTAGTGCTATTTTTTGTTTGAGGGACATTTCCCTTAGGGCTGCTTCGGAACGGATCTCTTCGACTAGGTCGAGCTCGGCTCTAAGGGTCTCGTCGTTCATTTCCTCGTCTAGGGGCTCTTCTATCCTCCTCGTTGGTTCCCGTATTTCCACCGGGATGACTGCTTCGGTGCCGTAAGTCAGTCGGAATGGGGTCTCCCCGGTGGTGGAGTGTGGTGTCGTGCGGTAAGCCCATAGGACGCTATGTAGTTCCTCGACCCATGCCCTTTTCGCCTCGCCGAGTCTTCGTTTAAGGCCACGTAAGATTACCCTGTTGGCCGCCTCCGCTTGCCCGTTCGTCTGTGGATGTTCGACAGACATGAAATGCTGTTTAGTACCTAGGCTGGCGACGAAGTCTTGGAATCCTCCGTCCGTGAATTGTGTACCATTGTCCGTAATGAGGGCCTGCGTACGCCGAACCGAGCGAGGATGTTGCGTTTAAAGAACCGGAGAATGTTCTGTGCGGTTATTTTAGCTAATGCCTCTGCTTCAATCCATTTCGTAAAATAATCCACCCCGACGATGAGGTATTTATTCTGGTACGATCCGGTGACAAAAGGTCCGAGGATGTCCATGCCCCACCATGCGAAGGGCCACGGGGAAGACAATGATTTTAGGTCATTCGGGGGTGCGAGGTGCATGTTGGCGTGTCGCTGGCATTTGTCGCATTTTTTTACGTGTTCCTTTGAGTCGTTTTGCATGGTCGGCCAGTAGTAGCCTGCTCGGAGGGCTTTTCGTGCGAGCGATCGCCCGCCGAGGTGTTGAGCTAATCCCCCGGTGTATTTCTCCGAGTATGTCGGGAACTTTCTCTTCCTCGACACACTTGAGTAACGGGATGGAAAACCCTCTACGGTAGAGTTTACCTTCGAGGAGTACGTATGAGCATGCCCGTCGTTTGGTGGTGGCCGCCTCCTTTGGGTCCACTGGGAGTTCATCTTTTGTTAGGTAATTGTAGATGGGTGTCATCCAACAGTGAGCATCCCCGATCGCGTTGATCTCGAATGGAGGAGGTAATTTTTCGATGCTAGGTCGAGGAAGGATTTCTTGAATTACGGATTTGTTTCCGCCCTTTTTCCTCGTGCTGGCTAGTTTTGAGAGGATATCTGCCCGTGTATTGTGCTCGCGAGGTACGTGTTGAACCTCCCACTTCTCGAATTTGTCAAGTTTTTCTTTGACAAGGGACAAGTATTCGACGAGGTTGTCGTTTTTGGTTTGGTATTCTCCTCGTACTTGTGATGCCACGAGTTGGGAGTCTGTGGATATTTTCACTTCTTTTGCTCCTAGGTCCTCGGCTAATCTCAGACCGGCGATAAAAGCTTCGTATTCGGCCTGGTTGTTCGACGTCGGGAAAGCCAGTGCTAATGAGACCTCGATCAGGATCCCATCCTCATTCTCGAGGATGATCCCGGCTCCGCTGCCCGATATGCTGGAGGCGCCGTCGACGAAGATCGTCCACTTGTGGGCGCCGTCCGCCGGTGTTGGGCAGTGGGTCATTTCCGCGACGAAGTCGGCCAGAGCTTGGGCTTTCAAGGCCTTTCTATTTTCGTATTGTATGTCGAATTCGGAGAGTTCTAGTGACCACTTGAGCATTCTGCCGGCCATATCTAGTCGCCCGAGTAACTGTTTGATCGGCTGGTCGGTCCTTACTTTTATCGTATGTGCGAGGAAGTAATAATGTAGCCTCCTCGCCGCATTTATGAGGGCCAGGGCGACCTTTTCGATTTGCTGATATCGGAGCTCAGGGCCTTGGAGTGCTTTGCTCGTAAAATAGATGAGTTTTTGTCCCTCGACGGTCTCCCTTATTAGAACGGCGCTGACGGCCTCGGTCGCCACGGATAGATATAGGTATAGAGTTTCCTTTTCCAATGGTCGTGATAAGACCGGGGGTTCGGAGAGAACCTTTTTCAAATGGAGTAATGCTTGCTCGCACTCATCGGTCCAGTCGAAGCTGGCCTCTTTGCGAAGGAGTCGGAAGAATGGCAGTGCGTGCTGGGCGGATTTGGCGATGAAACGGGAGAGTGAGGCGAGCACTCCATTGAGGGATTGGATTGATTTCTTGGTCCTCGGGGTCGGAAATTCTGAGAACGCCCGGCATTTGTCGGGGTTGGCTTCGATCCCTCTTTCGGTGAGGTAGAAACCCAGGAATTTTCCTGCCCGTACCCCGAACGTGCATTTTTCAGGATTGAACCTCATTTTGCATTGCCTCGCCTGCTCGAAAACTTTGGTTAGGTGTCGAGCATGTGTAACCTCCTCGTGTGACTTGACGATCATGTCGTCCATGTATACTTCGAGCATGTCCCCTATTTCTTCCTTGAAGACTTTGTTCATCATGCGTTGGTACGTGGCACCGGCGTTCTTGAGCCCGAACGGCATTACATTGTAATAGTAATTGCCCGTTGGGGTCATGAATGTTGTGTGTCTCTTGTCTGTGGGCGACATAGGGATTTTGTTGTATCCACTATATGCGTCCATGAAGGACAAGAGTTTAAAACCTGCAGAATTGTCTACGAGCATATCTATATTAGGGAGGGGAAAAGCATCTTTCGGGCAAGCCCTATTAAGATCAGTATAATCAACACACATACGCCATTTTCCATTATTTTTCTTAACGAGGACTACATTAGAGAGCCAGGTTGTGTACTGGGCTTCAGAGATAAAATTTGCCTCTAAGAGGTCTTTTACAGCTCGTTCGGCAGCCTCCGCCTTCTCGGGGGACTGTTTGCGCCTACGCTGTGCTACGGGCTTGACTGCCCGATCTAAAGCTAGCTGGTGACACGCGATCTCAGGATCCAGCCCGGGCATTTCTGCGGCATTCCAGGCGAAGAGGTCAGAATTCTCTTTGAGGCATGCCACGAGCTTCTCCCTTGTTCCCTCGGGCAGTCCCTTGCCTATCTTCACTGTCCTGTCTGGATCGTCCCCGAGAGGAATGAGTTCGAACTCTCCGTCGGGTATTGGTCGGACCGGGTGTTCGAGAGATCGTTCCTCGGTGGGTTTACCTTCTTCGGTTTCGTCTATCCCAATGCGACAGTCGAGGTCGATGGAGTTAACTCCCCGGGCAGGATCCTCGGTCCTGAGTTTTTTGTTGTTGCTGCTATTCTTTGTGTTGACCATGGCCTGTCCTTTTACCGCAGCGTCGTAGCACCGTCGGGCAGCTTCGATGTCACCGTGGATGGTGACCACGCGACCCAATTTGGTGTAGTATTTCATCTTCAGGTGGACGGTGGACGGGACCGCGGTGAGTTCGGCCAGTGTCGGGCGTCCAAAGATGCAATTGTAAAGGGATGGACAGTCCACGACCAGGAATTGGATCTTGATTTCCCTGGCCGTTTCCTGCTCCCCGAAGGTGACGAGGAGCTCGACATATCCCCACGGTCTCGTTGTTGCTCCGTTGAATCCCTGGAGGTCGGATCCGACGTAGGGGGCCAGGTTGGTCTTGTCTAATTTCAGAGTCTTGAAGAGGTGGACATACATGATATCCACCGAGCTGCCCTGATCGACCAGGATGCGTCTGACGTCGAACTGGGCCATCTTTGCTCTGATCAACAGTGGGATGCCCGAATTCGGGGATCCGCCCGGAAGTTCCTCCAGGAAGAAGGATATTGGGTTGGATTTACCCTGATATTTTGTCAGCGTTGCCTTTTGCTTGGGGGCAGTCAGTAGGAGCTCGTCGAACTTGCGTTTGACCGAGAGGGCAGCGGCTTCACCGTTAATTCCTCCACCTGATATCACCAGTGCGGTTGGGAAATCTTCCCAGGGGCTGAGTGCAGTGATTCTACCTTCGGGCAATGGCTCGGGGAGGAAGAAATCTTCCGGGCGTGACACGCAGAGGGCCATTTGGTAAGGAGAGTTGTCGGGGGGTGTTTCTTCCCGGGGTCTCTTCTTCTCTGCCTCGTCATGTCTGGGGGTTTCGTTCTTCCTCGTATATTGTTTTAAGTGCCCTTCTTGGATTAAAATCTCTATTGCATCCTTCAGGTGGACGCAATCTTCGGTCACGTGCCCGTGGCTCCTGTGGAACCGGCAGTACTTGGATTTGTCGGTGTGAGGCTTTGGCGCAGATGGTTTTGGGAACCTGACTTTGCCCTGTTTAAATTCAGAGTTGATGCACTCCGCGAGGATGCGCTCTCGAGGAGCTGTCAGTAAGGTGTACTCGCTGTATCGGCCCGCCGAGCCTCTTCCCTCTCGGAGCTCGCGAGGTCTTTCTTCCCTTCGCTTGTCCCCGTTGCGACGGGGGATGTTTGGGTCCTCGCGTTTGGAATGCTCGGTATCCCCAGCATTACGGCCGCTGCAGGCGTTGTGTGCTACCTGTTTTTCCTCATATCTGATGTAGGCCTGGGCTTTGTGCAGAAGTTCGTTCAAGGTGCGGGGAGGCTCGATCCCGACGGCTCTGCTAAGTTCACTGCCGGGCAAGAGTCCTCTTTCGAGGAGGTACTTCTTCATGTGTTCGGTGGTATCCACCTCGACAGCTTCTTGGTTGAATCGCTCGATGTACGAGCGCAGTGTTTCATTCTTCTTCTGCACTATGGCTTCAAGGGTCGCCTCAGTCTTGGGATGACGACGGGAAGCCGTGAAGTGCCTGGTGAACATGGACCTCATGACTCTCCAAGATGTGATGGATTCGGGAGCCAAGCTTTTGTACCAAGCCATGGCCCCTTTCCTGAGGGTTGTTGAAAACAGTCGGCATTTGAGATGACCGGTGATATCATTGCGATAGTCGAGCATTGCATTGACGTTGTCGACGTGGTCGTCGGGATCTGTAGTCCCGTCGTACACAGCTAGATTGGGCGGTTTCTCCATGCCTTTGGGGAGCGGGGCTTCCATTATTGCCCGAGACAGGGGGCAGTGCAAGTCTTCCTCGTCGCTCCTTAATGGAGATAATTCATTATTGTCGGGGCTGCGCCCGCGCCTTGGTGATGTTCCTGCTCGGTCGTTGTCACGACGGGCGCGTGCCCTGCTGACGTGAGGTTCGGGAGAGCGACGCCCGCGCTTCTTTGTTGGCTCTGGACGTTGCTGTGTCCTCCTCTCCTGCTGGGGTCGGGCCTCTTGTCGCTCGGCTTCGAGGGCCATGATTCTTTCGTGCTGCTGGTAGAGCATAGAACCGGCCTGGTTGAGGGCATTCACCATGGCAATCATTGTGGCGTCTCCTTCAACGGGAACGGGGATGGGATGAAATGTCTCTGCCCCTTGGTTTTGGGTGTGAGAGACATCCCCGTTGTTTTGAGGTTCTAGATACGGGGTAGATGGACGACCATCTCGAGCGTCTGCTTCATGGGGCTGCGGGCCATCGTCCATAGTGTAGTCGACAAGGGGACGGCTACGCTCGCTAGATTGTTCTCCGGCCATGTTGGAAGGACAGGAATGGATGAGCTTTGATCTTCTGTTGATGAAGACGGGGATAGCTACTTCCCACAGACGGCGCCACTGATCTTACCTGATCAGGAGGGGCCTTCCAAGGATTTGAAGACTGGGCCAGAGAGTAAGGTGAGTGAGGGGGTGTACCTGCAAGGTGCTCCAATGCTTAAGTCAGAAGAGGTACAGAGTAAGGTTATTTTAGAGTAAGTTAGAATACCTGACCCTTTGCTATGAAAGGGTATTTATATTGAGCCCCCAGCGCTGGGCCAAGGCTCCAAATGGGCTGGATTTAGCTAAGCCCAAGGAGGAGCTTCCAGGGGACGCGTAAGAAGCGTGAAGACCTAGACCAAAGGTCTATCCCCTGGTCCAACTGCCCCTATCCCTACGGAGATAGTATAAGGGAGTTGGGTGACGTGCCAGATGAGGTGGCAGACGTGGTTCTGCCCGACATGGTCATGTGCCCGGGATATAGGCAGGTGATATGTGGATGAAGACCAATGGACGGGGGACGTGCTCCTTGCCCGACATACAGTAGAGTTGTCGAGGAGACGTCCCTTCGACGTGGGTGGGAGGACCTTTGCCCGACGCATTCATGTGCCCGGACGTTTGGGCCTGTACCCGACGAGCATTGGGCCATGCCGTGCATATCGTCATGGCCCAGTCCAGAACAATTTTAAAGCTATTTCAAATCGATTTTCATAAAAATTATTTTCGAGATACAACTTTTTTCAAAAATTGTGATTTTGACTATGTTTTGATATTCAATAATGTGTATTATGTTGTACGATATCAAAATTAGTCTTCCAATTTTAAAAAAAATGAATATAAAAAAATTTATAATATTTTAAAAAATTATTTTACAAAATCCATTTTCGAAAAAATCCATTTTTTTAAAACTAAAACAAACTAACCCCAAATCATTTGTATCTAAGCTACAATCAATATTTTCTTTAAAGGACTGCAACTTGATTATTTTCTAGGCATTAAGGTCAAAAACAAATCTAATGGCTCTTTGTCGCGAAATTTTTATTGAAATACACTAATTTTTCAACAAAATTCCCCAAATAACCCACTTTTCAAACTATTTCCCAATCTACTCCACTTTTTGCCATTTTTAAGAGAATTTTAAGAGGTGTCACCAATTGGATTGGAGACACCACATGCAATCTCCAATCCAATTAGCGACTATGTGTAAAAAATGTGAAGGGTCGCCAATTCAATTGGAGACAGTATGTTTTTGCAAAATTTAATTAAAAAAAATAAAAAAAAAAACTTTAATAAATAATGAAAAATATGATTATATTAATAAATAGTTAAAAATAAATTATATAATTTAATGATGACGACTGAATTGGGCATATCGACCACCGGTTACACATCCCCTAGGTCGTATCACTCGTTGGTGTGAAGGTGTAATGTCACTAAACCCTAAACCCTTTCAATCGTCCAGGCCGCACACCGATGACCCCATCATCACATCCAAACTACTCTGGCATGGGTCATGACCTCAGTTACGACATGTCGTCTTTCCGTACACAAGACTACGTAGAGATGCAAGAATTACTAAGGGAGTCTGACGATATTCCAGAGACCTCAACTTCCACAACACCTGGAGTGAATCAACCCGATCGATTTGTCCAACCCGGTCGTTAGAGTCGTCAAAATGGGCTAGCCCACATGGGCCGGTCCGACAGACCTGTAAAATCATAGGGCTTGAGCCTTAAAATTGGAGCCCATATTTTTCAAGGTTTTTTTAGTCCAACCCTAAAAAGCCTGCTACCCATTAGGGCTAGCCCATATGGGTTGTGGGTAGCCCATTAGGCCCATATAGATATAAATTTTAAAAAATTATATTAATGTTTATATTGTCTTACTCCAAAATAACACATTGATTTTTCTTAACTCACTAAATTTTATCTTTATTTTATTCAATATTTCTCTTTTAAATATTATACATTGATATAATCAATATTTTTTTCTCATATTCTATTAATTTTTTTAATGTTAAATATTCGAGTATTATTTTATACAATTTAGACATGTATTGTATTTAAGAACATATTATAGTATTTATAAAAGATAATATAATACTTAAAAATTATTATGTTTAAAATAATATGATTTTTAATTTTATTATAATATATGACCTTTTTTTTATTTAAAAAAGTCCATTTAGGGCCGGGTAGTCCGAAGTCCATCTAGGGCCGGGCTCGGGTAGTAATTTTCGTGTACATATTACAAATGGTTTTTTTAGCCCAACCTTAAAGAGCCCGAGCTCATCAGGATCGACCCGTTTAGGACCGGGTAGCCCATTTTGACAGCTCTACCGCCGTATCATTAAATTATATATATATTTTTAATTATTTATTAATATAATCATATTTTTCATTATTTATTAAAGTTTTTTTATTTTAATTAAATTTTGCAAAAACACATTGTCTCCAATTGAATTGGCGACCCTTCACATTTTTTACACACAGTCGTCAATTGGATTGGAGATTGTATATGGTGTCTGCAATCCAATTGACGACACCTCTTAGAGTTTTTACATGGTTGTCAATTGATATGAAGTCTCCTCTTAAAAATGGAAAAAATTGGGATAGATGGAAAAATAATTTGAAAAGTGGGTTATTTGTGAAATTTTATTGAAAAACATGAGTATTTCAGTAAAAAAATTCCTTTGTCGCTCTTTCGAGGCAAATATATAATAAAAACTAATATATGATTGAATTTTTTTTCTCTTATGGTTGTTGAACTTTCTAAGACTTGCTATGATGCTCTCCAATATCCTACAATGAACAAATCCGTTGTTGGTGACTTGGTGTACTGCAATATGCCACCATCACCCGACCTGACTGAAGGTGAACTTAATTCTATAAAATTACAATAAGATGTTTTCTACTTATAGACTCACATAGTTAATAGTTAACTGAATTAGTTAGTTAGCTCCTAGTTGTTAAGAATGGTTTTTTTTAGATTAGTTAGAATCAGTTATACATGGCAAGTATATTGTGCAGCCAGTGCACAATAGCTATAGTAGGGATTATGTCATATTAGTTCCTTCAATAACCTTGCAAATTAAATCGAAGGGATAGACAAGAATTCCACTGTGAGTTTGGTTCTAAATTCTTCAAGCTTTGTGGGAGGAAGAACTTTGATCATAACATCTACACAATACACTGATGATGACATGGGATATGTAACTCTTGGAGCTGCTTGTTGAGCACCTATTCTCTAACAAAAAACATGTTCAACTCCATGTACTTGGAGCAAGATTGTGAGTCAAGGAAATTATGGTCATATATTCTTGAAGATTCTTAGTTGTGTATAATTTTTATTTTATTTTCAAAAGGTGTATGTGATTATGAGTGTATAATTTTTATTTTATTTTCAAAAGGTGTATGTGATTATGAATTGTAGTGGGATGAAAAATCAATATATTAATTGAAGAGTATGAGAATGGAGTGATTCGATTTTTTGAATTCGCGAAGAAAAAAAAACATTCATAACAATAATGAGATTTTTTTTATTATCCTTGTAAAAAAGCCGAAATACGCAAAAACATTCAAAGAAATATATATTCAATCATTTAAGTTGTGGTAGAATTATTCAAAATTACACGAAATGGGTATGATATGGTGAAGTGACAAAAAAAGACATGTGTCACATAGAGTTGAAGTTGATGAATATATATATATATATATATATATATATATATATATATATATATATATATATATATATATATATATATATATATATATATATAACGATACGTTAGAAAATATGATTCGTGGTATTGGAGTAAATTCTTTTAAGAAATGTCATACAGATGATACTTTATAAAGTAATATGGAAGAGTCGTTATTTTCGAGATGCAAGTTTTTTTTACAAGATTGTTAGCTTGGTTAAGACTACTTAATCTTAAGGTAAAAGGTGGGTGGATGGATAGAAGTTTTACTGAATTGCTTGAATTGTTGCAGGAAATGCTTTAAGAAGGTAACATGTTGTCGATCGTGATGATGAGGTCAAGAAGATATTTTGTTCAATGAGTTTGAACTATGTCAAAATACATACATGTCGTAGTGATTGCATATTATACAAGAAAGAGTACGAAAACTTAAAGGAGTGTCCGAGGTGTGAAAAGTCATGTTATAAACTAAAGGATGATGGTGTCAAAGATGATGTTGGTGTAACTAGAAAGGATGTTCCTGCCAAGATGATGTGGTACCTACCAAAAATTTGAAAGATACCATATGTTGCATGATTTTAGAAGTATAAGTCAGAAAATTAAAAATCCCTAAAGTAAGTGTTATTCTTTGTGTCAATCATATATGATTATAAATTATCTATATTATTTGTAGTAATTGGTGCATGTTGCTTATATTGAAGTTTGGATGTTATTGTTGTTGTTGTTAAAATTGAAGTTTGAATGTTGTTGTTGAGATCAATGGTTTAAAGATTTAATGTTACTGTTATTGATTATCTAATTGGTTTCCAATGTTGTTCAAATAATAGGTGTTTAATGTTGCTTTAAAAGGTGAATACCTTTTTAATATGGAATAAAGAAAAGGGTGTCACATGCAAGTTGTAGCGGTAAAATAATGAGTGTAAGCTATTAGTTAACTTAACTCAAAGTAAACAGAGTCGCCACTGCGCTTTTATTTTATTCCAAATGGAAAAGGAAGAAAGAGAGAATAAAATCCTAATGAATCTAAAAGCAAAAATCTAAAAGAAACGAGCAGAGAACGAGTAAGGGGATATGTTACAAATTGGGAAGGTTTTACGCACCCAAAATGTCTGTGGTACTCCACGGAAGCCCTTTGAAATATTTATTGCTTTTGGTTTGAAAATGATTTGTTTTAAAAGAGATTGAAGAGATGAGAAGATAAATGTTTTTTTTTAAGATTTTTGTGTTTGAAGAGACGTTCATCTCATGCCTACGTACCCACAAAGTACAATGCAAGATCAAAACCTCATAGTTCTTGGTACAAATAGTGAAAAGAAACAATGTGTTGAATTGATTTTAAAATGTAAAGATAAGTCGTCATTAATAATTCCACTAAAAAGAATGAATCATATCTAAACATGTGAAAATGGTTAAAAAGAAAAGTGCACGAGGGCATAAACACAATTGAATGAGTTTTGCATTTTTAAAAGTATTTTGAAAAGAAAGTTTCGATATGCTTATGTGGTTTAACATTTATTAAGAAACGAAATGAAAAAGGTAAAACCGCTTGACCTAAGTCAAGCTTTGATTATGAAAATGTTTTGAAGTTTGAAAACAAAGAAGTTTTTTGAAATAGGGAGAAGCTTTGAAAATTTAAGAAGGGGAGGAGATGAAGGGACTATCCTAAGACTTAAAGTAAAAGTTAAGGGAAGAACGATCAAACCGTATGGTGAATATTCTCCGAAGCAATAAGACTTCATCTTCATAAACAAGTGAACCAAATCAAGGCCAAGGTCTTCAATCCATGATGACTTGAGCAAAGGGAACGATCATAAAATCTAAGTCCAAAATTCCAAGTCTAATGCTAAGATAGTGACCATAGTCCAAGATTAAAGTCACAAGTTTTTTAGAGGTTTAATCATTTATTAATGTTTTTTTGTGTCCAAATTGACAAAAGGAAAATCAAAACAACAATAATAAGAGCAAAAATAATAAACATGATAATGGATGAATAAAGCATAATAAAGCAAAATAAAATAAAAGCAATAAAGGTGCAAGAAATTAAATGTTAGTAGCAAAAGAAATTAAAGTGATGGAATCTAAAATATTAATAATAGTAATAGTGTAATTATATTTACATAATAATGGTATGGTGAACTTAATCAACCACAACCAAATGAGTAACCAAAATCGAAAGGCAACCAGTTCCGCTAAGCATCTTACACTATAGCGACTAGTCAAGGCAAACCGAACCGAATTCAATGAAATTTGAAAGGCGATTGGGAGACCCAAAACACCTACGCATCAAACATTCATAAGTCTTAATTCTTAATGCAATATGATTAACCACTTTGAGATTACACGATCAATAAGAGATCCGGTCCACGAAAGTGTAAGTACCCAATTAGATTTTTATTCCGAATTTGGGACACATTTAGGTCTATGTTAAGCAATTGTCGAGTAATTTACGAAGTAATTACCCTACAAATGAGGCTGGCCACCATCAATTAAGGTGCATAATGTTAGTGCTAATGCATGCGAGATAAACGATATGTAAATCGCTATCCGAACGCAATACCGCACAAAACTAAAGGTGAATACTAAATTGAGCCGCACTCATGGTGTTCTTCCATCCTTAAGTTAAATCACTCATCTCGGTGGATTCAAGCATGAAAATGTATCACTAACGCAAAGTACCTTAAATGAATTGAATAATTCACTTAAAGGTAGTTTTAAATTAATGAACATTAACTACTCTAATCTACACCCAAAGTTCATTGAAATTAAGGAGAAATCACTCCCAAAAGTGTTTCCCAAGGTAAAAATAGAAAGGAGGAAGAAGAAGAAGAAAGAGGAAAAAAAGGGGCTTAAAATAAGCCAAAAACACCATTCTTACTTGCGTTAACCGGTTAACCAAAATGCACTGAAAATGGTTAACTCGTTAACGCAGTCAGCTTCAGAATTTGCACTGAAAATACTGGTTAACCCGTTAACCAAATTGCACTGAAAATGGTTAACCCATTAACGCTGAACCAGTAGCAGAAAAAAAATTCTAAAATTCAGCATGATCCATTTTCAAAATCTTTTTACAAACATTTGATGATCATGATCTGAATTAGCACGAATTTAAAACCAAAATACAGTGAAATCCCTGCAATCAAACAACAATTAAGATCCAAAGGATCTAAAATCAAAGACACCAAAGATCTACATCTTGAATGTTGATGGTGAATATGGGTTTATGGAGAGAGTGAATTACCAAAAACACTTCTTCAAATTGGACCAAATCAAGCTAGATCTACTAAAATTGATGAACAAGAAAGAGTAGGATGAAGGTTTAGCTCAAGTTAGTCAAGAATTCAATGTGAATTCTTGATAACTTCAAAAAAGAGGAAAAGAGCTTTAGTGAGATTTTTTGGTTTTGGGAAAATGTTTTGCAAGGGATTTTTTGGCTCTCAAAAGCTTGGTGAATGAAGGCAATTATGGTCCTATTTAAAGACTTTAGGTATGAGAATTTGGTGGAATGGAGCTTGCTTTGGTAATTAAAATTAGGCTTGGTAATTGCAAATTTGGTGGGAAATGGAAAAGAGTGGTGATTAGTGAGGGTTTATGGTAGGAAATGATCAAAGTGATGTAGAGAAATAAAAGACCAATGGATCTAGAATTTTCCAATTATATCAATGATTTAATGTTATCCCGAAGGAAAGGTAATGCTGCATAAACCTAGAAAGATATGGATAAGACGGTTGCGAACCAAAGAAACTGAGAAAGGGGGTTGGTTACAACCTGGGAAGGTATTAGTACCTAGATTGTCCGCCGTACTCGACGGGATCCACGCTTACAAGATTGTGCTAAAGGGGGTAGGTGTATGTGTTGTATGTGTGCAAAAGCTGGAAAAGCATGCAAGTGTCAGTGCAAAAGGGTGAATGCTCAGGAACTGGGGCTTAACAGAGAATGCTGAAAGAGGGGGAAGACACATAGACTTTTGTTCGATAACAATTAAGTTATGCCTACGTATCCTCTCGTGCAATGAGGAAGTCAGAACACCGTAGTTCGTCTCAAAGAGACTGAAAGTAAATTGACTGTGAATTGCTTACTTGTCTATGCTCAAGTGTATGACTCGTCTGGCTTGAGTGCTAACTATCTTGCATTACACGGAAGAAGCAAGTTATCGTTTGTGAATGAGTGTGATGAGAAAGGAATCCCGAAGGAGACGATTATTGTTTGTTTTTGTGTTTTCAGTTTTGTTATTGTTTTTGGTGTTTTGCATAAGTAAATGAGCTTAATCCTAAATCAAGGGCTTGCAAACTCATTATATCCTCCCTGATTAGGGATAATGAGCCTACTTAAGTATGAGATAAGCATCTCAACTTAATTACCATGATGATGTAGGATTAAGATCATTAACCTACTTATAATTAATTAGATGTTTTTTGGGTTTTTTGTTTAGTGTTAAGTAATGAGTTTAATCTCTAATCACAGATTAGTGAACTCATTACACCATCCTAATAAAAGGATAATAGATGAGAACACTTAAGCTAAGGAAGATACCTAAACTTAATCCATGGTTAGGGACTAAATTAATTATATAACAAAGCCTTTATTAAGTGGATTTTAATTAAGGGATGAGATTAAGAAGTGAATTTTATGGGTTGTAAGACAAATTGAGGGGGACTTGTCCATTAAACACCAGGGTTAGTCCTTCTTAACCATAAGGAAGAATTAGAACCCTAATGTAAGGCCCAAGTTACAAGATAAAGTCTTGATGGTTATTAAGATGATTTGATTAAGAGGTTTAAACAAATTAAAGGTTTAACACTTAGGATTAAAGTTATACACTCCATCCTAAGAGAAGGATGCAGGTATAACCCTAATTCCAAAGTCCTAAAACTTTAAGAGTTTAGTCTCTGATTATTGAGATGAGAAGAGAGACTCAAGGAGACTCAAAGGTAAAAAGCTAAGCGGGACTAATCAAAACCCTAATTATTATCATGCTTGGATGTTCCTAGGGTTTTTCTTCAAGGAAGCCACCAATGGAAGAAGCAGAAGAAAGGAGGAAGAAGCAGAAGAATACGTTACTTACTTCATTGAAGAAGATAAGTAACTTAAAGAAAGAAAGTGAGAGAGATGGAACATAAGTGAACAAGTTCACTTAAAAGAAAAGTAAGAATGCAAATAAAAGAGATAAGAAGAAGTGATAGGTGAAGGCAAATCCACCTCCCAAAAACTTACCAAACCTGAAAGTGTTAGCATGGATGCATAAGATGTAAAGCATAAAGAAAAGAAGTAAAATGAGATGAAATGAGATGAAGTGACCAAAGTCAGAAGTGTTTATGCAATGTAAATTTCATGTAAGATGATGCAAAGGTATTCAAAATGCATATGTGTGATCATACAAAGATGGGATGCAAAGGAAGCATGCTTAGGAGTTTGAAAACACATGAAAGTTTATGAAATGAAATGGATGCTAAACATGGAAAATGGATGAAGAAATGATTGGGCAAGGTTCTAACATGTCCTAATATGTCTAAGGTGACATATGAATGCATGAAATGTCATGGCAAGTTCATGTAAGGATGCATATGCAAGATAAATGCAAATGAACACATAAAATTAGGGTTTTATGGACAAGCAAGATGAAAATGAATAAAACAGAAGAAAATGACATGATAAAAATTGCAACCAAACTCAAACAAACCCTAATCCCATACTAGGTCACACCCCAAAGGAGAAGGTCAGAAGCCTAACCAATCAAAAGTTATGATTTTCCTAAGTTTTCTAGGGTTTTTGGGTGGTTCAAAGGAAAAAATGCAAATCAATTTGAAAATGCAAGATAAATTCATGATAAAAAAGTCCTATAAACTTCATGCAATATTCAAAACAATTCAAAAAGAATCAACTTCAAACTCTTCTTGGTTAGGCATAAATGATTTTTTAAAGTTAGGGTTCAAAAATATGATTTTAATGACCTTTTATTCAAAGAAAATTGACAAACTATGATCAAACCTAAAAAGAAATTTGTGTGAAGAAATTGAAAATGTTTCTAAATGCATTAGTATGGTTCATGATTTTTTTGGTGATTTTTAGAAACCTAAATGTATTTTTAATTAATTAAAATACTTTAATTAATTAAAAATAACATTTAAATATTTTAAAAATACTTTTTTAATGCAAAAAATAAAATAAAAATCATTTTTGTGATGCTTTTTGGTATTTTAAATAAATTATGCAAGAAAATGCAATAAAAAATGAAATAAAAATGATTTAAATGGATGGTATGCTGATCTAAGGGCTCAGATTCAAATCCAAGAGGAAAAGCTTGACTGCGCACGTGAAACAAGGGCCCAGATCACTCCTAACTAATTAATCCTATTTAATTTAATTAATCATATTTAGGGTTTAATGACCTAATCCTAGCCGTACACACGCTAACCCTAATCTTAATCCAATGGCCAAGATTTAAACTGGGGATTTAAACAGGATTAGTCCTAATTAATCTCAGGTGATCGGAGCTAAGCTCCGGTCATCTTCTCCGGCCATACTTTCATGCCATCTCACTCAATACTCCACCAAAATGCATCAAACTCTCCAGAAATGATCAATGAACAACAACAAACAAGAATCTAGGCACGAAATTCATTTATATTACATCAACAACAAGAATCGAAGCAATCAAGTTTTACGGGCAAAATTTCAAAGAGTCAATACATGGCCATTTCTCAATCATTTTCAAAACAAATCATATCAGTGTGATCAGGGGAGCACAAGGAATCATTTAGAAACTTAAAACAAGAGTTCTGGAAAAAAAGTTCATCATAGTTACCTGAGTTGAAGCTTTGTGTTCTTGAGCTTTCTGACCCTTTCTTTTGTGCAAACCAACTCCTTTGATCCCTCTGAGTCTATTGTGATGCTTGGAATGAGTTTATTTGGCCTCCTTTGTGATCTTCAGTTCTGAGATTGCAGAAATCGTGTTTGAGTTTGGGGGTGTTTCAGGCTATGGTGATGGGTGGGAAATGATCCTTAGGTCATGTGGAGATGATTGGTGGAAGAGTTTGTGATTTTTGTTGGCTGTGTTATGAAATTCGATTAAGGGAAGGTTTCTTGAGGTTTTTATGATTCTCAGTGTGTGTGTCCATTCAGGCCTCAATGTTGTGTTATTTTGAGTCCTTAGGGTTCACATAATGTATGCTGATTGGCCAGAGAGTTGTTGTGGCACAGGCTGATTGGTATGGTGGTTTTTGCTAAAAGTCAAGACTTGTGTACTTGAGGTATGGGCACGGGTCAGAGGAGATTTCATGGGGTGTATGGCCTCAGCTGGGTTCAAGGATAGCCATGGGATTGGTTTTGATGTGCTGGATGGCTTGGATGAAGAGTTATGACATGTTTTGCAAAATTCCCTCTTTGAAGTTTCTTGGAGCATAAGTCATGAAAACCCTAGTTTCAATGCACAATTCTGATCTTTTGAGGTTTGTTTGACATATTGTGAAGTGTTTATGCACATTATAAGTTATTAGAATGTTTGAACATGCCAAATTGCAAAATCCCTCTTTGACATGAAACTTGAAATTATAGGATTTTTGCCAACTTTGAAAGGACATAACTTGAGTTCTATGATGAATCAAGACATGTTATTGTACTTTTTGAAAAGGGAAAGACCCAATCTACAACTTTCATGACCAATAATTTTTCATTTGAAGCATTTTTGGTTAAGAAAGAGGAGGTTGAAAAACTTTCCCAAAATGGAAAGTTTGCATTTCAAGTCATTTCCATTTTTGGCAAGTTTGCAATTGGCTCAAAATTCTTCAATATTGTGAACTTCCAACCACTTCTAAGATAAAATAAAGATCATATAACTTCAATTTGATGAAAATAACCCTTTGGTTCCATTGTTGGGGGCCTCAGATGCCCTGATTTGACTTAACTTGCTCAAGAAGTTACCCAGTGAACATATGACTTCCACAATGAGTTTCTTCATAAAACTTGGTACACATGATCCTTATGAAATATTAAGAACATTAGAAACAAGAATGGCCCAAAAATTTGGAGTTAAGGCCTCTCAAACCAAAACCCTATTTTTGGTCATCTGTGCAGTGAAACCCTAGCTCTGCTTCCATGCCTTTGTCATTTCTTGTGATCCCTTGACTTTCATGAACTTTGAGGAGTATAATATGATGATAGATCACAAATTAACCCTCTTGGAAAGCTTTGAGGCCTTTGGGGATGACTCAGATGGATTCTTGGATTGCTCAGATCACAAACCCTAGATGCAGATGAACTTGAACTTATGTAGTGAAGCAAAATGCAATATGAGATAGTATGCGTCTGGCTTAACAGACAAACAAGATAACTTGTGGTTGAATACCAAAGACATTCCAATATTTGCACTCGCTGGATAGAAGAAGAAAAGGGATATAAATTGTAAAAGGTAGTATAGTATGGTTATCAAATGAAGGCGATGAAGGACGACCATCGAGCAGAG
The DNA here is from genome assembly GCA_963966055.1 of Lathyrus aphaca. Taxonomy (NCBI): domain Eukaryota; kingdom Viridiplantae; phylum Streptophyta; class Magnoliopsida; order Fabales; family Fabaceae; genus Lathyrus; species Lathyrus aphaca. The sequence goes on along the minus strand of OZ014524.1, from coordinate 254,724,744 downwards.
GACGACTACTGGGGATAAAATGGTAAGTAAAGCCATGACGGGGACGACCGACAAGCTGGGGAAATAAAGAGACCATGACAGGGACGACCATCAGGTAAAGAAACAAGATTCTCTGGGGATCAAAGTAAGCAATGATGGGGACGGCCATCAGGCTTGGAAAGTAAAGTAAACAACGACGGGGACGACCATCTGTTTAAAGAATAAATGAAATAATGATGAGGGACTGTCATCAAAGGTGAAGGACGATCACCTAGCAGGGGATGGCTGCTATTTATCACGACATAAGATGAATGTCGGATAGAAAAGGTCGACGATAGGGACGAACATCGGATAAACATGATGAATGACGATCATCAAAGAGGTGAAGGACGATCACCTAGCAGGGTATGACTGCTCTCGGGGTTTATCACGACAAAGGACGAATGTCGGACAAAAGATCAACGATGGGGATGGACATCAGATGAAATGATGAGGGATGGTCATCAAAAGGTGAAGGACGATCACCTAGCAGGGGACGGCTGCCTTTATCACGACATAAGACGAATTCCGGATAGAAAAAGGTTCCACTAATGAGGACTCCGTTGCGGAAGGGGATGAGGGATAGTCATCCAAAGGTGAAGGACGATCACCTGGAAGGGTACGGCTGCCGAAAGTATCACGACATAGGACGAATGTCGGATAGAAGAAAGTTGCTTTTTTGGTGACTTGTTGAGGATTGGTAAACACAGAAGAGTGCTTACACTTAAGAATAAAAGGTATAAGTGTTTGATGTTGTGTATAGATTAAAGATGCAGACGAGCATCCTTAGGACCATGATACGGACGAGTATCGGTAGAAACAAACGCTGACGCATGTTCATAGATGATGATACAGACAAGTACCAACTGGTTAACAAAGAACACGGACGAGTGTCAGATCTACTGAGGAATGAACAAGATACAAATGAGTATCGAAGACTTATGTATATGTATGAGTGAGTACTGGTTTGTTGGTGAAGTATGAGCAAGACATAGACGAGTGTTTGATCTGCTGGGGAATGCAGGACACGAACGAGTGTCAAATATATACTATAAATAGGCCTCTGTTTCGAAAATGTGATGGATATACTTTGGCTTTCTGTGGGGATAGGATGACATGGACGGGTGTCAAAAAGAACATATTATGAACAAGTATTCGTTTGTAAAAAGTGTTCGGGTGACCTTGATGGGGAGGGATGACACGGACGCGTGTCAAAAAGAGCGTGCATAAGTATCTGTAGCTGAGGGTGCAAAGGGGACGCTTTGGCTTTTATGTGCAGGGGATGCACTTTGTATATCATTGATGGTAATTGCAGGTGACTGGCTCGAACCTGGCTTGTGATCATGCAAATGTTTGATTTTTGCCGTAATGCTCCGTATTAGACGGAATGCTATGCTTATTTGGTGAATATGATGCAAATTCTATGATTATGCAAAAGAGAAACCAATCTGAGATTTGGATCCCGCTGGGATAAAGATCTCTGGCTGATCTACTTGGAAGAATGTCCCGGCTGGGGAAGAGATCACTGATGGATCTGTCAGGAGGGAGAAATCTGCTTGGGGGAACAAATCATTGGTAGATCTATCCAGAGAGAAGCCTCAGCTGGGGAGAAGGAAACTTCAGCAACTCCGCTGGGAAAGTATGCCTGCATTGCTCTCCTGGGGAGAGAATGGAGACTCTGTGGGGAGTAGGAGATTCCTTGACCACCTTGTTGTGGAAGAGTTGGTAGGCTCTGCTTGGGGACGTCCTGCTTCTGGGAAGTAGCATGTTGGGGATTCAGTACTTGGCATGCCCCATGCTGGGTATTGAATACCTGCAACCTGTTAAGACAAAAGAAACGCACAAGTATCCCGAGGTATCCCTTACCGTATTCCATCATAGGAGTTTAGACTTTCCTGAAAGTAATATACTTCCTGCAAGCATTTATTAAAAATGACTCATTTGTTTTATGCAAGTGTTGTATCATGAGTACTGGACATTTTTCAAACGAAACATAAAATGTACAAAAACAAGGTGTGACTGAAAACTCTGATTTTAATAATTTGGGTGCCCTGAATTGGAAAATACAGTCAAAGAAACAAATCCCCTGAAATGAGGAGATTGCTATAAATTGAGAAAATAAAAATGTTGGCAATGTTGACGACGACGTTCCAGTGAACTTCCTTTGCTATGACCTGTATGACCTTGACGTTCTTCTTATCTTACTTTCTGAAGAAGGCTGATTCTGACCGATGCTTTGTCCTTTCGAAACTTGCCATGTTATGAGTAATACAGACGAATTCAGAATGCAGTTGTTCGCTTATTCCCTGATTTTGCGTGGATCGCCCTTTCAGGTTTTCAATCCACCGGGATACCCATTTTTTGCCTGATCTGTCCAATGCGGCTTTTCAACCTAGCGGGTGTACATTTTTTTTCATTTTCCCTTATTTTTCCCGAGTCTTTTATTCTGTTTTTGACTTGCCGGGATGCCCTATTTTTGCCTGGACTTACATTCTGTTTTTATGTCCAGTGGGTCTTTTTATGCGAAGTATTTTTTAATTGCATCTGAATTCACAGGGGATAAGAAATCTTCACCATCCATAGTAGTGAGCATCAGTGCTCCACCGGAGAAAACTTTCTTTACTATAAATGGACCATCGTAGTTTGGAGTCCACTTGCCCTTGTGGTTTGTATGAGGAGGAAGAAGTCTTTTCAGCACAAGATCTTCCACTTGGTATTCCCGAAGCCTGACTTTCTGATCGATGGCTTTCTTCATCCTTTTCTGATATAACTGCCCATGACAGATAACAACTAATCTCTTCTCTTCGATCAAATTCAGTTGATTGTACCGAGACCGGACCCATTCTGCTTCGTCCAGCTTCACATCCATCATTACTCGTAAGGAGGGTAACTCAACTTCAACAGGTAGGACAACTTCCTTACATTACACAAGCTGATAAGGTGTTGCCCCAGTGGACGTTCTGATTGAGGTTCGATACCCATGTAAGGCAAATGGTAGCATCTCATGCCAGTCTTTGTAAGTAACCACCATGTTCTGCACAATCTTCTTGATATTTTTGTTAGCTGCCTCAACAACGCCATTCATCTTTGGCCTGTAAGGAGAAGAGTTGTGATGTTGGATTTTGAAGTCCCGACACAGTTCTGCCATCATTTTGTTGTTCAAGTTGGAACCATTATCAGTAATGATTCGCTCGGGAACTCCATATCGACAGATGATGTCTCTTTTCAGGAATCTGGTTACCACTTGTCTGGTGACGTTTGCATACGAAGCTGCTTCAACCCATTTGGTGAAGTAATCAATGGCTACTGTCATACCCCAAATTTGTCCTACCTTTTTATTTTACTGTCTTACCAAAGATGTGCACCATTTTGTTTTCTGTCTAACAAATATTCAAAATTTAAAAAATATGTATTACTTTATTTTTCTGTCTGATATACGAGAAAAAATAAAAAGTATATATGTCATTTCTTTTCTTCAGGTTTTGTGCGTAGATTGAGTCGGTTTGAATTTGTCAGTATTTGCGTGTGCGGTTTTGCGTGTTGTGTTGAGATTTTGGCCCGGATATCACTTCCATCTTTCATTAACTATTTCTATCACAAAATTAAAAAAATCAACTTTCTCTTTTATTTTATTACTTTATTTTTATCCCATTTACTATTATATGTTCAAAAAGTATTTGTTTATTTTATTCATTATTATTATTCCTTTTATTATTATTGTTGCCACTATTGTTATTATTATTACTATTATTATTCCATTATTTATTCTCTTTTGTTATTATTATTATTTATCATTATTATTACTATTATTTTTGTTTATACTTTTATTATTATTCCTATTATTTCCATTACTTTCATTATTATTATTATTATTATTATTATTATTATTATTATTATTATTATTATTAGTTTTTGTAATTTCCATTATTTTCACTTTTATTATTATTACTTACATTATCATTACCATTATTATTATTTTTATCATTTATTACTATTATTATTGTTATAGTTATTTATTATTTCAACTTTTTCATTTTATTGTTATTATTATTATTATAGTATTATTAATATTGTTATTATTATTTATAAACAAACCAAAAAAAAATCTCTCAGCAACATATACTAATCATTCCACAATCCACAATAATTCTCCAACACACATGATAACCGTACAGAAACTTCCGTACTCACACACTCACTCCACCCACGCCTTGCAACAATCCCATTACGCAGCTCTCATGTTGAGCAAAACGCACCTCTTCCACTACCTAACGGATCCTGTACATATTCCATATAACAACAATAAATTTTTCATCAATCCTTCCCGAAAACACCCTTTCAATTTCTCTTTTTTTATACATAAGGGAATTTTCAGAAGAGGAAAAAGGAGGAGAGAAACAAAATACAGAACCATAACATCTCTTCAAACTCATCTTCCTCCATTATTCACCACTGAAAAAAATACAAAACAAAAAAATCATCAACACAACCAAACACAACTCCACAAAACAAAAAAAGAAAATAGAATGAGATGAGTGAAAACCAAAGAAGAATAAACCGAAACAACATAGTGTGAAAAACGCAAACAGAGCCACCATCTCGAATCCGACCCCAACACCAATCCTTCAACCGAACCGAAACGGAAGCGCTATCGTGAGTGAAGAAATCCGAATCAACCACCAAGTGCTTTCTGTAAAGAAAACCGGATCATAGAGCGCCGTAAATCTTCACTTCCATCTTCAATCTCCCTTCACTCACAATCATTCACAAGCCGCGCCTGAAACCATCTCACCGAACCCACCACTCAAATTGCGGCTCGCGTCACCACCTCCACCAACAAAAACCTCCACTGCGTGAACCAAAGCCGTTCACCACAATCCGTGCCGAACATTACCACCCGTCGCTCGCGGCCGCAAGCCAAAACGAGCATCCACCGCGACTGAGAGGAAGGAACCACCGCCTCCGCGCGAACCAAAACGGAGAGGACAAGTCGTTGCGATTCACTTTAAGGGTGGGTTGCTCCATTCGAAATTTTTTCTTAGGTCGTGATATTTGCTGCTTGAAAACTAATGTTCTGCTTTTGTTTATACCTTATGCTTCATTCTATATGATTTTCTTTTTATTTTCTTTTTAATTTTAATTTTTATAAATCCTGGTGTAGATGTTGGTGGGCTTCAAAAGCCATTTGGATCATTATTTGGATTCCACCACTTCCTTACAACACATACACACCGCACATGACCTGTTTCCCTCCCTTTTTATTTTTTTTTAGCTTATGATGAACCCTTATTGTTTGTTGTTTGGGCTTCCCTCAGCACATGCAAATTTTACTAATCCTCATACACAGATCTACGTTATACCCCTCCCGTTCTCTTATGTTATTTTCTTTTTGTACTTTTTATTATTTATTTTCATTGATTTAATTAGATAAGATTTAATATTTCAATAATAACTTTACTTTTGTTACCCTATTTTATAAAAAATTAGAAAATATTTTAATGTTTATGTAATTCATTTTTATTTTATTTTATTATTTATTTTTAGGGCAATGATATAATAAACGATTAAATTATTTCCGATATCGCTAAATTGGGGTATTTAATCAATATGAGGTCTTTTATTTAATTTATTATATTATTCAATTTCGACAAAACAAATTTAATTTAGTTTTTATTTTATCATATTATTTCGATTATTCAACATATTACTAAATTTATTATCAATTTAATTTAATTATTTGTATTTATAACCTTATTGCAATTTAATTTTTTTTTTACAATTCAATTTAATTCACTTATTTATGTTTCTCACAATTTGTTGCTTTAATCGAATCGCGAATTAATGTAAGTCGAGTACTTTGTACCTCGCCATCCAACTTTTCCGAACTCGAATATTAAATTTTTTTTATAATTAAATAGCAGAATAACTGGATTCTGGAGTCTTGCGTTCCTCGAATTCTTGAATGAATGCTCCTAAGGCTCGCCCCACGGGACGTGGTTCATTCGACTTTCCGTAATTAAAACGACTAATCCACATATCAAATAATGAAAGAATTGAGTTCTGGAGTCTAGCATTCCTCGAATTCTTGAATGAACGCTCCCGAGGCTTGCCCCGCGGGACGTTGTTCATACGACTTTCCTTAATTAAAACACTTAATCGACACATCAAATAACGAAATAATTAAATTCTAGAGTCTAGCATTCCTCGAATTTTTGAATGAACGCTCCTGAGGCTCGCCCCATGGGACGTGGTTCATTCGCCCTTTCGTTCATAAAACATTAATTAAATCGAACATTTTTTCAAACGAACATTATTTTAAATTCTTTCTATCTCGCACACAAGCTAGCGCTTCCGCCTCCTATCGCGAGCAGACAAGCCAACACTTAGCAGTTAGAATGCGGTCTAAATAATCATTCATTAAAACCAACCAACCAACCTTAGTACCACGAACTACGAAGCTCTGACTTTCCCATTGCACAAGGGAATACGTAGGCACACAGATCTTACTCCTTACCGAGCACCCTAGGAACAAAATAACCCATTTCTCCTATTAACCTTATATTAGAATCTTTCGCATTTACTCTTTATTATTCGAAGAAAATAGAAATCATAAGTCAAATTAAATCGCAAATTAAACTAAGAGGTTCCCGTTGAGTACAACGGACGTAAGGGGTGCTAATACCTTCCCCTTATGGAATCGACTCCCGAACCTAGAATTTGGTTTCAAAGACTATGTTCTATCTGTTTTTCAAAGGGTTTCTCGATATTTTCCTTTTCCTTAATTAGAATAAAATAAGTTCGGTGGCGACTCTGTTGTTTATTTTTTATCCGCGGTATTTTCGTATCGCGAGGTCGTATTTTTCGAGGTACGACAGATGGCGACTCTGCTGGGGACAGACAGAGAGTCAAGCCTAACTTAGTTTACTTTGCGATCAATGTTTACTTTGCTTATCTGTTTTCTTCATGCTTTTTATTTATGCTTGTTTATTTTCTCTCTCTTTATTATGATTATTATCATACCTGCTTGTTGGATCCTGGGTTGGCATTTGAGCTCTGAAAAAGAAGAGGAACACCTAGTTTAGAATTGGAAGTTATTAGTGTTAGTCTCCAAGGACTCGCTCCTTGCAAGCCTAGCATGAAAGCTCCCCCCAGAGAGTAGACCTATTCATAGATCTCGTCATAATGCAGCTAGCTGTTGCATGACTTGATTCATGAAAGGGCTGTGACTCTGGGACCCACTTTTAGAACCAGGTTCAATGTTGGTAGTTGCGTAGTGTTAGTCTCCGAGGACCCGCTCCTCATACGACTAACATGAGAAATCCACTCAAGGTAGATCTTATCGTTATTATCGTCATAATACAGCTAGCCTGTGGCAGGATGTTAGTACGATCAGCGTCCGTGACCTTGAGTATCTTATCCATAACCGTATAAACTATCCTGTGAGTGGTTTTACGGGTAAGGAACTTAGAACAATCCTATAAGAGTCTACCTACTAAGGTTACTTTTATCAAGAGATACTGATTATTTATTTGTTACTATGGTTTACCTCAGAGAAGATTATACTCGTGATCCTGGATCTTGCATTGCATCCATGCGCATATTCATTTCATTTGCATTATTTGTTCATCTTGCATTTCATTCCAAAGTTGTAAACTCATTGCATGTTCCTTCATCATCAGTATATCAAGCTGGTTTCCCGACGCCCGTATCGTGCTAGACGCCCGTATCTAACTAGAGCCAACACTAGACGATTGATGGACGTGATTCAAGAAGAACAAGCTGCCATGAGGGAAGAGATTGACTCGGTCAAGAACAAGATTGACCAGATTTATGAGACCATACAAGCTTTGGCTAGGATGGAAGAACATCGCGAAGCTACTGCCACAATGAACAATGTTCTCGTGCAAGGATCTGCCTCACGTACAATGCCTTCAGTTCCAGTTCCAAATCCTTTGGTCTATGGTTTGCCTTCAGGCTTCACTCCTGCTATTGAAGAAGCCACTTCTCAACCAATACCAACCTCTAGTGTTACTGTTGGTGCTATTCCTCAAGCTCAACCTATTCCAACTCAAGTCTAGTTTCCTCATACTGAAGAGGATCATCAAGTTGATTATGAGATGCATACTGCTGTTCCAATCACCAACCCCCATGCTGTTCAAGAATCCGAAGCTATGAAGATGTGTCGCGAGTTAGCTGAAAAACTCCGAATCATGGAAGGACACAACTCAACTTCTCTGAGTGCCTTATACATGTGCTTAGTTCCAGATGTTGTGATCCCTACTAAGTTCAAACTTCCAGAATTCGAAAAATACAAAGGCCTCAGCTGTCCTGAGCTCCATTTGAGGATGTATTGCAGAAAATGGCCGCTCATGCCAAAGATGACAAACTCATGATCCATTGCTTCCAAGACAGTTTGTCTAGAGCGTCTCTAGAATGGTACATGAAACTTGAGCGTAGCAATTTGCGTACTTGGCTTGATCTATCTGATGCATTCAAAAAACAATACAAGTACAACACTGACTTAGCTCATAATCACACTCAACTTCAGAGTATGACTCAAAAGGAGAGCGAATCCTTTAAGGAGTACGCCCAACGCTGGAGGGAGCTAGCTGCCAGAGTTCATCCGCCATTTGTTGACCGTGAATTGATTGATATCTTCATGGGTACCTTACAGGGGCAGTACTACGAGAAGCCGATCAACAACGTATCTTCTGGATTTTCAGACACGGTCATCGTCGGAGAAAGAATTGAAGAAGGTTTGAAGAGTGGAAAGATCCAAGGAGGCTCTAACAACCAAACCAATGTCAAGAAACCTTTCAATGGGTACAAAAAGGGCGAAACAAATGATATTTCCGCTGCAAGTGGGAATCTGCAGCAAAGTGCGCCTACTCCATTTCCCTACTACCAATATCCCTATGTTGCTGTTGCGCAATATGCTCCCGTCCCATATCAACCAATTCCTCTAATGCCTTATCAGCAGGCCATTCAAGCTCCATTTCCGCCTCAGATGGCTTATCAACCACGGCTGTATCCTATGATTTCAGCTGCACAGTATGCGCCCAATCCGTACCAGCAACCGGCCTATCCACAACGGCCTGGTCAACAACAACAATGCGCTCCTCAACAACGCCCACCATATCAACAAAGAGGATATGGTAGGCACATTGATCCACTGCCTATGTCATATTCTGAAATCTTTAATGTGCTGATGGAAAAAGGATCTCTTACTTTGAAAGATATGCCACCTCAGGCCGGTAACGCCCGAAACTTTGATGCCAATACTCGTTGTGAGTATCACAAAGGCGCTCCAGGTCACACAATCGAGAACTGTCATGCCTTCAAGCACAAAGTTCAAGATATGGTCAACTCTAAGGATCTCACCTTCACTCCGAGAAATCCAAATGTCCAGAACAATCCAATGCCGCCGCACGGTGCCAACAAGTGAAAGCTTTTGAAGAGGTTGTTGAAGACCAAGCTGAGTAGTCACCAACTTTGAAGCATTCAATCAAGAGAAGTTCATTCCTCAAATCAAGGCAATCGTCGCCATTTATCATTTTCGCACTCTTGTTATTTTTGTAATGTTTGTTTAAGTATTATTTGCCCTGAACATTGTCATCTGTACTTGGTTTTGTTAATATTATGTTTATGCATGTTTTGAATCAGTCTATTCGCATTCGCTCATTATTTATCATTTATCACAAAAATCACAAAAATAGTTCGTCACTTCATTTTTAGCAAATATTTGAGGGAGGATGATCAAAACGAAATACCCATAACTGTTGTGATATGCTTTTGGATAAAACCTCGTCAATGATGTACAAGCATTTGTTCAAATCCCCAAACACTGGAGATACAAGGAGTTAATCCCTAGTCAACCACTTCGAGCCTAGAAGTAGGAGTTTCTTTCAGATACAAACCCTTACATTTAACCCAGGGCAGGGTAGTTGTTCAGTTAGCCTGACTACACCTTTGAATCGCAAGATGAGACATCCCGTCAGAGGACCATCAACAATTGACTTGGTAGTCACAACATTCAACAAAAAAAAAAGAAAAAGAAAAAACCACTAAGTTGAGCACCCGAAGGGAGACTTAGTCGGAAAAAAAAGAAATCTAAAGAGGAACTCAAATCCTCAGCAAAAGCAAAACAAATATCAGTGACCACCAAATCAAGAATCAAAGGGTCACCAGCAAAATAAGATGACTTCCATTTTCAAGCGAACTTTAAGGCTTCATCTTCACTCTTGCAAAGTCAAAATAAATGCATGTGTAGAGTTAACTGAACGTAGGACTGGAAAACATCACGAAGAAGGGGTGGGTACGAATCAAACTTTGAGCCTTATGTCCTTTGTTTCTCAAATCATTAACCATACCACGTTACAACCCTCGAAAGTCCTAATTGAGGCACGGTTTATTATGAAAGCATACTACCAACAAGGTTTCGTAAACTGACTCCCATATATTTGCTAATCTTCAAACTCGATTGCACATTATTCTTGTTGCATATTTCACGCACTTTCTAAATCAGCACCTCGTGTGGACTAACGGTCCATCCGTCACACTATCACAATCATTCAAATAAATTGACTTTTTCAAAACTTACATGAACTTTACATTAACACTACCATTTGTGTATGAATAATTTGATTGCAATTCAGTGCTTGACATCAGTGCAATCCCAACAAAGGGCAATCGGAAGAGGAATTTGAATCAATACTTCTTCAAAATCAGCTCAATCTGGGGCAAAGTCATCTTCAACAGCCCAATCAGGGGCAAATCATCTTCAAACAACTCAACCAGGGGCAGGCACCTACCAAATCCAGATACAGGGGCAGATCATGCCATGACCATTGTCAGAGCTTCCTCGCCAGATTTATTTTAAATATCCTACAGGCAGGGGCAAGCAAACAAGGAGCAAATCTTCTTATCTCCTCTCCCCAGCTAAGCAAGTAGACTTTGCGGGACCTTTGCAATCATTCAAAGCAAAATTAGTTCTCACGTGTCATTTAAGTCGCTCCGCTCATCAGCAAGTGACCAAACTTGGAGCGTTCAGATCCATCTTCTGACCATACATCGTCGAAGATCGAGTGTCGGGGAATCAATCCCTCCACCCACCCAAAGTCCAATCATTACTGGCAACTACTAAACCAAAAGTCCACCAAGCTGGCACCTTTCTACTTTCAATTGCTCATATGCATCATTATGCATCATCAACGTCATAAGCATCATTTACATCAATCATTTATAACATACGCATCATTTGCATACATAAATAAATCAGACTTTTTATATTCCCCAACAGTTTCAACTTATATCTTATTGCATAAACACTTGCATCGTACTTCCATCATTATGGAACACCATTTCAAAAAATCAAGCATGCGTGCATAAGTCAGGATCCAGGATCAATCGAAGATTCCAGGCATCTACTCGACGGATTCAAGTGGCTGTCCCCCATTGAATCTTTTCTCTTCAACTATTTTAATTTCCAGCCACTCGGTTTTCCCTTTAGTGACGGGAGTTGTATTTAAATTTCATTTGCCTTATCATTCTCTGGTGATAAGTGATTTTATTTTCAGTCATTTGCCTTATCGTCTTCTGGTGATAAGTGATTTTATTTTCAGTCATTTGCCTTATCATCCTCTGGTGATAAGTGATTTTATTTTCAGTCATTTGCCTTATCGTCTTCTGGTGATAAGTGATTTTATTTTTTAGTCATTTGCCTTAGCATCCTCTGGTGATAAGTGATTTTATTTTCAGTCATTTGCCTTATCATCCTCTGGTGATAAGTGAGTTTATTTTCAGTTATTTTGCCTTATCATCCTCTGGTGATAAGTGATTTTATTTTCAGTCATTTGCCTTATCATCCTCTGGTGATAAGTGAGTTTATTTTCAGTTATTTTGCCTTATCATCTTCTGGTGATAAGTGATTTTATTTTCAGTCATTTGCCTTATCATCTTCTGGTGATAAGTGATTTTATTTTTCAGTCATTTGCTTTATCATCTTCTGGTGATAAGTGATTTTATTTTCAGTCATTTTCCTTATCATCCTTCGGTGATAAGTGATTTTATTTTCAGTCATTTGCCTTATCATCCTTCGGTGATAAGTGATTTTATTTTCAGTCATTTTCCTTATCATCTTCTGGTGATAAGTGATTTTATTATCAGTCATTTGCCTTATCATCCTTCGGTGATAAGTGATTTTATTTTCAGTCCCTCGCCTTATCATCCCTTGGTGATAAGTGATTTTATTTTCAATCCCTCGCCTTATCATCCTTCGGTGATAAGTGATTTTATTTTCTGTTACTCAGCATCGACCTAGCATCGAGTGTTGGGGTCGCATTATCATCCTTGCGGTGGTAAGCGATTATTTGATTTTCTGTCAATCTATTTCTGTTTCGTATCACCGTTGTTTTCCAATTTTAATCATCGATTTACTGCACAATTTCTTTTGCGGACAAATTTGGAGTCTTTTAGTATCTAATTGTCTAATACCTCGAAAGTTTGAATGCAAGTCAGTTCACTTTACTCGGTCTAAGTCAATTAGATAGGGGCATCTGTCATACCCCAAATTTGTGCTACCTTTTTATTTTAATGTCTTACCAAAGATGTACACCATTTTGTTTTCTGTCTAACAAATATTCAAAATTCAAAAAATATGTATTACTTTATTTTTCTGTCTAATATACGAGAAAAAATAAAAAGTATATATGTCATATCTTTTCTTCAGGTTTTGTGCGTTGATTGAGTCGGTTTGAATTTGTCAGTATTTGCGTGTGCGGTTTTGCGTGTTGTGTTGAGATTTTGGCCCGGTTATCACTTCCATCTTTCATTAACTATTTCTATCACAAAATTAAAAAAATCAACTTTCTCTTTTATTTTATTACTTTATTTTTATCCCATTTACTATTATATGTTCAAAAAGTAATTTTTATTTCATTCATTATTATTATTCCTTTTATTATTATTGTTGCCACTATTGTTATTATTATTACTATTATTATTCTATTATTTATTCTCTTTTGTTATTATTATTATTTATCATTATTATTATTATTACTATTATTTTTGTTTACACTTTTATTATTATTCCTATTATTTCCATTACTTTCATTATTATTATTATTATTATTATTATTATTATTATTATTATTATTATTATTAGTTTTTGTAATTTCCATTATTTCCACTTTTATTATTATTACTTACATTATCATTACCATTATTATTATTTTTATCATTTATTACTATTATTATTGTTATAGTTATTTATTATTTCAACTTTTTCATTTTATTGTTATTATTATTATTATTATTATTATTATTATTATTATAGTATTATTAATATTGTTATTATTATTTATAAACAAACCAAAAAAAAATCTCTCATTAGCATATACTAATCATTCCACAATCCACAATAATTCTCCAACACACATGATAACCGTACAGAAACTTCCGTACTCACACACTCGCTCCACCCACGCCTTGCAACAATCCCATTACGCAGCTCTCATGTTGAGCTAAACGCACCTCTTCCACTACGCAACGGATCCTGTACATATTCCATATAACAACAATACATTTTTCATCAATCCTTCCCGAAAACACCCTTTCAAATTTCTCATTTTTTTATACATAAGAGAATTTTCAGAAGAGGAAAAAGGAGGAGAGAAACAAAATACAGAACCATAACATCTCTTCAAACTCATCTTCCTCCATTATTCACCACTAAAAAAAATACAAAACAAAAAAAAATCATCAACACAACCAAACACAACTCCACAAAATAAAAAAAGAAAATAGAATGAGATGAGTGAAAACCAAAGAAGAATAAACCGAAACAGCATAGTGTGAAAAACGCAAACAGAGCCACCATCTCGAATCCGAACCCAACACCATTCCTTCAACCGAACCGAAACGGAAGCGCTATCGTGAGTGAAGAAATCCGAATCAACCACCGAGCGCTTTCTGTAAAGAAAACCGAATCATAGAGCGCAGTAAATCTTCACTTCCATCTTCAATCGCCCTTCACTCACAATCATTCATAAGCCGCGCCGGAAACCATCTCACCGAACCCACCACTCAAATCGCGGCTCGCGTCACCACCTCCACCAACAAAAACCTCCACCGCGTGAACCAAAGTCATTCACCATAATCTGCGCCGAACACTACCATCCGTCGCTTGCGGGCGCAATCCAAAACGAGCATCCACCGCGACTGAGAGGAAGGAACCACCGCCTCCGCGCGAACTAAAACGGAGAGGACAAGTCGCTGCGATTCACTTTAAGGATGGGTTAACTCCATTCGAACTTTTTTCTTAGGTCGTGATATTTGTTGCGTGAAAACTAATGTTCTTCTTTTGTTTATCCCTTATGCTTCATTCTATATGATTTTCTTTTTCTTTTATTTTTAATTTTTAATTTTTATAAATCCTGGTGTAGATGTTGGTGGGCTTCAAAAGCCATTTGGATCATTATTTGGATTCCACCACTTCCTTACAACACATATACACCGCACATGACCTGTTTCCCTCCCTTTTTATTTTTTTTAGCTTATGATGAACCCTTATTGTTTGCTGTTTGGGCTTCCCTCAGCACATGCGAATTTTACTAATCCTCATACACAGATCTACGTTATACCCCTCCCGGTCTCTTATGTTATTTTCTTTTTGTACTTTTTATTATTTATTTTGATTGATTTAATTAGATAAGATTTAATATTTCAATAATAACTTTACTTTTGTTACCCTATTTTATAAAAAATTAGAAAATATTTTAATGTTTATGTAATTCATTTTTATTTTATTTTATTATTTATTTTTAGGGCCAATGATATAATAAACGATTAAATTATTTCCGATATCGCTAAATTGGGGAATTTAATCAATATGAGGCCTTTTATTTAATTTATTATATTATTCAATTTCGACAAAACAAAATTTAATTTAGTTTTTATTTTATCATATTATTTCGATTATTCAACATATTACTAAATTTATTATCAATTTAATTTAATTATTTTTATTTATAACCTTATTGCAATTTTTTTTTTTTTACAATTCAATTTAATTCACTTATTTATGTTTCTCACAATTTGTTGCTTTAATCGAATCGCGAATTAATGTAAGTCGAGTACTTTGTACCTCGCCATCCAACTTTTCCGAACTCGAATATTAAAATCTTTTTATAATTAAATAGCGGAATAACTGGATTCTGGAGTCCCGCGTTCCTCGAATTCTTGAATGAACGCTCCTGAGGCTCGCCCCACGGGACGTGGTTCATTCGACTTTCCGTAATTAAAACGACTAATCCACATATCAAATAACGAAAGAATTGAGTTCTGGAGTCTAGCATTCCTCGAATTCTTGAATGAACGCTCCCGAGGCTCGCCCCGCGGGACGTTGTTCATACGACTTTCCTTAATTAAAACACTTAATCGACACATCAAATAACGAAAGAATTAAATTCTAGAGTCTAGCATTCCTCGAATTTTTGAATGAACGCTCCTGAGGCTCGCCCCATGGGACGTGGTTCATTCGCCCTTTCGTTCATAAAACATTAATTAAATCGTACATTTTTTCAAACAAACATTATTTTAAATCCTTTCTATCTCGCACACAAGCTAGCGCTTCCGCCTCCTATCGCGAACAGACAAGCCAACGCTTAGCAGTTAGAATGCGGTCTAAATAATCATTCATTAAAACCAACCAACCAACCTTAGTACCACGAACTACGAAGCTCTGACTTTCCCATTGCACAAGGGAATACGTAGGCACACAGATCTTACTCCTTACCAAGCACCCTAGGAACAAAATAACCCATTTCTCCTATTAACCTTATATTAGAATCTTTCACATTTACTCTTTATTATTCGAAGAAAACAGAAATCATAAGTCAACATTAAATCGCAAATTAAACTAAGAGGTTCCCGTTGAGTACAACGGACGTAAGGGGTGCTAATACCTTCCCCTTACGGAATCGACTCCCGAACCTAGAATTTGGTTTCAAAGACTATGTTCTATCCTGTTTTCAAAGGGTTTCTCGATATTTTCCTTTTCCTTAATTGGAATAAAATAAGTTCGGTGGCGACTCTGTTGTTTATTTTTTATCCGCGGTATTTTCGTATTGCGAGGTCGTATTTTTCGAGGTACGACAGCTACTAGGATGAATCTGTGGCCATTTGACGCAGTCAGTTCGATCTTTCCAATCATGTCAATGCCCCACATGGAAAAGGGCCAAGGTGAAGACATGACGTTCAAAGGGTTCGGAGGCACATGCACTTTGTCTGCGTAGATCTAGCACTTGTGACATTTCCTGGCATAGGCACAACAGTCTGCATCCATTGTGATCCAGCAGTAACCTGATCTTAATAATTTCTTTGCCAGTCCGCTTCTTTCTTATCAACACATCTGAGTAGAACCATGTCAAAGTTTCGCTTGTATAATGAACCGTCAGCATTAAGGAAGAAACTTCCGACCAACCTTCTCAGTGTCTTCTTATCATTGGATGATGCCATAGGTGGGTATGTTTGATCCTCTAAGAAGCATTTGATGTCATAGAACCAAGGCTTGTCATCTTTAGCAATGTCCACAGAGAAAACGTATGCTGGTCGGTCTAGTCTGGATACCAAAATTCGAGGCACATAATTCGTAGTCTGAAACTTGATCATTGAGTAAATGGTAGCTAGAGCATCTGCGAACTGATTTTCGTCCCGAGGGATATACTCAAATTTGACTGTTGTGAATAAAGTCAATAATCTCCTCGTGTAGTCACGATATGGAATCAGATGCTCTTTGTGAGTGTACCATTTGTCGTTGGTCTGATTAATTACCAAAGCCGAATCTCCAAATACATTCAATGTCTTGATCCTGAGGTCAATGGCTTCCTCAATACCCATGATACAAGCTTCGTATTCAGCTTCGTTGTTAGTGCAGGCAAAGGTGAGTTTTTCCGAGAAAGACATATGAACTCCTTCAGGTGTAATGAGCACTGCACCAACTCGGCGACCATTCATGTTGTCAGCCCCATCAAACATCATTGTCCACTCTTCTTCTGCGTCAGGCCCTTCAGTGTGAACAAGCTCTTCATGATATTTTTCTTTTAGGTACATGATGTCTTCATCGGGGAAGTCAAATCTCATGGGCTGATAATCATCAATGGGTTGCTCAGCTAGATAGTCAGACAGTACACTGGCTTTGATGGCCTTTTGAGATGTGTACTGAATGTCATACTCTGTCAGAATCATTTTCCATCTTGCAACCCTTCCGGTAAGTGCTGGCTTCTCAAATATGTACTTGACGGGGTCCATTTTTGAAATCAACAAGGTAGTGTGGGTCAACATATACTGTCTTAGCCGGCGAGCAGCCCACGCTAAAGCACGACAAGTTTTCTCGAGCAGTGAATAACGTTGTTCATAGTCGGTAAATATTTTTCTAAGGTAGTATATTGCATACTCTTTTCGACCAGACTCGTCATGCTGGCCCAACACACACCCCATTGATCCTTCTAATACTATCAGGTAATTATCAGAGGTCTTCCTTCAATTGGACGCATGAGAATCAGAGGTTCTTGTAGGTACTCCTTGATCTTGTCAAAAGCCTTATGACAATCTTCGTTCCACCTGACCGTTTGTTCCTTTCTTAACAATTTGAACAGGGGCTCACAGGTTGCAGTGAGATGAGATATGAACCTTGATATGTAGTTCAATCTTCCTAAGAACCCCCAAACTTCTTTTTCAGTCCTAGGTGCAGGCATCTCCTGGATGGATTTGACTTTGTCAGGATCTACTTCAATTCCCTTTTCACTTACAATAAATCCCAGCAACTTACCGGAACGTACCCCGAATGTGCATTTGTTGGGGTTTAGCTTCAGCTGATACTTTCTCAGATTCTTGAACAACTTCAGCAGATTTACCAGATGATCTTCTTCAGTAAGGGACTTGGCAATCATGTCATCCACGTAGCATTCAATTTCTTTATGGATCATATCGTGGAATAATGTTACCATAGCCCGTTGATACGTCGCACCAGAATTCTTCAGTCCAAATGGCATTACCTTATAACAAAATGTTCCCAAGGTGTGATGAAGGTTGTTTTCTCCTTGTCTTCGGGTGACATCTTGATCTGATTATACCCAGAAAAACCATCCATGAAAGAAAACACCGAGAACTGAGTCGTGTTGTCGACCAATACGTCAATGTGAGGTAATGGGAAATCATCCTTCGGGCTAGCTCAGTTCAGATCCCGGTAATCTACACACATACGTACTTTGCCATCCTTCTTAGGTACTGGTACAATATTAGCAACCCACGGCGGGTAACTAGTTGCAACAAGGAAACCGGCGTCCCACTGTTTTTGTACCTCTTCCTTAATCTTCATGGCCATATCTGGGCAAGTACGGCGTAGCTTTTGCTTCACTGAAGGGCATTCTTCTTTTAATGGCAGCTTGTGCATAACAATATCCTTATCTAGACCTGGCATGTCTTGATAGGACCAAGAAAAGACGTCGACGTATTCTCGAATCATGTTGATAAGTTGTTCCTTTACTGAAGCTTGCAGGCCGGCCCCAATCTTCACTTCTTTCAAATCCCCCTCGGTACCAAGATTAAATGTTCCAACCTCTTCCTGATGAGGAGTAATCACTTTCTCTTCTTGCCTCAACAACCTGGCTAACTCTTCAGGTAACTCATAGTCTTCATCAACCCCTTCATCAGCTTGATTAATTGGATTGTCGAAGTCATACAAGGTCATAGCAGTGTTGTTGTTGGTGCAATCTGGAGGATAATCTTTCCAAGGGTTGCGATTTGTTCGTTTTAGTGATCAATTTTAATCTTGTTTATAGAAGTGTAAAATGAAGTTATTATTTTGAAAACATTTCCATTCTATTATTTTGTACAAAAGTGAAAAATGAAAAGACAGTGAGCGAAAGAGAGAATTGTTTGCAAAAGATGTCCGATATTCATTGATATTCCATTTGCACAAAATTACAATATGGCCCTATTACAAAATGAGTCCTGACACCTTGGGCAAGATGCAGGACTTGATGCATGCTGAAAAAAAGCAGGAAATAATAATTACTCTGTAGGAGTAACCCTTATAATTTCCTGGGAAGACCAGTTAAGGACTTGGTGACCCGGGATCCTTGGACGAATCCAGCTCTCCAGGTTGAGGTTGCTTTCCACCTCGTCTTCCACGTTATTGACAACATCTGGGGTGAGCATCCCCCCACTGATGAACTTGGGCTCCTTAGCAGCCTCCACTTGATCTTGTCGGAATGATTTGTAACCCAAACCGAATTTATCCTCCTTCTTCTCCACTGGTAGCAGCTTGCCCCAGCCTTGGGCATTTCCATCTTCAACAACCTTCCGGGCTTATTGGTAGGAGACAATTGAAGTACCCATCCTATCTTCTTGGGATGCAACAAATACTTCAATTGTCGCCTTATTGACGTTCAGTGCTTCGAACCCTTGGCTCATGGTTTCATGAATTTCACCATCCATCTCAATGTATTTGTATGTAGCCAGATGGCTAACAAAGATGTCCTCTTCACCACAAATGGTGATAATCTGTCCTTCCCACTCATATTTCAATTTCTGGTGAAGGGTCGACGTAACTGCACCAGCGACGTGAATCCATGGTCGACCCAACAAACAGTTGTAGGCCGGCTGAATGTCCATCACATAGAAAGTAGTCTGAAAGACCTGCGGACCAATTATTACAAGCAACTCCACCTCTCCAAGAACAGACCTCTTGGAGCCATCAAAAGCCCTGACCACCAGATTGCTTGGTCGGAGAGCTATTCCATCATATTCGAGCTTGACAAGAGCCTTCTTTGGTAAGACATTGAGTGAAGATCCAGTGTCAACAAGAACATGAGAGAGCACAACCCCTTTACACTCCAAAGTGATGTGTAAAGCTTTGTTGTGGTGACGTCCTTCCGTTGTTAAGTCAGCATTGGTGAAACCTAACCCATGGCTAGTATTAACATTAGACACCACTGTCTCGAGCTGATTTACTGTGATCTCCTCCAGCACGTAGGCAGCGTGTAAAACTTTAAGTAGTGCATCCCAATGAGGTTCAGAACACAATAGAAGGGATAAGATGGAGATCTTGGAAGGGGTCTGGTGGAGCTGATCCACAACCTTGTAGTCACTTATTTTAATTATCCTCATAAATTCATCCACATCCTGGTCAAAGGATGATTTATGATCCTCTTTTGGTGCAGGTTCTTCAGGTGCCACACTTTTCCCTTTGGCATTGGCAACAACCTCTGCCTCAGTACTAGTTCTTGGAGCTTGCGACACAAAGAGGCGTCCGCTTAGGGTGAAGCCTCCACCTCCGCCAACATTATATATTTGTGGAGTGTGAACCGAAGAATCAAGAAGAACTCTTTCTCCATTGCAGTAAAGGTCTGAACCATAGTGCCATGGTACAACATTGTCTTTATCATATGGAATTGGCCCTGGCACCGTGATGGTGACTGGACTAACTGCAGCAGAGGTTGGAACCATTATTGTTTGTGGATCATAAAAGATGGTGATAGGACTTCTGGTGGATGTTGGTGGTGACAGATTGAAGCTTGGTTGTTACTGAAACTGTTGTTGAGATTGTTGTTGATAATTGTTGGAAACAAGGACCGTTGCAGGGTCATAATAGATGGTGACTGTGGAGACGTCGTTGTTGATGGTTGTTGTAGTTGTAGAAGTGGATGTAATTAAACTGTTGTTTGTTGAAGTGATGGAAGAGGTGGTTGTTGATTTTGTAGACGAGTGTGTAGGAACAATTGTTTTTGCAGTTGTAGGAGAAATGCTTGTTGTTGAAAAAGGAGTTGCTGGTGTTGTAGAAGCGTTCGTTGTTATTTTCAGAATACCTTCTTTGATCAGGCCATTGATGCCATTCCTCAAGCTTGCACACCCGTTCACGGAAACCTCGAAAGATTCACAACAGGCCTCACAACCTGGAAACACTTGGCATTTCAAAAGCTGAGCTTTAACCTCTGCCAGAGGTGTCTGAATACTTTCAGTATCTTTAATTAAAATCATGGGTGAGCCCTCCTATATTGCATTTATCCTTGGACCACCATGGTTGGGCATATGATTCTTCGTGACATTAGGAGGTGGTGCAAAATTCAGGGCTTTTGAATCTATCAGATCCTGGACCTTCATGTGCAGAGCCCTGCACTTTTCTGTGGCATGACCAGGTGCATTAGAATGAAAAGCACACCTGGCGTTGACGTCGTAATTTCTCGAAAGGTTCTGAGGATCTGGTGGAGCCAATGTCCTTAACTCGACAAGATTAAGCTTTAGGAGTTATGGCAACAATGTGGCATATGGCATTGGTATAGGGTCAATCACCCTGTTGATCTGAGATGGCCGCTGCTGAAAAGGGCGTTGTTGTTGGTTGTTGTTATTGTTGTTGTAGGATTTTTGTTGAGGAAACTGTGGCTGATGAGGAAAGTGTTGTGGTTGTTGAGTATATTGAGGAGGTGGAGTAGGGATAGTGATAACGGCAACTGATCTCGGTAGATACTGGGGTCTTCCTCTTCCCATATGTACAGAATTTGTTTCACCGGATCTGCGGGGCCCTGCAAATGGCTTCCTTGCACTTCTTAAACTGGCGCCGTTGTCAAAAATATTTCCCATCTTCAGTAATCTCTTAATTCTTTCCCCAGCTATAACCACGTCTGCAAAGCTGGTGGAAGAAAATGCAGCCAATCTATCAATATAAGTCCCCTGGAGGGTGTTCATGAACATATCTGCCATCTCCCTTTCTGACATTGGGGGTTGAACGGCAACACTTAATTGCCTCCATCTTTGGGCGTACTCTCTAAAACTTTCTCGGGAAGACTGTGACATTCCAATTAGAAGGGTTCTGTTTGGAGCCATGTCCAGATTATACTGATATTGACGAATGAAAGCTTCGGCCAAGTCTTTCCAATTTCTAACTGTGGCCCTGGTCAAATGAGATTACCACTCCCGGGATGCCCCTGTCAAGCTATCCTCAAAGTAAAACATCCATAATTTCTCATCCATGGTGTAGGCTTTCAATCTCCCCAGGAAAGACTAAAGATGGGTACGTGGGCAGGATGTGCCATTATATCTTTCAAAACAGGGAGGTTTGAACTTGTGAGGAATTATAACCCCCTCCACTAATCCTATATCCATGACATCAAAACCCAGAGGATTTTGGGATTCAACAGACCTTAGCTTTTCTGCTATCTCGTCCAACCGACGATCGTAGACTTCGTCTCCAGCCCCAACCACAGTAAACTGTTCTTCCTGAGGGTCTTCCTGCAAGACCCTCCCTCCAGTGTTACCTTGGGTGTTTCTTATAGCATTGATGTCTGGGTTCAGATGAGGTCCAAACTCTGGGGGATCAGTACGAGGATGTACATGATCGTTGTTACTGGTACCCCTTGTACCTGGGTGGTTTTCCTCGGGAGTTTACCGCTCGACTAACTCTCTCAGTCTCTCCTGGATCTGAGCCAAACCAGTCATCACTGTCATAAATTGATTCATTTGGCCCCTCATCTCAGTCCTTTCATTGGCCATTTGGGTCCTCACATCAGTCAAATCCTGTTGAACTTGATCCATTTGTAATCCCGGAAGGTTGTTTCTTGTCGGATACCGGTGCACTCTATTAACGGGGAACACTCTTCTACGAGCAATGTTTCCTGAAACCACAACAAAGTGAGAAACAACAACAAGAAACAAGAACCTACAAAACAAAGAAAATATGTTAGTATGCAATTTAGGATGCCTATTTGTCTTCCAAGGGTATCCGGTTTGGCTCTTTGGTTTTGACCTTTCCAGACCTCGAGGAAATGATGATGTTGCAGAGAGATAAAGCCCATGAAGTAAAAACAAACCATATATTACAAAGAGTGAAGATACATAGTTTGATTACAACAAAGTTCCCATGGCGGGTTAAAATACAACAACAAAATCAAAAGTACAAACAAAAGGAGGTACAAATACAAATAAATCAAACATCCAATCCAAAGTCATCCTCTTTGACTTCCTTCAGGAGAGCCTCAATCACTGGGCCAACTGGGTGCTCTGTGATGGTCCTGATGAGGAGGTTCCTGGTGGCAATGGCACTGGTCAACTTCTTGTGCTTATCCTGATCCTTTTATCTCTTCAACCCCGCCCGGAGCTTCAACTCAGAGATCTCGTTATGTGCTGCTAACAAAGCCTCCTGACTCTTCTTTTCATTGACTTCCAGCTGCTCTATCCTAGCCTGGTGTAAACACCCCAAATTTTCCCTCACTCATTTCACACCATGGATGGTGATCTTTCATATTTGCATTAGCATAAGCATACCATCTCATATTGCATTTTTGTTTCATCTGCATAGTTCAAGTTCATCTGCATCTAGGGTTTGTGATCTGAGCAATCCAAGGATCCATCTGAGCCATTCCAAAGGTCTCCAATCATCCCAAGAGGGTCCATGGGTGTTCTATCATCATATCACATCCTTCAAAGATCAAGGAAGTCAAGAAATCACAAGAACTTGGAAGGCATGGAAGCAGAGCCAGGGTTTCACTACACAGATGACTTGAAATTAGGGTTTTGGTTTCAGAAGCCATAACTCCAAATTTTTTGGTCATTCTTGTTTTTAATGGTCTCAATATGCTATAAGGATCATATGTACCAATTTGGATGAAGAAATTCATTGTGGAAGTCATTTGTTCACTAGGTAACTTCTTGAGCAAATCAGAGCAAAATCAGGGCATCTGAGGCCCCCAACAATGGAACCAAAGTGATATTTCCATCAAATTGAAGTTATATGATCTTTATTTGATCATTGAAGTGCTTGGAAGTTCACAAAATTGAAGAAATTTGAGCTAAACCAAAAGTTGCCAAAAATGGAAATGACTTGTAATGGAAACTTTCCATTTTGGGAAAGTTTTTCAACCTTCTCTTTCTCAACCAAAAATGCTTCAAATGAAAAATTGTTGGTCATGAAAGTTGTAGATTGGATCATTCCCTTTTAAAAAAGTACAAGAACATGTTCTAATTCATTATGGAACTCAAGTTATGGCCTTGCAAAGTTGGCAAAAATCCTATAATTTTCACTTTCACCCCAAAGAGGATTTTTTGCAATTTCACATACCAAGCCATTTTGTGACCTTTAATCACCCTCTAAGCATCATACAAACATAGTACAATGCATTGTGATCAGAATTGCCCAAAGAATCACAAGTTTCTATGGCTTGCATCACAAGAAATCACAAAAGGGGCAAAATGCATAACACTTGCAAAACCTATGAGATCTTTCCATCCAAGCCATCCAGCTGCATAATCTCAATCCCATGGCTCTCCTTGATCAATGTTGAACCAGGACATGCCATGGAACAGCTGCTACATGAGCCCATACCTCAAGTACACAATTTTTTGACTTTTTGCAAAAGGACCCATACCAATCTGCTGCATCCACAACCACTCTCTAGCCAATAGGGTTATGTTATGTGGACCAAAAGCAAGCCATAACACAACACACACAAGCCTGAATCATCAGATACACCAAGTTTCACAAAATCACCTTCAAGCTTCAAACTTTCGAAACACTCTGTCCAGCCACTCAAACTTCAAATAAACTTCACCATTCAACTCACCATCATCAGTAGAACATTTCCCAACCGTTAAACAAGCCTGACACCCAACAAACACAAAACACGATTTCATACCAGTTGAAGTGTAACCTCTCAATCCATCCATTCTAAACTCTTTCAAAGCATTTCAATAGCATCTGGGGATCAAGTGGAGGCCGTTTGCACAAGAGAGAGGTCCAGAAAGTGCCAAACTGAGAAAGCTCAAGCTCAGGTAACCTCAAAAACGTTTTTCCAGAAATGAAATTTTAAGTTCCTAAATGAATCTATGTGATGTGTTGATCATGATGATGTCTTTATTTTTGAAAATGGTTGCGTATTAAGGATTTCATGAACTTCTGAAAGTTTTGACCTAAAAATGTTCTTCTTCGATTCTTCATTTTGATGCATGAAAAATTGTTTTTGTTGCTGGATTTGTGTTCCATGATGTTTAAGGATTGATTCTGGAGAGTTTGAGGTCCTGGGGTGGTGGTTTGAGGAAGCTCAGGGGAGGAGCTCGCCGGAGAAGACGACCGGAAGTCTTCTCCGGCCACCTGAGATTAATTAGGGTTAGCGTGAGTTTGAATGTGGAGCGTTGGATCAGTGTTTCCCGCGTGTGATGGAGGGCCAGGATGTGTCCATTTAATTATAATTGTGATTAATTAATTAATTAGACTTAAGCCAGATTGAATATGGGCCTTTGATTTACGCGTAGGTCAATGCATTTCCCCCCAGTTTGAATCTGATCCACTGGATTGGATTACTTTCATTAAAATCCATTTTATTTTCATTTAAATTGCATTTTCTTTACCATTTTATTTAAAATACCTAGAAAAATCATAAAAATATTTCCTTCTGCATTTTAATTCACCTCCAACAACATCCGCCAGAGGTCCTGTTACTATTTTCTATGATCCGCAGACAATTACGGTTCCAACATCTGCTGCAGTGAGCCCAGTCACCATCACGGTGCCCGGGCCAATTCCATATGATAAAGACAGTGTTGTACCATGGCATTATGGTGCTGATCTGTACTGCAATGGAGAGAAAGTCCTTCTTGATTCTCCAGTTCTCACTCCCCAAGTGGACAATGTCGGGGGAGGCGGAAGCTTCACCCGAAGCGGACGTCTCTTTGCATCACAAGCTCCCAGAAATAATATTGAGGCAGAGGCTGCTGCTAAAGCCAAAGGGAAGAGTGTGATACCTGAAGAATCTGCGCTGAAAGAGACTCATAAATCATCCTTTGATCAAGACGTGGATGAGTTTATGAGAATTATTAAAAGAAGCGACTATAAAGTTATGGACCAGCTCCACCAGACTCCTTCAAAGATCTCAATCTTATCTCTGCTGTTGTGTTCCGAAGCCCATCGGGATGCACTATTCAAAGTTCTGCACGCTGCCTACGTGCCAGAAGAGATCATAGTGAATCAGTTGGAAACAGTAGTGTCAAATGTCAACACTAGCCATGGGCTAGGTTTCACTGATGCTGATTTAACAACAGAAGGACGTCACCACAACAAAGCTTTGCACATAACCCTGGAATGCAAAGGAGCTGTACTATCTCATGTTCTTGTAGACACTGGGTCCTCACTCAATGTCTTACCCAAGAAAACTCTTGTCAAGCTTGAATATGATGGGATAGCTCTCCGGCCAAGTAACCTTGTGGTCAAGGCTTTTAATGGCTCCAAGAGGTTTGTTCTAGGAGAGGTGGAGCAGCCAGTGATAATAGGTCCATAGGTATTTAAGACTACTTTCTAGGTGATGGACATTCAGCCGACCTACAGCTGTTTGTTGGGTCGACCATGGATTCACGCCGCAGGTGCAGTAATATCGACCCTTCACCAGAAATTGAAATATGAGTGGGAAGGACAGATTATCACCATCTGTGGTGAAGATGACATTTGTTAGCCATCTGGCTACATACAAGTATATTGAGATGGATGGTGAAATCCATGAAACTATGAGCCAAGGGTTCGAGGCCCTGAATGTCAATTAGGCGACGAATGAAGTATTTGCTGCATCCCAGGAGGATAGGATGGGTACTCCAATTGTCTCCTATCAGCAAGCCCGGAAGGTTGTTGAAGATGGTAATGCCCAAGGCTGCGGCAAGCTGCTGCTAGTGGAGAAGAAGGAGGACAAATTCGGTTTAGGTTACAAACCATTCCGACAAGATCAATCAAAGGCTGCCAAGGAGCCCAAGTTCATCAGTGGGGGGATGCTTACCCAAGATGATGTTAACAACCTGGAAGACAAGGCGGAAAGCGACCGAAACCTGGAGAGCTGGATACATCCAAGGATCCCGGGGCACCAAGTCCTTAACTGGTGTTCCCAAGAAATTATAAGGGTTACTCCTGCAGAGTATTTATTATTTCCTGCTTTTTTCTTTATGCATCAAGTCCTGCATCTTGCCCAAGGTGTCAGGACTCATTTTGTAATAGGGCCATATTGTAATTTTGTGCAAATGGATTATCAATGAATATCAGACATCTTTTGCAAACAAGTCTCTTTTTCGCTCATTGTCTTTTAATTTTTTACTTTTGTATAAAACAATAAAATGGTAATGTTTTCAAAATAAACAACTTCATTTTCACTTTTTCTAAACAAGATTAAAATTGATCACTAAAACGAACCAATCTCAACCCTTGCAGAGAGTATCCTCCAGATTGCACCGACAATAGCACTGCTATGACCTTGTATGACTTCGACAATCCAATTAACCAAGCTGATGAAGGGGTTGAAGAAGACTATGAGTTACCTGAAGAGTTAGCCAGGTTGTTGAGGCAAGAAGAGAAAGTGATTACTCTTCATCAGGAAGAGGTTGAGACAATTAATCTTGGTACCGAAGAGGATTTGAAAGAGGTGAAGATCGGGGCCGGTTTACAAGCTTCAGTAAAAGAACAGCTTATTGACATGCTTCAAGAGTACGTCGACGTCTTTGCTTGGTCCTATCAAGACATGCCAAGTCTAGATACGGACATTGTTATGCACAAGCTGCCTTTGAAGGAAGATTTCCCTCCAGTAAAACAGAAGCTACGCCGTACTCATCCGGATATGGCCATGAAGATTAAGGAAGAAGTACAAAAATAGTGGGACGCCGGTTTCCTTGCTGTAACTAGTTACCCGTCGTGGGTTGCTAACATTTTACTTGTGCCTAAGAAGGACGACAAAGTACGAATGTGTGTGGATTACCGGGATCTGAATAGAGCTAGCCCGAAGGATGACTTCCCATTACCTCACATTGATGTATTGGTCGACAACACAACTCAGTTCTCGGTGTTTTCTTTCATGGATGGATTTTCGGGGTATAATCAGATCAGGATGTCACCCGAAGATATGGAGAAGACAACCTTCATCACACCTTAGGGTACATTCTGTTACAAGGTAATTTCTTTTGGACTGAAGAATGTCGGTGCAACTTATCAACGGGCTATGGTGACATTATTCCATGACATGATCCACAAAGAAATTGAATGCTACGTGGATGACATGATAGCCAAATACCTCACTGAAGAAGATCATCTGGTAAATTTGTTGAAGTTGTTCAAGCGTCTGAGAAAGTATCAGCTGAAGCTAAACCCTAACAAATGCACATTCGGGGTACGGTCCGGTAAACTGTTGGGATTTATCGTAAGTGAAAAGGGAATCGAAAATGATACTAACAAAGTCAAAGCTATTCAGGAGATGCCTGCACCTAGGACTAAAAAAGAAGTTCGAGGGTTCTTAGGTAGATTGAACTACATATCAAGGTTCATATCTCACCTCGATGCAACCTGTGAACCCTTGTTCAAGCTGTTAAGGAAAGAATAGACAGTTAGGTGGAACGAAGATTGTCAGAAGGCTTTTGACAAAATCAAGGAGTATCTATAAGAACCTCCAATTCTTATGCCTCCAGTTGAAGGAAGACCTCTAATAATGTACCTGACAGTATTAGAAGGATCAATAGGGTGTGTGTTGGGCCAGCATGACGAGTCTGGTCGAAAAGAGTATGCAATATACTACCTAAGCAAAAAGTTTACCGACTGTAAAAAATGTTATTCACTGCTCGAGAAAACTTGTTGTGCTTTAGCGTGGGATGCTCGCCGACTAAGACATTATATGTTGACTCACACTATCTTATTGATCTCAAAAATGGACCCCGTCAAGTACATATTCGAGAAGCCAGCACTTACTGGAAGGGTTGCAAGATGTCAAATGATTCTGACAGAGTATGACATTCAGTACACATCTTAAAAAGCCATCAAAGGCAGTGTATTGTCGGACTATCTAGTTGAGCAACCCATTGATGATTACCAGCCCATGAGATTTGACTTCCCGGATGAAGACATCATGTTCTTAAAAGCAAAAGATCATGAAGAGCCTATTCACACTGAAGGGCCTTACCCAGAAGGAGAATGGACAATGATGTTTGATGGGGCTGTCAATATGAATGGGAGTGGAGTTGGTGCAGTGCTCATTACACCTAAAGGAGTTCACATGCCTTTCTCGGCAAAACTCACCTTTGCATTCACTAACAATGAAGCTGAATACGAAGCCTGTATCATGGGTCTTGAGGAAGCCATTGACCTCAGGATCAAGATGTTAACTGTATTCGGAGATTCAGCTCTGGTAATCAATTAGACCAACGACAAATGGTACACTCACCAAGAGCATCTGATTCCATACCGTGACTATACGAGGAGATTATTGACTTTCTTTACAACAGTCAAACTTGAGTATATCCCTCGAGACGAAAATTAGTTCGCAGATGCTTTAGCTACCATTTCTTCCATGATCAAGGTTCAAACTGCCAATTTTGTGCCTCGGATTTCGGTATCCAGACTAGACCGACCAGCATACGTATTCTCCGTAGACATTGCAAAAGATGACAAGCCTTGGTTCCACGACATCAAATGCTTCTTAGAGGATCAAACATACCCACCTGGGGCATCATCCATTGATAAGAAGAAATTAAGAAGGTTGGCTGGTAGTTTCTTCCTTAATGCTGATGGTTCATTATACAAACGAAACTTTGACATGGTTCTTCTCAGATGTGTTGATAAGAAGGACGCAGACTTGCTGATGCACGAGCTGCATGAAGGATCTTTCGGTACCCATGTTGGAGGACATGCAATGGATAAGAAATTGTTAAGATCAGGTTACTACTGGATCACAATGGATGCAGACTGTTGTGCCTATGCCAGGAAATGCCACAAATGCCAGATTTATGCAGATAAAGTGCATGTGCCTCCAAATCCTTTGAACGTGATGTCTTCACCTTGGCCCTTTGCAATGTGGGGCATTGACATGATTGGAAAGATTGAACCGACTGTTTCAAATGGCCACAGATTCATCCTGGTAGCCATTGATTACTTCACCAAATGGGTCGAAGCAGCTTCATATGCAAACGTCACCAGAAAAGTGGTAGCCATATTCCTTAAAAGAGACATCATTTGTCGATATGGAGTTCCCGAGCGAATCATTACTGATAATGGTTCCAATTTGAACAACAAGATGATGGCAGAACTGTGTCGGGACTTCAAAATTCAACATCACAACTCTTCTCCTTACAGGCCAATGATGAATGGCACTGTTGAGGCAGCTAACAAAAACATCAAGAAGATTGTGCAGAAGATGGTGGTCACTTACAAAGACTGGCATGAGATGCTACCATTTGCCTTGCATGGGTATCGAACCTCAATCATAACATCTACTGGAGCAACGCCTTATCAGCTTGTGTATGGTATGGAGGCAGTCCTACTAGTTGAAGTTGAGTTACCCTCCTTAAGGGTACTGATGGATGTGAAGCTGGACGAAGCGGAATGGGTCCGGTCTCGGTACAATCAACTAAATTTGATCGAAGAGAAGAGATTAGTTGCAATCTGTCATGGGCAGTTGTATCAGAAAAGGATGAAGAAGGCCTTCGATCATAAAGTCAGGCTTCGGGAATATCAAGTAGGAGATCTTGTGCTGAAAAGACTCCTTCCTCCTCATACAGACCACAGGGGCAAGTGGACTCCAAATTATGATGGTCCATTCATAGTAAAGAAGGTTTTCTCCGGCGGAGCACTGATGCTCACTACTATGGATGACGAAGATTTCTTATCCCCTGTGAATTCAGATGCAGTTAAAAAATACTTCGCATAAAATGACCCGCTGGACATAAAAACAGAATGTAAGTCCAGGCAAAAATAGGGCATCCCAGCGAGTCAAAAACAGAATAAAAGACTCGGGCAAAAATAAGGGAAAATTAAAAAAAATGTGTACACACGCTAAGTTGAAAAGCCGCATTGGACAACTCAGGCAAAAATGGGTATCCCGGTGGATTGAAAACCCGAAAGGGCGATCCACGCAAAATTAGAGAATAAGTGAACAACTGCATTCTGAATTCGTCTGTATCACAACAACACAGCAAGTTTCGGAAGGTTAAAGCATCGGTCAGAATAAACCTTCTTCAGAAAGTAGGATGAGAAAAGCGTCAAGGTCATACGGGTCACAGCAAGGAAAGCTTACCGGAGCACCGCCAACATTGCCAACACTTTTACTTTTCTCAATTTGTAACAATCTCCTCATTTCAGGGGATCTATTTCTTCGATTGTATTTGCCGATTCAGGGCACCCAGATTAATAAAATCAGATTTTCAGTCACACCTTGTCTTGTACATTTTTGTTTCGTTTGCGAAATGTCCAATACCCATGATATAATATTTGCATAAAACAAATGAGCCATTCTTAATAAGTGTGTGCAGGAAATAATCTTACTTCCAAGAATATCTAACTCCTATGACGGAATCCGGTAAGGGATACTTCGGGATACTTGTGCGTTTCTTTGTCTTAACAAGATTTCAGGTATTCAATACACAGCATGGGGCATGCCAAGCATCTCTTCCCCAACACACCTCCTCCAAGCAGCATCTGGAACGCTTTTCCCCGGAGGAGTTGTCAAAGCATCCCCATCCTTAGCATAAGTCTATTCAACAGAGGCTTCCCCGGCCGGGATCCCCACAGAGTTCTCTAGGAAGATCGTTCAGTGATATTTCCTTCCCCGAACAGAGTACCAGGTCTCTCAGAGATAAAAGAGCTATCTCCCCGCAGAGTTCCAACCTCTCCCTAGAAGAGCAATGTTTGAAACCCTTACACGACAAAGTGATGAAAGCTGCTTCCTCCCCAGCTGGGTTTCTTATAACAAGATGGGTCTATCAATGATATAATTCCCCAAGAAAAGTTGTATATCCTAATAGATTTGCCAATGATATCTTCCCTAGCTGGGATATTCCTTCAAGCAGATCAGCCAGAGATCTTCACAACAACGGGATCCGGATCCCGGAATGGTTTCTTTTGCATAATCATAGCATTCACATCATTGTTTCTCCATAAAGTGTAGCATTCTGTCTAATACGGAGCATTACGGTAAAAATCAAACATTTGCATGATCACAAGTCAGGTTTAAACCAATCACCTGCAAATGTCACCAATATCTCATCGGCAATGTATATAAAAGCCCACAAAAGCCAAAGCGTCCCCTTTGCACTCTCCAATACAAATGCCTGTTTTTATACATTCTTCTGACACTCGTCCGTGTCACCTTTCCCCAGCAAGACAAACACTCGTCTGTGTCTTGCTCTTACTTCATCAACAAACCAATACTCACTCATACATATATAGATACTCGTCCGTATCTTGTATATATATTCATTCCCCCACAGATTCGACACTCATCAGTGTTCTTTGTTAACCAGTTGGTACACATTCGTACCATCATCTCTGAACATGCGTCATCGTTTGTTTCTACCGATACTCGTCTGTATCATGGTCTTAAGGATGATCTTCTGCATCTTTAACCTATAAACAACATCAAAACACTTATACCCTTTATTTCTTAAACGTAAGCACTCGTCCGTGTTTACCATTTCCCAGTAAGTCGCCAACAGAACAACTTTTCTTCCATCCGACATTTGTCTTATGTCGTGATACTTTCGGCAGCCATACCCTGCCAGGTGATCGTCCTTCACCTTTGGATGACCGTCCCTCATCCTTTCCCCAACGGAGTCTCCATTATTGAACCCCTTTTTCTATCTGACATTCGTCCAATGTCGTGATATTTAGCAGCCGTCCCCTGCTATGTGATCGTCCTTCACCTTTTGATGATCGTCCTTCATCATTTTATCCGATGGCCGTCCCACTCGTCGACCTTTTCTATCCGACATTCTTCCTATGTCGTGATAAAGAGCAGTCGTCCCCTGCTAGGTGATCGTCCTTCACCTTTTGATGATCGTCCTTCATCATTTTATCCGATGGCCATCCCCATCGTCGACCTTTTCTATCCGACATTCGTCCTATGTCATGATAAACCCCGAGAGCAGTCGTACCCTACTAGGTGATCGTCCTTCACCTCTTGATGATCGTCCTTCATCATGCTTATCCGATGGCCGTCCCCACCATCGACCTTTTCTATCCGACATTCGTCCTATGTCGTGATAAAGAGCAGCCGTCCCTTGCTAGGTGATCGTCCTTCACCTTTGATGACCGTCCCTCATCATTTATTTCATTTATTCTTTAACTCGATGGCCGTCCCCATCGTTGTTTACTTTACTTTGCAAACCTGATGGCCGTCCCCATCAATGTTTACTTTAGTTTCCAAGCATGATGGCCATCCCCGTCATGATCTCTTTATTTCCCCAACATGTCGGCCGTCCCCATCATTGCTTTATCCCCAGCAGTCGTCCTCTACTCGATGGTCGTCCTCCATCACCCGCATTTGATAAATCATACTTGACTTTCTTTTACAATTTATATCCCTTTTATTCTTCTCCCCAGCGAGTGCAAATTTCAGACTATCATTGGTATTCAACCACAAGTTATCTTGTTTGTCTATTAAGCCAGGCGCTTACATCCTGCACAGCTAACTCATGTTTGAATAGGGGCAGCTGTAAACACCCCAAATTTTCCCTCACTCATTTTAAACCATGGCTGGTGATCTTTCATATTTGCATTAGCATAAGCATACCATCTCATATTGCATTTTTGTTTCATCTGTATAGTTCAAGTTCATCTGCATCTAGGGTTTGTGATCTGAGCAATCCAAGGATCCATCTGATCCATTCCAAAGGTCTCCAATCATCCCAAGAGGGTCCATGGGTGTTATATGATCATATCACATCCCTCAAAGATCAAGGAAGTCAAGAAATCATAAGAACTTGGAAGGCATGGAAGCAGAGCCAGCGTTTCACTCCACAAATGACTAGAAATTAGGGTTTTGGTTTCAGAAGCCATAACTCCAAATTTTTTGGTCATTCTTGTTTATAATGGTCTCAATATGCTATAAGGATCATATGTACCAAGTTTGATGAATAAATTCATTGTGGAAGTCATCTCTTCACTAGGTAACTTCTTGAGCAAGTCAGAGCAAAATCAGGGCATCTGAGGCCCCCAACAATGGAACCAAAGTGATATTTCCATCAAGTTGAAGTTATATGATCTTTATTTGATCATTGAAGTGCTTGGAAGTTCACAAAATTGAAGAAATTTGAGCTAAACCAAAAGTTGCCAAAAATGGAAATGACTTGTAATGGAAACTTTCCATTTTGGGAAAGTTTTTCAACCTCCACTTTCTCAACCAAAAATGCTTCAAATGAAAAATTGTTGGTCATGAAAGTTGTAGATTGGATCATTCCCTTTTCAAAAAGTATAATAACATTTTCTAATTCATTATGGAACTCAAGTTATGGCCTTGCAAAGTTGGCAAAAATCCTATAATTTTCACTTTCACCCCAAAGAGGATTTTTTGCAATTTCACATACCAAGCCATTTTGTGACCTTTAATCACCCTCTAAGCATCATACAAACATAGTACAATGCATTGTGATCATAATTTCCCAAAGAATCACAAGTTTCTATGGCTTGCATCACAAGAAATCACAAAAGGGGCAAAATGCATAACACTTGCAAAACCTATGAGATATTTCCCTCCAAGCCATCTAGATGCATAATCTTAATCCCATGGCTCTCCTTGATCAATCCTGAACCAGGACATGCCATAGAACAACTGCTACATGATCCCATACCTCAAGTACACAATTTGTTGACTTTTTGTAAAAGGACCCATACCAATCTGCTGCATCCACAACCACTCTCTGGCCAATAGGGTTTATGTTATGTGGACCAAAAGCAAGCCATAACACAACACACACAAGCCTGAATCATCAGATACACCAATTTTCACAAAATCACCTTCAAGCTTCAAACTTTCGAAACACTCTGTCTAGCCACTCAAACTTCAAATAAACTTCACCATTCAACTCACCATCATAAGTAGAACATTTCCCAACTATCAAACAAGCCTGAAACCCCACAAACACAAAATACGATTTCAGACCAGTTGAAGTGTAACATCTCAATCCAGCCATTCTAAACTCTTTCAAATCATTGCAATAGCATCAGGGGATCAAATGAAGGCCGTTTGCACAAGAGAGAGGTCCAGAGAGTGCCAAACTGAGAAAGCTCAAGCTCAGGTAACCTCAAGAACTTTTTTTCCAGAAATGAAATTTTAAGTTTTTAAATGAATCTATGTGATGTGCTGATCATGTTGATGTCTTTATTTTGGAAAATGGTTGCGTATTAAGGATTTCATGAACTTCTGAAAGTTTTGACCTAAAAATGTTCTTTTTTGATTCTTCATTTTGATGCATGAAAAATTGTTTTTGTTGCTGGATTTGTGTTCCATGATAATTAAGGATTGATTCTGGAGAGTTTGAGAGCCTGGGGTGGTGTTTTGAGGAAGCTCAGGGGAGGAGCTCGCCAGAGAAGACGACCAGAAGTCTTCTCCGGCCACCTGAGATTAATTAGGGTTTTAATTAGGGTTAGCGTGAGTTTGAATGTGGAGCGTTGGATCAGTGTTTCCCGCGTGTGATGGAGGGCCAGGATGTGTCCATTTAATTATAATTGTGATTAATTAATTAATTAATTAGAATTAAGCCAGATTGAATCTGGTCCTTTGATTTGCGCGCAGATCAATTCATTTCCCCCCAGTTTAAATCTGATCCACTGGATTGGATTACTTTCATTAAAATTCATTTTATTTTCATTTAAATTGCATTTTCTTTACCATTTTATTTAAATACCTAGAAAAATCATAAAAATATTTCCTTCTGCATTTTAATTTCAAATATTTTTCTTCACCCAAAAACATTTTTATTTTTATTTTTTGCATTTAAAAATCATTTTAAAAATATTTAAATGTTTATTTTAATTAATTAATGGAAATTAATTAATTAAAATACCATTTAGGTTTCTAAAAATTCCAAAAAAATTCACATTGCATCTTAGGACATTTAGAAACATTGTCAAACCATTCATACAAATTTATTTTTGGTTTTGATCCAACTTTGGTATTTTCTATGAATTTAGGGTTCATAAAATCCCCTTTTTGGAACCCCAACTTTGAAAATTCTTTTCTTCCTAACCATGAAGTGTTTGACAATGATTCTTTTTGCATTGTTTTCCATATATCATGTAGTTTATAGGATATTTTTGTCATGAGTTTATCTTTCAATTTTAAATTGATTTGCATTTTTCCTCTTAAGGTACCCAAAAACCCTAGTTAACTTAGAAAATTCATAACTTCTTTTAGATTAAGAGTTAGACCTTCTCCTTTGACGTGTGATATCATATGGGGTTAGGATTTGTTTGAGCTCATTTGTAAATTTTTATCATGTGAATTGCTTCTGTTTTTATCATTTGCATCTCATCCTTTCATATAACCCTAATTTTGCATCCATACTTGCATCTTACATTGCATTGCATGAACATATGAGCTTGCCATGACATTCTAAGCACTTGTATGCCATCTTAGACATCTTAATACATTGCTTGAACATTGCTTGGTCCTTTATTCATACATATTCCATGCTTTGCATCCATTTCATTTCATAAACATCCATGTGTTCTCATACTTCAAAGCATGCTTCATTTGCATTCATTCTCTTGTATGATCATTCATTGCACTTGGTATGCTTTTGCATCATCTCATAGCATCATCTACATAAATGTGTTTGCTTCTGGTTTTGTTTCTTTGACATTACATATGCATCATTTCATGTCATTTCTTTCTTTATGCACCTTATGCTAACATTTCAGGTGGTAAGTAACTTGAGAAGTGAATTTGCCTTCACTTCTCATTTCTCTTCATCTTCTTCATATGCATCCTTGCTGCATTTTTCTTTGTCTTTGAGTGGGCTTTCCCATTCATGTTTATCTTCCACTTTCTTTCTCTAAGTTACTTATCTTCTTCAATGAAATAAGTAACTTATTTATCTGCTTCTTCCTCCTTCCATCTGCTTTCCTCCATTGGTGGCTCCTTTGAAGATCTCTCTTAAGCCTCACAAACCATAGGAACTTCCAAGCATTACAATAATTAGGGTTGTGATTAGTTCCCCATTAGTTTTTACCTTTGTGTCTTCTTTGTGTCTCACTTCTCATCTCATCATTAGAGACTAAACCTTTAAGGTTTTAGGACTTTGGTATTAGGGTTATGCCTGCATCCTTCTCTTAGGATGGAGTGTATAACTTTAATCCTAAGTGTTAAACCCTTAATTTGTTTAAACCTCTTAATCAGTCCATCTTAATAATCACTAAGACATTAACTTGTAACTTGGGCCTTGCATTAGGGTTCTAATTTCTTCCATTATTGGTTATGAAGGACTAACCCTAGTGTTTAATGGACAAGTCCCCATCAAGTTGTCTTACAAACTTAAAATCCACTTCTTAATCTCATCCCTTAATTTAAAACCCATTTAATAAAGTCTTGTTTTGTCATGAGGTTAATCCCTAATCATGAATTAAGTTGAGTTATCTTCCTTAGCTTAAGTGTGCTCATCTATTATCCTTCTATTAGGATGGTTTAATGAGTTCACTAATCCTTGATCATGGCTTAAACTCATTACTTAACACTAAACAAAAAACTCAAAAACATCTAACTAATCATAAGTAGGTTAATGATCTTAATCCTACATCATCATGGTAATTAAGTTGAGATGTTTATCTCATACTTAAGGTATTCTCATTATCCCTAATCAAAGGGAGGATATGATGAGTTTACTAACCCTTGGTTTATGCTTAAGCTCATTAACTTATGACAAACCCAAAAAGCAATAAAAGACTGAAAACACAAAAAAACAAACAATAATTGTCTCCTCCGGGATTCTTTTCTCATCATCTTCATTCACAAACGAGAACTTGTTTCTTCCGTCTAATGCAAGACAGTTAGCACTTGAGCCAGATGAGTCATACACTTGAGCATAGACAAGCAAGCAGTTCATTGTCAATTTATCTTCCAGTCTCTTTGAGTCGAACTATGGTGTTCTGACTTCCTCATTTCATGAGAGGATACGTAGGCATAACTTAACTGTTATCGAACAAAGTCTCTGTGTCTTCCCCCTCTTTCAGCATTCTTTTCTAAGCCTCAGTTCTTGAGCAATTCACCATTTACACTGACACGTGTACATCCTTTTCCAGCTTTTGCACACAGATAACACAGACACTACCCCTTTAAAACACAATCTTTTAAGCGATGATCCCGTCGAGTACGACGGACAATCTAGGTGCTAATACCTTCCCAGGTTGTAACCAACCCCCTTTCTCAGTTTCTCTTGTTCGCAACCGTCTTATCCATCCTTTTCTAGGATTATGCAGCATTACCTTTCCTTCGGGATAAACATGACTAGCTGGCGACTCTATTCATTCCATTTCCTCCTTTCGCTGACCGTTCGTGCTTGTATCGGGATGAAAATCTTTGGGAGCGACACCTGGATCCTCTGGTCTTCCTGTGCACGAGCCTCAGTGATCCTGATCCACCTAGCCTGACTCTCCTCTAAGTAATTCTCAGCTCTGGCCTTCTGAGTCTTAGCTTCCTTGCAAGCATTCTTCAACACTAACTCTCCTGCTCAAGCCTTTCTGATGTAGTAATATGTCTTCTCAATCTTGGTCAAGTGCTCAATCTGGAGCTTCTCTAACCTTTCATTATTCAGACGACCGTCATTCCTCTCCCATAGGGTCTTCTTCAAAGCTTCAGAGAGCTGAGTATTTCTTTCCTTCAATTTCTCAAACTCCTCTAAACTGACAGTAGTTGGATGCTCCACTGCTGATGGTCCAGGTACATCCTCTAAGGTAAATGGCATACGGGTGATCTGCCCCCTGACACAAGATCAATCAAGATACTGAGTTGAAGCTATGTTGTTGCACTTGCCCAGAATAGCTGTCCCCTTAGTCTGAATATTGTCCCAAGCCCAGGCTGCTTGTCTGACAATGGCAAGGTTGTGCTGGATGTCACAATAGAGGGTTTCTGTCAAGTCTTGCTCTCTTGGTGGATGCACAAAGGCATACCCTAATTGTCTTTTGAAGAGCAGAGGATTGTAATTGATGCAACCCTTTACTCCAATCAGGGGCACATTGGGATACTACCCACAGCTAGTGATGATATCCTTACCCTTGGTGCTCTGAGTGCACCATCTGATGTCTTCTGACGTAAGGGCAATCATTCTCTTAGCCCAGTTCCTTGGCTGATGAGGATTCAAGAAAGTGTCTGACTTCGGAAAGTGTCTTAACAACCAACAGTAGAAGAGGGGTGCACAACATCTGACCAATCTTCCCCTCTGCTTCTCATTCCTTTGATGCACAGAGTAGTAAAAGTCTCCAAGCAAGGTGGGGACTGGATTCTTCAATAGGAAGAGGTGGATAACATTCTTGCTCACAAACTTGGGCTCATCTGCAAACAAGATAACTCCATATATGCTGAGGGCCAGAAGAGCACAAACAGTGTCCCACCTCCCTGCTGCATCATGAAGGTGGCCTGGGTAACCAAGAAATCCAAGTGAAGGTCTGGGATTCCAGCCTTGGTGGTCATATTCTGGTCAAAGAGAGTGGACTCCAAGTGCAAAGCCCTAGCTACATCTTCATTCTTGGGAGCAACCATCTCAGGGTTGAAAGGAATCCCTCTCCTGATGGGGACACCTAACAACATGGAGAACTCTTCCATCAAAGGTCCTAACTGAAAATCTGGGAAAGTGAAACATCTGAGAGGAGGGTCATAGAACTGGAGACATGTGTGGATCATGCTCCTCTGGGAGGCATCCAGGTCCATGATCATGTCCATAATGCCACCATAATGCTCCCTGAATAAAGGGACATGATCAAGAGTGATGAGAGATTGAATCTGTCTGATGCCTGTCAGAGTGGGCTCAAAGAAATGATAGGTGATGTTACTCTTCCTAGATGTGTCCATCATGACAATGGATGGTGGTGAAGAAGACTGAGGGTAAATGCTGATAAAGGCAACTGAAGAAGATGCTGAAGAAGGGTCTCTGATGAAGACAACTGGTGAAGATAACTGAAAAGAATCTCTGGTGAAGATAACTGGTGAAAGTAGCTGATGCAGACAACTGAAGGAATCTGAGCAGTAGAACAGTTCAAAACCGAACCAAAGATAAGATGTGGATACCCTGTAAAACAAATAGACAAATGTTAAATGATGCAAAATTATGTATGGAAAATGATATGCAAAGGGTTTGCGATTAAGTGTTGCATCTGTTATCTGCCTTGATTAGGTCCATGTGTGCTCATAAGTCTAGATGAAGGTTTAGAGAACCAGTAACCAGGTGAGGGACTCAAATAAAGAGTCATAAATCCAGGGTTTCACAAGAACAGTCCAAAATGATACAACCTTAACAAACTAGTAACAAGGGTATGATAAGGCCAAGGGTTCCTGCAAACCTGTAAACATCCCAACCCCCTCACATGTATTGTTCTAGAAGAAGGATCCTCAGACTTGGATCAGTTATGAGAAGTGTAAACACTTCCAACCTGGAGGTACATTGTTTATAATAATCATAAAGGATCCTCCTCTAATTCACCTCAGATTCTGAAGGTCATAAAAAGGTCATCCAGACTTAGCAGGCTTCCCAGATAGCCCTAGTACTACAGGAAGTCCGTAGCACAAAGTTCTCAAAAAGAAACCCATGTCTGAACCGTGTTTCATATTCCTGCACAAGACCGAAATGGAATGGGAAAGAATATGAAGCCACTCTATCCTATGTGTCACTAAGGTCCCCGGTATGGAACCTTACTCACTCAATGTCCCTCCCACCAAAGGAAAAAACAGATCCAACACAGATGATATGATAACAGTATGAAATGCATATAAACAGTAAATGAAAGCAGTAAATAAAATTGTACAGAAAGCAATAAATAAAGCAATAAACAAAAAGCACAAGTAGCACATAACACCCCCATAAATACAAATCAATCAAGCGCTAGAAGAAACCCACAAAAAGAACCAGAAGCCCTGGTTATAAGATAAGATCCCCAGTAGAGTCGCCAAGCTGTCGCTCCCGAAGATTTGCATCCCGGTACAAGCGCGAACGCTCGGCGAAGAGGGAAAATGAAATGAATTGAATAGAGTCGCCAACTAAGCATTTTTATCCCTAAGGAAAGGTAATGGTGCATAAACCTAGAAAGATATGGATAAGACGGTTGAGAACCAGAGAAACTGAGAAAGGGGGTTGGTTACAACCTAGGAAGGTATTAGCACCCAGATTGTCCGTCATACTCGACGGGATCCACGCTTACAAGATTGTGGTAAAGGGGGTAGGTGTATGTGCTGTCTGTGTGCAAAAGCTGGAAAAGCATGCAAGTGTCAGTGCAAAAGGGTGAATGCTCAGGAAATGGGGCTTAAAAGAGAATGTTGAAAGAGGGGGAAGACACAGAGAATTATGTTCGATAACAGTTAAGTTATGCCTATGTATCCTCTCGTGCAATGAGGAAGTCAGAACACCGTAGTTCGACTCAAAGAGACTGAAAGTAAATTGACTGTGAACTGCTTACTTGTCTATTCTCAAGTGTATGACTCGTCTGGTTCGAGTGCTAACTGTCTTGCATTAGACGGAAGAAGCAAGTTCTCGTTTGTGAATGAGTGTGATGAGAAAAGAATCCCGAAGGAGACGATTATTGTTTGTTTTTGTGTTTTCAGTTTTGTTATTGTTTTTGGTGTTTTTCATAAGTAAATGAGCTTAAGCCTAAATCAAGGGCTTGCAAACTCATTATATCCTCCCTGATTAGGGATAATGAGCCTACTTAAGTATGAGATAAGCATCTCAACTTAATTACCATGATGATGTAGGATTAAGATCATTAACCTACTTATGATTAATTAGATGTTTTTTGGGTTTTTTGTTTAGTGTTAAGTAATGAGTTTAATCTCTAATCACAGATTAGTGAACTCATTACACCATCCTAATAAAAGGATAATAGATGAGAACACTTAAGCTAAGGAAGATACCTCAACTTAATCCATGGTTAGGGACTAAATTCATTATATAACAAAGCCTTTATTAAGTGGATTTTAATTAAGGGATGAGATTAAGAAGTGAATTTTATGGTTTTTAAGACAACTTGAGGGGGACTTGTCCATTAAACACCAGGGTTAGTCCTTCTTAACCATAAGGAAGAATTAGAACCCTAATGTAAGGCCCAAGTTACAAGATAAAGTCTTGATGGTTATTAAGATGATTTGATTAAGAGGATTAAACAAATTAAAGGTTTAACACTTAGGATTAAAGTTATACACTCCATCCTAAGAGAAGCATGCAAGCATAACCCTAATTCCGAAGTCCTAAAACTTTAAGAGTTTAGTCTCTGATTATTGAGATGAGAAGATAGACTCAAGGAGACTCAAAGGTAAAAAGATAAGGGGAACTAATCACAACCCTAATTATTATCATGCTTGGATGTTCCTAGGGTTTTTAAGGCTTGAGAAAGATCTTCAAGGAAGCCATCAATGGAAGAAGCAGAAGAAAGGAGGAAGAAGCAGAAGAATAAGTTACTTACTTCATTGAAGAAGATAAGTAACTTAAAGAAAGAAAGTGAGAGAGATGGAACATAAGTGAACAAGTTCACTTAAAAGACAAGTAAGAATGCAAATA
The DNA here is from genome assembly GCA_963966055.1 of Lathyrus aphaca. Taxonomy (NCBI): domain Eukaryota; kingdom Viridiplantae; phylum Streptophyta; class Magnoliopsida; order Fabales; family Fabaceae; genus Lathyrus; species Lathyrus aphaca. Next base: position 254,682,192 of record OZ014524.1, on the reverse strand, counting down.
AAAGAGATAATAAGAAATGAGAGGTGAAGGCAAATCCACCTCCCAAAAACTTACCAAACCTGAAAGTGTTAGCATGAATGCATAAGATGTAAAGCATAAAGAAAAGAAGTAAAATGAGATGTAATGACATGAAGTGACCAAAGTCATAAGTGTTTATGCAATGTAAATGTCATGTAATATGATGCAAAGGTATTCAAAATGCATATGTGTGATCATACAAAGATGGGATGCAAAGGAAGCATGCTTAGGAGTTTGAAAACACATGAAAGTTTATGAAATGAAATGGATGCTAAACCTGGAAAATGGATGAATAAATGATTGTGCAAGGTTCTAACATGTCCTAAGATGTCTAAGGTGACATTTGAATGCATGAAATGTCATGGAAAGTTCATGTAAGGATGCATATGCAAGATGAATGCAAATGAACACATAAAATTAGGGTTTTATGGACAAGCAAGATGCAAATGAATAAAACAGAAGCAAATGACATGATAAAAAATTGAAAACAAACTCAAACAAACCCTAATCCCATACTAGGTCACACACCAAAGGAGAAAGTCAGAAGCCTAACCAATCAAAAGTTATGATTTTCCTAAGTTTTCTAGGGTTTTGGGTGGTTCAAAGGAAAAAATGCAAATCAATTTGAAAATTCAAGATAAATTCATGAGGAAAAATTCCTATAAACTTCATGCAATATGCAAAACAATTCAAAAAGAATCAACTCCAAACTCTTCTTGGTTAGGCAGAAGTGATTTTTTAAAGTTAGGGTTCAAAAATATGATTTTAATGACCTTTTATTCAAAGAAAATTGACAAACTATGATCAACCCTAAAAAGAAATTTGTGTGAAGAGTTTGAAAATGTTTCTAAATTCATTGCGATGGTTCATGATTTTTTGGTAATTTTTAGAAACCTAAATGTATTTTTAATTAATTAAAATACTTTAATTAATTAAAAATAAGATTTAAATATTTTAAAAATACTTTTTTAATGAAAAAAATAAAATAAAAATCATTTTTGGAATGAGAAAAATATTTAAAGCCAGAATGCAAAAGAAAATATTTTTGTGATGCTTTTTGGTATTTTAAATAAATTATGCAAGAAAATGCAATAAAAATGAAATAAAAATGATTTAAATGGATGGTATGCTGATCTAAGGGCTCAAATTCAAATCCAAGAGGAAAAGCTTGATTACGCGCGTGAAACAAGGGCCCAGATCACCCCTGACTAATTAATCCTATTTAAATTAATTAATCATATTTAGGGTTTAATGACCTAACCCTACCGTACACACGCTAACCCTAATCTTAATCCAAAGGCCAATATTTAAACTGGGGATTTAAACAGGATTAGCCCTAATTAATCTCAGGTGACCGAAGCTAAGCTCCGGTCATCTTCTCCGGCCATACCTTCATGCCATCTCACTCAATACTCCATCAAAATGCATCAAACTCTCCAGAAATGATCAATGAACAACAACAAACAAGAATCCAGACACGGAATTCATTTATATTACATCAACAACAAGAATCGAAGCAATCAAGTTTTACGGGCAAAATTTCAGAGAGTCAATACATGGCCATTTCTCAATCATTTTCAAAACAAATCATATCAGTGTGATCAGGGGAGCACAAGGAATCATTTAGAAACTTAAAACAAGAGTTCTGGAAAAAAAGTTCATCATAGCTACCTGAGTTGAAGCTTTGTATTCTTGAGCTTTCTGACCCTTTCTTTTGTGCAAACCAACTCCTTTGATCCCTTTGAGTCTACCGTGATGCTTGGAATGAGTTTATTTGGTCTCCTTTGTGAGCTTCAGTTCTGAGATTGCAGAAATCATGTTTGAGTTTGGGGGTGTTTCAGGCTTTGGTGATGGGTGGGAAATGATCCTTAGGTCATGTGGAGATGATTGGTGGAAGAGTTTGTGATTTTTGTTGGTTGTGTTATGAAATTCGATTAAGGGAAGGTTTCTTGAGGTTTTTTTGATTCTTAGTGTGTGTGTCCATTCATGCCTCAATGTTGTGTTCTTTTGAGTCCTTAGGGTTCACATAATGTATGTTGATTGGCCAGAGAGTTGTTGTGGCACAGGCTGACTGGTATGGTGGTTTTTGCAAAAAGTCAAGATTTGTGTACTTGAGGTATGGGCACGTGTCAGAGAGATTTCATGGGGTGTCTGGCCTCAGTTGGGTTCAAGGATGGCCATGGGATTGGTTTTGATGTGCTGAATGGCTTGGATGAAGAGTTATCACATGTTTTGCAAAATTCCCTCTTTGAAGTTTCTTGGATCATAAGTCATGAAAATCCTAGGTTCAATGCATAATTCTTATCTTTTGAGGTTTGTTTGACATATTGTGAAGTGTTTGTGCACATTAGAAGTCATTAGAATGTTTGAACATGCCAAATTGCAAAATCCGTCTTTGACATGAAACTTGAAATTATAGGATTTTTGCCAACTTTGAAAGGCCATAACTTGAGTTCTATGATGAATCAAGACATGTTCTTGTACTTTTTGAAAAGGGAAACACCCAATCTACAACTTTCATGACCAAGAATTTTTCATTTGAAGCATTTTTGGTTAAGAAAGAGGAGGTTGAAAAACTTTCCCAAAATGGAAAGTGCATTTCAAGTCATTTCCATTTTTGGCAAGTTTGCAATTGGCTTAAAATTATTCAATATTGTGAACTTCCAACCACTTCTAAGATCAAATAAATATCATAGAAATTCAATTTGATGAAAATAACCCTTTGGTTCCATTGTTGGTGGCCTCAGATGCCCTGATTTTGACTTAACTTGCTCAAGAAGTTACCCAGTGAACAGATGACTTCCATAATGAGTTTCTTCATCAAACTTGGTACACATGATAATTATGACATATTAAGAACATTAGAAACAAGAATGGCCCAAAAATTTGGAGTTAAGGCCTCTGAAACCAAAACCCTATTTTTGGTCATCTGTGTAGTGAAACCCTAGCTCTGCTTCCATGCCTTTGCCAGTTCTTGTGATCCCTTTACTTTCATGAACTTTGAGGAGTATAATATGATGATAGAAAACACATGGACCCTCTTGGAAAGCTTTGAGTAATTTGGGGATGGCTCAGATGGATTCTTGGATTGCTCAGATCACAAACCCTAGATGCAGATTAACTTGAACTTATGCAGTGAAGCAAAATGCAATATGAGATAGTATGCTTATGTTAATGCAAAATGGAAGATCACAAGCCATGGTGTGATATAAGTGAGGGAAAATTTGGGGTGTTTATTGTGGTAAATGGAAAAGAGTGGTGATTAGTGAGGGTTTATGGTAGGAAATGATCAAAGTGATGTAGAGAAATCAAAGACCAATGGATCTAGAATTTTCCAATTATATCAATGATTTAATGGTGCTGAATTTGAATAAAATATTCAAATTTTGTCCGATTCTTTTTGTACGTCGAAGAAGGAATGGAAATAAATACATGAACCTTGGAACCCCTTGAATGAATCAATTAATTTGGGAAATCCTTGATCAGATAAATTTGAATTATTTGTGGATCAACTTCGACTTTTGTCTGTGAAATTTCATTCGAGTTGCAGGACTGCTATTTTTTGGCATTTTCACATGGTTCCTCCTCCTGAAAAAAATTAGTGAAAGCAAACAAAATATTTTTTTGGATTTTAATTAGTGGTTAGTAAACATAAACAAATAAAAACACGGTGATCCCCTGTGAGGCATAAACCCTCAACTAAAAAGGATAAATGAACCAGTGCATGATCTTGTTTGTATGCAAGATGCAGATGAAATGCGAAAAAATCTTAGGGTAAAAAATTAGGGTATGACACAAGTATACATGCTTTTGATTGCAATAAGTGATAAAATAAGAGATCGTTCCCACAAGGAAATATTGTAAACTTTAAGAACTATAAGTATCGAACTTTTGTTTAAGAGAAAGTATGAGCAATGTAACCAAAATAATAACAGTGATAGGCAATACAGTTAACTAAGATGAAAATGAAAGTAAGTAGAAGCTAAGATGTTAGAGAGCGTAGCTTATGAGTAAAAGTCCATTAGTATAATCATTGCTGAAATGTGTTTATGATGTGAAGTGTCGTATCTCAAAAGGTCAGAACGTGATCTAGTGGTGTATCTCTATAACATCAAGTACATGTATAACTAGGGTAAGAGAACAAATCTCTAAGCCTCACTTGTAACCCTAAAATACGTCTGGTTTTAATTTCGAATTTCCTTTATGGTCTCAACACCTTATCTCTAAGCAAGTTGAATTAAGTGAATATATCTATCCTACTTTATTAATCACTTTTGTTATGAAATCCACTTGTATTCTAGATATCTCTACGCAACAAGCTTGTACCTTTTCCCTAGTTTATCACTCTAAGAAATAAGTATATTGCAAAAAAAACATAACAAAACAAAACACTTAACAACACATAATTTAAAATAAAAACAACTTTATACTAACTTCATTAAACTCATCAAACAAAAGTTTACCTCATGATGAACTGAGTACAAACCATGACAGCTACACTAAGAGGAAACATATTCTTACAAATTTGAGTAAAGAAATGCAACCTAATAGAACTTGGAGAACTCTTGCGTTGGTTAAACTGCAACAACCCTCTTTAGTCACAATAACTCTCTATGATTGGTACTGGATTGGATGAGAAAAAAAAACTCTCTAAGACTAAACTAGCTCTTAACTAAAAATAAACTAAAAACTTAAATATGATTGTAGTGTGTGAATCCTCTCGTTTCCACCACCTCCCTTCAATACAATGACTTCATTTACATAAAGGTGTTTGGATGCGAAAGTTGATGTCTTCTTGGATCTTGGGATTTTTTATAAAAATAAGGTGAGGCCCATAAAATATCCTCATTGTGGACTAGCTGTCCAACTACCCTTCCTTCACAAGCCATCGGGTACAAAATGTTGGTGGGAGATAGGGTTACTTTTGTAGACTATTGCAGCAGGTGGTGGAATGGCGCAGATGGCTGGTGGCGTAAAGTAGGGCGCTTTGCTACAGGCGTGGTTCCCACTTGTACTACCATTTGTCTCCTAGCTCTTTTGATCTTATTCGTTCTTTTTTAGCTTCCTTGCTTCTCACACAAGTGCCACGTGAGCCTTTGCACTTCATCCTCTTGATCTTATGATGAGCTAGTTGATTTAACTAACAACTTCTTCATTTCTTTCAATCCTTCATTCTGCTTCAGATGTTGTCTTGGAGGGTCATGACTCCTCTTGTCATCAACAGACTTTCTTACGAGATAAAAACACAATAAAACCATAAAAAGGCACCTAGTGTACCTAAAGATAATATAACTAAAACATGCTAAAATTACTTGAAAATAATTTAAAACCTAACTAAATTGACATTATTTGTATTTGTGACATTATTTTTCCCAAATTTATGCAGGTTAGGTCTTGATGTGTCTTATGTAATTGACTTTTTGATGAGCAGGTTAGGTATGTGACATTATGAGAGGGTACATTTTCATCTTATGGTTGGTAAGAAGTAAAACATATTTCATCAATGGAGTTTTTGATGTTTAAGACTTTGAAATGGAGGATTCATCTAGTGACACCATTTTCTACTATTTTACATTTGTTTTAGCACTATTATGGGATGAATTGGAACCACTGCCTAAAATTAGAAATGAGATTAAACAAATCACAATTCAGTCCTAGTTTTGCAATGACGATGGTCGCGTCAAGAGAACATGTTCAAAATTTAGATTATATTTCAAATTTTGACTTAATACTAAACCTCGTAGTAGAGATTTTGATTCCTATTGAATTAATTATTGTATTGTAGGAACTTTTTGGTCATCGACGACTCATATAATCACTATTGTCATAGGCTCGGAAGTTCTTTCTTTGTCATGGGCAATAACTCAATTTGGTTAGTGTATTTATATAAATATCAAGAACATGTAATATAGTTATGTTTGGTGTATTTATATATAATGAAATTTGATTGTGTCATTGTTTTTTAGTTTTAGGAGGGAAGAAATTTAAAATGTGTTGGTATAGCAGAAGCGGTACTTTCTCAAATATGGTTGCTATCTATAGTTGCGGTAAATTTTTAAGGCAATTTTAATCGTTTTCCAAAAAAACCAGTTCTGAAAAATATCGTATTTTTCTCACTTCCATTCATAAAAATAAATTTCATTTTATACTCTTTCCGACGCTTTAAACGGAATGCAAATCGGGCTTACGGTTTAAACGTTATGGATTTTCAAATAATTAAAAGTTGCCACCATATTTTCTGAAAAACAAAAATTCTCTGCTGAAAAACAAAAATTTGCATTGGTTAAGCGATTAAGCCATAACATTAACCGGTTAATGCACGAGTAGCAGCAATTCTCTGCTGTTTTATGCAGACAACACCAAAAATCCCCAAAATCCCCATTACGGGTTTTATCTCCTTATACCCCAAAACTCCTTAAATTCATCAATCAAATGCATAGAGCAACAAAGCAACAAATCATACATTAATCATATGATTCTAACTCATTTTATCTACTCCAAATCATCAAATTATACTCCTAAATTCAATCTAATTAAAAAATCCTAAAACTCCAAAAAGTTCACACAAACTTAATCTACTCATATACCAATTCCTATATAATTATAATAGATTATGAAAACTCCCCATATCTTAGAGATTTCTGCCGATTGACACTCTTCTCCAAGGTTCTTAGCCAATTCTGACTCTGAGCTTCCTCTCCTTCCTTTCTTCAGAGCTCTTTTTCAAAAACACGATAAAAGTGAGATTTTGATCGTGTAATCCTTTTTGATAAATATATCCCAGTTTATGCGTTTTCCAACTTAACCTTACTCTTTTCACATAAAGACTAACTTACCCTTTTCCTTAAAATATTTTTAATAATAATAAAAAAAAATAGCATAATAATACACTATTTATTCTTATTATGTAAAAATACTCTTTTTCTCCCAAACTTCTCCACATTTACCCAAAAATCTCCAATCTTTTCTAAATAAATTAAATAAATAATTAAATAATTAAATTTAGATTTTCGGAGCGTTAAAACTCTCCCCTACTTAAAGAATTTTCATCCTCGAAAATTACCTGAAATAAACAGAGTCGGATACGACTCCCTCATCTGGTCTTCCCGCTCCCAGGTCCAACTTTCTCCAGCTGGTCCACCCCACAATACCTTTACTAAGGAAATTTCTTTACCTCGCATTTGCTTCAACTCTCTGCCATCAATCCTTACCGGTAAAGCTTCAATTGTTATATTATTCCTCACCTGAACATCATCTATGTGAATCACATGTGACGGATCCGGAATGTACTTCCTCAACTGTGACACATGGAACACATCATGCAAATTTGCAAGTGACGGAGGTAAAGCCACTCGATAGGAAACTGTAAACACCCCAAATTTACCCTCACTCATATCACACCGTGGCTTGTGATCTTTCATTTTTCATAAGTTTAAGCATATCATCTCATATTACATGTTTGTTTCATCTACATAGTTCAAGTTCATCTGCATCTAGGGTTTGTGATCTGAGCAATCCAAGATCCCATCTTAGCCACTCCAAAGGCCTCAAAGTGTTCCAAGAGGGTCCATGTGTGTTCTATCATAATATTGTACCTCTCAAAGTTCAAGGAAGTCAATAAATCACAAGAACTGGGAAAGCATGGAAGCAGAGCTAGGGTTTTCACTTCACAGATGACCAAAATTAAGGGTTTGGTTTCAGAGGCCTCAACACCAAATTTTTGGGCTATTCTTGTTTCTATTGTTCTTAAGATGTTATAAGGATTATGTGTACCAAGTTTGATGAAGAAATTCATTGTGGAAGTCATCTGTTCACTGGGTAACTTCTTGAGCAAGTTAAGTCAAAATCAGGGCATCTAAGGCCCCCAACAATGGAACCAAAAGGGTATTTTCATCAAATTGAATTTCTATGATCTTTATTTGATCTTAGAAGAGGTTATAAGTTCACAAGTTTGAAGAATTTTGAGCCATTTGAAAAGTTGCCAAAAATGGAAATGACTTGTAATGGAAACTTTCCATTTTGGGAAAGTTTCTCAACCTCCTCTTTCTTGATCAAAAATTCTTCAAATGAAAAATTCTTGGTCATGAAAGTTGTAGAATGGGTCTTTCCCTTTTCAAAAAGTACAAGAACATGTTCTAATTCATTATGGAACTCAAGTTATGATCCTTCAAAGTTGGCAAAAATCCTATAATTTTCACATTCATGCCAAAGAGGGAATTTTGCAATTTCTCATGCCAAGCCATTTCTTGACCTCTAATGCATCTCTAAACATCATACCATCATAGTACAACTCATTTTGATCAGAATTGGCCCAAGAATTATGCATTTTCATGCCTTGAACTTCAAGAAATTTCAAAAGGGCAAAAACTTCTCAAATTTGCAAAATGGTATAGATCTTTCCATACACTTGTGCCAGCATGCCAAATCTATTTCCATGGTCCTCCTTGAACTCAGCTGAGGTCAGACACCCATTGCAACCAGGCCTTCCATGACCCATACCTTTAGTACAACCAAACTTGACTTTTTGCATTTCACACCATACCAATCAGCATAGCCCACAACAACTCTTCTGACCTATCACAGCTTCACATACATGCCCTAAGGATCACATTTCATAACATCTTGGAGCTTGAATCATCACACACATTCAGATTGCCAAAAATCCTCAAGAAACTTCATTTCTTCAAAACTCATAAACCAAACATCAAAACTTTAAGCAAACTTCACCAATCACCTTCATACATCCCCCATATCATTTCCCAACCATCAAACACGCCTGAAACCTTAAGAATCAAAAACACGATTTCACCCCCCCCTCTGAACTGAAACTTCAAAATAGCCCAAATAAATTCATTCCAAGCATCAAAGCATCCTCAGGAGGTCCATTGGAGTTGATTGGCACCAAGGAGAGGCCCAGATAGCTCAGATTGAGAAAGCTCAAGCTCAGGTATCATCAAGAAAAAATTTTCCAGAACTTGTATTTTTTGTTATAGAAATGTTCTTCATGCTTCACTGATCACACTGCACTTTTTACTTTTGAAAATGGTTGAGATTTGAGCTTGTATCGTGCTTCTGAAACTTTTGCAGTTTTTATGTTTTGATTCGAATCTCATGTTTGATGCAATATAAATGTTGTTTGATGATTGAATCTTGTTTAGAATGATTAAGAGAGTTGATCTGGAGAGTTAGAGCTCCTAATTTGGCTTAGGGAAGAAGATGGGATTTTGGTCTTGCCGGAGAAGATGACCGGAGCTTGCTCCGGTCACCTGAAAGTCATTAGGGTTTGTAATTAGGGTTTAATTGTCCAGTTTGAATGTGGGCCGTTAGATGGTGATTAGCGCGTAAATGAGTGGCTAGGATCATTTCACTTAGGGTTAATTCCGATTAATTAATTTAAAAACATAATTAAAGCCAGTTTGAATGTGGACCTTTGGATCTGGCGTGCAGTCAATTCCCTCCCTTTTCCTTTTGAATCTCATCCATCAGATGCGTTGACTTCCCCTTTTATTCATTTTTATTTCATTTTTATTCATTTTTCTTGCATATTTATTTTAAAATACTTAGAAAAATCCCAAAAATATTTCCTTCTGCATTTTTGTTTCAAATATTTTTCTTAATCAGAAAATGATTTTTATTTTATATTTTGCATATAAAAAGTATTTTTAAAATATTTAAATGTTTATTTTAATTAATTAATTGAATTTAATTGATTAAAATAGCATTTATGTTTCTAAAAATCACCAAAAATTTCATGTTGCATCTTAACACATTTAGAAACATTTTCAAACCCCTCAACAAATTTCTTTTTGGTTTTGATCATTATTTGACAATTTTCTTTGAATTTTGGGTTCATAAAATCACATTTTTAAACCCTAACCTTTGAAAAATCTTTTCTGCCTAACTATGAAGGGTTTGAAGTTGTTTCTTTTTGAATTGTTTCACACATATCATGTAGTATCTTGGATAATTTTGGCATGAATTTATCTTGAATTTTCAATTTGTTTGGCATTTTACATTGAGGATCACCAAAAAAACCCTACAAACTTAGGAAATTCATAACTCCTTCTAGGTTTAGCTTCTGACCTCCCCCTTTGGATGGTAACCTAGCATAGGTTTAGGGTTCCTTTGAGTGAATTTTCTATTTTTTATCCTATCATTTGCTTCTGTCTTTTCCATTTGCATCTCATCCTTTCATATAACCCTAATTTTACATGTTCACTTGCATTCATCTTGCATATGCATCCATACATGAACTTGCCATGACATTTCATGCATTCATTTATCATCTTAGACATCTTAGGACATGTTAGAATCATGCTTTATCATTTCTTCATTTATTTTCCATGATTTGCATTCATTTCCTTTCATTAACTTTCATGAACTTTCAAACTTCAAAGCCTGCCTACATGACATCTCATTCTTTGTATGATCATTCATATGCACTTTGTATGCCTTTTCATCATCTCACATGAAATTAACATTTCATAAACACTTATGACTTTGGTCATTTCATCTCATTGCATCTCATTTCATTTCATTTCTTTATGCTTTGAACTTTATGCATTCATGCTAATATTTTCAGGTGGTAAGTTACTTTGAGAAGTGGATTTGCCTTCACTTCTCATTTCTCTTCATCTCTTTCATATGCATCTTGTTGGTTTCTTTTAAGTGAACTTGTTCACTTGTGTTCATCTCTCACTTTCTTTCTTTAAGTTACTTATCTTCTTCAATGAATTAAATAACTTATTTCTTCTGCTTCTTCCTCCTTTCTTCTGTTTCTTCCATTGGTGGCTTCCTTGAAGATCTTTCTCAAGCCTTAAAAACCATAGGAACATCCAAGCATGATAATAATTAGGGTTGTGATTAGTCCCCCTTAGTTTTTTCCTTTGAGTCTCCTTGAGTCTCTCTTCTCATCTTCATAATCAGAGACTAAACTCTTAAAGTTTTAGGACTTTGGTATTAGGGTTATGCTTGCATCCTTCTCTTAGGATGGAGTGTATAACTTTAATCCTAAGTGTTAAACCTTTAATTTGTTTAAACCTATTAATTAAAACATCTTAATAATCACTAAGACTTTATCTTGTAACATGGGCCTTACATTAGGGTTCTAATTCTTCCTTAATGGTTATGAATGACTAACCCTAGTGTTTAATGGACAAGTCCCCCTCAAGTTGTCTTACAAATCATAAAACTCCATTTCTTAATCTCATCCTTTAATTAAAATCCATTTAATAAAGGCTTGTTATATAATGAATTTAATCCCTAACCATGGATTAAGTTGAGGTATCTTCCTCAACTTAAGTATTCTCATCTATTATCCTTCTATTAGGATGGTGTAATGAGTTCAGTAATCTGAAATTAGAGATTAAACTCATTACTTAACATTAAACAAAAAACCCAAAAACACCTAAATAATCACAAGTAGGTTAATGATCTTAATCCTACATCATCATGGTAATTAAGTTGAGGTGCTTATCTCATACTTAAAGTATTCTCATTATCACTAATCAGGGAGGATATAATGAGTTTGCAAACCTTTGATTTAGGCTTAAGCTCATTAGTTTATGACAAACTCCAAAAACAATAACAAAACTGAAAACACAAAAACAAACAATAATCGTCTCCTTCGGGATTCTTTTCTCATCACTCTCATTCATAAACGAGAACTTGCTTCTTCCGTCTAATGTAAGACAGTTAGCACTCGAGCCAGCCGAGTCATACACTTGAGCATAAACTAGTAAGCAGTTCACAGTCAATTTATCTTTTAGTCTCTTTGAGTCGAACTATGGTGTTATGACTTCCTCATTGTACAAGAGGATACGTAGGCATAACTTAACTGTTATCGAACAAAAGCCTCTTTGTCTTCCCCCTCTTTCAGCATTCTCTTTTAAGCCTCAGTTTCTGAGCATTCACCCTTTTTGCACTGACACTTGTATTTTCTTTTCCAGCTTTTGCACACAGATAACACATACACCTACCCCTTTAAAACACAATCTTGTAAGCGTGGATCCCGTTGATTACGACGGACAATCTGGGTGCTAATATCTTCCCAGGTTGTAACCATTCCCCTTTCTCAGTTTCTCTGGTTCGCGACCGTCTTATCCATATCTTTCTAGGTTTATGCAGCATTACCTTTTCTTCGGGATAAAAATGCCTAGCTGGCGACTCTATTCACCTTAATCTCATTTTCTCCTTTCGCCGGCCGTTCACGTCTGTACCCTATCTGACTAGGTGTCATTTTGGAGGAGCTATAGCTTGGCGACTCTGCTGGGGAACTTTATATTGCAACCAGGGCTTCTGGTTCTTTTTGTGGGTTCCTCCTAGTGCTTGTTTGATTTGTGTTTGCGGGGGTGTTATGTGCTACTTGTGCTTATTTATTTGTTGCTTTATTTATTGTTTTATTGACAGCTTTATTTATTGCTTTCATTTACAGTTTTATGCATTTCATACTATTGTCATATCATTGGTGCTAGATCTCTTGTCTGTTTTGGTGGGTGGGGATCATTGAGTGATTAAGGTTCCATACCAGGGACCTGAGTGACACATAGGCTATAATGGCTTCATATTCTTTCCCATTCCATTTCGGTCTGGTGCGGGAATATAAAACACGGTTTAGACATGGGTTTCTTCTTGAGAACTATGTGCTACGGATTTCCTATAGTGCTAGGGCTATCTGGGAAGCCTGCTAAGTCTGGATGACCTTTTATGACCTTCAGCATCTGACGTGAATTAAAGGAGGATCTTTTATGGTTATTGTAAACACTGTACCTCCAGGTTAGAAGTGTTTACACTTCTCATAACTAATCCAAGTATGAGGATCCTTGTTCTAGAATAATACATGTGAGGGGGTTGGGATGTTTACAGGTTTGCAGGTACCCTTGGCCTCATCATACCCTGTTACCAGTTTTGTTTTAAGAATGCATCACTTTGGACAGTTCTTGTGAAACCCTGGATTTGTGACTCTTTATTTGAGTCCCCCATCTGGTTATTAGTTTTCTAAACCTTCATCCGAACTTATGAGCACATATGGACCCTATCAAGGCAGATAACAAATCCAACACTTGATCACAAACCCTTTGCATATCATTCTGCATACATCATTTTGCATCATTTAACATTTGCTTATTTGTTTTACAGGGTATCCACCTTTTTATCTTTGGTTTGATTTTGACATGTTCTGCTGCTCAGACTTCTTCAGTTATTTGCACCAGCATCTTCATCAAAGTTCCTTCTTCAGCACCTTCATCATCCTGTCCTCATCAGAGACCCTTCTCTAGTTGTCTTCATCAGGGACCTTCTTCAGCACCTTCTCCAGTTATCTTCATCAGGTTTCAGCAGCTACCTTCATCAGGGTTCTCATCAGGTTTTTTCACCAGCATGGACACTTCCAGGAAGAGCAACATCACATACCACTTCTTTGAGCCTACTCTGACAGGCATCAGACAGATCCAGTCTCTCATTACTCCTGATCATGTTCCATTATTCAGGGAACATTTTGGATACATATTGGACATGATCATGGACCTGGATGCATCCTAGAGGAGCATGATCCATACTTGCTTACATTTTTATGATCCTCCTCTCAGATGCTTCACATTCCCTGATTTTCAGTTGGGACCTCTGCTAGAAGAACTTTCCATGTTGTTAGGTGTCCCTGTCAGGAGAGGGATTCCTTTCATCCCTGAGATGGTTTCTCCCAAGAATGAAGATATAGCTAAGGACTTGCACTTAGAGACAACCCTTATTGATCAGAGCATGACCACCAAGGCTGGGGTTCCAGGCCTTCACTTAGACTTCTTGATCTCTCAGGCCACCCTGCATACTGCAGCAGGGAAGTGGGATGTTGTTTGTGCACTCTTGGCCCTTAGCATATATGGAGTTATCTTATTTGCAGACGAGCCAAAGTTTGTAAGCAAGAATGCTATTCACCTTTTCTTACTGAGGAACCCAGTTCCTGCCTTGCTTGTAGACTTCTATTACGCAGTGCACCAGAGGAATGAGAAGCAAAGATGAAGACTGGTCAGATGTTATGCACCCCTCTATTACTATTGGCTGTTAAGACACCTACCAAAATCAGACACTTTCCTGAACCCTCATCAGCCAAGGAACTGGGCTAAGAGATTGATTTCCCATACATCAGAAGACATCATATGGTGGGCAATATCCTAATGTGTCTTTGATTGGAGTAAAAGGTTGCATTAACTACAACCCTTTGCTCTTTAAAAGACAGGTAGGATATGCTTTGGTTCATCCCCAAAAGGGAAAGACTTGACAGAGACCCTCTATTGTGACATCCAGCACAACTCTGCTATTGTCAGACAAGCTTCCTGGGCTTGGGACAATATTCAGACTAAGGGGACAACTACCCTTCACAAATGCAACAACATTGCTTCAGCACAGTATCTTGATTGGTCTCGTACCAGGGCACAGATCACCCGAATGTCATTCACCTTAGAAGATGTACCTGGACCTTAAACATTGCAACCTGTAGCTACTGTCAGCTTGGAGGAGTTTGAGAAATTGAAGGAAAGGAACAATCAACTCTCTTAAGCCTTGAAGAAGACCCTCTGGGAGAGGAATGACAGCCGTTTAGATAATGAGAGGTTAGAGAAGCACCAAATTGAGCACTTGAACAAGATTGAAAAGACGAATGACTACATCAGAAAGGCTAGAGCAAGGGAGTTAGTACTGAAGAATGCTTGCAAGGAAGCAAAGACTCAGAAGGCTAGGGCAGAGCATTATTTAGAGGAGAGCCAGGCTAGGTGGATCAGGATCACTGAAGCCCGTGCACAGGAAGATCAAAGGACTCAATCTAAGATAGAGCAGCTAGAGGATAGTGAGAAGAAGAATTAGGCAACTTTGATAGCAGCACAGAAGGAGATCTCTGAGTTAAAACTTCGGGCGGGGTTAAAGAGGTCAAAGGATCAGGATAAACATAAGAAGTTGACCAGTGCCATCGCCACAAGGAACCTCCTCATCAGGACTATCACAGAGCACCCGGTTGGTCCGGTGACTGAGACCCTCCTGAAGGGAGTCAGAGAAGATGACTTTGGATTGGATGTTTGACTCTTTTTTTGTACTTCATTTTGATTGTATTTTCCTTTTGTTGATGTATTTTGACCCGCCATGGGAATGTTATTGTAATCAAACTATGTATCTTCACTGTTTGTAATATATATGGTTTGTATTATTTTTGTGGGCTTTATCTCTCTCTGTAACATCATCAGCATTTCCTCGAGGTCTGGAAATGTCAAAACCAAAGAACCAAACCGGATACCCTTGGAAGAGAAATAGGCATCCTGCATTGCATACTAACATTTTCTTTGTTTTGTAGGTTTTTGTTTTGTTGTTGTTTCTCACTTTGTTGTGGTTTCAGGAAACATTGCTCGCAGAAGAGTGTTCCCTGTCAACAGAATACACCGGTACCCAATAAGAAACAACCTTCCGGGACTACAAATGGATCAAGTTCAACAAGACCTGACTGAAGTGAGGGCCCAGATGGCTGTTGCACCCCAAAATTTGCCCTCACAATACAAGACTTTGTGTGCTAAGAAGGTTCACAAGGTTCACAAGTTCTCAATGCTTATATAACCTGTCATGAGGTTCATGAAGTCTACAAGTTACTTTATGAAGGTTCACAAGGTTCACAAGTTCCATAATGTTCTCAACATTTACATAACCTTTCATGAGGTTCATGAAGTCTACAAGTTACTTTATGAAGGTTCACAAGGTTCACAAGCTTCTCAACATCTTCAAGACCTTTCATGAAGTTCATGAAGTCTACAAGTCACTTCTTGAAGGTTCACAAGGTTCACAAGATTCACAATGATTACAAAGCTCTCCTGAGGTTCATAAGGTCTACAAAGCCACTTCATGAGGTTCACAAGCTTCACAAGCTTCACAATACCTCCCATGAGGTTCACACGACATTTTATGATGGTTCACAAGGTTCACAAAGTTCCCAATGGGTCAGAAGAGTTGACAATTCCCTCAGACAATGCACCTCCTAAACAGTGCATCCAAAACTAGGGTTTTGACTTTAATCAGGCTAAATGGACTTCCAATACCTCAAGTGAGCTTCATAACATCTTATATGTGTCTAAGAACCCCCATGACAAGTTTCAAGACTTTTCTCAAAAGTTTGCTCAGTCAGATGATCAGATAAGACAAAATCAGTCAGTGCAGTTAAAAAGTCAAACTGAGGTCAACTGTGGTCAAACCAAAGTCAAACTTCATGATTTTTTGCCAACATCAAGTATATGAAGTAAAATTCATCATTTGATCAAGGGTTGATCATGATTCATCAAGGAGATTCCAGATCATCAATAATCAGGAGTTTCTAAATTAGGGTTTCCTCAGTAAAAGTCAACTGAACTTTGACCAGCCATAACTTTCACATACTTCATCACCAAGTCTCCATCCAAAGCTCATTTTGAAGGAAATTGAATTCTCTACAACTTTGATGTTGCAAGTTAAGCCCAAAAATTCTTCATTTGGAAGATATGAGCTAAGACATTATAGGTCATTTCAAAATTCAACAAAAAGTCAACAACTTAAAAAGGGCATAACTTGAGATTGGTAAATGATATGGACCTGAAACAAATGGGGTTGTTTAGAGGACTCTTCAAGCTTTCTAAAAAGTCCAAGAACACCCTCATACCTCTAAAATTGAGGGAGATATGCCCTTGCAAAGTTGGGAAATTTTGTGATGGTTTATATTGAAAATGGGGGTCTAGAACCAATTCCTTCCAAATGGGCTTGCCAAATTGTGATCCAATCCACATCATATCATCATGCACGACCCAAATGACCAAAATTCAGAATTTTTATTATTTTATTTTTATTTATTTTTGATTTAATTCATAAAAGTCATTTTAAATAAATATAAAATATGAAAATCTATTTTTGGAGGAAGATAATGCTTCTAGAAAGTCTTAATTGATGATTGAAGGTGAAAGAGAAAGAAATCATGTGATTTATCCAAAGATAGTAAGCCCTCATGATCAAATATTTGAGTTTTAAACTAGGATCAATTTCAATCTTTTTGAATCAAACTTTTCACATGATCCATCAATGTTTTGACCTAGAATGATTCACATGTATATACTAAACACAACCCTAGCCTCATACACGATTTTTCCAGCATCAAAAGGTAAGTTTCACAGCTCAAAAATTCAAGCCAAAACACCAATTCGGATTCTTCAATCCAAGGGGTTTCAAGGTAAAATAAGGACATGGTTGGCTTCCTTGGACATCATGGATCATGAACCATCATTCATAAGCATTCAAATCGCGCCCTAATGATGAACCCGAAGCTTGTTTATGCTTGACAAAATTTTTTTCGATTGTAATGATTCACTGCATATTATTAAGTTTTGCTTACATAACCTTGTTTGTTAATGACTATAGATGGAATCTGGATGATTTGGTGAAGCTCCATAGCCTGAAACACGATATGCCATTTTTAGGGTTTATAGCTCCAATTAGGGTTCTTCAATCCAGCCCATATAAATGGATTCTAAGAACGTGGGGTGCTTGGAAAACTCATTAGTAACTTAATGGAATAATCAATTTCATGAAACCATACTGTTTTGTCATTGTTTGATTTTTGTAGGTTTTGCTGGAAATTTAAATTCGCAGGTAAACTCCCAGTTATTTTCGCAGCAAAATTTGCAGTTCAGGAGGTAGAAGATGACTTCTTCCCGCGCGTTGAAAAATTCAAATATTGATGAAAATATTTTATGTATTATTGTTGTTTGTTTATCACACGCGTACTTGTGACCCAGTGGTAGGAGGCTTGTGCGTATAGTCAATGTGACCTGAGTTCGAGCCTTGGTTTCGTACATTGTTTTTTTCTATTTTTTTCAGGTAACAAAGAAGCTTAATATATTATGTTATGTGGTCATCATATTACCAGATAGGCTCTCCCAGCCAGGCGGTAAGGCGCGCGTGTATGTATCCTTGAGGTCCTGGGTTCAACACCAACCCAGGCCTTTTATTTTTTCATTATTTTCTGGATGTTGCAAGGCAGTGCATAAAAACAATCAGAACCATTATATGATCACCAACGCATGGTTGGTCTAGTGGAGGGTTTTGGTACTGGCAAGCATAGAAACCTGGGTTCAAACCCAGCCAAGGTAAGTTCTTATTTTTGTCACTTTTTTTTCTATTTTCTTTAATTAATTAGTTTATTTGTTTTATATTCTTATTAAAAAAATAATAATAATAAATCATATATATATTCAAAATTTAAAATAACATCTTCTTCTCTAAAAGTTCTAAACTTTCTATTTTTTTTTAATTCGAAAATTTATTTTATTATTTTATGTAATTATAATATATATATATATATATATATATATATATATATATATATATATATATATATATATATATATTAGTTAAAATAATTTTGTATATAAACAAACCCTAAAATATTTTCAAAACTTAATTCTATTTTTTTCTAAATAATTTTATTTTCTAATTCTTAATGTAATTATTATGTATATTTATTTATTTAATATGATTCTTGTAAATTTTGCAAATATGATTATTTTTATTTATGAACATGATATTTAAAATTTATTTTCTTTATATAATATGTAAATACCTTTTATAATTTTTGTTTAAAAATAATTAAATTTGATAATGATTTAAATTTGTAATTATATCATATTTAAAATTTTTATATAATTATTTAATTATCCATGTTTCTAAATAAATGCTTATATATAAAAATCAAATTTTGTGTTTATTATTCTAATCATGTTATTATAATATTTTTTCTATTAATTATTGTTGCTAACCATATTCTTATTTTTTGCTTATTATTATCTTAAATTTTTATCTTATTATTTTTTTCTAACCTTGTCTATTTTTTCTAATTATTATTATTTCATTATTTTATTTTCACTAACTTTATTTATTTAATATTTTTACTAACCTTATTTTTTTTTTATCATTATTATTACTAACCCCTATTTATTTATTGTTTATTTATATTTTGCTTATTATTTTAATTTGCTTATTATTATAATTTTGTAAATGCTTCCGGATGTAAATTTTTTAAATATTTAATTATTTTTGCTATGGTTAGTAATTAGGGAGTGTAAAACATGTATGCTACTTAAAATGAATTTAGATCACTTTAATCATAAGATAAATAAAATTGTACACTCACACACGTAAGTCGATTTTTAATCGCCATCCTACACTTTCTAAGGCTATCCCTCTATGTTGCTTATTAATAAGGTCAAGTGGGGTGTATAAAGCAAGTCCCTTTAAAAAGAAAAAATCATCAAGTCCCTCATGGTTGCCTTTACGAATCAAGTCCCTTCGAATAATGATGATAGTCCCTCCTGTATGCTTATTACACCCCACAGTTGCCTTCAAAAATAAATGTCCCTCTCATGTCCCTTACATCCAAGGTAATGACTACCTACTCCTTAATAGTAGGGATAGTCTTACCAATGAAAGGATAAAGAACAAGAAAGACTTAAAACTTTAGGGTAGGTTCCTCTTATGTACTTGCTCACTTCAAACTTTTCAAACACTTAAACAAATTTCAAACCAATTTTCAAAAACAAGTTTTTACGCATCCATACATGGATCATTATCAACTATTCTGAAAATTTTTCTATTCACACACTACACTTTCAAAAACAATTCAAAAGTGAGCTAAGTAACTAAGAGCCCATGGATAACCATGGATGTAAAGGGTGCTAACACCTTCCCTTTACATAACCTACCCCCCGGACCCAAAAATATCTCTTAAGGTCTTTCCTGTTCTTTTATACCCTTTCCTTTTGGATAAAATAAAAGTCGGTGGCGACTCTTGCTATCCGCAACATAACTTAAAGTCAGTTCTCCCACCGTGTTACAATGGCCAATGAAAGGACAGAGATGAGGGCCCAAATGAATCAATTTATGACAGTAATGACTGGTCTAACTCAGAGCCAGGAAAGACTGAGGGAGTTAGTTGAACGACAAAATCCTGAGGAACACCATCCAGGTACAAGGGGTACCAGTAACAACGATCACGTGCAGCCTCGCACTAATCCACCAGAGTTTGGACCTCATCTGAACCCAGACATCAATGCCATAAGAAATACCCAGGGTAACACTACTGGAGGAAGTGTCTTGTAGGAGGATCCTCAAGAAGAGCAATTTACTGTGGTCGGGACTGGAGACGAAGTTTACGACCGTTGGTTGGATGAAATTGCAGAGAAGTCTGTGTTTACCATTCCCTAGCAGAACAAATTTTCTCCTATCCGACATTCGTCCAATGTCGTGATACTTTCGGCAGCCGTCCCCTGCCAGGTGATCGTCCTTCACCTTTGGATGACCGTCCCTCATCCTTTTCTCATTGGAGTCTCCACTATTGTAACCCTTTCCTATCCGACATTCGTCCTATGTCGTGATAAAGAGCAGCCGTCCCCTGCTAGGTGATCATCCTTCACCTCTTGATGATCGTCCTTCATCATATTTTATCCGATGGCCGTCCCCATCGTTGATCTTGTTATCCGACATTTGTCCCATGTCGTGATAAATCCTGAGAGCAGACGTACCTTGCTAGGTGATCGTCCTTCACCTCTTGATGATCATCCTTCATCATGCTTATCCGATGGCCGTCACCATCGTCGACTATTTTCTATCCGACATTCGTCCTATGTCGTGATAAAGATCAGTTGTTCCCTGCTAGGTGATCGTCCTTCACCTTTGATGACTGTACCTCATCATTATTTCATTTATTCTCTAATCCGATGGCCGTCCCCATCGTTGTTTACTTTACTTTCCGAGCATGATGGTCTTCCCCGTTATGATCTCTTTATTTCCCCAGCTTGTCGGTCGTCCCCGTCATTGCTTAGCTTACCGTTTTATCCCCAACAGTCGTCCTCTGCTCGATGGTCGTCCTCAATCGCCCACATTTTATAATCTTGCTATATTATCTTTTACAATTTATACCCCTTTTCTTCTTCTCCCCAGTGAGTGCAAATTTTGGACTGTCTTTGGTATTCAACCACTAGTTATCTTGTTGGTCTGTTAAGCCAGGCGCTTACATCCTGCACAACTAACTTATGTTTGAATAGGGACAACTGTAAACACCCCAAATTTGCCCTCACTAATTTCACACCATGGCTTGTGATCTTTCATTTTTGCATTAGTATAAGCATACCATCTCACATTGCATATTTGTTTCATCTGCATAGTTCAAGTTCATCTGCATCTAGGGTTTGTGATCTGAGCAATCCAAGGATCCATCTAAGCCACTCCAAAGGCCTCCAAGCATTACAAGAGGATCCATGTGTGTTCAATCATCATATTATGTCTCTCAAAGTTCAAGGAAGTCAAGAAATCACAAGAACTGGCAAGGCATGGAAGCAGAGCTAGGGTTTCCACTACACAGATGATCAAAATCAGGGTATTGGTTTCAGAGGCCTTAACTCCATATTTTTGGACCATTCTTGTTTCTAATGTTCTTAAGATGTTATAAGGATCATATGTACCAAGTTTTATGAAGAAATTCGTTGTGGAAGTCATCTGTTCATTGGGTAACTTCTTGAGCAAGTCAGAGCAAAATCAGGGCATCTGAGGCCCCCAACAATGGAACCAAAGGGGTATTTTTATCAAACTGAAGTTATATGATCTTTATTTGATCATTTAAGTGCTTGGAAGTTCACAAAATTTAAGAAATTTGAGCTAAACCGAAAGTTGCCAAAAATGGAAATGACTTGTAATGGAAACTTTCCATTTTGGGAAAGTTCTTCAACCTCCTCTTTCTCAACCAAAAATGCTTCAAATGAAAAATTCTTGGTCATGAAAGTTGTAGATTAGGTCTTTCCCTTTTCAAAACGTATAAGAACATGTTCTAATTCATTATGGAACTCAAGTTATGATCCTTCAAAGTTGGCAAAAATCACATAATTTTCACATTCATGCCAAAGAGGGATTTTTGCAAATTCATTTGCCAAGCTTCTAAGTGACCTCTAATTGACCTCTAATAATCATACCATCATCACATGACTCATTTTGCTCAGAATTGCCCAAGGAATCACAACATTTCATGTCTTGCATCACAAGATACACCAAAGAGGGAAAATTTGCAAAACACATAGAAACCCTAGCATCAAGTGTTCCAGATGCATTGTTTCAATCCTATGGACCTCCTTGAACTCAGCTGAGGCCAGACACCCCTTGCAACCAAGGCTGCCATGACCCATACCTCAAGTACAACCAAACTTGACTTTTTGCAAAATCACCCATACCAATCAGCATAGCCCACACCAACTCTTCTGACCTATCAAGACATGATATGTGGACTTTATGCAAGCCATAACACACAACACATTGCCCTGAATCATCACACAACTCAGATTGCCAAAATCCTCTCAAAACTTCATCTCTTCGAATCTCCCAACTCAGCCATCAAAACTTCAAAATTCTTTCACCAATCATCTCCATATAACCTCGGGATCATTTCCCACCCCTCACATTGGCCTGAAACCACCTCAAACAAAAACACGATTTTGACATGCTCTGAACTGAAACCTCAAAAACAACCAACATAAACTTGTTTCAAGCTTGCCAGAAGCATCAAGGGGTTCATTGGAGTGGAAAAGCACCAAGGAAGTGGCCAGAAAGCTCCAGATAGCAAAGCTTCATCTCAGGTATACCTCAAGAACAAATTTTCCAGAACTTTGATTTCTTGTTATAGAATGATTCTATGAGTTGCACTGATCATCCTGCTATGTTTGAAATTGAAAATGGTTGAGAAATAAGCATTTCATGATGTTCTGAAAGTTTAACCTAAAAAATGTTTTGCTTCGATTCTCTTGATTTGTATGTTATAAATGTTGTTTGTTTGATGATTTAAATTCCATGATGTTTGGGGATCATTTCTGGGCAAGAAATTTGAAGTTTAGTTGCTTATTTAGGAAGTTAGCATTTTGTCCCGCCGGAGAAGATGACCGAAGCTTAGCTCCGGTCACCTCAAAATGATTAGGTTTAAACTATGATTAATTCCCCAGATTCATCCCTGGCCCTTAGATCATGATTAGGGTTAGTGCGTGGATGGCTCAGATTAGCCCACTTAATTTTAATTATGATTAATTAGATTAATTATAATTAATTAGTCAGTTTAAATGACAACCATTGGATCACGCGCGAAACATAACTTCAAACCTGAGCCTTAGATCTTGCGTACCCCTGGTCAAACAGACTCTTAATCCTGGCCCCTTATCCATATTCCACGCAATCTCATCCATCTATCTTGCATACTTTTCATTTTCATTTTTATTTATTTCACTTTATTTTGTTTCATTTATTAAAAATACCAAAAATCATTAAACAATTCTGAAATTTTTTATCATCACTTTAATTATTTTTCAGAAACCAATAATATTTTTATTTTTATTTTTTTCATAAAAATTGTATTTTTAAAATATTTAAATGCTATTTTAATTAATTAATTTAATTTAATTAATTAAAATACCATTTGAGTTTCTAAAAATCACCAAACAAATCATGAATCATCCCTTTGCATTTAGAAACATTTTCAAACTCTTCACACAAATTTCTTTTTAGGTTTGATGATCATTTGAGAATTTTATTTGAATTAAGGGTCATTTAAATCCTATTTTTGAACCCTAACTTTAAAAAATCTTTTCTGCCTAACCAAGAAGAGTTTGAAGATAATTCTTTTTGCATTGTTTTGTGCATATCATGTAGTTTCTAGGATATTTTTGGCAGGGATTTATCTTTCATTTTCAATTTGTTTAGCATTTTTCATTGAAGATCACCCAAAAAACCCTAGAAACTTAGGAAGTTCATAACTCCTTCTAGGTTTAGCTTCTGACCTCCCCCTTTGGATGGTAACCTAGTATAGGTTTAGGGTTCCTTTGAGTGCAATTTCAATTTTTTACATGTCATTTGCTTCTGTTTTGTTCATGTGTATCTCATGTTGCCTTATAAACCTAATTTTGCATCTTCACTTGCATCCATCTTGCATATGCATCCATACACGAACTTGCCATGACATTTCATGCATTCATATGTCATATTAGACATCTTAGGACATGTTAGAATCATGCTTGATCATTTCTTCATTCATTTTCCATGATTTGCATTCATTTCCTTTCATAAAATTTTATGAACTTTCAAACTTCAAAGCATGCTTCCATTTACATCTCATCTTTGTATGATCATTCATATACACTTTGTATGCCTTTACATCATATCATAGCATCATTTGCATCATGTGAATGCTTCTGGTTTTAGTATTTTCCTTTGCATATACATTGTTTCATTTCTTTTCTTTCCTTATGCATCTTGTGCTAACATTTTCAGGTGGTAAGTTAATTTGAGAAATGGATTTGCCTTCACTTCTCATTTCTCTTCATCTTCTTAATTTGCATCTTTGCTGCATTTTTTATTGTCTTTGGGTGGGCTTGCTCACTTGTGTTCATCTCTCACTTTCTTTCTTTAAGTTACTTATCTTCTTCAATGAAGTAAGTAACTTATTTCTTCTGCTTCTTCCTCCTTCCATCTGCTTCTTCCATTGGTGGCTTCTTTGAAGATCTTTCTCAAGCCTTACAAACCATAGGAACATCCAAGCATGACAATAATTAGGGTTGTGATTAGTCCCCCTTAGTTTTTACCTTTGAGTCTTCTTTGTGTCTCTCTTCTCATCTCATCATTAGAGACTAAACCTTTAAGGCTTTAGGACTTTGGAATTGGGGTTATGCCTGCATCCTTCTCTTAGGATGGAGTGTATAACTTTAATCCTAAGTGTTAAACCCTTAATTTGTTTAAACCTCTTAATTAATCCATCTAATAACCATTAAGACTCTAACTTGTAACTTGGGCCTTACATTAGGGTTCTAATTCTTCTTTTATTGGTTAAGAAGGACTAACCCTACTGTTCAATGGACAAGTCCCTCTCAATTTGTCTTACAAACCATAAAATCCATTTCTTAATCTCACCCTCTAATTAAAATCCATTTAATAAAGGCTTTGTTATATAATGAATTTAATCCCTAACCACAGATTAAGTTGAGGTATCTTCCTCAGTTTAAGTGTTCTCAACTATTATCCTTCTATTAGGATGGTGTAATGAGCCCACTAATCTGTGATTAGAGATTAAACTCATTACTTAACACTAAAAAAAACCCAAAAACATCTTAATAATCACAAGTAGGTTAATGATCTTAATCCTACATCATCATGGTAATTAAGTTTAGATGTTTATCTCATACTTAAGTATTCTCATTATCCCTAATCAGGGAGGATATAATGAGTTTACAAACCTTTGATTTAGGTTTAAGCTCATTAACTTATGACAAACACCAAAAACAATAAAAGACTGAAAACACAAAAACAAACAATAATCGTCTCCTTCGGGATTCTTTTCTCATCACACTCATTCACAAACGAGAACTTGCTTCTTCTGTCTAATGCAAGACAGTTAGCACTCGAGCCAGATGAGTCATACACTTGAGCTTAGATAAATAAGCAGTTCACAGTCAATTTATCTTTCAGTCTCTTTGAGTCGAACTACGGTGTTCTGACTTCCTCATTACACGCGAGGATAGGTAGGTATAACTTAACTATTATCGAACAAAAGTCTCTTTGTCATCCCCCTCTTTCAGCATTCTTTCTAAGCCTCAGTTCCTGAGCAATTCACCTTTTTGCACTGACACTTGTACATTCATTCTCAGCCTTTGCACACAGATAGCACATACACTACCCCTTTAAACACAATATTTTAAGCGTGGATCCCATCGAGTACGACGGACAATCTGGGTGCTAATACCTTCCCAGGTTGTAACCAACCCCCTTTCTCAGTTTCTCTGGTTCGCAACCGTCTTATCCATCTTTTTCTAGGTTTATGCAGCATTACCTTTCCTTCGGGATAAAAATGCCTAGCTACGACTCTATTCACTTCATTTCATTTCCCTTTTCGCCAACCGTTCGCGCTTGTACCGGGATGCAAATCTTTGGGAGCGACAACCTGGCTCTAGGCATCATAGCCCATAAGCTTTGACTCCTTCAGGGTATCCAATGAACATGCATTTCAGAGCTCTAGGTTCGACATTGTCTTGCCTAATGTGAGCATAGGCTATACATCCAAATACTCTCAGTTTGTCGAGATCTGGTGGATGTCCCGACCAAACTTCTTCAGGTGTCTTCATATCTAACGCAATCAAAGGACATCTGTTTATCAGATATGTTATTGTTGAAACAGCCTCCGCCCAAAACACCTTCTTCAATCCAGCACTAACCAACTTGCATCTAACCCTTTCGAGGATTGTTCGATTGAATCTCTCAGCTAGACCATTTTGCTGAGGAGTACCTGTTACAGTATTATGCCTTGCAATCCCAGACTCGACATAATAACTGTCAAAAGCTTCAATGCAGAATTCAAGACCATTATCAGTTCTCAACCTCTTGACCTTTCTGCTAGTGTAAGTTTCGACCAGAACTTTCCAACTCTTGAAATTCTCAAAAGTTTCATCCTTCGTATTCTGAATGATACACATAACTTTTTGGAATAGTCATCAACTATGGATAGAAAATATCTTGCACCAGAATGTGAAGGACTCATTACAGGCCCCCAAAGATCAACGTTGATGTAATCAAGGAATCCATGTGTTCTTTGTTTACCTTTGTTAAACTTCACTCTACAGGATATACCAAATACACAAGGTTCACAAAACTCCAACTTCTCGACTTTGTCACCACCTAGCAGGTTTTGTTTCCCTAGTTCGACCATGCCTCTTTCGGTGGCATGGCCCAATCTCATATGCCATAATTGTTTCTTCGACAACAGATTTGTGGATGTAACATTTGTCAAACCACTTACAACTTCAGCCTCAAGGGTATACAAGTCTTGTTTCTTCACGCCTCTTAAGACTTCCTTTGACCCTTTCATGATTCTTAGTATACTTTTCTCTCATTGAAAAACATATCCCTTCTTGTCGAATTCACAAAGAGAAATCAAATTTCTCTTCAAGTCAGGTACATATCTAACTTCAATCAATAGCCTTATTGACTCATCATGGAGCTTGAGTCTCACAGATCCAATACCTGTAATTTTGCAAGCTTAGTTATTTTGCAGCAGCACTGATCCACCATCTTGATCACATAATTCCTCAAACAAATCTTTATTTATATTCATGTTCCAAATGCAACCTGAATCCATAATCCACTCTATTCTTGAGTCGTCTCTTGAAACCACAAGAACATCAGATGATTCGAAATCATCTTGAACAGTGGTTGCGTTGCCATTATCCTTACCTCCATGATCTTTCAGGCGTTCATGGCACACCTTTCGAATGTGACCATCCTTCTTACAATGATATCATCGAACACCAGATGCTTCACCACTATAAGACTTCTGCTGACTTTTACCCTTCTTCTTGTCGAACTTACCATTCTTTCGCAAGAATTTCTCCTTAACGACCAAACCTTCACCAACCGTCAAAGGTTTATGCTCCTTTTGTTAGGGTGTGTTATAAAGGATAATGATCTAATTAAGAATTGTGTTGTCTACTTGTTAAAGAATTTAAAGTTTTGGAGCCGTCATTGTTGCAGAGGATATGGAAATTAGATGGGGTTTGTAGTTGGCTCTTGAATGAAATTTGAAGAAAAAATAGTCCAATCTGATGAGTTAGGGGTGGTGAAGTGTCAACAATTTCTTTTCCTACTATGCTTGAACCTATCTCGGTTGATTGTGATGTGTTAATATCTAAGTTTGTTTATGTTGTAGTTATTTATTTGAGAAATGATATCTTTATACTAGAAATTACACCTACATTGTATACCATACATTTCTAATTTTTTATCATTCATTCTCTCTCCTGTTTTCAAATGAATGTAGGCATGCGTCAAAAACAATGCTTTCTATTTTTTAAAACATTATTATAAATTATTTATTTAAATATAAAAATTATTATTATTACTATTATTATTTAAATTAAAGTTCATAAATATTAAAATGTATGAGTAACCAATATTAAAATATATAGATATTATTGGTTACTCATACATTTTAATATTTACGTTGTATTAAAATATATAGATATCAACTTCTTTGTTTTTACGCTGTATTAACCAACTTTGGAGACTACTAAAAATAATTTTTATTATTTTTAATACATGGATGTTTATTAACCACCTTCATTACAACATTAACCAAATTTTTACATTGTATTAACCAACTTTGGTGACTGCTGAAATTTTTTAATACTTCAACGTTTATTAACCAACTCCATTACTGTATTAATCAAGTTTTTATATTATATTAACCAACTTTATTTCATTACTTTAAAGTCACTCTTCATGAATATTGTTCACAGACATTGTTCATGTAACTGTTCATAGTATTATTCACGTAAATTGTTCATACAATATTCATAAAAATATTATTTTATTTAAAAAAAAATAACTATTCACCGTATAGATACGGTAAATAGTACATACGATATAAATATTTGATGTATAAAATGTGTGTAAGAATAACAATGTTCTATTTATTTTTATTAGAAGGGAACTCAATATAGATTCCCACTTTATGGTCGGGTCAAAAACTTATGAATAACTTACCTTTGTTGGAATCCCCATCTCTATGTCTTCTTGTTTGTTAATGAAGATGAGATAGAGATAGAGAGAGATATATAATTAAATAGTAAATAATATTCATTAAAACCTTGTTTAATTTCATAATCATCATCATAGACAACAATGACATAAAATTACATTTCTAAAACTTAAATTATTAAGCGGCAACATAATAACTAAATTACAATTCATAAAAAATTGAAGTA
This sequence comes from Lathyrus aphaca, assembly GCA_963966055.1. Taxonomy (NCBI): domain Eukaryota; kingdom Viridiplantae; phylum Streptophyta; class Magnoliopsida; order Fabales; family Fabaceae; genus Lathyrus; species Lathyrus aphaca. The sequence goes on along the minus strand of OZ014524.1, from coordinate 254,653,351 downwards.
GATAAGTTGTGTACTCTCTTAAATATGGCACTATATACATAATTATTCAGGTACAAAATACTCAGAAATAACACAGTTACACATACGGGCTACACACTTTGCAATCTTTGGTCTCCTACACAACATATTTATGCGACAATCCGAATCTCCAAAACATCGTCTACCATACAACGCTGCAAGGAGAAAGGATTATAAAATAATTAAAATTAATTTTTTAAATAATTGTGTATAAATTAAATAAGAAAATTTGAAAGGGGTTAAATTGACTTACATTCAACATTTGTTGTTGAAAGAAATAGGAAAAGAATGATAATCATAACATAAATAAACTTCATAATTTTAGCCATAATTCTCCGCTTTCCATATAATGGATGTTTTTATCACTTTATAAGTTATATAATGTTCATCCTCTACTTACACCAATTATAATAATTTTAGCTCTTAGGGAAATATAAAAAATACTTTCTAAAATAATTAATATTATAGGCCTCTTAAGCATATTAATGTATTGTGTTTACCCCTTTAACACACTTAGTAGAGCAATCACATTAAAAACATATCAATATAAGAACTCTATTTTTTCTAGTAAATTTCCTTTAATATTATAACTTCTTAAAATAGGAAAGAAAAAAAAACTTTCCTTTAATATTATAACCTCTTAAAATAGGAAAGTAAAATATATATATATATATATATATATATATATATATATATATATATATATATATATATATATATATATATATATATATATGAATTATACTTTTGGAGCACACAAATATGCATTAACCAATATGGTGCATTATATATACTTGTCTCTATATAATTCAGATGAGACAACACAAGATTTACTATTGACAGACTAATAACACGCATCGCTTAAAGTAGGGTTCTTTCCATTTATTATAATATGTATGTGCCCATTATATAAATCATTCATCTCTAAATTGAATCACTTTCTCGTTGGCTATATCAACCGTCTCGTACATATCCTTATTCAGTATTAGTATGAGAAGGACATCCAAAGAAGGAATCCATATATTCTAGGATAATAGGAAAAATAATCGTTCCATTTCTCACGCTTATGAGAGAGAACAATATTGTAACCTCTCTCTTTGTTCCTATGGTTCATGTCTAAGAAATTTCTATAAATACTTCAATCATAAGGTTTAGAAAGGATAATCTAATTCACTCAAAAGTTACCTACATACAAAGCTTCTTAAAAGTTACCTACATACAAAGCTTCTTAACATCTCTGAGTGAGCTTTCTCTAATACTACAATGATCTTATACAATTAGGGATTGTCACTTAATGGACTTTTAGCAAGAACAAATGGTGCCCCACCACGAGGCTCGTTAAAATAAACTTGGGCCACCATCACATAAGAAAGTTAGATTGTTTTTTATTTTGGATAAGCAAATCTTCATTAATCAGAGATTAAGGGAATCTCGACCCAATGAAAACAATACAACAAAAAGAGAGAGGGCTCAAGAAGCACCAACATCAACAACCAAAAAAATTTTAGAAAATCAAAAGGGCATTTGTACCAATCGTAAATACTACAATTCCGACTACTAAGATTTCCTAACACTAGCCAATTCCAAGAAGAAACAACTAAGGACATAACATTGAATCAACCTGACCAAATTCATTGTTGAAGACAATATTATTCCTAAAACTCCATATGGTCCACCATGTTAAGCACCATAATGAAAGAATATGTTCTTCTTTGGTTCTCCCTTTTAGGCTATCAAACCATAACAAACCTTGATCACGTCACTCCGTAGCCGTAATCCTATTTATATCCATCCAAACATAAACCTTATTCCAAAGCAAAATGGTTTTTGGGCAATTAAAGAATAGATGACCCACATCTTCATTATCCCTGAAGTAAAAAACACAAACTTTGTCATGGGGGTTAACGAGAATATCTTTCGCCGCCAAGTTTAAGTGAGTTAGGATCCTACCGAAAACCATCCTCCAAATAAACACTTTAATTTTGAGAGGAATGACAGATTTCCACATCAATTTCAAAGTTTTAGAAATATTATCATCAATCGTTACCAACACTTCACTTCTGATAAAGCCTCATAGTATGATTTAATCGTGAATCCAATACCATCATCTAATATCCACGTCCACGAGTCATGATCATCGGACAACAGAGTGATCGGATCAAGCAAGATTTGCAACTCAGCTAACTCTCTGTCAATAATCTGATTATGCACATTACCTGAATACAATCATTCCACAACCATATTCCATCCAGACGATTGCCCATTTCCGAAATAGTTACGAATTTGCAGCAACAATTTTGATAAACGTTCGCAAACGTATCCTTCAGAGCATCCTGGCCCAACCACATTGTATGCCAAAACAGAGACCCTCTCCATGCACAAATCATGACCTTAAGGAAGCCTGGAATAAAAACTTGATTCAAGGCTGCATTAACACCCATAATATCCTTCATCCACTTTGAATAAGAACTACATGTCCCTACTGCGAAATGATGTTGAATTTTTCTACTAAGGTTACCATAGATGCATGAGAGGATATGTCGCCAGATTTATTTTCCATCATTACAGAACTTCCATAACCATTTTTCAAGCAAAGCTTTGTTGAAACGACCGACATGTTTGATTCCAAGACCACCACACTTTTTTGGTTTGCAAATACTTTTCGAACTCACCCAAGGAATTTACCCGTTAGTCGAATTACCAGCCCACAAAAATCTCTGTTAAATAGCAATAATATCCTTCACAACTTTTTTAGGAGCTTCGAAGAAAGACAAATGATGTTTATTGATAAGTTCGCCAACACATAATTTATCAGAGAAACACGACCACCAATTGATAAGTTACGACCTATCCAATTTGTTATCCACATCTCCCACCACTCTATCCAACATGATGAACAAGAACGTAGGACCTTACTACATAAAAATTGCTTAGAGGCGTCGGCCACAAGCGAACGCTAATAGACTAAAAGTGGATTCAAGAGGGATATTAACGTCGAATTAGTGTCAAGGTCGGGACTGGTGTAACGTCCCGAATGTTATTTAATTATTTTATTTGGAATATTATGGTTTAGGTGAGCGTAGAATAATATATTATTGAATATAATTTTAACTTGAGAATTATATTGTGGTGAATAAGTATATTATTAAGTGATAAAATAAATAATTGGAAAATATGAGGTAGGGGCTAAGGTGGTCTTTTGGTGAATTTAGTGAGGGTAAGAGTGGAAGTCCTTAAGTTGGTCTAAGGGATTATGTGGTAAGAAGAGAGAAAGGAGTCGTATTCTGAGAAAAGGAAGAACGATCGTGAAATTGAGAAAGGAGAAGAGAAAGGGCTAGATCGTGAAGAAGAATTTGCGAGGAGGAAGAATTTCTCGTCAAAACCAAGATAAGGGTGAGATTCTTCCATCTATAAAGGATTTTAATGAAAATTGTGTTGAATAGTTGGTACTTGTTGTTGTTAGTTGATAATGTTGTAAATTAGGTGATTAAATGAAATATTCTGAAATTATCTGTTTGGTATTGGTGCTTTGTGATGATATTTTTGTAGCATAATGAGTGCAGGTCGCAGAAGGAGAGCGGGGTGAATAGCAGAGCTCACATAGAGAGTTGGAGCCCACTTAGCGAGCAAGGTGAACCTTTGGAAAGTCAAGAGTCAGTGAGTTGCTCGCTTAGTGAGCAAGCCCCCTCGCTTAGCGATACCTGGAGCAAAAAAGGTCGATTTTTAATTCTGAAAAATTCCTTAAAATTATCTAATTGATTTAGTAATGCTTAGGACTCGATGTGGTATAGTGGAAAGTAGTAAAAGAGGGGTTATACACATAATTATAGGGATAATTAGTATAACTTGGATAACGAACATAGTTTAGTATGTTTATTGGCTTTTGTTGTTGTTATTGTTGTTGTTATAAGTCGTTGTTGTTGTGATAAGTTACATATTATTGTTGTTGATATATGTATATGTGATATATTATGGTATGTGTTGTTGTGGAGTTGTGGTGGTTGAAGTTGATTTATGTGGTTATATGTTAAAAATGCATAAATAATCGTAGTGGTTATGAATTGTTGTATATTGATCGGTGTTGTGATAAATCATTGTTGTTGTTGATGTTGTATGATGTAATCATTGCATATATGCATGTATGTCATTGGTGTTGCATGACATGTTGCATAGTTGGATAATATACCAAGATGGGGTATGTTAGTTGTTGTGATGTGGGTGTGATCATGAAATAGGGATCGTGCGTGATCATGAAATAAGGGTTGAGGGTGTGATCATGAAATAGGGATCATAATGGACCACGAAAGAGGGGTCGAGAGTTCCAACGGGAAATGGATCTTGAAATAGAAATCGGATATGGTACTGCATGCATAGAGTCAAGTAGTGTCTCATTGCATAATTTTTGTTGTTGTTGTTGTTGTTGTAGTATATGATGTTGTCGTGGATAAAATGTGGTATCGTGGTTGTTGTTTAGAAGTGGTGTTTTACTTCTGATACTTGCTAATTCTTATTATATTTCTCTTTATGATGTAAGTATCTCACCCTTTCTGTTTGAATGTTACCCTTATGTTGGTAATGTGCAAGTGATCAAGATAAGTCGAGTGTTGGTCTGTGAAGTCGGTGTACTTCACGTCATTAGGATGTTGGTTCCGATACATCGCTTTGGATGTAGGGACGACGTTGTTTTGTTTATTTCTTTTAGAAAAAAAATTTGTAATTGAATTATGACTGATGTTGCTTTAGGAATATTTTCCGCTGCATGTTGAATAATTTATTTCGAAAACGTATCATTGAGCCAAGTTGGATATTATAATTGTATTGTGACACTCAAATAGTTTTTGATGAAAATTTTACTCTGATTTTATTAATAATTTTGTGGGGTAATTTGGATGTTACAAAGTGGTATCAGAGAAGGTCGGTCCGTCCGACCACGTAGTTTAGTCATTGAGTCGTAGAGTCGTTGAGTTGTTGTGTTGTTGTTGAGTGTTGAGCGTTGTTGTTGAGATGTTATTGTGTTATTATCGTTGATTCTAAATCATTGTTGGATTGTTGTTGTGTGACAAATTTAGAATGGATGGGATAAACGATGTTGCACTTGCCGCTACTATGCAAGCGATGGCACAAGCTGTGCAAAATACGATGAATGCTGGGGATCGCGAAAGTGATGAGTTCAGGAAGAATGATCCGCCTACATTCAAATGGAAGTGTGACCCTGATGGAGCACATGATTGGCTCAAGGAGATCAATAGGATCTTCAAAGTGATGGAGTGATCGAAAGTAAGTAAGGTGCGGTAGGGTGTCCACAGATTGGTAGCCGAAGCTGATGATTGGTGGGTTGACACTCGTCAACGGTTGGATGCATCTGGTGAGGCAGTCACCTAGGCTGTGTTCAAGAGAGAATTTCCGAGGAAGTATTTTCCTGAAGATGTTTGGGGAAATAAAGAAATCAAGTTTTTGTAGTTGAAGCAAGGTAGTATGTCTTTGACTGAGTAAACTGCGAAGTTCTATCCTTATTATAGCGAGGCAAATGCTGAGTTCTAGAAGTGTGTCAAATTCAAGAATGGTTTGAGGCCTGAGATTAAGCAGGTGATTGGTTATCAGAGAATCCGAAGGTTTCCGGATTTGGTGGGTTGTTGCAGGATCTTTGAGGATGATAGCAAGGCTCGATCTGAGAATTTCAAAGGTCTAGCTGAGAGAAGAGGTAAACAACAGATTAATCGTGGAAAACCTTATGCAACTCCTACTGATAAGGGTAAGTAGAAACAAAGTGAAGGTAAAAGGCCAAGTGAGGGAGGTGCTCCTACTTTGCTCATGTGTTATAGGTGTGGTGAGATGGGTTATCGTGTCAGTGAGTGCACGAGTGACTTGAAGAAATGTTTCAAGTGTGGTTAGTCTGGACACTTGATTGCTAAGTGCAAAGCAAATTTGGTTACTTTCTACAATTATGGGGAGCAAGGTTATATCAGTATGCATTTTCAAAAGCTTAAGAAATTTTCAACTAGAGGAAAGGTGCTCGCTTTGATAGGTACATAGACTTCCATCGAGGACCGTTTGATTAAAGGTAATTGTCATATTAATAGTATGTTTTTAATTGCTATGTTTGACACTGGTGCGAAACACTGTTTTATTTCTCTTGATTGTGTGAGGAAATTAGGACTTGTTGTGTCTCCGATGCAAGGAGAGATGGTTATCGAGACTCCTGCTGATGGGTCGTTAACTACTTCTCTTGTATGTCAGAATTGTCCGTTATCGATTTATGGTAAGGACTTTAGTGTGGATTTGATTTGTTTTCCATTAAGAGGTATGAATGTAATTCTAGGTATGCATTGGTTAGAGTACAACCATGTTCATATTAATTGCTTTAGTAAGTCGGTTCAGTTTCTTACTCCTAGTGAAGAGGAATAAGAAGCTGGTTATTTGTCTGCTCGTGAGTAGAAAGAGCTCATGGATGAAGAAGCAAAAGTTTTGGCGCTGTTTGCATTGTTGCTGGTGGAAAATGATATGCCAATTAGTGAATTGCAAGTGGTGAGGGATTTCTCGGAAGTGTTTCCAGATGATGTTATGGATGTGTCCCCAGAGAGAGAGAGATGTGGAGTTTACAATTGATCTTGTGCAAGGAACGAGACCTATTTCGATGGCACCGTATCGTATGTCGGCTTCTGAGTTATCTGAGTTGAAGAAACATTTAGAGGAACTGTTAGAAACAAAATTTGTGAGACCAAATGTATTGCCGTGGGGAGCACTAATATTATTGGTAAAGAAGAAGGATGATAGTATAAGGTTGTGTATTGATTACAAGCAACTGAATAAGGTGACAATCAAGAACAAGTATCCGCTTCCAAGGATAGATGATATGATGGATTAGTTGGTTGGTGCTCAGGTGTTTAGTAAGATCGATTTGAGATCGGGTTATCACCAGATAGAAGTGAAAGATGAAGATATTCAGAAGATTGTTTTTAGAACTCGGTATGGACACTATGCATATTTAGTGATTCCATTTGGAGTTACTAATGCACCTGGTGTATTCATGGAATATATGAAAATCATATTTTCCATGAGTATTTGGACTAATTTGTTGTTGTTTTTATAGATGACATTCTGATTTACTCTAAGTCAGAAGAGGAGCAAGTTGAACATCTGCGAATTGTGTTGCAAGTGTTGAAAGAGAATAAGCTATATGTGAAATTGTCGAAGTGTGAATTTTGGTTGAAAGAGGTGAGTTTCCTTGGTCATGTGATTTAGGAAAGAGGGATTGTTATGGATCCGTCCAAAGTAGATGTAGTGCTTCAATGGGAGACTCCGAAGTCAATGACAAAGATTAGAAGTTTCTTACGATTGGCTTGATTTTTCCGAAAGCAGATGAACCGTTTATGGTTTAATGTGATGCTTCTTTGATGGGTTTAGGTGGAGTATTGGTGCAAGATGGTCAGGTTGTGGCATATGTTTCCTGTCAGTTGAGAGTTCATGAGAGGAATTATCCTACTCACGATTTGGACTAGTAGTTGTGGTGTTTGTCTTGAAGATATGGAGACATTACTTGTATGGTTCGAGGTTTAAGGTGTATAGTGATCATAAGAGTTTGAAATACTTGTTTGATCAGAAAGCGTTGAATATGAGGCAGAGACGTTGGTTGGAATTTCTAAAGGATTATGACTTTAGTTTGAATTATCATCCCGGTAAAACTAATGTTGTAGTTGATGCCTTGAGTCGGAAGACATTGCATATGTCAGTTATGATGGCTAGAGAGCTGGAGTTGATTGAACAATTCAGAGATATGAGTTTGATTTATGAACAGACACCTCATAGTGTGATGTTGGGAATGCTGTAGGTTAATAATGATTTTCTTGATTGTGTTCGGGAAAGTCATAAGTCTGATGTGAAATTGGTGGACTTGATGATTAATGATGAACGAGTTTGAAATAATGAGTTCCGAGTTTATGAACATGGAGTACTTAGATTTTGGGATCGTATTTGTATTCTTGATGATCTTGAATTGAAGAGAATGATTCTGGAAGAAGGGAATAGGAGTGGATTGAGTATTCATCCAGGAGCAACGAAAATGTATCGGGACATGAAGAAGATATTTTGGTGGCATGGTGTTTACCCCCAAAATTGGTAAAAAACCGCTGGTCCTCTGAAGATACCAAAATACCCTTAGTTACTCGTAAGATAGACCAAATTGATCCTAGGACATGTGCTAAGAATTTTTAATTTGTAATATTTTTTGGGAAAAATGTCTTGAATCCTTCTACCGGACTCAGAAGGTGTTGAAAACAAACAAATGAAGTAAAAAGGAGAAAAAAAATTCAAAGTAAATGAGGAAAGGGTAAATGAATGTAAAAGGCAAAGAAAGGAAGTTTAAATGACTGAAAATGTAAAGGAAAGGTGAGTGCAAGGAAAATTGTTAAAAGGCATGAATTGTAAATGAAATGTAGTAAATTGCTTGAAAAGTAAATGACTTTGAAAGATAAATGCTTTATCATTAAAGACTTGTAAATTAAATGGCTTCAAAGATAAATAACTTGAAGATAAATTGACATTAAAGATAAATTGGTGGTATCCGCGTGTAGAGAAACTCTTTTCTCTACACGCGGATACTTCGAGTGTTACGGAGTTACTAGTATAATTTGATTTCCACACATACTTATTCTAACACTAGAATAAGCTATTTATAGACATTTCAAAGTAACCATTTTTCGACGGTTTCTTCTTAAGACTACTCTAAGATGATGACACTTGTCCTTCTACATGCTGAAGAAGCTTTATCTTGCGCCAATTGTCCCTGTATTTGAATTGAAAATTACATATTTTCCCTCCAAACTTGAATGTGCAAAACTTATGTAATTGCCATCTTCGTCGAATGCATGCATGGTCGAACCCTGCCAGCACTTAGAAAATATTTCAACTCTCAATTTTTCTAAGTACATAACCTGTTGGTTGATTCCTTCGATTCTCATCCTTTTAAAGAGTAAGGTCGGAAACCTCATTTTTAGGTTTATAACAAAAACCCTTATCTAAGCCAAACGACCTCATTAATGCTAGCGTCGAAATTTGGAGATAACAAATTGCCCCCAAAAATGTTTTTTTCGACAATTTTGATGAAAATATCATTTTTTTATATTCATTATTTTGATGCCAAATTTGGTCAGACAAAAGTATGGTTGGAACCACCTAACCCACGTTCTAAAAACTGTTGTGATTCTCCACCCATGTGCATGATGTCATGTCATAATGGCAAAAATCCCAAAAGTCCCATCAGTCGTATCTGATGTTTCCTGATCATGAGCTTTTTCTTAAAACAATGCGCCAAGATGTCTTGTATTAACTACTACCTCAACGTGTCTGATCCTAAGTATCCCGTGTCCCACCACTTCACATCTGCATTAAGTGGCTAGACTTCACAACTTCTCATTGCCTACGCCTATAAATATGCCCTTCATCAAACAAAAGAAACTTTTCCAATCTCTTGCAAACTTTGTCTCCTTCTTGCTAAAGTCTTCCTCTTTTCTTCCCAGAAACCCTAGAAAACCTTCATTCTCATTTCCAACAATGACATCCTCAAAGGCTAACACTTCCCAAAAGAAAAGTCAGAAAGCAAAGGCTTTCACTTTCGAATAAGCTCTTTCATCATTCAACAACCTCACTGAACCTAAGATGGTCAAAAGTCGTCAGTTTGTACCAGAACCTAAGGATGATGAAATAAGGAGTTTATACAACTCCCAGGTAATGATCCATTTCACTATTAATGAATGATCTTATGCTTTGTCCGACCCTTTGGCCAAAGTTGCGAATACATATGAAAGGTTAAGCGAGTTCTTACCTTGCTATCATAAATCCCAACCCTTAGTGCACAAAAATCTCCCCAAAGCTGATGATCTTTTACCTAATCCACCTCCTTCCAATCAAATAGAATTAAAATACCTCTATGATGGTACTAGATTTGTTAGGTCTGTTAGCCAATTCAACGACTTTGATCTTTGTATGGATAGGACGCAAAAGGTTAAGATTGAACACTGGAAAGCCATAGGAATTTATGATTTGTTGATGTTGTCGAAGACAAACATTCCCTTTTGCTTACACCTTTTGGCTTCTTCCCTATACTTTTGGGATTGCACCCATTATACTTTCCATCTTCCTTGTGGGATGCTTACCCTAACTCTCTTTGATATAACCGCTATCATAGGGCTTCGACCTGATGGTTCGATGTATGAACCCTTTGTTGATGTTAAAGATACTATCGGCTTTAACGAGTCCAAGCTAACGTACACTCACTTCATCAAACACCATTCCAAACCAAATGATGAAAAGGTTTCTAAAAAGGAGATAATTTCCTTCCTCACCCTCTGGTTATCAAGATATATCTTCTTCACTAAGTCCTTGTTGGTGGCGAATAAATACTTACCTTTGGAAAACCAACTTCACAACAATAGGGGGTTTGCTTGAGTGAGATAATCTTGGTCTGCCTCTACGAACCTATAAGTGATGGGTTATCTCGACTGAGGAACCCATCAACAACTTCAAGTGCCATGAGTCTAAATGGCCCTCTTTGGCTTATTCAGCTTTGGCTAAATTCCACTTTTGAACCTATCCTTCCCAAAAAAGGGAAAGTTGATGAAGACTCAGAGGAAATTAGGCACTGAAGGTGTTCAATTGACCAAACTTACTCCCAGTGATGAAGGCGAAACCCTAAAAGGGGCCTTATCTAGTTTCATAATGATGTTTGCACATCAGTACGAATTTGCACCATTCATGGCTCCTTTTGCTGAAAGGAAGTGCGGCCCTAAATGGTTTACCAGGGAGTTCCCAAATTAATCTTCAAGGAAGATTTTCCTGGACTCCATTTCAGTATGGGAGGCTTTCCTAATTCCCAGATTCATCGTTCACAGAATGAATGGTGGGAAATTAGATACAGTCCTTATTGATTATCAACCAAAATTGGTTTCTAGGCAGCTTGGACTAGGACAAAGCTTTCCCAGGTGTCTTTATGAAAAGGGGCCAAGTAAGTTTTCATAACAACCTCTTTGATAAGGACACCCTTACCAACATCTTCGACATATGGGAAGCTCAAAAAGCAGTCCTATCTCCAGTATTCTTCCAACCTACTGCCTTGTGCACCCACCCCTTTAATGATTGGAGGCGCAAGTATTACAATGACAATTTTCTCACTACTGTTGAATTTTCCACTTTACTTGACCAAGCTTTCGTTGATGTGCAGGAAAGGGTCATGAAAAGTAAGTCCACGCATATCAAAGAGATATAAGCTTTTCAAAAATACTTTGAAACTGTCTATCGACCAAATGATCTTAATCGAACTGTTCATGAGGTTGCTGTCACTTTGAAGGAATATTTTTGCAAAAAATGGATTAGTTGAAAATCCATTCAAATATTCCTCCTGAGAGGCGTTATTAGGTGGCTTTCCGACTCTTTCCTCCAACATTTCCTCGACTTCCTACTGCTGATTTTGGAGTGGCAACTGCCCCTTCATTTCTAGACTGGTTTGTCTGTGGAGATTCAATAAAATCCTTCGACAGTAGTCTCATCCAAAAGACAAAAAGGAGGTTGCGACTAAGCACACACTGGACAATTTCAAAGGGAACCTTCATATATGGATTGAAGACGTTCATGTCAAATCTGACATATATGAAGATTTGAGGTCTTCATTTACCTCCTATTGAATGATCAATTATTAACTCATAACAATTGTCTTTGTTTTTTCCAGCTATTGCCAAAAAAACCAATGCCAACAGAGGAGTGGTAATAAAGACTTAGAGCAACGAATGAACCAATGTACTTCACAATCCTTACTCATGCATTTTTAAATGATTTCTTTCTAATGTTTTGATTCTCCTTTCAGACAACCAAAAATCCTTCGACGCCTCAGAAGAAGGGTAAAAAGGCTTCCTGAATCACCATCAAATTAGATGATGATCAGTCCCTTGAGGAGAAGCCCCTAAAAAGAAAAAGGAAGACTGCACAGTCTCCAAGTACTACTGGCCAACCTTCCTCTAAGGTGGTTAAAGTTGTCAAAAAGGCACCTGCTGCAGGTGGTGTCGAAACTGAACCTCCAACCCCTGTAGTGAAATCCACTGGTGGCCTCCTGAAAGTGAAAACTCTAGCCCAGGTGGAGAGAGTGAGGTATTTAGACTTTTGTCTTTTATCTTTTAAATCTCTTTTCGCAACTTTGACCCAACCTTTCTTTATAACATGCTGGAGTAGGTGTTTTTCAACCTCCTTCGACTACCACTCCTACACCCACAGTTCTTCTAAATAGCCAAGGTGAGCCAAATTATCACCCAACTTCTGATTTTGGCTCTGGTTATAGCTCTTTAAGTGAGATTAACCAACCCATTACTACAATAGCTCATCCTCCCCAATGGTCGAAGCCACCAAAAACTCGCCTGCTAAAACTGTTACTCAACAATCTCATACTGAGGATTCTGAGTGTGAGTATGACAATGTTTCTATCAAGGACTGTCTTGGCCAAGAAAACAAAATTTCCAGTGAGATAAGTGTAGCCTTTTCTATAGAAGAAGAAACTGAGAAAACCTAGGATCCTACCCCCTTTATTCCAAAAACTAAAGAGCCATAAAATGTGGGAGAGGCCCAAGATAATGCTCAAAATGATGTTATGGATGATCCAGAGAAGGAGGAAGAAGAGGAAGAAGAGGAAGAAGTGAAAGATGATCTGCATGACAAGGGTGAAGTTGATAAAGAAAAAGAGCCTGAAAAGACTCAAAAAACTTTGCCTGAGAAAAATCTGCAACACCTTTCTACTCTTCAACTTTCGACCCCAAAAGAAAGCAGAATTGGGGACCAATTGTTGGCTCTAAAGTGGTTAAACCCTAGGGAGTATTCCAGGAGGAAGCTTGTGAAGGTTTTTGGCTCTTCTGGGAGCAATACTTTGACAGCTCCTAGGGGCTCACATTCAGATGACTTCGTTGGTCCTATCCTCAAAAAGATCAAACACAAGTTCTTCAAAAGGGATATACCCATTACCTTGAATGCAAACCCAACCACCACTTTCTTTCTAAAGGATACCCTGCAAAAGCTGGATCTTTTGACACTTGATCCTAATGTCTCTAGCTCCCTCATTGAATTGACTACTCATGTGAACCATATGTCTGATGATTTTAAATTTATTTTAAAGGTCGAAAAAATCATTGAGGCAACTAGTACAAAGAGCTGTTCAGCATGGGGTCAAGCACGGGAAACTGAGGGTCACGTCGAAAGACTAGAGCACATTAAGGCAAAGGGGGAAAAGGAAAAGGATGGAAATGAAATTTTCATTGAAGTGTGGGAGAAAGAGTTTGAGGAGCTTCAAAGAAACATCTTCGTAGCTAAACAACACAACCTTGAGTTGAGTCAGTTTGATAGTACTGAATTGGAGGTTGAGCTAAAGCGCACCATTGACCTCATTGATGCTGATGAAGTTCTTGACAAAGAGCTTGCGACAGCCTTAGCAAGGCTCTATGTGAGAATCATCTCCATATTCATAAGTTTAGCTTTCTCCAGCTGCAAGGGAGACTCCCCTTCTAATTTCACTGGCTTTTGTAATATTTAGGATTTTGCGTTTTCACCTCTGTATTAATCCTTTGGCTCTAATAAGGCCTTTTTATGTAATGATATTTGGGTGTTCTTTTGCCCCTTTTTACTTTATTCATCAAGCCCTTTTTTATTATTCTTTGAATTGCATTTTATTTCTCTCCATAAGTAAAATTCAGATGATTGTCGAACAACCTTTAAGTCAAAACCTCAACTTAAAATTAGATCAAAAGCAATGTTGCCTTGACCTTGGTGTTTGTGGAAACGTTGTAGCATTTAATGCCTTGTATAATTGCATGGCACAAGTAACTGCTTAAAGGCTATACCTACAATTCACCTTTAGGGTGTTATTCCCATGGAAGAATTCATGTGCTTTTTAGTTTCCTTTTGATTGACCAATCAGCGCACATTGATATTTCTCTATAAATAACTCTCAACTAAATCCATATTCTTCACAAACAACAAACATGAGTAGTTCCATGAAGAAAGTGGATAATGTTGAACCACCCAAGCAATCAAAGAGTTTATAAAAGAAGAGTACTTCTTCATCTAGTACTTCCATTGGGCTGATCACTTGTTCCAAAACTAAAGAAGGGAGGTCACAATCCCCCAAGAAGGAACCTTCAAAAGTTCAAGACCTAGATGGTGAATCTGATGAAGACTGGATCACTTATCTCAACTCCCTTAACTGGGAGGATATTGAGTAGTGTAGTTTTTTTTCTCTTTTCTGGTTGTTAAACCATGTTTTGAATTTCTGTGTTTGTAGGCCATTTGTGGCCCCTTAATGATTAATGAAATTTTATGTTAATATTTGAATCTCTTGAAGCATTGGCCTATATCTTTTTAAACATTTCTCTTTTATTTTGAAGGTTCTTAAATCAGCTTCAATATCATGTATCTCATAAGCATTGTTACTAAATACACCAATTCATGTGAACATTTCTCTAGAGATCTACTTTTTCGATCCATGGCAAGATTACCTTCCACACTAATTCACCAACCGAAAAGGTATTTAACTTAACCTTCTTGTTATAAGATTTCTCTACCCTTTTCTTTTGCCTTTCTTGCAATTCTAAGGCATGAAGTCTCTCTTCATCAAAATCCAGAAATTCATCTAACGTCATATTCCAATAGATTTCAGATGGAATCTCATAGTGCCTTTGAATTCTTGTGGACTGAAGGTAGATTTCAAGAAGTAACACTACATCATGCCCATAAGTGAGTCGAAACGGGGTAGTATTGGTTGCCTCTTTAGGTGAAGTTCGACATGCCCAAAGGATTTGGTCCAATGTCTTGTGCCAATTTATTGGCTTCTTACCCACATACTTCTTGATCAAACCAATGACTACCTTATTTGCCGCTTCGACCTGGCCATTAGCCTGGGCATAGTAAGGAGTGGATGTCAAAAGTTTAAAACCCATTTATGTGGAAAACTCTTGCATCTTTCGACTAGTAAACATGAATCCTTAATCTGTATTAATTGTTTCTGGGATCCCATATTTATAGTTGATATGCTTCTGAATGAACTCAATTACATCTTCTTGATCAACATTTGGCAATGGAATTGCTTCGACCCATTTAGAAAAATAGTCAGATCGTACCAAAATGTATTTATGATTCTTTGAAGATGTTGTTCGAATCTCTCCAACCAGTTCCAAAGCACATCCTCTGAAAGGCCAAGGTTTTACTTTAGAGTGCAACTCACTTGCAGGAACATGTTGGATGCCAGCATGTACTTGACATTCTTGACATCCTTTAGCAAATTCAATGCATTCTTTCAGCATAATGGGCCAATAAACACCTTGTCTAAATAAAAGCATTTGCACAATACTCATTTAGGAGTATTTTTATATTATTCATTCCCCAAGAGAACATAACTTAAGGCTTGGTATCTAATCTTCCTTTATATCAAAGCTGTTGGTTTTTCGAAATAGTCCACTATGGGCTTTCTCCAATCCATGTCACTTATGCTATTGACCACCAATATTGCAAAACTTTCTTCATCAGCATACCCAAGCTTAGTTTCTTCTAAATCTGATGGGGCCAATCCTACTGACACAAATTTTCCTCTGACCTCAATTGCACTTTGTAATATCTCCTTTGAGATTTTGTACCTTGATGCAGTTTGAGCCAAGTCATTTGAAACTTGATTTTCTAGTCTAGGAATGTGTCGAAAGGTAACTGCTTCGAATTTTTTCAGCAATCTATTTACCACTACAAAATACATAATTAAGTTTTCTTTTATGCATTTGTATTCTTTGGTGACTTGTTTAATTACAAACTTTGAGTCTACCATTATTTCGACATGAGTTGCCCCCAATTCCAACAATACTTCAAGTCCAGCTATTAAAGCCTCATATTCAACTTCATTGTTAGAGCAATGGCCATCAATTGTATACTTAAGTGTTGTTGGAATTTTATAAGGAGAAATCACAAGTATCCCTATTCCAGTCCCATATTTATGAATAGACCCGTCAAAGTATCACTTCCAGGGCTCAATCTCCAGATAATTTAAAGGACTTTCATTTATAGAGTGGTCGACTATAAAATCTACAACCACTTACCATTTAACAACTTTTAAGGGTTTATAAACCAATGAATACTAAGTTAATGCTAATGCCCATTTTCCAATTCGACTATGCAAAATAGGTTTGTACAACATATGCTTAATAACATCAAAACAAGAAGAAACATAAACTTCATCTGGTTTTATATATTTCTTCGATTTAGTACAAGAGTAATACAAACATAGGCATTTCTCTATCATGCTATACCTTTTTTTTGCATCATTTAAAACTCTACTAAGGTAATAAATGGCTCTTTCGACACCACTATCATCCTATTGGGATAACATACTCTCTAAAGTTATATCTGAAGCAACTATGTACAATCTCATACTTTTCTTCCTAAAAGGTGGAGAAAGAATTTGAGGATGACTCAAGTAGTCCTTGATCTTGTCGAAGGCTTCTTGTTGAGCTTTCCCCCATTGAAATCATTCTTTCCCCATCCACAACAAAGGTTGTAAGGATTGCGTCTTTCCACTAAGGTTTGATATAAACTTCCTTAGGAAGTTTATTTTGCCTAAGAGTGATTGCAACTCCTTCTTTGTCGAAGATGCTTTAGCCTCCATGATAACTTTAGTCTTATTTTGATTGATTTCAATCCCTTTTTTTGTGGACCTCAAATCCCAAAAAGTCCCATGCCTGCTCACAAAAATCACATTTAAAAGGATTCATTTAAAGACCATGATTTCTTAAAGATGATTGAAATGGTCTATTACTAAAATAGGCTTTAATACTATGTCATCATATAAATATTCATAAATGTATATATGAAATCATGAAAAATTGAATTCATTTCCCTTTTGTAAGCTGCCCCTGCATTTTTCAAGCCAAAAGGCATCACTACCCATTCATAGGTGCCCAAGGCCCCTGGGTATCGAAAAGCAGTTTTAGGGACATCTTCCTCAGCAATGAATATCTGATTGTATCCTGAGTAGCCATCTAGAATACTTAGATACTCATGTTCTGCAATAGAATAAATTAACATTTCTGCCACGGGAATTGAATACTCATCTTTAGGGGTTGATGAATTCAAATCTCTAAAATCTATGCACACCTTTAAAGACCCATTCTTTTTAATTACTGGTACAATGCTTGATAATCATTCGATGTACCTAGTTGTGCCAATGAACTTGAATCGAAGCAACCTCTCAATCTCCTCTTTGATTTTGGTGAGGATTTCTGGGGCGAACCGTGTTGGATTTTGTTTAACATGCCTCTTCCCAGGCTTGATTGGCAGCTTATGTTCGACAATCTCTCTTTTCAAACCAGGCATTTCATCATAGTTCCAAGCAAAGCATTCCTTAAATTCCTTTAGCAAGTGGACCACATCGACCTTGAGTTCTGGGTCGAGGTTGGCACTGATGTAAGTAGTCCTTTTCAACTCCCCTTCTACCATGTCAATTTCTTCTAAAGGATCTTGAGTCAACATTTTGGTGCTTTCTGACAAATGGTCATTTTCAAATACCAAAGGCTCATTATCATATATTGCATCAAGCCTTTGGTGTGAGTCTTCTTAGCCTTATCTGGAGGCTCTGGGTCGAAATCATTCAAAGGATTTTCCTTAGCAAATTCTGTAATGGCTCAACAACCATATGATTTCTTACATCCTTTAAGGCCGCTTGTATTCTTGTTTCAATCACATAGGCCAAAATTATTTTCAATGCGTCAAAGTCAGTCATTGTTACTTCCTTCGCTTTCCCATCTTGTTGGCTGAATTATAGGCTCCCCAAATTAAGATGGGTAATTTCCCATTTCTTCTACAACCTCCCTATCCCCGTGGAAACCTTCGACAAGATTGAGGTGTAATGAGCAGAATGAGTGATCATCAGGTGTGAACTTAAATTATGTCGGTGCACATGTGCCAATGTGTGCTAAGTTCTTGTCGAACTATACACCTTCCACATGATTTACTGGCACCTTGAAGTACCTTTGATCAACTTCAAAGTTTTCCACAATGCCATATGGCCTCCAAATGGTGACCCTTTGATGAATTGAAGATGGCACTGCACATATTCCATGTATCCACTCCCTTCCCAGCTGAAGGTTATAGTTATCCTTACTTTCGACCACCATAAATAGAGTGGGCCTTGTGAATGTTCCCACAATCAAATCAACCTGTAAGACCCCCATAGTGGGTCTAATCTTGCCTTTATAGTTCGACAGGACTAGGTTGTGAGGTTTGAGGTTTGTGTCGAACTTGCCAACTTTGGCCAGCAAGAAGTGTGGCATTATGTTCACTGTTGTGCCACAATCAACCAGAATTTTATTGATGGCCACATTCTCCACTTTTCCAATGATATATAGGGGCTTTAGGAATCCTTTAGCTTCTGCCCTCCACTAGCCTTATGCACCTATTGAAGGCCTTTGGCAGCTTCTCTGTCGAAGATAGAACTACATCTTGGACAAAGCATTACTTTTGACTTCTTACTCTAACATATATGAAAGAAGTCAACAATTGTCTTATCCCCTTTAGGATAATCCTTCTTGTAGTGGTCCTCATGATGTGTAGAGTCGTCCACCTCCATCACTTGGTCATTTGTCACTTCGACCATATTGACGTTAACTTCATCCCTTACCACCATCTTGGAGAAGTTTAATTCGAGGCCATCAACAGCCTCATCAATCTTCACAAAACTCTCAGCAGTTTCTTTTGTGACTAATGGGAGATTTGATCCTTCGACCTCCTCATGCGGGACGATGGTAAATCCCACATTGAACCTTTCGACATCAGGTGATGTCTTAAAGAAACCTTCAGCTGCCGTGCATACTAAATGTTCCCATTGCTTGCTAGTTAGCTCTTCAAAAACCTGGATCATCACAACATCATTGTCGAAGTTTTCAGTAACCTCAACCACCATAGGATTCACCATGTTTTTGACTGAATCAAGGTTGTTATTGTCATCGGCAAATTTCTTAGCAACTTCAATCCAGTTCACTTCAGAAGGTTCAATATAATTTACCTCAGCCACTAGAAGAGGACCAATGTCAATCTTCATATGTGCCTTGGATTTGTCTCCAAATTTGAGTTTTCCCTCCTTAATTGAATTTTGCACCAAATCCCTGAAAAGAAAACATTGAGAAGTTTTATGTCCCAAATAATTATGGTATTTACAAAAACCTCTTTTCTTTCGTTGATCTAAGGGTGGCATTTTAGTGCCAGGGGGCACAAGTATTTGGCCATCCTTAACTAATAAATAATTTTTTTTATCATATTTGGGTGATGTCGAAGGTGTATGTTTTCCTTGGAAATCTATCACTCTTTTCAATTTCGACAGGATTCTTTCGATTTGAGGGAACTAGAAGCTTACAGGAATAAGGAGGACCCTACTTAAGTTCAACTAGGTCTATCTCATTATCATTTAGAGGTAGAGTTTCATCGTAGACGTTTTCGACCTCATCCTGATATTCGACGTAAGATATTTTCTTATGCTTGTTCGCCCTAGCTTTTTCATCCTTCAGATGTTGAAGCTGCCGAACTTTATCCGCTAACTGGGCCATGTCTCTCAAGTACTGGGTATCCAGCTTCTTCCTGATATAATAATCAAGGCCACCAACATCCATTTCGACTAATTCATGCTCAGGCACTTGAGTAAAACATCTAGCTTTGAGTAGATGAAATTTGATCAAGTAATCATCAACAGACTCATTGAACTTTCTTTTAATACAAGCGAATTATTTCAAACTGATCTTGGTCTGACCTATGTAGAATTTCTCATGAAACAAACTCTATAATTGAGTCCAATTACAAATTGAATTAGGTGGAAACGTAGTAAACCAAGTAAAATCATTATTGGTGAGAGAGCTAGGGAAATATTTGATCCTTAAACTTTCATCATTAGCAATTTCCCCAACTTCTATCATGTACCATGCCACATGTTCGATCGTAGATTCAGTCGTATCTCTTGAGAACTTAGTGAACTTTGGAACCTTTGTCCTAGGAGGCAATTCTGCCTGGAGTATATATTCCACTATTGGTGAAGTGAAATTTGGCCTAGCGCAACCTGTATTTATCCCACTTCGAGCCATTATTCGTTCAACAAGGGCTGCCAAGTTATTTTATGCTGCCAAATTATTCTGTCGAGCTTGTTGAACCATATGGTCTGCATCCTGATGCCTATTTACCACCATTACTCTTGGTTCCTCCTCTACTAGCATTTGCCTTTGATTCCTGGTGGCTTCGACTTCCAATGGTTTGACTATTGCCTGATTTCCTTGAGTTGGTGGCTACATAACATCTCCTACATTCGTCATGTGATTGGGTTGTCAAACTGGTGTTGGGACTCCCATGAATTCTGCTATACGCGCGATTTTAGACCCCATCTGTTGTTTCGTCTGAGTTGTATTCTAAATCAAAGGCTGAAAAATCTCTCCCGTGGTTTGAGATAAAGTGTGAACCATTTACATATTGCTCTCATCCATCTACTGTCTTAAATATGCTGCAAACTCATTTGTTAGAGCATGAATATGAGTAGAATGTCCAAAACCAATAGTTTGTCTATTCTTTCCCATATTTATTCCAGATCCAGATTCCTGCAAAGGTGAAGGAACCAAATTATCTGAAAAAACTTGAGGTGTATTCCCTAGGCCCATCATCATGTTTGTTGGCATACCATAGGGTGGATTTCTAGGGAAAGGTTGAGAAAATCCTGGAGGTATGATGGTTCTGAATGCAGACAAATTTGGTGGTGAAGTTTGAGGGTTTGGCCCAATATACTCTAACATTGGCTGATTATAGTATTTATTAATTGTTGCTATTGGCCCGGTCGAAGGAGTAGGTTTTGATACCATACTTAGTGTTGTTGACGCCCCTGTCTAATGGTTGGAGACTTAAATAGCCTCACTCCTAGGCACATCTTGTGTATTCACACTATGAACATTTGAACTGTTCACTTGGGGATTCGACCCACTTGTTACGGGGATTGAATCACTTGGGTTTCCTTAGCTAGACACCATCTTCCTTGTATTTCAACTTTTTGGTATATAATGATTTGTACTGGCTACTTTCCCACTTCTCAAATGCATGCAACAAAAGAAACTGTTTTTTCGACCAATGTTCCCACGTAAAAAGAAGTTATAAAAACAAAGAAGTTATAAAAAGTATTTATAAAAAAGAGAAGTTATAAAACTTCCAAAAACTGTTTTGGGACTGTCCCATTGGGCGTGCCAATTTGTTTACCCCCAAATTGGTAAATAACCGTTGGTCCTCTGAAGACACCAAAATACCCTCAGTTAACTGCAGGATTGACCAGATTGATCCTAGGACATGTGCTAACAGTTGGTAATTTGTAATTGTTTTTCGGGAAAAAGGTCTTGAATCCTTCGACAGGACTCAGAAGGTGTTGAAAACAAAGAAATTAAGTAAAAAGGAGAAAAAATGTTTCAAAGTAAATGAGGAAAGGGTAAATGAAAGTAAAAGGCAAAGCAAGGAAGTTTAAATGACTGGAAATGTAAAGGAAAGTTAAGTGCAAGGCAAGAATATTAAATGGAAAGAATTGTAAATGAAATGCAGTAAGTTGCTTGAAAAGTAAATGACTTTGAAAGTAAATGATTTATCATAAAAGACATGTAAATTAAATGGCATAAAATATAAATAACTTAAAGATAATTTGACATTAAAGATAAATTGATGGTGTCTACATCACGTACATTCTTACTACACTCTTTTCTCTACAGACGGATGATTTCCACACACTTATTCTAACACTAGCCTAAGCTATTTATAGATATTACAAAGTAACCGTTTTTCGACGGTTTCTTAAGAAGACTACTCTAAGATGATGACATTTGTCCTACTGCATGCTGAAGAAGCTTCATCTTGCGCCACTTGTCCCTGTATTTGAATTGAAAATTCCATATTTCCCCTCCAAACTTGAACGTGCAAAACTTATGTAACTGCCATCTTTGTCGAATGCATGCATGGTCAAATCCTACCAACACTTTGAAAATATTTCAACTCAAAATTTATCTAAGTACAAAACCTGTAGGTGGATACCTTCGACTCTCATCCTTTTAAAGAGTAAGGTCAAAAACCTCATTTTTAGCTTTATAACAAAAACTCTTTTCCAAGCCAAACAACCTCAATAATTCTAGCTTAACAAATTTGAGATAACACCTGGTATGAAGCATGATGTGGATTGTAATGCCCGTATTTAATTAATTAATTTAATTAAATATGATTGTGTATTTTTCCCGATTATTGGTTGTTGAGTGTTGTTTTTGGCGTTTCTGTTGTTAAGTTGTTTAAGCTGTTAAGTTAATTTTACGTTGCAAGTTAAGTTGTGTTTGGGTGGTTTAATTTTATTAATTAAATCGAATAATAAAATAAGTATTAATGGTATAATATTAAGTTGGGTTTAGTTGTGTGGTGAGAATAGTAAAGTTGAGGGTGTTGTTTTAGGACCATTAGTAATTAGGTTAATTTGTGATAATTTAATGGAATTTGACAAAATACCTAATCAGAGTTAATTATAATTTTTGGCAAGAGAAGGAAGAAAAAGTCTTTGAGGGAGATCAAGAAGAGGCTAGGTTGAGGATTTTCGTGGAGATTTTTCGGTGAAATCGAGCTGCCTTCAATGTAAGGTAAGGGTGGGGTTTGAATTCCATAACCGTGACTAGATAACTTATATGTAGGAGGTATTTTCGTATGATTTTTATTGTTGTGTTTTGTATGGATTGTTTTTGTTGATTTTGTGCTGATATTCCATGAATAGTTATGTTGTTCTTGTTGTATTGTTATTCTGAAAACTGTTCTTGTTGTGGTAATCGTTGTTGTGTTGTAGTTGTTGGACTGGTTTATGTTTTAGGAATTCGTATAGAAAGAAGTTAGGGTTTGTAAAATCAATCGTAGAGATTAATAGATGAATAGATACATAAGTTTCTTAGATTAAAATCGATGTAGAAACCCAAATAGGCTTGAATGGAGTGATGAAATTGTGAATTTGTAGCAGAGGTTGTATTGTAGGCTTTCTGGTGGTTTGTGTAATAGATCAAGAATTACGCATAACACACAAGGGCATTACATGTAATACACCCCAATGTTTACCCCAAAAATTGGTAAGCAACCGTTGGTCTCTGAAGATACAAAAATACCCTCAGTTACTCGCAGGATCGATCATATTGATCCTATGACATGTGCTAAAAAGTTTGTTTTGTTTGTAATGTTTTTGGGAAGAAATGGTCTTCAATCCTTCAACAAGATTTAGAAGGTGTTTTTAAAATGAAAGGAATTAAGTAAAAGCAAAAAATTTCAATACTAAAATAAAGGAAAGGGCAAGGCATGGAAATTTAAAGAAAAAGAGTAAAGACAAGACTTGAAGTAAAATGGAAATTAAAGGCAAGGAAAGGATACTTAAATGACTGAAAATGTAAAGGTAAGATAAATGCAAGGCAAAATGTTAAAGTGTTGGAAAAGTAGAGGCGAAAATTGTAAAGAAAATGCAGTAAAAGTGCTTGAAAAGGTAAATGACTTTGAAAGATAAATGTTTTAAAATAAAGCCTTGTAAAAGATAAATTTGGTAGTGTTTCAATCATGTACATTCTCACTGCACTCTTTTCTCTACACGCCGATACTTTGAGTATACGGAGTTAATAGTACATATGATTTCGACATACTTTATCTAACACTAGACTAATCTATTTATATACATTACAAAGTAACCGTTTTCAACGGTTATTCCTAAGACTATCCAAAGATGATGACACTTGTCCCACTAATGTGTTGAAAAAGCTTGATCTTGTGCCACTTGTCTCTGCATTTGAATTGAAAATTACGTAACTTCCCTCCAAACTTGAACGTGTCAAACTCATGTAACTGCCATTTTAGTCGAATCTCAGCATGGTCAAATCATCCTAACACTTAAAAATTATTTTTACTTAGAATTTCTCTAAGTATCAAATTTGTAAGTAGGTTCCTTCGAATCTCATCCTTTTAATGAGTAAGGTCGAAAACCTCACTTTTAGCTCATAATGAGAAAACTCTTTACTAAGCCAAATGACCTCATTAATTGCTAGCGTCGAAATTCAGGGATAACAAATTGCCCCCAAAAAATGTTCTTTTCGACCATCTTGATGAAAAGATCATTTTTTGATATTCATCTTTTTCGACGCCAACTTAGGTAAGACGATAGTATGGTTGGAACTACCTAACCCATGTTCAAAAAATGTTGTGATTCTTCACCTACGCGCATGACGTCATGTCATAATGTCAAAAATCCTAAAAGTCCAATCAATCATGTCTGCTGCTTTCTGATCATGAGTTTTTCCTTGAAACAATATGCTAACGACTTTTCCATTAACTTCTCCCTCAATGCGTCAGATACCAAGTGCCACGTGCCCCACCAAATTACATTTACATTAACTAGATGGACTTCATAACCTCTCATCTCCTCTGCCTATAAATATAGCCTTCAGCATAATGAAAAACCCTTTCCAAACTCTTGCAAACATTTGTCTCTTTCTTGCTAAAGTCTTCCTACTTTCTTCCAAGAACCCTAAAACTCCATTTTTATCTCCATCAATGGTGTCTTTCAAAGCTAACACTTCCCAGAAGAAAGGTCAAAAGACGAAAGCTTTCAACTTTGAGAAAACTCTTCCTCCATTTAATAACATCACTGAGCCAAAAACCATAAAAAAATCCACAGTTCGCACCAGATTCCAGAGATGCTGATACCAAGAGTTTTTACCAATCTCAAGTAATGATCCCCTTTACTGTCAATGACTGTCCTTTTGCTTTATCTTATCCTTTGGCTATAATTAAGAACACATATGAGAAGCTGGAAAAAGTTTTTTCCTTGCTACAATAAAACCCAACCTTTAAGGCATATACATCTCCCTAAAATTGATGACTCATCATCTATCCCACCTTCTCTCACTCAACTAAATGTGAAATACCTCGATGACGGTACTAGGTTGGTTAGGGATGTAAGCCAGTTTAGTGAATTTGATCTTTGGCCGGCTAGATTAGAGAAAACTAAGGCTGATCACTGGAAGAGTATAGGGATTTATGATTTTGGCCAATCTTTACGAGTCTCTTAGTTAAGGAGTGACTCGACTAAGGAACCCCGGAACCACCTCTGGTGCCATGAGTCTTACTGGCCCTCTTTGGCTCCTTCAATTCTGGCTAAATGCCACTTTCGAACCTATTCTTCCTAGAAAAGGGAAAGTTGATGAAGAATCAGAGGAGATCAGCCTCAGGAGCACTAAAGGTGTTCGAATGGAGAAGCTTACTCCTAATAATGAAGGCGAAACCCTAAAAGGGTCCTTCTCATGCTATATAATGATGTTTGGACATCAATATGATTTTGTACCATTCATGGATCCTTTGGATGAAAGGAAGTGTGGCCCCAGATTGTTTACTATGGCTTTCCCAAATTCCCCTTCAAAGAAGCTCCACATGGATTCCGTTTCGGTTTGGGAAGCCTTTTTAATTCCCAGATATTTTGTTTATAGGATGAATGGTGGGAAATCAGACACAGTCCTTATTGCTTATCAACCAAACCTGTTTTCTAGGCAATTTGGATGAGGTCAGAGCTTCCCCAAATTCCTTTATGATAGAGAGCGCCAAGTCATTTTCTCCAATAACCTCTTCGACGAGTATGATGTGGCTGACATCTTCGCCAGATGGGATGCCCAAAAAGCAGTCATATCTCCTGTCTATTTTAAACCTACAATCCAACGCACCCATATCTTTAATGATTGGTGGCGCAAGTACTACAATGAGAACTTCTTCACTACCATTGAATTTTCTGCCCTACCTGACCTTGCTTTTGTTAATGTGTAGGAGAAGGTCAAGAAAATTATGTCTACTCACATCAAAGAGATACAAGCTTTTCAAAAGTACTTTGAAACTGTCTATCGACCATATGATCTTAGTTGAACCGTTCATGAGGTTGCTGTCACTTTGAAGGAGAAATTTTTGCAAAAGATTCATAAGTTGAAAATCCCTTCAAACGTTTCTCATGAGAAGCATTATGAGGTTGCTTTTCGACTTTTCCCCCCAACATTTCCTCAACTTCCTACTGCTGATTTTGGAGTGGCTGTTTACCCTCCATTTCCAGATTTGTTCATCAGTGGGGATTCAATTAAATTCCTTCAATTGTAGTCTCAACCGAAAGCCCAAAGGGTGGTTGCGACTAAGAACACACTAGACAATTTCAAAGGGCACCTTCATATAGGGCTCGAAGACATTCATGTCTAATCCGACATATATGAAGGTTTGAGGTCTTTATTTACCCCTTACTGACTGATCAACTATTAACTCATAACAATTGTCTTTTTCATTTCCAGCGCTTACCAGAAGAACCACTGCCAACAAATGCATGGTAATAAAGAGTGATAACAAATAAGGCACTAAGGTATTTCATAACCCTCATTTCTGAAACTTCTCATGTGTTCGCCTCCTAATGTTTGGTCTTCCTTTCAAAAAACCAAAAAGCCTTTGACATCCCAAAAAAAGGGGAAAAAAGACTTAGAGTGCTGCCACCCTAGAAGATGATGATGAATCCCCTGAGGAAAAGCCCCTCAAGAGGAAAAGGAATAGTGCACAGTATCCTAGTGCTTCTGGCCAACCTTCCTTTAAGGTGGCCAAAGTTGTAAAAAAGGCACCTTCAACAAGTGGTGTCGAAGCTGAACTTCCCTCCCCTGTGGTGAAGCCTGCTGGTGGTCCTCCTGAGAGTGCCAACTCCAGACTAGGTGGTGAAGATAATGAGATATTTAACTTTTCCTCTTATCGTTTTAATCTCTTTTTACAGCTTCGACTTAACTCTCCTTTTTCTTTTTATCAGGCTAGAGTAGGCACTTCTCAGCCTCCTTCGACTGCTACTCTTTTGCTCATAGTTCTTTTAAACAACCAAGGTGAGCCAACTTATCATTCAACTTCTGATTTTGGCTCTGGTTATAGTTCTGTAAGTGAGATTAATCAACTCATTAATACAACAGTTGTTCCTCCCTCTATGATCGAAGCTAAATCCGCTACTCAACAGTCTTACACTGATGATTTTGATCGTCAGTGTGATGCCATTTCTATCAAAGACTATCTTGTCCAAACAAGCCAGACTACCAAGGCGATACACGTAGCTTTTTCCGTAGAGGACGAAGTTGAGAATACTCGGGAACCTACCCCCTCAAATATAAAACAATACAAAGAACCATAGCATATGGGAGAGCCACAATCTGATGCTCATGATATTGAAATAAATAGTTTGATGGTACAAGTTTTTTTTGGTGTAGTCTAGTGTGTTGTCAACATGATGTTTGATGATGGAATGAGGTTATGAGTTGATGGTTATGGTGGTATTGCTTCATGAGGTTGCATGGTAAGCTTCAATCACGTGATATTCCTTTTTCTTTCACTTGTACAAACGTGTGTGAGGGTGAGAGGAAAAGCATGACTTCTTTTATCTGAGTGGAATGAAAACCAACGTGTGGAGGGATTATACAATTGTGATGACTCTCTCTCAAGCACATAACTCTTATTCTTTGTACCATTTTTCAATATTTCCACCAAAAGATAAACAAGTAAAAAATGGCGTATTTAAATAATTTTAGGTACGTGAAAATGGGGTGCCACAACTTGAAAAATGCGGCAACATGAAATAAAAGAGTAACACAAAAAAAACTATAGAATAATAAAAAAAATGGACCAATGGGATTGTGACAAAAATACATCAAAAACCCCTAAATGAACCTTAAACTTCAAAAAATCATAACTTGAGTTCTAAAAATGCTATGAGAGTGTTCTTGTCTTATTTGGAAAGGGAACAACAAGATCTACAACTATCATGTTCATGGAAAAATCATTTGAAGCTTTTTTGAACATAAAATAATGGGTTGGAGGTTTAGGGCCAATTTTTCCAAAAATAGAAACTTCTCACATGAAAAATTCCAATTTTAACAACTTATTCTAAACCCCTGATTCTTGAGATTTGAGACTAATCATGTTATTCCTTGACCAAATAAGGTCCATGAAGTTGATGATCATGATTAAAACCCTAGAAATCCATTGTTTGACTTTTCTTTTGCATAATTGACTTCTTTCTTCAAGTACAAGTAATTGAACCATTGCCTGACTTCCTTGATGAATTTTTGAACCAAACTGCATCCATAGGCCTTGTATAACATATAAAAGCCTTTGACCACAAGAATTGGTAAAAGCTATGAGGATATCTTGCTCTGAGCCAAAATCCTAAATAGGGTTTTCCTGTATATCAGGAAACTGTACTAACGAATTCCTGATGAACCACACCCCTTCTAGGGCTTTGAGGAAAAGTTAGAACTTGTGCAAGACACGAGGACCCCTTGTAGGCTTTTCGCAAGACCACATGGCTCTTATCTTGACTTTAAAGAATCACAACTTGATGAATGAATGATCACATGCCCTATGCTTCTAACTATGTATGTTGTGCCTCATCTTTCTATGCAAGAATTCTAAGATATGTATGTTGTATGCTATGCTGTATTATAAGAAAATGAGAGGGAAAATTTTAGAGTGTTACAACTGCCCCTAATCAAACAACTATTAATATAAAAAGGACGAGAGCATCGGTTGTCGGCCGTTCTAGATGAACTGTGATTGAATACCAAAATAACCATAACATTTGCACTCTGCTGAAGAAGAAGAATAGGGATATAAACCCGATCAAAGAGAACACTGCTTGAAAACCTTGGTGTTGTGAACAATGATATGAAACATAATGGAATGTCTTTTGAACGATGCCAAGAGAGTACTCTCTTGCCACATCGACAATGGACTTGGAAAAATGGGTGATTCCTTATGAATCTTACATATGTATACGTTTCCCATGGGTGCACTTAAGTCTGGGGATAGACATGCACACAATCCTATATTTAGAAATGCGTTGGAAGACCCTCTTCAAATACCCATACACAAACTAAATA
Source organism: Lathyrus aphaca (assembly GCA_963966055.1). Taxonomy (NCBI): domain Eukaryota; kingdom Viridiplantae; phylum Streptophyta; class Magnoliopsida; order Fabales; family Fabaceae; genus Lathyrus; species Lathyrus aphaca. The sequence goes on along the minus strand of OZ014524.1, from coordinate 254,624,333 downwards.
GATGATGAACATACAATGTCAGAATCCTGCATCTAGAAATGCGCTAGAAGATTCTCTTCACGTTTTTTGCAACAGAATAAGTGACGACATTGTAAGGATTAGAATATTGCGTCCAAACACGCGCTGGAAGATCCCTCGTACCAAGGAAATGGTATCCAAAGATCCATAACCTGAATTGTGCATATTAGTTTATGGGATAGACATGCATAAGATCCTGCATCCGAAGTGCGCTGGAAGACCCTTTTCAAGTACCCATAAATAAACTGGATAAATGGTGTATACAATGTCAGAATCCTGCATCCGAAATGTGTTGGAAAATTCTTTTCACGTCTTCTGCAACAGAATAAGTGATAACATCGTAATGATTAAAACCCTGCGTCCAAAATGCGTTGGAAGATTCTCTTCACACACTAAAACTTGAGTGATGTGGTAAACTGTATGCTTGAACTCTAGAAGATTCCTCGTACCCAATTTGACGTTTAAATCCCAATGTTGGGATCAACATCTAGAAACGCGCTGGAAGACCCTCTTCAAACACCCTAAGATGAGTAATGCAGAGATAATATGTTGATTAGAACCATGCGTCTGTACACGCGCTGAAAGACTCTCTTAAATAAAGTAATGCCTAGAACCCTGCGTCTAAAAATGCGTTGGACGGTTCTCCAAAGATATGCTATCTACAAAAGATAAACAATCCAAAGTTGGTTTGTTGACACTGGATGTCATGATCGATTTAGAGATAGTCCATTGACACGGGACAAAAGCGATAACCAAAGATAGTTCGTTGACACTGTAAAAAATCAATTAAAATGAGAATAGTCCGTTGACACGGGACAAAAGCAATGAAAACAAGATTAGTCCGTTGACACGAGACAAAATGCGATGAAACCAGGATTAGTCAGTTGGCATGGGACAAAAGCGATAAAACCAAGATTTACTTGATTTGAGAGGAGAGTAACAAATATGTAGGGTATAATTCCATCTGTAACTCCGTTGGGGATGAGAACGCCCTGATTAACATTCTGCTGAGGGATGAGATCAGGATACTGTGACAATACTTGACTCTGGCTAAGGAATGTGAACATTGTCTACATCACTTGTCACCTTGGCCAAAAATAAATTGGCGACCTCGCTGGGGAATATTTCAATGATGGACAAAATTCCAAACATGAAGCTCTGTGGGGAATGGCCATCTTCAGACTAGGCTGGGAAATGCTTGGTAAAAACCTTGTTAAGGAGAGAATTCAGATAATTATGACTCTATGGGGTAATCAAGCTTTCAATTACCTACTCTGACTCAACTAGGGAAGGTTCCATTTGAACTCTATTGGGGATGCTGAGGATCATCCTCTGCAGGAGGTAGGAGTTGTAAGGCATCCCACGCTGGGGAGAAGACTCTGCATGGGGAATGTCATCTAGTTACATCTTTCTCTTCATGCCTACAAAACATGCAATAACAAAGTTTGTACGTGTATTCCCCGGGGAATTATATGGCATAGGTCTACCATTCGGTGTTACTTAACCTTCAAAGTGATTTTAAATGTTTTCCCCTTTTGTATGTTATTCGTGAAGCCACCTCGCTTAAATGCAATGTTCTTTTATTAGAATTTTGGGCATTTTTACAAACAAAACATGTAAAAATAAAAACAAGGATGAAGCTTTTTGACTAAATAATTCTTTTATTGAAGAACCTGTGAATAGGAAAAGATACATCAAGAATCAAATACATAGAAAGAGGTGATCACTGTAAATTGAAAAAAGAAACTATCCTAATGGCAATGTGAACGACATTCCACTGAGTTTCAATTCTGCTATGACCGGTATGTCTTCAAGATTACTCCCATTTAAACTTGCTTTCTGAAGAGGATGATTGGACTGATTCCTATCCCTTAGAGATTGTCGGGTTGAGTGAGACGACTATGTAGTACAGATAACTTAGATCGCAATCATTCTCTTATTCCTTCTTTTTCTTGTACCGCTTTTTCGTGTTTTCAATCCACCGGGCTACCCTATTTTTCCTGAGCTGTCCAATGCGGATTTTCAACTCATTGGGTGTACATTTTTTATTCATATCCCTAAATTTTTCCCGAGCCTTTTATTATGTTTTTGGCTCGTTGGGATGCCCTTTTTTTCCTGGACTCTTTATTCAGTTTTTGTCCAGCGGGTCTCTTTATGAGAAGTATTTCTTAACTGCGTTTGAGTTGACAGGATACTGGAAGTCTTCACCATCCATGGTTATAAGCATTAAATTTCCGCCTGAGAAAACTTTTTTAACCACAAATGGACCTTTATAGTTCAGAGTCAACTTGCCCCTATGATCTTCACTTGGAGGAAGGATTCTCTTGAGCATAAGTTCACCAACTTGGTACTCCCGAGGACGTACTCTCTGATCAAAAGTCTTTTTCACCTGTCTCTGGTATAAGTGACAATGGAAGACAATTGCGAGCCTCTTCTCTTCGATCAGACACAACTGATTGTACCGGGAACGTATCCATTTAGCCTCATCCAGCTTGACATCCATCATTACCCTCAAGGAGGGGATCTCAACTTCAATAGGTAGGCCAACTTCCATACCATACACAAGTGAGAATGGTGTTTCCCTGGTATACGTCCTGACTGTCGTTCGGTACCCATGCAAAACAAATGGTAGCATATCATGCCAATCTTTATAGGCGATAACCATTTTCTACACAATCTTCTTGATATTCTTATTAGCTTCCTCGAACGCGCCATTCATCTTTGACCAATAAGGATAAAAATTGTGATATTGTATTTTGAAGTCCTGACACAACTTAGCCATCATCTTGTTGTTCAGATTAGAACCATTGTCAGTAATGATACTTTTGGGCACTCCGTATCTGCAAATAATGTCCCTCTTCAGAAGTTTGGCCGCTACCTGTTTGGTGACATTGGCATTAGATGCTGCTTCGACCCACTTGGTGAAGTAATCAATTGCAACCAATATGAAATGATGGTCATTCGTAGCAGTAGTCTCGATCTTCCCGATCATGTCAATGCCCCACATAGAAAAGGGCCAAGGAGATGATGCGATGTTCAATGGGCTTGGAGGTACATGCACTTTAACTGCCTAAATCTGGAACTTATGGCATTTTTGGGCGTATGAACAACAATCTGTATCCATTGTTAACTAGTAAAACCCCGATCTCAGTAGTTTCTTTGCCATTGATGTCCTCTGACATGGGTACCGAAAGATCCCTCATGAACTTCCTGCATCAACATGTTTGCTTCCTGCTTATCCAAACATCTTAGCAAGACCATGTCGAAGTTTCTCTTATACAACACGCCATCTGCATTTAAGAAGAAACTTTTAGAAATTCGTCTCAAAGTCTTTTTATCATTGGAAGATGCCCCAGCTGGGTATTCTTTATCCTTCAGGAAACATTTGATGTCATGATACCACGACTTATCATCAGATACTGCATCAGCAGGAAACACATATGTTGGTATATCAAGTTGTGATATGTCAATCTTAGTGTCGCTCCCACCAAATGACACCGGGCCAAGAGGGGTACAGACGCGAACGGTCGGCGAAAGAGAAGAGAATGAATAGAGTCGCCAGCTAGGCATTTTTATCCCGAAGGAAAGGTAATGCTGCATAAACCTAAGAAAAGATGGATAAGACGGTTGCGAACCAGAGAAACTGAGAAAGGGGGTTGGTTACAACCTGGGAAGGTATTAGCACCCAGATTGTCCGCCGTACTCGGCGGGATCCACTCTTGAAAGAGTTGTGTTTAAAGGGGTAGTGTCAATGCTATCTGTGTATCAAAGCTGGAAAAGAATGCAAGTGTCAGTGCAAAAGAAATGTGAAGTGAAATATGTGAAGTGTCAGTGTGAAGAAAGAGTGTGAAGCTCAAGACTATGAGGCTTAAAGAATAATGCTGGAAGAGGGGGGAATGTACAGAGACTTTTGTTTGATAACTGTTAAGTTATGCCTACGTATCCTCTCGTGCAATGAGGAAGTCAGAACACCGTAGTTCGACTCAAAGAGACTGAAAGATAAATTGACTTGTGAACTGCTTACTTGTCTATGCTCAAGTGTATGACCTGTCTGGCTCAGGTGCAAACTGTCTTGCATTAGACGGAAGAAGCAAGTTCTCGTTTGTGAGTGAATGAGGTGAGAAAAGAATTCCGGAGGAGGCGATTATTGTTTGTTTTTTTTTTATTTTCGATCTTTTATTTCTTTTTGAAGTTTGTCATAGGAAAATGATCTTAAGCCTAAACCAAGGGTTAGTAAACTCATCACATCCTCCCTTTGACTAGGGGTAATGAGAATACTTTAAGTATGAAGTAAACACCTCACACTTAATCACCATGATGTAGGATTAAGAACATTAACCTACTTGAATTTATTTAGATGTTTTTGGTATTTTTGTTTAGTGTTAAGTAATGAGTTTAAGCCATAATCAAGGATTTAATGGACTCATTACACCATCCTAATAGAAGGATAATAGATGAGAACATTTAAGCTGAGAAAGGCTCCTCAACTTAATCCATGATTAGGGATTAACCTCATGACAAAACAAAGCCTTTATTAGAGTGTATTTTAGTTAATGGTAAGATTAAGAAGTGAATTTTATCGTTTGTAAGACAACTTGAGGGGGACTTGTCCATTAACACTAGGGTTAGTCCTTCTTAACCAATTAAGGAAGAATTAGAACCCTAATGCAAGGCCCAAGTTACAAGCTTGATGTCTTTTTGATTATTAGGTGAATTGATTAAAGGGTTTAAACACATTAAGGGTTCAACACTTAGGATTAAAGTTATACACTCCATCCTAATAGAAGGATAGAGAATAACCTTAATCACAAAGCCTTAAAACCTTTAAGGTTTAGTCCCTGATTAAGAGATGAGAAGAGAAGACACAAGAGATGACACAAAGGTAAAAGTAATGGGGGACTAATCAAACCCTAATTGTGATCATGCTTGGGTATTCCTAGGGTTTATGAGGCTTGCAAGAGATCTTCAGGAAAAGCCACCAAGGAAGAAGCAGATGAAAGGAAGAGAAGTAGAAGAAACAAGTCAACTTACTTCATTTAAGAAGATAAGTTGCTTGAAGAAAGAAGGTGAAGAAGGAGCATGAATGAGAAAGCTCACTCTAATACAAAATTAAAATGCAGCAATGAATGTATAAGAGAGATGAGAAGAGATGGTGAGAAGTGGAGGCAAATTCACTTCTCAAAGTAACTTACCACCTGAAAAGTTAGTGAAAGGAAAAGAAATGAAATGACAATGAAAAGTATGCAATGATTGAAACCAAAACTAGAAGCATGTTCATGATGTAAATGATGCTAAGAGATGATGCTAATGTATGTCAAGAGATGTGGATGATCATACAAGCAATGAAGATGCAAATGAGACATGAAAGGAGCATGTAAGTTCATGAATGCACATGAAATGAAATGAACGCATAACATGAAAAATGGATGATGCAATGATCAAAAATGAATCTAATGTGTCCCATGATGCCTTAGAAGTCATGTGAATGCACAAAATGTCATGGCAAGTTTATGTATGCAATCATATGAGAGATGAATGCAAATGAAGATGAAAATTAGGGTTTATGCATAACATGCAATACAAAATCCAAGACCAGAAGCAAATGACATGATAAAAAATTGAAAATAGGATCAAAGGAACCCTAACCCTACACAAGTTCACTGCCCAAAGGAGGAGACCTAAATCTTAACCTAATGAAGTTATGATTTTCTCAAGTTAGCTTGGGTTTTAAGGCACTTCAAAAGGGAAAATAAACAAAAAATTGAAAATGAGAGATAAATTCAAACCAATTTTATCCTAGAAATTAAATAATATGAGGAATGTAATGCAAAAAGAACCATCATTAAACTCTTCATGGTTAGGCAGAAGGGATTTTTCTAAGTTAGGGAAAAAATATTGACTTTTAAGAACCCTAATTCCAAAGAAAAATGTTAAAATAGGTCATGAACCCAAAAGAAATTTGTGTGAAGAGTTTGATAATGTTTCTAAATGTATCAAGATGCAATGTGATTTTTTTTGTGATTTTTAGAAACTTAAATGCTATTTTAATTAATTAATTCTCATTAACTAATTAAAATAAACATTAAAATATTTTAAAAATACGAAATTTATGCAAAAAATAAAATAAAAATTATTTTCAGAATGAGAAAAATATTTTAAAACATGATGCAAAAAATGAAATTTTTTAGAAATGTTTTACTATTTTAAATAAAATGTAGAAAGAAATGTAATTAAAATGAAATTAAAATGAATTAAAATGAAAGTCAACAGATCCAAAGGCCCAGATTCAAATAAAAAGGAAGGGAATTGACCAGCGCGCGCAAATGGATGGCCCACATTCAAACTACGCTAATAATGTCATTAAGCCCGAATCTGAACCCTAATTACTCTCAGGTGATCGGAACAGTGTTCCGATCATCTTCTCCGGCTAGCCCCTCACTCAATCTCCCTCAATACGCAACCCCAAGACCCCTAAAGCTCCAGAAATGATCCTCTCCTCAACCCCAACAAGAATCAACCACCAAAAATAATTTGTTCATCATCAAAAGCACGAATCAAAGCAAAACGGAAAACATGGCAAAAATTTCAGAAGCTTATGAGATGCTTATTTCTCAAATATTCTCATAAGTAAAGACACCATGGTGATCAGTGAAACATGTAGAATCATTCTATAACATGAAATGAGAGTTCTGGAAAAATAAATGCCATGGCTACCTGAATTTGAGCTTTCGAAACAGGAGCTTTCTGGCCAGTTCTTTGCTTCAAATCCACTCCAATGATTCCCCCCAAGAGCTTGTGATGCTTGGTTGGAGTTTAAATGGCCTCAAGAGGAAGTTGGCAGAAGTTCAGTTCATGAAATGACAAAATTGTATTTTTGATTCTGAGTGTTTTTTGGCAAAATGAAGGGTGGGAAATGATCAGTGATGTTTATGGAGTTGAATGGTGGAAAAAGTTTGAAGGTTTGATGGTTGAGTTGAGAGATTCAAAGGCTTTTGCAAATTTTGGGATTTTTGAGTGTGCTGTGTTCTTGGAGGTTTCAGCTTGTGTTATGTTGTGTGTTGGGTTGCTTTTGGTACACATATCATGTTTGGATAGGTCAGAGGGTGGGTGCTGGCCTAGGTTGATTGGTATGCGCAAGTTGCAAAAATGTCAACAACTTGTGTACTTGAGGTATGGGCTCATGGCAGGCTGGTTTAGGGGCATGGCTCGAGTCAGCAAACTTCAAGGTGGTCCATGAAAAATGATTTAGTGATCTGTCTCAAGTGGATGAAGAGATTTGGATCATTTTGCAATTTTGTACAACTTTGGCCCCTTTTGAATTTCTTGAAGTTTAAGGCATGAAATGGAATGATTCAAAGCACCAATCTGATCCTTAGAGGTCCATTTGACATGTTGTGAAGTGTTTATGCACATTAGAAGCCTTTAGAATGCTTTATCATGCCATTTTGCAAAATGCCTCTTTGGTGCAAAAGTGAATTTTAAGTGATTTTTCCCAACTTTGCAAGACCATAACTTGAGTTCTATGATGAATTAGGTCAAGTTCTTGTACTTTTTGAAAATGGGAGGATCCAATCTATAACTTTTATGACCAAGAATTTTTCATTTGAATCATTTTAGAATCAAAAAGAGGAGGTTAAAAAACTTTCCCAAAATGGCAAGTTTGCATTACAAGTCACTTTCCCAAAATGGAAACTTTGCAAATGGCTTGAAATTCTTCAATTTTGTGAACTTCTAACATCTTCTAAGGTCAAATAAAGATCATATACACTCAAAATGATGGAGAAGATCCCTTGGTTGGATGATTGGGGCCTCAGATGACCTGGTTTTGGACTGACTTGTTCAAGAAGTCATCTATTGACCAGATGCCTTCCCCATTGAATTTTTCCATGAAAATTGGTATGAATGATCTTTATATCATATAGAGACCAATAGAAACAATAATGACCAAGAAATTTGGAGTTATGGCCTTTGAAACCAAAACCCTAATTTTAGGTCATCTGTGAAGTTAAACCTGGCTCTGCTTCCATGCCTTTCTCAGTTCTTGTGATTCTCTGACTTACTTGATCTTGGGAGGATATAATATGATGCTTGAACATACATGATGCTTGAACATACATGGAACCTCTTGAGATGATTGAAGACCTTTGGAGTGGCTCAAATAGCTCAGAGATGGCTCAGATCACAAACCCTAGATGCAGATGGCTCTGAACCAATGCAGTGAAAGAAAAAAATGCAATGTGAGATGATTTGTTTGAACTTATGCATATGAAAGAATCACAAGCCATGGTGAAATGAGTGAGGGCAAATTTGGGGTGTCTACAACTGCCCCTATTCAAACATGAGTTAGCTGTGCAGGATGTAAGCGACGACTTAACAGACAAACAAGATAACTTGTGGTTGAATACCAAAGACAGTCCAAAATTTGCACTCACCGAATGGAGAAGAAAAAGGGATATAGATTGTAAAAGGAAGTAAAGTATGATCATAAAGTGCGGGCGACGGAGGACGACCGTCGGGAAGAGGACGACTGCTGGGGATGAAGCAATGACGGGGACGACCGACATGCTGGGGAAACGAAGAGATTATGATGGGGACGGCCATCAGGAAAAGAAATAAGAATCTTAGGGGATTAAAGGTAGAGGCAATGATGGGGACGACCATCAGGTTGAGAAAAATGATGAGGGATGGTCATCAGAGGTGAAGGACAATCACCTAGCAGGGGACGACTGCTCTGTTGGGGATAAGATGAGGGACAATCATCTAAGGTGAAGGACGATCACCTGGCAAGGTTCGGTTGCCGAAAGCATCACGACATAAGACGAATGTCGGATAAGAAGGATCAACGATGGGGGCGGCCATCAGATAAGCATGATGAAGGACGATCATCAAGAGGTGAAGGACGATCACCCAGCAGGGTACGACTGCTCTCGGGGTTATCATGACATAGGACGAATGTCAGATAACAAGATCAACGATGGGGACGACCATCGGATAAACATGATGAAGGACGATCATCAAAAGGGTGAAGGAGGATCACCTAGCAGGGTACGGCTGCTAAAACATCACGACATAGGACGAATGTTGGATAGAAAAGGGTTCCAATAATGGAGACTCCGCTGAGGGAATGATGAAGGATGGTCATCAAAAGGTGAAGGACGATCACCTGGCAGGGTACGGCTGCCAAAAGTATCATGACATAGGACAAATGTCAGATAGAAAATAAATTTTCTTTTTTCTGGCGATTTGCTGAGGACTTTTCTGGGGAGTGATAGACACAGTCGAGTGTCTAATTTCAATAAGATAAGGGCGTTTGACGCGGTGTATAGATTAAAGAGGCGGAAGAGCATCCTTAAGACTTCGATACGGACGAGTATCGGTAGAAACAAATGCTAACGCATGTTCAGAGATGATGATACAGACGAATATCAACTGGATTAATCAAAGAATACGGACGAGTGTTGACTCTGAGGGGAAATAAAGGGTGTACATAAGATGCATACGAGTATCTGTTATGAGTGAAGAGTGTGAGACCCAGACGAGCGTTCAACTTGTTGGGGAAGGATACGATACAGACGAGTATCATAATGGAAGTGTATAAACTTATAAATGTGAGAGATACTCTGACAATATGCGGGGATAGGATGACACGGACGGGTGTCGGAAAATATAATAAGCAAGGTTTTAGGTAACTATGCTGGAGATATGACACAGACAAGTGTCGAGAAGTATCCGTTATGTGGAAGTATCTGTTTGTATAAAAGGTTCAGGCGAATTTACTGGGGAAAATGACACGGACGAGTGTCGGGTGAGTATATATACTTGTGTTTAGAGAGTGCAAAGGGGACGCTTTGGCTTTCTGTCGGGGAATTTGAGAGGTATTTGTATATTGTTGATGGAATGTTGGTGCACACAGATATTTGATTCAAAACATGGCTTATGACTATGCAATATGTTTAATTTTTGCCGTAATGCTCCGTATTAGACGGAATGCTACGCTCTGAGGGGAAATATGATGCGAATGCTATGATTATGCAAAGATACCGATCCGAGATTCGGATCCCGCCGCTGTGAAGATGCCTAGCTGATCTTCTTGAAGGATATTCCCAGATGGGCATGAGATCGTTGGTAGATATGATATATATGACTCTGTTTGGGGGAATAAGTCACTGATAGACCTATTCTTGGTGATGAGGAGCCCAGCTGGGGCCTGTGGAAGCCTTCGTCACTTTGTTGTGAGATCTTCAGACATTGCTCTCCTAGACAGAGGTTGGAACTCTTGCGGGGAGATGGTTCCCTATCTAACACCTGGCTGGGGAGGAAAAGATCACTGAACGATCTTCCTAAAGTCCTGTAGGGAGAAGCATTCTTGGTCCTATTGGGAAGATGTGATGAGTAAGTAATGATTTGGCAGCTCACTAGGAAGAAGCTTTCATGCCCCATGTTGTGCTTTGAACGCCTGCAATCCTGTTATGACAAAGAAACATACAAGTATCCCGAGGTATCCCTTACTGGGTTCCATCAAAGGAGTTTAGACACTCCCGGGAGCAACTATATTTCCTATAAGCATGTAATTTAGAAAAGACGCATCTGTATTTATGCAATCAAAGGACATCGGACATTTTTTCAAATAAAAATGAAATGTACGAGACGAAATATGACCGAAAATCTGATTTTATTAATTTGGGGTGCCCTAAATTGGCGAGTACAGTCAAAGAAACAAATCCCCTGAAATGAGGTGATTGTTACAAAATGAGAAAACAAAAAGATGCTGGCAATGTTGATGACGCTTCAGTGCTTCCCTTTTGCTATGACTCGTATGACATTGACGTTCTTCTCATCTTGCTTCTTGACGACAGCTGATTCTGACCGACGCTTGAACCTCCGAAGCTTACCATGTTGTAAGTGATATAGACGAATTCAGAATGCAATTGTTCACTTATTCCCTTATTTTGCGTGAATCGCCCTTTCGGGTTTTCAATCCACCGGGATACCCATTTTTGCCTGAGTTGTCCAATGTGGCTTTTCAACTCAGCGGGTGTATATTTTTTATTTATTTCCCTTATTTTTTCCCGAGTCTTTTATTATGTTTTTGACTCACCGGGATGCCCTACTTTTGCCTGGACTTACATTCTGTTTTTATGTCCAGCGGGTCATTTTATGCAAAGTATTTTTTAACTGCATCTGAATTCACAGGGGACAGGAAGTGTTCACCATCCATAGTACTGAGCATCAGTGCTCCACAAGAGAAAACTTTCTTTACTATGAACGGACCATCATAATTCGGAGTCCACTTGCCCATGTGGTCTGTATGAGGAGGAAGGAGTCTTTTCAGCATAAGATCTCCTACTTGGTACTCTCGAAGCCTGACTTTCTGATCGAAAGCTTTCTTCATTTTTTTCTGATACAACTGCCCATGACAAATTGCAGCCAATCTCTTCTCTTCAATCAGACTTAGTTATTCGTAGCGGGACCGAACCCATTCTGCTTCGTTTAGCTTAACATCCATCAGTACCCGTAAGGATGGTAATTCAACTTCAACAGGTAGGACTACCTCCATACCATACACAAGCTGATACGGTGTTGCCCCAGTGGATGATCTGATTGACGTACGGTACCCATGCAAGGCGAATGGCAGCATTTCATGCCAGTCTTTGTAGGTGACCACCATCTTCTGCACAATCTTCTTGATATTCTTGTTAGCTGCCTCCACAGCGCCATTCATCTTTGGCCTGTAAGGAGAAGAATTGTGGTGTTGGATATTGAAGTCCCGACACAGTTCTGCCATCATTTTGTTGTTCAAGTTGGAACCATTATCAGTAACGATTCGCTCGGGAACTCATACCGACAGATGATATCTCTCTTCAGAAATCGGGCTACCACTTGTCTGGTGACATTGGCATAAGAAGCCGCTTCAACCCACTTGGTAAAATAGTCAATGGCTACCAGGATGAATCTGTGGCCATTCGAAGCGGTCGGTTCAATCTTGCCAATCATATCAATGCCCCACATGGCAAAGGGCCAGGGTGAAGACATCACATTCGGAGGATTTGGAGGCACATGCACTTTATCTGTATAAATCTGGCATTTATGGCATTTTCTGGCATACGCGCAACAGTCTGCATCCATTGTGATCAAGTAATAGCCTGATCTTAGCAACTTTTTAGCCATAGCATGCCCTCCCGCATGGGTACCAAAAGATCCTTCGTGTACCTCGTGCATCAACAAGTCTGCTTCTGTCTTATCAACACATCTGAGGAGTACCATATCAAAATTTCCCTTGTATAAGGAACCATCAGCATTCAGGAAGAAACTACTAGCTAGCCTTCTTAATGTCTTCTTATCATTGGAAGATGCCCCAGGCGGGTATGTTTGATCCTCCAAGAAGCATTTGATGTCATGGAACCAAGGCTTGTCTTCTTTAGCAAGGTCTGCTGAGAATACATATGCCGGTCTGTCAAGTATGGACACTGAAATCCGAGGCACAAAGTCGAAAGCTTGAACTTTGATCATGGATGAAATGGTAGCCAAAGCATCTGCAAATTGATTTTCATCTCAAGGGATATATTCCAGCTTGAATGTTGTGAAGAAAGTCAATAACCTCCTTGTATAATCCCGGTAGGGTATCAGATGATCCTGGTGAGTGTACCATTTACCGTTGGTCTGATTGATTACCAAAGCTGAATCTCCGAAAACAATCAAAGTCTTGATCCTGAGGTCAATGGCTTCCTCAAGGCCCATAATACAAGCTTCGTATTCAGCTTCGTTGTTAGTGCAGTTAAAGATGAGTTTTTCCGAGAAAGGCATGTGAACTCCCTTAGGTGTAATGAGTACTGCACCAACACCACGACCATTCATATTAACAGCCCCATCAAACATCATTGTCCATTCTTCTTCTAGGTCGGGCCCTTCAGTGTGAATAGGATCTTCATGATCTTTTGCTTTTATGAACATGATGTCTTCATCGGGGAAGTCAAATCTCATAGGCTGGTAATCATCAATGGGTTGCTCAGCAAGATAATCAGACAACACACTGCCCTTGATGGCTTTTTGAGATGTGTATTGAATGTCATATTCTGTGAGAATCATTTGCCATCTTGCAACCCGTCCGGAAAGCGCTGGCTTCTCAAATATGTACTTGACCGGGTCCATCTTTGAGATCAATAAAGTAGTGTGGGTCAACATATACTGTCTCAGTCGGCGAGCAGCCCACGCTAAAGCACAACAAGTTTTCTCGAGCAGTGAATAACGTTGTTCACAGTCGGTAAACGTTTTGCTTAGGTAGTATATTGCATACTCTTTTCGACTAGACTCGTCATGCTGGCCCAACACACACCCCATTGACTCTTCTAATACTGTCAAGTACATGATTAGAGGTCTTCCTTCAATTGGAGGCATAAGAATCGGAGGCTCTTGTAAATATTCTTTGATTTTGTCAAAAGCCCTTTGGCAGTCTTCATTCCACCTGACCGTTTGCTCCTTCCTCAATAATTTGAACAAAGGTTCACAGGTTGCAGTAAGGTGAGATATGAACCTTGAGATGTAGTTCAATCTACCTCGCTTACAATAAATCCCAGCAGCTTACCGGATCGCACCCCGAATGTGCATTTGTTGGGGTTTAACTTCAATTGGTACTTCCTCAGACGCTTGAACAGCTTCAATAGATTCACCAGGTGGTCTTCCTCTGTGAGGGACTTGGCAATCATGTCATCCACATAACATTCAATTTCTTTATGGATCATGTCGTGGAATAATGTCACGTTAGCCCGTTGATAAGTGGCACCAGCATTCTTCAGTCCGAATGGCATCACCTTATAACAGAATGTGCCCCAGGGTGTGATGAAAGTTGTCTTCTCCATGTCTTCAGGTGACATCTTGATCTGATTATATCTTGAAAATCTATCCATGAAGGAGAACACCGAGAACTGAGCCGTATTGTCGACCAATACATCAATGTGAGGTAAAGGGAAGTCATATTTCGCCTGGCTCTGTTCAGATCCCGGTAATCCACACACATCCTCACCTTGCCATCCTTCTGAGGCACAGGTACAATGTTAGCAACCCACGGCGGGTAACTAGTCACAACAAAGAATCCGGCGTCCCACTGTTTTTGTACCTCTTCTTTTATCTTCATTGCAATATCTGGGCGAGTACGGCGCAACTTCGGTTTTACCGCGGGCAGTCTTCTTTTAGAGGCAGCTTGTGCATAACAATGTCGGTGTCCAACCCGGGAATATCCTGATAAGACCAAGCGAAAACATCCACATACTCCCGAAGCATGTCAATCAGTTGCTCTTTTACTGAATCTTGTAGGCAGGCCCCGATCTTAACTTCTTTCACGTCTTCTTCTGTACCAAGATTAACCGTTTCGACCTCCTCCTGATGAGGAGTGATAACCTTCTCCTCTTGTCTTAATAACCTGGCTAGCTCCTCAGGAAGCTCATAATCTTCTTCAACCCCTTCATCATCTTGATTAATCGGATTGTCAAAGTCATACGAAGTCATAGCGGTGTCCTTGTCGGTGCAGTCTGGAGGGCACTCTCTGCAAGGGTTTAGATTTGTTCATTTTAGTGATTAGTTTTATCTTATTTAGAAAAAAGTGAAAATGAAGTTATTTATTTTAAAAAACATTGCCATTTTATTTTTGTACAAAAAATGAAAAATGAAAAATAGTGAGCGGAAAAGAAAAGACTCATTTGCAAAAGATGTCCTGATATTCATTAATTGATCTTTGCACAAAATACAAGATGGCCCGATTACAAAATGAGTCCTGACATCTTGGGCAAGATGCAGGACTTGATGCATGCTTTAAAAACACAGGAAATAATAATTACTCTGCAGGAGTAACTCTTATAATTTCCTGGGAAGACCAGTTTGAGACATGGTTCCCCGGGATCCTTGGACGTATCCAGCTTTCCAGGTTGTGCTCGTCTTCTGACTCTTCTTCCAAGCTATTCACAGCATCCGGGGTGAGCATCCCCCCGCTGACAAACTTGGGCTCCTTTGCAGCCTCTGGTTGATCTTGTCGAGTTGGTCTGTAACCCAACCCGAATCGGTCCTCCTTCTTCTCCATGGGCAGCAGCTTGCCCCAGCCTTGGGCGGTACCTTCCTCAACAACCTTCCGGGCTTGTTGATATGATGTAATGGAAGTCCCTAGCACAACAGATGTTTCATTGATATTCAAGGCCTAAAACCCCTGACTCATAGTTTCATAGATCTCCCCATCCATTTCAATGTATTTGAAAGTAGCCAGCTGGCTAACAAAAATATCCTCCTCCCCATAAATAGTAATGACTTGGCCTTCCCACTCGAATTTTAACTTCTGGTGAAGGGTTGATGTCACGGCGCCAGCGGCGTGTATCCATGGTCTACCCAATAGACAGCTGTAGGTGTAAACACCCCAAATTTTCCCTCACTCATTTCACCATGGCTTGTGATCTTTCATAGTTGCATCAATGCAATCATATTCATCTCATATTACAATTTTTGCTTCACTGCATTGGTTCAAAGTCATCTGCATCTAGGGTTTGTGATTTGAACAATCCCTGGGCTATCTGAGCCACTCCAAAGGTCTTCAATCATCTCAAGGGGGTCCATGTATGTTCAAGCATCATATTATATCTCCCCAAGATCAAGAAAGCCAAAAAATCACAAGAACTGAGAAAGGCATGGAAGCAGAGCCAGGTTTAACTACACAGATGACCTAAAATTAGGGTTTTGGTTTCAGAGGCCATAACTCCAATTTTTTTGGTCATTCTTGTTTCTATTGGTCTCTATATGTTGTAAGGATCATGCATACTAATTTTCATGAAGAAATTCAATGGGGAAGGCATCTGATCAATAGATGACTTCTTGAACAAGTCAGTGCAAAATCATGGCAGCTGAGGCCCCCAATCATCCAACCAAAGGGTCTTCTCCATCATTTTCGGTGTATATGATCTTTGTTTGATCTTAGAAGAAGTTATAAGTTCACAAAATTGAAGAATTTCAAGCCATTTGCAAAGTTTCCATTTTGGGAAAGTGACTTATAATGCAAACTTGCCATTTTGGGAAAGTTTTTCAACCTCCTCTTTTTGATTCAAAAATGCTTCAAATGAAAAATTCTTGGTCATCAAAGTTGTAGATTGGATCATTCCCTTTTCAAAAATTACAAGAACTTGACCTAATTCATCATGGAACTCAAGTTATGGCTTTGCAAAGTTGGGAAAAATCACAAAAATTCACTTATGTGCCAAAGAGGGAAACTGGCAAATTCTTGTACCAAGGCAATTTGTGACTTCTAATTGATGTCTAAGCATTACACAAACATCATACATGACATAAAATTCAGAATTGCCCAAAGATTTCTCAAGTTTCATGCCTTAAACTTCAAGAAATTCAAAAGGGGCCAAAGTGGTACATAATTGCAAAATGATCCAAATCTCTTCATCCACTTGAGCCAGCTCAATAAATCAGTTTTCATGGACCTCCCTAAAGCCAGCTGACTCAAGCCATGCCCCTAAACCAGCCTGCCACTTGCCCATACCTCCAAGTACAACTTTCTTGACTTTTTGCAACATGAGCCATACCAATCACACTGCTCCACAACAACTCTCTGCCCAATCAGAACATGTTATGTGGACCTCAAGCAAGCCATTACACACAACAAGCAAGGCTGAAACCTCCAAGAACTCAACATTCACCAAAAACTCCTCTTATGCAAAAGCCTTCGAATTTCACAACTCAACCATCAAAACTTCAAACTTTTTCCACCATTCAACTCCATAAACATCACTGATCATTTCCCACCCTTCATTTTGCCCTAAAAAGCCCAGAATCAAAAACACGATTTTCACACTTCATGAACTGAGCTTCTGCCATTTTCATTTTGGGTCCATATAAACTCCAACTAAGCATCATAAACACTTCAGAAGGATCATTGGAGCTGATTTGAAGCAAGGAACTGGCCAGAAAGCACCATTTTCGAAAGCTTCAGTTCAGGTATCGTCAAGAACTTTTTTTCCAGAAATGACTTCTTAAGTTCTTAGATTGTTCTCCATGCTTCACTGATCACACTGCACCTTTTGGTTTTGAAAATGATTCAGTTTTAAGCATGTATGAAGCTTCTGAAATTTCTGTGATTTTTTCCGTTTTGATTCGAATCTCTCTGTTCATGTGAAATAAATCCTGTTTGATGATTGATTCTTGTTTAGAATGGGGTGGGGATCATTTCTGGAGAGTTTAAGAGTTTGGGGATGTGTATAGAGAGAGATAGCATAGGAAACTGGCCGGAGAAGATGACCGGAACACTGTTCCGGTCACCTGAAAGTAATTAGGGCATCAGATTAGGGTTTAATGACATAATTAGTGAGTTTGAATGTGGGCCGTCCAATAGCGCGTTGGTCAATTCCCGCGTCTCAACTTTAATCTAGGGCCTTTGGATCTGATTACTTTTCATTTAAATTAATTTTGTTTTCATTTTTATTTCATTTCTTTCTACATTTTATTTAAAATAGCAAAATGCATCCAAAAATTCTCATTTTTTGCACCATGACTTAAAATATTTTTCTCATTCTGAAAAGAATTTTTATTTTATTTTTTGCATAAATTTATTATTTTTAAAATATTTAAATGTTTATTTTAATTACTTAATGAGAATTAATTAATTAAAATAGCATTTAAGTTTCTAAAAATCACCAAAAAAATCACATTGCATCTTGATACATTTTGAAACATTATCAAACTCTTCACACAAATTTCGTTTTGGTTCTTGACCTATTTTGACATTTTTCTTTGGAATTAGGGTTCTTAAAAGTCAATATTTTTGTCCTAACTTAGAAAAATCCTTTCTGCCTAACCATGAGGAGTTTGATGATGGTTCTTTTTGCATTGCATTCTTCATATCATGTAGTACCTAGGATAAAATTGGTTTGAATTTATCTCTCATTTTCAATTTGTTTAGCATTTTTCATTTTGAAGTGCCTTAAAACCCAAGCTAGCTTGAGAAAATCATAACTTCCATTAGGTTAAGATTTAGGTCTCCTCCTTTGGGCAGTGAACTTGTGTAGGGTTAGGGTACCTTTGATCCCATTTTCATTTTTTTATCATGTCATTTGCTTCTGGTTTTGATTTTTGTATTGCATGTTATGTATAAACCCTAATTTTTGCCTTCATTTGCATCCATCTTCCATATGCTTGCATTCAGGAACTTGCCATGACATTTTGTGAATTCACATGATTCCTAAGACATATTAGGACACATTAGAATCATTTTTGATCATTGCATCATTCATTTTCCATGTTGTGCATCCATTCCATTTCATAAACTTTCATGAACTTTCATGGTTCAAAACATGTTTCATTTGCATCCTCATCCTTGTATGATCATCCAACTCTTGGCATGTGTTTGCATTTTCTCTTAGAATCATTAACATCATGTTTGTGCTTCTGGTTTTGGTTTACATCTTTGCATACATCTCATTTTCATTTCATTCTTCCTTTCATGCTAACCATTTCAGGTGGTAAGTACTTTGAGAAGTGAATTTGCCTTCACTTCTCACCTCTCTTCTCTTTCTCTCTTATGCATCATTGCTGCATTTTGCTTTTGCTTTAGAGTGAGCTTGCTCATTCATGCTCCCTCCCCCCTTTCTTTCTCCAAGTAACTTGTCTTCTTAATTGAAGCAAGTTGTCTTGCTTCCCTTTGCTTCTCTTTCGTTTCATCCTGCTTCTTCCATGGTGGCTTTTCTCTTGAAGATCTTCTGCAAGCCTCATAAACCCTAGGAATACCCAAGCATGATAACAATTAGGGTTTGATTAGTCCCCCATTAGTTTTACCTTTGTGTCATCTTTTGAGTCTTCTCTTCTCACCCCTTAATCAAGGACTAAACCTTAAAGGTTTTAAGGCTTTGTGATTAGGGTAATGCCTGTATCCTTCTATTAGAATGGAGTGTATAACTTTAATCCTAAGTGTTAAACCCTTAATGTGTTTAAATCCTTTAATCAATTCACATAATAATCACTAAGACATCAAGCTTGTAACTTGGGCCTTGCATTAGGGTCCTAATTCTTCCTTAATTGGTTAAGAAGGACTAACCCTAGTGTTAATGGACAAGTCCTCCACAAGTTGTCTTACAAACCATAAAATTCACTTCTTAATCTTATCATTAACTAAAATCCACTTTAATAAAGGCTTTGTTTTGTCACGAGGTTAATCCCTAATCATGGATTAAGTTGAGGAGCCTTCCTCAGCTTAAATGTTCTCATCTATTATCCTTCTATTAGGATGGTGTAATGGGTCCATTAAATCTTTGATTATGGCTTAAACTCATTACTTAACACTAAACAACAAAAACAACAAAGGCATCTAAATAAATGCAAGTAGGTTAATGATCTTAATCCTACATCATGGTGATTAAGTGTGAGGTGTTTACTTCATACTTAAGGTATTCTCATTACCCCTAATCAGAGGGAAGATGTGATGAGTTTACTAACCCTTGGTTTAGGCTTAAGCTCATTAACTTATGACAAACTCCAAAAGGCAATAAAAGATTGAAAACACAAAAACAAACAATAACCGTCTCCTCCGGGATTCTTTTCTCATCATCTTCACTCACAAACGAGAACTTGCTTCTTCCGTCTAATGCAAGACAGTTTGCACCTGAGCCAGACAGGTCATACACTTGAGCATAGACAAGCAAGCAGTTCACAAGTCAACTTATCTTTCAGTCTCTTTGAGTCGAACTACGGTGTTCTGACTTCCTCATTGCACGAGAGGATACGTAGGCATAACTTAACAGTTATCGAACAAAAGTTTCTATATATTCCCCTCCTTTTAGCATTATCCTTTTAGCCTCATTATCTTGATCTTTGCACTCCTGTTCCAACACTGACACTTCATATATTTCACTTCACTTTTCTCCAGCACTGACACTTGCATTCTTTCCAGCTTTGATACACAAATTGCACTGACACTACCCCTTTAAAACACAAATCTTTCAAGCGTGGATCCCGTCGAGTACGACGGACAATCTGTGTAGATGTTTAAGAATTGGCAGAATTTTTGACCAAACTAGAAATGTTAAATTCAGTTCAGAATGTCCTATCAGATGTTAGGACATTAGCAAACAGAGTATGTGAACTTATTTCAGGATGTCTCATCAGATGTTGGGACATTGTGTAAATGACTAAGTTCAGTTTTGTCAGGATGTCCCAACAGATGTTGAGACATCTCAGACCTGCTACCAGAATTAATTATTGATTAACAGATCAGAGATATTTAAGGAGAACTATCTGGAATTAATTAATGCTGGATAAAAACAGAACAAGGCGCATCTGTAGGGAGTTTTAAATTGAAGATTCAGATTAAAACAGAAGACCTAATGCACCTAGAATATAGGAGGTAACAAACCCTAAATTCAAGGTGACAGTTGCTGCACATTAGGGCTGGATCATTCTACAGAAAGCCCAAAATTCAGATACCTATTTAAACAACAGAAACTCATAGAATTGAGTATGAATTTCAGAAGACCAAATAGGGTGTCTAGTGTTTTAATAGCAGGTTGTTTTTATGTACCACTTTATGAGCTTTTAAGCAAAAGTGCATTTGTGACTTGATTGAAACTGTTAAGTAAGATCAAGCTGTTTTGTTTGAAGGATGTCTTCAATTTCAGTAAACTTGTAAACTTGATCACTGGGTGATTGAGGGGGAGTGAGTAGGGTACTCTTATCTAAGTGAGTCTTAGGTAGAAATTGCATTGGGTAAGTATTAAGTGATAGATTAAACAGGGTGGTTTAAGTCTAGAATTAATATTACTAATAGTGGATTTCCTCCTGGCTTGGTAGCCTCCAGATGTAGGTGTGGTTATACACTGAACTGGGTTAACAAACTTCTGTGTTGTTTACTTTTCTTGCTGTTTAAGTTTTGGTTAAATTTGTCAAATGTCCTATTAAGTGTTGGGACATCTCTTAGGACATCTCATACCTGATCACAGAATTTCAATTGGCATCAGAGCAGGCACCCTGCCTGTTTATACTGGGTGAGATCTAGGGAAAACAAATTCTGTAACATGGACAGAGATATAGGGTCAGTAAATAGACCACCTATACTGGATGGTTCTAATTATGACTACTGGAAGCCAAGAATGATTGCATTTTTAAAGTCACTTGACAACAGGGCATGGAGAGCAGTAAATGTTGGATGGAAACATCCTGTTCAAGACACCAAAGATGGATCAATAGTTCTGAAACCTGAAGAAGAATGGAGTAAAGAGGAAGAAGATTCAGAACTAGGCAACTCAAAAGCCCTAAATGCTTTATTCAATGGCATTGATAGAAATATTTTCAGACTAGTGCATCATTGTGAGCTGGCCAAAGATGTGTGGGATACCCTCAAGACAACTCATGAAGGAACATCAAAAGTAAAAATGTCAAGACTTCAACTTCTCACCACCAAGTTTGAGAACTTGAGAATGAAGGAAGATGAATCAATTCATGAGTTCTACTTGAACATCTTGGATATAGCCAATACTTCTGGAGCCTTGGGAGAAAAGATGACTGATGAAAAGCTTGTAAGGAAGATTCTCAGATCTTTGCCAAAAAGATTTGACATGAAAGTCACAGCAATAGAAGAAGCACAAGACATATGCTCCATGAAAGCTGAAGAACTAATTGGTTCCCTTCAAACTTTTGAGATGGGAATGAATGACACACATGCTAAAAAGAACAAAAGCATTGCCTTGGTTTCAAATGCAGATGAAGAAGAAGATGATGAACTAGCAAATGATAAAAGCTTATCAGAAAACCTTGCATTGATTACAAGACAGTTCAAACAGATTCTCAGAGGTATGGAAGGTAAATCAAATTCCAGTGGAAGATTCACAAACTCTTCTGAAAACAAGAGAACCTATGATGCTAACAGAAGATCAAATCTTGCTGAAAAGACCAGTCAAGAAAAAGGAATCAAGTGCCATGAATGTGAAGGATATGGACACATCAAGAAGGAATGTCCTAACTTCTTAAAAAGACAAAAGAAGGGACTATCTGTAACCTGGTCTGATGAAGACTCAGGAGGAGATTCAGAAGAAGAATCAGCTAAGCATATTACTGCTTTAGCTGGACTGTGTGAATATGATAGTGATTCCAGTTGTGGAGAGCTTACTTATGAACAACTTGAGCAAGCATTCAAAGATCTATACAAAAGAAGCTCTGAAATATGCAGTGAGGTTATAAAGCTAAAGAAGCAGAATGAAGTACTAGAAGAGGAAAAAGCAAGTGATCAAGTAATCATTGATACCTTGAAAAGTGAAGTAACTCTTCTCAATTCTAAGATGGAACATATGTCCAAATCTGTTAGAATGATGAACAACAGCTCAAATACACTGGATGTTATTCTCTGCAATAATAAACATTCAGGGGACAAAAGTGGACTGGGATATAACAGAGATGAAGCCAGCTCTAGCAAAGCTACTTCAAAAATTACACAGTCAAACAAGATGTCCCAACAAATGCTTCAACATCAGAACACAAAGACTAACATAATGTTCCAACAGATGTCTCAACATTCTGGAAAGAACAAAATGAAGAAGAAGTATCAAAGATGGAGATGCCATCACTGTGGAAGATTTGGGCATATCAAACCTCACTGTTATAAGTTACATGGATATCCAAATCAGATGTGTCAGCAACCTTCCAAGCAGAAAGTAGAAGGTACCAAGAAAGTGCTGCATAGAAATCAGCAATCTCCTAAGCAAAAGACAGAAGTAATCAAGAAAGTTTGGAGACCAAAAGCTGACATTCAGACTGATCAAAGTCACATACCCAAGATCAAGATCAACAATCAAGCTTGGAGATCAGCTGAACAACACTCAGAGCAGAGGCATCAAAAGAAATCTCAACTCATCTGGTCAAAGAAAAGTACTGCATACATAGCACATACATCATTGAAAGTATCAGCTAAAGAAGACTGGTACTTTGACAGTGGATGCTCAAGACACATGACTGGATTGAAGAATTTGCTAGTAAACTTAAAGCCACATTCATCCAGGTATGTTACCTTTGGAGATGGAGCTAAAGGAGAGATCAAGGGAGTTGGAACCTTGGATTGTCAAGATGTTCCAAGATTAGATGATGTGCTGCTTGTTAAAGGTTTAACTGCTAATCTGATCAGCATAAGTCAACTATGTGATCAAGGATACAGTGTAAACTTTACCAAATCTGAATGCATAGTGACTAACAAAGAACAAGAGGTTGTCATGAAAGGAGCCAGATCTAAAGACAACTGTTACATGTGGGAGCCACTAAACTTCAGTCCCACTTCAACTTGTTCTCTAGCTAGAGAAGAAGAAGTAAAACTATGGCACCAAAGGCTAGGTCATTTTCATTTCAGAGGCATAAAGAAGATCATATCTATGGATGCTGTAAGAGGTATCCCTAAACTGAAGATTGATGATGGCAAAATCTGTGGTGAATGTCAAATAGGCAAACAAACCAAGATGTCCCATCCAAAGCTCCAACATCTGACAACTTCCAAAGTTTTGGAATTGTTACATATGGATCTCATGGGACCTATGCAAGTTGAAAGCCTTGGTGGTAAGAGGTATGCATATGTGGTGGTTGATGACTTTTCAAGATATACATGGATAAATTTCATTAAAGAAAAGTCAGATGTCTTTGATGTATTCAAGGAATTATGTCAAAGATTACAAAGGGAAAAATCCAGCTGTGTGATCAGAATTAGAAGTGATCATGGAAAGGAATTTGAGAATAAAAAATTCTTACATTTCTGCTCTTCAGAAGGAATCAATCATGAATACTCTTCTCCTATCACTCCTCAACAGAATGGGATTGTTGAGAGAAAAAATAGAACTATTCAAGAATCTGCAAGAGCTATGATACATGCTAAAAAGCTACCTCTGTATTTCTGGGCTGAAGCCATGAACACTGCCTGCTATATCCATAACAGAATTACCTTGAGAAAAGGAACTTTGTCCACAATATATGAAGTCTGGAAGGGCAGAAAACCCACTGTTAAGTATTTTCATGTATTTGGAAGTAAATGCTATATTCTGGCAGATAGGGAGCAAAGGAGAAAAATGGATCCTAAAAGTGATGAAGGAATTTTCCTTGGATACTCTATAAACAGCAGAGCATATAGAGTATTTAACTACAGAACAAATGTTATCATGGAGTCCATAAATGTGATAATTGATGATGCTCCTACAGATGTCCCAGAAGATGTTGGAACATCTGCTGATATCAAGATTGAAGCTGAACAAAAGAATGATCAATATAACTTCACTCAAAATGATACAAGGTCAGAAGATTCAAGCAAACCTCCCTCCATCAGAATACAGAAGGATCATCCCAAAGATTTAATAATTGGTGATCCCAACAGAGGTGTGAGCACTAGATCAAGAGAAGTGATTTCAGGTTCTTGTTTTGTGTCCAAAATAGAACCTAAAAACATCAAGGAGGCTCTCACTGATGAATACTGGATTTGTGCTATGCAAGAGGAATTAGGTCAATTCACAAGGAATGAAGTGTGGAATCTTGTTCCTAGACCAAATGACATAAATGTGATTGGTACAAAATGGGTGTACAAGAACAAGTCAAATGAACAAGGAATTGTTACAAAGAACAAAGCTAGACTTGTGGCTCAAGGATACACTCAAATTGAAGGAGTAGACTTTGATGAAACCTTTGCACCAGTAGCAAGGCTTGAATCAATAAGACTACTGTTGGGAATTGCTTGTATCTTAAAGTTCAAGCTATTTCAAATGGATGTGAAAAGTGCCTTTCTTAATGGTTATCTTAATGAAGAGGTATATGTAGAACAGCCTAAAGGATTTGTTGATCCAAGCTGTCCAAATCATGTATACAAACTCAAGAAAGCACTTTATGGTCTGAAGCAAGCTCCAAGGGCATGGTATGAAAGACTTACCACATTTCTTATCAAGCAAGGATACAGAAAAGGTGGGATTGATAAAACCCTGTTTGTTAAAGATGAAGAAGGAAATGTCATGATTGCACAAATATATGTTGATGACATTGTGTTTGGTGGGATGTCTGATAAGATGGTCAAACATTTTGTCAAGCAGATGGAAGCTGAATTTGAAATGAGTCTAGTAGGTGAATTAACCTATTTTCTTGGTCTGCAAGTTAAGCAAATGGAAGACTCAATGTTCATCTCACAAAGCAAGTACTCTAAGAACATAGTGAAGAAATTTGGAATGGAAAATGCTTCTCATAAAAGAACTCCTGCTCCTACACATTTAAAGCTGACTAAAGATGAGAAGGGTGAGAATGTAGATCATAGTTTATATAGAAGCATGATTGGAAGCTTGTTATACTTGACTGCTAGCAGACCAGACATTGCATTTGCAGTAGGAGTTTGTGCAAGATATCAAGCTGATCCAAAAGTCAGTCATCTCAATCAAGTCAAGAGAATCCTTAAATATGTTAATGGTACTTGTGACTATGGCATAATGTACTTTCATGGTTGCAAACCTATTCTCACTGGCTTCTGTGATGCTGATTGGGCAGGAAGTGCTGATGACAGAAAAAGCACTTCAGGAGGATGCTTCTTTCTAGGAAACAATCTGATTTCTTGGTTCAGTAAGAAGCAGAATTGTGTATCTTTATCTACAGCTGAAGCTGAGTACATAGCAGCAGGTAGCAGTTGTTCTCAGTTGGTTTGGATGAAGCAGATGCTCACTGAGTACAATGTCCCACAGGATGTCATGACATTGTACTGTGACAACTTAAGTGCAATCAACATATCTAAAAATCCTATTCAATATAGCAGGACAAAGCATATTGATATCAGACATCATTTCATCAGAGATCTTGTAGAAGAGAAGGTGATTTCATTGGAGCATGTTGCTACAGATCTGCAATTAGCTGATATCTTTACCAAAGCATTGGATGCTACACAATTTGAGAGCTTAAGGGGAAAACTTGGAATCTGTTTATGTGATATCTAGCAGCTAATGAGATGTGCCAACATGTCATATGACATTGCATGGCATAAGTTCCAGATGGCAAAGTTAGTCTGGACTAGATCCTTGGGAATTTCATTCCTAATCATTTGGACTGTAACGGCTACTTATTTAGTAATTCCTTATAAGCAGCTATCAAGAGTCTTATCACACCATCGCAAGCAAATCACATTAACTAGTAATCCTTCAGAAATCATAAACCCTAAAGTTGCACATTCATCTTCCTCAACAATGTCTCAAAACCCTAAAACAGCTGATGAAGTTCTAAACCAGGAAGACGTGGTTCATGCCACTCCTATTTCTATGGTACCAATGAAATCAACACCATTAGATGAGCTCAGGGGAAGCGCCTCTCACACTAAGAAGGCAAGAACACCAAAAAGAGGTAAAGATCAAATCAGAAGCAAAGCTAAAGACATTCCTTCTCATGCTAAATACTCCAAATATGTTGATGATTCCATCAAGGAGATTGTCAACCAAGTTTTCTCTGAACAAAGAGTAGTGAAAGGAATCTCTGTTCCCTTGAACACCATTCCTGCACCTCAAGAAGAACCAGCTCAAGATACAAAGAACACTGCTGCAGAACAAGATGTCCCAACAGATGTTGGAACATATGCAGATGAGAAAGCAAACTCATCTGATGCTGATACTGAACAGACTGAGGACAAGAAAGAGGTATCAAGTGAAAGTGATAAAGAAGTTTCTGTGGAACAGGCTAAAGACTCAAGTGAAGATCAATCTTCTGCTGATCAACAAGCTGATGAGGAGACTGCTCAATCTCCTCCAGTAGTCAATCTGGAACAGGAGTCTGATGCAGAGATCATATCATCTGTGAAACCCAGCATTGCTAAAAGACTAAGATCCAGGAAAGGAAAGATGCAAGATGAACCTGTCATCCCTGAGACTAAGAAGGCTAGTCCAAAGAAAGGCAAAGCTAAAGCTACCTTTGGTCCAACAAAACCCTGGAGCAAAGTCCAATCTCAGAAGAGAAAAACTTTCACACCATCAGATTCAGATGTTGAATCAGATGTCCCAACATCTCCTCCAAAGAAAAGACCAACATCAGCAAGAGCTTCAACTGCTGTTCCAGAAGCTCCCCTGGACAACATATCATTTCATCTTGTCTCTAGTGTCAACAGATGGAAGTATGTGTACCAAAGAAGGGTTGCCCTGGAAAGAGAACTGAGCAGTAATGCACTTGAGTGCACAGAACTCATTGACCTAATCTCTGCTGCAGGATTATTCAAGACAGTCTCAGAGTTCTCTCCCTGCTATGAACTTCTTGTCAAAGAGTTCATTGTGAATCTTCAGGAGGATTGCTCAAATGGTAAGTCCTCAGAGTTCAGAAAGGTATTTGTAAGAGGTAAGTGTGTTGAGTTCTCTCCCCAAATCATTAATCAGTATCTAGGAAGGGACACAGATGGACCCAATGAGCTAGGGAAAACAGATAATCAAATCTGTAAGGTGATCACTGCAAACCAGGTCAGAGCTTGGCCTGTGAAGGGAAAGCTCTCTGTGAGCATGCTTACTAGAAAGAATGCCATGCTTAACAGGATTGGAACTGCAAACTGGGTGCCTACCAATCACACTTCATCAATCTCAACTGGTCTGGCCAGATTCATCTTTGCTGTGGGGACTCAAACCAAGATGGATTATGGAACATATATTTTTGATCAGACTATGAAGCATGCCATCTCTACTGCAACAAAGCTGCCAATAGCTTTTCCATCATTGCTGTGTGGTATTGTACTCAATCAATATCCTGGGATTTTAACTGACAAGGATACTGCCTGCAAAAGAGAGAGCCCCCTGGCTTTTCACTACAAATTATTTCTCAGTCACCATGCTGCAGATGTTGAAACACCTGCTGGGACATCTGCTGGTCCCTCCTCTGCTAAGAATCCAATCTCCAAGAAAGAATTAATTGCTGAGCTAAAGTGCACCTGCAAAGAGCTTGAAGCTAGAAAGAAGAAGCTGGAGGAAATAATTAAGAGGTTGGAAAGTGAAGAAGATCAGACAGCTGCATCTGATGAAGACAGTGAAGCTGAAAGTGAAGCTGATAAAGATGAAGACACTGAAGTGGAGGAAGCTACTGAGAGTGATGAATCTGAGTGATCTTTGTATGTGAGGCATTTGTAATGACAGCAATGATTTGTAATTCTGGATAATAGTTCTTTGGCCCCTAATTTTGTGCCTACCAAGGGGGAGACCAACATCAAATGTAATTGCTGTTTAAATGAATGAAAGATCTGTTTGTTTCTATCTGAACTGAATCAGTGTGTATTTCTGTTGCAACAAGACTGGACACATATTTGTTTGAGGGGGAGTAATCTCAAATAAGAATCAACAGAAAAGTTATGATATACTCTGATAAAAAGAACTTCTGCTGCACTCTGAAAACCAGAAAAGATGTTAGCCAAAAATTAGCCAAAGGGGGAGTTTGTAGATGTTTAAGAATTGGCAGAATTTTTGACCAAACTAGAAATGTTAAATTCAGTTCAGAATGTCCTATCAGATGTTAGGACATTAGCAAACAGAGTATGTGAACTTATTTCAGGATGTCTCATCAGATGTTGGGACATTGTGTAAATGACTAAGTTCAGTTTTGTCAGGATGTCCCAACAGATGTTGAGACATCTCAGACCTGCTACCAGAATTAATTATTGATTAACAGATCAGAGATATTTAAGGAGAACTATCTGGAATTAATTAATGCTGGATAAAAACAGAACAAGGCGCATCTGTAGGGAGTTTTAAATTGAAGATTCAGATTAAAACAGAAGACCTAATGCACCTAGAATATAGGAGGTAACAAACCCTAAATTCAAGGTGACAGTTGCTGCACATTAGGGCTGGATCATTCTACAGAAAGCCCAAAATTCAGATACCTATTTAAACAACAGAAACTCATAGAATTGAGTATGAATTTCAGAAGACCAAATAGGGTGTCTAGTGTTTTAATAGCAGGTTGTTTTTATGTACCACTTTATGAGCTTTTAAGCAAAAGTGCATTTGTGACTTGATTGAAACTGTTAAGTAAGATCAAGCTGTTTTGTTTGAAGGATGTCTTCAATTTCAGTAAACTTGTAAACTTGATCACTGGGTGATTGAGGGGGAGTGAGTAGGGTACTCTTATCTAAGTGAGTCTTAGGTAGAAATTGCATTGGGTAAGTATTAAGTGATAGATTAAACAGGGTGGTTTAAGTCTAGAATTAATATTACTAATAGTGGATTTCCTCCTGGCTTGGTAGCCTCCAGATGTAGGTGTGGTTATACACTGAACTGGGTTAACAAACTTCTGTGTTGTTTACTTTTCTTGCTGTTTAAGTTTTGGTTAAATTTGTCAAATGTCCTATTAAGTGTTGGGACATCTCTTAGGACATCTCATACCTGATCACAGAATTTCAATCTGGGTGCTAATACCTTCCCAGGTTGTAACCAACCCCCTTACTCAGTTTCTTTGGTTCGCAACCGTCTTATCCATCCTTTCTCAGGTTTATGCAGTATTACCTTTCCTTCGGGATAAAAATGCCTAGCTGGCGACTCTTTTCTTTTCAGTTCACCCTTGTGTGTTCTCTCCTTTCGCTGACCGTTCGCGTCTGTACCCCATTTGACCCAACCTCATTTTGGTGGGAGCGACAGCTTGGCGACTCTGCTGGGGACCCTTATATTGTAACCAGGGCTTCTGGTTCTTTTTGTGGGTTCCTCCTAGCGTTTGTTTGATTTGTGTTTACTGGGGTGTTATGTGCTATGGGTGTTTATTTTATTTTGCTTTATTTACTGCTTTATGTACAACTTTATTTATTGCTTTCTTTACAGTTTTACATATTTCATACTGTCATTATCATTGCTGGATCTGGTTTCTGTTTTGGTGGGCGGGGTTCCATTGAGAGTTTAAGGTCCTATACCTAGGGACCTGAGTGACACCTAGGCTAGAGTGGTTCATGTTCTTTCCCATTCCATTTCGGTCTGGTGCGGGAATATGAAACACAGTTCAGATGTGGGTTTCTTCTTGAGAACTCTGTGCTACAGATTTCCTGTAGTGCTAGGGCTATCTGGGAAGCCTTCTAAGTCTGGATGACCTATATTTTGACCTTCAGAATCTTAGGTGAATTAGAGGAGGATCTTTTATGGTTATTGTAAAAACTGTACCTCCGGGTTAGAAGTGTTTACATTTCTCATAACTGATCCAAGTCTGAGGATCCTTGTTCTAGAACATTACCTGTGAGGGGGTTGGGCTATTTACAGGTTTGCAGGAACCCTTGGCTACATCATACCCTGCTACTGTATTGTTTAAAAGTACTCCATTTTGGACAGTTCTTGTGATTAACCCTGTACATGTGACTCTTTATTTGAGTCTCCCACCCTGGTTACTGGATTTCTAAGCCTTCATCTGGACCTTTGAACATACATGGATTTATATCAGGACAGATAATCAGATCCAGCTTGATCATAAACCCTTGCATATCATTTGCATATATCATCATTGCATCATTTAACATTTGTTTATTTTCTTTTCAGGGTATCCATATCATATCTGGTTTGGTTTTGACCCTTTCTTCTGCATAGACCTTTGCTTCATCAGTTATCTGCTTCAGCTAGCTTCATCATCACCAGCATCAGCCTGTTAGTGGCTCATTCCCAACATCAGTCTGTGATCTTCATCAGCACTCATCTTCAGTGTCCTCAGCAGCATTCATGACTACTCCAAGGAAGAGCAACATATCCTACCATTTCTCTGAGCCTATGTTGACTGGTATCAGGCAAGTCCAGTCACTTATCACACCTGACCACATCCCATTGTTTAGAGAGCATTATAGAGGAATCCTGGATACGGTTATGAACCTTGACCCTTCTCAGAGAAGCATGATCCACACATGTTTGCAGTTTTATGACCCTCCTTTGAGATGCTTCACCTTTCCAGACTTCCAGTTAGGGCCTCTACTGGAAGAGTTTTCTTTATTGATTGGAGTACCTATCAGAGGTGGAATCCCTTTTAACCCAGAAATACCAGCTCCCAGAAATGAAGAGATAGCAAAGGCATTGTACCTAGAGCCTGCCTTGATTGAGTAAAGTATGACAACAAAAGCTGGGATCCCTAGTTTGCATTTGGACTTCTTGATTTCTCAGGCCATCCTGAGAGCTTCATTAGGGGAGTGGAAGGTAGTCTGTGCATTGTTAGCCCTCAGCATATATGGGGTTATACTGTTTGCAGATGAGCCTAAATTTGTCAGCAAGAATGCCATCCATTTGTTTCTTTTGAAGAACCCAGTTCCCACACTGCTGGGAGACTTTTACTACTCCATTCATGAGAGGAATGAGAAACAAAGGGGGAAGTTGGTAAGATGTTGTGCTCCTTTGTTTTACACCTGGCTACTCAGACACCTTCCTAAGTCAGATGCCTTCTTGAATCCCCACTGTCGCTCCCACCAAATGACACCTCAGGTCAGAAGGGGTACAGACGCGAACGGTCGGGGAAAAGGATGAGAACACACAGGGGTGAACTCAGAAAGACAAGAGTCGCCAGCTAGGCATTTTTATCCCGAAGGAAAGGTAATGCTGCATAGACCTGGAAAGATATGGATAAAACGGTTGCGGACCAGAGAGACTGAGAAAGGGGGTTGGTTACAACCTGGGAAGGTATTAGCACCCAGATTGTCCACCGTACTCGACGGGATCCACGCTTAAAAGATTTGTGTTTTAAAGGGGTAGTGTCAGTGCAATCTGTGTATCAAAGCTGGAAAGAATGCAAGTGACAGTGCTAAAAGAAGTATAGTGTATAAGAGAAGTGTCAGTGTAAGAACAAGAATGAAATGCTCATGGCTATGAGGCTTAAAGAATAATGCTGGAAAGAGGGGGAATGTACAGAGACTTTTGTTCGATAACTTTTAAGTTATGCCTACGTATCCTCTCGTGCAATGAGGAAGTCAGAACACCGTAGTTTGACCCAAAGAGACTGAAAGATAAAATTGACTTGTGAACTGCTCACTTGTCTATGCTCAAGTGTATGACCTGTCTGGCTCAGGTGCAAACTGTCTTGCATTAGACGGAAGAAGCAAGTTCTCGTTTGTGAGTGAATGAGGTAAGAAAAGAATCCCGGAGGAGACGATTATTGTTTGTTTTTGTGTTTTCAATATTTTATTGCTTTTGGATTTGTCATAAGAAAATGAGCTTAAACCTAAACCAAGGGTTAGTAAACTCATCACATCTTCCCTCTGATTAGGGGTAATGAGAATACCTTAAGTGTGAAGTCAGTATCTCACACTTAATCACCATGGTGTATGATTAAGATCATTAACCTACTTGTGATTAATTAGATGTTTTTGTTGTTTTTGTTTAGTGTTAAGTAATGAGTTTAAGCCATAATCAAGGATTTAATGGACTCATTACACCATCCTAATAGAAGGATAATAGATGAGAACATTTAAGCTGAGAAAGCCTCCTCAACTTAATCCATGATTAGGGATTAACCTCATGACAAAACAAAGCCTTTATTAAATGGATTTTAATTAATGATAGAATGAAGAAGTGATTTTTATGGTTTGTAAGACAACTTGAGGAGGACTTGTCCATTAACACTAGGGTTAGTCCTTCTTAACCAGTTAAGGAAGAATTAGAACCCTAATGCAAGGCCCAAGTTACAAGCTTGATGTCTTAGTGATTATTAGGTGAATTGATTAAAGGATTTTGAAATTCTGTGATCAGGTATGAGATGTCTTAAGAGATGTCCCAACACTTAATAGGACATTTGACAAATTTAACCAAAACTTAAACAGCAAGAAAAGTAAACAACACAGAAGTTTGTTAACCCAGTTCAGTGTATAACCACACCTACATCTGGAGGCTACCAAGCCAGGAGGAAATCCACTATTAGTAATATTAATTCTAGACTTAAACCACCCTGTTTAATCTATCACTTAATACTTACCCAATGCAATTTCTACCTAAGACTCACTTAGATAATAGTACCCTACTCACTCCCCCTCAATCACCCAGTGATCAAGTTTACAAGTTTACTGAAATTGAAGACATCCTTCAAACAAAACAGCTTGATCTTACTTAACAGTTTCAATCAAGTCACAAATGCACTTTTGCTTAAAAGCTCATAAAGTGGTACATAAAAACAACCTGCTATTAAAACACTAGACACCCTATTTGGTCTTCTGAAATTCGTACTCAATTCTATGAGTTTCTGTTGTTTAAATAGGTATCTGAATTTTGGGCTTTCTGTAGAATGATCCAGCCCTAATGTGCAGCAACTGTCACCTTGAATTTAGGGTTTGTTACCTCCTATATTCTAGGTGCATTAGGTCTTCTGTTTTAATCTGAATCTTCAATTTAAAACTCCCTACAGATGCGCCTTGTTCTGTTTTTATCCAGCATTAATTAATTCCAGATAGTTCTCCTTAAATATCTCTGATCTGTTAATCAATAATTAATTCTGGTAGCAGGTCTGAGATGTCTCAACATCTGTTGGGACATCCTGACAAAACTGAACTTAGTCATTTACACAATGTCCCAACATCTGATGAGACATCCTGAAATAAGTTCACATACTCTGTTTGCTAATGTCCCAACATCTGATAGGACATTCTGAACTGAATTTAACATTTCTTGTTTGGTCAAAAATTCTGCCAATTCTTAAACATCTACAAACTCCCCCTTTGGCTAATTTTTGGCTAACATCTTTCCTGGTTTTCAGAGTGCAGCAGAAGTTCTTTTTATCAGAGTATATCATTACTTTTCTGTTGATTTTTATTTGAGATTACTCCCCCTCAAACATACATGTGTCCTGTCTTGTTTCAACAGAAATACACACTGATTCAGTTCAGACAGAAACAAACAGATTTCATTCAAAAATTAAACAACAGTACAAATTTGTTGTTGTTCTCCCCCTTGGTAGACACAAAATTAGGGGCCAAAGACACTATTACTGTCATTACATTGCTGTCATTACATTGCTGTCACATACATTGATCACTCAGATTCATCACTCTCAGTTGCTTCTTCCACTTCAGTGTCTTCATTCTTAGCAGCCTCACTTTCTTCAGCAGCCTCACTGTCTTCACCAGCTTCACTGTCTTCATCAGTTGCAACATTCTGATCTTCTTCACTTTCCAATCTTTTAATTATTTCTTCAAGCTTTTGCTTTCTAGCTTCAAGTTCTTTGCAGGTGATTTTGAGTTCAGCAATTAAGGCTTTCTTGGAGATTGGATTCTTAGCAGAGGAGGGACCAGCAGATGTCCCAGCAGGTGTTTCAACATCTGCAGCATGGTGACTGAGAAATAATTTGTAGTGAAAAGCCAGGGGGCTCTCTCTTTTGCATGCTGTATCCTTGTCAGTGAGAATGCCCGGGTATTGATTGAGCACTATCCCACACAGCAATGATGGAAAGGCTATTGGAAGCTTTGTTGCTGAGGAGCTGGCATGCTTCATGGTTTGATCAAAGATAAAAGCTCCATAGTCCAGATTGGTTTGAGTTCCCACAGCATAGATGAATCTGGCTAGACCAGTTGAGATTGAGGAAGTGTGGTTGGTAGGCACCCAGTTAGCAGTTCCAATTCTGTTCAGCATGGCATACTTTCTGGTAAGCATGCTCACAGAGAGATTTCCCTTCACAGGCCATGCCTTGACCTGGTTTGCAGTGATCACTTTACAGACTTGATTATCTGTCTTACCTAATTCATTGGGTCCATCTGTTTCTCTTCCTAGATACTCATTGATGATTTGGGGAGAAAACTGTACACATTTACCTCTAACAAAAACTTTTCTAAACTCAGAAGACTTACCATTTGAGCAATCCTCCTGAAGATTCACAATGAACTCTTTGACAAGTAGTTCATAGCAGGGAGAGAGGTCTGAGACTGTTTTGAATAGTCCTGCAGCAGAGATGAGGTCTATCAGTTCTGTGCACTCAAGTGCATTGCTGCTTAGTTCTCTTTCCAAGGCAACCCTTCTTTGATACACATATTTCCATCTGTTGACACTGGAGACATGATGGAAGGATATGTTGTCCAAGGGAGCTTCTGGGACAGCAGTTGAAGCTCTAGCTGGTGCTGGTTTCTTCTTGGGAGGAGATGTTGGGACATCTGATCCAACATCTGAATCTGATGGTGTTGCAGCTTTTCTCTTCTGGGTTTGAACTTTGCTCCATGGTTTTGTTGGACCAAAGGTAGCTTTAGCTTTGCCTTTCTTTGAACTAGCCTTCTTCTTCTCAGGGATGACAGGTTCAGCTTGCATCTTTCCTTTCCTGGACCTTAGTCTTTTAGCAATGCTGGGTTTCACAGATGCTATGATCTCTGCATCAGAGTCCTGCTCCAGATTGACCACTGGAGGAGATTGAGCAGCCTCCTCTTCAGCTGGTTGATCAGCAGGGATTTGATCTTCATTTGAGCCTTGAGCCTGTTCTTCAGAGACCTCTTCATCATTTTCATTTGAAACTTTGTCCTTAGATTGTTCCAGATCAACATCAGATGGGTTCTTTTTCTTATCTTCAGATGTTCCAACATCTGTTGGGACATCTTGTTCTGCAGCAGTGTCCTTTGTAGCTTGAGCTGGTTCATCTTGAGGTGCAGGAATGGTGTTCAAAGGAACAGAGATCCCTTTCACCACTCTTTGTTCAGAAAAGACTTGGTTAACAATCTCCTTGATGGAATCATCAACATATTTGGAGTATCTTGTAGACATGTTAGCAGGAGAGGGAATGCCTTTAGCTTTGCTTCTGATTTGATCTTTACATCTCTTTGGTGTTCTTGCCTTTTTAGTGTGAGAGGCGCTTCCCCTGAGCTCGTCCAATGGTGTTGATGGCATTGGCACAACAGAGATTGGAGTGGCATGAACCACGTCTTCCTTGTTGAGAATTTCCTCAGCTGTTTTAGGGTTTTGAGACATTGTAGAGGAAAAAGGATGAACAGCTTTAGGGTTTATGATTTCTGAAGAATTGAGAGTTAATGTGATTCGCTTGTGATGATATGATGAGAATCTTGATAGCTTCTTATAAGTAGTTACTAAATAATTAGCCGTTACAGTCCAAATGATTAAGAATGGAATTCCAAAGGATCTTGTCCAGACTAGCTTTGCCATCTGGAACTTATGCCATGCAATGTCATATGACATGTTGGCACATCTCATTAACTGCTAAATATCACATAAACATATTCCAAGTTTGCCCCTTAAGTTCTCAAATTGTGTAGCATCCAATGCTTTGGTAAATATATCAGCTAATTGCAGATCTGTAGCAACATGCTCCAATGAAATCACCTTCTCTTCTACAAGATCTCTAATGAAATGATGTCTAATATCAATATGTTTGGTCCTGCTATGCTGGATAGGATTCTTTGATATGTTGATTGCACTTAAGTTGTCACAGTACAATGTCATGACATCCTGTGGGACATTGTACTCAGTGAGCATCTGCTTCATCCAGACCAACTATGAACAACTGCTACCTGCTGCTATGTACTCAGCTTCAGCTGTAGACAAGGATACACAATTCTGTTTCTTACTGAACCAAGAAATCAGATTGTTTCCTAGAAAGAAGCATCCTCCTGAAGTGCTTTTTCTGTCATCAGCACTTCCTGCCCAATCAGCATCACAGAAGCCAGTGAGAATAGGTTTGCAACCATGAAAGTACATAATGCCATAGTCACAAGTACCATTAACATATTTAAGGATTCTCTTGACTTGATTGAGATGACTGACTTTTGGATCAGCTTGATATCTTGCACAAACTCCTACTGCAAATGCAATGTCTGGTCTGCTAGCAGTCAAGTATAACAAGCTTCCAATCATGCTTCTATATAAACTTTGATCTACATTCTCACCCTTCTCATCTTTAGTCAGCTTTAAATGTGTAGGAGCAGGAGTTCTTTTATGAGAAGCATTTTCCATTCCAAATTTCTTCACTATGTTCTTGGAGTACTTGCTTTGTGAGATGAACATTGAGTCTTCCATTTGCTTAACTTGCAGACCAAGAAAATAGGTTAATTCACCTACTAGACTCATTTCAAATTCAGCTTCCATCTGCTTGACAAAATGTTTGACCATCTTATCAGACATCCCACCAAACACAATTTCATCAACATATATTTGTGCAATCATGACATTTCCTTCTTCATCTTTAACAAACAGGGTTTTATCAATCCCACCTTTTCTGTATCCTTGCTTGATAAGAAATGTGGTAAGTCTTTCATACCATGCCCTTGGAGCTTGCTTCAGACCATAAAGTGCTTTCTTGAGTTTGTATACATGATTTGGACAGCTTGGATCAACAAATCCTTTAGGTTGTTCTACATATACCTCTTCATTAAGATAACCATTAAGAAAGGCACTTTTCACATCCATTTGAAATAGCTTGAACTTTAAGATACAAGCAATTCCCAACAGTAGTCTTATTGATTCAAGCCTTGCTACTGGTGCAAAGGTTTCATCAAAGTCTACCCCTTCAATTTGAGTGTATCCTTGAGCCACAAGTCTAGCTTTGTTCTTTGTAACAATTCCTTGTTCATTTGACTTGTTCTTGTACACCCATTTTGTACCAATCACATTTATGTCATTAGGTCTAGGAACAAGATTCCACACTTCATTCCTTGTGAATTGACCTAATTCCTCTTGCATAGCACAAATCCAGTATTCATCAGTGAGAGCCTCCTTGATGTTTTTAGGTTCTATTTTGGACACAAAACAAGAACCTGAAATCATTTCTCTTGATCTAGTGCTCACGCCTCTGTTGGTATCACCAATTATTAAATCTTTGGGATGATCCTTCTGTATTCTGATGGAGGGAGGTTTACTGGATTCTTCTGTCCTTGTATCAGATTGAGTGCAGTTATATTGATCATCCTTTTCTTCAGCTTCAATCTTGATATCAGCAGATGTTCCAACATCTTCTGGGACATCTGTAGGAGCATCATCAATTATCACATTTATGGACTCCATGATAACCTTAGTTCTAGAATTAAATACTCTGTATGCTCTGCTGTTTGTAGAGTATCCAAGGAAAATCCCTTCATCACTTTTAGGATCCATTTTTCTCCTTTGCTCCCTGTCTGCCAGAATGTAGCAGTTACTTCCAAACACATGAAAGTACTTAACAGTGGGTTTTCTGCCCTTCCAGACTTCATATATTGTGGACAAAGTTCCTTTTCTCAAGGTAACTCTGTTATGGATATAGCAGGCAGTGTTCATGGCTTCAGCCCAGAAATACAGAGGTAGCTTTTTAGCATGTATCATAGCTCTTGCAGATTCTTGAATAGTTCTATTTTTTCTCTCAACAATCCCATTCTGTTGAGGAGTGATATGAGAAGAGTATTCATGATTGATTCCTTCTGAAGAGCAGAAATCTAAGAATTTTTGATTCTCAAATTCCTTTCCATGATCACTTCTAATTCTGATCACACAGCTGGATTTTTCCCTTTGTAATCTTTGACATAATTCCTTGAATACATCAAAGACATCTGACTTTTCTTTAATGAAATTTATCCATGTATATCTTGAAAAGTCATCAACCACCACATATGCATACCTCTTACCACCAAGGCTTTCAACTTGCATAGGTCCCATGAGATCCATATGTAACAATTCCAAAACTTTGGAAGTTGTCAGATGTTGGAGCTTTGGATGGGACATCTTGGTTTGTTTGCCTATTTGACATTCACCACAGATTTTTCCATCATCAATCTTCAGTTTAGGGATACCTCTTACAGCATCCATAGATATGATCTTCTTTATGCCTCTGAAATGAAGATGACCTAGCCTTTGGTGCCATAGTTTTACTTCTTCTTCTCTAGCTAGAGAACAAGTTGAAGTGGGACTGAAGTCTAGTGGCTCCCACATGTAACAGTTGTCTTTAGACCTTGCACCTTTCATGACAACTTCTTGCTCTTGGTTAGTCACTATGCATTCAGTTTTTGTAAAGTTTACACTGTATCCTTGATCACATAGTTGACTTATACTGATCAGGTTAGCAGTTAAACCTTTAACAAGCAGCACATCATCTAATCTTGGAACATCTTGACAATCCAAGGTTCCAACTCCCTTGATCTCTCCTTTAGCTCCATCTCCAAAGGTAACATACCTGGATGAATATGACTTTAAGTTTACTAGCAAATTCTTCAATCCAGTCATGTGTCTTGAGCATCCACTGTCAAAGTACCAGTCTTCTTTAGCTGATACTTTCAATGATGTATGTGCTATGTATGCAGTACTTTTCTTTGACCAGATGAGTTGAGATTTCTTTTGATGCCTCTGCTCTGAGTGTTGTTCAGCTGATCTCCAAGCTTGATTGTTGATCTTGTTCTTGGGTATGTGACTTTGATCAGTCTGAATGTCAGCTTTTGGTCTCCAAACTTTCTTGATTACTTCTGTCTTTTGCTTAGGAGATTGCTGATTTCTATGCAGCACTTTCTTGGTACCTTCTACTTTCTGCTTGGAAGGTTGCTGACACATCTGATTTGGATATCCATGTAGCTTATAACAGTGAGGTTTGATATGCCCAAATCTTCCACAGTGATGGCATCTCCATCTTTGATACTTCTTCTTCATTTTGTTCTTTCCAGAATGTTGAGACATCTGTTGGAACATTATGTTTGTCTTTGTGTTCTGATGTTGAGGCATCTGTTGGAACATCTTGTTTGACTGTGTAATTTTTGAAGTAGTTTTGCTAGAGCTGGCTTCATCTCTGTTATATCCCAGTCCACTTTTGTCCCCTGAATGTTTATTATTGCAGAGAATAGCATCCAGTGTATTTGAGCTGCTGTTCATCATTCTAACAGATTTGGACATATGTTCCAGCTTAGAATTGAGAAGAGTTACTTCACTTTTTAAGGTATCAATGATTACTTGATCACTTGCTTTTTCTTCTTCTAGTACTTCATTCTGCTTCTTTAGCTTTATGACCTCACTGCATACTTCAGTACTACTCTTGTACAGATCCTTGAAGGCTTGCTCAAGATCTGCATAAGTAAGCTCTCCACAGCTGGAATCACTATCATATTCACACAGTCCAGCTAAAGCAGTAATGTGCTTAGCTGATTCTTCTTCTGAATCTCCTGAGTCTTCATCAGACCAGGTCACATAGAGTCCTTTCTTTTGCCTCTTTAAGTAGGTAGGACATTCAAACTTGATATGTCCATATCCTTCACATTCATGGCATTTGACTCCTTTATCTTGACTGGTCTTTTCAGCATACTTTACTCTTTTGTTAGCATCATAAGGTCTTCTGTTCTCAGAGTTTGTGTTTCTTCCACTAGGTTTGGATTTTCCTTCCATTCCTCTGAGAATCTGTTTGAATTATCTTCCAATCAGTGCAAGGTTTTCTGATAAGCTTTTATCATTTGCTGATTCATCATCTTCTTCTTCATCTGTATTTGAAACCAAGGCTATGCTTTTGTTCCTTTTAGCATGTGTGTCATTCATTCCCATCTCAAAAGTTTGAAGGGAACCAATGAGTTCTTCAGTTTTCATAGAACATATGTCTTGAGCTTCTTCTATTGCTGTGACTTTCATGTCAAATCTTTTTGGCAAAGATCTGAGAATCTTCCTTACAAGCTTTTCATCAGTCATCTTTTCTCCCAAGGCTCCAGAAGTATTGGCTATATCCAAGATGTTCATGTAGAACTCATGAATTGATTCATCTTCCTTCATTCTCAAGTTTTCAAACTTGGTGGTGAGAAGTTGAAGTCTTGACATTTTTACTTTTGATGTTCCTTCATGAGTTGTCTTGAGGGTATCCCATACATCTTTGGCCAGCTCACAATGATGCACCAGTCTGAAAATATTTCTATCAATGCCATTGAATAAAGCATTTAGGGCTTTTGAGTTGCCTAGTTCTGAATCTTCTTCCTCTTTACTCCATACTTCTTCAGGTTTCAGAACTATTGATCCATCTTTGGTGTCTTGAACAGGATGTTTCCATCCAACATTTACTGCTCTCCATGCCCTGTTGTCAAGAGACTTTAAGAATGCAATCATTCTTGGCTTCCAGTAGTCATAATTAGAACCATCCAGTATAGGTGGTCTATTTACTGACCCTATATCTCTGTCCATGTTACAGAATTTGTTTTCCCTAGATCTCACCCAGTATAAACAGGCAGGGTGCCTGCTCTGATGCCAATTGAAATTCTGTGATCAGGTATGAGATGTCTTAAGAGATGTCCCAACACTTAATAGGACATTTGACAAATTTAACCAAAACTTAAACAGCAAGAAAAGTAAACAACACAGAAGTTTGTTAACCCAGTTCAGTGTATAACCACACCTACATCTGGAGGCTACCAAGCCAGGAGGAAATCCACTATTAGTAATATTAATTCTAGACTTAAACCACCCTGTTTAATCTATCACTTAATACTTACCCAATGCAATTTCTACCTAAGACTCACTTAGATAAGAGTACCCTACTCACTCCCCCTCAATCACCCAGTGATCAAGTTTACAAGTTTACTGAAATTGAAGACATCCTTCAAACAAAACAGCTTGATCTTACTTAACAGTTTCAATCAAGTCACAAATGCACTTTTGCTTAAAAGCTCATAAAGTGGTACATAAAAACAACCTGCTATTAAAACACTAGACACCCTATTTGGTCTTCTGAAATTCGTACTCAATTCTATGAGTTTCTGTTGTTTAAATAGGTATCTGAATTTTGGGCTTTCTGTAGAATGATCCAGCCCTAATGTGCAGCAACTGTCACCTTGAATTTAGGGTTTGTTACCTCCTATATTCTAGGTGCATTAGGTCTTCTGTTTTAATCTGAATCTTCAATTTAAAACTCCCTACAGATGCGCCTTGTTCTGTTTTTATCCAGCATTAATTAATTCCAGATAGTTCTCCTTAAATATCTCTGATCTGTTAATCAATAATTAATTCTGGTAGCAGGTCTGAGATGTCTCAACATCTGTTGGGACATCCTGACAAAACTGAACTTAGTCATTTACACAATGTCCCAACATCTGATGAGACATCCTGAAATAAGTTCACATACTCTGTTTGCTAATGTCCCAACATCTGATAGGACATTCTGAACTGAATTTAACATTTCTTGTTTGGTCAAAAATTCTGCCAATTCTTAAACATCTACATATTTAAACACATTAATGGTTTAACACTTAGGATTAAAGTTATACACTCCATCCTAATAGAAGGATGCATGCATAAGCTTAATCACAAAGCCTTAAAGCCTTTAGGGTTTAGTCCCTGATTATGAGATTAGAAGAGAAGACTCAAAGATGATACAAAGGTAAAACTAAATGGGAGACTAATCAAACCCTAATTGTTATCATGCTTGGATATCCTAGGGTTTATGAGGTTTGCAAGAAGATCTTCAGAGAAACCACCAGGAAGGAAGCAGATGAAAAGAGCAAGAAGCCAAGAGAAGCAAAACAACTTGCTTCACTTAAGAAGTCAAGTTTCTTGAAGAAAGAAAGTAGGAGATGAACATGAATGAGCAGGATCAATCCAATACACATGATAAAATGCAGCAATGATGCATAAGAGAGATGAAAAGAGATTGTGAGAAGTGAAGGAAAATCCACTTCTCAAAACAACTTACCACCTGAAAAGTTAGCAAAAGAAATGAAATGTAATGCAAATGAGATGAAATGTCATGATGCAAACCAAAGTCAGAAGCATTTACATGATGTTAGTGATACTAATAGATGATGCAAACATGAGGCAAGGCATGAGAATTATCACATAAGCAAATGGATGCAAGAGAAACATGCTTTGAACCATGGATGTTCATGAAAAGTTATGAAATGCAATGGACATATAACATGGCAAATGAAAGATGCAATGATCAAACATGATTCTAATATGTCCTAAGATGTATTATGAATCAAGTGAATGCACAAAATGTCATGACAAGTCATTGGATGCAAGCAAATGAGAAATGGATACAAAGGAAAGCACAAATTAGGGTTACATGCATCATGCAAAGAAAAAATCCA
The DNA here is from genome assembly GCA_963966055.1 of Lathyrus aphaca. Taxonomy (NCBI): domain Eukaryota; kingdom Viridiplantae; phylum Streptophyta; class Magnoliopsida; order Fabales; family Fabaceae; genus Lathyrus; species Lathyrus aphaca. The sequence continues at coordinate 254,581,399 of OZ014524.1, read as the reverse complement.
AAACCAGAAGCAAATGACATGATAAAAATTTGAAAATGCAATCAAAGATACCCTAATCCTATACAAACTCACTGCCCAAAGGAGGGGATCCAACTCTTAACCTAGTGAAAGTTATGAATTTCCTAAGATTGCTAGGGTTTTGGGGTACTTTGCCAAGAAAAATGCTAAACAAATTGAAAATGCAAGATCAATTCAAACCAATTTTATCCTATAAACTACATGCTATACAAGATGCAATGCAAAAGGAATCATTATCCAACTCTCAATGGTTAGGCAGAAAGAAATTTTTGAAGTTTGTCATAAAATATTACCTTGAAATGAAATTAAATCCAATGAAAATGATCAAAAGGCATCAAGAACAAAAAAGAAATTTGGTTTGAGAGTTGGACAATGTTTCTAAATGTTTCTAAATGCTATGTGAATTTTTTCGTGATATTTAAATACCTAAATGTATTTTTAATTAATTAATTTTCATTAACTAATTAAAAATAAACATTTAAATGATTTAAAAATAATTTGTAATGCAAAAAATAAAAATAAAAATATTTTTGTGTTCTGAAAATTCATGAAACCTTTGACAAAAAATTTCATAATTTTTAGATGATTTTAGCTATTTTTAAAAATTCGTACAAATTAAATATAAAACAAATGAAAATAAAATGAATTTAAATGAAAAAATGAGAAAGTCAGCCAATCTGATGGCCAGGATTCAAATTCCAGGGGGCGGGAGTTGACTGCGCGCGCTACTGGACGACTCACATTCAAACTTGCCTAATTATGATTAAACCCTAATCAGAAGCCCTAATGACTTTCAGATGACCGAAACAGTGTTCCGGTCATCTTCTCCGGCCAGCCAAAATCTCAATCTCTCTCAAAACGCATCAAAACCTCACAAAACTCTCCAAAATCAAACTATGAACATCACTAAACATAAACCCTAAAACAAACAACATTTATTTTTCGTGAATCAAAGGAAACAAGCAAAAACATTTTCACGGGCAAACTTTCAGAACATCACAACATGCTTGTTTCTGGCTCATTTTCAAAAATAAATAAATCCCCATGATCAGGGCAACATATAGAACAACATTCTAACAAGAAATCAAAGTTCTGGAAAATTTGTTCATCATGTTACCTGAGATTGAGCTTTCAGTCCAGGAGCTTTCTGTTTGCCTCTTTGCCTCAAAATGGTCCCAATGGTCCTCCTGATGAAGTTATGAAGCTTGGTTGGAGTTTAAAATGGTTGGTTTGTGAGTTTGAAGAAGTTCTGTTCAGAGGGGGGATGGAATCGTGTTTCAGTTTGAGGAGGTTTCAGGGATGAATGAGGGTAGGGAAGTGATCAGGGGAGCATGCTGAGTGATCCTATGGAGTTTGTTTTTATGTTTGATGCTTGTGTGATGTGTTTCGAATGGAAATGCATAAGAGGGCAAAAATTGGTGCTATGGCTTGGAGAGTGTTTCAGGCTTGTGTGTGGTGTGTTATGTTGCATTTGGTCCACTTATCACTCTTGGATAGGTGAGAGGAGTTGGTCTGGCCTAGCTTGATTGGTATGGGTCTTTATGCAAAAAGTCAAGTTTTGTGTAAGAGAGGTATGGGTCAATAGTAGGCCAAGGACAATAGGGGTGTCCTGCGTTGCAAGGAATGAGGAGATCCATGGGACCAGTCTTGAAGCCAATTAGCAAGTGGATTAGGGTTTGTATGATGTTTTGCAACTTTGTTCAATTTTGGCCCTTTTGAAGTTTCTTGATCAATAAGTCATGAAAATGGGCAAACCTTTGATGCATTCTGACTTTTAGGCCTTGGTTTATGTTGGTACAAAGATTAGAAGTTCATTTGAAAGCACAATTTGTCTTGGCAAGTGGTTTTGCAACTTTGTCCCTTTGGTACATAACTTGAAATTATGTGATTTTTCCCAACTTTGACAAGCCATAACTTTTGATCCAAAATGAATTAGAATGAGTTCTTGTACTTTTTGAAAAGGGAATGATTCATTCTACAACTTTCATGACCAAAGTTTTCTCATTTGAGGCATTTTTGAATCAACAAGAAAGGTTTGAAAAAGTTTCCCAAAATGGCAAGTTTCCATTACAAGTCATTTTCCCAAAAGGGCAACTTTGCAAATGGCTTGAAATTCTTCAATCTTGTAAACTTCTAACATCTTCTATGATCAAATAAAGATCATACACATTCAAAATGATGAAGGACATCCTTTGGTTGGGTCATTGGGGGCCTCAGATGTCCTGATTTTGCACTGACTTGCTCAAGAAGTCAACTCTTGATTAGATGCCTTCCCCATGGAATTTCTTCATGAAAATTGATATGAATGATCCCTATACCATATAGAGACCAATATAAACAAGAATGACCAAAAAATTTGGAGTTATGGCCTTTGAAACCAAAACCCTAATTCTAGGTCATATGTGCAGTTAAACCTGGCTCTGCTTCCATGCCATTCTCAGTTCTTGTGATTCTTTGATTTTCTTGACTTGGTGAGGATACAATATGATGATTGAATATACATGGACCCCTTTGAAGTGATTGATGACCTTTGGAGTGACTCTAGTAGCTCTTGGATTGCTCAGATCATAAACCCTAGATGCAGATGACTTTGAACCAATGCAGTGAAGCAAATATGCAATATGAGATGCTATGATTGAACTTATGCATATGAAAAGATCACAAGCCATGGTGTTAAGGGTGAGGGCAAATTTGGGGTGTTTACAGCTGTCCCTATTCAAACATGAGTTAGCTGTGTAGAATGTAAGCAACAGCTTAACAGGCGAACAAGATAACTTGTGGTTGAATACCAAAGATAGTCCAAAATTTGCACTCACAGAATGAAGAAGAAAAGGGATATAGATTGTAAAATAAAGTATAATTATAAAGCGCGGTCGACGGAGGACGACCGTCGAGCAGAGGACGACTGCTGGGGAAAGAGCAATGACGGGGACGACCGACATGCTGGGGATATAAGAGGTTATGATGGGGACGGCCATCAGGCAAAGCTATAAGACTCTCTGGGGATTAGAGGTAAATATAAGTGATGAGGTACGGTCATCAAAGGTGAAGGACGATCACCTAGCAGGGGACGGCTGCTCTGATGGGGATAAGATGAGGGACGGTCATCTAAGGTGAAGGACGATCACCGGGCAAGGTACGGTTGCCAAAAGTATCGCGACATAGGACGAATGCCGGATAAAAAAGTCGACGATGGGTACGGCCATCGGATAAGCATGATGAAGGACGATCACCTAGCAGGGTACGGCTGCTCTCAGGGTTTATCATGACATAGGACGAATGCCAGATAACAAGATCAACGACGGGGACGACCATCAGATAAAATGATGAAGGACGATCATCAGGAGGTGAAGGACAATCACCTAGCAGGGGACGGCTTCTAAATATCACGACATAGGACGAATGCCGGATAGAAAGGGGTTCCAATAATGGAGACTCCTCTGGGGAAAGGATGAGGGACGGTCATCAAAGAGGTGAAGGACGATCACCTGGCAGGGTACGGCTGCCGAAAAGGTATCATGACATAGGACGGATGTTAGATAGAAAGGGCGTTTTGCTGATGACTCCGCTGGGTAAAAGTAAACACGGACGAGTGTCTACATCCAAGAAATGAGAGGTATAAGTGTTTGGGTACCATGTATAGATTAAATATGCGGACGAGCATCCCTAAGACTATGATAAGGACGAGTATCAGGTAGAAACAAACACTGACACATGCTCAGAGATGATGATACGGACGAGTATCAACTGTTTAACAAAGAACACAGACAAGTGTCAGATCTGAGGGGACTCTTCTGGGGAATAATAGACTCAGACGAGTGTCTAAATTCAAGAAGACATAAGTGTTTGACACGTGTATGGATTAAAGATGCGGACGAGCATCCTCAAGACTATGATACAGACGAGTATCAGTAGAAACAAACGCTGACGCGTGTTCGAAGATGATGATACGGACGAGTACCAACTAGTTAACAAAGAACACGGACGAGTGTCGAATCTGAAGGGGTATAAGTGGTGTATACAAGATACGGATGAGTATCTGTACGGGTGAAACAGGAGTAACAAGTATGAGTGGTGTATAGATGAGTGTTTAACTTGCTGAGGAGGGTGACACGGACGAGTGTCAAAAGAGAAAAGTGTAATATAAACAAGTGTATGGTTTACAAAGTGTTTAGGTAACTATGCCGGGAAGGTGACATGGACGGGTGTCAGGGAATTGTATATGTATGTATCTGTGAGTGCAAAGGGGACGCCTTGGCTTCCTACTGGGGATATGACACGGACGGGTGTCAGGAAATATCTGTATCTTTAGAGAAGGTGCCTTGGCTCTCGGCCGGGGAATCCGGGGAGTTCTCTGTATATCGCTGACGGATTATCAGTATTCACAAGTGTTTGATTCAGAACATGGCTTATGATTATGCAATATGTTTGATTTTTGCCGTAATGCTCCGTGTTAAACGCAATGCTACGCTCTGCGGGGAGAATATGATGCGAATGCTATGATTATGCAAAGATAACGACCCGGGATTCGAATCCCATTGCTGTGACGATCTCTGGTTGATCTGCTTGAAGTGGACATCCCAGCTGGGGATGAGATCATTGGTAGATCTGACATATATGACTCTGTTTGGGGAAAATAGGTCACTGATAGACCTATCTTGGTAACGAGGGACCCAACTGGGGTTTGTAGAAGCTTTCTTCACTCTGTTGTGAGATCTTCAGACGTTGCTCTTCTGGATAGAGGCTGAAACTCTGTGGGGAGGTGGTTCCCTGGCTTTTGCACTTGGCTGAGGAGGAAATAACAACTTGGCAACTCAACTGGGGAGAAAGCACCTCCGGTGCTAAGACTGAGTAGATAATGATTTGCCAGCTTGCTGGGGTGAAGCTTTTATGCCCCGTGTTGCACTTTGAATGCCTGTAATCCTGAAAAGATAGAGAAGCGCACAAGTAATCCCGAGGTATCCTCTTACCAGATTCCATCATAGGAGTTTTAGACACCCCCGAGAGTAAGTATATTTCCTGCGAGCACGTACTTTTTTAGAAGAGAAACATCTGTATTCATGCAATCAGTAACCTAAAGACATCGGACATTTTTGCAAATGAAGATAAAATGTACGAAATGAAACATGACTAAAAATCTGATTTTATTAATTCATGTGCCCTGAATTGGCAAGATACAGTCAAAGAAACAAATCCCCTAAAATGAGGAGATTGTTACAATTTGAGAAATAAAAGGTATTGGCAATGTTGATGACGCTTCAAGGAGCTTCCCTTTGCTATGACTCGTATGACATTTGACGTTCTTCTTATCTTGCTTTCTGAAGAAGGCTGATTCTGAAAGAAGCTTGGTCCTTTTGAAGCTTACCAAGTTGTAAGTGATACAGACGAATTCAGAATGCAATTGTTCGCCTATTCCCTTATTTTGCGTGGATCGCCCTTTCAGGTTTTCAATCCACCGGGATACCCATTTTTGCCTGAGTTGTCCGATGTGGCTTTTCAACTCAGCGGGTGTACATTTTTTTATTTATTTTCCTTTATTTTTGCCCGAGTCTTTTATTCTGTTTTTGACTCGCCGGGATGCCCTATTTTTTCCTGGACTTACATTCTGTTTTTATGTCCAGCAGGTCATTTTTTATGCGAAGTATTTTTTAACTGCATCTGAATTCACAGGGGACAGGAAGTCTTCACCATCCATAGTGCTGAGCATGAGTGCTCCACTGGAGAAAACTTTCTTTACTACGAATGGTCCTTCATAGTTCGGAGTCCACTTGCCCCTGTGGTCTGTATGAGGAGGGAGGAGTCTTTTCAGCACAAGATCTCCTACTTGGTATTCTCGGAGCCTGACTTTCTGATCGAAGGCTTTCTTCATTCTTTTCTGATATAACTGCCCATGACAAATTGCAGCCAACCTCTTCTCTTCAATCAGATTCAGTTGTTTGTATCGGGATCGGACCCATTCTGCTTCGTTCAGCTTAACATCCATTAACACTCGTAGAGAGGGTAGTTCAACTTCAACAGGTAGGACTACCTCCATACCATACACAAGTTGATACGGCGTTGCCCCAGTGGATGTTCTGATTGACGTACGGTACCCATGCAAGGCAAACGGTAGCATTTCATGCTAGTCTTTGTAGGTGACTACCATCTTCTGCACAATCTTCTTGATATTCTTGTTAGCAGCCTCAATAGCGCCATTCATCTTTGGCCTATAAGGAGAAGAATTGTGGTGTTGGATCTTGAAGTCCCGACACAGTTCTGCCATCATTTTGTTATTCAAGTTGGAACCATTGTCAGTAATGATTCGTTCGGGCACTCCATACCGACAGATGATATCTCTCTTCAAAAATCGGGCTACCACTTGTCTGGTAACATTTGCATATGAAGCTGCTTCAACCCACTTGGTGAAATAGTCAATGGCAACCAGGATGAATCTGTGGCCGTTTGAAGCAGTCGGTTCAATCTTTCCAATCATATCAGTGCCCCACATGGCAAAGGGCCAGGGTGAAGACATCACATTCAAAGGATTTGGAGGCACATGCACCCTATCCGCATAGATCTGGCATTTATGGCATTTTCTGGCATAGGCACAACAGTCGGCATCTATTGTGATCCAGTAATAACCTGATCTTAGCAACTTCTTGGCCATGGCATGCCCTCCTGCATGGGTACCAAAGGATCCTTCGTGCACTTCGTGCATCAACAAGCCTGCTTCTGTTCTATCAACACATCTAAGGAGTACCATATCAAAGTTTCTCTTATATAGGGAACCATCAGTATTCAGGAAGAAATTACCAGCTAGCCTTCTTAACGTCTTCTTATCATTGGAAGATGCCCCAGGTGGGTATGTTTGATCCTCCAAGAAGCATTTGATATCATGGAACCAAGGCTTATCATCCTTAACAACATCTGCTGAGAACACATACGCTGGTCTGTCAAGTCTGGACACTGCAATCCGAGGTACAAAGTTGGCAGCTTGAACTTTGATCATGGATGAAATGGTGGCAAGAGCATCTGCAAACTGATTCTCGTCTCGAGGGATATACTCAAGCTTGACCGTTGTGAAGAAAGTCAACAACCTTCTTGTATATTCCCGGTAAGGTATCAGATGATCTTGGTGGGTGTACCACTTGCCGTTGGTTTGATTGATTACCAGAGCTGAATCTCCAAACACAGTCAAAGTCTTGATCCTGAGGTCAATGGCCTCCTCAAGACCCATAATACAAGCTTCGTATTCAGCTTCGTTGTTAGTGCAGTTAAAGGTGAGCTTTGTCGAGAAAGGCATATGAACTCCTTTAGGTGTGATAAGCACTGCACCAACACCACGACCATTCATATTAATAGCCCCGTCAAACATCATAGTCCATTCTTCTTCTGGGTCAGGCCCTTCAGTGTGAATAGGCTCTTCATGATCTTTTGCTTTTGCTGGTAATCATCAATGGGTTGCTCAGCAAGATAATCAGACAATACACTGCCCTTGATGGCTTTCTGAGATGTCTACTGAATGTCATATTCTGTGAGGAACATTTGCCATCTCGCAACCCGTCCGGTAAGTGCTGGCCTCTCAAAAATGTACTTAACTGGATCCATCTTGGAGATCAATAAGGTGGTGTGGGTCAACATATACTGCCTTAGTCAGCGAGCAGCCCACGCTAAAGCACATCAAGTTTTCTCGAGCAGTGAATAACGTTGTTCACAGTCGGTAAACTTTTTGCTTAGGTAGTAAATTGCATACTCTTTTCGACCAGACTCATCATGTTGGCCCAGCACACACCCCATTTAGTCTTCTAATACTGTCAAGTACATTATTAGAGGTCTTCCTTCGACTGGAGGCATAAGGATTGGAGGCTCTTGTAAGTACTCCTTGATTTTGTCAAAAGCCCTTTGGCGGTCTTCGTTCCACCTGATCGTTTGTTCTTTTCTTAACAACTTGAACAAAGGCTCACAAGTTGCTGTGAGGTGAGATATGAACCTTGAAATGTATTTCAATCTACCTAGAAACCCCCGAACTTCTTTTTCAGACTTCGGTGCAGGAATTTCTTGAATGGCTTTAACTTTATCAGGGTCAACTTCAATCCCTTTCTCACTTACAATAAATCCCAGCAACTTACCGGATCGAACCCCGAATGTGCACTTGTTGGGGTTTAACTTCATCTGGTACTTCCTCAGACGCTTGAATAACTTCAACAGATTCACCAGGTGGTCTTCTTCTGTGAGGGACTTGGCAATCATGTCATCCACATAACATTCAATTTCTTTATGGATCATGTCGTGGAATAACGTTACCATAGCCCGTTGATAAGTCACACCAGCATTCTTCAGTCCGAATGGCATCACCTTATAACAGAATGTGCCCCGGGGTGTGATGAAAGTTGTCTTCTCCATGTCTTCAGGTGACATTTTGATCTGATTGTATCCTGAAAATCCATCCATGAAGGAGAATACCAAGAACTGAGCCGTATTATCAACCAATACATCAATGTGAGGTAAAGGGAAATCATCTTTTGGGCTGGCTCTATTCAGATCCCGGTAATCCACACACATCCTCACCTTGCCATCTTTCTTAGGCACAGGTACAATATTAGCAACCCACGGAGGATAGCTAGTCACAGCAAGGAAACCGGCGTCCCACTGCTTTTGTACCTCTTCTTTAATCTTCATCGCCATATCTGGGCGAGTGCGGCGCAGTTTCTGCTTAACCGGTGGGAAATCTTCTTTTAAAGGCAGCTTGTGCATGACAATATCAGTGTCCAACCCTGGCATATCCTGATAAGACCAAGCAAAGAAGTCCACATACTCCCGAAGCATATCAATCAGTTGTTCTTTTACTGAATCTTGTAAGCAGGCCCCGATCTTGACTTCTTTCACTTCTTCTTTTGTACCAAGATTAACCGTTTCGACCTCCTCCTGATGAGGGGTGATAACCTTCTCCTCCTGCCATAACAACCTAACTAGCTCTTCAGGTAGCTCATAATCTTCTTCAACCCCTTCATCAGCTTGATTGATTGGATTGTCAAAGTCATACGAAGTCATAGCTGTGTTGTTGTCGGTGCAGTCTGAAAGGAACTCTCTGCAAGGGTTTAGATTGTTCATTTTAGTGGTCAATTTTAATCTTGTTTAGAAAAAGGGTGAAACAAAGTTATCATTTTCGAAAACATTGCCATTTTATTTTTGTACAAAAAGAAAAATGAAAAACAGTGAGTGGAAAAGGAAAAGACTCATCTGCAAAAGATGTCCGATATTCATTGATTGATCTGTTTGCAAAAAATTACAAGATGGCTCGATTACAAAATGAGTCTTGACATCTTGGGCAAGATGCAAGACTTGATGCATGCTTAAAATATACAGGAAATAATAATTACTCTGCAGGAGTAACCCTTATAATTTCCTGGGAAGACCAGTTTGAGATACGACTCCCCGGGATCCTTGGACGTATCCAGCTCTCCAGGTTGCGCTCATCTTCCGACTCATCTTCCAAATTGTTCACTGCATCTGGGGTGAGCATTCCCCCTCTGACAAAACTGGGCTTATTGGCAGCCTCTGATTGATCTTGTTGAGTTGGTTTGTAACCCAACCCAAATCTGTCCTCCTTTTTCTCCACGGGCAGCAACTTGCCCCAGCCCTGGGCAGTACCCTCTTCAACAACCTTCCTGGCTTGCTGATAAGACGTCATGGAGGTTCCTAATACAGCAAATGCTTCATTAATGTTCAGGGCCTCAAACCCCTGACTCATGGTTTCATGGATCTCTCCATCCATCTCAATATACTTATATGTAGCCAGATGGCTAACAAAGATGTCCTCTTCACCATAGATGGTAATGATCTGGCCTTCCCACTCGAATTTCAACTTCGGGTGAAGGGTAGACGTAACAGCGCCAGTGGCATGGATCCAAGGTCTACCCAAAAAACAGCTGTAGGCCGGCTGAATGTCCATCACATAGAAGGTAATTTTGAAGGTTTGCAGGCCAATCATCACAGGCAGATCAATCTCCGCAAGCACTGATCTCTTAGAGCCATCAAATGCTCTTACCACCAAATTACTCGGACGCAAGGCTAAGCCATCGTACTCCAGCTTCACCGAGGCTTTCTTTGGTAGAACATTGAGTGATGACCCAGTGTCCACCAGCACATGAGATAGAACAGCACCCTTACATTCTAGAGTGATGTGTAAAGCCTTGTTGTGGTTACGTCCCTCCGTTGTTAAGTCAGCATTGGTAAAGCCCAGTCCATGACTGGTGTTGACATTTGTCACCACAGTTTCTAGCTGATTAACAGGGATAATATGGAGATCTTTGAGGGAGTTTGGTGAAGCTGATCCACCACCTTGTAATCACTTCTCTTTATAATTCTCATAAACTCGTCTACATCTTGCTCAAAAGATGTCTTTTGAGTTTATTTGATAGCTGGTTCTTCAGGTATCACACTCTTCCCCTTTGCTTTTGCAGCAGCTTCTGCTTCGGCATTAGGCCTCTGAGTTTGTGAGGCAAAAAGGCGTCTGCTTCTGGTGAAGCCTCCGCCTCCCCCAACATTATCAATCTGTGGAGAAGAAGTTGAAGAGTCCAAGGTGATTTTCTCCCCATTGTAGTAGAGGTCAGAGCCATAATGCCAAGGTATGGCATTACTGTTTTCATATGGAACGGGTCCAGGTACCGTGATATTAACTGGACTGACTGCTGCAGAGGAAGGTACTGAAATGGTGTGCGGATCGTAGTAAATGGTAACCGGTGATCTGGCAGGAGGTGCCACTGTTTGTTGTTGAAAGTTTCTATTTGGAGGAACAATTGATGGATCATAGTAGATGGTGACTGCTGAGATATCTTCATTAATTTCTGTTGGCGTTGTAGAAGATTCTGCTGAATAAATGGGTGCTGATGTTGTAGAAGAGATGGTTGTTGACATCTGGTTTGCTGAAGTGATGGACGGAGCCATTGTTGATGATATTGATGAATCGGTCGGAATGATTGTTGTTGCAGTTGTAGAAGAGTCAGGAATTGTTGTCAAAGGGATTGCTGGATTTGTAGGCGCCATTGTTGTGATCTGAAGTATACCGCTTTTGATAAGACCATCTATGCCGCTTCTCAAGTTATCACACCCGTTGACCGAAATGTTGCAATAACCACAACCGAGCTCACACCCGGGGAACATCTGGCACTCTAGGAGCTGAGCTTTGATCTCGACCAGAGGTGTTCGAATCTGTCCAACACTGGTGATTAAGAAAGATGGCTTGTCTTCCTCAATGGCATTAATTCTTGGCCCTCCATGATTGGGCATGGGATTCTTGGTGACACTTGGAGGGGGTGCAAAGTTGAGGGCTTTAGAATCCACCAGATCTTGCACCTTCATTTGTAAAGCCCTGCATTTCTCCGTATTGTGGCCAGGTGCATTGGAGTGGAAAGCACATCTGGTGTTGACATCGTAATTTCTTGGAAGATTGGAGGGATCTGGTGGTGCCAATGTCCTTAGTTCAACCAAGTTAAGTTTCAGGAGTTGTGGCAATAAAGCGGCATAAGGCATAGGGATAGGGTCAATCACCCTATTTGCCTGTGATGGTCTTTGCTGAAAAGGTCTTTGTTGATTGCTGTTGTTGTTGTTGTAGGTCCTCGGTGGCGGATACTGAACTTGCTGCTGATAATGTGGTTGTTGTTGTGGTTGATATGTTGGTTGTTGAGGAATCGGAGCTGGAATAGTGACAGCTGCTACTGATCTGTGGACATACTGAGGTCTGCCCCTGCCAGCATGAATGGCATTTGTCTCACTGGTTCTTCTAGGTCCCACAAAAGGCTTAGTGGGATTACTTGACGAACTTGTACCATTATCAGAAATTTTACCCATCTTCAGAAGGCTTTCAATTCTTTATCCAGCTATGACTACGTCAGCGAAGCTGGTGGAAGGGAAGGCAGCTAGCCTATCAATATATGTTCCTTGCAATGTGTTCATAAACATGTCGGCCATTTCTCTTTCCAACATGGGTGGCTGGACAGCAGCAGCAAGCTGTCTCCACCTCTGGGCATATTCTCTGAAGCTTTCTCTGGAGGACTGAGACATTCCCATCAGAAGGGTTCTGTTAGGAGCCATGTCCAAATTGTATTGGTACTGTCTGATGAAGGCTTCAGCTAGGTCCTTCCAGCACCTGATAGTAGCTCTGGTCAAGTGTGAATACCACTCCCTTGAAGCCCCAGTCAAACTGTCTTCAAAGTAAAACATCCACAGTTTCTCATCCATAGTATATGCTTTAAGTCTTCCTAGGAAGGACTGCAAGTGAGTTCGTGGACAGGAAGTTCCATTATACTTCTCGAAGCACGGAGGTTTAAACTTGTGGGGAATTCTTACCCCATCCACTAACCCCATATCCATAACATCAAAACCTAGGGAGTTTTGAGACACCAGAGATCTCAACTTCTCGGCAATTGCATCAAACCTCCTATCATAAACTTCATCCCCAGCTCCCATCATAGTAAACTGCTCCTCTTGGGGGTCTTCTTGTAAGATCCTTACTCCAATAGTATTTCCTTGCACATTACCCGGGATGTTGACTTCCGGATGTAGATGAGGCCCATATACTGGTGGATTAACATGAGGCTGACCCCTTTCATTGTTAATTGTTCCTCCAGTTCCCAGAGGAGGTTCTTCCGGGGTTTGTCTTTCGACCAATGCCTTCAACCTTTCTTGACTTTGGGCCAAGCCATTCAATACTTCCATGAATTGGGTCATTTTGCGAGTAGGATACCGGTGCGGACGGTTGAGAGGAAACACCCGGCGGCGAGCAATAATTCCTGAGCCACAACAGAGTTAGAAACAAATAATAACAAAACCTACAAAACAAAACAAGGTTAGTATGCAATGCAGTATGCTTATTTGTTTCCAAGGTATCCGGCTTGGTACTTGGTTTTGACCTTTCCAGACCCCGAGGAAGATGTTCTGAAAAGAAGTTCTCATGCTGCTTGAGAAAAGACACTCAATGAAACAAACTAACAAATACATTACAAATGGTGGATCATACATAGTTTGTTTTTACAACATATGCCCCTGAAGGGTCAAAATACAACATAAAAGAAAAGTACATGAAATGGAAATAACAACAAGCAAAGAAGTCAAACATCTAATCCAAACTCATCCTCCTTAACCTCCTTCAAAAGTGCTTCAGTTACAGGACCAGCCGGATGCTCTGTGATGTTCCTGATAAGAAGGTTTCTGGTGGCAATGGCAGTGGTCAGCTTCTTGTGCCTGTCTTGGTCCTTTGACCTCTTCAAACCAGCCCTAAGCTTCAATTCTGAAATTTCCTTCTGGGCTGCCAGCAAAGTCTCCTGTTGCTTCTTCTCATTGGCCTCCAACTGCTCAATCCTAGCTTGAGTTCTCTTATCTTCTTGAGTGCGAGCTTCAGTGATCCTGACCCACCTAGCTTGACTTTCCTCTAGATAGAGATCAGTCCCAGCCTTCTGAAACTGGGCCTCTTTACAGGCATTCTTCAATATTTGCTCTCCAGCTCTTGATTTCTTGATGTAGTCCTCTGCTTTCTCAATCTTGGCCAGATGCTCCACTTTAAGCTTCTCCAACCTCTCAATGTCTAGACGACCATCACTCCTCTCCCAGAGGGTCTTCTTCAGAGCTTGAGACAGATTCTCATTCCTTTCCTTCAGCTTCTCAAATTCTTCCAGGCTGACAGTGGCTGGAGGTGGTACTGTGGATGGTCCAGGTGCATCCTCAATGTTGAAGGGCATCCCAGAAATCTGAGCCCTAGCATGAGACCATTCATAATACTGAGCTGAAGCCACATTATTGCATCTCCCAAGAATGGCTATCCCTTTGGTCTGGATGTTGTCCCAAGCCCAAGATGCTTGTCTGACAACAGCTAGATTAGGCTTTATCTCACAATACAGGGTTTCAGCTAGATCTTGCACTCTAGGAGGGTGGACCAAAGCATAGCCCAATTGTCTCTTAAACAACAAAGGATTGTAGTTAATGCAACCTTTCACTCCTATTAGAGGTACATTGGGGTACTGCCCACAGCTAGTGATTATGTCTCTGCCTTTGGTGCTCTGGGTGCACCATCTGAAGTCAAGGCAATAAGTCTCTTAGCCCAATTCTTCTGTTGGTGAGGATTCAGGAAGGCATCAGTCTTGGGTAGGTGTTTAAGCAACCAAGTGTGAAATAGAGGAGCACATCATCTCACCAACTTTCCTCTCTGCTTCTCATTTCTTTGGTGAACAGAATAATAGAAATCCCCCATCAATGTGGGTACTGGGTTCCTCAAAAGGAAAAGATGAATGGCATTCTTGCTGATAAACTTGGGCTCATCTGCAAAAAGTATAACCCCATATATACTGAGGTCTAACAATGCACAAACTGCCTTCCATTCTCCCAAGGAGGCCTTCAGGATAGCCTGAGAAGTCAAGAAATCTAAGTGCAAACCAGGAATCCCAGCCTTTGTGGTCATGTTCTGCTCAATCACAATAGGTTCAAGGTGCAGTGCTTTTGCCACTTCTCCATTGCTGGGAGAAGTCATCTCTGGGTTGAAGGGAATCCCACCCCTAATAGGCACTCCAATCAGTGATGAAAACTCCTCTAGAAGAGGTCCTAACTAAAAGTTCTGGAAAGTGAAGCATCTCAAAGGAGGGTCATAAAATTGTAGGCAGGTGTGGATCAAACTCCTCTGAGAAGGGTCTACGTCCATAACCATATCAAGGATGCCTCCATAATGCTCTCTGAATAATGGGATGTGGTCTGGAGTGATAAGTGCCTGGACCTGCCTGATGCCAGTCAGCACAGGCTCAAAGAAATGATATGAAATGTTTCTCTTCTTGGGTACCATGACTGCTGATGAAGAGCTGAAAACAAATGCTGATGATGAAGACTGATACTAGAGATGAACCACTGATAAGCTGGTGATAAAAGTAGCTGAAGCAGGCAACTGATGAAGATAGCTGAAGCAGATAACTGGTGAACAGGGGTCTATGCAGATGAAGGGGTCAAAACCAAGCCAAAATATAATGTGGATACCCTGAAAAACAAATAAACAAATGTTAAATGATGCAAATGATGAGTATGCAAATGATATGCAAGGGTTTGTGATCAAGCTGGATCTGATTATCTGTCTTGATATAAAAGGCCCATGTATGTTTTAAGAAGTCCAGATGGAGGTTCAGAAATCCAGTAACCAAGGTGGGGGACTCAAATAAAGAGTCACATGTCCAGGGTTAAATCACAAGAACTGTCCAAAGTGGAGTATTCTTAATCAAAACAAAAGTAACAGGGTATGATGTGGCCAAGGGTGTAAACACCCCAAATTTTCCCTCACCCATTCAAACCATGGCTTGTGATCATTTCATATGCATAAATTCAATCATAGCATCTCATATCACATTTTTGATTCACTGCATAGATTCAAAGTCATCTGCATCTAGGGTTTGTGATCTGAGCAAATCAAGAGCTTCTTGAGCCACTCCAAAGGTCATAAATCACTTCAAAGGGGTCCATGTATGTTCAAGCATCATATTATATCCCCTCAAAGTCAAGAATGTCAAAAAATCACAAGAACTGAGAAAGGCATGGAAGCAGAGCCAGGTTTAACTGCACAGATGACCTAAATTAGGGTTTTGGTTTCAAAGGCCATAACTCCAAATTTTTTGGTCATTCTTGTTTATATTGGTCTCTATATGGTATAGGGAGTATGCATATAAATTTTCATGAAGAAATTCCATGGGGAAGTCATCTGATCAAGAGTTGACTTTCCAGGCAAGTCAGTGCAAAATCAGGGCATCTGAGGCCCTCAATGACCCAACCAAGGGGTGTTCTTCATCATTTTGATTATATATGATCTTTATTTGATCATAGAAGTTGTTGGAAGTTCACAAAATTGAAGAGTTTCAAGTCTTTTGCAAAGTTGACTTTTTGGGAAAGTTTGACTTTTAATGAAATTGCCATTTTAGGCAACTTTTTCAACCTTTACTTTTTGATTCAAAAAAGCCCCAAATGGAAAAACTTTGGTCATGAAAGTTGTATAATGGATCATTCCCTTTTCAAAAAGTACAAGAACATGACCTAATTCATTTTGGATCAAAAGTTATGGCTTGTCAAAGTTGGCAAAAATCACAAAATTTGAAGTTTTCCACCAAAGAGGCAAAGTTGCAAATTCACTTCTCAAGGAAAATTTAGTCATCAAATGGACTTCTAAACTTCACAACATGATCACACAACACTTAAAAATCAGAATGGGCCAAGAAGTTTCTCATTTTTATGGCTTATGGAGCAAGGTATCTCATAAGAATCAAAAGCAAGGCAAGTTGCAAAACTCATCATAGTTTATCATCCACTTGCTTGCTAGCTTGCTGAACCACCCTAGGCATCTCCCCACATCATGTTGCGCAGGACATACCTTTTGTCCTTGGCTAAAAAGTAGCCCATACCTCTCTTACACAACTTTGACATTTTGGCAACTTGAGCCATACCAATCAATAAAGCACACATCACTTCTTCTGACCAATCCCAATTGTTTATACAAACAAAAAGCAAGCCAAAGCAAGAAGAACACAAGCCTGAAACACTCCATAACTTAGCATTCTCATTTTCACCTCATCTTGCAAGAGCATTCGAAACTCATCACACAGGCCACAAACACACAAACAAACTTCACCAATCAACTCAACACACCTTCCTGATCACAAAGCACCCTTCACCATAGCCTAAAACTCAGAGAATCAAAAACATGATCACCACCTGCCATTGAACAGAACTCTTGCAATCTCTCAAACCAGCCATTGCAAACTTCAAACAAACATTGCAAGCTTCCTAGGAGGGTCATTGGAGTGCATTTGAGCCAAAGAAACAGCCAAAAAGCTCCTGAATCGAAAGCTTCAGTTCAGGTAGTCAACTCAAAACTTTTTTCCAGAAACATGTTTTTAAGTTCTTAATAGCTTCTATGCACTCCCCTGATCATGAATATGTGATTACTTTTGAAAATGGTTGAGAAACCAGGATGTATGAACTGTCTGAAACTTTTGCACTAAAAAATGTTTTGATTCGATTTGACTGATTAATGAATGAAAAATGTTGTTTGATTGAGGGGTTTGATTCGTTTTTAAGTGGGGATGAATTCTGGGTAGTTAGATTTTGTTTTGGATACGTGTAGAGAGAGTTTGAGAAATGAGATGGCCGGAGAAGACGACCGGAACAGTGTTCCGGTCGCCTGAAAGTCATTAGGGCATAATTAATTAGGGCAAATCATAATTATGTGAGTTTGAATTTCCACCCTTGGATGTGGCGCCAAGTCAAACGCGCGCGCTGCCAGTTCAAACCTAGGCCCTTGGATCTGATTACCACCCATTTAATTCATTTTATTTTTCTTTTTAATTCATTTGTTTTCTCCATTTTATAAAAAATAGTAAAACCTTTTCAAAAATTCTGAAAATTTTTATATAAACTTTTATTAATTTTCAGAAACCAAAAACATTTTTATTTTTATTTTTTTCATTTTTAAATATTTTTAAATCATTTAAAAGTTTATTTTTAATTAGTTAATGAGAATTAATTAATTAAAAATACTTTTAGGTATTTAAAAATCACCAAAAAATTCATGAAACCTTCATAATCATTTAGAAACATTGTCCAACCCTCAAACCAAATTTCTTTTTTGATCTTGATGTCTTTTGAGAATTTTTCATGGAATTAAAATCATTTCAAGGCATTATTTTGATCCAAACTTCAAAAAATCATTTCTGCCTAACCATTGAGAGTTGGACTTTGATTCTTTTTGCATTGCATTTTGTTTAGCATGTAGTTTGTGAGATTAAATTGGCATGATTTGATCTTTAATTTTCAATTTGTTTGGCATTTTTCTTGTTAAGGTACCCTAAAACCCTAGGAAACTTAGGAAATTCATAACTTACATTAGGTTAAGAATTAGAATCCCTCCTTTGGGCAGTGAGTTTGTGTAGGGTTAGGGTTACTTTGAATGCATTTTCAATTTTTTATCTTGATGTTTGCTTCTGATTTTGGTTTTTGTTTGATGCATTTATCATAAACCCTAATTTGGGCATCCTTTTGCATTCATATTGCATTTGCTTGCATACCATGACTTGCCATTGCATTTTATGCATCCATTTGATTCATTGGACATCTTAAGACATGTTAGAAGCATGTTTGATCATTGCATCATGTATTTGCCATGTTGTATGTCATTTGCATCTCATAACTTTTCATGTGTGTTCATGGTTCTAAACTTGCTCCATTTGCATCCATTTGTTCATGTGATCATCCCCATGCCTTGTTTCATGTTTGTATCATCTCATAACACCATTATCATCCCATATGTGCTTCTGGTATTGGTTGTATCATGCCATTCCATCTCATTTTGCATTGCATTGCATTTCTTTCACTAACTTTTCAGGTGGTAAGTTACTTTGAGAAGTGAATTTGCCTTCACTTCTCACATTTTCTTTTCATATCTTTTATGCATCCTTGCTGCATTTTGTTATGTGTTTGAGATTGAGCTTGCTCTTTCTTCTTCTTCTCACTTTCTTTCTTCAAATGACTTGTCTTCTTAAATGAAGCAAGTTACTTTGCTTCTCCTGATCCTTTCATCTTCTTCCTGTTGGTTCCATTGAAGATTTCTCTTGTTAACCTCACAAACCTTAGGAACAACCAAGCATGACAATGATTAGGGTTTTGATTAGTCTCCCCACTTAGTTTTACCTTTGTGTCTCTTTGAGTCTTCTCTTCTCATCTCATAATCAGGGACTAAACCCTAAAGGCTTTAAGGCTTTGTGATTAAGCTTATGCCTGCATCCTTCTATTAGGATGGAGTGTATAACTTTAATCCTAAGTGTTAAACCCTTAATGTGTTTAAATCCTTTAATCAATTCATATAATAATCATCAAGACATCAAGCTTGTAACTTGGGCCTTGCATTAGGGTTCTAATTCTTCCTTAACTGGTTGAGAAGGACTAACCCTAGTGTTAATGGACAAGTCCTCCTCAAGTTGTCTTACCAATCATAAAATTCACTTCACCATCTTATCATTAACTAAAATCCATCTAATAAAGGCTTTGTTTTGTCATGAGTTTAATCCCTAATCATGGATTAAGTTGAGGAGCTTTCCTCAGCTTAAACACTCTCATCTATTATCCTTCTATTAGGATGGTGTAATGAGTCTATTTAATCCCTGATTATGGCTTAATCTCATTACTCAACACTAAACAAAAACACCAAAAACCTGTAATAATCACAAGTAGGTTAATGATCTTAATCCTGCATCAAAGGTGATTAAGTGTGAGAAGCTGACTTCACACTTAAGGTATTCTCATTACCCTTAATCAGAGGGAAGATGTGATGAGTTTACTAACTCATTGGTTTAGGCTTAATCTCATTAACTTATGACAAACTTTCAAAAGCAATAAAAGACTGAAAACTCAAAAACAAACAATAATCGTCTCCTTCGGGATTCTTTTCTCATCACCTTCATTCACAAACGAGAACTCGCTTCTTCCGTCTAATGCAAGACAGTTTGCACCTGAGCCAGACAGGTCATACACTTGAGCATTGACAAGTAAGCAGTTCATCAAGTCAATTCACCTTTCAGTCTCATTGGGTCGAACTACGGTGTTCTGACTTCCTCATTGCACGAGAGGATACGTAGGCATAACTTAACAGTTATCGAACAAAAGTCTCTGTATATTCCCCCTCTTTCCAGCATCGTTCTTTTAGCCTCATTATCATGAGCACTTCACTCTGTTCTCACACTGACACTTCTCTTATATACACTGCACTTCTTTTACACTAACACATGTACATTTTTGCTTTCCAGCTCGGTTATACACAAATTGCACTGACACTACCCCTTTAAAACACAAATCTTTTAAGCGTGGATCCCGTCGAGTACGACGGACAATCTGGGTGCTAATACCTTCCCAGGTTATAACCAACCCCCTTCCTCAATCTCTCTGGTTCGCGACCGTCTTATCCATATCTTTCTAGGTCTATGCAGCATTACCTTTCCTCCGGGATAAAAATGCCTAGCTGGCGACTCTTTTCATTCCCTGTGATTTCACTCCTGTGTGTTCTCGCATCCCTCTTTCGCTGACCGTTCGCGTCTGTACCCCATTTGACCCGGCCTCATTTGGTGGGAGCGACAGCTTGGCGACTCTGCTGGGGAACCTTATACTGTAACCAGGGCTTCCAGGTTCTTTTTGTGGGTTCCTCCTAGCGCTTGATTGATTTGTGTTTACTGGGGTGTTATGTGCTATCTGTGCTTGTATATTTGTTTTATTTATTGCTTTATGTACAGTTGTTTTACTGCTTTCTTTACAGCTTTACATATATCATACTGTCATACTGTGCTGGCTGGATCTGGTTTTGCTTTTGGTGGGTGGGGTTCTATTGAGAGTTAAGATCCAATACCCGGGACCTGAGTGACACCTTGGATAGAGTGGTTCATGTTCTTTCCCATTCCATTTCGGTCTGGTGCGGGAATATGAAACACGGTTCAGATATGGGTTTCTTCTTGAGAACTCTGTGCTGCAGATTTCCTGTAGTGCTAGGGCTATCTGGGAAGCCTGCCAAGTCTGGATGACCTTTAGTATTGACCTTCAGAAACTGAGGTGAATTAGAGGAGGATCTTTTATGGTTATTGTAAACACTGTACCTCCGGGTTAGAAGTGTTTACAGTTCTCATAACTGATCCAAGTCTGAGGATCCTTGTTTTAGAACACCACCTGTGAGGGGGTTGGGCTGTTTACAGGTTTGCAGGTACCCTTGACCTCAGCATACCCTGTTACTTTGATTTGATTAAGAATACTCCACTTTGGGATAGTTCTTGTGATTTTTAACCCTGGACATGTGACTCTTTATTTGAGTCCCCCACCTTGTTACTGGACTTATGAACCTCCATCTGGACTTCTTGAACCATACATGGACTTATATCAAAGCAGTAATCAGATCCAGCTACATCACAAACCCTTGCATATCATTTGCATACATCATCATTGCATCATTTTAACATTTGCTTATTTGTTTTTCAGGGTATCCATACTTTATTTTGGCTTGGTTTTGACCCCATCATCAGCATAGACCTATCCTCATCAGTATCTACCTCAGTGAAATTCTGTGGTCAGGTATGAGATGTCCTAAGAGATGTCCCAACACTTGACAGATTTAACCAAAACTTAAATAGCAAGAAAAATAAACAACACAGAAGTTTGTTAACCTAGTTCAGTGTATAACCACACTTACATCTGGAGGCTACCAAGCCAGGAGGAAATCCACTATAAGTAATATTAATTCTAGACTTAAACCACCCTGTTTAATCTATCACTTAATAACTACCCAATGCAATTTCTACCTAAGACACAACTTAGATAAGAGTACCCTACTCACTCCCCCTCAATCACACAGTGATCAAGTTTACAAGTTTAATAAAATTGAAGACATTCTTCAAACAAAAACAGCTTGATCTTACTTCACAGTTTCAATCAAGTCACAAATGCACTTTTGCTTAAAAGCTCATAAAGTGGTACAATTAAACAACCTGCTGTTAAAACACTAGACACCCTATTTTGTCTTCTGAAATTCGTACTCAATTCTATGAGTTTCTGTTGATTAAATAGGTATCTGTAATTTGGGCTTTCTGTAGAATGATCCAGCCCTAATGCGCATGCAGCTTCCACCTTGAATTTAGGGTTTGTTACTTCCTAGATTCTAGGTGATTTAGGTCTTCTGTTTTAATCTGAATATTCAATATAAAACTCCCTACAGATGCGCCTTGTTCTGTTTTTATCCATCATTAATTAATTCCAGATAACTCTCCTTAAATATCTCTGATTAGTTAGTCAATAATTAATTCTTGTAGCAGGTTTGAGATGTCTCAACATCTGTTGGGACATCCTGAAAAACTGAACTTAAGTCTTTAACACAATGTCCCAACATCTGGTGAGACATCCTGAAATAAGTTCATATACTCTGTTTGATAATGTCCCAACATTTGATAGGACATTCTGAACTGAATTCAATATTTCTTGTTGGTCAAAAATTCTGCCAATTCAAGACATCTACAAACTCCCCCTTTGGCTAATTTTTGGCTAAAATCTTTTCTGGTTTTCAGAGTGCAGCAGAAGTTCTTTTTATCAGAGTATAGCATTACTTTTCTTTTGATTCATATTTGAGATTACTCCCCCTCAAACATATATGTATCCAGTCTTGTTGCAACAGAAATATTTATCAAAACACATTGATTCAGTTCAGATATAAACAAACAGATTTTTCATTCATAATTAAACAGCAATACATTTTGTTGTTGTTGTTCTCCCCCTTGTTAGACACAAATTATGGGGCCAAAGACACTAATCCAGAAATACAATGCAGTGCTGTCATTACAATTTGCCTCACATACAATGATCACTCAGACTCCTCAGTTTCAGTTTCTTCATCAGCTTCAGTTTCTTCATCAGAGGCAGTTTCTTCATCAGATGCAGCTTTCTGATCTCCTTCACTCTCCAGCCTTTGAATGATTTCCTCAAGTTTCTGCTTTCTTGCTTCAAGCTCTTTGCAAGTGCTCTTGAGTTCAGCAATTAATGCCTTCTTGGAGATTGGAGTCTTAGCAGTTGAAGGACCTGCAGATGTCCCAGAAGGTGCTTCAACATCTGATGCATGATGACTGAGGAACAGTTTGTAGTGAAATGCCAGGGGGCTTTCTCTCTTGCAGACTGTGTCCTTCTCAGTGAGAATCCCAGGGTATTGACTTATAACTATACCACATAGCAAAGAGGGAAAGGCTATTGGCAGCTTTGTTGCAGAAGAGCTGGCATGCTTCAAGGTCTGATCAAAAATGTAAGCACCATAATCCAGCTTAGTCTGAGTTCCCACAACATAGATAAATCTGGCCAGACCAGTGGATATTGAAGATGTGTGGTTGGTAGGCACCCAGTTTGCTGTACCAATCCTGTTCAGCATGGCATATTTTCTTGTTAACATGCTCACTGAGAGCTTTCCTTTAACAGGCCATGCCTTGACCTGGTTTGCAGTGATAACCTTGCAGACTTGGTTATCTGTTTTACCTAGCTCATTTGGTCCATCTGTTTCTCTTCCTAGGTATTGGTTGATGATTTGAGGAGAGAACTCTACACACCTACCTCTAACAAAGACTTTTCTAAATTCAGAGGACTTACCATTGGCACAATCCTCCTGAATATTAACAATGAATTCTTTGACAAGAAGTTCATAGCAGGGAGAGAGATCTGAGACTGTTTTGAAGAGGCCTGCAACAAAGGTGAGATCAATCAGTTCAGTGCACTCAAGTGCATTACTGCTCAGTTCTCTTTCAAGGGCAACCCTTCTTTGGTACACAAACTTCCATCTGTTAACACTAGAGACATGATGGAATGAGATGTTGTCCAAGGAAACTTCTGGAACAGTAGTTGAAGCCCTAGATGGTGCTGGTTTCTTCTTGGGAGGAGATGTTGGGACATCTGATTCAACATTTGAGTCTGATGGGGTAACAACTTTCCTCTTCTGGGTTTGGACTTTACTCCATTGTTTTGTTGGACCAAAGGCAGCTTTAGCTTTGCCTTTCTTTGGTGTAGCTTTCTTCTTCTCAGGAATTTCAGGTTCAGCTTGCATCTTTCCTTTCCTGGACCTGAGCCTTTTGGCTATGCTAGGTCTAACAGAGGCTATGATCTCTGTATCAGAGTCCTGTTCCAGGTTCACCACTGGAGGAGATTGAGCAGTCTCCTCTTCAGCTTGTTGATCAGCAGATATTTGATCTTCATTTGAGGCTTTGGTCTGATCCTCAGAGACTTCTTCATCACTTTCATTTGAGGCCTTTTTCTGGTCCTCAGTTTGTTCAATATCAGCATCAGATGAGTTCTTTTTCTCATCTTCAGATGTTCCAACATCTATTGGGACATCCTGTTGAGCAGGAGTGTCCTCTGCAGCTTGAGCTTGTTCTTCTTGAGGTGCAGGCATGGTGTTCAGAGGAATAGAAATCCCACTAACCACTCTCTGTTCAAAAAGAATCTTGTTGACTATCTCCTTGATGGAAGCATCCACATAGTCAGAAGATTTTGGAGGCATGTTTGATGGAGAAGGAATTCCTCCTTTGGATTTGCTGCAGACTTGATCTTTAGCTCTTTTAGGGGTTCTTGGCTTTTTAGCATGAGAAGCACTTCCTCTGAGTTCGTCCAATGGGGTTGATTTCATTGGTACCACAGAGATGGGAGTTGCATGAACTACGTCTTCTTTGTTGAGAACTTCTTCAGGAGTGTTAGGGTTTTGAGACATTGTTAAGGAAGATGGATGAAGAGCTTTAGGGTTGATGATTTCTGAAGTACAGCTAGTTAATGTGATTCACTTGTGATAGTATGATGAGAATCTTGATAGCTGATTATAAGCAGTTAGTAAATAAGTAGCCGTTACATTGCAAATTATTAGGAATGGAATTCCCAAGGTTCTTGTCCAGACTGGTTTTGCCATCTGGAACTTATGCCATACAATGTCATATGACATGTTGGCACATCTCATTAACTGCTAAATATCACATAAACAGATTCCCAGTTTGCCCCTTAAGTTCTCAAATTGTGTAGCATCCAATGCTTTGGTAAAGATATCAGCTAACTGCAGATTTGTAGCTACATGTTCCAATGAAATCACCTTTTCTTCTACAAGATCTCTGATGAAATGATGTCTGATATCAATATGCTTGGTCCTGCTATGTTGGATAGGATTCTTTGATATGTTGATTGCACTTAAGTTGTCACAGTACAATGTCATGACATCCTGTGGGACATTGTACTCAGTGAGCATTTGCTTCATCCAAACCAACTGAGAACAACTGCTTCCAGCTGCTATATATTCAGCTTCAGCTGTAGATAAGGATACACAATTTTGTTTCTTACTGAACCAAGAAATCAAATTGTTTCCTAGAAAGAAGCATCCTCCTGAAGTGCTTTTTCTGTCATCAGCACTTCCAGCCCAATCAGCATCACAGAAGCCAGTGAGAATTGGTTTACATCCATGAAAGTACATTATGCCATAGTCACAAGTACCATTAACATATTTAAGAATTCTCTTGACTTGATTGAGATGACTGACTTTTGGATCAGCTTGATATCTTGCACATACACCTACTGCAAATGCTATGTCAGGTCTGCTAGCAGTCAAGTATAACAAGCTTCCAATCATGCTTCTGTATAAGCTTTGATCTACATTCTCACCCTTTTCATCTTTAGTCAGCTTTAAATGTGTGGGGGCAGGAGTTCTCTTATGAGTGGCATTTTCCATTCCAAATTTCTTGACTATGTTCTTGGTATACTTGCTTTGGGAAATGAACATTGAGTCTTCCATTTGTTTTATTTGCAGACCAAGAAAGTAGGTTAACTCTCCTACTAGGCTCATTTCAAATTCAGATTCCATCTTATTGACAAAATGTTTGACCATCCTGTCAGACATCCCACCAAAGACAATGTCATCAACATATATTTGAGCAATCATGACATTTCCTTCTTCATCTTTAACAAACAGGGTTTTGTCAATTCCACCTTTTCTGTACCCTTGCTTGATAAGAAATGTGGTCAGTCTTTCATACAATGCCCTTGGAGCTTGCTTCAAACCATAAAGTGCCTTCTTTAGTTTGTATACATGATTTGGACAGCTTGGATCAACAAATCCTTTAGGCTGTTCTACATATACCTCTTCATTAAGATAGCCATTTAAAAAGGCACTTTTCACATCCATTTGAAATAGCTTGAACTTTAAGATACAAGCAATTCCCAAAAGTAGTCTGATTGATTCATGCCTTGCTACTGGTGCAAAGGTTTCATCAAAGTCTACTCCTTCAATTTGAGTGTATCCTTGAGCTACAAGTCTAGATTTGTTCTTTGTAACAACTCCTTGTTCATTTGACTTGTTCTTATACACCCATTTTGTTCCAATCACATTTATGTCATCAGGTCTAGGAACAAGATTCCACACTTCATTCCTTGTGAATTGACCTAATTCCTCTTGCATAGCACAAATCCAGTATTCATCAGTAAGAGCTTCCTTGATGTTTTTAGGTTCTATTTTAGAAACAAAACAAGAACCTGAAATCACTTCTCTTGATCTAGTGCTCACACCTCTGTTGGGATCACCAATTATCAAATCTTTGGGATAATCCTTCTGTATTCTGATGGAGGGAGGTTTGCTGGATTCTTCTGTCCTTGTATCAGTTTGAGTGAAGTTATAATGATCATTCTTTTCTTCAGCTTCAATCATGATATCAGCAGATGTTCCAACATCTTCTGGGACATCTGTAGGAGCATCATCAATTATCACATTTATGGACTCCATGATAACCTTGGTTCTAGAATTAAATACTCTATATGCTCTGCTGTTTATAGAGTATCCAAGGAAAATCCCTTCATCACTTTTAGGATCCATTTTTCTCCTTTGCTCCCTATCTGCCAGAATATAACAGTTGCTTCCAAACACATGAAAGTACTTAACTGTGGGTTTTCTGCCCTTCCAGACTTCATATAATGTGGACAAAGTTCCTTTCCTTAAAGTAACTCTGTTATGGATGTAACAAGCAGTGTTCATAGCTTCAGCCCAGAAGTACAAAGGTAACTTTTTAGCATGGATCATAGCTCTTGCTGATTCTTGAATAGTTCTATTCTTCCTCTCAACAATCCCATTCTGTTGAGGAGTGATAGGTGAAGAATATTCATGATTGATTCCTTCTGAAGAGCAAAAATCTAAGAACTTTTGGTTCTCAAATTCTTTTCCATGATCACTTCTTATTCTGATCACACAGCTGGATTTTTCCCTTTGTAATCTTTGGCATAATTCTTTGAATACATCAAATACATCAGACTTTTCTTTGATGAAATTTATCCATGTATATCTTGAAAAATCATCAACCACCATATAGGCATACCTCTTACCACCAAGGCTTTCAACCTGCATAGGTCCCATAAGATCCATATGCAAAAGTTCCAAAACTTTGGAAGTTGTCAGATGTTGGAGCTTTGGATGGGACATCTTGGTTTGCTTGCCTATTTGACATTCACCACATATTTTGCCATCATCAATCTTCAGTTTAGGAATACCTCTTATAGCATCCATAGATATTATCTTCTTTATGCCTCTGAAATGAAGATGACCTAGTCTTTGGTGCCATAGTTTCACTTCTTCTTCTTTAGCTAAAGAACAAGTTGAAGTGAGACTGAGGTTTTGGGATTCCCACATGTAACAGTTGTCTTTATATTTGGCTCCTCTCATGACAACCTCTTGTTCTTTGTTAGTCACTATGCATTCAGTTTTGGTAAAGTTTACACTGTACCCTTGATCACATAGTTGACTTATGCTGATCAGGTTAGCAGTTAAACCTTTAACTAGCAGCACATCATCTAGTCTTGGAACATCTTGACAATCCAAGGTCCAAACTCCCTTGATTTCTCCTTTAGCTCCATCTCCAAAGTTTACATACCTGGATGAATGTGACTTCAAGTTTACTAGCAGATTCTTCAATCCAGTCATGTGTCTTGAACATCTACTGTCAAAGTACCAGTCTTCTTTAGCTGATACTCTTAGTGATGTATGTGCTATATATGCAGTACTTTTCTTTGACCATTTGAGTTGAGATTTCTTTTGATGCCTCTGCCCTGTGTGTTGTTCATCAGCTGATCTCCAAGCTTGATTGTTGATCTTGTTCTTGTAGCTTTGATCAGCCTCAGTGCTAGCTTTTGGTCTCCATACCTTCTTGATGACTTCTGTCTTCTGCTTAGGAGGTTGCTGATTTCTTTGATGTTTATGCAGAACTTTCTTGGTAACTTCTATTTTCTTCTTGGAAGGTTGCTGATACATCTAATTTAGATATCCATGCAGCTTATAACAATGAGGTTTGATATGTCCAAATCTTCCACAGTGATGGCATCTCCATCTTTGATACTTCTTCTTCATTTTGTTCTTTCCAGAATGTTGAGACATCTGTTGGAACATTATGTTTGACTTTGTGTTCTTTTCCTGATGTTGAAGCATCTGTTGGGACATCTTGTTTCACTGTATGGATTTTGAAGTTGTTTTGCTAGAGCTAGCTTCATCTTTATGTACTCTGTTAAATCCCAGTCCACTTTTATCCCCTGAGTGCTTATTGTTGTTGAGAATAACATCCAGTGTATTTGAGCTGCTGTTCAACATTCTAACAGATTTGGACATATGTTCCAACTTGGAGTTGAGAAGACTTACTTCACTTTTCAATGTGTCAATGATCTCTTGATCACTTGCTTTTTCATCTTCTAATGCCTCATTATGCTTCTTTAGCTTTATAACCTCACTGCATATTTCAGAGCTTCTTTTGTATAGATCTTTGAATGCTTGCTCAAGTTCTTCATAAGTAAGTTCTCCATCACTGGATTCACTTTCAGACTCACATAATCCAGCTAAAGCAGTGATATGCTTAGCTGATTCTTCTTCTGAATCACCTCCTGAGTCTTCATCAGACCAGGTCACAGAGAGTCCTTTCTTTTGCCTTTTTAAATAGGTAGGACATTCATTCCTGATGTGTCCATATCCTTCACATCCATGGCATTTGACTCCTTTTTCTTGACTGGTCTTTTCAGCATAATTTGACCTTCTGTTAGCATCATAAGGTCTCCTGTTCTCAGAAGAGTTTGTGTATCTTCCACTGGGTTTGGATTTGCCTTCCATTCCTCTGAGAATTTGTTTGAATTGTCTTCCAAGCATAGCAAGATTGTCTGATAAGCTTTTATCATTTTCTGATTCATCATCTTCTACTTCATCAGTATTTGTCACCAAGGCTATGCTTTTGTTCTTCTTAACATTTGTGTCATTCATTCCCATCTCAAAAGTTTGAAGGGAACCAATGAGTTCTTCAACTTTCATAGAGCATATGTCTTGAGCTTCTTCTATTGCTGTGACTTTCATGTCAAATCTTTTTGGCAAAGATCTGAGGATTTTTCTTACAAGCTTTTCATCAGTCATCTTTTCTCCCAAAGCTCCAGAAGTATTAGCTACTTCTAAAATGTTCATGTAGAATTCATGAACTGTCTCATCTTCCTTCATTCTCAAGTTTTCAAACTTGGTGGTGAGAAGTTGAAGTCTTGACATCTTTACCTTTGATGTTCCTTCATGAGTTGTTTTGAGAGTATCCCACACATCTTTGGCTAGCTCACAATGATGTACAAGTCTGAAGATGTTCCTATCAATGCCATTGAATAAAGCATTTAAGGCCTTTGAGTTGCCTAGTGCTGAATCTTCTTCCTCCTTACTCCATTCTTCTTCAGGTTTCAGCACTTTTGATCCATCTTTGGTATCTTGGACAGGATAATCCCATCCAATGTTTACTGCTCTCCATGCCCTGTTGTCAAGTGATCTTAAGAATGCAATCATTCTTGGCTTCCAGTAGTCATAATTAGATCCATCCAGAATAGGTGGTCTATTTACTGACCCTATATCTCTGTCCATGTTACATAATTTGTATTCCCTAGATCTCACCCAGTATAAACAGGCAGGGTGCCTGCTCTGATGCCAATTGAAATTCTGTGGTCAGGTATGAGATGTCCTAAGAGATGTCCTAACACTTGACAGATTTAACCAAAACTTAAATAGCAAGAAAAATAAACAACACAGAAGTTTGTTAACCCAGTTCAGTGTATAACCACACTTACATCTGGAGGCTACCAAGCCAGGAGGAAATCCACTATAAGTAATATTAATTCTAGACTTAAACCACCCTGTTTAATCTATCACTTAATAACTACCCAATGCAATTTCTACCTAAGACACAACTTAGATAAGAGTACCCTACTCACTCCCCCTCAATCACACAGTGATCAAGTTTACAAGTTTAATAAAATTGAAGACATTCTTCAAACAAAAACAGCTTGATCTTACTTCACAGTTTCAATCAAGTCACAAATGCACTTTTGCTTAAAAGCTCATAAAGTGGTACAATTAAACAACCTGCTGTTAAAACACTAGACACCCTATTTTGTCTTCTGAAATTCGTACTCAATTCTATGAGTTTCTGTTGATTAAATAGGTATCTGTAATTTGGGCTTTCTGTAGAATGATCCAGCCCTAATGCGCATGCAGCTTCCACCTTGAATTTAGGGTTTGTTACTTCCTATATTCTAGGTGATTTAGGTCTTCTGTTTTAATCTGAATCTTCAATATAAAACTCCCTACAGATGCGCCTTGTTCTGTTTTTATCCATCATTAATTAATTCCAGACAACTCTCCTTAAATATCTCTGATTAGTTAGTCAATAATTAGTTCTGGTAGCAGGTTTGAGATGTCTCAACATCTGTTGGGACATCCTGAAAAACTGAACTTAAGTCTTTAACACAATGTCCCAACATCTGGTGAGACATCCTGAAATAAGTTCATATACTCTGTTTGATAATGTCCCAACATTTGATAGGACATTCTGAACTGAATTCAATATTTCTTGTTGGTCAAAAATTCTGCCAATTCAAGACATCTACACTCAGCTATCAGCTACCTGCTTCAGTCACCTACACCAGCCTGTCAGTGGCCCATCTTCAGTGATATTCTCAGCATCTGTTTCAGCTCTTCTTCAGCAACATGGCACCTAAGAAGAGTAATATCTCTTACCATTTCTTTGAGCCTGAGTTGGCTAACATCAGGAATATTCAGACCCTGATTACTCCAGACCATATACCACTATTCAGAGAACATTATGGAGGCATACTTGATGTGGTTATGGATTTGGACCCTTCCCAGAGGAGCTTGATTCATACTTGCCTGCAGTTCTATGATCCCCCTCTGAGGTGTTTCACCTTTCAGGATTTTCAGTTGGGACCTTTATTAGAGGAGTATTCATCATTGGTTGGTATACCTATCAGGGGTGGAGTCCCCTTCAACCCTGAGATGGCTTTTCCAAGTAATGAATAAATGGCAAAGGCATTGTATCTGGAACCTTGTCTGATTAGGCAGAATATGACTACCAAGGCTGGAATCTCTGGTCTACATTTGGATTTATTGACTTCCCAGGCCACCCTGAAGGCCTCCTCAGGAGAATGGAAGGCAGTCTGTGCTTTATTGGCCCTTAGAATATATGGGATCATATTGTTTGCAGATGAGCCTAAGTTCATTAGCAAGAATGCCATCCATCTTTTCATCCTGAGGAACCCAGTGCCCACCTTACTGGGAGATTTCTACTACTCTGTTCACCAAAGGAATGAAAAGCAAAGAGGAAGATTGGTGAGGTGCTGTGCTCCCCTATTCCATACCTGGCTGCTCAAGCACTTGCCCAAGACTGATGCATTCCTGAATCCTCACCAGCCAAAGAATTGGGCCAGAAGACTCATTGCTTTGACCTCAGCTGACATCAGGTGGTGCACTCAAAGCACCAAGGGCAGGGACATCATTACTAGTTGTGGGCAGTTCCCCAATGTACCCCTGATAGGAGTGAAGGGTTGCATCAACTACAACCCTATGCTATTCAAAAGACAATTGGGCTATGCATTGGTCCACCCTCCTAGAGCACAAGACTTGGCTGAAACCCTTTATTGTGAGATTAAGCCTAATCTGGCTATTGTCAGGCAAGCATCTTGGGCTTGGGACAATGTTCAAACCAAAGGGTTAACCATTCTTGGGAGGTGCAACAATGTGGCCTTAGCTCAGTACTATGAGTGGTCTCATGCCAGGGCACAAATTTCTGGGATGCCCTTTACCATTGAGGATGCACCTGGGACATCCACAACACCACCTCCTGCCACTGTCAGCTTAGAGGAGTTTGAGAATTTGAAAGAGAGAAATGAGAAGCTGACTCAGGCTCTACAGAAGACCCTCTGGGAGAGGAGTGATAGTCGCTTGGACATTGAAAGGTTAGAAAAGCTAAAGGTGGAGCATCTAGTCAGAATTGAGAAGTCAGAGGACTACATTAAGAAGTCAAGGGCTGGAGAACAGATCTTGAAGAATGCCTGCAAGGAGGCTCAGTTCCAAAAGGCCAGGACTGATTTGTATCTGAAGGAGAGTCAAGCTAGGTGGGTCAGGATCACCGAAGCTCGTACTCAGGAAGATAAAAGGACTCAGGACAAGATTGAGCAATTGGAGGTTAGTGCAAAAGAGCAACAGGAAGCCCTGCTAGCAGCCCAGAAAGAGATCTCAGAGTTGAAGATCAGAGCTGGTGTGAAGAGGTCAAAAGACCAGAGTCGACACAAGAAGCTAACTGCAGCTGTTACTACCAGGAATCTCCTTATCAGGAACCTTACAGAGCGTCCGGCTGATCCTGTGACTGAAGCACTTCTCAAGGAAGTTCAGGAGGATGAGTTTGGTCTTGGTGTCTGACTTTTGCTTGTTATTGCTCTCATTTCATTGTATTTTTCCTTTTTGTGTTGTATTTTGACCCCTTAGAGGGTATGTATTGTAAAAAGAAACAAACTATGTATCATTCACTTTTTTGTAATATATGTGTTGGTTTGTTTTATCTGAATTCTTCAAGCAACATCAACAGCATCTTCAAGGGTCTGGAAAGGTCAAAACCAAGTGCCAAGCCGGATACCTAGGAAACAAATAAGCATACTGCATTGCATACTAACCTTTTATCTTGTTTTGTAGGTTTTGTTTGTTTTTGTTACTAACTCTGTTGTGACTTCAGGAACTATTGCTCGACGTCGGGTGTTCCCACTCAACCGTCCACACAGATATCCAACCCGCAACAATCTTCCGGGTATACAGATGGACCAGGTACAACAGGACCTTCCTGAGGTCAGGGCTCAAATGGCCAATGAGAGACCTGAAATGAGGAATCAGATGACACAATTTATGGAGGTGATGAATGGTTTAGCTCAGAGCCAGGAGAGATTGAGGGCTTTAGTAGAAAGGCAGACTCAAGAAGACCCCCATCTAGGGACTGGTGGGACAAGCAACAATGAGAGGGTTCAGCCTCATATCAACCCACCTGTATTTGGGCCCCACCTTCATCCAGATATCAATATCCCTGCTAATGCACAAGGGTATGCTACTACGGGTAGAGTGCTGCAAGAAGACCCCCAGGAAGATCAGTTCACAGTGATGGGAGCTGGGGATGAGGCCTATGACAGAAGGCTAGATGAGATTGCTGAAAAATTAAGGTCCTTGGAGTCTCAAAACTCTTTGGGTTTTGATGTAATGGACATGGGCTTAGTGGACGGGGTCAGGATTCCCCACAAATTTAAACCACCGTGCTTTGAGAAGTACAACGAGACTTCCTGTCCACGGACCCACTTGCAATCCTTTCTGGGAAGGTTGAAAGCATATACCATGGACGAAAAGCTATGGATGTTTTATTTTGAGGATAGTTTGACAGGAGCTTCAAGGGAATGGTACTCTCACTTGACTAGAGCAACCATCAGGTGCTGGAAGGACTTGGCTGAGGCCTTCATTAGACAATACCAGTATAACTTGGATATGGCTCCCAACAGGACCCTCCTGATGGGAATGTCACAATCATCCAGAGAAAGCTTCCGGGAGTACGCCCAGAGGTGGAGACAGCTTGCTGCTGCTGTCCAGCCACCCATGTCGGAGAGGGAGATGGCCGACATGTTTATGAACACCCTCCAAGGGACATACATTGACAGGCTAGCTGCCTTTTCTTCTACCAGCTTTGCGGATGTGATTATAGCCGGAGAAAGAATTGAGAGCCTATTGAAGATGGGCAAAATTTCTGACAACGGTGCAAGCTCTTCCAGCAGCTCAAGAAAGCCTTTTGTGGGCCCAAGAAGGACAGGTGAGACTAATGCTATCCATACCAGCAGGGGCAGACCCCAGTATGTTCATAGGTCTGTGGCAGCAGTCACCATTCCCGCTCCAGTTCATCCACAACCAGCTTATCAACCACAACAACAAAATTACCAGCAACAAACTCAGTATCCTCCTCAGAGAAACTACAACAACACCAACAACAACAATCAGCAAAGACCGTATCAACAGAGACCATCTCAGGCCAATAGGGTGATCGATCCGATCCCTATGCCTTATGCCACATTATTGCCACAACTCCTGAAACTCAACCTGGTTGAGCTAAGGACATTGGCACCTCCAGATCCTGCCAGTCTACCCAGAAATTACGACGCCAGCGCCAGGTGTGCTTTTCATTCAAATGCACCTGGCCACAGTACAGAGAAGTGCAGAGCCTTGCACATGAAGGTACAAGACTTGATAGACTCTAAAGCTCTAAACTTTGCACCACCACCAAATGTTAACAAGAACCCTATGCCAAACCACGGAGGACCCAGAATCAACGCTATTGAGGAAGATAAGTCGTCTTACTTAATAACCAGTGTGGGTCAGATTCGGACACCCTTGGTGGAGATTAAAGCTCAACTCCTTGAATGTCAAATGTTCCCTGGATGCGAGCTAGGATGTGCTTACTGCAACATTTCAGTGAATGGGTGTGATGACTTGAGAAATGGCATAGATGGTCTCATCCAGAGTGGCCTACTTCAAATCACAAAATCGATACCTACCAATCCAACAATCTCCTTAACAGCAATTCCCGAGTTTTCTACAACTGCAACAACAATTGTTCCAAACAACTCTTCAATCTCCTCAACAAATGCTTCATCTGTCACTTCAACGGACCAAATATCAGCAAACATCCCTTCTACAACTCCAGCACCACTTCATTCGGCAGCAACACCCATCCAGTCAACAATGTCTCCTACAACTTCAACAGCAAATGTCTCAACGGTTACAATTTATTATGATCCTGAAAATGATTCTGCCTACAACTCACAAAATGCCACTCCTATCAGAGCACCGGTTACAATATACTATGATCCACATACTATCATGGTCCCTTCTACAGCTGCTATCAGTCCAGTCACTATCACAGTGCCTGGGCCAGTACCTTATGAAAGCAGTAATGCCATCCCCTGGCATTACGGCTCCGATCTATACTGCGAAGGACAGAAAATCACCCTTGAATCATCAACTTCTTCACCACAAATAGACAATGTGGGGGGAGGCGGAGGCTTCACTCGAAGTGGACGTCTCTTTGCCCCGCAAATTCAAAGACCCAGTGCCGAAGCAGAAGCTGCTGCTAAGGCAAAAGGGAAGAGCACGGTGCAAGAAGAACAGATTGTTAAAGAAGCTTTGAAAACACCTTTTGATCAGGAGGTTGATGAATTCATGAGAATCATCAATAAAAGTGATTACAATATAGTGGACCAGCTTCACCAAACACCTTCCAAGATCTCCATCTTATCATTGTTAATGTGCTCCGAGGCTCACCGGAATGCACTACTAAAAGTCTTGCACGCAGCTTATGTGCCGGAGGAGATTACAGTCAATCAGTTGGAAGCTGTGGTTGGAAATGTTAACGCTAGTCATGGACTAGGATTTACCAATACTGATTTAACTACGGAAGGCCGCAATCACAACAAGGCTTTGCACATTACCATGGAGTGTAAGGGTGCAGTTCTTTCCCATGTACTGGTAGACACAGGGTCATCCCTCAATGTCTTACCTAAAAAAGCCCTTGTGAAGTTGGAGTATGAAGGATTGGCATTACGTCCCAGCAACTTAGTAGTGAGAGCCTTTGATGGTTCTAAGAGATCAGTTCTGGGAGAAATTGAGTTGCCCATAACGATTGGCCCACAAACTTTCAAAACGACCTTCTACGTGATGGACATTCAGCCGGCCTACAGCTGTTTGTTGGGTAGACCTTGGATTCACGCCGCCGGCGCAGTTACGTCTACCCTTCACCAGAAGTTAAAATTCGAGTGGGAGGGCCAAGTCGTTACTATTTGTGGAGAGGAAGATATCTTTGTTAGCCATCTGGCTACATACAAATACATTGAGATGGATGGGGAGATCCACGAAACTATGAGTCAAGGGTTTGAGGCCTTGAACATAAATGAAGCATCCGCTGTACCTGGAACCTCAATGACGTCTTATCAACAAGCCCGGAAGTTTGTTGAAGAAGGAACTGCCCAAGGCTGGGGAAAGTTGTTACCAGTGGAGAAGAAGGAGGATAGATTTGGGTTGGGTTACAAACCAACTCAACAAGATCAAGCAGAGGCTGCTAAGAAGCCCTGTTTTGTCAATGGGGGGATGCTCACCCCCGATGCTGTGAACAACTTGGAAGACGAGGATGAAAGCGACCGCAACCTGGAAAGTTGGATCCGTCCAAAGATCCCGGGGAGCAGTATCTCAAACTGGTCTTCCCAGGAAATTATAAGAGTTACTCCTGCAGAGTAATTATTATTTACTGTATTTTTAAGCATGCATCAAGTCTTGCATCTTGGCCAAGATGACAAGACTCATTTTGTAATCGGGCCATCTGTAATTTTTGTGCAACAAGATTAATCAATGACATATCAGACATCTTTTGCAAATGAGTCTTTTTCTTTTCCGCTCACTGTTTTTCCATTTTTCTTTTTGTACAAAAACTAAATGGCAATGTTTTCAAAATGATAACTTCATTTCACTTTTTAAACAAGATTAAAATCAATCACTAAAATGAACAAACTGAACCCTTGCAGAGAGTGCCTTTCAGACCGCACCGACAACAGCACGGCTATGACTTCGTATGACTTTGACAATCCAATCAATCAAGCTGATGAAGGGGTTGAAGAAGAGTATGAGCTTCCTGAAGAGCTAGCCAGGTTGTTGAGACAAGAGGAAAAGGTTATCACTCCTCATCAGGAGGAGGTCGAAGCAATTAATCTTGGTACAGATGAAGACGTGAAAGAAGTTAAAATTGGGGCCTGCTTACAAGACTCAGTAAAGAGACAACTGGTTGACCTGCTTCAAGAGTATGTGGACGTGTTTGCTTGGTCTTATCAAGATATGCCAGGGTTGGACACCGACATTGTTATGCACAAGCTGCCTTTAAGAGAAGAATGCCCGCCGGTTAAGCAGAAACTGCGCCGTACTCGCCCAGACATGGCCATGAAAATCAAGGAAGAGGTACAAAAGCAGTGGGACGCCGGGTTCCTTGCTGTAACTAGCTATCCACCGTGGGTTGCTAATATAGTACCTGTGCCTAAGAAGGACGGCAAAGTAAGAATGTGTGTTGACTACCGGGATCTGAACAGAGCCAGCCCGAAAGATGACTTCCCATTACCTCACATTGATGTATTGGTGGATAATACGGCTCTGTTCTCGGTATTTTCCTTCATGGACGGATTTTCAGGATACAATCAGATTAAAATGTCACCTGAAGACATGGAGAAGACAACCTTCATCACACCCTGGGGCACGTTCTGTTACAAGGTGATGCCTTTCGGACTAAAGAATGTTGGTGCAACATATCAACGGGCTATGGTGACATTATTCCACGATATGATCCATAAAGAAATCGAATGTTATGTGGATGACATGATTGCCAAGTCCCTCACTGAAGAAGACCACCTGGTGAATCTGCTAAAGCTATTCAAGTGTCTGAGAAAGTACCAACTGAAGTTGAACCCCAACAAATGCACATTCGGGGTGCAATCTGGTAAGCTGCTGGGATTTATTGTAAGCGAGAAAGGGATTGAAGTTGACCCTGATAAAGTCAAAGCTATTCAAGAAATGCCTGCACCGAAGACAGAAAAAGAAGTTCGAGGGTTCTTAGGTCGATTGAACTATATTTCGAGGTTCATATCTCACCTTACAGCAACCTGTGAACCCTTGTTCAAATTACTAAGAAAAGAATAGACGGTCAGGTGGAATGAAGACTGCCAGAAGGCTTTTGACAAGATCAAGGAGTACTTGCAAGAACCTCCAATCCTTATGCCTCCAGTTGAAGGAAGACCTCTGATCATGTACTTAATAGTATTAGAAGAGTCAATGGGGTGTGTGCTGGGCCAGCATGAAGAGTCTGGTCGAAAAGTGTATGCAATATACTACCTGAGCAAAAAGTTTACCGACTGTGAACAACGTTATTCACTGTTCGAGAAAACTTGTTGTGCTTTAGCGTGGGCTGCTCGCCGACTAAGGCAGTATATGTTGACCCACACTACTTTATTGATCTCAAAGATGGATCTAGTTAAGTACATTTTTGAGAAGCCAACACTTACCGGACGGGTTGCAAGATGGAAAATGATCCTCACAGAATATCACATCCAATACACATCACAGAAAGCCATCAAGGGCAGTGTATTGTCTGAATATCTTGCTGAGGCACCAATTGATGATTACCAGCCTATGAGATTTGACTTCCCCGATGAAGACATCATGTTCATAAAAGCAAAAGATCATGAAGAGCCTGTTCACACTGAAGGGCCCGACCCGGAAGAAGAATGGATTATGATGTTTGATGGGGCTGTTAATATGAATGGTCGTGGTGTTGGTGCAGTACTCATTACACCCAAAGGAGTTCACATGCCTTTCTCGGCAAAGCTCACTTTCAACTGCACTAACAACGAAGCTGAATACGAAGCTTGCATTATGGGTCTTGAGGAAGCCATTGACCTCAGGATCAAGACATTGACTGTATTCGGAGATTCAGCTCTGGTAGTTAATCAAACCAACGGCAAATGGTACACACACCAGGATCATCTGATACCTTACAGGGATTATACAAGGAGGTTATTGACATTCTTCACAACATTCAAGCTTGAGTATATCCCTCGGGACGAGAATCAGTTTGCAGATGCTCTGGCCACCATTTCATCCATGATCAAAGTTCAAGCTGCCAACTTTGTACCTCAAATTTCAGTGTCCAGACTTGACAAACCGGCATATGTGTTTGCAGCAGATGTTGTCAAAGATGATAAGCCTTGGTTCCATGACATTAAGTGCTTCTTGGAGGATCAAACATACCCACCTGGGGCATCTTCCAATAATAAGAAGACTTTAAGAAGGCTTGCTGGTAGTTTCTTCCTGAATGCTGATGGTTCCCTGTATAAGAGAAACATTGATATGGTACTCCTCAGATGTGTTGACAGAACAGAAGCAGACTTGTTAATGCATGAAGTGCACGAAGGATCCTTTGGTACCCATGCAGGAGGGCATGCCATGGCTAATAAATTTCTAAGATTAGGTTATTACTGGATCACAATGGATGCCGACTGTTGTGCCTACGCTAGAAAATGCCATAAATGCCAGATTTATGCAGATAAGGTGCATGTGCCTCCCAATCCTTTGAATGTGATGTCTTCACACTGGCCCTTTGCTATGTGGGGCATTGACATGATTGGCAAGATTGAACCGACTACTTCGAATGGCCATAGATTCATCCTGGTTGCTATTGACTATTTCACCAAGTGGGTCGAAGCAGCTTCATATGCAAACGTTACAAGACAAGTGGTAGCCAGATTTCTGAAGAGAGATATCATCTGTCGATACGGAGTTCCCGGGCGAATCATTACTGATAATGGTTCAAACTTAAACAACAAAATGATGGCAGAGCTATGCCGGGACTTCAAGATCCAACACCACAATTCTTCTCCTTATAGGCCAAAAATGAATGGCGCTGTTGAGGCAGCTAATAAGAATATCAAGAAGATTGTGCAGAAGATGGTAGTCACCTACAAAGACTGGCATGAAATGCTACCATTTGCTTTGCATGGGTATCGCACGTCAATCAGAACATCCACTGGGGCAACACCGTATCAGCTTGTGTATGGTATGGAGGCAGTCCTACCTGTTGAAGTTGAATTACCCTCCTTACGGGTATTGATGGATGTTAAGCTGAACGAAGCAGAATGGGTCCGGTCCCGATACGAACAACTGAGTCTGATTGAAGAGAAGAGATTGGCTGCAATCTGTCATGGACAGTTATATCAGAAAAGGATGAAGAAAGCCTTCGATCAGAAAGTCAGGCACCGAGAGTACCAAGTAGGAGATCTTGTGCTGAAAAGAATCCTCCCTCCTCATACAGACCACAGGGGCAAGTGGACTCCGAACTATGAAGGACCATTCGTAGTAAAGAAAGTTTTCTCTGGTGGAGCACTGATGCTCAGCACTATGGATGGTGAAGACTTCCTGTCCCCTGTGAATTCAGATGCAGTTAAAAAATACTTCGCGTAAAAAATGACCCGCTGGACACAAAAACAGAATGTAAGTCCAGGCAAAAATAGGGCATCCCGGCGAGTCAAAAACAGAATAAAAGACTCGGGCAAAAATAAGGGAAATAAACAAAAAATGTACACCCGCTGAGTTGAAAAGCCGCATTGGACAACTCAGGCAAAAATGGGTATCCCGATGGATTGAAAACCCGAAAGGGCGATCCATGCAAAATAAGAGAATAAACGAACAACTGCATACTGGATTCGTCTGTATCACCTACGACTTGGTAAGCTTTGAAAGGATCAAGCTTCACTCAGAATCAGCCTTCTTCAGGAAGCAAGGCGAGAAGAACGTCAAATGTCATACGAGTCATAGCAAAAGGGAAGCTCACTGAAGCGTCATCAACATTGCCAGCATTTTGTTTCTCAATTTGTAACAATCTCCTCATTTCAGGAGATATGTTTCTTTGACTGTATCTTGCCAATTCAGGGCACATGAGTTAATAAAATCAGATTTTCAGTCACGTCTCGCCTCGTACATTTTATTTTATGTTGCAAAGAATGTCTGATGTCTCTAAAATACTGATTGCATAAATACAGATGCTTTTCTTCTAAAAAACTACGTGCTTGCAGGAAATATACTTACTCCCAAGAGTGTCTGAACTCTCATAACGGGATCCGGTAAGGGATACCTCGGGATCACTTGTGCGTTTCTCTGTCTTTTCAGGATTGCAGGTATTCAAAAGCGCAACATGGGGATTGAAAGCTTCATCCCAGCAAGCTGGCAAACCAGCGCTCACTCAGTCTTAGCACCCAAGTGCTTGCTCCCCAGCTGAGTTGCCACTTGTTACTTCTCCCAGCCGAGTACAAAAAACAGGGAACCACCTTCCCCACAGAGCTTCAGCCTCTATCCAGAAGAGCAATGCACGAAGGAATCACAACAGAGTGACGAAAACTTCTACAAACTCCAGCTGGGTCTCTCATTTACTGGAATAGGTCTATCATTGACCCATTTCCCCAAGCAGATGCATCTCATCAGATCTACCAATGATCTCATCCCCAGCTGGGATGTTCATTTCAAACAGATCATCCAGAGATCTTCGTAGCAACGGGATCCAGATCCCGGGTTGATATCCTTGCATAATCATACCATTCGCATCATATTCACCCGCAAAGTGTAGCATTCCATCTAATACGGAACATTACGGCAAAAATCAAACATATTGCATAATCATAAGCCATGTTATGAATCAAGCACTTATGAATATTGGTAATCCACCAACAATATACAAATTGCTCCCCAGATTCCCCAGCAGAGAGCTAAGGCTAAAGCAGTTGCCTTACATTCACAAACACCAGTATATACTCCTTGTGGCACTCGTCTGTGTCATACCCCCAGCATAAGACCAAAGCGTCCCCTTTGCACTCACAGATATCTATATATATACATAACTTTCTTGAGATCCGTCCATGTCACTTTCCCCAGCCCAGCAACATAAACACTTTATATATCAGATACTTGTTTATATTATAATCTTCTCTCTCTCGACACTCGTCCGTGTCACTCTCCCCAGCGGATTAAAACACTTATCTATACACCACTCACACTTATACAGATACTCGTCCGTATCTTGTATATACCATTTATATCCCCACAGATTCAACACTAGTCCTTGTTCTTTGTTAACCAGTTGGTACTCGTCCGTATCATCATCTCAGAACATGCGTCAAGCGTTTGTTTCTACCTGATACTCG
The DNA here is from genome assembly GCA_963966055.1 of Lathyrus aphaca. Lineage (NCBI taxonomy): Eukaryota > Viridiplantae > Streptophyta > Magnoliopsida > Fabales > Fabaceae > Lathyrus > Lathyrus aphaca. The sequence continues at coordinate 254,539,702 of OZ014524.1, read as the reverse complement.
TCCGTATCATAGTCATAAGGATGCTCGTCCGCATCTTTAATCCATACACGTGTCAAACACTTTTGTCTTCTTGAATATAGACACTCGTCTGCGTCTACTATTCCCCAAGAGCTCCCTCAGATTCAACACTCATCCGTGTTCTCTGTTAACCAGTTGATACTCGTCCGTATCATCATCTTTGAACACGTGTCAGTATTTGTTTCTACCCGATACTCGTCCGTATCGTAGTCTTAAGGATGCTCGTCCGCATCTTTAATCTATACACAACGTCCAAAACACTTATACTTTTATTTCTTGGATATAAACACTCGTCCGTGTTTACTATTCCCCAGTAGATCGCCAACAAAGTAAATTTTCTTCTCTATCTGACACTCGTCCTGTATCATGATAAACTTTGAGAGCAGCCGTCCCCTGCTAGGTGATCGTCCTTCACCTCTTGATGGTCGTCCTCCATCATGCTCATCCGATGGCCGTCCCCATCGTTGACCTTTTATCCGGCATTCGTCCTATGTCGTGATATTTAGCAGCCGTCCCCTGCTAGGTGATCGTCCTTCACCTTTTGATGACCGTCCCTCATCATTTTATCCGATGGCCGTCCCCATCGTTGATCTTGTTATCTGGCGTTCTTCCTACGTCATGATAAACTTTGGGAGCAGCCGTCCCCTGCTAGGTGATCGTCCTTCACCTCTTGATGGTCGTCCTCCATCATGCTCATCCGATGGCCGTCCCCATCGTTGACCTTTTATCCGGCATTCGTCCTATGTCGTGATATTTAGCAGCCGTCCCCTGCTAGGTGATCGTCCTTCACCTTTTGATGACCGTCTCTCATCATTTTATCCGATGGCTGTCCCCATCGTTGATCTTGTTATCTGGCGTTCTTCCTACGTCATGATAAACTTTGGGAGCAGCCGTCCCCTGCTAGGTGATCGTCCTTCACCTCTTGATGGTCGTCCTCCATCATGCTCGTCTGATGGTCGTCCCCATCGTTGACCTTTTATCCAGCATTCGTCCTATGTCGCGATATTTTCGGCAGCCGTACCCTGCCAGGTGGTCGTCCTCCACCTTAGATGAGCGTCCCTCATCTTATCCCCAACAGAGCAGCCGTCCCCTGCTAGGTGATCGTCCTTCACCTTTGATGACCGTACCTCATCATCTGTTTATTTCATTTATTCTTTAACCCGATGGTCGTCCCCGTCGTGGTCCTTTTTCCTTTTCCTGATGATCGTCCTTCATCAGTTTAGCCCGATGGCCGTCCCCATCATTTTCTCACTTTACTTTATGAACTTGATGGTCGTCCCCATCATAATTCCTTTTATCCCCAGCATGTCGGCCGTCCCCGTCATTGCTTTATTTTTCGCACTTTATCCCAGCATGTCGGTCGTCCCCATCATTGCTCTTTACCCAGCAGTCGTCCTCTGCTCGACGGTCGTCCTCCATCGCCCACACTTTACAATATATTTTATTTTCTTTTACAATCTATATCCCTTTTCTTCTTCATTTTGTGAGTGCAAATTTTGGACTGTCTTTGGTATTCAACCACAAGTTATCTTGTTTGCCTGTTAAGCCGTCACTTACATCCTGCACAGCTAACTCATGTTTGAATAGGGGCAGCTGTAAACACCCCAAATTTTCCCTCATCCATTCACACCATGGCTTGTGATCATTTCATATGCATAAATTCAATCATAGCATCTCATATCACATTTTTGATTCACTGCATAGATTCAAAGTCATCTGCATCTAGGGTTTGTGATCTGAGCAAATCAAGAGCTTCTTGAGCCACTCCAAAGGTCATCAATCACTTCAAAGGGGTCCATGTATGTTCAAGCATCATATTATATCCCCTCAAAGTCAAGAATTTCAAAAAATCACAAGAACTGAGAAAGGCATGGAAGCAGAGCCAGGTTTAACTGCACAGATGACCTAAATTAGGGTTTTGGTTTCAAAGGCCATAACTCCAAATTTTTTGGTCATTCTTGTTTCCATTGGTCTCTATATGGTATAGGGATTATGCATATCAATTTTCATGAAGAAATTCCATGGGGAAGTCATCTGATCAAGAGTTGACTTTTCAGGCAAGTCAGTGCAAAATCAGGGCAGCTGAGGCCCTCAATGACCCAACCAAGGGGTGTTCTTCATCATTTTGATTGTATATGATCTTTATTTGATCATAGAAGTTGTTGGAAGTTCACAAAATTGAAGAATTTCAAGTCTTTTGCAAATTTGACTTTTTGGGAAAGTTTGACTTTTAATGAAATTGCCATTTTAGGCAACTTTTTCAACCTTTACTTTTTCATTCAAAAAAGCCCCAAATGGAAAAACTTTGGTCATGAAAGTTGTAGAATGGATCATTCCCTTTTCAAAAAGTACAAGAACATTACCTAATTCATTTTGGATCAAAAGTTATGGCTTGTCAAAGTTGGCAAAAATCACAAAATTTGAAGTTTTCCACCAAAGAGGCAAAGTTGCAAATTCACTTCTCAAGGCAAATTTAGTCATCAAATGGACTTCTAAACTTCACAACATGATCACACAACACTTAAAAATCAGAATGGGCCAAGAAGTTTCTCATTTTTATGGCTTATGGAGCAAGGTATCTCATAAGAATCAAAAGCAAGGCAAGTTGCAAAACTCATCATAGTTTATCATCCACTTGATTGCTAGCTTGCTGAACCACCCTAGGCATCTCCCCACATCATGCTGCGCAGGACATACCTTTTGTCCTTGGCTAAAAAGTAGCCCATACCTCTCTTACACAACTTTGACATTTTGGCAACTTGAGCCATACCAATCAATAAAGCACACATCACTTCTTATGACCAATCCCAATTGTTTATACAAACAAAAAGCAAGCCAAAGCAAGAAGAACACAAGCCTGAAACACTCCATAACTCAACATTCTCATTGTCACCTCATCTTGCAAGAGCATTCGAAACTCATCACAAAGGCCACAAACACACAAACAAACTTCACCAATCAACTCAACACACCTTCCTGATCACAAAGCACCCTTCACCATAGCCTAAAACTCAGAGAATCAAAAACACGATCACCACCTGCCATTGAACAGAACTCTTGCCATCTCTCAAACCAGCCATTGCAAACTTCAAACAAACATTGCAAGCTTCCTAGGAGGGTCATTGGAGTGCATTTGAGCCAAAGAAACAGCCAAAAAGCTCCTGAATCGAAAGCTTCAGTTCAGGTAGTCAACTCAAATTTTTTTTCCAGAAACATGTTTTTAAGTTCTTAATAGCTTCTATGCACTCCCCTGATCATGAATATGTGCTTACTTTTGAAAATGGTTGAGAAACCAGGATGTATGAACTGTCTGAAACTTTTGCCCTAAAAAATGTTTTGATTCGATTTGACTGATTAATGAATGAAAAATGTTGTTTGATTGAGGGGTTTGATTCGTTTTTAAGTGGGGATGAATTCTGGGTAGTTAGATTTTGTTTTGGATACGTGTAGAGAGAGTTTGAGAAATGAGATGGCCGGAGAAGACGACCGGAACAGTGTTCCGGTCGCCTGAAAGTCATTAGGGCATAATTAATTAGGGCTAATCATAATTATGTGAGTTTGAATTTCCACCCTTGGATGTGGCTCCAAGTCAAACGCGCGCGCTGCCAGTTCAAACCTAGGCCCTTGGATCTGATTACCACCCATTTAATTCATTTTATTTTTCTTTTTAATTCATTTGTTTTCTCCATTTTATAAAAAATAGTAAAACCTTTTCAAAAATTCTGAAAATTTTTATATAAACTTTTATTAATTTTCAGAAACCAAAAACATTTTTATTTTTATTTTTTGAATTTTTAAATATTTTTAGATCATTTAAAAGTTTATTTTTAATTAATTAATGATAATTAATTAATTAAAAATACTTTTAGGTATTTAAAAATCACCAAAAAATTCATGAAACCTTCATAATCATTTAGAAACATTGTCCAACCCTCAAACAGAATTTCGTTTTTGATCTTGATGTCTTTTGAGAATTTTTCATGGAATTAAAATCATTTCAAGGCATTATTTTGATCCAAACTTCAAAAAATCATTTCTGCCTAACCATTGAGAGTTGGACTTTGATTCTTTTTGCATTGCATTTTGTTTAGCATGTAGTTTGTGAGATTAAATTGGCATGATTTGATCTTTCATTTTCAATTTGTTTGGTATTTTTCTTGTTAAGGTACCCTAAAACCCTAGGAAACTTAGGAAATTCATAACTTAGATTAGGTTAAGAATTAGAATCCCTCCTTTGGGCAGTGAGTTTGTGTAGGGTTAGGGTTACTTTGAATGCATTTTCAATTTTTTATCTTGATGTTTGCTTCTGATTTTGGTTTTTGTTTGATGCATTGATCATAAACCCTAATTTGGGCATCCTTTTGCATTCATATTGCATTTGCTTGCATACCATGACTTGCCATTGCATTTTATGCATCCATTTGATTCATTGGACATCTTAAGACATGTTAGAAGCATGTTTGATCATTGCATCATGTATTTGCCATGTTGTATGTCATTTGCATCTCATAACTTTTCATGTGTGTTCATGGTTCTAAACTTGCTCCATTTGCATCCATTTGTTCATGTGATCATCCCCATGCCTTGTTTCATGTTTGTATCATCTCATAACACCATTCTCATCCCATATGTGCTTCTGGTCTTGGTTGTATCATGCCATTCCATCTCATTTTGCATTGCATTGCATTTCTTTCACTAAATTTTCAGGTGGTAAGTTACTTTGAGAAGTGAATTTGCCTTCACTTATCACATTTTCTTTTCATCTCTTTTATGCATCCTTGCTGCATTTTGTTATGTGTTTGAGATTGAGCTTGCTCTTTCTTCTTATTCTCACTTTCTTTCTTCAAATGACTTGTCTTCTTAAATGAAGCAAGTTACTTTGCTTCTCCTGATCCTTTCATCTGCTTCCTGTTGGTTCCATTGAAGATTTCTCTTGTTAACCTCACAAACCTTAGGAAAAACCAAGCATGACAATGATTAGGGTTTTGATTAGTCTCCCCACTTAGTTTTACCTTTGTGTCTCTTTGATAATCAGGGACTAAACCCTAAAGGCTTTAAGGCTTTGTGATTAAGCTTATGCCTGCATCCTTCTATTAGGATGGAGTGTATAACTTTAATCCTAAGTGTTAAACCCTTAATGTGTTTAAATCCTTTAATAAATTCATATAATAATCAGCAAGACATCAAGCTTGTAACTTGGGCCTTGCATTAGGGTTCTAATTCTTCCTTAACTGGTTGAGAAGGACTAACCCTAGTGTTAATGGACAAGTCCTCCTCAAGTTGTCTTACCAATCATAAAATTCACTTCACCATCTTATCATTAACTAAAATCCATCTAATAAAGGCTTTGTTTTGTCATGAGTTTAATCCCTAATCATGGATTAAGTTGAGGAGCTTTCCTCAGCTTAAACACTCTCATCTATTATCCTTCTATTAGGATGGTGTAATGAGTCTGTTTAATCCCTGATTATGGCTTAATCTCATTACTCAACACTAAACAAAAACACCAAAAACCTCTAAATAATCACAAGTAGGTTAATCATCTTAATCCTGCATCAAAGGTGATTAAGTGTGAGAAGCTGACTTCACACTTAAGGTATTCTCGTTACCCCTAATCAGAGGGAAGATGTGATGAGTTTACTAACTCATTGGTTTAGGCTTAAGCTCATTAACTTATGACAAACTTTCAAAAGCAATAAAAGACTGAAAACTCAAAAACAAACAATAATCGTCTCCTTCGGGATTCTTTTCTCATCACCTTCATTCACAAACGAGAACTCGCTTCTTCCGTCTAATGCAAGACAGTTTGCACCTGAGCCAGACAGGTCATACACTTGAGCATTGACAAGTAAGCAGTTCATCAAGTCAATTCAACTTTCAGTCTCTTTGGGTCGAACTACGGTGTTCTGACTTCCTCATTGCACGAGAGGATACGTAGGCATAACTTAACAGTTATCGAACAAAAGTCTCTGTATATTCCCCCTCTTTCCAGCATCATTCTTTTAGCCTCATTATCATGAGCACTTCACTCTGTTCTCACACTGACACTTCTCTTATATACACTGCACTTCTTTTACACTAACACCTGTACATTTTTGCTTTCCAGCTCGGTTATACACAAATTGCACTGACACTACCCCTTTAAAACACAAATCTTTTAAGCGTGGATCCCGTCGAGTACGACGGACAATCTGGGTGCTAATACCTTACCAAGTTGTAACCAACCCCCTTCCTCAGTCTCTCTGGTTCGCGACCGTCTTATCCATATCTTTCTAGGTCTATGCAGCATTACCTTTCCTCCGGGATAAAAATGCCTAGCTGGCGACTCTTTTCATTCCCTGTGAGTTCACTCCTGTGTGTTCTGGCATCCCTCTTTCGCCGACCGTTCGGGGATCCACGCTTAAAAGATTTGTGTTTTAAAGGGGTAGTGTCAGTGCAATCTGTGTATCAAAGCTGGAAAGAATGCAAGTGTCAGTGCTAAAAGAAGTATAATGTATAAGAGAAGTGTCAGTGTAAGAACAAGAATGAAATGCTCATGGCTATGAGGCTTAAAGAATAATGCTAGAAAGAGGGGGAATGTACATAGACTTTTGTTCGATAACTGTTAAGTTATGCCTACGTATCCTCTCGTGCAATGAGGAAGTCAGAACACCGTAGTTCGACCCAAAGAGACTGAAAGATAAAATTGATTTGTGAACTGCTCACTTGTCTATGCTCAATTGTATGACCTGTCTGGCTCAGGTGCAAACTGTATTGCATTAGACGGAAGAAGCAAGTTCTCGTTTGTGAGTGAATGAGGTAAGAAAAGAATCCCGGAGGAGACGATTATTGTTTGTTTTTGTGTTTTCAATCTTTTATTGCTTTTGGATTTGTCATAAGAAAATGAGCTTAAACCTAAACCAAGGGTTAGTAAACTCATCACATCTTCCCTCTAATTAGGGGTAATGAGAATACCTTAAGTGTGAAGTCAGTATCTCACACTTAATCACCATGGTGTATGATTAAGATCATTAACCTACTTGTGATTAATTAGATGTTTTTGTTGTTTTTGTTTAGTGTTAAGTAATGAGTTTAAGCCATAATCAAGGATTTAATGGACTCATTACACCATCCTAATAGAAGGATAATAGATGAGAACATTTAAGCTGAGAAAGCCTCCTCAACTTAATCCATGATTAGGGATTAACCTCATGACAAAACAAAGCCTTTATTAAATGGATTTTAATTAATGATAGAATGAAGAAGTGATTTTTATGGTTTGTAAGGCAACTTGAGGGGGACTTGTCCATTAACACTAGGGTTAGTCCTTCTTAACCAGTTAAGGAAGAATTAGAACCCTAATGCAAGGCCCAAGTTACACGCTTGATGTCTTAGTGATTATTAGGAAAATTTATTAAAGGATTTAAACACATTAAGGGTTTAACACTTAGGATTAAAGTTATACACTCCATCCTAATAGAAGGATACAGGCATAAGCTTAATCACAAAGCCTTAAAGCCTTTAGGGTTTAGTCCCTGATTATGAGATGAGAAGAGAAGACTCAAAGATGACACAAAGGTAAAACTAAATGGGAGACTAATCAAACCCTAATTGTTATCATGCTTGGAGATCCTAGGGTTTATGAGGTTTGCAAGAAGATCTTCAGAGAAACCACCAGGAAGGAAGCAGATGAAAAAAGCAAGAAGCCAAGAGAAGCAAAACAACTTGCTTCACTTAAGAAGTCAAGTTGCTTGAAGAAAGAAAGTAGGAGATGAACATGAATGAGCAGGCTCAATCCAATACACATGATAAAATGCAGCAATGATGCATAAGAGAGATGAAAATAGATTGTGAGAAGTGATGGCAAATCCACTTCTCAAAACAATTTACCACCTGAAAAGTTAGCAAAAGAAATGAAATGCAATGCAAATGAGATGAAATGTCATGATGCAAACCAAAGTCAGAAGCATTTACATGATGTTAGTGATACTAAGAGATGATGCAAACATGAGGCAAGGCATGAGAATGATCACACAAGCAAATGGATTCAAGAGAAACATGCTTTGAACCATGGATGTTCATGAAAAGTTATGAAATGCAATGGACAAATAACATGGAAAATGAAAGATGCAATGATCAAACATGATTCTAATATGTCCTAAGATGTATTAGGAATCAAGTTAATGCACAAAATGTCATGGCAAGTCATTGGATGCAAGCACATGAGAAATGGATACAAAGGAAAGCACAAATTAGGGTTACATGCATCATGCAAAGCAAAAATCCAAAACCAGAAGCAAATGACTTGATAAAAATTTGAAAATGCAATCAAAGATACCCTAAACCTATACAAACTCACTGCCCAAAGGAGGGGATCCAACTCTTAACCTAGTGAAAGTTATGAATTTCCTAAGATTGCTAGGGTTTTGGGGTACTTTTCCAAGAAAAATGCTAAGCTAATTGAAAATGAAAGATCAATTCAAACCAATTTTATCCTATAAACTACAGGCTATACAAGATGCAATGCAAAAATAATCATTATCCAACTCTCAACGGTTAGGCAGAAAGAAATTTTTGAAGTTTGTCATAAAATATTACCTTGAAATGAAATTAAATCCAATGAAAATGATCAAAAGGCATCAAGAACAAAAAAGAAATTTGGTTTGAGAGTTGGACAATGTTTCTAAATGTTTCTAAATGCTATGTGAATTTTTTCGTGATTTTTAAATACCTAAATGTATTTTTAATTAATTAATTTTCATTAACTAATTAAAAATAAACATTTAAATGATTTAAAAATAATTTTTAATGCAAAAAATAAAAATAAAAATATTTTTATGTTCTGAAAATTCATGAAACCTTTGACAAAAAATTTCATAATTTTTAGATGATTTTAGCTATTTTTAAAAATTCATACAAATTAAATTTAAAACAAATGAAAATAAAATGAATTTAAATGAAAAAATGAGAAAGTCAGCCAATCTGATGGCCAGGATTCAAATTCCAGGGGGGCGGGAGTTGACTGCGCGCGCTAATGGACGGCTCACATTCAAACTTGCCTAATTATGATTAAACCCTAATCAGAAGCCCTAATGACTTTCAGATGACCGGAACAGTGTTCCGGTCATCTTCTCCGGCCAGCCAAAATCTCAATATCTCTCAAAACGCATCAAAACCTCACAAAACTCTCCAGAATCAAACTATGAACATCACTAAACATAAACCCTAAAACAAACAACATTTATTTTTCGTGAATCAAAGGAAACAAGCAAAAACATTTTCACGGGCAAACTTTCAGAACATCACAACATGCTTGTTTCTGGCTCATTTTCAAAAAATAAATAGATCCCCATGATCAAGGCAACATATAGAACAACATTATAACAAGAAATCAAAGTTCTGGAAAATTTTTTCATCATGTTACCTGAGATTGAGCTTTCAGTCCAGGAGCTTTCTGCTTGCCTCTTTGCCTCAAAATGGTCCCAATGGTCCTCCTGATGAAGTTATGAAGCTTGGTTGGAGTTTAAAATGGATGGTTTGTGAGTTTGAAGAAGTTCTGTTCAGAGGGGGGAAGGAATCGTGTTTCAGTTTGAGGAGGTTTCAGGGATGAATGAGGGTAGGGAAGTGATCAGGGGAGCATGTTGAGTGATCCTATGGAGTTTGTTTTTATGTTTGATGCTTGTGTGATGTGTTTCGAATGGAAATGCATAAGAGGGCAAAGCTTGGTGCTATGGCTTGGAGAGTGTTTCAGGCTTGTGTGTGTGGTGTGTTATGTTGCATTTGGTCCACTTATCACTCTTGGATAGGTCAGAGGAGTTGGTCTGGCCTAGCTTGATTGGTATGGGTCTTTATGCAAAAAGTCAAGTTTTGTGTAAGAGAGGTATGGGTCAATAGTAGGCCAAGGAAAATAGGGGTGTCCTACGCAGCAAGGAATGAGGAGAGCCATGGGATCAGTCTTGAAGCCAATTAGCAAGTGGATTAGGGTTTGTATGATGTTTTGCAACTTTGTTCAATTTTGGCCCTTTTGAAGTTTCTTGATCCATAAGTCATGAAAATGGGCAAACCTTTGATGCATTCTGACTTTTAGGCCTTGGTTTATGTTTGTACAAAGATTAGAAGTTCATTTGAAAGCACAATTTGTCTTGGAAAGTGGTTTTGCAACTTTGTCCCTTTGGTACATAACTTGAAATTATGTGATTTTTCCCAACTTTGACAAGCCATAACTTTTGATCCAAAATGAATTAGAATGAGTTCTTGTACTTTTTGAAAAGGTAATGATTCATTCTACAACTTTCATGACCAAATTTTTCTCATTTGAGGAATTTTTGAATCAACAAGAAAGGTTTGAAAAAGTTTCCCAAAATGGCAAGTTTCCATTACAAGTCATTTTCCCAAAAGGGCAACTTTGCAAATGGCTTGAAATTCTTCAATCTTGTAAGATTCTAACATCTTCTATGATCAAATAAAGATCATACACATTCAAAATGATGAAGGACATCCTTTGGTTGGGTCATTGGGGGCCTCAGATGTCCTGATTTTGCACTGACTTGCTCAAGAAGTCAACTCTTGATTAGATGCCTTCCCCATGGAATTTCTTCATGAAAATTGATATTCATGATCCCTATACCATATAGAGACCAATAGAAACAATAATGACCAAAAAATTTGGAGTTATGGCCTTTGAAACCAAATCCCTAATTCTAGGTCATCTGTGCAGTTAAACCTGGCTCTACTTCCATGCCATTCTCAGTTCTTGTGATTCTTTGATTTTCTTGACTTGGTGAGGATACAATATGATGATTAAATATACATGGACCCCTTTGAAGTGATTTATGACCTTTGGAGTGACTCTAGTAGCTCTTGGATTGCTCAGATCACAAACCCTAGATACAGATGACTTTGAACCAATGCAGTGAAGCAAATATGCAATATGAGATGCTATGATTGAACTTATGCATATGAAAAGATCACAAGCCATGGTGTGAATGGGTGAGGGAAAATTTGGGGTGTTTACACCCACCAACAGAAGAATTGGACCAAGAGGCTCATTTCCTTGACTCCAGATGATATTAGATGGTGCACCCAGAGCACCAAAGGCAAGGACATTATCACCAATTGTGGACAATACCCAAATGTGCCTCTAATAGGAGTAAAGGGTTGCATCAACTACAATCCTCTGTTGTTTAAGAGACAACTGGGCTATGCTTTGGTTCACCCTCTCAGAGGTCAAGATTTAGCTGAGACCCTGTATTGTGAAGTGAAACCTAATTCAGCTGTTGTCAGGCAAGCATCCTGGGCTTGGGACAACAATGTTGCTTCAGCTCAATACTATGACTGGTGTAAACACCCCAAATTTGCCCTCACCCATTCACCATGGCTTGTGATCATTCTCATATGCATAAACACCATCATATCATCTCACATCTCATTTTTGAGTCACTGCATTGGTTCTAAGTCATCTGCATCTAGGGTTTGTGATCTGAGCAATCTCAGGGCTTCTTGAGCCACTCCAAAGGCAACCAATCACTTCAAAGGGATCCATATGTGTTCAAGTATCATATTACATCCTTTCAAAGTCAAGATTTCCAAAGAATCACAAGAACTAGGGTTTGAATGGATGCAGAGCCAGGTTTGACTGCACAGTTGACCTTAAAATTAGGGTTTTGGTTTCAGAGGCCATAACCCCAAATTTTTTGGTCATTCTTGTTTCCATTGGTCTCTATATGGTATAGGGAGTATGCATATAAATTTTCATGAAGAAATTCCATGGGGAAGTCATCTGATCAAGGGTTGACTTTCTAGACAAGTCAGTGTAAAATCAGGGCATCTGAGGCCCCCAATGACCCAACCAATGGGTGATCTTCATCATTTTGAGTGTATATGATCTTTATTTGATCATGGAAGAAGGTTGAAGTTCATAAAAATCAAGAATTTAGGGTTTTTGCAAATGTTGACTTTTTTGGGCATAGTTGACTTTTCAAGAATGCATCATTTTAGGTCATTTTTCAAGCCTTGATTTTTGATCCAAAAATGCTTCAAATGGAAAAACTTTGGTCATGAAAGTTGTAGATCTCATCTTTCCCTTTTCTAAAAGTACAAGAACATGATCAAACTCTTCTTGGATCAAAATTTATGGTGTGGCAAAGTTGGCAAAAATCATTGATTTTCAAGTTATGCACCAAGTGTGAAAATTGCAAGATCATGTACCAAGGCAAATTGCAACTTCTAAATGGCATCAAACCATCACATAAGCATTCTATAAGTCATAAAATTCAGAATGAACCAAGAATGCCCATGGTTTAGGTTTGGTTGGATAAAGAGAATCACATGTGAACCAAAGTTGTAACAAGTTGCAAAACCACTCATTTCATCTCACCAACTTGATGCATTGGCTGCTGAACCAAGCTAGCCTCACATACACATCATGCTGCGCAGCCCATGCCCATTGTACTAGCTATAGATCAAGCCATACTTGCCTTACACAAAATTTGACTTTTTGCAAAAGGTGACTTACCAATCAATAAAGCACATGTCCAATCATCTGACCAATGAGAGAGGTTTATGTGGACAAAGAGCAAGCCATTCCATACATCTAGCAAGGCTGAAACACTCTCATACAACACATTCACAAAAACACTCCCTTTTGCATAAGCCTTCGAATCTGTCTCCACAGCATACAAACACAAAAACCATCTTCATCATTCATCTCACCACACTTCATAGACCTCAAACCACCAAAAGCCAGGCCTGAAACAAGCAAGAACACCCCACTGCCATTCTTCACCTCAACTTGCAGTTCCATTCGAATCTCTCTCCCTAGCTCACAAACATCAAAACAAACACCACAGACCTTCTCCACACATCATCTGGATCACAAACAACCACTCACCATGGCCTGAAACTGCCTGAAACTCCATTGCCATTTCTGACTGAGCTTGAGCAGAAGCTTGTCAAACTTCTCATCCAGCCAACATAAACTCCTTTTGAGCATTCAAACATCATCTGGGGATCAAGTGGAGTGGATTGCACTGAAGGAAGTGGCCAGAAAGTCACCAGAGTGAAAGCTTCGAATCTCAGGTAGCTTGAAAGATATTTTTCCAGAAATCATTTTTCTTGTTCTAAACTTGCTCTTTATGCCTTCCTGATCATGAATATGCTTTTGGTTTTTGAAATGGTGTTGAATTGAGTATTTAATTAGCTTCTGAAACTTGCGTGCCCTAAAAATGTTTTGTTTCGATTCATGTGATTGAGGGAATATAAATGAGTTTTAGCTTGGGGTTTTGGTTCAGTGGAGTATGGGAAGGATTTCTGTTTGTTTAGATTTCATTTTAGTTGCGTTTTGGGGATTTTAGAAGTTTTCAGGTGGGGTTCCCACCGGAGAAGACGACCGGAGGTCTTCTCCGGCCACCTGAAAAGGATTAGGGTTTAATCCCTGTGTTTAATGAAGTTTGAATTTGGTCCCTTGGATGTGTTGACTCGCGCGTGTTTGGACGCCCAGGATCACTCCATTTTGCCCTAATCCCAGTTGACTTTTCTTAATCTGGATTAATTAATTCGTAAGTGGAAATTAGGCCAGTTTGAATATAGGCCACTGGATTACGCGCCAAGTCAACAGCCTTTTCCCCAAAATCAATCCTGGCCCTCCATTGCGCATACTTCTCCTTTTATTTAATTTTAATTCATTTTCTTTTCATTTTATTTGCATAATTTATTTAAAATAGTTAAAAATTCCTAAAAATTATGAAACTTTTTCTTCTGAGTTTTATAAATTTTTATGACCCAAAAATATTTTTATTTTATTTTTTATCATTAAAAAAAGTATTTTTAAATATTTAAAAGATTATTTTTAATTGATTAATGGAAATTAATTTATTAAAAATACTTTTAGGTATTTAAAAATCACCAAAAAATTCATGAAATGTTCTAAGACATTTAGAAACATTGTCCAACCTTCAAACCAAATTTCTTTTTTGATCTTGATGCATTTTGAGAATTTTCCATTGAATTAAATCATATTTTGTGCATTATTTTGATCATAAGTTCAAAAAATCATTTCTGCCTATTAGAGAAGAGTTGGACATTGATTCTTTTTGCTTTGTTTTGTGTTTGGCATGTAGTTTCTAGGGTAAAATGGCCATGATTTGCTTCCTCATTTTCATTTTTTTTGGTATTTCTTTTGTTTAGGAGCCCCAAAAACCCTGATATCTTAGAAAAATCATAACTTGAGATTGGTTAAGAGTTGAGACCTCCCCTTTGGACCTTGGTTTAGTATAGGGTTAGGGATTCTTTGAGTGGCATTTTCCATTTTTTATCTTAGGGTTTGCTTCTGTTTTGGGTTTTTGTTTGTTGTTTGATTCATAAACCCTAATTTGGGCTTTCATTTGCATCCCTCTTGCATTCTCTTGCATAACATGACTTGTCTTAGCATTTCAAGCATTCTTGTGATTCATTTGACATCTTAAGACACATAGGAAGCATATTTGATCATTGCATCACATATTTGCTATGTCATTTGCTTTGTATGCTTCATAACTTTCCATGCTTGTTCATGCTCCTTAACTTGCATCATTTGCATTCATGATCTTGTATGAACATCTCCATGCCTTGCCTCATGCTTGTAGCATCTCATAACATCATTATCATCATCAACATGCTTCTGGTTTTGTTTTTCATCATGTCATTTCATTTCATTTAGCATTGCATTGCTTTTCTTTCTAACATTTCAGGTGGTAAGTGAGGTTGAGAAGTGAATTTGCCTTCACTTATCATAACTTTTCTTTTCATCTCTCTTGCATCCATTGCTGCATTTCTATATGTGTTTGAGATTGAGCTTGCTCATTCTTGTTTCTCCCACTTTCTTTCTTCAAGTGACTCGACTTCTTGAATGAAGCAAGTTGCTTTGATTCTCTTGATCCTTTCATCTGCTTCCTGGTGGTTCCATTGAAGGCTTCTCTTGTAAACCTCACAAACCTTAGGAACAACCAAGCATGACAATGATTAGGGTTTTGATTAGTCTCCCCTCTTAGTTTTACCTTTGTGTCTCTTTTGAGTCATCTCTTCTTATCTCATAATCAAGGACTAAACCCTAAAGGCTTTAAGGCTTTGTGACTAAGCTTATG
Source organism: Lathyrus aphaca (assembly GCA_963966055.1). NCBI lineage: Eukaryota > Viridiplantae > Streptophyta > Magnoliopsida > Fabales > Fabaceae > Lathyrus > Lathyrus aphaca. The sequence continues at coordinate 254,524,586 of OZ014524.1, read as the reverse complement.
CCTGCATCCTTCTCTTAGGATGGAGTGTATAACTTTAATCCTAAGTGTTAAACCCTTAATGTGTTTAACTCCTTTAATCAATTCACTTAATAATCATCAAGACATTACACTTGTAACTTGGGCCTTGCATTAGGGTTCTAATTCTTCCTTAAATGGTTAAGAAGGACTAACCCTAGTGTTAATGGACAAGTCCCCCTCAAGTTGTCTTACAAATCATAAAATTCATTTCATCATCATACCATTAATCTAAAATCCATTTAATAAAGGCTTGTTTTGTCATGAGTTTAATCCCTAATCATGGATTAAGTTGAGGAGCTTTCCTCAGCTTAAACATTCTCATCTATTATCCTTCTATTAGGATGGTGTAATGAGTCTGTTTAATCCCTGATTATGGCTTAATCTCATTACTCAACACTAAACAAAAACACCAAAAATATCTAATTAATCACAAGTAGGTTAATGATCTTAACCCTGCATCAAAGGTGATTAAGTGTGAGAAGCTGACTTCACACTTAAGGTATTCTCATTACCCCTAATCAGAGGGAAGATGTGATGAGTTTACTAAATCCATTGGTTTAGGCTTAAGCTCATTAACTTATGACAAACTTTCAAAAGCAATAAAAGACTGAAAACTCAAAAACAAACAATAATCGTCTCCTCCGGGATTCTTTTCTCATCATCTTCACTCACAAACGAGAACTTGCTTCTTCCGTCTAATGCAAGACAGTTTGCATCTGTGCCAGACAGATCATACACTTGAGCATAGGCAAGTAAGCATTTCACAAGTCAATTCATTCTTTCAGTCTCTTTGGGTCGAACTACGGTGTTCTGACTTCCTCATTGCACGAGAGGATACGTAGGCATAACTTAACAGTTATCGAACAAAAGTCTCTGTACATTCCCCCTCTTTCTAGCCTCATTCTTTTAGCCTCATGATCTTGAGCATCTTATTCCAGTTCCTCCACTGACACTTTCATACTTCATATCACTTATACACTTTACACTGACACCTGTACATTCTTTTCCAGCTATTTTATACACAGATTGCACTGACACTACCCCTTTAAAACACAAATCTTTTAAGCGTGGATCCCGTCGAGTACGACGGACAATCTGGGTGCTAATACCTTCCCAGGTTGTAACCAACCCCCTTTCTCAGTCTCTCTGGTTCGCAACCGTCTTATCCATCTTTTTCTAGGCTTATGCAGCATTGCCTTTCCTCCGGGATAAAAATGCCTAGCTGGCGACTCTATTCATTCTCCAGTGAGTTCACGGCTGTGTGTTCTCATTGTCCCTTTCGCCGACCGTTCGCGTCTGTACCTTCATATGATCCAGTTTCATTTGTCGGGAGCGACAGCTTGGCGACTCTGCTGGGGAACCTTATATTGCAACCAGAGTCTCTGGTTCTTTTTGTGGGTTCCTCCTAGCGCTTGTTTGATTTGTGTTTACTGGGGTGTTATGTGCTTGTTTGTGCTTGTATTTATTTTTTTGCTTTATGTACAGTTTGCTTTACTGCTTTCTTTATTGCTTTTGCATTATACCATATTGTCATACTGTACTGCTGGCTGGATCTGGTTTTCCTTTGGTGGGTGGGGCTCTATTGAGAGTTAAGGTCCTATACCTGGGACCTGAGTGACACCTAGGCTAGAGTGGATCATATTCTTTCCCATTCCATTTTGGTCTGGTGCGGGAATATGAAACACGGTTCAGATATGGGTTTCTTCTTGAGAACTCTGTGTTGCAGATTTCCTGCAATGCTAGGGCTATCTGGGAAGCCTGCTAAGTCTGGATGACCTTTTAGTATTGACCTTCAGAAACTGAGGTGAATTAGAGGAGGAACTTTTATGGTTATTGTAAACACTGTACCTCCGGGTTGGAAGTGTTTACACTTCTCATAACTGATCCAAGTCTGAGGATCCTTGTTCTAGAACACCACCAGTGAGGGGGTTGGGCTGTTTACAGGTTTGCAGGTACCTTGACCTCAGAATACCTTGTTGCTTTGATTGTTTTAAGAATACTTTGATTTGGGACAGTTCTTGTGATTCTAAACCCTGGACATGTGGCTCTTTATTTGAGTCCCCCACCTTGGTTACTGGTTTTGTAGACCTCCATCTGGAATTCTTGAACACACTTGGAACTATATCAGAGCAGTTTGATCAGATCCAGCTCAGTCACAAACCCTTTGCATATCATTTGCATACATACTCATTGCATCATATTGACATTTGCTTATTTGTTTCAGGGTATCCATCTTCATTTGGTTTTGGTTTTGACCCTATCTTCAGTATTGGCCCATCTTCACCAACACCTGCTTCAGTTATCAGCTGTCTGCTTCAGTTATCACCTGCACCAGCCAGTCAGTGGCCCACTTCTTCAGTATTATCATCAGCACCTGTCTCTACTCAGTCTTCAACATCATGGCCCCTAAAAAGAGCAATGTCACCTATCACTTCTTCCAGCCAGATCTATCAGACATCAGGAGGATTCAAACCCTGATCACTCCAGATCACATACCTTTGTTCAGGGAGAGTTATGGAGATATACTGGACATGGTCATGGATCTGGACCCTTCACAAAGAAGCCTGATCCACACCTGCATTCAGTTTTATGATCCTCCACTGAGATGTTTTACTTTTCAAGACTTTCAGTTGGGCCCCTTATTGGAAGAGTACTCCTCATTAGTTGGTATGCCTATCAGGAGAGAAATTCCTTTCAACCCTGAGATGGTCTTTCCTGCTAATGGAGAAGTAGCAAAGGCTTTGCACCTGGAACCTGTCCTGATTGAGCAGCATATGACCTCTAAAGCTGGAATCCCTGGTTTTCATCTGGACTTCTTAATCTCTCAAGCTAGTCTGAAGGCTTCCCAGGGGGAGTGGAAAGCTGTTTGTGCTTTGTTGGCCCTAAGTGTATATGGAATTGTATTGTTTGCAGATGAGCCTCGATTCATTAGCAAGAATGCAGTCCATCTGTTCATCTTGAAGAACCCAGTGCCAACTTTATTGGGGGATCTTTACTATTCAGTGCAAAAGAGGAATGAAAAGCAGAGGGGGAGATTAGTGAGGTTTTGTGCTCCATTGTTTCACACTTGGCTTCTCAGGCACCTACCCAGGACAGATGCATTTTTAAACCCTCATCAGCAAAGCAACTGGGCTAAGAGACTCACTGTTCTAACTTCAGCAGACATCAGATGGTGCACTCAGAGCACCAAGGGCAGGGATATCATCACCAGCTGTGGACATTTTCCCAATGTGCCTTTAATAGGAGTTAAGGGAAGTATCAATTACAACCCTCTGCTGTTCAGGAGGCAATTGGGCTATGCACTGGTCCACACTCCTAGGGCACAGGACTTGGTGGAGACTCTCTATTGTGAGAACAAGGATAGTTTGGCTGTTGTTAGGCAGGCTGCCTGGGCCTGGGATAATGTTCAAACCAAGGGAGTCACCATTCTGGGGAAGTGTAATAATGTGGCATCGGCACAATATTATGAATGGTCCCGTGCCAGGGCCCAATTCTCTGGGATGCCCTTTACTATAGAAGACATGCCTGAGTCATCTTCAGCATCACCCCCTGCCACTATCAGTTTGGAAGAGTTTGAGAGCTTGAAGGAAAGAAATGAGAAGCTAACCCAGGCTTTGCAGAAGACCCTCCGGGAGAGGAGTGAAGGTATGAGGGAGATTGAGAGATTGGAGAAGTTGAGAGTGGAGCATTTGACTAAGATTGAAAAGTATGGGGATTATATCAAAAAGTCTAAGGCTGGTGAACAAATTCTGAAGAATGCTTGCAAAGAAGCCCAGTTCCAGAGAGCAAGGACAGACTTGTACTTGAAGGAGAGTCAAGCCCGGTGGGTCAGGATCACCGAGGCTCGTACCCTGGAGGACAAGAGAGTTCAAGACAAGATGGAGCAACTTGAAGCTAATGCAAGAGAACAGCAAGAAGCCTTGGCAGCAGCCCAGAGGGAAATATCAGAATTAAAGATTAAAGCAGGGGTGAAGAGGTCCAAGGACCAAACTCAGCACAAGAGGCTAGCAGCAGCTATTGCAACCCGGAACCTCCTTATCCGGAATCTCACGGAGCGCCCGGCTGATCCTGTGACCGAAGCACTTCTCAAGGAAGTTCGTGAGGATGAGTTTAGCCTTGGTGTTTGACCATTTGCTTGTTGTTGTTTCTATTCCATGTACTTTTACTTTTTGTGATGTATTTTGACCCCTTAAGGGGCTTGTGTTGTAAAATGAACAAGTTGTATTATTTCACCTTATGTAATATATTCATGTTAGTTTACTTCGGAAGCAACATTCAACAGCATCTCCAAGGGTCTGGAAGGGTCAAAACTGAATGCCAAACCGGATACCTTGAGAGCAAATAAGCATAACTGCATTGCATGCTAACCCTTTGATTGTTTTGTAGGTTTTTGTTTTGTTGTTGCTAACCTCTGTTGTGATGCTCAGGAATTATTTCTAGGCGCCGGGTATTTCCCCTCAACCGTCCGCACCGTTATCCAACCCGAAACAACCTTCCGGGAATTCAAATGGATCAGATGCAGCAGGACCTTACGGAGGTCAGAAACCAGATGGCCAACGAAAGGTTGGAGATGAGAACTCAGATAACACAGTTCATGGAAGTAATGAACAACTTAGCTCAAAGCCAGGAGAGGCTCAGAGCTTTGGTAGAAGGGAGGAATCAGGAGGAGCCCCATGTGGGAACTGCTGGCACAAGTAACAACGAGAGGGTCCAACCTCATGTCAATACCCCAGTTTTTGGACCCCATCTCCATCCAGAGACCAACATCCCTGTCAATATACAAGGGACTGCCACAGCAGGGAGGGTACTACAGGAAGACCCTCAAGAAGACCAGTTCACAGTAATGGGTGCTGAAGAAGAAGCTTACGATAGAAGATTGGATGAGATAGCTGAGAAGTTAAGATCCCTAGAGTCTCAAAACTCTCTGGGTTTCGACGTGATGGATATGGGCTTGGTAGACGGGGTCAGGATCCCCCATAAGTTCAAGCCTCCTTGCTTTGAAAAGTACAACGGGACTTCATGCCCCCGGACTCACTTACAGTCATTTCTGGGAAGGTTGAAGGCCTATACAATGGATGAGAAGCTCTGGATGTTCTATTTCGAAGACAGCTTAACTGGAGCGTCGAGAGAATGGTACTCTCACTTGACAAGGGAAACTATTAGATGCTGGAAGGACCTGGCAGAGGCCTTCATCAGACAGTATCAGTATAATCTGGACATGGCACCCAATAGGACCCTCCTGATGGGAATGTCACAGTCTTCAAGGGAGAGTTTCCGAGAATATGCCCAGAGATGGAGGCAACTGGCTGCTGCTGTTCAACCGCCTATGTCTGAACGGGAAATGGCAGATATGTTCATGAACACCCTTCAGGGAACTTATATTGACAGGCTGGCGGCTTTCTCTTCCACTAGCTTTGCGGATGTTGTCATAGCCGGGGAGAGAATTGAAAGCTTGTTAAAAATGGGAAAGATCTCAGACAACGGTGCAAGCTCGTCCAGTAGTACAAGAAAGCCTTTTGCAGGCCCGAGAAGAACTGGCGAGACCAATGCCATCCATTCAAGCAGGGGCAGGCCCCAGTATGTTCAGAGGGCAATAGCAGCAGTCACCATTCCTGCTCCAGCTCATCCACAGCCAGTCTATCAACCTCCTCAGCAAAACTATCAGCCACAACCTCAGTACCACCCACAAAATCAGTATCCTCCAAGGAATTACAACAATAGCAACACCAACAACAACAGTCAACAGAGGCCATTTCAGCAGAGGCCTTCTCAAGCTAACAGAGTGATCGATCCAATCCCAATGCCATATGCTACCTTGCTGCCACAACTTCTGAAACTCAACCTGGTTGAGCTAAGAACGTTGGCACCTCCGGATCCCAACAGTCTACCCAGGAACTATGACTCCAATGTTAGGTGTGCCTTCCATTCAAACGCACCTGGCCACAGCACAGAAAAATGCAGGGCTCTGCATATGAAGGTACAAGACCTGGTAGACTCCAAGGCTTTGAATTTCGCACCACCACCCAATGTCAATAAGAACCCGATGCCAAACCATGGTGGTCCCCGGATTAACGCCATTGAAGAAGACAAGCCGTCTTATTTAATAACCAGTGTGGGACAGATCAGGACACCATTGGTAGAAATCAAGGCTCAGCTCTTGGAATGTCAGATGTTCCCAGGGTGTGAATTGGGTTGTGCTTACTACAATATCTCCGTAAATGGGTGCGATAATTTGAGGAATGGCATAGATGGCCTTATTCAGAGTGGCCAACTTCAGATCACCACATCATTTCCAACAAATCCAGCAATCTCATCAGCAACGGTTTCAGAACCTCCTACAACTGCAGCAACTATTGTTCCTGACAATTCTTCGGCTTCATCAACAAGTACTTCATCTATCATCTCAACTGATCAGTTTTCAACAAATTTTCCTGCTACAACTTCAGCTTCACTCCATTTTGAGACTCCTACAACAACAACATCATTTCTTCCGACAATATCTCCTACAACTCCAGCAACAAATCATGAAGATGTCTCTACTGTCACGATATTTTATGATCCTGAAAACAACTCTGCCTATCATTCAGAAGGTGCTGCTCCCATCAGGGCACCAGTTACAATCTTTTATGATCCGCAAACAATTACAGTCCCTTCAGCAGCAGCAATCAGTCCAATCACTGTCACGGTGCCTGGACCAGTACCATATGAAAGCAATAGGGCCATCCCTTGGCACTATGGCTCAGACGTGTACTGCGAGGGAAAAAGAATCACTCTGGAAACATTAACACCTGCACCACAAGTAGATAATGTGGGGGGAGGCGGAGGCTTCACTCGAAGCGGACGTCTCTTTGCTCCACCAATGCAAAGACCTACTGCCGAAGCAGAAGCTGCTGCCAAGGCAAAAGGAAAGAGCCCGGTGCAGGAAGATCAAACTGTTAAAGAAACCTTGAAGACACCGTTCGATCAAGAAGTTGATGAGTTTATGAGAATCATCAAAAAGAGTGATTACAAAATTGTGGATCAGCTTCACCAGACGCCATCCAAGATCTCTATCCTCTCACTGCTGATGTGTTCCGAATCCCATCGGAATGCATTACTCAAAGTCTTGCACGCAGCTTACGTGCCTGAAGAGATTACTGTCAACCGGTTGGAAACCGTGGTTGGAAATGTTACTGCTAGCAATGGGCTAGGGTTCACCAATACTGACTTGACAGCGGATGGCCGCAACCACAACAAAGCCTTGCACATAACCATGGAATGCAAAGGAGCTATCCTTTCTCATGTGCTGGTAGACACAGGTTCGTCCCTGAATGTCTTACCAAAGAAGGCTCTGGTGAAGTTAGAATATGATGGACTGGCATTGAGACCCAGCAACCTGGTGGTAAGAGCCTTTGATGGTTCTAAGAGATCGGTTCTGGGAGAGATTGAGCTGCCTGTGACAATTGGCCCACAGACCTTTAAAACTATCTTTTATGTGATGGACATTCAGCCCGCCTACAGCTGTTTGTTGGGTAGACCCTGGATTCACGCCGCCGGCGCAATAACGTCCACCCTTCACCAAAGGTTAAAATATGAGTGGGAAGGCCAAGTTGTTACAATCTGTGGGGAGGAGGATATATTTGTTAGCCACCTGGCTACTTATAAGTATATTGAAATGGATGGGGAGATCCATGAAACAATGAGCCAAGGTTTCGAAGCCTTGAATGTGAATGAAGCATCTGCTGTATCTGGGATCTCCATGTCATCATACCAACAAGCCCGGAAGGTTGTTGAGGAAGGAACTGCCCTAGGCTGGGGCAAAGTTTTAGCTGTGGAGGAGAAGAAAGACAAGTTTGGGTTGGGTTACAGACCAACTCAACATCAAGCAAAGGCTGCTGAGAAGCCCGGTTTTGTCAGTGGGGGGATGCTTACCCCCGATGCTATCAACTGTCTGGAAGACGAGCTGGAAGAAGAACGCAACCTGGAAAGCTGGATTCGTCCAAAGATCCCGGGGAGCAGTGTCTCGAACTGGTCTTCCCAGGAAATTATAAGAGTTACTCATGCAGAGTAATTATTATTTCCTGTATTTTTATAAGCATGCATCAAAGTCTTGCATCTTGCCCAAGATGACAAGACTCATTTTGTAATCGGGCCATCTGTACTTTTTGTGCAGACAAGATCAATTAATGAAATATCAGACATCTTTTTGCAAACGCGTCTTTTTCTTTTCGTTCACTATTTTTCCATTTTTCTTTTTTGTACAAAAAAATAAATGGCAGTGTTTTCAAAATGACAACTTCATTTCACTTTTCTAAATAAGACTAAAATCAGATCACTAAAATGAACAACTTAACCCTTGCAGAGAGTGCCTTCCTGACAGCACCGACAACAGCACGGCTATGACTTCGTATGACTTTGACAATCCAATCAATCAAGCTGATGAAGGGGTTGAAGAAGAATATGAGCTTCCTGAAGAGCTAGCCAGGTTGTTGAGACAAGAGGAAAAGGTTATTACCCCTCACCAGGAGGAGGTTGAAGTGATTAATCTTGGTACAGAGGAAGACGTGAAAGAGGTTAAAATCGGGGCCTGCCTGCAAGACTCAGTGAAGAAGCAACTGGTTGATCTACTTCAAGAGTATGTGGATGTGTTTTCTTGGTCGTATCAAGACATGCCAGGGTTGGATACTGACATTGTTGTGCACAAGCTGCCTTTGAGAGAAGAATGCCCTCCAGTCAAACAGAAGTTGCGCCGTACTCGTCCAGACATGGCTATGAAAATCAAGGAAGAGGTACAAAAGCAATGGGACACCGGGTTCCTTGCTGTAACTAGCTACCCGCCGTGGGTTGCTAATATAGTACCTGTGCCTAAGAAGGACGGCAAAGTAAGAATGTGTGTTGATTACCGGGATCTGAACAGAGCCAGCCCGAAAGATGATTTCCCTCTACCTCACATTGATGTATTGGTTGATAACACGGCTCAGTTCTCGGTATTCTCCTTCATGGATGGATTTTCAGGATACAACCAGATTAAAATGTCACCTGAAGACATGGAGAAGACAACATTCATCACACCCTGGGGCACGTTCTGCTACAAGGTAATGCCATTTGGGCTCAAGAATGCCGGTGCAACGTATCAACGGGCTATGGTAACATTATTCCACGATATGATCCACAAAGAAATAGAATGTTATGTGGATGATATGATTGACAAGTCCCTTACTGAAGAAGATCATCTGGTGAATCTGCTCAAGTTGTTCAAGCGTCTGAGAAAGTATCAACTGAAGTTGAACCCCAACAAATGCACATTCGGGGTAAGGTCCGGTAAGCTGCTGGGATTTATTGTAAGCGAGAAAGGGATTGAAGTTGACCCTGATAAAGTCAAAGCCATCCAAGAGATGCCTACACCGAAAACAGAGAAAGAAGTTCGAGGGTTCTTAGGTCGATTGAACTACATCTCAAGGTTCATATCTCACCTCACAGCAACCTGTGAACCCCTGTTCAAACTGCTAAGGAAAGAGCAAACGGTCAGGTGGAATGAAGATTGCCAGAAGGCTTTTGACAAGATCAAGGAGTATCTGCAAGAACCTCCAATCCTTATGCCTCCAGTTGAAGGAAGACCTCTAATCATGTACTTGACAGTATTAGAAGAGTCAATGGGTTGTGTGTTGGGCCAGCATGACGAGTCTGGTCGAAAAGAGTATGCAATATACTACCTAAGCAAAAAGTTTACCGACTGTGAACAACGTTATTCACTGCTCGAGAAAACTTGCTGTGCTTTAGCGTGGGCTGCTCGCCGACTGAGACAGTATATGTTGACCCACACTACCTTGTTAATCTCGAAGATGGACCCAGTCAAGTACATATTTGAGAAGCCAGCGCTTACCGGACGGGTTGCAAGATGGCAAATGATTCTCACAGAATATGACATCCAATACACATCTCAGAAAGCCATCAAAGGCAGTGTATTGTCTGAATATCTTGCTGAGCAACCCATCGATGATTACCAGCCTATGAGGTTTGACTTCCCTGATGAAGACATCATGTTCATTAAATCAAAAGATCATGAAGAGCCTATTCACACTGAAGGGCCTGACCCGGAGGAAGAATGGATTATGATGTTCGATGGGGCTGTTAACATGAATGGTCGTGGTGTTGGTGCAGTACTCATTACACCCAAAGGAGTTCACATGCCTTTCTCGGCAAAACTCACTTTCAACTGCACTAACAACGAAGCTGAATACGAAGCTTGCATTATGGGTCTTGAGGAAGCCATTGACCTCAGGATCAAGACATTGACCGTATTCGGAGATTCAGCTTTGGTAATCAATCAGACCAACGGCAAATGGTATACACACCAGGATCATCTGATACCTTACAGGGATTATACAAGGAGGTTATTGACTTTCTTCACAACAGTCAAGCTTGAGTATATCCCTCGGGACGAGAATCAGTTTGCAGATGCTCTTGCTACCATTTCGTCCATGATCAAAGTTCAAGCTGCTAACTTTGTACCTCAGATTTCAGTGTCCAGACTCGACAGGCCAGCATATGTATTTGCAGCAGATGTAGTCAAAGATGATAAGCCTTGGTTCCATGACATTAAGTGCTTCTTGGAGGATCAAACATACCCACCTGGGGCATCTTCCAATGATAAGAAGACCTTGAGAAGGCTTGCTGGAAGTTTCTTTCTGAACACTGATGGGTCTTTATACAAGAGGAACTTTGATATGGTACTCCTCAGATGTGTTGATAAAACAGAAGCAGACTTGTTGATGCATGAAGTGCACGAGGGCTCCTTTGGTACCCATGCTGGAGGACATGCAATGGCTAAGAAGTTGTTAAGATCAGGCTATTATTGGATCACAATGGATGCAGACTGTTGTGCCTATGCCAGGAAATGCCACAAATGCCAGATCTACGCAGATAAAGTGCATGTGCCTCCCAATCCTTTGAACATAATGTCTTCACCCTGGCCCTTTGCTATGTGGGGCATTGATATGATTGGCAAGATCGAGCCAACTGCTTCAAATGGTCACAGATTCATCCTGGTCGCCATTGACTATTTCACCAAATGGGTTGAAGCAGCCTCATATGCAAATGTTACAAGGCAAGTGGTAGCCCGATTCCTAAAGAGAGATATCATCTGTCGGTACGGAGTTCCCGAGCGAATCATTACTGACAATGGTTCCAATCTAAACAACAAAATGATGGCAGAACTGTGCCGGGACTTCAAGATCCAACACCACAATTCTTCTCCTTACAGGCCGAAGATGAATGGCGTTGTTGAGGCAGCAAATAAGAATATCAAGAAGATTGTGCAGAAGATGGTAGTCACCTACAAAGACTGGCATGAAATGCTGCCATTTGCCTTGCATGGGTATCGCACATCAATCAGGACATCCACTGGGGCAACGCCGTATCAGCTTGTTTATGGTATGGAAGCGGTCCTACCGGTTGAAGTTGAATTACCCTCTCTGCGGGTACTAATGGATGTTAAACTGAGTGAAGCAGAATGGGTTCGGGCCCGATACGAACAACTGAGTCTGATTGAAGAGAAGAGATTGGCTGCAATCTGTCATGGGCAGTTGTATCAGAAAAGAATGAAGAAAACCTTCGATCAGAAAGTCAGGCACCGAGAGTACCAAGTAGGAGATCTTGTGCTGAAACGAATCCTCCCTCCTCATACAGACCACAGGGGCAAGTGGACTCCAAATTACGAAGGACCATTTGTGGTAAAGAAAGTTTTTTCTGGTGGAGCACTGATGCTCAGCACCATGGATGGTGAAGATTTCCCGTCCCCTGTGAATTCAGATGCAGTTAAAAAATACTTCGCATAAAATGACCCGCTGGACATAAAAACAGAATGTAAGTCCAGGAAAAAATAGGGCATCCCGGCGAGTCAAAAACAGAATAAAAGACTCGGGCAAAAATAAGGGAAATAGATAAAGAAAAATGTGTACACCCGCTGAGTTGAAAAGCCGCATTGGACAACTCAGGCAAAAATGGGTATCCCGATGGATTGAAAACCCGAAAGGGCGATCCATGCAAAATAAGGGAATAAGCGAACAACTGCACTCTGGATTCGTCTGTATCACTTACAACTTGGAAAGTTTCGACAGAATCGAGCTTCAATCAGAATCAGCTTTCTTCAGAAAGCAAGACGAGAAGAACGTCATTGTCATACGAGTCATAGTAGAAGAGGAAGCCCCTCAAAGCGTCGCCAACACTGCCAGCACTTTTGTTTCTCAATTTGTAACAATCTCCTCATTTCAGGAGACATGTTTCCTTGACTGTATCTTGCCAATTCAGGGCACATGAATTAATAAAATCAGATTTTTCAGTCATGTTTCGTTTTGTATATTTGCAAAGGATGTCTGTTGTCTCTAAAAAATCAATTGCATAAGTACAGATGCTTTTCTCCCGAAAATAATAATAATAAAACACATGCTTACAGGGAATATACTTACTCTCGAAAGTACTTAACTCCTATGACGGAATCCAGTAAAGGATACCTCGGGACCTTTTGTGCGTTTCCTTACCTTTGCAGGATCGCAGATATACAGGACGCAACTTGGGGCATGTAAGCTTCATCCCAGCAAGCTGGCAAATCAACCAACGATCTCAGCATCCGAAATGCTCTATCCCCAGCTGAGTTGCCTCTTGTTGCTCTCCCCAGCTGAGTTGCCTCTCATAAATTCCCCAGCCGAGTTGCCATTTCATCCTCAGCTGAGTACAGAAGTCAGGGAACCATCTCCCCACAGAATCCTCAGCCTCTATCCGGAAGAGCAACGCATGAAGAAGTCACAACAGAGTACAGAAGGTTTCTGCAAACCCCAGCTGGGTCCCACATTACAAGGATATGTCAATCAGTGGCATATATATCCCCAAGTGGATACATCTCACCAGATCTACCAATGATCTCATCCCCAGCTGGGAGGTCCATTTCAAACAGATCAGCCAGAGATCTTCGCGGCAACGGGATCCGAATCCCGGTCTGATATCTTTGCATAATCATGGCATTTGCATCATACTATCCCCTCAGAGCGTAGCATTCCGTCTAATACGGAGCATTACGGCAAAAATCCAACGCATAGCATAATCATAAGCCATGCTGTGAACCAACACTTGTGAATAATAACAGTTCATCATCATTGTACAGAAATCCTCACCAGAGTCCCAGCAAAAACAGTTGCCTCTCAAATCACAAACACTACCATATACACCTTTTGATACCCGTCCGTATCATCACTCCCCAGTAAAGTCGCCTGAACACTCTTTACAAGCAAGATTACCCGTATTACAGATACTTTCTTGACATCCGTCCGTGTCAAATCACCCGCAGAAAGCCAAAGACACCCTCTTTGCACTCACATATACCCATATATAATCCTTTGACACTCGTCCGTGTCATATCCCCAGCAGTCATCTATACTTTGTATATCAGATACTTGTTTATATTACACTCTTCTCCTTTTGACACTCGTCCGTGTCGCTCTCCCCAGCAGTTAAAACACTCATATACTCACTACTCACGATACACTTATACAGATACTCATCCGTATCTTGTATACACCATCACTTATCTCCCCACAGATTCGACAGTAGTCCTTGTTCTTTGTTAACCAGTTGGTACTCGTTCGTATCATCATCTCAGAACATTGCGTCTAATGCTTGTTTCTACATGATACTCGTCCGTATCATAGACTTAAGGATGCTCGTCCGCATCTTTAACCCATACACTGTGTCAAACACTTTTGTCTTCTTGAATATAGACACTCGTCCGTGTCTACTATTCCCCAGAAGAGTCCCTTCAGATTCAACACTCGTCCGTGTTCTTTGTTAACCCGTCGATACTCGTCCGTATCATCATCTCTGAACATGTGTCAGTTTGTTTCTACATGATACTCGTCCGTATCATAATCTAAGGATGCTCGTCCGCATCTTTAATCTATACACAATACCAAACACTTATACTTTCCTTTTTTGGTTGTGAACGCTCGTCCGTGTTCACTATATCCCCAGTAGATCGCCAACAAAGCAAATCTTTTCCTTTTTATCTAACACTCGTCCTGTGTTATGATAAACCCTGAGAGCAGTCGTCCCCTGCTGAGTGGTCGTCCTCCACTTCTTGATGGTCGTCCTCCATCATGCTCGTCCGATGGCCGTCCCCATCGTTGATCTTTTTTAGCAGCCGTCCCTTGCTAGGTGGTCGTCCTCCACCTTTTGATGATCGTCCTTCATCATTTTATCCAATGGCCGTCCCCATTGTTGATTTCGGTTATCTGGCATTCGTCCTATGTCATGAGAAACCTCGAGAGCAGCCGTACCCTGCTGAGTGGTCGTCCTCCATCATGCTCGTCCGATGGCCGTCCCCATCGTTGACCTTTTATCCGGCATTCGTCCAATGTCGCGATATTTTCGGCAGCCGTACCCTACCAGGTGGTCGTCCTCCACCTTTGATGGCCGTCCCCATCATATTCCTTTTATTCCCAACAGAGCAGCCGTCCCCTGCTAGGTGATCGTCCTTCACTTTTGATGGCCGTACCCCATCATCTGTTTATTCCATTTATTCTTTAACCCCATGGCTGTCCCCGTCGTGGTCCCTTTTCCATTTAGCCCGATGGTCGTCCCCATCGTTGGTTACTTTGCCTTTATGAACTTGATGGCCGTCCCCGTCATGTTTCATTATTTCCCAGAGAACCTTACAGCTTTATCTTGATGGCCGTCCCCGTCATGATTTTATCTTCCCCAGCTAGTCGGCCGTCCCCGTCTTGGCTTTACCTTTTATCCCCAGCATGTCGGTCGTCCCCGTCATTGCTTTGTTTTCCGCACCTTTACAATATACTTTATTTTCTTTTACAATCTATATCCCTTTTCTTCTTCATTCTGTGAGTGCAAATTTTGGACTGTCTTTGGTATTCAACCACAAGTTATCTTGTTTGCCTGCTAAGCCGTTGCTTACATCCTGCACAGCTAACTCATGTTTGAATAGGGGCAGCTGTAAACACCCCAAATTTGCCCTCACCCATTCACCATGGCTTGTGATCATTCTCATATGCATAAACACCATCATATCATCTCACATCTCATTTTTGAGTCACTGCATTGGTTCTAAGTCATCTGCATCTAGGGTTTGTGATCTGAGCAATCTCAGGGCTTCTTGAGCCACTCCAAAGGCAACCAATCACTTCAAAGGGATCCATATGTGTTCAAGTATCATATTACATCCTTTCAAAGTCAAGATTTCCAAAGAATCACAAGAACTAGGGTTTGAATGGATGCAGAGCCAGGTTTGACTGCACAGTTGACCTTAAAATTAGGGTTTTGGTTTCAGAGGCCATAACCCCAAATTTTTTGGTCATTCTTGTTTCCATTGGTCTCTATATGGTATAGGGAGTATGCATATCAATTTTCATGAAGAAATTCCATGGGGAAGTCATCTGATCAAGGGTTGACTTTCTAGACAAGTCAGTGTAAAATCAGGGCATCTGAGGCCCCCAATGACCCAACCAATGGGTGATCTTCATCATTTTGAGTGTATATGATCTTTATTTGATCATGGAAGAAGGTTGAAGTTCATAAAAATCAAGAATTTAGGGTTTTTGCAAATGTTGACTTTTTTGGGCATAGTTGACTTTTCAAGAATGCATCATTTTAGGTCATTTTTCAAGCCTTGATTTTTGATCCAAAAATGCTTCAAATGGAAAAACTTTGGTCATGAAAGTTGTAGATCTCATCTTTCCCTTTTCAAAAAGTACAAGAACATGATCAAACTCTTCTTGGATCAAAAGTTATGGTGTGGCAAAGTTGGCAAAAATCATTGATTTTCAAGTTATGCACCAAGTGTGAAAATTGCAAGATCATGTACCAAGGCAAATTGCAACTTCTAAATGGCATCAAACCATCACATAAGCATTCTATAAGTCATAAAATTCAGAATGAACCAAGAATGCCCATGGTTTAGGTTTGGTTGGATAAAGAGAATCACATGTGAACCAAAGTTGTAACAAGTTGCAAAACCACTCATTTCATATCACCAACTTGATGCATTGGCTGCTGAACCAAGCTAGCCTCACATACACATCATGCTGCGCAGCCCATGCCCATTGTACTAGCTATAGATCAAGCCATACTTGCCTTACACAAAATTTGACTTTTTGCAAAAGGTGACTTACCAATCAATAAAGCACATGTCCAATCATCTGACCAATGAGAGAGGTTTATGTGGACAAAGAGCAAGCCATTCCATACATCTAGCAAGGCTGAAACACTCTCATACAACACATTCACAAAAACACTCCCTTTTGCATAAGCCTTCGAATCTGTCTCCACAGCATACAAACACAAAAACCATCTTCATCATTCATCTCACCACACTTCATAGACCTCAAACCACCAAAAGCCAGGCCTGAAACAAGCAAGAACACCCCACTGCCATTCTTCACCTCAACTTGCAGTTCCATTCGAATCTCTCTCCCTAGCTCACAAACATCAAAACAAACACCACAGACCTTCTCCACACATCATCTGGATCACAAACAACCACTCACCATGGCCTGAAACTGCCTGAAACTCCATTGCCATTTCTGACTGAGCTTGAGCAGAAGCTTGTCAAACTTCTCATCCAGCCAACATAAACTCCTTTTGAGCATTCAAACATCATCTGGGGATCAAGTGGAGTGGATTGCACTGAAGGAAGTGGCCAGAAAGTCACCAGAGTGAAAGCTTCGAATCTCAGGTAGCTTGAAAGATATTTTTCCAGAAATCATTTTTCTTGTTCTAAACTTGCTCTTTATGCCTTCCTGATCATGAATATGCTTTTGGTTTTTGAAATGGTGTTGAATTGAGTATTTAATTAGCTTCTGAAACTTGCGTGCCCTAAAAATGTTTTGTTTCGATTCATGTGATTGAGGGAATATAAATGAGTTTTAGCTTGGGGTTTTGGTTCAGTGGAGTATGGGAAGGATTTCTGTTTGTTTAGATTTCATTTTAGTTGCGTTTTGGGGATTTTAGAAGTTTTCAGGTGGGGTTCCCACCGGAGAAGACGACCGGAGGTCTTCTCCGGCCACCTGAAAAGGATTAGGGTTTAATCCCTGTGTTTAATGAAGTTTGAATTTGGTCCCTTGGATGTGTTGACTCGCGCGTGTTTGGACGCCCAGGATCACTCCATTTTGCCCTAATCCCAGTTGACTTTTCTTAATCTGGATTAATTAATTCGTAAGTGGAAATTAGGCCAGTTTGAATATAGGCCACTGGATTACGCGCCAAGTCAACAGCCTTTTCCCCAAAATCAATCCTGGCCCTCCATTGCGCATACTTCTCCTTTTATTTAATTTTAATTCATTTTCTTTTCATTTTATTTGCATAATTTATTTTAAATAGTTAAAAATTCCTAAAAATTATGAAACTTTTTCTTCTGAGTTTTATAAATTTTTATGACCCAAAAATATTTTTATTTTATTTTTTATCATTAAAAAAAGTATTTTTAAATATTTAAAAGATTATTTTTAATTGATTAATGGAAATTAATTTATTAAAAATACTTTTAGGTATTTAAAAATCACCAAAAAATTCATGAAATGTTCTAAGACATTTAGAAACATTGTCCAACCTTCAAACAAAATTTCTTTTTTGATCTTGATGCATTTTGAGAATTTTCCATTGAATTAAATCATATTTTGTGCATTATTTTGATCATAAGTTCAAAAAATCATTTCTGCCTATTAGAGAAGAGTTGGACATTGATTCTTTTTGCTTTGTTTTGTGTTTGGCATGTAGTTTCTAGGGTAAAATGGCCATGATTTGCTTCCTCATTTTCAATTTGTTTGGTATTTCTTTTGTTTAGGAGCCCCAAAAACCCTGATATCTTAGAAAAATCATAACTTGAGATTGGTTAAGAGTTGAGACCTCCCCTTTGGACCTTGTTTTAGTATAGGGTTAGGGATTCTTTGAGTGGCATTTTCCATTTTTTATCTTAGGGTTTGCTTCTGTTTTGGGTTTTTGTTTGTTGTTTGATTCATAAACCCTAATTTGGGCTTTCATTTGCATCCCTCTTGCATTCTCTTGCATAACATGACTTGTCTTAGCATTTCAAGCATTCTTGTGATTCATTTGACATCTTAAGACACATAGGAAGCATGTTTGATCATTGCATCACATATTTGCTATGTCATTTGCTTTGTATGCTTCATAACTTTCCATGCTTGTTCATGCTCCTTAACTTGCATCATTTGCATTCATGATCTTGTATGAACATCTCCATGCCTTGCCTCATGCTTGTAGCATCTCATAACATCATTATCATCATCAACATGCTTCTGGTTTTGTTTTTCATCATGTCATTTCATTTCATTTAGCATTGCATTGCTTTTCTTTCTAACATTTCAGGTGGTAAGTGAGGTTGAGAAGTGAATTTGCCTTCACTTCTCATAACTTTTCTTTTCATCTCTCTTGCATCCATTGCTGCATTTCTATATGTGTTTGAGATTGAGCTTGCTCATTCTTGTTTCTCCCACTTTCTTTCTTCAAGTGACTCGACTTCTTGAATGAAGCAAGTTGCTTTGCTTCTCTTGATCCTTTCATCTGCTTCCTGGTGGTTCCATTGAAGGCTTCTCTTGTAAACCTCACAAACCTTAGGAACAACCAAGCATGACAATGATTAGGGTTTTGATTAGTCTCCCCTATTAGTTTTACCTTTGTGTCTCTTTTGAGTCATCTCTTCTTATCTCATAATCAAGGACTAAACCCTAAAGGCTTTAAGGCTTTGCGACTAAGCTTATGCCTGCATCCTTCTCTTAGGATGGAGTGTATAACTTTAATCCTAAGTGTTAAACCCTTAATGTGTTTAACTCCTTTAATCAATTCACTTAATAATCATCAAGACATTACACTTGTAACTTGGGCCTTGCATTAGGGTTCTAATTCTTCCTTAAATGGTTAAGAAGGACTAACCCTAGTGTTAATGGACAAGTCCCCCTCAAGTTGTCTTACAAATCATAAAATTCATTTCATCATCATACCATTAATCTAAAATCCATTTAATAAAGGCTTGTTTTGTCATGAGTTTAATCCCTAATCATGGATTAAGTTGAGGAGCTTTCCTCAGCTTAAACATTCTCATCTATTATCCTTCTATTAGGATGGTGTAATGAGTCTGTTTAATCCCTGATTATGGCTTAATCTCATTACTCAACACTAAACAAAAACACCAAAAATATCTAATTAATCACAAGTAGGTTAATGATCTTAACCCTGCATCAAAGGTGATTAAGTGTGAGAAGCTGACTTCACACTTAAGGTATTCTCATTACCCCTAATCAGAGGGAAGATGTGATGAGTTTACTAAATCCATTGGTTTAGGCTTAAGCTCATTAACTTATGACAAACTTTCAAAAGCAATAAAAGACTGAAAACTCAAAAACAAACAATAATCGTCTCCTCCGGGATTCTTTTCTCATCATCTTCACTCACAAACGAGAATTTTCTTCTTCCGTCTAATGCAAGACAGTTTGCATCTGTGCCAGACAGATCATACACTTGAGCATAGGCAAGTAAGCATTTCACAAGTCAATTCATTCTTTCAGTCTCTTTGGGTCGAACTACGGTGTTCTGACTTCCTCATTGCACGAGAGGATACGTAGGCATAACTTAACAGTTATCGAACAAAAGTCTCTGTACATTCCCCCTCTTTCTAGCCTCATTCTTTTAGCCTCATGATCTTGAGCATCTTATTCCAGTTCCTCCACTGATACTTTCATACTTCATATCACTTATACACTTTACACTGACACCTGTACATTCTTTTCCAGCTATTTTATACACAGATTGCACTGACACTACCCCTTTAAAACACAAATCTTTTAAGCGTGGATCCCGTCGAGTACGACGGACAATCTGGGTGCTAATACCTTCCCAGGTTGTAACCAACCCCCTTTCTCAGTCTCTCTGGTTCGCAACCGTCTTATCCATCTTTTTCTAGGCTTATGCAGCATTGCCTTTCCTCCGGGATAAAAATGCCTAGCTGGCGACTCTATTCATTCTCCAGTGAGTTCACGGCTGTGTGTTCTCATTGTCCCTTTCGCCGACCGTTCGCGTCTGTACCTTCATATGATCCAGTTTCATTTGTCGGGAGCGACAAATGGCCGCGTACTAGAGCTTATATTACTGGAATGCCTTTCATCTTGGAGGACATACCTGGACCATCTACAGTACAACCTGCAGCAACTGTCAGCCTAGAAGAATTTGAGAAGCTAAAGGAAAGAAATGAGAACTTATCTCAAGCTTTGAAGAAGACTCTTTGGGAAAGGAGTGATGGTCGTCTGGATATTGAGAGATTGGAGAAGCTTAGGGTGGAACATCTTACCAATATTGAGAAGACAGAGGACTATATAGGGAAAGCAAGGGCCGAAGAACAAATATTGAAGAATGCCTATAAAGAGGCCAATATTCAGAAGGCTAGGGCTGAGCTCTATCTGCAAGAAAGTCAGGCTAGGTGGGTCAGGATCACCGAAGCCCATACACAAGAAGACCAAAAGACTCAAGCCAAGATTGAACAGCTAGAGGCCAATGAGAAGAAGCAGCAGGAAGCTTTGTTGGCAGTCCAAAAGGAGATTTCAGAGTTGAAGCTCAGGGCAGGATTGAAGAGGTCAAAGGACCAAGATAGGTATAAGAAGATAACCACTGCCATTGCTACCAGGAACCTCCTCATTAGGACTATTACAGAACACCCAGCTGGTCCAGTGACTGAGGCCCTCTTGAAGGAGGTCAGAGAGGATGAGTTCGGACTGGATGTCTGATTCTTTGTTTGTTGTTGTTTCCTTTTGATGTACTTTTCATTTTATTGTATTTTGACCCTCCATGGGCATGTTTTGTAAAAAACTATGTATTGTTCATCATTTGTAATATATTTTAGTTTGTTTTCATTTTGGGTTTTTTCTCAACAACATCACATCTTCCTCGTGATTTGGAAAGGTCAAAACCAAGAACCAAACCGGATACCTTGGAAAACAAATAAGCATACTGCATTACATACTAACTTTTGTTTTGTTTTGTAGGTTTTGTTATTATTTTTGTTTCTAACTTTGTTGTAAATTCAGGAAACATTGCTCGTCGCCGAGTGTTCCCTGTCAACCGCGCGCACCGGTACCCGACTCGCAACAACCTTCCCGGTATTCAAATGGAACAAGTACAGCAGGATCTGACTGAGGTCAGAAATCAGATGGCTAATGAGAGAGTGGAGATGAGAAATCAGATGTCTCAATTCATGGCAGTAATGACTGGCTTGGCACAGAGCCAGGAAAGGTTAAGAGAGCTGGTGGAAAGACAAACTCCTGAGGAGCCTCATCTTGGAACAGGAGGAACTAGTAACAATGAACGAGGCCAGCCTCATATTGACCCACCAGTATTTGGACCTCATTTGGATCCTGAAGTCAACATCCCGAGAAATGTGCAAGGCAATACTGCTGGTGGGAGAATTCTACAAGAGGATCCCCAAGAAGAACAGTTTACTGTTATGGGGGCTGGAGATGAAGTGTATGACAGGAGATTGGACGAAATTGCTGAAAAGTTAAGATCTTTGGAGTCTCAAAATTCCTTTGGCTTCGACGTGATGGATATGGGACTAGTGGATGGGGTGAGAATTCCCCACAAATTCAAACCCCCGTGCTTTGAGAAATACAATGGAACCTCTTGTCCACGATCTCACCTGCAGTCTTTCCTGGGAAGACTTAAAGCTTATATTATGGATGAAAAGCGGTGGATGTTCTACTTTGAAGATAGTTTGACTGGGGCTTCAAGAGAGTGGTATTCACACTTGTCTAGGGCCACCATAAGGTGCTGGAAGGATTTGGCTGAGGCTTTCATCCGTCAATATCAATACAACCTGGACATGGCTCCCAACAGGACCCTTCTGATGGGAATGTCACAATCTTCTAGAGAGAGCTTTAGAGAATATGCCCAAAGGTGGAGACAGCTTGCTGCTGCTGTCCAACCACCTATGTCAGATAGGGAAATGGCTGACATGTTCATGAATACACTGTAAGGGACCTATATTGATAGATTGGCTGCCTTCTCCTCTACCAGCTTTGCTGATGTCGTCATAACTGGTGAAAGGATTAAAAGTCTATTAAAGATGGGCAAAATTTCCGACTGTGGTGCAAGTTCATCCATTAATCCCAGAAAGCCTTTTGTGGGACCCCGAAGGGCCGGTGAAACAAATTCCATTCATGCAAGCAGGGGCAGGCCTCAGTATGTACATTGGCACCTCCAGATCCCACCAATATGCCAAAGAACTATGATGCCAATGCCAGGTGTGCATTCCACTCAAACGCACCGAGGCATAACAATGAAAAATGCAGGGCCTTACAGATGAAAGACCAAGACCTGGTGGACTCAAAAGCTCTCAACTTTGCACCTCCTCCGAATGTCACAAGGAATCCAATGCCTAGTCACAACAGGCCTAGGATTAATGCTATTGAGGAAGGCAAACCATCGACCTTAATCACCAGTGTTGCACAAATTCGAACACCTTTGGTTGAAATCAAAGCTCAGCTTTTAGAATGCCAAGTGTTTCCCGGGTGTGAGCTCGGCTGTGGGTATTGCAATATTGCGGTCAATGGGTGTGAAAGGATGAGAAACGGCATCAATGGTCTTATTAAGGATGGTATCCTTCAAATTACGACAACAACAACTACAGCTTCAACAATTCCTTCATCAACAATCACAGATACTCCTACAACGTCAGCAACCATTGTTCCAACGGATTCTACTACAACTCCAACAACTGCTCAATCAATCACTTCAATGGATACAAGTTCATTTACCATTCCTACTACAACTTCAACCCCCATCCAGTCGATAGTACCTTCTACAACATCAGCGGAAATTGATGAAAGCATCTCGACAGTTACAATATACTACGACCCTGCAAATGTTCCTGCCAACAACCAACAAAATTCTACTCCTGTCAGAGCACCAGTTACCTTATACTATGATCCACACACCATTGTGGTCCCTTCTGCAGCTGCTATCAGTCCAGTCACCATCACAATGCCTGGGCCAGTTCCTTATGAAAGCAATAATGCCATCCCTTGGCATTATGGCTCAGATCTATACTGCAGGGGGCAGAAAATCACTTTATAATCATCAACTTCTTCACCTCAGGTAGACAATGTGGGGGGAGGCGGAGGCTTCACTAGAAGCTGCTGCTAAGGCAAAAGGGAAGAGCATGGTGCCTGAAGAACAAGTTGTCAAAGAAACTTTGAAGACTCCTTTTGATCAAGAGGTTGATGAATTCATGAGAATCATAAAGAAAAGTGATTACAAGGTGGTAGACCAGCTTCACCAAACACCTTCCAAAATCTCCATACTATCATTGCTAATGTGCACCGAGGCTCATCGGAACGCACTATTAAAGGTCTTGCACGCAGCGTATGTGCCGGAGGAGATTATCGTCAATCAGTTAGAGGTTGTGGTTGGAAATGTCAACGCTAGTAATGGACTAGGGCTCACCCACACTGATCTAACAACGGAAGGTCGCAATCACAACAAGGCTTTGCACATTACCTTGGAGTGTAAGGGTGCAGTTCTTTCTCACGTACTGGTAGACACAGGGTCATCCCTCAATGTCCTGCCCAAGAAAGCCCTTGTGAAGTTGGACAATGACGGATTGGCATTACGCCCGAGTAACTTGGTAGTGAGAGCCTTTGACGGTTCTAAGAGATCAGTTCTGGGAGAGATAGAATTACCTATAATGATTGGCCCACAGGTTTTCAAAATGACCTTCTTTGTGATGGATATACAGCCTGCTTACAGCTGTCTATTGGGTAGACCATGGATACACGCCGCTGGCGCCGTGACGTCAACCCTTCATCAGAAGTTAAGATTCGAGTGGGAAGGCCAAGTCATTACTATTTGTGGAGAGGAGGATATTTTCGTTAGCCAGCTGGCTACTTTCAAATACATTGAAATGGATGGGGAGATCCATGAAACCATGAGTCAAGGGTTTGAGGCCTTGAATATTAATGAAACATCTGCTGTGTCTGGGACCTCCATCACATCATATCAACAAGCCCGGAAGGTTGTTGAGGAAGGTACCGCCCAAGGCTGGGGCAAGCTGCTGCCAGTTGAAAAGAAAGAAGACCGATTCAGGTTGGGTTACAGACCAACTCGACAAGATCAACCAGAGGCTGCAAAGGAGCCCAAGTTTGTCAGCGGGGGAATGCTCACCCCGAATGCTGTGAACAGCTTGGAATATGAGTCAGAAGACGAGCGCAACCTGGAAAGCTAGATACGTCCAAGGATCCCGGGGAACCATGTCTCCAACTGGTCTTCCCAGGAAATTATAAGGGTTACTCCTGCAGAGTAATTATTATTTCCTGTGTTTTTGAAGCATGCATCAAGTCCTGTATCTTGCCCAAGATGCCAGGACTCATTTTGTAATCGGGCCATCTTGTATTTTGTGCAAAGATCAATTAATGAATATCAGGACATCTTTTGCAAATGAGTCTTTTCTTTTTCGTTCACTGTTTTTCATTTTTTTATTTTTTGTACAAAAATAAAATTGCAATGTTTTTCAAAATAATAACTTCATTTTCACTTTTCCTAAGCAAGATAAAATTGATCACTAAAATGAACAAATCTCAACCCTTGCAGAGAGTGCCCTCCAGACTGCACCGACAACAACACTGCTATGACTTCATATGACTTTGACAATCTGATTAATCAAGCTGATGAAGGGGTTGAAGAAGATTATGAGCTACCTGAAGAGCTAGCCAGGTTGTTGAGACAAGAGGAGAAGGTTATCACTCCTCATCAGGAGGAAGTCGAAACGGTTAATCTTGGTACGGAAGAAGACCTGAAAGAAGTTAAAATCGGGGCCTGTCTGCAAGATTCAGTGAAAGAACAACTGATTGACATGCTTCGGGAATATGCGGAAGTTTTTGCTTGGTCTTATCAGGATAAGCCAGGGTTGGACACTGACATTGTTATGCACAAGCTTCCTCTAACAGAAGAATGTCCTCCAGTAAAACAGAAGTTGCGTCGTACTCTCCCAGATATGGCAATGAAGATAAAAGAAGAGGTACAAAAACAGTGGGACGCCGGTTTCCTTGCTGTGACCAGTTACCTGCCATGGGTTGCTAACATTGTGCCTGTGCCTAAGAAGGATGGCAAGGTGAGGATGTGTGTAGATTACCGGGATCTGAACAGAGCCAGCCCGAAGGATGATTTCCCGTTACCTCACATTGATGTATTGGTTGATAATACGGCTCAGTTCTCGGTGTTTTCCTTCATGGATGGATTTTCAGGATATAATCAGATTAAAATGTCACCTGAAGACATGGAGAAGACAACTTTCATCACACCCTGGGGCACATTCTGTTATAAGGTGATGCCATTCGGATTGAAGAATGCAGGTGCCACTTATCAACGGGCTATGGTAACATTATTCCATGACCTGATCCATAAAGAAATTGAATGTTATGTGGATGACATGATTGCCAAGTCCCTCACAGAAGAAGACCACCTAGTGAATCTGTTGAAGCTATTCAAGTGTCTGAGGAAGTACCAATTGAAGTTGAACCCCAACAAATGCACATTCGGGGTGCGATCTGGTAAGCTGCTGGGATTTATTGTAAGTGAGAAAGGGATTGAAGTTGACCCTGATAAAGTTAAAGCCATTCAAGAAATGCCTGCACCGAAGACTGAGAAAGAAGTTCGAGGGTTTCTAGGTAGATTGAACTACATTTCAAGGTTCATATCTCACCTTACAGCAACCTGTGAACCCTTATTCAAGTTGTTAAGAAAAGAACAAACGGTCAGGTGGAACGAAGACTGCAAGAGGGCTTTTGACAAAATCAAGGAATACTTACAGGAGCCTCTAATCCTAATGCCTCCAGTTGAAGGAAGACCTCTAATAATGTACTTGACAGTATTAGAAGAGTCAATGGTGTGTGTGTTGGGCCAGCGTGACGAGTCTGGTCAAAAAGAGTATGCGATATACTACCTAAGCAAAAAGTTTACCGACTGTGAACAACGTTATTCACTGCTCGAGAAAACTTGATGTGCTTTAGCGTGGGCTGCTCGCCGACTAAGGCAGTATATGTTGACCCACACTACCTTATTGATCTCAAAGATGGACCCAGTTAAGTACATATTTGAGAAGCCAACACTTACCGGACGGGTTGCAAGATGGCAAATAATTCTCATAAAATATGACATTCAATACACATCTCAAAAGGCCATCAAGGGCAGTGTGTTGTCCGATTATCTTGCTGAGCAACCCATTGATGATTACCAGCCTATGAGATTTGACTTCCCTGATGAAGACATCATGTTCATAAAAGCAAAAGATCATGAAGAGCCTATTCACACTGAAGGGCCTGACCCAGAAGAAGAATGGACTATGATGTTTGATGGGGCTGTTAATATGAATGGTTGTGGTGTTGGTGCAGTACTCATTACGCCTAAAGGAGTTCACATGCCTTTCTCGGCAAAACTCACTTTTAACTACACTAACAACGAAGCTGAATACGAAGCTTGCATTATGGGTCTTGAGGAAGCCATTGACCTCAGGATCAAGACTTTAACTGTATTCGGAGATTCAGCTCTGTTAATTAATCAAACCAATGCCAAATGGTATACTCACCAGGATCATCTGATACCTTATCGGGATTACACAAGGAGGTTACTGACTTTCTTCACTACAGTCAAGCTTGAGTATATTCCACAGGATGAAAATCAGTCTGCAGATGCTCTGGCTACCATTTCATCCATGATCAAAGTTCAAGATGCCAACTTTGTGCCACGGATTTCAGTATCCAGACTCGATAGACCAGCATATGTATTCTCAGCAGACCTTGCTAAGGATGACAAGCCTTGGTTCCATGACATCAAGTGCTTCTTGGAGGATCAAACACACCCACCTGGGGCATCTTCCAGTGATAAGAAAACATTAAGAAGGCTAGCTGGCAGTTTCTTCCTGAATACTGATGGTTCCTTGTACAAGCGGAACTTCGATATGGTACTCCTCAGATGTGTTGATAGAGCAGAAGCAGACTTGTTGATGCACGAGGTGCACGAAGGATCTTTCGGTACCCATGTCGGAGGGCATTCCATGGCTAAAAAGTTGCTAAGATCAGGCTATTACTGGATCACAATGGATGCAGAATGTTGTGCTTATGCCAGAAAGTGTCATAAATGCCAGATTTATGCAGATAAAGTGCATGTGCCTCCAAATCCTTTGAATGTGATGTCTTCACCTTGGCCCTTTGCCATGTGGGGCATTGACATGATTGGCAAGATTGAACCGACTGCTTCAAATGGCCACATATTCATCCTGGTAGCCATTGATTATTTTACCAAGTGGGTCGAAGCAGTTTCTTATGCAAATGTTACAAGGCAAGTGGTAGCCAGATTCCTGAAGAGAGATATCATATGTCGATATGGAGTACCCGAGCGAATCATTACTGATAATGGTTCCAACTTGAACAACAAAATGATTGTAGAACTATGCTGGGACTTCAAAATCCAACACCACAATTCTTCTCCTTACAGGCCAAAGATGAATGGCGCTGTAGAGGTAGCTAACACGAATATCAAAAAGATTGTGCAGAAGTTGGTGGTCACCTACAAAGACTGGCATGAACTGCTACCATTTTCCTTACATGGGTACCGTACGTCCATCAGAACATCCACTGGGGCAACACCGTATTAGCTTGTTTATGGTATGGAGGCAGTCCTACCTGTTGAGGTTGAATTTCCCTCTTTACGGGTATTGATGGATGTTAAGCTAAACGAAGCAGAATGGGTCTGATCCCGGTACGAACAACTGGATCTGATTGAAGAGAAGAGATTAGCTGCAATCTGTCATGGGCAGCTTTATCAAAAAAGAATGAAGAAAGCTTTCGATCAGAAAGTCAGGCTTCGAGAGTACCAAGTAGGAGATCTTGTGCTAAAAAGACTCCTTCCTCCTCATATAGACCACAGGGGCAAGTGGACTCCGAATTATGATGGTCCATTCATAGTAAAGAAATTTTTCTCTAGTGGAGCACTGATGCCCAATACTATGGATGGTGAAGACTCCCTGTCCCCTGTGAATTCAGATGTAGTTAAAAAGTACTTCGCATAAAATGACCCGCTGGACATAAAAACAGAATGTAAGTCCAGGTAAAAATAGGGCATCCCGGCGAGTCAAAAACAGAATAAAAGACTCGGGAAAAAATAAGGGAAAAAAAATAAATAAAATGTACACCCGCTGAGTTGAAAAGCCACATTGGACAACTCAGGCAAAAATGGGTATCCCGGTGGATTGAAAACTCGAAAGGGCGATCCACGCAAAATAAGGGAATAAGCGAACAACTGCATTCTGAATTCGTCTGTATCACTTACAACATGGCAAGCTTCGAAAGGTTCAAGCGTCGGTCAGAATCAGCTGTCTTCAAAAAGAAATATGAGGAGAACATTAATGTCATACGAGTCATAGCAAAAGGGAAACACTGAAGCATCATCAACAATGCCAGCATCTTTCTGTTTCTCAATTTGTAACAATCTCCTCATTTCAGGGGATCTGTTTCTTTGATTGTATCTGGCCAATTCAGGGCACGCAAATTAATAAAATCAGATTTTCAGTAGTATTTTGTCTCGTACATTTTATTTTTCATTTGCAAAATGTCCGATGTCCTTAAGATGATGATTACATAAGTACAGATGCGTCTTTTCTAAAATTACATGCTTACAGGAAATATGTTTGCTCCCAGGAGTGTCTAAATTCCTATGATGGAATCCAGTAAGGGATAACTCGGGGTACTTGTACGTTTCTTTGTCATAATAGGATTGCAGGTGTTCAAAACACAACGTGGGGCATGAAAGCTTCTCCCCAGCAAGCTTCCAGATCAGTACTTACTCATCACATTTTCCAAGTAGCACCAGAGATGCTTCTCCCCAGCAGAATCCCTACAGGACTTTAGGAAGATCGTTCAGTGATCATTCCCCCCCAGCCAAGTGTTAGACAGGGAACCATCGCCCCGCAGAGTCTCAACTTCTATCTAGAAGAGCAATATCTGAAGATCTCACAACAAAGTGACGCGAGCTTCCACAGACCCCAGCTAGGCTCCTCATCACCAAGAATAGGTCCATCAATGACTTATTTCCCCAAATAGAGTCATATATATCAGATCTACCAATGATCTCATCCCCAGCTGGGATATCACTTCAAGCAGATCAGCCAGAGACCTTCACCGCAACGGGATCCGAATCCCGGATCAGTATCTTTTCACAATCATAGTATTCGCATCATATCTCCCCCCCAAAGCGTAGCATTCCGTCTAATGCGGAGCATTACGGCAAAAATCAAACATATGGCATAATCACAAGCCATGTTTTGAATCAGTCACCTATGAATACTGACATCCCATCAACAATATACAAGACACCTCTCAAAATCCCCGGCAGAATGCCAAAGCATTTTCTTTCCCTAGAAAGTCGTCGGAACACTTTCCACAAACAGATACTTATACATTATAGATAATCCTCGACACTCGTCTGTGTCATATCCCCAGTAGAAAGCCAAAGCATCCCCTTTGCACTCACAAAAACATATTAATACACTTTCTTGACACCCGTCCATGTCACCTATCCCCAGCACAGTTGCCTAAACACTTGTTTATAATACACTTCTTCCGACACCCGTCCGTGTCATCCTATCCCCTCAGATCTTCGGAATATCTCTTATAACTTGTGCACTTCCCTTTGTGATACTCGTTCGTATCGTCCTATCCCCAGTGAGTTGAACACTCGTCTGTGTCTCAATCATACTTTTTACTCATAACAGATACTCGTCTGTACCTCGTACACACCTATTTCCCCTCAGAGTCGACACTCGTCTGTATTCTTTGTTAAATAGATGATACTCGTTCGTTGATGCGTGTTTTTCGCAAGTGTACGAATCACGTCAAAGTAATATAAAAGATTATCGAATCCACAAAGACCAAGTGTCAATCTATCAAACCTGTTGTTATGGTGTGTATCTAAGGCAACTATTTTTAAGGGTTTTAATAAGGGTGCAATGGTAAATAAAATTATAATTTTAAATAATAAATAAAGACAGGCTCGAATGTAATTCACGTAATCAATGATAATCCAGTACTTGTTAGTGGAACTACTTATGGGCAGTGTTTTCTTCTTTGAAAAGAACTAATTTAACAGGAACTGTCGCTTTCGCGTATTCAGAACCGAGTTGTACTCTCTAATCAACCCCTCCTATTGTCACGGATAAAAAGGTGCGTACTGCGTTAGAGTAGTAAACCTATTTTTAAGAAATATAGTATCTTAACTAAGTTGAAAAGTATTTTAACCTGGACTTCTTAGCAAAAAGAGGTTCTTGCGAACCAGAGTTTAAACTTCCTAACGCGTCCGAAAATCGTTTTAAAATCTCTTTTCTTTTTAATCTAAAATCTCCTAATGAACTATACAAAGCGCTTTTGGCTGTTTTTGAAATAGTTAAAAACAATTATTTGAATTGAAAGATAAAATAGCCCTTAGGTGTTTCCACGAACAATTATACTGATTACTGGTTTAATTACGATCCTTACATTCTAACCTTTATGGAATTAGTTAGACATGATAAAGTAAATATTCTTTTTATAGTTTTTCATAAAAGTAATTTAAAGCGAGTGCGGAAAGTAAACGAAGTAAAGTGCGAGTGCAGGAAATAAACAATGTAAATGTGCGAGTGCAGGAAATAAACAACGTAAATGTGCGAGTGCAGGAAATAAACAACGTAAATGTGCGAGTGCGGGAAATAAACAAAATAAAAGCGAGGCAGAAATAAATAAAAGTAAAATACGAACTTGAATTAAAATGGCGGCAGGATTAACTTCCTCCAGAGTGCTCCAAAACTCGAACCACAGACAGATTACAGACTCGATCACTCGATTGCAGAGGCACCCCGATGTGGAATGGCAACTGCTTTATAACTGATATATGCCTAGAGAATTCTAATTCTGGATGAAGAAAAACGAAAATCTAAGGTCCTATTTATAGGAGAAACTGAAAGCATGAAATGACCGGGATGCCCCTCCACTAAAAAGTGGAGGTTACTGATTTTGTCCTTGTGGCGCCCGCCACAGGCCTATGGCGCCCGCCATGGTCCCTACAGGGGATTGTGGAGTGGGGATCGTGGATCTTGGAGGTTGAGGAGTGGTCTTGAGACGTGGCCACGTCATGGCTAACCCCATGGCGCCCGCCACGGTGGGTGCCGCAAGTGCAAAACGCTGAATTTCTAGGTTTTCGTCCGTTTTCACTCCTTTTTCGCTCCTTTTCCCGATTCAAGCTCCGATTATTATAAAAACCTGAAAACATAAGAAAACAAAGCAATAACAAAGCAAAACAACAATAAAAGCTAAGAATGCATGCGAAATCGGAGTCAGAAATACGGTGAATTTTAGTGTGATCAAATTCTCCCACACTTAAACCTTTGCTTGTCCTCAAGCAAACATTAAAGCTTAAGAAAATATGGTGTCAACACTTGTCTTTGGGCTAAAGGGATTCTAAGTTCAAGTCAGGATGCAGTGACAGATACTAACTAAGTGAACCAAGGGTACCATAGTAACACAAACACAAACTTCAATCCTATATTAACCACTCCATATCATCCCACGATACCTAGGCCTATCTTCTCATCTTTTTGTGTCCTTTTCATTCAGGCGCAATCACATTAAGCCCGTTATCCGTACATGCTTCATAGTAGAGTGACCGGTTAGTGATTCTGATCCATAACATAAGGTTTCTGGCACATAAGCATGTGTAAACCTGTTTTTATTTCGCCTAAATGTAGCTGCGGGGGATCGGATCGTAATCCGCCCTACCAAGTTCATTGCCAGATACCTCTGAACCAACTAACAATAGGTGACTTGCAATTTTTTTCTTTTTGTGGCAAAATTTTTTTTTTTTTTTCTCTTTTTTCGGTTTAAATGACTTTGTGAGGGTCACCTATACCAGAGTTTGCCTTTTTTTCTTTTTTTTTTTTTTTTTTTTTTTTTCTTTTTTATTAGAACTGGATCATTCACTTATATTCATCGACCCCCTACGTAGAGCATGCTTAAGCCGGAGCTGACTGCTAAGATAAACTACTTAGGACAATTTTTAAAATGATAGTAAAGGCCAAGGTGGTGGGGTTTAGGAGTGATTCCTATATTCAAGAGGTCTATGGTGCTAAAATGGTTCTGATGTTTCAAAAAGTTGACCTAAGTCACCACATCCTAATCTAAACCTGTCTCAAAGCCCAAAAAACATGTGAAACAACATTATTTTCTTTTTAAAATTTTTCTGGTAAGGCTAAGGAAATGGGAAAAAATGAAGATGAACTAAAAAGACACTATACTGGTGACTCGTCAGACTCATGCATTATCTAAGAAAATTAAATTACTGAAAAGGGAAATAACTGAAAGGAAATAATTAAAAAAAAAGGAAATGACAGAAAGCAATAAAATCCCCTCCCACACTTAAATCGAACATTGTCCCCAATGTTTCGAAATAAGATAAAGGGGGTAACCTGGAAAAGACTACTGAGGAGGGGCACTGGTGCCTTCGCCGTCCTGATGTGATGGTCTGGAACGACGGGATCTACTGCGATGCTGGTCCCTCCGGTCGAGTCGTGATGATAAAGCAGCCTGAGCACTCCGGACCTCTCGAAGGTTACCCAAGATGGAACCCTGAGTAGCCTCTACAAGCTGGTAGTGTCGGCTGTTGAACTCTCTCTGACGGTTCTGCTCTAATGAGATATCGTTCAAGGTACGGCAAACGTTTGTATAAGCACGATCCGAAACCAATCGCGATTGTTGCATGAAGCTCATGTTGTCCGTCAGCTGCTGTGAAATAGTAGAGAGAAGGCCATCACGCCTTTCTTCTCTAGCTGTCATATCACGCCACATCTCCTCGGTGACAAAGAATCCAGGAGCAGTACCTGCAACAGGGTTAGAGGAAGATGGTGCAGTGTGTGACTGTGAAGGACGATGGGGGGACATGTGAGGGATGGGAGACTGCTCTCTCCGATCATACTCATCATCAGTGTCATGTGCCTCCCCATCGGGAATATTAGGAGGAAGTGGACCCAAAACACGTGGAGCATTAAGATCATAGGTCCAGTTCCTTTCATCACGTACATCAGTACGTCTACTGCATGGTAAAGCAACAGATGGGATAGCTACCCCATGAACCATCAACTCATAACCACCTTCTCTCCTTGTTCGGCACAATTTCATGTCCTTCAGAAATTTTAAATTAATTGTGCAAGGAGGTAGTGGTTCAAGTGTAGCTATCTCATCGTTCAGGCCAAGAGCCCGAGCAATAGACGTAACAAGCCCTCCAAAAACAATAGCGTTTTCTTCTTCTTTTCAAGGCATGAGGCTTGCATATATTTTTTTTGTGAAGACAAAAATGAAATTATTTTTGTCTTATATTTTTTCTTTGCACGACAAAAAATAAAAATGATTAAAGAAACAAAAGAAAAAGAAAAAAGTTAACATTAGTGCATAATATGTATATATATAAGGAATTCAAAGTGCATGAAAATATAAAAGCTGCAGTAAAGTAAAATATGTCTGGAAATGCGATAAATAAAATACTAGGGTAATGCTGTCAGGGTAGAATGAGTCATGTGGTAGGCGTCTTTTCCTGGCTTGATCCACGAATCTCAGCTATCTCCCTCCGAAGCTCTTCAATTGCCTGATGTAGAGCATCGGTCTCTGAGGCATGAGTGAGATCAGAAACCTGCATCTGTAACTCTAAGTCTGCCACTTCCTGCTTGAGCAGGGCAGTCTCCTTACGGAGCTCATAAATCTGTGTTTGTAGGTCAGGTGGCTGCAGAGACATATTGTTAGACATAACAGTGATTTGGGGAGTAAGAGGTGTAGGAGTGTACTCAGCGGCGGGAGGCGATTTCGGCTCTTCGACAGTCTCTCCATAACCCTCTAGAGCATAACTCCAATTTTCAGGATCATGGACACTGGTCATCAGCTGATCTGGTAATGTAAAGTAGTGTATCGCTTCGCCGTCGATCAGCAATCTAAACATGTTGGGCTCAAAAGAAGCCCTCCTCATCAGTCCTCTATCAAGACAAAAATCAATATCCAGGGTGGTGTAGCAGCAGAAGGTCCTGAGGTGCAATAACTTGCGAGACAAACCCAATGCAGTAGCTATCTGTGTAACAATCCCACCGACATGGATGATGCCTACGGATGATCTGGCAACACTAGCCAAGCCTTTTAACAGAAAGTTGCCACAAGCAACAGGGCGAGACTGAGTCGCACAAAACAGTAGGAAAATCTCCTCTTCACTTAGCAGTGTCTCTGTATCTGGAAAACCTAGGAAAGAATGTGCTAGAATCATCTGGAAGTACCTCAATGCAGGGTTGTGGATTACCTGAGAAAACTGGGTAGAAGGATCTTGGCTCCCTCCGCCGGATATTTTAGTCCAAAACTTTTCCACTTCTCTGCTCATAAAATACCCCATCGGTGTATCTGGAATAGCATCAGGAGTAGTCTGGAAACCTAGCAAATCACCAAACTCTCTGTGAGAGAATGAGTAGTCAATCCCGAACAACCTGAAAACAGCGAATCCATCGGGTCCAGCCCAAGGGTCATAATGAAACGAGCTGAGGAACTCAAGAGTCAAGTTCCTATAAGTGTTGTTCCTGTAGTCAAACTGTTCCCACTGGAGTTGATGGCATAAAAATCTGACGCTTGGCTCTATCCCCAAGGCATCCATGCAGTCATGGTCAGGGTACCTGGTAGGAGCCATAGGGCGTCTCATGTGAACATAGTAACGCTCTCTCTGTGCATCATCTCTAAAGGCCACGTGCATGTCATCAGGGTTCTGCATTCTGTACAAGGTTAGCAAACAAGTCCTGAAAGCACATAAAACATTCAATCGTTAGTCCTAACATAATAATATAAACAAAATAAAGTAAAAGTAAAAAATAAAAAGTACAAAAATAAGAAAAACCATGGGTTGCCTCCCATGCAGCACTTGTTTAACGTCATTAGCTCGACGACCGATAATTAAACATCATTGGAAGGATATGGTGGATCACTCAGAGTATGGCAGGTGTATGTTGTTGGAATGTCACCTCCTTCGTAGGGCTTCAACCTCTGTCCATTAACGATGAATGGTTTACATGTCTGGTTCTTGATTTCAATAGCACCGGATCTTAGGACCTTAGATACTTCGAAAGGGCCAGTCCATCTCGAACGGAGTTTACCTGGAAATAGTCGTAACCTAGAATCGAACAGGAGAACAGGATCGCCTATCTTGAAGTCTCTTCTTATGATTCTTTTGTCATGCCAAGCTTTTGTTCTTTCTTTGTATATGATGGCATTTTCGTAGGCAGATTGTCTGAGCTCTTCTAATTTGTGGATGTCAAGGATACGTTTCTCACCAGCAGTCAAGTAATCCAAATTCAAAGTTTTGATGGCCCAATAGGCCTTATGTTCCAATTCAAAAGGTAAGTGACATGATTTTCCATAGACCAGTTGATAAGGGGTTGTTCCTATAGGAGTTTTGAAAGCGGTTCTATAGGCCCATAATGCTTCTTGAAGTTTCTGTGACCAATCCTTTCTAGATATAGAGACAGTCTTCTCGAGGATTTGTTTTATCTCCCTATTAGATACTTCCACTTGTCCATTGGTCTGTGGGTGGTATGGTGTTGCTACTCTATGCTTAACTCCATACTTGCTTAAAAGTTTATCAAATATTCTCGATATGAAGTGTGATCCTCCATCACTTATGACTAAACGGGGGGTTCCAAACCTGGGAAATATATAATTCTTGAATAATTTGATGACTACTCTGGTGTCATTTGTGGGTGCGGCGATAGCTTCAATCCATTTAGACACGTAGTCAACTGCTACTAAGATGTACTGATTTCCAAAAGATGGTGGGAACGGTCCCATAAAGTCTATACCCCATACGTCGAAGAGTTCTACTTCTTGGATATTTCTTAACGGCATTTCATTACGTCTTGAAATATTTCCTGTGCGTTGGCATCTATCACACTTGACAATGAAAGCATGGACATCACGCCACATAGTAGGCCAGAATAGGCCAGCTTGAAGAATCTTGGCGTAGGTCTTCGATGTGCTTGCATGTCCACCATAGGGTGCAGAGTGACAATGCTCAATTATATTATTTACCTCTTCTTCTGGAACACAACGGCGGAAAATGCCATCTTTACCTCTCTTGAAAAGAAACGGTTCGTCCCAATAGAAGTTTCTCACATCACTATAGAACTTCTTCTTCCGGTGGTAGTTTAGATCAGGGGGTATGATGTCAGCGGCTAGATAATTAACAAAGTCTGCATACCAAGGTACATCACTTATGGCTAAGGATTTTTGAAAATACTCATGAGGGTCTGGGTTATCTTCTTCAATGGTTTCCAGTTGGGCTATCAGTCTATCATAGGCAAAATCGTCATTTATGGGAACTGGATCAGGTTTCAGGTATTCTAGCCTAGATAGGTGATCAGCTACCACATTATCAGTGCCTTTCTTATCACGGATATCCAAATCAAACTCTTGCAGTAATAGAATCCATCGAAGTAACCTAGGCTTGGCATCCTTTTTGCTTAGTAAGTAACGAATGGCAGCATGGTCGGTGTAAACTATAATCTTGGCTCCTACTAGATAAGATCTAAATTTGTCTATTGCAAAAACTACAGCTAGGAGCTCTTTTTCGGTTGTTGCGTAGTTGAGCTGTGCAGCGTCTAGGGTTCTACTGGCATAATAAATCACATGTAACTTTTTGTCTTTTCTCTGACCTAGAACGGCTCCAACAGCGTAATCACTGGCGTCACACATTATCTCAAACGGTTCTGACCAATCAGGGGGTTTCATTATAGGTGCTGAAATCAGAGCTTGCTTCAGGAGATTAAATGCTTCAGTACATTTTTCATCGAAGATAAATTCAGCATCTTTCATCAAAAGACCAGTTAAGGGTTTTGTTATTTTGGAGAAATCCTTGATAAAACGTCGGTAAAATCCGGCATGTCCAAGAAAACTTCTTATCTCCCTGATAGTCTTCGGAGGTTTTAGATTCTCTATACTTCTATTTTTGCTTTATCTACCTCTATACCTTTTTCGGAAACTATATGTCCTAAAACAATCCCTTCGGTGACCATGAAATGACATTTCTCCCAATTTAGCACAAGGTTTACCTCCACACATCTCTCCAGGATTTTCTCAAGGTTGACAAGACAATTTTTGAAATCTGATCCACAAACTGAGAAATCGTCCATAAATACTTCCATAATTCCATCTAAATAATCAGCAAAGATAGACATCATGCAGCGTTGGAAAGTCGCAGGAGCATTACAAAGTCCAAAAGGCATTCTTCTATAGGCAAAAGTTCCAATTGGGCATGTAAAGGTAGTTTTTTCTTGATCTTCGGGGTGAATAGGTATTTGGAAGAATCCGGAATATCCATCTAAGTAACAAAAGTAAGAGTGTCTGGCTAGGCGCTCCAACATTTGGCTTATGAATGGTAATGGGAAATGGTCCTTCCTAGTTGCTTTATTTAATTTTCTATAATCTATGCACATACGCCAACCTCCATCGGTTCTTTTTGCTACAGGTTCGCCCTTCTCGTTTTGCACGACTGTGATGCCTCCCTTTTTAGGTACTACATGCACAGGACTCACCCATTTACTGTCCGAGATCTGATATATTATACCTGCCTCTAGTAACTTAAGAACTTCAGTCTTAACTACAGTACTCATTATAGGATTTATTCTTCGTTGGTGTTCTCTGGAAGGTTTTGAATCTTCTTCAAGCAAAATCCGATGCATGCATACGGATGGGCTTATTCCTTTTAGATTAGAGATCTTATATCCTAAGGCTGAGGGGTACCTACGTAAAACTTCTAATAATTGATCGGTTTCTTTTTGGTTTAAGGTAGCACTGACTATAACTGGACGATTCATATCTTCATCGAGAAATTCATATCTCAGGTTTTTAGGCAGTTCCTTAAGTTTTACGGTCGGTTTCATAGGGCAAGGCATAAGATCTGGGGTAAGAGATAAACATTCGTGAAGGTTATCATCAATGTAGGGTGTTTTATAATTGTCATCTTCCAAAATAAGGGTTGATGGCAATTTCATAGATTCAGTTTCTTCTTCTTGTTCTAATTCCCTAATGCATTCTTCGATGACATCTAAGGCATAACAGGAATCTCCTATCACAGGTGCCATAAGAAATTTTGACAATATAAATTCTATCTTCTCTTCACCTACCTCAAAAGTTAGTTTTCCTTTTTTAACATCTATTACGGCTCCAGCAGTCGATAAGAACGGTCTACCTAGGAGTATCGGTATGTCGTCATCTTCTTTAATGTCCATGACAACAAAATCAGTAGGTATAAACAACTGACCTACCCTAACAGGGACGTCTTCAAGTATGCCTATAGGGTATTTAACGGATCTATCGGCTAATTGAAGTGACATCTTAGTAGGTTGTAGTTCTCCTAAGTTTAATCTCTCACAAACTGCTAAAGGCATTAAGCTCACACTAGCTCCTAGGTCTAGAAAAGCTTTTTCGATGACATGATTCCCCAAAATACAAGGAATGGAAAAATTTCCGGGATCTTTATCTTTCTTTGCTAACCTATCTTCGGAAATAGAATTACATTCCACGGGTTTCGGATCTTCAAGTCTACGTTTATTTGTAAGTATGTCTTTGAGAAACTTAGCATAAGAAGGTATTTGGGTGATGGCTTCTGTAAAGGGGATTTCTACGTGAAGTTTTTCTATAACCT
The DNA here is from genome assembly GCA_963966055.1 of Lathyrus aphaca. Classification (NCBI taxonomy): domain Eukaryota; kingdom Viridiplantae; phylum Streptophyta; class Magnoliopsida; order Fabales; family Fabaceae; genus Lathyrus; species Lathyrus aphaca. The sequence continues at coordinate 254,485,790 of OZ014524.1, read as the reverse complement.
TAACGAATTTTTGATATTGATTATCGATTTGGGTTTTCTTTAATCTTTGAGGGTAAGGTATTGGTGGTTTGTATGGCGGTGGTGGTACATAGGTTTTATTTTTAGGTTCTTCTCCTTTTTCTTGACTTTCCGGGGTTTCAGGCTTCTCTGGTTCCTTTTCCTCATTCCTCTCAGAAGTTTTGGGCTCACTTAATCTAGGGTTTAAAGGTTCCTTATAAGCGGTTCCACTTCGTAGAGTAATGGCATTAGCTTGCCCTTTCGGGTTCTGTTGAGGTTGTCCAGGGAACTGTCCTCCAGGTGTAGTCTGTGGGGCTTGGTTTAACGCTACCTGAGAGATCTGGGTTTCAAGCATCTTATTATGAGTAATGATTTGATCAACCTTGGTTCCTAACTGGGTAATTAGTTCGTTAACATGGACGCTTTGGTTCATGAACTCTTTGTTCTTCTGTTTTTGAGCAACGATAAAATCTTTTACAATTTCCTCAAAGCTCGGGTTTGGTGGCACAGGTTGCATAGGTTGATTTGTTCTAGGGGCTTGGTAACCTTGTTGTCTCGGAGGTGCGGTATTTTGGATAGGGTTATTATTTTTGTAGGAGAAGTTTGGGTGATTCCTCCATCCAGGGTTATATGTGTTTGAAAATGGGTTCCCTTGGGTATAGTTCACTTGCTCGGTGTTGGTTTCATTCAACAGATTGCATTCGGCGGATTGGTGTCCTTGCGTTCCACATATCTCACAATTCGGCGAAACTGCGGCTACAGTATTCGGAGTTGTACACATATGTTCGACTCTTAGGGCCAACGCGTCCATTTTAGCCTGCATCATGTCTATAGAGCTTAGCTCATGTATTCCTCCTTGGGCTTCCTTCTTTTCCACTGTCGCTCGTTCTACTCCCCATGATTGATGGTTTTGGGCCATATCCTCGATAAGGGCACTAGCTTCAGGGTAAGGTTTGTTCATCAGTGCGCCACCAGCGGCAGCGTCGATGGTCATTTTAGTGTTATAAAGAAGTCCATTATAGAAGGTTTGGATGATTAGCCAATTCTCTAAGCCATGGTGTGGGCATGCTCTTAATAGTTCTTTATATCTCTCCCAGGCTTCGAACAACGACTCTCCTTGGTGTTGGGTAAATCTAGTTATTAGGTTTCGAAGAAGAGCGGTCTTACTCGGGGGAAAATATCTAGCAAGGAAAACTTTCCTAAGGTCATCCCAAGTTGTTATTGAATTGGGTGGAAGGGAATCTAACCATGATAGAGCTTTATCTCTGAGGGAAAAGGGAAATAATCTTAAGCGTATTGCCTCAGGAGAAGCTCCATTGGTTTTAAAGGTGTCTGCTAACTGAAGAAAGTTTTTTAAATGTTGGTTTGGGTTATCAGTAGCGAGACCTGCGAATTGTCTCTGTTGCACTAATTGCAGCAGGGATGGTTTAAGTTCAAAATTATTGGCTGGGATAGCGGGGTTTACTATACTGGAACTAGGTTCCTCGTTTGATGGTTGGGCGAAGTCCTTAAGAGGTCTTCGGTTTTGTTCTTCGGCCATAGCTATCCTATTCCTATGGAAAAATAAACGTGCGCGAGCGTAACGTTCAGGTTCAGCTAGAGGGTCTACTAAACTTCCGGCACTGCGAGTCTTTCGCATTGACCGGTGGGTAACAACCTTAGTCTAAACGGTATAACTACAAGGTAATGAAATTTGACAATATTGGTCCCCGGCAACGGCGCCAAAAACTTGATGCGTGTTTTTCGCAAGTGTACGAATCACGTCAAAGTAATATAAAAGATTATCGAATCCACAGAGACCAAGTGTCAATCTATCAAACCTGTTGTTATGGTGTGTATCTAAGGCAACTATTTTTAAGGGTTTTAATAAGGGTGCAATGGTAAATAAAATTATAATTTTAAATAATAAATAAAGACAGGCTCGAATGTAATTCACGTAATCAATGATAATCCAGTACTTGTTAGTGGAACTACTTATGGGCAGTGTTTTCTTCTTTGAAAAGAACTAATTTAACAGGAACTGTCGCTTTCGCGTATTCAGAACCGAGTTGTACTCTCTAATCAACCCCTCCTATTGTCACGGATAAAAAGGTGCGTACTGCGTTAGAGTAGTAAACCTATTTTTAAGAAATATAGTATCTTAACTAAGTTGAAAAGTATTTTAACCTGGACTTCTTAGCAAAAAGAGGTTCTTGCGAACCAGAGTTTAAACTTCCTAACGCGTCCGAAAATCGTTTTAAAATCTCTTTTCTTTTTAATCTAAAATCTCCTAATGAACTATACAAAGCGCTTTTGGCTGTTTTTGAAATAGTTAAAAACAATTATTTGAATTGAAAGATAAAATAGCCCTTAGGTGTTTCCACGAACAATTATACTGATTACTGGTTTAATTACGATCCTTACATTCTAACCTTTATGGAATTAGTTAGACATGATAAAGTAAATATTCTTTTTATAGTTTTTCATAAAAGTAATTTAAAGCGAGTGCGGAAAGTAAACGAAGTAAAGTGCGAGTGCAGGAAATAAACAACGTAAATGTGCGAGTGCAGGAAATAAACAACGTAAATGTGCGAGTGCAGGAAATAAACAACGTAAATGTGCGAGTGCAGGAAATAAACAACGTAAATGTGCGAGTGCGGGAAATAAACAAAATAAAAGCGAGGCAGAAATAAATAAAAGTAAAATACGAACTTGAATTAAAATGGCGGCAGGATTAACTTCCTCCAGAGTGCTCCAAAACTCGAACCACAGACAGATTACAGACTCGATCACTCGATTGCAGAGGCACCCCGATGTGGAATGGCAACTGCTTTATAACTGATATATGCCTAGAGAATTCTAATTCTGGATGAAGAAAAACGAAAATTTAAGGTCCTATTTATAGGAGAAACTGAAAGCATGAAATGACCGGGATGCCCCTCCACTAAAAAGTGGAGGTTACTGATTTTGGCCTTGTGGCGCCCGCCACAGGCCTATGGCGCCTGCCATGGTCCCTACAGGGGATTGTGGAGTGGGGATCGTGGGTCTTGGAGGTTGAGGAGTGGTCTTGAGACGTGGCCACGTCATGGCTAACCCCATGGCGCCCGCCACGGTGGGTGCCGCAAGTGCAAAATGCTGAATTTCTAGGTTTTCGTCCGTTTTCACTCCTTTTTCGCTCCTTTTCCCGATTCAAGCTCCGATTATTATAAAAACCTGAAAACATAAGAAAACAAAGCAATAACAAAGCAAAACAACAATAAAAGCTAAGAATGCATGCGAAATCGGAGTCAGAAATACGGTGAATTTTAGTGTGATCATTCGTATCACCACCCCCGAACATGCGTCAGCGTTTGTTTCTATAGACACTCATCCGTATCATGGTCCTAATGATGCTCGTCCGCATCTTTAATCTATACACAGAGTCAAAACACTTATACCTTTTCTTTCTTAAATGTAGACACTCGTCTGTATCTACTATTCCCCCGAAGAGTTCCCAGCAAATTCTTGGCAAAATTTCTTTTCTATCTGGCATTCGTCTTATGTCATGATACTTTCGGCAGCCGTACCCTGCCAGGTGATCGTCTTTCACCTTTTCGATGATCGTCCTTCATCATTCCCCCAGCGGAGTCTCCATTATTGGAACCCTTTCCTATCCGACATTCGTCCTATGTCGTGATATTTTAGCAGCCATCCCCTGCCGGGTGATCGTCCTTCATCTTCTTGATGATCGTCCTTCATCATTGTTATCTGATGGCCGTCCCCATCGTTGATCTTGTTATCTGACATTCGTCCTATGTCGTGATATTTTGGCAGCCGTACCCTGCCAGGTGATCGTCCTTCACCTCTTGATGATCGTCCTTCATCATGTTACTCCGATGGCCGTCCCCATCGTCGACTCTTTCTATCCGACATTCTTCCTATGTCGCAATACTTTCGGCAACCGTGCCTTACCAGGTGATCGTCCTTCACCTTAGATGACCGTCCCTCATCTTGTCCCCAACAGAGCAGCCGTCCCCTGCTAGGTGATCGTCCTTCACCTTTGATGACCGTCCCTCATCATTTATTTCAATTAACCTGATGGCCATCCCCATCATTGCCTTTATTTAAATCACCAGAGAGTCTTGTTTCTTTGCTTGATGGTCGTCCCCATCATGAATCCCTTTATTTCCCCAGCATGTCGGCCGTCCCCGTCATTGCTTTATCCCCAGCAGTCGTCCTCTGCTCGATGGTCGTCCTCCATCGCTTTCATTTGATAATTATACTTTACTTCCTTTTACAATCTATATCCATTTTCTTCTTCACAACCAGTGAATGCAAATTTTGGACTGTCTTTGGTATTCAACCACAAGTTATCTTGTTTTCCTGTTAAGCCGTCGCTTACATCCTACACAGCTAACTCATGCTTGAATAGGGGCAGATGTAAACACCCCAAATTTGACCTCACTCATTTCACCATGGCTTGTGATCTTTCATAGTTGCATCAATTCAATCATATTCATCTCATATTACAATTTTTGCTTCACTGCATTGGTTCAAAGTCATCTGCATCTAGGGTTTGTGATTTGAACAATCCATGGGCTATCTGAGCCACTCCAAAGGTCTTCAATCATCTCAAGGGGGGACATGTATGTTCAAGCATCATATTATATCTCCCCAAGATCAAGAAAGCCAGAAAATCACAAGAACTGAGGAAGGCATGGAAGCAGAGCCAGGTTTAACTACACAGATGACCTAAAATTAGGGTTTTGGTTTCAGAGGCCATAACTCCAATTTTTTTGGTCATTCTTGTTTCTATTGGTCTCTATATATTGTAAGGATCATGCTTACCAATTTTCATGAAAAATTCAATGGGGAAGGCATCTGATCAATAGATGACTTCTTGAACAAGTCAGTGCAAAATCAGGGCATATGAGGCCCCCAATCATCCAACCAAAGGGTCTTCTCCATCATTTTGCGTGTATATGATCTTTGTTTGATCTTAGAAGAAGTTAGAAGTTCACAAAATTAAATAATTTCAAGCCATTTGCAAAGTTGCCATTTTGGGAAAGTGACTTATAATGCAAACTTGCCATTTTGGGAAAGTTTTTCAACCTCCTCATTTTGATTCAAAAATGCTTCAAATGAAAAATTCTTGGTCATCAAAGTTGTAGATTGGATCATTCACTTTTCAAAAAGTACAAGAACTTGACCTAATTCATCATGGAACTCAAGTTATGGCTTTGCAAAGTTGGGAAAAATCACAAAAATTCACTTATGTGCCAAAGAGGGAAACTTGCAAATTCTTGTACCAAGGCAATTTGTGACTTCTAATTTATGTCTAAGCATTACACAAACATCATACATGACATAAAATTCAGAATTGCCCAAAGATTTCTCAAGTTTCATGCCTTAAACTTCAAGAAATTCAAAAGGGGCCAAAGTGGTACATAATTGCAAAATGATCCAAATCTCTTCATCCACTTTAGCCAGCTCACTAAATCAGTTTCCATGGACCTCCCTAAAGCCAGCTTACTCAAGCCATGCCCCTAAACCAGCCTGCCACTTGCCCATACCTCCAAGTACAACTTTCTTGACTTTTTGCAACATGAGCCATACCAATCACACTGCTCCACAACAACTCTCTTCCCAATCAGAACATGTTATGTGGACCTCAAGCAAGCCATTACACACAACAAGCAAGGCTGAAACCTCCAAGAACTCAGCATTCACCAAAAACTCCTCTTATGCAAAAGCCTTCGAATTTCACAACTCAACCATCAAAACTTCAAACTTTTTCCACCATTCAACTCCATAAACATCACTGATCATTTCCCACCCTTCATTTTGCCCTAAAAAGCCCAGAATCAAAAACACGATTTTCACACTTCATGAACTGAGCTTCTGCCATTTTCATTTTGGGTCCATATAAACTCCAACTAAGCATCACAAACACTTCAGAAGGATCATTGGAGCTGATTTGAAGTAAGGAACTGGCCAGAAAACACCATTTTCGAAAGCTTCAATTCAGGTATCGTCAAGAACTTTTTTTCCAGAAATGACTTCTTAAGTTCTTAGATTGTTCTCCATGCTTCACTGATCACACTGCACCTTTTGGTTTTGAAAATGATTCAGTTTTAAGCATGTATGAAGCTTCTGAAATTTCTGTGATTTTTTCCGTTTTGATTCGAATCTCTCTGTTCATGTGAAATAAATCCTGTTTGATGATTGATTCTTGTTTAGAATGGGGTGGGGATCATTTCTGGAGAGTTTAAGAGTTTGGGGATGCGTATAGAGGGAGATAGCATAGGAAACTGGCCGGAGAAGATGACCGGAACACTGTTCCGGTCACCTGAAAGTAATTAGGGCATCAGATTATGGTTTAATGACATAATTAGTGAGTTTGAATGTGGGCCTTCCATTAGCGCGCGCTGGTCAATTCCCGCGTCTCAACTTTAATCCAGGGCCTTTGGATCTGATTACTTTTCATTTAAATTAATTTAGTTTTCATTTTTATTGCATTTCTTTCTATATTTTATTTAAAATAGCAAAATGCATCCAAAAATTCTCATTTTTTGCACCATGACTTAAAATATTTTTCTCATTCTGAAAATAATTTTTATTTTATTTTTTGCATAAATTTCGTATTTTTAAAATATTTAAATGTTTATTTTAATTACTTAATGAGAATTAATTAATTAAAATAGCATTTAAGTTTCTAAAAATCACCAAAATAATCACATTGCATCTTGATACATTTAGAAACATTATCAAACTCTTCACACAAATTTCTTTTTGGTTCTTGACCTATTTTAACATTTTTCTTTGGAATTAGGGTTCTTAAAAGTCAATATTTTTGTTCTAACTTAGAAAAATCCTTTCTACCTAACCATGAGGATTTTGATGATGGTTCTTTTTGCATTGCATTCTTCATATCATGTAGTCCCTAGGATAAAATTGGTTTGAATTTATCTCTCATTTTCAATTTGTTGTGCATTTTTCCTTTTGAAGTGCCTTAACACCCATGCTAGCTTGAGAAAATCATAACTTCCATTAGGTTAAGATTTAGGTCTCCTCCTTTGGGTAGTGAACTTGTGTAGGGTTAGGGTACCTTTGATCCCATTTTCAATTTTTTATCATGTCATTTGCTTCTGGTTTTGATTTTTGTATTGCATGTTATGTATAAACCCTAATTTTAGCCTTCATTTGCATCCTGTTAGACGCTGTGGCGAGTGATCTAGAGGGGGGTGAATTGATCACACCCTTGTTTTCAAGGATTTAGAAAGTTTTTCAGAGTTTTCAAAGTATTATGGAAGCAAAGGTCCCGAATAGAATAAGCGTCTATTCTGAACCGGACACTAGAAGACCAGACAAGCGATAACGTGCTGGATTTTACGATTGCTATGATAAAGAATAAAACACACGATATGAAAATAGTTGAATGCACCTATCACTAAATCAATTTCCAATGAATCGAAAAACAAATTAAAACGAAAGTAAAGATAGAGAGGAGAAACAATACGCCGAGATTTGGTAAGGAAGTTCCCCACAGTCGTCCTCGCGTGTGGGTACGTCTCCCTCTCAATTTCAAATCGAAATTGAGAATTCTTATATCAAAGTTGTTGAATCCGTTGATTACAAGGTTCGAATACAAAAACAAGAATTCTAAACTCCTATAATTTCCTATTGTATCAACCTCCACTCGATTTGAGCCCAATCGAGATTTCCTGCAAGTTACACAATCAATCCACCGGTTCCACGACCTATTTGCGAAATCCACCGATTCCCAAAACTCTCGCTGCGGCTGAATATGACTTGTAGACGTGACTCACAAAACCCTCAAGAACACACCCGTTCTTGAAGGAAAACCCAGTTGGTTTTTCCCTTGAATCCTTCTATCAATCTTCAACTCAGCTGGATCTACGATCGTACCACTGAACGTTGTCTCGAAAGCCTTCAATTCACAGGACATCAAACACTCTTGTTGATGTTCTTGAATAAGATCTTTGAGAAGATGATGAAGATGTCTTGATTCTAGGTTTCAAGCTAGCTCAACAATGAAGTTCCAACACTCCAAAAACCCTATCTTGATGTGTTCTTCAATGTTCAATCACTACAAAATTCGTCTCACCAATTTCTGTAATCTGTGATATGTATCTAAAATGAAAAACAAACACAAATATATATTGCAGAATTTGTTAGGCAAATAATAGAAGAATGAATCGATTCAAGCTTGGATGAATCGATTCATACTGATTGAATTTTAGAAAAACAGAATTAGTTAAACTGCATGAATCGATACATCAAAGGATGAATCGATTCATTTTGCGAAATCCAGAATCCACACAACAACATGAATCGATTCAAGCCATAATGAATCGATTCATTATGCGTATTTTTCCAAAAATCCATAAACAATGAAGAACAAGAGAACCAAAGTGATAAAAGCATATGTCTTAACATAGAACAAACATAAAACACTTTAAAATTCATAATCGATCAAAAACCAAGGGTGCTCACAAACTCCCCCTTTTTGATGATGACAAATTTTGAAGTGTGAGAGAGAACTCCCCCTGAGTTTGTGCTCATCATTGTCTTGTCACACGTGCCTTTTTCTCCCCCTTTGTCAACAGCAAGAAAGGGTTATAGATGATGGGAGAAAAACAACAAAACTAAGATACAATGGCAAAAGTCATTCACAAAGAATGAGATAGAAAGCGCAAACAATTGAAACAAAAGCAAATGACATAAACAAGTAGTGAAATTGTCAAGAAAAGTTACGAATTACAAAGCCAAACCAAAACAAATTGTTCAAACATGAATTACAAAAGAAACTTAAGCAACACACAAATATGAAATGCAAAATGAAATGCTTCAATGAGGGATATGGCCACCACACGACTCCGCATCATCACGGTCAGGGTCACGGAAGCTTGGAGGAGGCGGTGGAGGAGGCATTTCATAAGGATTCTGCCCCATAAACGCATAACTCCGAAAACGCCTCTGGACTTCGGTACTTTGAAACCGTTCCATAATGCCCGGGTGCGAACGACAGTCATCCATAAAGCCTGACATCTCATTATAAAACACTTGATGCCACTTAACTAGCTCAGTATGCCAGGAATATTGATAATGGTACCTGCGAGTATGTTCATCGTGCCACTCACGATGCTCCTTATGCCATTCAGATTGCTGGACATGCCAAGCACGAGCTTCCTCATGTCGGGCATTGTTTGCCACTTACAATTGTGCAAACATATCATTGAGATAAGCTGGAGCAGCAGTGGATGAAGTCAGTGTAGCCGTCGAGGGAGCAGGATCATAATTAGTGGGAGATCACCTTTGTGGTATCCACTCACCCCAACCGGTGTTTGCAGGTGCATCGGGAGCAGGAATTTCAGCTTCTTCCATATCTTCATCTCTGATTTCTTCCACATATATGTGTTCACCCGGGTTATCAAAGTTGTAAATGCGAGTACATGTGCTGCGTTCAAAGAAGTAGTAACAGCGACGCTCGATGTCCCATCGATACCCCATATGAGAAAGTGTGGCATTGTTGAATTCCTGCACACTTGAGACTGGTAGAAGAGGCACAGGAGGAAAAGTAACTTTCCAAAACTTTAGAATCCTCATGATTTGAGAAGCATAGGAAAGAGTTATGTTCTTGGAGCAGTTTCGTGTAAGGAAGATGCGCTTGACAAAGTAATTTGCCCAATTTAAGGTAATCTTGTTCTGCAAAATATAAAGCAAATGGATATCCGGCTTGTCCAAACGAGAATGACCACCGGACCTTGGACGCAATATGTGCGAAAGAATCCAATGCAGGATTCGTGGTACACTTTTGATCATACCTGAAGTTAGTTTCTCATCATCAGCAAGGGGTCTATCCAACTTAGAAATGGATGCACATAATACCTTCAAATTAAAATGAGTTTCGAAATTCTGGTCATGCCACATCTGCAAATCGTCCAACTCAAATGGCATATGTAAACACCACAAATTTGCCCTCACCCATTCACACCATGGCTTGTGATCTTTTCATATGCATGAATTCAATCATAGAATCTCATACCACATTTTTGATTCACTGCATTGCTTCTAAGTCATCTGCATCTAGGGTTTGTGATCTGAGCCATCCCTGAGCTATCAGAGCCACTCAAAAGGTCATTAATCACTTCAAAGGGGTACATGTATGTTCAAGCATCATATTACATCCTCACAAAGTCAAGAAAGTCAAAAAATCACAAGAACTGAGAATGGCATGGAAGTAGAGCTAGGTTTAACTGCACAGATGACCTAGAATTAGGGTTTTGGTTCCAAAGGCCATAACTCCAAATTTTTTGGTCATTCTTGTTTCTATTGGTCTCTATATGGTATAAGGATCATGCATATCAATTTTCATGAAGAAATTCCATGAGGAAGGCATCTAATCAAGAGTTGACTTCTTGAGCAAGTCAGTGTAAAATCAGGGCATCTGAGGCCCCCAATGACCCAACAAAAGGGTGTTCTTCATCATTTTGAATGTGTATGATCTTTATTTGATAATAAAAGATGTTAGAAGTTCACAAAATTGAAGAATTTCAAGCCATTTGCAAAGTTGCCATTTTGGGAAAATGACTTGTAATGGAAACTTGCCATTTTGGGAAAGTTTTTCAACCCTTTCTTTTTGATTCAAAAATGATTCAAATGGGAAAACCGTGGTCATGAAAGTTGTAGAATGGATCATTCCCTTTTCAAAAAGTACAAGAACTTGTCCTAATTCATTTTGGATCAAAAGTTATGGCTTGTCAAAGTTGGGAAAAATCACATAAATTCAAGTTTTGTACCAAAGAGGCATTTTGCAAAATGGTATGATCAAGTATTCTAAAGACTTCAAATGTGCACAAACTCATCACAACATGCTCATGTGACTTCTAAAAATCATAATTGGCCCAAGAATTATGCATTTTGGTGCCTTGAACTTCATGAATTTCCAAAGGGGCCAAAGATGTACCAACTTGCAAAAACTCATGAAGCCACGCCTCTACTTGTTATAGCTCACAAAATCTGGTCCACAAGAACTCCATGATCTTAGCTGAGCCAAACCATGCCCCTATCACAACCTCACACTTGCCCATACCTCAAGTACACCTAACTTGGACTTTATGCAAAAACACCCATACCAATCCCACAGTGCCACACCAACTTCTCCGACCCATCCAAATGTGATAAGTGGACCAAAAGGGACTCAACACAACAAACACACAAGCCTGAAACATCCCCCAAGTCATAGTTCCAAGTTTTCACCTCTTATGCACTTTCCTTAGAAACTCATTACACAAGCATCAAACACCAAAACAAACTTCATAGGATCACTCAACATGTTCCTCTGATCATTTCCCAAGCCTCATTTGTCCCTGAAACCTCCTCAATCAGAAACACGATTCTCACCCCTCACTGAACAGAACTTCATCAAACTCACAAACCAGCCACTTTAAACTCCAACCAAGCTTCAAAGCTTCATCAAGAGGATCATTGAAGCCATTTTGAAGCAAAGAAGCAAGCAGAAAGCTCCTGGATTGAAAGCTCCATTTCAGGTGAGCTCAAGAACTTTTTTCCAGAAATGCATTTTTAAGTTCCTAAATGAATCTATGTGATGTGCTGATCATGCTGATATGTTTAGTTTTGCAAATGCTTAAGTATTGAGTATGTATGAAGCTTCTGAAATTTTTTGACCTAAAAACTTTTTGATTCGATTCAGCTTTGATACGGAAATTAAATGTGTTTTGATTGATGATTCTTGTTGTATGATGTATGGGGTTGGATTCTGGGCAGAGAGATCAAGTTTTAGTGACCTAGGGAGTGAGTTGGCCGGAGAAGATGACCGGAGGTCATTTCCGGCCACCTGAATGTCATTAAGTCTTTAATTATGATTAGGGTTTGGTTTGAATATAGGCCATAGATCCAGTTGACTTACATTGACCCGCGAGCAAACGAATGGCTCAGATCCATCACTTAAGCCTTAATCCACGTCATTAGTTTAATTAATTAGGTTTTTAAATTAATCTGGCCAGTTTGAATTGCAGCCGTTGGATGACGCGCCAGTCAATTCCCTCCTTTTCCATTTGAATGTCAGCCTTCAGATTTGCATACTTTTCATTATTCTTATTTTTATTTCATTTTCTTTTCATTTTATTTATACGAATTATTTAAAATAGAAAAAATCATTTAAAAATTATGAAAATATTTGTCAAAGATTTAATTAATTTTTAAAACCCAAAAATATTTTTATTTTTATTTTTTGCATTGGAAATTATTTTTAAATCATTTAAATGTTTATTTTTAATTAGTTAATGAAAATTAATTAATTAAAAATGCATTTAGGTATTTAAAAATCACAAAAAAATTCACATTGTATTTAGAAACATTTCGAAACATTATCCAACTCTCAAACCAAATTTCTTTTTTATTCTTGATGCCTTTTGATCATTTTCATTGGTTTTAATTTCATTTTAAGGCAATATTTTGGTTCAACCCTTGAAAATTTCATTCTGCCTAACCATTGAGAGTTGGATGATGATTCTTTTTGCATTGCATCTTGCATAACATGCAATTTATAGGATAAAATTGGTTTGAATTGATCTTGCATTTTCAATTTGTTTGGTATTTTTCTTGGTGAGGTACCCCAAAACCCTAGCAATCTTAGGAATTTGATAACTTACACTAGGTTAAGAGTTGGATCCTCTCCTTTGGGCAGTGAATTTGTATAGGTTTAGGGTATCTTTGATTTGCATTTTCAAATTTTTATCATTTCATTTGCTTCTGGTTTTGGATTTTTGCTTTGCATGATGCATGTAACCCTAATTTGTGCCTTCCTTTGCATCCATTTCTCATTTGCTTGCATCCAATGACTTGCCATGACATTTTGTGCATCCACATGATTCATGATACATCTTAGGACATATTAGAACCATGTTTGATCATTGCATCTTTCATTTGCCATGTTATATGTCCATTGCATTTCATAGCTTTTCATGTACTTTCATGGTTAAAACATGCTTCATCTGCATCCATTGACTTGTATGATCATTCCCATGTCTTGCCTCATGTTTGTATCATCTCTTAGCATCATTAATATCATGTAAATGCTTCTTACTTTGGTTTGCATCATGACATTTCATCTCATTTGCATTGCATTTCATTTCTTTTGGCTAACTTTTTAGGTGGTAAGTTGTTTTTGAGAAGTGAATTTGCCTTCACTTCTCACAATCTCTTTTCATCCCTTTCATGCTTTCTTTGCTGCCTTTTGTATGTGTATTAGAGTGAGATTGCTCATTCATGCTCTTCCCTACTTTCTTTCTTCAAGAAACTTGACTTCTTAAGTGAAGCAAGTTGTTTTGCTTCTCTTTGCTTCTTGCTCCTTCCATCTGCTTCTTTCCTTGGTGGCTCTTTGAAGATTCTTTCTTTCTTAAGCCTCATAAACCCTAGGATACCCAAGCATGATAACAATTAGGTTTTGATTAGTCCCCCCATTTAGCTTTTACCTTTGTGTCATCTTTGAGTCTTCTCTTCTCATCTCATAATCAGGGACTAAACCCTAAAGGCTTTAAGGCTTTGTGATTAAGCTTATGCCTGCATCCTTCTATTAGGATGGAGTGTGTAACTTTAATACTAAGTGTTAAACCCTTAATGTGTTTAAATCTTTTAATCAATTCATTTAATAACCATCAAGACATCAAGCTTGTAACTTGGGCCTTGCATTAGGGTTCTAATTCTTCCTTAACTGGTTAAGAAGGACTAACCCTAGTGTTAATGGACAAGTCCCCCTCAAGATGTCTTACAAACCATAAAAATCACTTCTTCACCTTATCATTAACTAAAATCCACTTTAATAAAGGCTTTGTTTTGTCATGAGGTTAATCCCTAATCATGGATTAAGTTGAGGAGTCTTTTTCAGCTTAAATGTTCTCATCTATCATCCTTCTATCAGGATGGTGTAATGAGTCCATTAAATCCCTGATTATGGCTTAAACTCATTACTTAACACTAAACAAAAACAACAAAAACATCTAAATAATCACAAGTAGGTTAATGATCTTAATCCTACATCATGGTGATCAAGTGTGAGGTGCTTACTTCACACTTAAGGTATTCTCATTACCCCTAATCAGAGGGAGGATATGATGAGTTTACTAACCCATTGGTTAGGCTTAAGCTCATTAACTTATGACAAATCCCAAAAATCAATAAAAGTTTGAAAACACAAAAAACAAACAATAATCGTCTCCTCCGGGATTCTTTTCTCACCACATTCACTCACAAACGAGAACTTGCTTCTTCCGTCTAATGCAAGACAGTTTGCACCTGAGCCAGACAGGTCACATACTTGAGAATAGACAAGTAAGCAGTTCACAAGTTAATTTACCTTTCAGTCTCATTGAGTCGAACTACGGTGTTCTGACTTCCTCATTGCACGAGAGGATACGTAGGCATAACTTAACAGTTATCGAACAAAAGTCTCTGTATATTCCCCCTCTTTCCAGCCTTATTCTTTAAGCCTCATAGTCTTGAGCATTTCACTTTTGTTCTTACACTGACACTTCTCTTATACACTTCACATTTCTTTTACACTGACACTTGCATTCTTTCCAGCTTTGATGCACAAATAACACTGACACTACCCCTTTAAAACACAAATCTTTTAAGCGTGGATCCCGTCGAGTACGGCGGACAATCTGGGTGTTAATACCTTCCCAGGTTGTAACCAACCCCCTTTCTTAGTTTCTCTGGTTCGCAACCGTCTTATCCATCTTTTTCTAGGTCTATGCAGCATTACCTTTCCTTCGGGATAAAAATGCCTAGCTGGCGACTCTATTCATTTCCTTCCCTCTTTCGCCGTCCGTTCGCGTCTGTACCCCATTTGACTTAGCCTCATTTGGTGGGAGCGATAGCATACCGAACACAGTGGCCCAGTCAGCAGCTTCAAAACTATATGTTCTTGTTCCAATCGAACATTTAAACATATATCCACTTGCAGTTCTCACACCAGCATAGAAAGCACGAATAAAATCCTCATGATACTCATCTTTAACATATAAAAAGAAGCCAAGATTTTGTGCATCAACCAAAGCAGCAACTTCTTCTAATCCTAGAGTATGAGCATCACTAGGATCAAACATATGAGGTTTCATAACTAACCTTGATTTGAAAGAAGTTTCAAATTCTTCAATGACAGCCGGATGAAGGATAGCAGCCCCGGATGGAGGGATTTCAGGAATAGGAGGAGCTTGAGAAGAAGACCCAATAGGTTCCTTTCCTTTTCTCTTGCTTCTTTCTCTTGGGATCATGACTCTTGGAGGCATTGTGAAGTTTTTAGGGTTTGAGAGAAGAAAAGGGTTTTTTGGGATAGTTAGGTTTATGATGCAAATGATGTAACTGATGTAAATGAGATAATGAGAGACATAATGGAGATAATGGGGTTTTGAAACAGTTACAAATGTAATGGATGATGCTGATGTGTCGATTCATTAAAGAAAAACTGAAATTTCGTCAGTATGAATCGATTCATTTATGTATGTATCGATTCATTATACTAAAATTTTAAAAGGCAACTGCTATGAATCGATCCAAGTGAGTATGTATCAATACATACTGTAACTGTTTTTAAAGAAAATTTGCAAAATTAATTCATGAATCGATTCAAGCTAGTTGGGATCAATTCATATTGCGAATTTTTGATTTTGTAAATGAGAATGAATCGATCCAAGTGAGTATGAATCAATACATACTGTAACTGAATTTTAAAAAATATGCAAAATTAAATCATGAATCGATTCATGAATGTTGGGATCGATTCATTATGCGAAATTTTGAATATTTCAGTGATTTTTCAAGAATTGACACATTTATGCAGAAGCAAAACAATCATTATGCATTTAAATGAAATACAACAAGGTATGCAAGCTTAATAATAACAAAAATCAAAGTTCAAACACTCATATGAACAGAAGTTCATGTAAACAAATGATCATAAATCAAAACATACATTGATCATACAATATTATCAAGGAGAGGAGAGGAAACGATATTACCTCCATCGTAGTATTCTCATAAGGCACTATTGAAGGCTACAATCAAAACTTAGCAAATATGATGAGATAAATGAAAGTAATATCAATCAAGCTTAAGACACCAAAGCGGAGAGATCAAGAATTCCCAACTCGCGACGAATGTTGAAGAACAGTTCAGTTGCCAAAGGTTTAGTGAAAATGTCAGCAAGCTGATTTTTAGTATCAACATGCTCAAAAATGACATCGCCTTTTTCAACATGATCGCGAAGAAAGTGATGTCGAATCTCAATATGTTTGGTGCGCGAGTGTAAAACAGGATTCTTAGAAAGGTTAATGGCACTAGTGTTGTCACATTTAATTGGAATATGTTTCAGTTCAATATCAAAGTCTTGTAGTTGTTGTCTTAGCCACAAAATTTGAGCACAACAGCTACCGGCTGCGACATACTCAGCTTCTGCAGTAGACAAAGCTACGGATACTTGCTTTTTACTATGCCAACTTATCAAAGAATTTGAAAACAGATGACAAGTGCCACTAGTGCTTTTCCTATTTGATTTGTAGCCAGCAAAATCAGAATCAGAATAACCTACTAAGCTACAATCACTTCCTTTGGAATACCAAAGCCCATATTTAGGTGTTCCATTGAGATACCTAAATATACGCTTGACTGATTTTAGATGAGATTCCTTAGGATTTGATTGATATCTTGCACACATACACACACTAAACATGATGTCTGGTCTAGACGCAGTAAGATACAAAAGAGATCCGATCATACCTCTATACCTCTTGACATCAACACACTTACCATGTTCATCTTTATCCAAGTTTCCATTGGTAGGCATAGGAGTGTCAATAGATTTAGAATCATTCATTCCAAACCGTTTGAGCAGCTCTCTACAGTATTTTGTTTGACATACTGCTGTACCTTCATCAAGTTGCTTTATTTGGAGGCCTAAGAAGTAATTCAACTCCCCCATGAGACTCATCTCAAACTCACCCTGCATAACATTAGAAAATTCCTCGACCAAGTGTATGTTAGTTGAACCAAATATGATATCGTCTACATAAACTTGAACTAAAAGAATGTGTTTTCCTTTGTGTTTAATGAAGAGTGTATTATCCACTTTACCTCTAGAATATCCATGATCAAGTAAAAATTTACTAAGTCTTTCATACCATACACGAGGTGCTTGCTTAAGACCATATAAAGCACGTTTTAACTTGTAGACATGATCTAGATATTCAGAATTTTCAAAACCAAGAGGTTGTGAAACATATACCTCTTCATTTATAACACCATTTAAGAACGCACTCTTTACGTCCATTTGGTAAAGCTTAAAATTCATGGAACACGCATAGGCAAGCAAAAGACGTATAGCTTCAAGGCGAGCAACAGGAGCATAAGTCTCCTCATAATCTATGCCCTCCTCTTGGTTATACCCTTGTGCTACCAAGCGTGCCTTATTTCTAGTTATCACCCCGCTTTCATCTAGTTTATTCCTAAAAACCCATTTAATGCCTATGATGTGATGATCTCGCGGACGAGGGACAAGTTCCCAAACGTCATTTCTTTTAAATTTATTTAGCTCTTCTTGCATGGTCATTAGCCAAAATTCATCAACCAAGGCCTCTTTGGCGTTTTTAGGTTCCACTTGTGATACAAAAGCGAAGTGAGAACAAAAATTACTTATCTTAGAACGAGTCAAGACTCCCTTTGAAATGTCTCCCAATATATTGTCTATGGGATGGTCTTTAGAGGATTTCCAAGCTAGTGGAAGATCCTTTACTTAGGATGTTCCTTCCTCTTTATCTTTTTCAATACATGTATCTTCCTCCTTCTCAATAGCAACCGCTTCGGATTGATCAATTTCCGAACCAGCTTCTTTGAGTATGTCTTGTGTAGATACACCTGCATCATTAAAAGAGATACCTTTTCCGACAATTTTTGGGTAAGACTCATCAAAAGAAACATGGACAGATTCTTCGACAGAAAGTAAACGCATATTATAAACTCTATATGCTTTGCTTGATTGAGAGTAACCAAGAAAAATGCCTTCATCAGCTTTGGCATCAAACTTCCCAAGGTTTTCCTTACCGTTATTCAAGACAAAACATTTACAACCGAACACATGAAGATGAGACAAGTTGGGCTTTCTACCTTTTAGGATTTCATAAGGAGTTTTATTCAAAATAGGACGAATTAGAATCCTATTGAAAACATAACAAGCCGTACTAATTGCATCGGCCCAAAAGTATTTTGGTAAGCCACCCTCATTGAGCATTGTTCTTGCCAATTCCTCTAAAACTCGATTTTTGCGTTCCACAACACCGTTTTGTTGTGGAGTTCGAGGAGCTGAAAAGTTATGCTCAATGCCATACTTGTCACAAAATTTATCAAAGAGGTGGGTTTGAAATTCACCTCCATGATCGCTTCGATTGTAACTATTTTAGAATTCATTTTATTTTGGGACAGCTTTGCAAAACTTTTGAAAGCAGAAAAAGTTTCATCTTTGCTATGAAGAAATATAGTCCAAGTAAATCTAGAGTAGTCATCTACTATTACGAAACCGTAATAGTTTCCACCTAAGCTCTTTGTCCTAGATGGTCCAAAGAGATCCATATGGAGAAGCTCAAGGGGTCTTGAAGTTGAAATTATATTTTTTAGATTTAAAAGAGACCCTTGTTTGTTTTCCCATTTGGCAAGCATCACATAGATGGTCTTTTGAAAACTTTATTTTTGGAAGACCTATCACTAGATCCTTGGATATAACCTTGTTAAGCAAATCGAAATTAACATGCGCTAAGCGTCTATGCCATAGCCATGGATCATCATTTAAGGCAACTAGACATTTAGTGCTTGTTAAGGATACACTCAAAAGATCAAGCATATATATATTGTTTACTCTAACACCCTTAAACACAACATTTTGTTCGGTATGTTCAATTTTGCAACATGTTTTTGTGAAAGACACTTTATAACCTTTGTCGCATAGTTGACTTATACTTAACAAATTGTGTTTAAGTCCCTCTACAAGATGTACATCAGAAATAGTAGTGGTAGAGGGATTACCTACACTACCTTTACCAAGTATTGCTCCTTTGTTATTGTCTCCATAAGTAACATACCCCTTTTTCTTTGCTTTGAAGTCAATAAAAAGCGATATGTCACCCGTCATGTGCCTTGAACATCCGCTGTCCAGAAACCATCTTCCTTCCATAGATGCAAGACACTCGTCCTACAATATCAAAAGAGAGAAGTAGGTACCCAATTTTTATTGGGTCCAAGTGGGTAAGTAATAACATGGTTGCCTTTAGGCTTCCATTGGTAAATGCCTTTAGGAACAAGAAATCTTCTAAACTTGCATTTCTCAATGGTATGGCCAGCATGACAACAATAGTGACAAACACTACGATAATGATAATGTTTACTATTGGTCTTTGAGTCCTTTGGAACAAAAGAATATTTTGCATATGGAGGATTTAATGACTTTTTGAACAATCTAGTATCAATGACATAAGTAATCTTAGGTTGCAAGGCTTTCTCCAATTTGGCTTTAAGAGAGATGACCTCTTGTTGCCAAATGTGGCACCTTTCACAATGCCTAATTTTACTACAACCATCAATATCAATAGCTTTTGAATTTTCTGCAATACTAGCTTTTAAGCATTCTAAATCTTTTTCAGCATATTGTACTTTACCTTCCAAGTATGAAAAAATTCTTTTATCGGAAGCTAACCTTTTAAATGCTTCTTTAGCTTCATTATGCAGTTTTTCAAAAGCTACTTTTAATTCAGAAAAAGACAAGGAAGAAAAGTTGTTATAATAAGCTTGTTTTACCTTTTTATCATCACTTTTCTTCTTGTGATGGGACTGACTTTTGGTGTGAGCCATAAGACACAAATTTGCGGTTTCATCGCTATCACTTGTGCATTGTGTACTTGATGAATCACTATCACTTTCCCAAGCAATGTAAGCTCTTCTTTGCTTATTATTATACCTTCTTGGAGGAGCTTTTCCTTTATCCTTTTTCTTTAAAGGGCAATCCGTTTTATAATGACCGGACTTGCCACAATTAAAACAAGACCCTCTTTCTTTATTCTTCTTAACCTCTTCCTGTTTTGTATCCATAGATTGTCTTCTAAAGTTTATGAGATTTTTGTCGGAGTGCTTTATTCCATTCTTTCGAATGAATCTATTATATCTCCTAACAAAAAGTCCCATTTCTTCGTCACCGGAGTCTTCGTCACTACTTGACTCATTGTTGCTTAGCTCTTTTTGTGAGGACTTTGAGTTTGAAGCCATTAGAGCTATAGGCCTCTTCTCACCCTCTTTGTCTTTGTTCTTCTCTTTTCCCTTTTTACTTTTGTTTTCAAACTTTTCTAGACTTTCTAGTTCTTGCTGATGTTCCTCCAGCTTTCCAAACAAAGTAGTCATTGTGAGTGTCGTTAGATCATTGGCTTCCTTGATAGCTGTCACTTTAGGTTGCCATTCCCTGCTAAGACATCTCATAATTTTATTAGTAGCAATATCATTGGAAACTGTTTTTCCAAGTGCATTCAAACGATTAATAAGATGAACAAATCTCTTTTGCATGTAGGGAATTGATTCTCCTTGTTTCATGCGAAAAAGTTCGAACTCTTGATTAAGTGTGTTAATGCGGGATTGTTTTACTTCAGTTATACCCTCATGAGCAATTTCTAAAGCATCCCACATTTCTTTAGCTGTCGAGCAATGGGAAACTCGATAATACTCATCTGCACTAAGTGCTGAAATTAGCATATTTCGAGCTCTCCAATAACTTGACCACTTTTTATCATCTTTTTCATCCCAATCGTCTTCTGGTTTAGGTACTATGGCTCCTGCCTCATTCATCATGGTAATTTGAAAAGGACCATTTTGAATGGCATCCCATACGCGCCTATCAACATAATTTATATGTACTCGCATGCAGTCTTTCCAATAGCCATAATTTTCACCGTTGAAAACAGGAGCTCTATTATACGCCCCCTTTGGTTAAGAATCCATAACGTTACAGGCAGCCACAAAGCACCAGTGAACCGGTGCTCTGATACCACTTGTTAGACGCTGTGGCGAGTGATCTAGAGGGGGGGTGAATGGATCACACCCTTGTTTTCAAGGATTTAGAAAGTTTTTCAGAGTTTTCAAAGTATTATGGAAGCAAAGGTCCCGAATAGAATAAGCGTCTATTCTGAACCGGCCACTAGAAGACCAGACAAGCGATAACGTGCTGGATTTTACGATTGCTATGATAAAGAATAAAACACACGATATGAAAATAGTTGAATGCACCTATCACTAAATCAATTTACAATGAATCGAAAAACAAATTAAAACGAAAGTAAAGATAGAGAGGAGAAACAATACGCCGAGATTTGGTAAGGAAGTTCCCCACGGTCGTCCTCGTGTGTGGGTACGTCTCCCTCTCAATTTCAAATCGAAATTGAGAATTCTTATATCAAAGTTGCTGAATCCGTTGATTACAAGGTTCAAATACAAAAACCAGAATTCTAAACTCCTATAATTTCCTATTGTATCAACCTCCACTCGATTTGAGCCCAATCGAGATTTCCTGCAAGTTACACAATCAATCCACCGGTTCCACGACCTATTTGCGAAATCCACCGATTCCCCAAACTCTCGCTGCGGCTGAATCTGACTTGTAAACGTGACTCACAAAACCCTCAAGAACACGCCCGTTCTTGAAGGAAAACCCAACTGGTTTTTCCCTTGAAACCTTCTATCAATCTTCAACTCAGCTGGATCTACTATCGTACCACTGAACGTTGTCTCTAAAGCCTTCAATTCACAGGACAGCAAACACTCTTGTTGATGTTCTTGAATAAGATCTTTGAGAAGATGATGAAGATGTCTTGATTCTAGGTTTCAAGCTAGCTCAACAATGAAGTTCCAACACTCCAAAAACCCTATCTTGATGTATTCTTCAATGTTCAATCACTACAAAATTCGTCTCACCAATTTCTGTAATCTGTGATCTGTATCTAAAATGAAAAACAAACACAAATATATATTGCAGAATCTGTTAGGCAAATAACAGAAGAATGAATCGATTCAAGCTTGGATGAATCGATTCATACTGATTGAATTTTAGAAAAACAGAATTAATTAAACTGCATGAATCGATACATCAAAGGATGAATCGATTCATTTTGCAAAATCCAGAATCCACACAACAGCAGGAATCGATTCAAGCCATAATGAATCGATTCATTATGCGTATTTTTCCAAAAATCCATAAACAATGAAGAACAAGAGAACCAAAGTGATAAAAGCATATGTCTTAACATAGAACAAACATAAAACACTTTAAAATTCATAATCGATCAAAAACCAAGGGTGCTCACACATCCATCTTCCATATGCTTGCATTCATGAACTTGCCATGACATTTTGTGCATTCACATGATTCCTAAGACATATTAGGACACATTAGAATCATGTTTGATCACTGCATCATTCATTTGCCATGTTGTGCATCCATTCCATTTCATAAACTTTCATGAACTTTCATGGTTCAAAACATGTTTCATTTGCATCCTCATCCTTGTATGATCATCCAACTCTTGACATGTGTTTGCATTTTCTCTTAGAATCATTAACATCATGTTTGTGCTTCTGGTTTTGGTTTACATCTTTGCATACATCTCATTTTCATTTCATTCTTCCTTTCATGCTAACCATTTCAGGTGGTAAGTACTTTGAGAAGTGAATTTGCCTTCACTTCTCACCTCTCTTCTCTTTCTCTCTTATGCATCATTGCTGCATTTTGATTTTGCTTTAGAGTGAGCTTGCTCATTTATGCTCCCTCCCACCTTTCTTTCTCCAAGCAACTTGTCTTCTTAATTGAAGCAAGTTGTCTTGCTTCCCTTTGCTTCTCTTTCGTTTCATCCTGCTTCTTCCATGGTGGCTTTTCTCTTGAAGATCTTCTGCAAGCCTCATAAACCCTAGGAATACCCAAGCATGATAACAATTAGGGTTTAATTAGTCCCCCATTAGTTTTACCTTTGTGTCATCTTTTGAGTCTTCTCTTCTCACCCCTTAATCAAGGACTAAACCTTAAAGGTTTTAAGGCTTTGTGATTAGGGTTATGCATGTGTCCTTCTATTAGGATGGAGTGTATAACTTTAATCCTAAGTGTTAAACCCTTAATGTGTTTAAATCCTTTAATCAATTCACATAATAATCACTAAGACATCAAGCTTGTAACTTGGGCCTTGCATTGGGGTTCTAATTCTTCCTTAATTGGTTAAGAAGGACTAACCCTAGTGTTAATGGACAAGTCCTCCACAAGTTGTCTTACAAACCATAAAATTCACTTCTTAATCTTATCATTAACTAAAATCCACTTTAATAAAGGCTTTGTTTTGTCATGAGGTTAATCCCTAATCATGGATTAAGTTGAGGAGCCTTCCTCAGCTTAAATGTTCTCATCTATTATCCTTCTATTAGGATGGTGTAATGGGTCCATTAAATCTTTGATTATGGCTTAAACTCATTACTTAACACTAAACAACAAAAACAACAAAGGCATCTAAATAAATGCAAGTAGGTTAATGATCTTAATCCTACATCATGGTGATTAAGTGTGAGGTGTTTACTTCATACTTAAGGTATTCTCATTACCCCTAATCAGAGGGAAGATGTGATGAGTTTACTAACTCTTGGTTTAGGCTTAAGCTCATTAACTTATGACAAACTCCAAAAGGCAATAAAAGATTGAAAACACAAAAACAAACAATAACCGTCTCCTCCGGGATTCTTTTCTCATCATCTTCACTCACAAACGAGAACTTGCTTCTTCCGTCTAATGCAAGACAGTTTGCACCTGAGCCAGACATGTCATACACTTGAGCATATACAAGCAAGCAGTTCACAAGTCAACTTATCTTTCAGTCTCTTTGAGTCGAACTACGGTGTTCTGACTTCCTCATTGCACGAGAGGATACGTAGGCATAACTTAACAGTTATCGAATAAAAGTTTCTATATATTCCCCTCCTTTCAGGATTATCCTTTTAGCCTCATTATCTTGAGCTTTGCACTCCTGTTCCAGCACTGACACTTCATATATTTCACTTCACTTTTCTCCAGCACTGACACTTGCATTCTTTCCAGCTTTGATACACAGATTGCACTGACACTACCCCTTTAAAACACAAATCTTTCAAGCATGGATCCCGTCGAGTACGACGGACAATCTGGGTGCTAATACCTTCCCAGGTTGTAACCAACCCCCTTACTCAGTTTCTTTGGTTCGCAACTGTCTTATCCATCCTTTCTCAGGTTTATGCAGCATTACCTTTCCTTCGGGATAAAAATGCCTAGCTGGCGACTCTTTTCTTTTCAGTTCACCCTTGTGTGTTCTCTCCTTTCGTCGACCGTTCGCGTCTGTACCCCATTTGACCCAGCCTCATTTTGGCGGGAGCGACAGTAGGCAGGCTGTATATCCATCACAAAGAAGGTCGTTTTGAAAACTTGTGGGCCAATCATTATTGGTAATTCTATATCTCCCAGAACTGATCTTTTAGAACCGTCAAAGGCTCTCACTACCAAGTTACTTGGGCGTAGTTCCAATCCGTCATATTCCAGCTTCACAAGGGCTTCCTTGGGCAGGACATTGAGGGATGACCCTGTGTCTACCAGTACGTGAGAAAGAACTGCACCCTTAAACTCCAAGGTAATGTGCAAAGCCTTGTTGTGATTGCGACCTTTCGTTGTTAGATTAGTGTTGGTAAACCCTAGTCCATTACTAGCGTTGACATTTCCAACCACAGCCTCTAACTGATTGACGGTAATCTCCTCCGGCACATAAGCTGCGTGCAGGACCTTCAATAGTGCGTTCCGATGAGCCTCGGAGCACATTAGCAATGATAGTATGGAGATTTTGGAAGGTGTTTGGTGAAGATGGTCACTTTTCTTTATGATTCTCATGAATTCATCAACCTCTTGATCAAAAGGAGTCTTCAAAGCTTCTTTGACAACTTGTTCTTCTTGCACCAGGCTCTTCCCTTTTGCCCTATCAGCAGCTTCTGCTTCGGCAACGGGTCTTGGAATTTGCGAGGCAAAGAGACGTCCACTTCTAGTGAAGCCTCCGCCTCCCCCCACATTGTCTATCTGAGGTGGAGAAGTTGATGATTCTAAAGTGATTTTCTGCCCCTCGCAGTATAGATCTGAGCCATAATGCCAAGGGATGGCCTTATTGCTTTCGTAAGGAAATGGCCCAGGCACTGTGATAGTGATCAGACTGATAGCAGCTGTAGAGGGGATCACAATGGTGTGCGGATCATAGTATATGGTAACTGGTGCTCTGACAGGAGTAGCATTTTGTTGTGAATTGTTGGTAGGAACATTTGCGGGATCGTAGTATATTGTAACCGTTGAGATGCTTTCATCAATTGCTGCTGATGTTGTAGAAGGTACTGTTGACTGAATGGGTGTTGAAGTTGTAGCAGGAATGGTGACTGTACTTGTATCCATTGAAATGATTGATTGAGCAGTTGTTGGAGTTGTAGTGGAATCCGTTGGAACAATGGTTGCTGACGTTGTAGGAGTACCTGTGATTGTTGATGAAGGAATTGTTGGAGTTGTAGTCGCTGTTGTCGTAATCTGAAGGATACCATCCTTAATAAGATCATCTATGTCGTTTCTCAGCCTTTCACAACCATTGACTTCAATATTGCAATACCCATAGCCGAGCTCACACCCGGGGAACACTTAGCATTCTAAAAGCTGAGCTTTGATTTCAACCAAAGGTGTTCGAATTTGCGCAACACTGGTGATTAAGGTGGATGGTTTGCCTTCCTCAATAGCATTAATCCTAGGCCCGTTGTGACTAGGCATTGGATTTCTTGTGACATTCGGAGGAGGTGCGAAGTTGAGAGCTTTTGAGTCCACTAGATCTTGGACTTTCATCTGTAAGGCCCTTCATTTTTTAGTATTATGCCCCGGTGCGTTTGAGTGAAATGCACACCTGGAATTTGCATCATAATATTTTGGCATATTGGTGGGATCTGGAGGTGCCAATGTCCTTAATTCAACTAGGTTGAGCTTCAGGAGTTATGGCAAGAGTGCAGCATACGACATTGGGATTGGGTCAATTACCCTGTTTGCCTGTGATGGTCTTTGTTGGAAAGGACGCTGTTGTTGGTTGTTGTTGTTGTTGTAGGTTCTTTGTTGCGGATAATGAATTTGTTGTTGATACTGTGGTTGTTGTTGTTGAGGATATGCTGATTGTTGAGGAATCGGAGCTGGAATAGTAACTGCTGCTACTGACCGGCGCACATACAGAGGCCTGCCCCTGCTTGCATTAGTGGAATTTGTCTCACCAGTTCTTCGGGGTCCCACAAAAGGCTTTCTGGGATTGCTGGATGAACTTGCACCACTATCGGAAATTTTGCTCCTCTTTAAGAGGCTTTCAATCCTCTCACCAGCTATGACCACATCTGCAAAACTGGTAGAGGAGAAGGCAGCCAATCTATCAATATAGGTTCCTTGCAAAGTATTCATGAACATGTCAGCCATTTCCCTCTCTGACATGGGTGGTTGGACAGCAGCTGCAAGTTGTCTCCATCTTTGAGCGTAATCCCGAAAGCTCTCTCTAGAAGATTGTGACATTCCCATCAGAAGGGTCCTGTTGGGAGCCATGTCCAGGTTGTACTGATATTGCCTGATGAAGGCTTCAGCTAAGTCCTTCCAGCATCTAATGGTGGCCCTAGATAGGTGTGAATACCACTCTCTCGAAGCCCCAGTCAGACTGTCTTCAAAGTAGAACATCCACAACTTTTCATCCATAGTGTATGCTTTGAGTCTTCCCAGGAAAGACTGCAGGTGAGTGCGAAGACAGGAGGTACCATTGTACTTTTCAAAGAATGGGGGCTTGAATTTGTGGGGAATTCTCACCCCATCCACTAGCCCCATGTCCATCACATCGAAGCCCAAAGAATTATGAGACTCCAAAGATCTTAATTTCTCAGCAATTTTGTCCTATCTTCGGTCATATACTTCATCTCCAGCCCCCATAATAGTAAACTGTTCTTCTTGGGGATCCTCTTGCAAGATTCTCCCCCCAGCAGTATTACCTTGCACATTTCTCGGGATGTTAACTTCTGGATCCAGATGAGGTCCAAATATTGGTGGGTCAATACGAGGCTGGCCCCGTTCATTGTTACTAGTTCCTCATGTTCCAAGATGAGGCTCCTCAGGAGTTTGTCTTTCAACCAGCTCTCTTAACCTTTCTTGACTCTGGGCTAAGCCAGTCATTACAGCCATGAATTGAGACATCTGATTTCTCATCTCTACTCTCTCATTAGCCATCTGATTTCTGACCTCAGTCAGATCCTGCTGTACTTGTTCCATTTGAATACCGGGAAGGTTGTTGCGAGTCGGGTACCGGTGCGTGCGGTTGACAAGGAACACTCGGCGACGAGCAATGTTTCCTGAAGTTGCAACATAGTTAGAAACAATAATAATAACAAAACCTACAAAACAAAACAAAAGTTAGTATAAAATGCAGTATGCTTATTTGTTTTCCAAGGTATCCGATTTGGTTCTTGGTTTTGACTTTTCCAGACCTCGATGAAGATGCTTGATGTTGTGGAGAGAAAAATCCAAATGAAAACACACTAGAATATATTAAAAATGGTGAACAATACATAGTCTGTTTTACAACACACGCCCATGGAGGGTCAAAATACAATACAAGGAAAAGTACATAAAATGGAAACAACAACAAACAAAAAATCAGACATCCAGTCCAAACTCATCCTCTTTGACCTCATTCAGGAGTGCCTCAGTCACTGGACCAGCCGGGTGCTCTGTAATGGTCCTAATGAGGAGGTTCCTGGTAGCAATGGCAGTGGTCAGCTTCTTATGCTTGTCCTGGTCCTTTGATCTCTTCAATCCTGCTCTGAGCTTCAACTCTGAAATCACCTTCTGGGCTGCCAACAAAGCTTCCTGCTGCTTCTTCTCATTGGCCTCTAGCTGTTCAATCTTGGCTTGAGTCTTTTGGTCTTCTTGTGTACGGGTTTCAGTGATTCTGACCCACCTAGCCTGACTCTCTTGCAGATAGAGCTCAGTCCTAGCCTTCTGAATTTTGGCCTCTTTACAGGCATTCTTTAATATTTGTTCCCCAACTCTTGATTTCCTGATGTTTTCCTCTGTCTTCTCAATTTTGGCAAGATGTTCCACCCTAAGCTTCTCCAATCTCTCAATGTCCAAACGACCATCACTCCTTTCCCAAAAAGTCTTCTTTAAAGTTTGAGATAAGTTCTCATTCCTTTCTTTCAACTTCTCAAATTCTTCTAGGCTGACAGTTGCTGCTGGCTGTACTGTGGATGGTCCAAGCATGTCTTCCAAGGTGAAAGGCATCCTGGTAATATGAGCTCTAGTACGGGACCAGTCATAATACTGAGCTGAAGCAACATTGTTACATCTTCCAAGAATAGCAACCCCTTTTGTTTGGATGTTGTCCGAAGCCCAAGATGCTTGTCTGACAACAGCTGAATTAGGTTGCACTTCACAATATAAGGTCTCAGCTAAATCCTGTCCTCTGGGAGGCTGAACAAAAGCATAGCCCAGTTGTCTCTTAAACAGCAAGGGATTGTAGTTGATGCAACCCTTTACTCCTATCAGAGGTACATTTGGGTATTGTCCACAACTGGTGATAATGTCCTTTCCTTTGGTGCTCTGGGGGCACCATCTAATATCATCTGAAGTCAAGGCAATGAGCCTCTTGGCCCAATTCTTCTGTTGGTGGGGATTCAGGAAGGCATCTGACTTAGGCAGGTGTATGAGCAGCCAGGTGTAAAACAAAGGAGCACAACATCTTACCAACTTCCCCCTTTGTTTCTCATTCCTCTGATGAATGGAGTAGTAAAAATCTCCTAGCAATGTGGGCATTGGGTTCTTTAGAAGAAACAAATGGATGGCATTTTTGCTGAAAAATTTAGGCTCATCTGCAAATAGTATAACCGCATATATGCTGAGGGATAACAATGCACAGACTGCCTTCCACTCCCCCAATGAAGCTCTCAGGATGGCTTGAGAAATCAAGATGTCCAAATGCAACCCAGGGATCCCAGCTTTTGTGGTCATACTTTGCTCAATCAAGGCAGGCTCCAGGTACAGTGCCTTTGCTATCTCTTCATTTCTGGGAGCTGGAATTTCTGGGTTGAAAGGGATTCCACCCTTGATAGATACTCCAATCAATGAAGAAAACTCTTCCATCAGAGGCCCTAACTGAAAGTCTGGGAATGTGAAGCATCTCAAAGGAGGGTCATAAAACTGCAAGCACGTGTGGATCATACTCCTCTGAGAAGGGTCAAGGTCCATAACCATATCCAGGATACCTCCATAATGCTCTCTAAACAAAGGGATATAATCAGGTGTGATGAGTGACTGGACCTTCCTGATACCAGTCAACACAGGCTCAAAGAAATGGTAGGATATGTTGCTCTTCCTGGGAGTAGTCATGAATGCTGCTGAAGAAGCTGAAGATTGGTACTGATGAAGATCACAGACTGATGCTGGAAATGAGCTACTGACAGGCTGATGCTGGTGATGATGAAGATAGTTGAAGCAGATAACTGATGAAGCAAAGGTCTATGCAGGAGAAAGGGTCGAAACCAAACCGGATATGATGTGGATACCCTGAAAAACAAATAAACAAATGTTAAATGATGCAATGATGATATATGCATATGATATGCAAGGGTTTGTGATCAAGCTGGATCTGATTATCTGTCTTGATATAAGTCCATGTATGTTCAAAGGTCCAGATGAAGGCTTAGAAATCCAGTAACCAAGGTGGGGGACTCAAATAAAGAGTCACATATCCAAGGTTTAATCACAAGAACTGTCCAAAATGAGGTACTCTTAAATAATACAGTAACAAGGTATGATGTGGTCAAGGATTCCTGCAAACCTGTATACATCCCAACCCCCTTACATGTAGTGTTCTAGAACAAGGATCCTCAGACTTGGATCTGTTATGAGAAGTGTAAACACTCATAACCCGGAGGTACAGTGTTTACAATAACCATAAAAGATCCTCCTCTAATTCTCCTCAGATTATGAAGGTCATAATAAAGGTCATCCAGACTTAGCAGGCTTCCCAGATTGCCCTAGCACTACAAGAAATCTGTAGCACAGAGTTCTCGAGGAGAAGCCCACATCTGAACCGTGTTTCATATTCCCGCACCAGACCGAATTGGAATGGGAAAGAACATGAACCACTCTAGCCTAAGTGTCACTCAGGTCCCAGGTATAGGACCTTAAACTCTCAATGGAACCCCACCCACCGAAACAGAAACCAGATCC
This sequence comes from Lathyrus aphaca, assembly GCA_963966055.1. Taxonomy (NCBI): domain Eukaryota; kingdom Viridiplantae; phylum Streptophyta; class Magnoliopsida; order Fabales; family Fabaceae; genus Lathyrus; species Lathyrus aphaca. Next base: position 254,455,432 of record OZ014524.1, on the reverse strand, counting down.
AGCAAATGATAATATGACAGTATAATGTATAAAACTGGTAAAGAAAGCAATAAATAACTGTACATATAGCAGTAAATAAAGCAAAAACAAATAAACAAGCGCTAGGAGGAACCCACAAAAAGAACTAGAAGCCCTGGTTGCAATATAAGAGTCCCCGGCAAAGTCGCCAAGTTGTCGCTCCCACCAAATGACACCAGGACAAGAGGGGTACAAACGCGAACGGTCGGCGAAAGATAAGAGAATGAATAGAGCCGCCAACTAGGCATTTTTATCCCGAAGGAAAGGTAATGCTGCATAAACCTAAGAAAAGATGGATAAGATGGTTGCGAACCAGAGAAACTGAGAAAGGGGGTTGGTTAAAACCTGGGAAGGTTTTAGCACCCAGATTGTCCGCCGTACTCGGAGGGATCCACGCTTGAAAGATTTGTGTTTAAAGGGGTAGTGTCAATGCTATCTGTGTATCAAAGCTGGAAAAGAATGCAAGTGTCAGTGCAAAAGAAATGTGAAGTGAAATATGTGAAGCGTCAGTGTGAAGAAAGAGTGTGAAGCTCAAGACTATGAGGCTTAAAGAATAATGCTGGAAGAGGGGGGAATGTACAGATAATTTTGTTCGATAATTGTTAAGTTATGCCTACGTATCCTCTCGTGCAACGAGGAAGTCAGAACACCGTAGTTCGACACAAAGAGACTGAAAGATAAATTGACTTGTGAACTGCTTACTTGTCTATGCTCAAGTGTATGACCTGTCTGGCTCAGGTGCAAACTGTCTTGCATTAGATGGAAGAAGCAAGTTCTCGTTTGTGAGTGAATGAGGTGAGAAAAGAATCCCGGAGGAGACGATTATTGTTTGTTTTTTTGTATTTTCGATCTTTTATTGCTTTTTGAAGTTTGTCATAGGAAAATGAGCTTAAGCCTAAACCAAGGGTAAGTAAACTCATCACATCCTCCCTCTGACTAGGGGTAATGAGAATACTTTAAGTATGAAGTAAACACCTCACACTTAATCACCATTATGTAGGATTAAGATCATTAACCTACTTGAATTTATTTAGATGTTTTTGGTATTTTTGTTTAGTGTTAAGTAATGAGTTTAAGCCATAATCAAGGATTTAATGGACTCATTACACCATCCTAATAGAAGGATAATAGATGAGAACATTTAAGTTGAGAAAGGCTCCTCAACTTAATCCATGATTAGGGATTAACCTCATGACAAAACAAAGCCTTTATTAGAGTGGATTTTAGTTAATGGTAAGATTAAGAAGTGAATTTTATGGTTTGTAAGACAACTTGAGGGGGACTTGTCCATTAACACTAGGGTTAGTCCTTCTTAACCAATTAAGGAAGAATTAGAACCCTAATGCAAGACCCAAGTTACAAGCTTGATGTCTTGTTGATTATTAGGTGAATTGATTAAAGGGTTTAAACACATTAAGGGTTCAACACTTAGGATTAAAGTTATACACTCCATCCTAATAGAAGGATGCAAACATAACCTTAATCACAAAGCCTTAAAACCTTTAAGGTTTAGTCCCTGATTAAGAGATGAGAAGAGAAGATACAAGAGATGACACAAAGGTAAAACTAATGGGGGACTAATCAAACCCTAATTGTGATCATGCTTGGGTATTCCTAGGGTTTATGAGGCTTGCAAGAGATCTTCAGGAAAAGCCACCAAGGAAGAAGCAGATGAAAGGAAGAGAAGCAGAAGAAACAAGTCAACTTACTTCATTTAAGAAGATAAGTTGCTTGAAGAAAGAAGGTGAAGAAGGAGCATGAATGAGCAAGCTCACTCTAATACAAAAGTAAAATTCAGCAATGAATGCATAAGAGAGATGAGAAGAGATGGTGAGAAGTGGAGGCAAATTCACTTCTCAATGTAACTTACCACCTGAAAAGTTAGTGAAAGGAAAAGAAATGAAATGAAAATGAAAAGTATGCAATGATGCAAACCAAAACCAGAAGCATGTTCATGATGTAAATGATGCTAAGAGATGATGCAAATGTATGTCAAGAGATGTGGATGATCATACAAGCAATAAAGATGCAAATGAGACATGAAAGGAGCATGTAAGTTCATGAATGCACATGAAATGAAATGAATGCATAACATGGAAAATGGATGATGCAATGATAAAAAATGAATCTAATGTGTCCCATGATGCCTTAGAAGTCATGTGAATGCACAAAATGTCATGCCAAGTTTATGTATGCAAGCATATGAGAGATGAATGCAAATGAAGATGAAAATTAGGGTTTATGCATAACATGCAATACAAAATCCAAGACCAGAAGCAAATGACATGATAAAAAATTGAAAATAGGATCAAAGGAACCCTATCCCTACACAAGTTCACTACCCAAAGGAGAAGACCTAAATCTTAACCTAATGGAAGTTATGATTTTCTCAAGTTAGCTTGGGTTTTAAGGCACTTCAAAAGGGAAAATTCACAACAAATTGAAAATGAGAGATAAATTCAAACCAATTTTATCCTAGAAACTACATGATATGAGGAATGTAATGCAAAAAGAACCATCATTAAACTCCTCATGGTTAGGCAGAAGGGATTTTTCTAAGTTAGGGCAAAAATATTGACTTTTAAGAACCCTAATTCCAAAGAAAAATGTCAAAATAGGTCAAGAACCCAAAATAAATTTGTGTGAAGAGTTTGATAATGTTTCTAAATGTATCAAGATGCAATGTGATTTTTTTGTGATTTTTAGAAACTTAAATGCTATTTTAATTAATTAATTCTCATTAACTAATTAAAATAAACATTTAAATATTTTAAAAATACGAAATTTATGCAAAAAATAAAATAAAAATTATTTTCAGAATGAGAAAAATATTTTAAGACATGATGCAAAAAAGAAATTTTTTTGAAATGTTTTACTATTTTAAATAAAATGTAGAAAGAAATGTAATTAAAATGAAATTAAAATGAATTAAAATGAAAGTCAACAGATCCAAAGGCCCAGATTCAAATAAAAAGGGAGGGAATTGACCAGCGCGCGCAAATGGACGACCCACATTCAAACTATGCTAATTATGTCATTAAGCCCTAATCTGAACCCTAATTACTCTCAGGTGACCGGAACAATGTTCCTGTCATCTTCTCCGGCTAGCCCCTCACTCAATCTCCCTCAATACGCAACCCCAAGACCCCTAAAGCTCCAGAAATGATCCTCTCCTCAACCCCAACAAGAATCAACCACCAAAAATCATTTGTTCATCATCAAAAGCACGAATCAAAGCAAAACGGAAAACATGGCAAAAATTTCAGAAGCTTATGAAATGCTTATTTCTCAACTATTCTCAAAAGTAAAGACACCATGGTGATCAGTGAAACATGTAGAATCATTCTATAACATGAAATGAAGTTGAGCTTTCGAAACAGGAGCTTTCTGGCCAGTTCTTTGCTTCAAATCCACTCCAATGATTCCCCCCAAGAGCTTGTGATGCTTGGTTGGAGTTTAAATGGCCTCAAGAGGAAGTTGGCAGAAGTTCAGTTCATGAAATGTCAAAATCGTATTTTTGATTCTGAGTGTTTTTGGGCAAAATGATGGGTGGGAAATGATCAGTGATGTTTATGGAGTTGAATGGTGGAAAAAGTTTGAAGGTTTGATGGTTGAGTTGAGAGATTCGAAGGCTTTTGCAAATTTTGGGATTTTTGAGTGTGCTGTGTTCTAGGAGGTTTCAGCTTGTGTTATGTTGTGTGTTGGGTTGCTTTTGGTACACATATCATGTTTGGATAGGTCAGAGGGTGGGTGTTGGCCTAGGTTGATTGGTATGGGCAAGTTGCAAAAATGTCAACAACTTGTGTACTTGAGGTATGGGCTCATGGTAGGCTGGTTTAGGGGCATGGCTCGAGTCAGCCAACTTCAAGGAGGTCCATGAAAAATGATTTAGTGAGCTGGCTCAAGTGGATGAAGAGATTTGGATCATTTTGCAATTTTGTACAACTTTGGCCCCTTTTGAATTTCTTGAAGTTTAAGGCATGAAATGGAATGATTCAAAGCACCAATCTGATCCTTAGAGGTCCATTTGACATGTTGTGAAGTGTTTATGCACATTAGAAGCCTTTAGAATGCTTTATCATGCCATTTTGCAAAATGCCTCTCTGGTGCAAAAGTGAATTTTAAGTGATTTTTCCCAACTTTGCAAGACCATAACTTGAGTTCTATGATGAATTAGGTCAAGTTATTGTACTTTTTGAAAATGGGAGGATCCAATCTACAACTTTAATGACCAAGAATTTTTCATTTGAAGCATTTTTGAATCAAAAAGAGGAGGTTGAAAAACTTCCCAAAATGGCAAGTTTGCATTACAAGTCACTTTCCCAAAATGGCAACTTTGCAAATGGCTTGAAATTCTTCAATTTTGTGAACTTCTAACATCTTATAAGGTCAAATAAATATCATATACACTCAAAATGATGGAGAAGATCCCTTGGTTGGATGATTGGGGGCCTCAGATGCCCTGGTTTTGCACTGACTTGTTCAAGAAGTCATTTATTGACTAGATGCCTTCCCCATTGAATTTTTCCATGAAAATTGGTATGCATGATATTTATAACATATAGAGACAAATAGAAACAAGAATGACCAAGAAATTTGGAGTTATGGCCTTTGAAACCAAAACCCTAATTTTAGGTCATCTGTGCAGTTAAACCTGGCTCTGCTTCCATGCCTTTCTCAGTTCTTGTGATTCGCTGACTTCCTTGATCTTGGGAGGATATAATATGATGCTTGAAAATACATGGAACCTCTTGAGATGATTGATGACCTTTGGAGTGCCTCAAATAGCTCAGAGCTGGCTCAGATCACAAACCCTAGATGCATATGGCTCTGAACCAATGTAGTGAAAGAAAAAAATGCAATGTGAGATGATATGTTTGAACTTATGCATATGAAAGAATCACAAGCCATGGTGAAATTAGTGAGGGCAATTTTGGAGTGTCTACACTTAGGGACATAGTTCCAACACAACACTTTGATAGTTGAAGAGAGTGTAGCCAATGCATCGGCAAAATGATTCTTGGCACGTAGTACATATTGGAGCATTACTATTATGAAGAATGTAAAAAGTCTTCTCGCATAATCCCGGTATGGAATTAAGTGAGGTTGATGTGTAAACCACTCGCTGGTAATCTGGTTAATTATGAGAGTTGAATCTCCAAATATATCGAAGGTCTTAATCCTGAGATTAATAACCTCCTCTATTCTCATGATACAAGCTTCATATTCAACTTCATTGTTGGTGCAACCAAAAGTTATTCTGGAAGCGAATGGAAAATGGACACCTTCAGGAGTATTAAGTACAACACTAACTATGCGCCCATTCATGTTGACGGCCCCATCAAATATCACACTCCATTTGGATTCAGGGTCTGGACCCTCCTCCGGGAGTTGTTCCTCGTAGTCCTTAGCTTTGAGGTACATGTTTCCTCATCAAGAGGTTGCTGTGAAAGATAGTTTGATAAGATACTTCCTTTGATGGATTTCTGTGAAGTGTATGGAATGTCATACTCGGTCATCACCCTTTTCCAACGTGCAACCCTTCTAGTCAATGTTGGTTTCTCAAAGATATACTTCACATGATTCATCTTTGAAATCAACAATGTTGTATGAGTCAACATATATTGTCTTAGTCGGTGAGCAGCCCATGCCAAAGCGTAAAAAAATTTCTCGAGCAGTGAGTATCTTGTCTCACAGTCGGTAAACTTTTTGCTAAGGTAGTATATTGCATGCTCTTTTCGACCAGACTCGTCATGTTGGTCGAGAACACACCCCATAGATCCTTCAAGCACTGTTAGGTACATGATGAACGACCTCCTTGGAACCGGAGGCATTAAGATAGAAGGTTCCTGCAGATATTCTGTAAATTTCTCGAAAGCCCTTTGGAAATCATCATTCCACCTGACCGACTGTTCTTTACTTAGCAGCTTGAAAATTGGATCATAGGTGGCTGTGAGGTGAGATATGAACCGTGTAATGTAGTTCAATAGGCCCAGGAAGATACATGCTTCTTTTTTTTGTTCACGGTGCAGGCATCTCTTGTATAGCTTTTACTTTGGCAGGGTCAAACTCTATCCCTCTTAGGCTCACGATGAAACCTAGCAGTTTCCCGGAATGCACTCCGAAAGTGCACTTGTTCGGATTCAATCTCAAAACGAAACTTCCTCAGTCTCTCAAACAACTTATTTAGATTAACCAGATGCTCCTCTTTAGTTCGGGACTTGGCAATAATGTTATCCACATAGCACTCTATCTCCTTGTGAATCATGTCGTGGAATAATGTTACCATAGCCCGTTGATACGTTGCCCCTACGTTCTTCAGTCCGAAGGGCATCACTTTGTAGCAGAAAGTACCCCAAGGGGTAATGAATGTTGTTTTTTCCATGTCCTCCGGCGCCATCTTTATCTGATTATACCCGGAGAAACCATCCATGAAAGAAAATACCGAGAACTGAGTCATGTTGTCAACTAATACGTCAATGTGAGGTAATGGGAAGTCATCATTCAAACTCGCTCTGTTAAGGTCTCGATAGTCAATGCACATCCGTACCTTGCTGTCCTTCTTTGGAACTAGTTCTTCAAAGCTTCTGCTTGACCAGAGGGAATTCCTCTCTCAATGGTAGCATATGCATTACAATGTCCGTATCTAAACCTGGCATTTCCTTATATAACCAAGAAAATATATCTACATATTCTCGCAGCATACCAATCAACTCTTCTTTAACACTAGCTTGTAGCCCAGCCTCAATTTTGATCTCTTTTTTCACGTCCTTGGACCCAAGGTTTAAAACTTCAATTTCCTCCTAATGAGGCTGAATAAATCTTTCCTCTTATCTCAATAACCTGGCTAATTCTTCGGGGAGTTCACAGTCTTCCTCAACCCCTTCATCAGCTTGGTAGATAGGATTATCGAAAGAATACTCAATCATAGGAAATTTTTTATCAATGGAATTCGGGTGATTAATTGTGCACAAGTGATGTGCTTATTTCAGAGTTAAGTTTTACGAAAAAGAAAAAGAAAATAAAATAGTGCCATTTTATTGTTTTTGTGAAAAAGTTTAAAAAGAAAGAAGTGAACACAATTTTGAATGAAAAATGTCCTTTATTCATGGTAAAATAAAATTGAAAATAATGCAAAGTGGCCCTACAAATGGATTCGTGCACCTTGGGCAGAGTGCAGGATTTGACATGCACGTGACATGAAGAAAACAAAGAAAATTACTTTGGCTGGAAAGTAACTTGGACTATATCTTCCGCGAACCAATTCTTCAGCTCTTTCCCAAGGACACACATACACACACCCAGTTATCCATGTCATAGTCACCATTGGTGTCTTCTCCAATGAAGAACACAAATATTCCATCCATTTTCACAAACACTCAACATACAAGGAGAATCGAAGGAATAAAGTTTGAATCATAAAACTGAAAATCTCAAACCAATGCACCTATAAGCTTCTACTCATCACACACAGTTCAGATCAAGCAAAAACAACACAAAAAAGCAAAATAGGGCAAAACCGAAGCAAAATAGTTTGAAGGGGAAACCTGAAATGAAGTTTGTCTTGAGATTCAAAGAAAACCAGAGACTCTTCAAGCTTCCTTGAACTTGTATCTGGCCAAATAAAGGCTTAGCAACTTGATTTGAAGGTAAAGAGAATTGAATCTGAAAGTGTTATGAATCCTTAAATGTCACCAAAGAGCATCAAAACCAAACTCAGAGGGATGATGATGATGATGATGCTAGTGATGTGATTCTAAAGATGACTCAAGGAGGTTTGAAGGATGTGATGAAGAATAAACTTATATTTGAGTTTCTCTGTAAGAGTGAAAAAACGAGAGAGTGCAAAGAGAATGAGAGAGTGAATTTTGTGAGTGTGAAAATGATGCTCCTCCTTTTCAGAATTCATGACTCAGTTTCTTATATGCCAAGGGCGTGTGATCAAAAATTGAAGGTGTTGTGCAAAATTTGTTTCATAAAACTCATAACAATCCTCGTGTGCTCTTCCTTTCTTCTTTACAAATTCAATCCAATATATGATGGTGCAAGATTGTTTTGGTGTAGCCTACTGTGTTGTCAGCATGATGTTGGATGATGGAATGAGGTTATGATCTGAGGGTTATGGTGGTATTGCTTCATGAGGTTGCATGGTAAGCTTCAATCACGTGATATTCCTTTTTCTTTCACTTGTACAAATGCGTATGAGGGTGAGAGGAAAAGCATGACTTCTTTGCTATTATTGGAATGAAAACAAATGTGTGGGGGGAGTATAAATTGTGTCGACTCTCTCTCATGCACATGCCTCTCATTCTTTGTACCATTTTCAATATTTCCACTAAAAACTAAACAAGTAAAAAGTGGTGTATGTAAATGTAAACACCCCAAATTTTCCCTCACCCATTAACACCATGGCTTGTGACTCCTTTCATTTGCACAAGTTCAACCATAGCATCACATGTTGCATTATTGCTTCATTGCATTGATTCAAAGTCATCTGCATCTATGGTTTGTGATCTGAGCCATCCTTGAGCCATTTGAGCCACTCCAAAGGTCATCAATAATTTCAAGAGGGTCCATGTATGTTCAAGCATCATATTATATCCTCCCAAGATCAAGGAAGTCAAAGAATCACAAGAACTGAGAAAGGCATGGAAGCAGAGCCAGGCTTAAGTGCACAAATGACCTAGAATTAGGGTTTTGGTTTCAGAGGCCATAAATCCAAATTTTTTGGTCATTCTTGTTTCTATTGATTTCTATATGATATGAGGATCATGAATATCAATTTTCATGAATAAATTCAATGGGGAAGGCATCTGATCAAAAGGTGACTTCTTGAACAAGTCAGTGCAAAATCAGGGCATTTGAGGCCCCCAATCACCCAACCAAGGGGCTTTCTCCATCATTTTGGATGTGTATGATCTTTATTTGATCTTAGAAGATGTTAGAAGTTCACAAAATTGGAAAATTTCCAGTCATTTGCAAAGTTGCCTTTTTGGGAAAGTGACTTGTAATGGAAACTTGCCATTTTGGGAAAGTTTTTCAACCTCCTCTTTTTGATTCAAAAATGCTTCAAATGGAAAAACTTTGGTCATGAAAGTTGTAGAATGAATAATTCCCTTTTCAAAAAGTACAAGAACTCATTCTAATTCATTTTGGATCAAAAGTTATGGCTTGTCAAAGTTGGGCAAAATCACTTAATTCTCACTTTTGTACCTAAGAGGCAAAGTTGCAAAACCTCATGCCAAGGAAAAATGTGGCTTCAAATGGACTTCTATGCATCACACAAACATAAACCATGACCTAAAAATCAGAATGCACCAAAGAATTGTTCATTTTCATGCCTTGATCTTTAAGAAACTTCAAAAGGGCTAAACTTTGTGAAATTTTCAAAACCTCACATAAACTCATATCCACTTGCTGCATTGCCTCAAATTCATTTCCATGGTTCTCCTTGATCACAGATGAGCCAAGACATGCCCTTGTACCATGACTGAACCAGCCCATACCTCCTCTTACACAAAAGTTGACTTTTGGCAAAATGGACCATACCAATCAACATAGGCCAACAACAACTCTCTGACCTATCCCAACTTGATACATGTACCAAAAGGAACTCAACACAACACACAACACAGCCTAATCTCTCCCACAAGTCAGCATTCTCCAAAACCTCCCTTTATGCATTTTCATTCGAATCTCTCCATACAAGCTTCAAACCTCAAAACAAATCCCACAGAACAACTCACCCTAGCCTTATGATCATTTCCCAACCATCAATTTGCTCTGAAAGGCCCACAATCAAAAACACGATTTTCCACCCCTCCTGAACAGAACTTCATCAATCTCTCAAACCAGCCATAAGAAATTCTAAACAAGCATTGCAAGCTTCTCAGGGGGTTCATTAAAGGCATCTTGGACCAAAGAAGCAGCCAGAAAGTTCCAAAGATCAAAGCTCCAGTTCAGGTGAGCTCAAGAATTTTTTTTCCAGAAACTTGTTTTTAAGTTACTAAATGGTTATTTATGCTTCACTGATCATGTTGATGTGTTTTGTTTTGAAAATGGTTGAGAAATGAGTATGTATTCATGTTCTAAAATTTTTTGACCTAGAACTATTTTGATTCGATTCTCACTTTTGATGTGTTTTAAATGTTGTTTGTTTGTTGATTCTTAATGTATGATGTATGGGGATCATTTCTGGGCAGAGAGATTGGATTTTAGAAGCCTAGGGAAGAAGATAGCAATTTTCAGGGAGAGGTGTGGCCGGAGAAGATGACCGGAGGTCATTTCCGGCCACATGAAAGTCATTAGTGCATTAATGGTGATTAGGGTTCAGTTTGAATTTGAGCCATAGATCTTGTTGACTAGGGTTGCCCCGCGCGCAAATGAGTGGTCCAGATCTCTCATTAGAACCCTAATCTTATAATTAGATTTAATTAATTAGGTTTAATTTTAATTCAGCCAGTTTGAATCTGGGCCACAGGATCTGGCGCCAGTCAATTCCCTCCATTTTCATTTAAATGCCAGCCATTGGATTTGCATACTTTCTCTTTAATTCAATTTTTATTTCATTTTATTTGTTTTATCTTTCACGAATTATTAAAAATAGTAAAACATGTTTAAAAATTCTGAAAATTTTTGTCAAGCATTTCATTAATTTTCAGAACCCAAAAATATTTTTATTTTTATTTTTTGCATTAAAAATCATTTTTAAATCATTTAAATGTTTATTTTTAATTAGTTAATGAAAATTAATTAATTAAAAATGCATTTAGGTATTTAAAAATCACCAAAAAAATTCACATTGCATTTCAAAACATTTAGAAACATTATCAAACTCTCAAAACAAATTTCTTTTTGGTTCTTGATGCATTGTGACAATTTTCATTGGAATTAAATTCTTTTAAAGGCTATATTTTTGTTCAAACTTGGAAAAATCCATTCTGCCTAACCATTGAGAGTTTGATGATGGTTCTTCTTGCATTGGATCCTTCATAGCATTTAGTTTATAAGATAAAATTGGTTTGAATTTATCTTCCATTTTCAATTTGTTTAGCATTTTTCATTGTGAGGTACCTTGAAACCCTAGTTGAATTAGAAAAATCATAACTCCCATTAGGTTAAGAGTTAGGTCCCCTCCTTTGGGCAGTGAACTTGTGTAGGGTTAGGGTTCCTTTAATCCCATTTCCAATTTTTTGTCATGTCATTTGCTTCTGGTTTTGAATTTTTGCATTGAATGTTGTATGTAAACCCTAATTTGTGCCTTCCCTTGCATCCATGTCTCATTTGCTTGCATTTAGGAACTTGCCATGACTTTGTATGCATCCACATGACATTTAAGACATATTAAGACATATTAGAATCATGTTTGATCATTGCATCTTTCATTTGCCATGTTATATGTCCATTACATTTCATAAACTTTCATGAACTTCCATGGTTCAAAGCATGCTTCATTTGCATCCTCATCCTTGTATGATAATCCACAACTCTTGACATGTGTTTGCATCATCTCTTAGCATCATTGAAGTCATGTTTATGCTTCTGACCTTGGTTTGCATCATGACATTTCATCTCATTTGCATTGCATTTCATTTCTTTTGCTAACTTTTCAGGTGGTAAGTTGTTTTGAGAAGTGAATTTGCCTTCACTTCTCACAATCTCTTCTCATCTCTTTTATGCATCATTGCTGCATTTTATCTTGTGTATTAGAGTGAGCTTGCTCATTCATGTTCTTTCCTATCTTGTTCCTTCAAGCAACTTGTCTTCTTAAGTGAGGCAAGTTGTCTTGATTCTCTCTGCTTCTTTCTCCTTTCATCTTCTTCTTCCCTGGTGGTTTCTCTGAAGATCTTCTTGAAAGCCTCATTAACCATAGGAACAACCAAGAATGATAACAATTAGGGTTTGATTAGTCCCCCATTTAGTTTTTCCTTTGTGTCATCTTTGAGTCTTCTCTTCTCATCTCATAATCAAGGACTAAACCCTAAAGGTTTTAAGGCTTTGTGATTAAGCTTATGCCTGCATCCTTCTCTTAGGATGGGGTGTATAAATTTAATCCTAAGTGTTAAACCCTTAATGTGTTTAAATCCTTTAATCAATTCACCTATAATCAGTAAGACATCAAGCTTGTAACTTGGGCCTTGCATTAGGGTTCTAATTCTTCCTTAACTGGTTAAGAAGGACTAACCCTAGTGTTAATGGACAAGTCCCCCTCAAATTGTCTTACAAACCATAAAAATCATTTCTTCATCTTACCATTAACTAAAATCCATCTAATAAAGGCTTTGTTTTGTCATGAAGTTAATCCCTAATCATGGATTAAGTTGAGGAGCCTTCCTCAGCTTAAATGTTCTCATCTATTATCCTTCTATTAGGATGGTGTAATGAGTCCATTAAATCCTTGATTATGGCTTAATCTCATTACTTAACACTAAACAAAAACAACAAAAACATCTAAATAATCACAAGTAGGTTAATGATCTTAATCCTACATCAGGGTAATTAAGCTTGAGGTGCCTACTTCATACTTAAGGTATTCTCATTACCCCTAATCAGAGGGAAGATGTGATGAGTTTACTAACCCTTGGTTTAGGCTTAAGCTCATTTTCTTATGACAAACACCAAAAAACAATAAAAGATTGAAAACATAAAAAACAAACAATATTCTCCTCCTCCGGGATTCTTTTCTCACCTCATTCACTCACAAGCGAGAACTTGCTTCTTCCGTCTAATGTAAGACAGTTTGCACCTGAGCCAGAAAGGTCATACACTTGAGCATAGACAAGTAAGCAGTTCACAAGTCAATTTTATCTTTCAGTCTCTTTGGGTTGAACTACGGTGTTCTGACTTCCTCATTGCACGAGAGGATACGTAGGCATAACTTAACAGTTATCGAACAAAAGTCTCTGTATATCCCCCCTCCTTCAGCATTATTCTTTAAGACTCAGTCTTGAGCATTTCATTCTTGTTCTTACACTGACACTTCTCTTATACACTTCACATTTCTTTTACACTGACACTTGCATTCTTTCCAGCTTTGATACATAAATAGCACTGACACTACCCCTTTAAAACACATATCTTTCAAGCGTGGATCCCGTCGAGTACGACAGACAATCTGGGTGCTAATACCTTCCCAGGTTGTAACCAACCCCCTTTCTCAGTCTCTCTGGTTCACAACCGTCTTATCCATCTTTTCTCAGGTTTATGCAGCATTACCTTTCCCCCAAGATAAAAATGCCTAGTTGGCGACTCTTTTCTCTTGAGTTCACCCTTGTGTGTTCTCTCTCCTTTCGCCGACCATTCGCGTCTGTACCCCTTCTGACCAGGTGTCATTTGGTGGGAGCGATAGCTTGGCGACTCTGCTGGGGAACCTTATACTTTAACCAGGGCTTCTGGTTCTTTTTGTGGGTTCCTCGTAGCGTTTGTTTGATTTGTGTTTACTGGGGTGTTATGTGTTGTTGTGTTTATTTCTTTTGCTTTATTTACTGCTTTATGTACAACTTTATTTATTGCTTTCCTTTACAGTTTTTCATATTTCATACTGTCATTATCATTGCTGGATCTGTTCTTCTGTCTTGGTGGGTGGGATTTCATTGAGAGTTAAGGTCCTGTACCTGGGACCTGAGTGACACCTAGGCTAGAGTGGTTCATGTTCTTTCCCATTCCATTTCGGTCTGGTGCGGGAATATGAAACACGGTTCAGATATTGGTTTCTTCTTGAGAACTCTGTGCTACAGATTTCCTGTAGTGCTAGGGCTATCTGGGAAGCCTGCTAAGTCTGGACGACCTTTACTATGACCTTCAGAAACTGAGGTGAATTAGAGGAGGATCTTTTATGGTTATTGTAAACACTGTACCTCTGGGTTAGAAGTGTTTACACTTCTCATAAATGATCCAAGTCTGAGGATCCTTGTTTTAGAACCTTACCTGTGAGGGGGGTTGGGCTGTTTACAGGTTTGCAGGTACCTTTGGCCACATCATACCCTGTTACTTGTTTTAATTAAGAGTACCTCGCTTTGGACAGTTCTTGTGATTTAACCCTGGACATGTACTCTTTATTTGAGTCCCCCCACCCTGGTTACTGGATTTCTGAACCTCCATCTGGACTTCTTGAGCATACATGGGCCTTATATATCAATACTGATAATCAGATCCAGCTTGATCACAAACCCTTGCATATCATTTGCATACATCATCATTGCATCATTTAACATTTGTTTATTTGTTTTTCAGGGTATCTACATTATACCTGACTTGGTTTTGACCCCTTCTTCTACATAGACCTCTGTTTCATCAGTTATCTGCTTCAGCTATCTTCATCATCACCAGCATTAGCCAATCAGTGGCTCATCTCCAGTATCAGTCTTGATCTTCATCAGCAGCTATCTTCATCATCCTCAGCAGCATTCATGACTACACCCAGGAAGAGCAATATATCATACCATTTCTTTGAGCCTGTGTTGACTGGTATCAGACAGGTCCAGTCACTTATCACCCCTGACCACATCCCATTATTAAGATAGCATTATGGAGGTATCCTTGATATGGTTATGGACCTAGACCCTTCTCAGAGGAGTATGATCCACACCTGCCTACAGTTTTATGACCCTCCTTTGAGATGCTTCACATTCCAAAACTTTCAGCTAGGACCTCTGTTGGAGGAGTTTTCATCATTGATTGGAGTACCTGTCAGGGGTGGTGTCCCCTTCAACCCGGAGATGCCAGCTCCTAGAAATGGAGAAGTAGCAAAAGCACTGTACCTAGAGCCTATTTTGATTGAGCAAAACATGACAACAAAAGCTGGGATCCCTGGTTTGCACTTAGACTTCTTGATTTCTCAGGCCACCCTGAAGGCCTCTTTGGGAGAATGGAGGGCAGTCTGTGCACTGTTAGCCCTCAGCATATATGGGGTTATACTATTTGCAGATGAGCCCAAATTTATCAGCAAGAATGCCATTCATCTTTTCCTTCTGAGGAACCCAGTACCCACATTGCTGGGAGATTTCTATTACTCCATTCATCAAAGGAATGAGAAGCAAAGAGGGAAATTGGTGAGATGCAGTGCTCCTTTGTTTCACACTTGGCTGCTCAAGCACCTACCTAAGACAGATACCTTCCTGAATCCTCACCAACAGAAGAATTGGGCTAAGAGGCTCATTGCTTTAACTCCAGATGACATCAGATGGTGCACCCAGAGAACCAAAGGCAAGGACATCATCACCAGCTGTAGGCAATACCCAAATGTACCTCTGATAGGAGTAAAAGGTTGCATCAACTACAATCCTTTGCTGTTTAAGAGACAACTGGGCTATGCTTTGGTCCACCCTCCTAGAGTGCAAGATTTAGCTGAGACCCTGTATTGTGAAGTAAAACCTAATTCAAATGTTGTCAGACAAGCATCCTGGGCTTGGGACAACATCCAGACAAAAGGGATGGCTATTCTTGGAAGGTGCAATAATGTTGCTTCAGCTCAGTACTATGACTGGTCCCATGCTAGAGCTCAGATTACTGGAATGCCCTTCACTTTGGAGGACATACCTGGACCCTCTGCAGTACAGCCAACAGTCACTGTCAGCCTGGAGGAATTTGAGAAACTGAAGGAGAGGAATGAGAATCTGTCTCAAGCTTTGAAGAAAACTCTTTGGGAAAGGAGTGATGGTCATCTGGACATTGAGAGGTTGGAAAAGCTTAGGGTGGAGCATCTAGCCAAGATTGAGAAAACAGAGGACTACATCAAGAAGTCAAGAGCTGTGGAGCAAATATTAAAGAATGCATGTAAAGAGGCCAAGCTTCAGAAGGCTAGGACTGAACTCTATCTGCAAGAAAGTCAGGCTAGGTGGGTCAGGATCACTGAACCTCGGACACAAGAAGATAAGAGAACTCAAGCCATGATTGAGCAGTTAGAGGCCAATGAAAAGAGGCAGCAGGAAGCTTTGCTGGCAGCCCAGAAGGAGATTTCAGAGTTGAAGCTTAGGGCTGGTTTGAAGAGCATCCAGCTGGTCCAGTGACTGAGGCACTTTTGAAAGAGGTTAAGGAGGATGAGTTTGGACTAGATGTCTGACTTTTTGATTGTTGTTGTTTTCATTTGATGTACTTTTCTTTTGTGTTGTATTTTGACCCTTCAGGGGCATGTGTTGTAAAAACAGACTATGTATTATTCATCTTTTGTAATATATTTTAGTTTGTTTCCATTTGGGTTTTGTTTTCTCAACAACATCAAAGCATCTTCCTCGAGGTCTGGAAAGGTCAAAACCAAGAACCAAGCCGGATACCTTGGAAAATAAATAAGCATACTGCATTGCATACTAACTTTTACTTTGTTTTGTAGGTTTTGTTTTTATTTGTTTCTAACTTTACTATGACTTTAGGAAATATTGCTCGCAGAAGAGTGTTCCCTGTCAACCGTGCACACCGGTATCCTACTCGCAACAACCTTTCGGGTATTCTAATGGAGCAAGTACAGCAAGACCTGACTGAGGTCAGAACCCAGATGGCTAATGAAATAGTGGAGATGAGAAACCAAATGGCCCAATTCATGACTGTGATGACTGGCTTGGCCTTAAAGCCAAGAAAGGTTAACGGCATTGGTAGAAAGACAAACCCCCGAGGAACCTCATCCTGGGACTGGATAACAAGTAACAATGAGAGGGGACAGCCTCATGTTAATCCACCAGTATTTGGACCTCATCTAGACCCGGAAGTCAACATCCCAGGTAATGTGCAAGGAAATACTACCGGGGGGAGGATCTTGTAAGAAGACCCCCAAGAGGAGCAATTTACTGTCATGGGAGCTGGAGATGAAGTCTATGATGGGAGGTTTGATGAAATTGCTGAGAAGTTGAGATCTCTGGAGTCTCAAAACTCCTTGGGCTTCGATGTAATGGATATGGGGTTAGTGGATGGGGTAAGAATTCCCCACAAGTTCAAACCCCCGTGCTTCGAGAAATACAATGGAACCTCTTGTCCACGAACTCACCTGCAATCTTTTCTGGGGAGACTTAAAGCATACACCACAGATGAAAAGCTGTGGATGTTCTATTTTGAAGACAGTTTGACTGGGGCTTCAAGAGAGTGGTATTCACACTTGACCAGAGCTACTATCAGATGCTGGAAGGACCTAGCTGAGGCTTTCATCAGACAATACCAATACAATCTGGACATGGCTCCTAACAGGACCCTTCTGATGGGAATGCCTCAATCTTCCAGAGAAAGCTTCAGGGAATATGCCCAAAGGTGGAGACAGCTTGCTGCTGCTGTCCAACCACCCATGTCGGAAAGAGAAATGGCCGACATGTTCATGAATACTCTGCAAGGAACATACATTGATAGACTGGCTGCCTTTTCTTCTACCAGCTTCGCAGACGTAGTTATAGCCGGTGAAAGAATTGAAAGTCTGCTAAAAATGGGCAAAATTTCTGATAATGGTGCAAGTTCATCCAGTAATCCCAGGAAGCATTTTGTGGGACCTCGAAGGACCGGTGAGACAAATGCCATCTATGCCAGCAGGGGCAGACCTCAGTTTGTCCACAGATCAGTAGCAGCTGTCACTATTCCAGCTTCGATCCCTCAGCAATCAACATATCAACAACCACAACAACCACATTATCAACAGCAAGTTCAGTACCCTCCACAAAGAACCTACAATAACAATAACAACAATCAACAACAACGACCCTTTCAACAAAGACCATCAAAGGAAAACAGGGTGATTGACCCTATCCCTATGCCTTATGTTGCCTTATTACCACAACTCCTGAAGCTTAACTTGGTTGAGTTAAGGACATTGGCACCTCCAGATCCCTCCAATATCCCGAAGAATTATGATGTCAACGCCGGGTGTGCTTTCCATTCCAATGCACCTGGCCACAATACTGAGAAATGCAGAGCATTGCAAATGAAAGTTCAAGATCTGGTGGATTCTAAAGCCCTCAACTTCGCACCTCCTCTGAATGTCAACAGATATCCTATGCCTAATCATGGTGGGCTAAGGATTAATGCCATTGAGGAAGACAAACCATCTACTCTGATCACCAATGTTGCACAAATTCGAACACCTCTGGTCGAAATTAAAGCTCAGCTTCTAGAGTGCCAGGTGTTCCCCGGGTGTGAGCTCGGTTGTGGGTATTGCAACATTGCAGTCAATGGGAGTGATAATTTGAGAAGTGGCATAGATAGTCTTATCAAGGATGGTATCCTTTAGATCTCAACAACGGCGCCTACAAATCCAGCAATTCCTTTAACAACAATTCCTGATTCTTCTACAACAGCAGCAACAATCATTCCTACCAATTCATCAATATCATCAGCAATGGCTCCATCCATCACTTCAACAAATCAGACTTCAACAACCATTTCTTCTACAACATCAACATTCATTTTATCAACAAAATCTTCTACAACGCCAACAGAAATTAATGAAGACGTCTCAGCAGTTACAATCTACTATGACCTATCAAATGTTCCTCCGAACAACAATTTCCAACAACAAGCAGTGGAACCTCCTGCCAGATCACCAGTTACAATTTACTACAATCCGCACACCATTACAGTACCCTCCTCTGCAGCAGTCAGTCCAGTTACTATCACGGTGCCTGGACCGGTTCCCTATGAAAGCAGTAATGCCATACCTTGGCATTATGGCTCTGATATTTACTGCAATGGGGAGAAAATCACTTTGGATTCTTCAACCTCATCTCCACAAATTGATAATGTTGGGGGAGGCGGAGGCTTCACTAGAAGCGGACGCCTTTTTGCCTCACAAACTCAAAGACCTAATGGTGAAGCAGAAGCTGCTGCCAAAGCAAAAGGAAAGAGTGTCGTATTTGAAGAGCCAACTGTCAAAGAAACTCAGAAGACATCTTTTGAACAAGATGTGGACGAGTTTATGAGAATCATAAAGAGAAGTGATTACAAGGTGGTGGATCAGCTTCACCTAACTCCCTCAAAAATCTCCATATTATCCATGTTGATGTGTTCTGAGGCTCACAGGAATGCATTATTGAAAGTCCTGCACGCAACATACGTGCCAAAGGAGATTACCGTTAATCAGCTAGAAACTGTGGTGGCAAATGTCAACACCAGTCATGGACTGGGCTTTACCAATGCTGACTTAACAACAGAGGGACGTAACCACAATAAGGCTTTGCATATCACCTTGGAATGCAAGGGTGCTGTTCTATCTCATGTACTGGTGGACACTGGGTCATCACTCAATATTCTGCCAAAGAAAGCCTTAGTGAAGCTGGAGTATGATGGCTTGGCATTGCGTCCAAGTAATTTGGTGGTGAGAGCATTTGATGGCTCTAAAAGATCAGTGCTTGGAGAGATTGATCTGCCTGTGATGATTGGCCCGCAGACCTTCAAAACTACCTTTTATGTGATGGACATTCAGCCGGCCTACAGCTGTCTGTTGGGTAGACCCTGGATCCACGCTGCTGGCGCTGTTACGTCTACCCTTCACCAGAAGCTGAAATTCGAGTGGGAAGGCCAGATCATCACCATTTGTGGGGAAGAAGACATCTTTGTTAGCCATCTGGCTACGTATAAGTACATTGAGATGGATGGAGAGATCCATGAAACTATGAGCCAGGGGTTTGAGGCCCTGAACATTAATGAAGCATCTGCTGTACTGGGAACCTCCATAACATCGTATCAGCAAGCCCGGAAGGTTGTTGAAGAGGGTACGGCACAAGGCTGGGGCAAGCTATTGCCTGTGGAAAAGAAAGAAGACAGATTTGGGTTGGGTTACAAACCAACTCAACAAGATCAATCAGAGGTTGCCAAAGAGCCCAATTTTGTCAGCGGGGGAATGCTCACCCCTGATGCTGTGAACAACTTGGAAGACGAGGAGGAAAGCGACCGCAACCTGGAGAGCTAGATACGTCCAAGGATTCCGGGGAGCCAGGTCCTTTGCTGGTCTTACCAGGAAATTATAAGGGTTACTCCTGCAGAGTAATTATTATTTCCTGTATTTTCAAAGCATGCATCAAGTCTTGCATCTTTCCCAAGATGCTAAGACTCATTTTGTAATCGGGCCATCTTGTAATTTTGTGCAAATGGATTAATCAATAAATATCGGACATCTTTTGCAAATGTCTTTTCCTTTTCCGCTCACTGTTTTTCATTTTTCTTTTTGTACAAAAATAAAATGGCAATGTTGTCCAAAATGATAACTTCATTTCACTTTTTTCAAAATAAGATAAAATCGATCACTAAAATAAACCAATCTAAACCCTTGCAGAAAGTGCCTTTCAGACGGCACCGACAACAACACTGCTATGACTTCATATGACTTTGACAATCCAATCAATCAAATTGATGAAGGGGTTGAAGAATATTTAAGAGCTACCTGAAGAGCTAGCCAGGTTGTTAAGGCAAGAGGAGAAGGTTATCACTCCTTATCAGGAGGACATTGAAACGGTTAATCTTGGTACGGAAGAAGAAGTGAAAGAAGTTAAGATCGGGGCCTGCCTGCAAGATTCAGTGAAAGAACAACTGATTGACATGCTTCGGGAGTATGTGGATGTTTTTGCTTGGTCTTATCAGGATATGCCAGGGTTGGACACCGATATTGTCATGCACAAGCTGCCTCTGAAGGAAGACTGCGCGTCAGTAAAACAGAAGCTGCGCCATACTCGTCCAGATATGGCAATGAAGATTAAAGAAGTGGTATAAAAACAGTGGGACGCCGGGTTTCTTGCTCTGACCAGCTATCCGCCGTGGGTTGCTAATATTGTACCTGTGCCTAAGAAAGACGGCAAAGTGAGGATGTGTGTGGACTACCGGGATCTGTATAGAGCCAGCCCGAAAGATGACTTCCCTTTACCTCACATTGATGTATTGGTTGATAATACGGCTCAGTTCTCGGTATTCTCCTTCATGGACGGATTTTCAGGATACAATCAGATCAAGATGTCACCTGAAGACATGGAGAAGACAACTTTCATCACACCCTGGGGCACGTTTTGTTATAAGGTGATGCCATTAGGACTGAAGAATGCGGGTGCAACTTATCAACGGGCTATGGTAACATTATTCCATGACATGATCCATAAAGAAATTGAGTGTTATGTGGATGACATGATTGCCAAGTCCCTCACAGAAGAAGACCACCTGGTAAATCTGTTGAAGCTATTCAAGCGTCTGAGGAAGTACCAATTGAAGTTAAACCCCAACAAATGCACATTCGGGGTGCGATCCGTTAAGCTGCTGGGATTTATCATAAGCGAAAAATGGATTGAAGTTGACCCTGATAAAGTCAAAGCTATTCAAGAAATGCCTGCACCGAAAACTGAGAAAGAAGTTCGAGGGTTCCTAGGTAGATTGAACTACATTTCAAGGTTCATATCTCACCTTACAGAAACCTGTGAGCCTTTATTCAAGCTATTAAGAAAAGAATAAACGGTCAGGTGGAACGAAGACTGCCAGAGGGCTTTTGACAAAATCAAGGAATACTTGCAAGAGCCTCAAATCCCTATGCCTCCAGTTGAAGGAAGACCTCTAATCATGTACTTAACAGTATTAGAAGAGTCAATGGGGTGTGTGCTGGGACAACATGACGAGTCTGGTCAAAAAGAGTATGAAATATACTACCTAAGCAAAAAGTTTACTGACTGTGAACAACGTTATTCGCTGCTCGAGAAAACTTGCTGTGCTTTAGCGTGGGCTTCTCACCAACTAAGGCAGTATATGTTGACCCACACTACTTTATTGATATCCAAGATGGATCCAGTTAAGTACATTTTTGAGAAGCCAGCACTTACCGGACGGGTTGCAATATGGCAAATGATCCTCACAGAATATGACATCCAGTACACATCTCAAAAGGCCATCAAAGGCAGTGTATTGTCTGACTACCTTGCTGAGCAACCCATTGACGATTACCAGCCTATGAGATTTGACTTCCCTGATGAAGACATCATGTTCATAAAAGCGAAAGATCATGAAGAGCCTGTTCACACTGAAGGGCCCGACCCAGAAGAAGAATGGACTATGATGTTTGACGGGGCTGTTAATATGAATGGTCGTGGTGTTGGTGCAGTACTCATTACACCTAAGGGAGTGCACATGCCTTTCTCGGCAAAACTCACCTTCAACTGCACTAACAACGAAGCTGAATACGAAGCCTGTATTATGGGTCTTGAGGAAGCCATTGACCTCAGGATCAAGACTTTGACTGTGTTCGGAGATTCATCTCTGGTAGTTAATCAAACCAATGGCAAATGGTACACCCACCAAGATCATCTGATGCCTTACCGGGATTATACAAGGAGGTTGTTGACTTTCTTTACCACAGTCAAACTTGAGTATATCCCTCGGGACGAAAATCAGTTTGTAGATGCTCTGGCTACCATTTCCTCCATGATCAAAGTTCAAGCTGCCAACTTTATGCCTCGGATTGCAGTATCCAGACTTGACAGACCAACATACGTGTTCTCAGCAGATGTTGTTAAAGATGATAAGCCTTGGTTCCACGACATTAAGTGCTTCTTGGAGGATCAAACATACCCACCTGGGGCATCTTCCAATGACAAGAAGACATTAAGAAGGCTAGCTGGTAGTTTCTTTCTGAATGCTGATGGTTCCCTGTACAAGAGAACCTTTGATATGGTACTCCTTAGATGCGTTGATAGAACAGAAGCAGACTTGTTAATGCACGAGGTGCACGAAGGATCCTTTGGTACCCATGCAGGAGGGCATGCCATGGCTAAAAAGTTGTTAAGATCAGGTTATTACTGGATCACAATGGATGCAAACTGTTGTGCCTATGCCAGAAAATGCAATAAATGCCAGATTTATGCAGATAAAGTGCATGTGCCTCCCAATCCTCTGAATGTGATGTCTTCACCCTGGCCCTTTGCCATGTGGGGCATTGATATGATTGGCAAGATTGAACCAACTGCTTCAAATGGCCACAGATTCATCCTAGTTGCCATTGATTATTTTACCAAATGGGTTGAAGCAGCTTCTTATGAAAATGTTACAAGGCAGATAGTAGCCCGATTTCTAAAGAGAGACATCATCTGTCGGTATGGATTGCCCGAGCGAATCATTACTGAATGGCGCTGTAGAAGCGGCCAATAAGAATATCAAGAAAATTGTACAGAAGATGGTGGTCACCTACAAAGACTGGCATGAAATGCTACCATTTGCCTTGCATGGGTACCGTACGTCAATCAGAACATCCACTGGGGCAACACCGTATCAGCTTGTGTATGGTATGGAGGCAGTCCTACCTGTGGAAGTTGAATTACCCTCCCTGCGGGTACTGATGGATGTTAAGCTGAACGAAGCAGAATGGGTCCGATCCTGATACGAACAACTGAATCTGATTGAAGAGAAGAGATTGGATGCAATCTGTCATGGGCAGCTGTATCAGAAAAGAATGAAGAAAGCCTTCGATCAGAAAGTCAGGCTCCGAGAGTACCAAGTAGGAGATCTTGTGCTGAAAAGACTCCTCCATCCTCATACAGACCACAGGGGCAAGTGGACTCCGAACTATGAAGGGCCATTCGTAGTAAAGAAAGTTTTCTCTGTTGGAGCACTGATGCTCAGCACTATGTATGGTGAAGACTTCCTGTCCCCTGTGAATTCAGATGCAGTTAAAAAATACTTTGCATAAGAATGACCCGCTGGACATAAAAACAGAATGTAAGTCCAGGCAAAAATAGGGCATCCCGGCGAGTCAAAAACAGAATAAAAGACTCGGGCAAAAATAAGGGAAAATAAATAAAAAATGTACACCCGCTGAGTTGAAAAGCCGCATTGGACAACTCAGGCAAAAAATGGGTATCCCGGTGGATTGAAAATCCGAAAGGGCGATCCACGCAAAATAAGGGAATAAGCGAACAACTGCATTCTGAATTCGTCTGTATCACTTACAACGTGGTAAACTCCGAAAGGATCAAGCTTCGGTCAGAATCAGCCTTCTTCAGAAAGCAAAATGTGAAGAACGTCAAAGTCGTACGAGTCATAGCAAAAGGGAAGCTCCTTGAAGCGTCATCAACATTGCCAACACCTTTTTGTTTCTCAATTTTTGTAACAATCTCCTCATTTCAGGGGATCTGTTTCTTTGACTGTACTTGCCAATTTAGGGCACAGAAATTAAAAAAATCAGATTTTCAGTCATATTTCGTCTCGTACATGTTATTTTTCATTTGAAAAATGTCCGATGTCCTTAAGATATTGATTGCATAAATACAGATGATTTTCCATTTAAGAATACATGCTTATAGGAAATATACTTACTCTTGGGAGTGTTTAAACTCATATAACATAATCCAGTAAAGGATACCTCGGGATGCTTGTACGACTCTTTGTCTTAACAGGATTGCAGGTATTTAAAGCGCAACATGGGGCATGAAAGCTTCTTCCCAGCAAGCTGCCAAAACATTATTTGCTCGGCACATCTAAGCACCGGAGATGCTTTATCCCCAGCTGAGTTGCCAGCCATCATTCCTCCTTAGACAAGTGCAAATCCAGAGATGCTTTCTCCCCACCAGAGCTGCCAGGCATCACTTCTACAACATTTCCTTCGGAGCAGTACCAGAAGGTGCTCACATTCCCAGCTGAGTTGACAAGTATCATCCTCAGTAGGATCCCCACAGAATTCTCTGGGAAGATCTTTCAGTGATCTCTCTTCCCCCCAGCCATGTACTAGATAGGGGACCATCTCCCCACAGAGTTTTAGCCTCTATCCAGAAGAGCAACACCTGAAGATCTCACAACAAAGTGACGAAAGCTTCTGCAAACCCTAGCTGGTTCCCTCATTACCGAGATAGGTCTATCAGTGATCTAGCTCCCTAAGCAGAATCATACATGTCAAATCTACCAATGATCTCGTCCCCAGCTGGGATATCCACCTCAAGCAGATCAGCCGGAGATCTCCACAACAATGGGATCCGAATCCCATATCGTTATCTTTGCATAATCATAGCATTCGCATCATATTTTCCCCCCAAAGCGTAGCATTCCGTCTAATACGGAGCATTACGGCAAAAATCAAACATAAGGCATAATCATAAGCCATGTTTTGAATCAAACACTTGTAAATACTGACAATCCATCAAATATTTCCCTATTCCCCACCAGAGAGCCAAAGCATTTCCCGCACAAATACAGATACATGCTCCTTTTGGCACTCGTCCGTGTCATCATTCCCCAGTAAATTGCCCGAGCAAACAGATGCCTATACAGTACAGATACTTCTTAACACCCGTCCGTGTCATATCCCCAGTAGAAATCCAAAGCGTCCCCTTTGCATTCGCTAACGCAGGTACATGTATATACAATTCCTTGACACCCGTCCGTGTCACTCTCCCCAACATAGTTACCTAAACACTTTGTAAGTCAAATAACTTGTTTATAATACACTTTTTCTGACACCCGTCCGTGTCATGCTCTCCCTGGAAAGTTAAACACTCATCTGTGTCTTACTCATACTTGTTACTCATACTCTTTACTTATACAGATACTTCGTCTGTATCTTGTATACGCCACTTAAATCCCCTCAGATTCGACACTCGTCTGTGTTCTTTGTTAACTAGTTGGTACTCGTCCGTATCATCATCTCTGAACATGCGTCAAGCGTTTGTTTCTATCGATACTCGTCCGTATCGTAGTCTTAGGGATGCTCGTCCGCATCTTTAATCTATACACAGTGTCAAACACTTATACCTTCTCTTTCTTGAATTTAGACACTCATCTGTGTCTACCCTTCCCCAAAAGAGTACCCAACAAATCTTAAATAAACTATTCCCTTTTTATCTGACATTCGTCCTATATCATGATACCTTCTGGCAGCCGTACCCTTCCAGGTGATCGTCCTTCACCTTTTTGATGATCGTCCTTCATCACCCCCAGTGGAGTCTCTATTTAGAACCCCTTCCTATACGACATTCGTCATATGTCGTGATATTTTCAGCATTCGTCCCCTGCTAGGTGATCATCCTTCACCTCTTGATGATCATCCTTCATCATTCTATCTGATGGTCGTCCCCATCGTTGATCTTGTTATCTGACATTCGTCCTATGTCATGATAAACCCTGAGAGCAGTCGTACCCTGCTAGGTGATCGTCCTTCACCTCTTGATGATCGTCCTTCATCATGCTTATCCGATGGCCGTCCCCATCGTCGCCCTTTTTATCCGACATTCGTCCTATGTCGTGATACTTTCGGCAGCCGTACCCTGCCAGGTGATCGTCCTTCACCGATAGATGATCGTCCCTCATCTTATCCCCAACGGAGCAGCCGTCCCCTGCTAGGTGATCGTCCTTCACCTTTGATGACCGTACCTCATCATTTATTTCACTTATTTTTTGAACTTGATGGTCGTCCCTCATCATTAACTTCTCCTTTAATCCCCAGAGAGGCTTATAGCTTTACTTGATGGCCGTCCCCATCATAATCTATTATATCCCCAACATGTCGGCCGTCCCCGTCATCGCTTCATCCTCAGCTGTCGTCCTCTGCTCGACAGTCGTCCTCTGTCGCCCGCACTTTATAATTATACTTTATTTTCTTTTACAATCTATATCCCTTTTCTTCTTCATTCTGTGAGTGCAAATTTTGGACTGTCTTTGGTATTCAACCACAAGTTATCTTGTTTGCCTGTTAAGCCGTTGCTTACATCCTGCACAGCTAACTCATGTTTGAATAGGGGCAGCTGTAAACACCCCAAATTTTCCCTCACCCATTCACACCATGTCTTGTGACTCCTTTCATTTGCATAAGTTCAACCATAGCATCACATGTTGCATTATTGCTTCATTGCATTGATTCAAAGTCATCTGCATCTAGGGTTTGTGATCGGAGCCATCCTTGAGCCATTTGAGCCACTCCAAAGGTCATCAATAATTTCAAGAGGGTCCATGTATGTTCAAGCATCATATTATATCCTCCCAAGATCAAGGAAGTCAAAGAATCACAAGAACTGAGAAAGGCATGGAAGTAGAGCCAGGCTTAACTGCACAGATGACCTAGAATTAGGGTTTTGGTTTCAGAGGCCATAACTCCAAATTTTTTGGTCATTCTTGTTTCTATTGGTCTCTATATGATATGAGGATCATGCATATCTATTTTCCTGAAGAAATTCAATGGGGAAGGCATCTGATCAAAAGGTGACTTCTTGAACAAGTCAGTGCAAAATCAGGGCATTTGAGGCCCCCAATCACCCAACCAAGGGGTTTTCTCCATCATTTTGGATGTGTATGATCTTTATTTGATCTTAGAAGATGTTAGAAGTTCACAAAATTGGAAAATTTCAAGTCATTTGCAAAGTTGCCTTTTTGGGAAAGTGACTTGTAATGGAAACTTGCCATTTTGGGAAAGTTTTTCAACCTCCTCTTTTTGATTCAAAAATGCTTCAAATGAAAAAACTTTGGTCATGAAAGTTGTAGAATGAATCATTCCCTTTTCAAAAAGTACAAGAACTCATTCTAATTCATTTTGGATCAAAAGTTATGGCTTGTCAAAGTTGGGCAAAGTCACTTAATTCTCACTTTTGTACCAAAGAGGCAAAGTTGCAAAACCTCATGCCAAGGCAAAATGTGGCTTCAAATGGACTTCTATGCATCACACAAACATAAACCATGACCTAAAAATCAGAATGCAACAAAGAATTGTTCATTTTCATGCCTTGATCTTTAAGAAACTTCAAAAGGGCCAAACTTTGTGAAAATTTCAAAACCTCACATAAACTCAAATCCACTTGCTGCATTGCCTCAAATTCATTTCCATGGTTCTCCTTGATCACAGATGAGCCAAGACATGCCCTTGTATCATGACTGAACCAGCCCATACCTCCTCTTACACAAAAGTTGACTTTTGGCAAAATGGACCATACCAATCAACATAGGCCAACAACAACTCTCTGACCTATCCCAACTTGATACATGTACCAAAAGGAACTCAACACAACACACAACACAGCCTAATCTCTCCCACAAGTCAGCATTCTCCAAAACCTCCCTTTATGCATTTTCATTCGAATCTCTCCATACAAGCTTCAAACCTCAAAACAAATCCCACAGAACAACTCACCCTAGCCTTCTGATCATTTCCCAACCATCAATTTGCTCTGAAAGGCCCACAATCAAAAACACAATTTTCCACCCCTCCTGAACAGAACTTCATCAATCTCTCAAACCAGCCATAAGAAATTCCAAACAAGCATTGCAAGCTTCTCAGGGGGTTCATTAAAGGCATCTTGGACCAAAGAAGCGGCCAGAAAGTTCCAAAGATCAAAGCTCCAGTTCAGGTGAGCTCAAGAACAATTTTTCCAGAAACTTGTTTTTAAGTTACTAAATGGTTATTTATGCTTCACTGATCATGTTAATGTGTTTTGTTTTGAAAATGCTTGAGAATGAGTATGTATTCATGTTCTGAAATTTTTTGACCTAGAACTGTTTTGATTCGATTCTCACTTTTGATGTGTTTTAAATGTTGTTTGTTTGTTGATTCTTAATGTATGATGTATGGGGATCATTTCTGGGCAGAGAGATTGGATTTTAGAAGCCTAGGGAAGAAGATAGCAATTTTTAGGGAGAGGTGTGGCCAGAGAAGATGACCGGAGGTCATTTCCGGCCACCTGAAAGTCATTAGTGCATTAATGGTGATTAGGGTTCAGTTTGAATTTGAGCCATAGATCTTGTTGACTAGGGTTGACCCGCGTGCAAATGAGTGGTCCAGATCTCTCATTAGAACCCTAATCTTATAATTAGATTTAATTAATTAGGTTTAATTTTAATTCAGCCAGTTTGAATCTGGGCCACAGGATCTGGCGCCAGTCAATTCCCTCCATTTTCATTTAAATGCCAGCCATTGGATTTGCATACTTTCTCTTTAATTCAATTTTTATTTCATTTTATTTGTTTTATCTTTCACGAATTATTAAAAATAGTAAAACATGTTTAAAAATTCTGAAAATTTTTGTCAAGCATTTCATTAATTTTCAGAACCCAAAAATATTTTTATTTTTATTTTTTGCATTAAAAATCATTTTTAAATCATTTAAATGTTTATTTTTAATTAGTTAATAAAATTAATTAATTAAAAATGCATTTAGGTATTTAAAAATCACCAAAAAAATTCACATTACATTTCGAAACATTTAGAAACATTATCAAACTCTCAAAACAAATTTCTTTTTGGTTCTTGATGCATTGTGACAATTTTCATTGGAATTAAATTCTTTTAAAGGCAATATTTTTGTTCAAACTTGGAAAAATCCATTCTGCCTAACCATTGAGAGTTTGATGATGGTTCTTCTTGCATTGCATCCTTCATAGCATGTAGTTTATAGGATAAAATTGGTTTGAATTTATCTTCCATTTTCAATTTGTTTAGCATTTTTCATTGTGAGGTACCTTGAAACCCTAGTTGACTTAGAAAAATCATAACTCCCATTAGGTTAAGAGTTAGGTCCCCTCCTTTGGGCAGTAAACTTGTGTAGGGTTAGGGTTCCTTTGATCCCATTTCCAATTTTTTGTCATGTCATTTGCTTCTGGTTTTGAATTTTTGCATTGAATGTTGTATGTAAACCCTAATTTGTGCCTTCCCTTGCATCCATGTCTCATTTGCTTGCATTTAGGAACTTGCCATGACTTTGTATGCATCCACATGACATTTAAGACATATTAAGACATATTAGAATAATGTTTAATCATTGCATCTTTCATTTGTCATGTTATATGTCCATTCCATTTCATAAACTTTCATGAACTTCCATGGTTCAAAGCATGCTTCATTTGCATCCTCATCCTTGTATGATAATCCACAACTCTTGACATGTGTTTGCATCATCTCTTAGCATCATTGAAGTCATGTTTATGCTTCTGAACTTGGTTTGCATCATGAAATTTCATCTCATTTGCATTGCATTTCATTTCTTTTGCTAACTTTTCAGGTGGTAAGTTGTTTTGAGAAGTGAATTTTCCTTCACTTCTCACAATCTCTTCTCATCTCTTTTATGCATCTTTGCATCATTTTATCTTGCGTATTAGAGTGAGCTTGCTCATTCATGTTCTTTCCCATCTTCTTCCTTCAAGCAACTTGTCTTCTTAAGTGAGGCAAGTTGTCTTGATTCTCTCTCCTTCTTTCTCTTTTCATCTGCTTCTTCCCTGGTGGTTTCTCTGAAGATCTTCTTGCATGCCTCATTAACCCTAGGAACAACCAAGCATGATAACATTTAGGGTTTGATTAGTCCCCAATTTAGTTTTTCCTTTGTGTCATCTTTGAGTCTTCTCTTCTCATCTCATAATCAAGGATTAAACCCTAAAGGTTTTAAGGCTTTGTGATTAAGCTTATGCCTGCATCCTTCTCTTAGGATGGAGTGTATAACTTTAATCCTAAGTGTTAAACCCTTAATGTGTTTAAATCCTTTAAACAATTCACCTAATAATCATTAAGACATCAAGCTTGTAACTTGGGCCTTGCATTAGGGTTCTAATTCTTCCTTAACTGGTTAAGAAGGACTAACCCTAGTGTTAATGGACAAGTCCCCCTCAAGTTGTCTTACAAACCATAAAAATCATTTCTTCATCTTACCATTAACTAAAATCCATCTAATAAAGGCTTTGTTTTGTCATGAAGTTAATCCCTAATCATGGATTAAGTTGAGGAGCCTTCCTCAGCTTAAATGTTCTCATCTATTATCCTTCTATTAGGATGGTGTAATGAGTCCATTAAATCCTTGATTATGGCTTAATATTATTACTTAACACTAAACAAAAACAACAAAAACATCTAAATAATCACAAGTAGGTTAATGATCTTAATCCTACATCAGGGTAATTAAGCTTGAGGTGCCTACTTCATACTTAAGGTATTCTCATTACCCCTAATCAGAGGGAAGATGTGATGAGTTTACTAACCCTTGGTTTAGGCTTAAGCTCATTTTCTTATGAGAAACACCAAAAAGCAATAAAAGATTGAAAACATCAAAAACAAACAATATTCGCCTCCTCCGGGATTCTTTTCTCACCTCATTCACTCACAAGCGAGAACTTGCTTCTTCCGTCTAATGCAAGACAGTTTGCACCTGAGCCAGACAGGTCATACACTTGAGCATAGACAAGTAAGCAGTTCACAAGTCAATTTTATCTTTCAGTCTCTTTGGGTCGAACTATGGTGTTCTGACTTCCTCATTGCACGAGAGGATACGTAGGCATAACTTAACAGTTATCGAACAAAAGTCTCTGTATATCCCCCCCTCCTTCAGCATTATTCTTTAAGCCTCAGTCTTGAGCATTTGATTCTTGTTCTTACACTGACACTTCTCTTATACACTTCACATTTCTTTTACACTGACACTTGCATTCTTTCCAGCTTTGATACATAAATAGCACTGACACTACCCCTTTAAAACACATATCTTTCAAGCGTGGATCCCGTCGAGTACGACGGACAATCTGGGTGCTAATACCTTCCCAGGTTGTAACCAACCCCCTTTCTCAGTCTCTCTGGTTCGCAACCGTCTTATCCATCTTTTCTCAGGTTTTTGCAGCATTACCTTTCCCCCGTGATAAAAATGCCTAGCTGGCGACTCTTTTCTCTTGAGTTCACCCTTGTGTGTTCTCTCTCCTTTCGCTGACCGTTCGCGTCTGTACCCCTTCTGACCAGGTGTCATTTGGTGGGAGCGACAGTAAACAATTTTGGGCACGTGAAAATGGGGAGGCACCACTAGAACAAATATGGAAACATGACATAAAAAAGTAACATAATAAAAAGATAGAATAATAAAAAAAAAAGGGACCAAAGGGATTGTGACAAAAATGCATCCAAAACCCTAAATGAACCTTAAACTTCAAAAAATCATAACTTAAGTTCTAAAAATTCTATGAGAGTGTTCTTATACTTTTTGGAAAGTGAAAATCAAGATCTACAACTTTCATGATCATGGAAAAATCATTTGAAGCTTTTTTGAACATGAAATAATGGGTTGGAGGCTTAGGGCCAATATTTCCAAAAATAGAAACTTCCCACATGAAAAATTCCAATTTTAACAACTTCTTGTAAGCCCTTGATTCCTAAAATTTGAGACCAGTCAGGTTATTCCTTGACCAAATAAAGGTCCATGAAGTTGATGATCATGATTAAAACCCTAGAAATCCATTGTTTGACTTTTCTTCTGCACAATTGACTTCTTTCTTCAAGTATAATTAACTGAACCATTTTCTGACTTCCTTGATGAATTTTTGAACCAAACATCATCCGTAGGACTTGTATAACATATATAAGCCTTTGACCACAAGAATTGGTCAAAGATATGAGGATATATTGCAATGGGCCAAAACCTTATTTAGGGTTTCCCTGTATAGGAGGAAATTGTACTGATGAATTCCTGATGAACCACACCCCTTATAGGGCTTTGAGGAAAAGTTAGAACTTGTGCACGACATGAGGACCCCTTGTAGGCTTGTTGAAAGAGAACTTGGCTCTTATCTTTACTTTTTGAATCACAACTTGATGAATGACGAATCAGATTTCGGCTAGAGTTAGACTTGTTTCTTATGGGATGGTGTTGCCACTGAGATTGTCCAATTTGCACAACGTATTACATGTTTCACAACTTTGTAAGTATGTTCTGGATCTGTCACATGTGATACCGATGGATGAAGTTGAGGTAAGAGATAATCTTACGGTTGAAGCGTTACCAAAACGAATTGATGATCAGGAGGTAAAGCAGTTGAGAGGCAAGGAGATTGCCCTTGTGAAAGTGGGTTGGGAAGGAGCCGTCGGTGGGCATATGGCTTGGGAATTGGAGAGCAGGATGTAAGAGTCGTATCCGAATCTTTTTGCTTGAGGTAACTTTTCGAGGACGAAAACCTTTTAAGTAGGAGAGAGTTGTAACACCCCTAATGTTATTTAATTATTTTATTTGGAATGTTGTGGTTTGGGTGTGTGTAGAATAATATATTATTGAATATAATTTTAACTTGAAAATTATATTGTGATGAATAAGTATGTTATCAAGTGATAAAATAAATAATTGGAAAATATGAGGTAGGGAGAAAGGTGGTCTTTTGGTGAGTTTAGTGAGGGTAAGAGTGGCAGTTCTAAGTTGGTATAAGGGATTATGTGGTAAGAAGAGAGAAAGCGGTAGTATTCTCAGAAAAGGAAGAACGATCGTGAAAGTGAGAAAGGAGAAGAAAAAAGGCTAGAACGTGAAGAAGAATCTGCGAGGAGGAAAATTTCTCGTCAAAACCAAGATAAGGGTGGGATTCTTCCATCTCTAAAGGGTTTTATAATGGGAGTTTGGTAGGTTGAAGATTAGGGATTGAGGGTTTTTTTTGTTGAATAAAAATTGTGTTGAATAATTGGTGCTTGTTGTTGTTAGTTGATAATGTTGTAAATTAGGTGATTAATTGAAATATGCTGAAAGTATTTGGCTGGTATTGGTGCTTTGTGGTGATATTTTTCTAGGAGAATGAGTGTAGGTCACAGAAGGAGAGCTGCGTGAATCACAGAGCTCACTTAGCGAGCATTTGGAGGGTCAAAAGCCAGTGATTTGCTCGCTTAGCAAGCAAGTCCCATCACTTAGCGAGACCTGGAGCAAAAAAAATCGATTTTTAATTCCAAAAAATTCCTTAAAATTATCTAATTGAATTAGTAATGCTTAGGAATCAATGTGGTGTAGTGGAAAGTAGTAATAGAGGGGTTATACACATAATTGTAGGGATAATTAGTATAACTTGGATAACGAACATAATTTAGTATGTTTATTGGATTTTTTTTGTTGTTATTGTTATGAGTCGTTGTTATTGTGATAAGTTACATATTATTGTTGTCATTGATAAATGTATATGTGATATGTTGTGGTATGTGTTGTTGTGGCATTGTGGTGGTTGAAGTTGATTTATGTGGTTATATTTTAAAAATGCATAATAATCATAGTGGTAATGAATTGTTGTATATTGATCAGTGTTGTGATAAATCTTTGTTGTTGTTGTTGTTGATGTTGTATGATGTAATTGTTACATATGCATGTATGCCATTGGTGTTGCATGATATGTTGCATAGTTAGATAATATACCAAGGTGAGGTATGTTAGTTGTTTTGATGTGGGTGAGATCATGAAATATGGATCGTATGTAGCCCTAAAATAAGGGTCGAGGGTGTGATCATGAAATAGGGATCATACTGGACCATGATAGAAGAGTCGAGAGTTTTGATGGGAACTGGATCTTAAAATAGAGATCGGATATGGTACCGTATGCATAGAGTCAAGTAGAGTCTCATTGCATAATTGTTGTTATTGTTGTATATGATGTTGTTTATGTGTATGATGTTGTCGTGGATAAGATGTGGTTGTGTGGTTGGTGAGAAGTTGTGCTTTATTTCTGATACTTGTTAATTCTTATTATATTGCTCTTTGTGATGTAAGTATATCACCCCTTCTGTTTGAATGTTACCCTTATGTTGGTAACATGCATGTTAGCAGGATAAGTCGAGTGGTGGTCCGTGAAGTCAGTATACTTCAAGTCATTAGGATGTCGACTCTGATACGTTGCTTTGGGTGTCGGGATGGCGTTGTTTTGTTTATTTCTTTTAGAAAAACAGTTTTGTAATCGAATTATGACTGGTGTTGCTTTTAGAATATTTTCCGCTAAATGTTGAATAATTTATTTCGAAAATGTATCATTAAGCCAAGTTGGTTTTTGAAGTTGTATTGTGACACTCAATTAGTTTTTGATGAAAATTTTACTCTGATTTTATTAATAAATTCATGGAGTAATTTGGGTGTTAAAACTGGTGCCTCAAGACTTGAATCTAATTGTAGCATATATCTAACATTAGTTACTATTTACTAAAGGAGTCATTAAAGCGAATGTAAAACATAGATTAAAAAGCAAACACTTGTAACGTCTTCTAATGAGGACGTTATTTCTTTTATGCGTCGCCAATATTAGCATTGATTGAGGTCAAACCCAACCTTTAATATCTCATTATGGAGACATTAATCGCTCAGTCTCAGAATAGGTGTCCTCTTTTCTTTTAGAATATCAATGTAATATTTATTATTTCTTTCCACTAACTTACCCTTATTAGCATGACTCTAGATGAGGCGCAAATTAATTATGTGACTACAGAAAATTAGCTTTTGGTCATAGTCTTTTCTATTAAATTTTTTTTCTCCTACCCAATGGGATAAAAAATAATTGTCTACACAGACCATGCGGCCATTCGAAACCTCCTAAGTAAAAAGTTTGCTAAGCCTAAACTTATTAGGTGGATCTTGTTGTTATGTGAGTTTGACATTGAGATTAAGGATAAGAAACGGACGGAAAATGTGGTTGTCGACCATTTGTCCCGATTGACTGACCTTAAAGCATAAGAGATTCCTCTTGATGAATATTTCCTGGGTGACAAACTTTTTGCGTTGACTGGGAAAGGAACACCCTGGTATGTTGATTTTTTCATTCGTGTTAAGGCTATTTAATATTAAGTAAATAGTTGGATAGAGGGATAATAGTTTCACTGAATTGATTGAATTATTGGACGAAATACTTCCATAAGGTAACACGTTACCGAATAATAGTTATGATGTCAAAAAAATATTGTGTCCAATGGGTTTGGACTATGGGGAACTACATGCATGTTTTAATTATTACATATTATATAGAAAAGAGTACGAAAACTTAAAGAAGCGCCTGATGTGTGGTGAGTCACACTACAAGCAAAAGGACAATTGTAGTTAAGATGATGATGGGTTAACAAAAAATGGGGTTAATTCCAAGGTGATGTGGTACTTAACGTTAATTCAAAGGTTCAAGAGATTGTTTTCTAATTTAAATTATGCAAATAATATTAGATGGCATGCAGAAGAAAGAGTATATGATGGAAAACATTTCCATGTAGCTGATTCATTACATTGAAAGAAAACTGGTTCATTGTTTCTATATTTTTCCCTTTAGCCTATAAGTATATGCACGGTCTCTAAGAGGGGGGTGAATTATATTTATTTGACTTTTCTCAATTTGAAGCATTAGCACTGGTTTCGTTATTTCTCAAAACTAATATGAAAATAGGTATGCTGAAAAATAAATTCAGAAAGTAAAGGACACAATGAATATATTGGTTCCCCTCACAATCCGAGAATACATCCAGTCCCTCACACCCTGTGAGAGATTTTCCACTATGTCAGATCTTTCTACAAGTCTTCAACCAAGACCAATTCTACAATATTATAACAAAAGCAACATAAGTGAAAAAATAAAACGATACTTTCTTTTGCACTCTCTTGTTTCCAACAATTGTAAACAATAAGGTATACACAAATTTGAGTTTGTAACATAAGTTATAGCTCTTGAATCAATTATATATTAATTGATTTCCTCTATGAATAAAACTTTAATGAATATGTATGAAAGTTTATCCAGAAATTTTCATATTTGAACGTTTAGAAACTTGTTTGGATTATGAGATGTAAAAGTTGTTTATCAAAGAATCTCTTTTGAAATATGAAAGATGTGTCTAAGAGTCTCTTTTCGAAATACTAAAACGCATGTATATATACATGCAATATACCCTTCTGAAAGAGTGTATTTTCACGAAAAATTGTCAATGTTTCAGTGGTAACCAGTTAACACATATTCGTAATTAGTTACACATGAAGTGTTACTTGAAAAATTAAATTTTCATATGTGTAACCGGTTTTAGTTAACCAGTTTCATGTGTAACCCATTACAAGTTTTACACATGGTTCTGGTTAACACGTTAACGTGTAACCCATTACATATTTTACACATGATTTTGCGTAACCTATTAATGCTGCATGAAATTGTGAAAAACAACTTTGTAACAATGTGCTTAGTCTCAAAATCATTTTAAAAGATGCATGAAAGGTTTAAGATGAATATGCATGATAATATTTGAGAAATTAAGATATATATATATATATATATATATATATATACTTAAATTGTAACGCATGCTCAACTATCTTGAGTCTTCCATTAACTTTCAAAAGCTTCTGATCATTTGAACTTGATTGCTCTAGTATTAAAGATTAGATTTCTTTTTGCTGATTTGTCTGTCTTAATCAAAACTATAACCAAGGATAAGAAGAACTCTTCTTAAAATAGTCAAGTAACCTTAGGCTTGGACTTTCCACCGACCGAATGAACCCTTTTGGTAATTTGAGTACTAACCATACTTCATGCTTCACGACATGTTCTTCTCATAATTTCAAAATTATCTTTGTGGTTGCTCATGAAGCGCAAATATATGATACTATCAATGATGATTTCGGATCCAAAACAACTAGGGAACGACATAGATGTTTATTTAATTACATTGATTGAAGATTTAAGACTTTTGTGGGAGGAAGGCGTTAACGTTGATGATGCATATACAAATGATAAATTTAAGTTGCGTTCCATGTTGATTTGCATAATAAATGACTTTCCTGCATAAGGTAATTTGTTTGGTTACAACATTGACAAACACAAAGTGTGTCCTATAAGTGAAGATGATACACGCTTCCACCATTTACAAAATGGAAAAACTATTGTTTACCTTGTGCATCGAAATTTTAGAAGACCTAATCATACATATTGTAAATTTCAGAAGGATTTTAATATAAATTAGGAGCTTAATATCCCTCCAAGGCCCTTAACGGGGAAAAAAGATTATAAAAGACAACAACACATTAATATTGTCTTTGGAAAGAATAAAAAAGGTCTCATAGGGAAATATTTGGTAAAAGAGGTAGGTGATTTTTTATCTTCCATATTAGTTTATTCTCGATGTAAGACATTGTCTTAATTTGATGCAT
Source organism: Lathyrus aphaca (assembly GCA_963966055.1). Classification (NCBI taxonomy): domain Eukaryota; kingdom Viridiplantae; phylum Streptophyta; class Magnoliopsida; order Fabales; family Fabaceae; genus Lathyrus; species Lathyrus aphaca. The sequence continues at coordinate 254,417,639 of OZ014524.1, read as the reverse complement.
GTGGAGAAAAATGTATGTGATATTTTAATTAGAACGCTTCTCAACATTAATGGAAAGACAAAAGATAATAAGTAATCTTGTGAATATATGGTGTGATAGGTATACGGCAAGAGTTATACCTAAAATATAAAGGAAATCAAACACATTTGCCACCCAACATGTAACACTCTGTCAAAAAAAGAAAAAAAACAAGGTTTTGCAATTGTTTGCAGGGTTTTAAGGTTCTCCAAGGGTACTCATCGAATGTGAAGAAACTTGTTTCAATGAAATATCTCAAATTCGTTGGATTTAAATATGATGATTGTCATGTCTTGATGCAAAAACTTCTACCAATGGTTATTCATAGCAATTTACCAAACAATGTAAGGGTAACTATAATCCGATTGTGCTTATTCTTCAATATTATATGTACCAAAGTCATTGTGTCACAACGCGAAAAACAATGGGTGCAAAAACAGAGCCTCCACCAAACATTATTTATCCCTATGGGGAAAGGAAACGATCGAAGAAATCTCAAAAGGGAGAATACATGGTCATTACAATCAAATTCGGGGTTTAGGAGTCGATTATGCAATGAGAAAGTATTAACACCCATTTGCGTCTATTTTACTCAACATGATCCACTCTTGTTGTTCTAATAAAAGGGTTGGGAAAAGTAAAGGGGTATTTTTAATGATGTCAAAACAATTATGGTTTACGAAGACTCATGGGATCATAGGAAGCTGGAAAAATTCATTAAAAAGAGTTTTTGTGGTGTTTCGAAAGGAATGAGTCAACTCATTAACCTAAACATGTCAACTCATTTAGTTGGAAAATTTTGAGTCGACTCAATCAATGTTTTAGGTCGACTCAAATGAATGATAACATCACTTGGAACGCTCGGGTCCCAACAAGCTGACTGAGGGCAGTATTTAGGTCGACTCAAAGCTTGTTACAGGTCGACGCATTCCTGAAGCTCTAAATAGGTCAGCTCAATTTTTTATGTAGGTTGAATCATTACTGATGTGTGTGCCTCCAATGCTTTGCTCTCTCTCTCTCTCTCTCTCTCTCTCTCTCTCTCTCTTTTATTTTGTTTTAATTTTCTCATTTCTATTACTAACACATATAAATATTTGTGATATTATTTTGTGAGAACTAACAAGTTAAGTGAAATAGATACACAAGTGCTCTATTTATCTTCTCCTTCTCTAGCATTCATCAACAACTACACACAATATTTTTTTTTATCAAAGTGCAAGATTCAAGGTGATAACGTTCAAACGGTGAAGTTGCGATTTCAGTCTGGGTTGCGAGAGTTGTGGGTTTTTTCTTGATAAACCTTGAGGGTTTGTCCTCTAATATCATTGTGATTTGGGGGTTTTGCACACGTCTTTCGTTCATAGATTCAGCTGAGTGAAGAGGTTTGAACATGAAGGTGATTGTTCATTCATATCACGGTAACCAGAGGATTGCAAAGAACGGTGTAAGTTCACAAGCATCGAATCAAAGCGCCCGTACTTAAAGTTTGGAGAATTTGAATGCTTGCAAGAGGGGAGCAAAACCTATAACCATAGGACTCCTCTAGGTAAATGATTACCTTCTAACATGATTGACTAAAGAAAGGATGTGTCAATGCTCTACTGAGAAGAAACTCTGTTAGGGAATCAGAGATCAAATAAGTCTCATGTTAGGGATGACTCATTAACTTAATGCATGCTAATCAGTGCAAGTAAACCAAAACTTGCAAACATGAAACAAACGAACGTTCCCCATGTATTGTATGACAATTTAACTGAGAAGAGAATCACATTGCTATGATCTTTTTATTCTCTGCGGGGAGACTACAAATGGAACTTCCAATAATCGCTAGTCTTCAATTGTGAAGGAATATCATTATATCTAATATGCTGGAGGAAGAGAAAAATTCTACTTCACATTACCTTCAAAACTGCTTGAGAATATTCCAACATCTTATGTTTTTAGGGATGAGGAATTCTATTATATTGTCGGGGATAAGAAAATCCTTATGAAGAAACCTTAAACCGACCTTATTTCCCCCTGACTAACTAAACTCAAAGAAAATCCTTAATCGCTTTTGGAGAGATTCATCGGATTTCGACGTGATTGCCCTATATTGGCTACATTAAATGCAGCAAAGGAGGATATTTCGATCAAGAGGTTCCAGATTCTACAACTGAGGTCAAGTACATTATAGCCTCAAATGTAGCAAAGGAAGTTGTTTGGATCAAGGAGATCATTATTGAACTTGGCATAATCCCTAGAATTGTGGATCCTATTAATCTCTATTATGATACCAATGGTGCCATCGCACAAGCTAAGGAGCCTAGATCTAACAACCGATCCAAACACATACTTAGGTGTTATCATCTCATTCGAGAGATAATAGATCAGGGAGATGTGAAGATATGAAGCGTACCTACTGTCTCTGCCGGGATTTTCATCCTAGTACAAATGTGAAAGTGGCGCGAAAAAGGTAGAGTCGCCAGCCAGGCATTTTTATCCAGAATGAATGGGAAAGGTAATGTTGTATAGACCGAGGAGAAAAGAAAAGGATGAGGTCCTGTGAACCAAAGATCTGGGTTCGGAAGTAGGTTATGATCTGGGAAGGTATTAACACCAAGACCATCCGCCGTACCCGACGGGATCCATGCTCATTTGTCTGTTTCAAAGGGTGAGAAATAAGATGTTGTTGAATGAAAGAATTGCTAACTGGAACTGGGACTGGAATGAGAAAGGGAATTGGAAAAGAAAATGGAAAGAAAAGGGTAAATGTAGGGAAAATAAAGAATGTGCTTAAACGGGCCCTACCCTGCTACCTACATACCTTATCGGGAAAATGAGGATCAGAGTCGACGTAGTTCGCCTAACTAAGGTTGGTAACTGTGTTTGTGTTATTAACAATGAGGTTGTCATAGTTCTAACTCAGGTGTTTACAGGCTCGCTGAATCGAGTGTGTTACCTTCTTTTTTTTGAACTGTTGAGACAAGTCAAAATCGTCCGCAGAGAATAGGAGATGAGAAGAAAAGACGTGGTACCTTGTTTATTGTCTTTAGAAGAAGTGTTCTGGTTTTAGTGTTTATTGTATGTACAACACTAAAGACTATGATACAGGAGTGAATACTTTCTAAGGTCGCCCCAATGGGACATTTGTAAAGTATTCTAGAAGAGTGGAGGAGACCTCCACTAACCCTTTCCTATATGGCTTAAGGCTCGTGGCACATTGTACACACTTTCCTTATTAAATGTTTTGATTTTTCCTTGAAGGTGAGAAGTTAGACTCAAGTTATAAAAGGAAAAATCTAAGGGAACTAGACTTACCCTAAATGATTATGTTCAATGGTGAATCCTATGGTTAGTGAAGTTTGAACAAAAAACTACCTAAGCGGATACTAAACCTAAAAAAAGAGAGTATACAAAAATTAATGGTGAAAATGGCCCTCCCATGTCATGGTGGGTAAGAATGTATGACGAATCGTGAAAGGAATGTAATGATGGGGTGGGTCGATTGCGCGGTGCTGAGACACGCGACTTATGGTTTGTGACGTACAAGGTTATGCTTTGGTTTATTGTAATGAAACGTAGGTTTAATCGTGGAAGGTCCTAAAATCCTATAGAACTTGTTCATTTATTTTTTTGAAATTATTCGACGTTGGATCGAATATTCCTTTTCTACCTTTTTTGAACTTTGGTTTTCTACCGCTTCATTTTATCTTTTCTACCCTAATTACAAGTATCATACAGGAATGAAAAGTATACTAATTATTACATCACAAAAGCACAAAAACCATAAAAAAAATATCAAAGCATAACGAAAATATAATCTGAATCCGTAAGCATAATCCTCGACTACCACATTGTACAACAAAGAAAATTGTTAGTAAGTTAAATTAACATGAGCATGCAAAAATATGAACAAACGAATTAACATGGAAAATTGCAAGTATTAAAATGTATATAAAGCATAAATTCGAAATAAATTCCAAAAAATGTCGAAAAAAGAATTTAAAAAAATACAAACTATTTTTTATTATGTCAAAATGTTATTTAAATTTTTCTGTAATTATTTAGTAAAAAAAACTATTTTTTGAATTGATTTTTGTAAAAGAATATAAAAAGAAACAAAGAAATTAAAAGAAATTTAAAAGAGGGGGTGTGAAAAGTGATCCTTTAAGCCCAAAGCACGGGCTAGCCTAGGGGGAGTACCATGGTCTTCATTCAACTTTCGTGTACTAATGATGGCCTTCAGATCTAATGGATGATACTGATGAAAGAATGAAAGGTGGTGATTGCATGTGTACAGGGTAGTTATCATGGGGTGAGGCGCACGAAAACCTGATTCAATGGTCCTACCGGACGTTGACACTTGTCACAGCCGGAATGGACCAAAAAAACAGAATCTTAACAAATTAATTTGTTTTCTTTTTCCAATTAATCCAAAATTAAATCCTAACAAATTAACTCATAATTATTTTATCACTTTAAATAAAAAAAGACCCCAAATCTAAGATTTATGAACGTCTCTCTCTCTTTCTCACATATATAACACACTCTTGCCCTATCCTTCTCAAACAACATCACCTTTCTTTGTGAAACCTTAGCCGCCGCCGGTGGCTTTTCCTTCTCCGATTATCTTTAAATAATCTCCTCTAAGCCTTCCAGCTAGATCTCTAGCTCCTTTTTCCTAATTTCAACCATGGTCTTGATTTGAAGGAACAAATCCATGAACCCAAGAACAACAACACAGAATAAAACGACCATCATTGCATAACTGAAGCTAAAACCTTAGGGCTTTCGGTCTTCACCTCTCACTCATCCTACTAGTAACTGAAATTGGAGAAGAAGAATCAGAAAAAAGGGAGACCTACCGGGGAAACTTTGAAAGCGAAGGTGGTAACGAACTCAGGTAACTTCAAATCTTATTCCTGTTTTGTTCTTCAATCTGTATCATCCTTCTTGTACGTTTTCTTTCCTATTATCGTGTGGTCTTTGGAATCTTGTGGATGTGTTGCACGTCGAATCGCGGGTTGAATCCGCTTCTGAACTTGTTTTATTGTGGATGTTCCATGATTTTGCATACTGATGAAGATGATGTTTGTCGACTGTAAACGCCCCAAATTTGCCCTCACGTTTTCTCACACCATGGCTTGTGATCTTTCATATTGCATTGCATAAGCGTATCATCTCACTGCATAGTTTATTTTATCGACATAAGCTGCATCTAGGGTTTGTGATCAGATGAATCCAAGAAGTGATCTGAGCCATCTCTAAGGCCTTGAAGCTTTCCAAGAGGGTCCATGTGTGTTCCATGATCATGATATGCTCCCCAAAGTTCATAAAATTCAAGAGATCACAAAGCATGGCAAAGGCCTAGAGGTAGACTGAAGATTTCCTACATAGATGACCTAAAATTAGGGTTTTGGGTTTGAGGCCCTGAATCTCAAATTTTTTGGTCATTCCTATTTCTAATGGTCTCAATATGTTATAAGGAGCATGTGTACCAAATTTTATGACGAAATTCATTGTGGAAGTCATCTGATCAACTAGTAAATTGTTGTGCAAGAAAAGTCAGAATCAGGGCATCTGAGGCCCCCAACAATGGAACCAAAGGATCATTTTCATCAAATTTAGGTTCTATGATCTTTATTTAATCTTAGAAGTGGTTATAAATTCACAAGATTGAATAATTTCAAGACATTTGCAAACTTTCCATTTTTGAACATGACTTGTAATGGAAACTTTCCATTTTGGGAAAGATTTTCAACCTCCTCTTTCTTGATAAAAAATGCTTCAAATGAAAAATCCTTAACCATGAAAGTTGTAGATTGGATCTTCCCATTTTCAAAAAGTACAAGAACTCCTCTTGATTCATCCTAGAACTCAAGATATGATCTTTCAAAGTTGGGAAAAATCCTATAATTTTCAAGTTCATGCCAAAGAGGGATTTTTGGAAATTCAAGTTCTAAGCACTTTCATGACCTCTAATTGACCTCTAAGCTTCATTACATGATAATGCAACACATTTAGATCAGATTTGAGCCTTGCATCACAAGTTTTCATGGCCAATTTCTCAAGAATGTTCAAAGTTGTAAATGTGCAAAACCATTACAATCTCACAACTCATTCACTTCTTATCACTCTAAGCCATCCCATGCCCATCCTTAATGCAAGCTGAGGCAGGACAAGCCCCCAAGCCATCTCTGACCCGAGCCCATACCTCATAGTACACAATATTGACTTTTTGCAAAACCTCCCATACCAATTAGCCTGTGCCACAACAACTCTCTGGCCAATCAACATTGTTTATGTGGACATCAAGGTGTTCATTACACAACACACACAAGCCTGAAACAAGCCAAGAGTCAGAATCACCAAAAATATTCATCTTTTCGAAACTCCACACACATCCATCAAAACTCAGTTATTTCTTCACCAATCATCTCAACATCATTCAAGGATTATAAACCACCCTTCACCATGGCCTAAAATCTCCAAAAACAAAAACACGATTTCTGCCTTATCAGAACTGAAATACTAAAACCAGCCATCATGAACTTGTTCTAAGCTTTCCAGAAGCATCAAGGTGATCATTGGAGTGGATTGGAATCAAGGAGAGTTCCAGAAAGCTCAGATTGAGAAAGCTTCAACTTAGGTAACCATCAAGAACAAAATTTCCAGAACTTGCGTTTTAAGTTATAGATTGATTCTATGTGATGTACTGATCATGGTGATATGTTTACTTTTGAAAATGGTTGAGTATTAAGCATGTATTGATCTTCTGAAACTTTGCCCGTGAAAATTATTTTTGTTTGATTCTCTTGTTTGATGCAAAATAAATTGTTCTTGTTGCTTGATTCTTGTTTAATGTTGTTTGGGGGTTGATTCTGGAGATTTTAGGGGCTTGGGGTAGCTTGTAGAGAGACTTAGAAATTTGGTGTTGCCGGAGAAGACGACCGGAACACTGTTCCGGTCGCCTGAAGAAGATTAGGGTTTAATCCATAATTAATGCCAGTTTGAATGTGGGCCGTAGGATGAATGTTTCCCGCGTGTGTTGGATGGCTCAGATTGCCTCATTAAACCCTAATCCAATTTAATTAGTTTTAATTAAATTAATTTAATTAGAATGAATCCTGACCCTCCATCTACGCGCCAGTCAACCCCAGTTCAAATCTCTACCTTAGATCCTGATTACTTTGCATTTTCTTTATTTTTATTTGCATTTATTTTGTTCTATTTATTTAAAATAGCAAAAACAATTTTAAAAATCTCAAACTTTGAATTTTCATTTTAAATCTTTTTCTTAACCCAAAAAAATATTTTATTTTAATTTTTGCATTAAAAAAGTATTTTTAAAACATATAAATGTATTATTTAATTAATTAATTGATTTTAATTAATTAAAAATACATTTACGTTTCAAAAAATCACCAAAAAATTCATGAAGCATTCTTAGACATTTATAAACATTTTCAAACTCACCATAAAAATTTATTTTTAGGTTTGATCACATTTTCACAATTATCTTTGAATTAGGGTTCTTAAATATCACATTTTCTAACTCTAACTTGAAAAAAATCATTTCTTCCTAACCATGTTGAGTTTGAACTTGGTTATTTTTTAATTGTTTCACATGTTGCATCTAGTATCTAGGTTATTTATTTAATAATTTTTCATTGCATTTTCAATTTGATTTGCATTTTTCCCTTAGAAGTATCCAAAAACCCTAGTTAACTTAGGAAATCCATAACTTTCACTAGGTTTAGCTTCTGACCTTCTCCTTTACTGAGTCATCTTATATATGTTTAGGGTTTGTTTGAGTCCAATTTCAAATTTTTATCATGATGTATGCTTCATTTTTGGTCATATGTATCTCATGTTGCCTTAAAACCCTAATTTCTCATGTTCATTTGCATTCATCATTGCATATGATCATCATATGAACTTGCCATGACATTTCATTAATTTGTATGACATCTTAGACATCTTAAGACATGCTTGAACATTTCTTGATCATTTCTTGATCATTTCTTCATTAATTTTCCATGCTTTGCATTCATTCCATTCCATGTGTATCCATGTGTTTTCATGCTTCTAAACATGCTTCCATTGCATCTCATCCTTGTATGAACATTCATAAGCATTATGTATGACTTTGCATCATCTCATAACACATTTTCCTTGCATATACACTTATGTTTTAGGTATTTGCACCTTTATTCATTTCATTTCCTTTTGCTTTGCATCTTATGCATTCATACTAACATTTCAGGGGCTTTACTTGTCTTTGAAGTGAACTTCTTCACTTATGCTCCCTCTTTATTACTTTCTTTCTTTTAGGTTACTTATCTTCTTCATGAAGTAAGTAACTTATTCTTTCTTTCCTTCTCTTTCCATCTGCTTCTTTTTCCTTGGCAACCTCCTGAAGACCTTTCTTTAAGCCTCATAAACCATATGATGACCAAGCATGATAATTTTTAGGGTTGTATATAGTCTCCCCTTAGTTTTTACCTTTGAGTCTCCTTGAGTCTCTTTTTTTATCTCATAATCAGAGGCTAAACACTTAAAACTTTAGGACTTTGAATTAGGGTTATGCCTGCATCCTTATCATAGGATGAAGTGTATAACTTTAATCCTTAGTGTTAAACCTTTAATTTGTTTACAACTCTTAATTAAAACACCTAATAATGATTAGGAATTAAGCTTGTAACTTGGGCCTTACATTAGGGTTCCATCTCTTCCTTATGGTTAAGAGGGACTAATCCTAGTGTTTAATGGACAAGTCCCCCTCAAGTTGTCTTACAAACTTAAAAATCCACTTCTTAATCTCACCCTTTAATTAAAATCCATTTAATAAAGGCTTGTTATATAATTATTTTTAGTCCCTAACCATGGATTAAGTTGAGGTATCTTCCTCAGCTTAAGTGTTCTCATCTATCATCCTTCTTTTAGGATGGTGTAATGAGTTCACTAATCCCTTATTAGAGATTAAACTCATTACTTAACAACTAAACAAAAATCCAAAAAACATCTTAATAATCACAAGTAGGTTAATGATCTTAATCCTACATCAACATGGTAATTAAGTTGATATGCTTATCTCACACTTAAGTAGTGTAACACCCCAAATTTGCCCTCTTCTTTATAAGCATCATATCACATCATATTCATCATGAACGTATCATATTCTTGTCATCCTAGCATGGAAAGATGAGGCATAACATTTCTCATGACCTAGCATTAGGCATATGATCATTTGGGGAGGATTTTGAAGCATCACAAGCCATGAAAAGGGGCCCAATGATTTTGTACAAGTCCTATGAGGGTTCTACATTGTATTTACAAGTTCAAGTTCAATCACAAAAGCTCAGAAGGTTGGAAGATCATCTGGGAATCCAGGCTAGGGCAAAGCTCCTACACAAGGATCCCAAATTAGGGTTTGAGTTTCAAGCATGAAAACCTCAAGACTTTTGCCATTTCATTTGGGCAAAGTATCTTACATGTTAATAGGATCCTAGAGATGAAATTTGGTGAGAAAATTCCTTGTGGAAGTCAAGTATTTCTTCAGTTGCTAGTAAATGAAGAAACTGGGCAATTGTACCTTAGAAAAGTCAACTATGAGATTTCAAGGGGTCCAACCCCATTTTTCTATCCAAGGGATGTTCTTATAATGTTAAAGGAGGTTTTTCAAGTTCAAAGATCAAGGATCATGAGGTTTTGAGGTGTTTTGCAAAATTGGTGTGAAGTTGGTTATGGAAAATGCCATTTTTAGCAAGTTTTTGCCCTAAATTTCAAGTGATCATAACTTGGTGAAAAAATCTTCAAATGGACCAAAGTAAAACATGAAAGTTGGAGATTATAGCCTCCCATTTTCAAAAAGTATAAGTAATTTTTCATAGCCTTCATGGTTAAGGAGATATGGCCCTCGAAAATTTCATGAAAACTAGGGCAAAACTTGATTTTTCATTTGTGCACCAAAGCAAAAAGTCATGAAACTTAATTTTGGGTGTTGGTACATACCAAATGAGGTTCCAATATTACAATGCAATGAAAATATGTCATTTTGCTCAAATAATTACATCAAATTCTTGCATGATGAGAATTTCATTCCCTAAGTGTAATTTTTGCATGAACATGAGAATTATGTGACACCTGCATCCAATGGCCAGGATCTTTTTGGTTTGAAATCAAGGGTGAGATGTGGAATGCACATGGGCAGGAAGCAAGGCAATGCATGAGTGTTTCATGCTCTCACCACAAATTTGCAAATTTTGCAAAATCTCTCACACATTCCATTCCCACGTGCAAAGCCTCTCATTCTTTCAGCATTTCCTCATGACCTCATTTATAAGCAAATTAGGGTTTTAGAAGGATCCAGATCTCTCTCATTTCATCACTCTCAAGTTTTGGCTCATTTTGCATTTTCATTCGAATCTCTTCACACACTTGCTCTCTTCACAAACCAATCATAGATTCTTCATCCTTGAGAGCTCAGGATCACAAATCCATACATTGTGCAACCTAATTCTCAAGATCCAACACCTTTCCATTTCAGAGCAGCTAGCTTCAAACTCTCAGATCCAGCAATTCTCAAGGCTTTATTTTCATTTATTTTGCAACTAGAGTGCATTTGGAGTGGATTGGCTGCATTCTCTTGGCTTATCACAAGCTATTTCCAGATCTGCATGTTCGGGTGAGTTCAAAATTCTCAGATCTAGAAATGAAAATAGAAGTGTGTTATGATCTACTTGACATGCTAATCACTCTGCTGGTTTTAGATTCAAATTTGGTGCATTATTGAGCTTGATATGTTAATTTGAAGTTTCATGGTTCAAACTGTTTGTCTTCGATCCAGAAAATCCTTTGATCTATTGAGAATTTCAGTGCCATATTTAAATTCAGGATACCTTAATTATCTAATCTGGAGCATTTTGTTCATTTTTATTGAGATCTTTTCATGTTATGTGTTTTCCGGTGTCGGAGCCCTAGCTCCAGTCACCAGAATTTGGGCTGTGTGCATTTAGGGTTTCCATGGAGAAGATGATCTCCTCACCATCAGATCATTTCATCTGGATGCGTGATAAGCTGCCACCTCATTAATGAATATGCTCCCTCTCACGTGTGTTTTGGTCTTATATTTTCAGTCTGATTATTCAATGTGTGTCGCATCCCACATTAACTCATGTGCTCCTTCACTCTGGTCCAATTGCATTGCCACGTCAATTAATGAAATGATTCCCAGGATGCGTCTGTTTGATCTTGTGGCTTGTGTTTTTTCACATTTTTCTCTGAATTTCCACCCTTGTATTTGTGTGCTGCGCAGGACCAATGGGCCTGGATAACTATTTGCAACCCCTTGCGCATTAGCCCAATTGATTTACACTGATATCCTTTACTCTTCACACCCCCAGCTTCTTTCTTCATTTTTTTTTCTTTTTCTTCATTTCATTCCATATTATTTTGGTTTTTTAATTTTTAAAATTAGTTCTAAGTGTCCAAAAATTCTGAAATAATTCATGGATGTTCATTTTAGTTTTCTTTAATTTTTCATATTTTTATTTCCCATTTATTTTATGCTGACACGTGTAAATTAATTCCGCCATTTAATTAATTCATTTTAATTCCTTTTTGAGCAAGCTGTCTTGTCCATTTTCTACATTGATCCTCATTTTGAATTTCTTGTTGGTTCTTTTTTCTCTGGATTCATAAGAAGATGTAGTTCATGTGTGATTTTTTATTCTGATTTTTAGAAACTTGTTTATTTGGTTTTGTCCTTTGACTTGTGAAGGAAGTTTCTTAACCCTAGTTGATGTTTGAGCCCTCTTTTGACTTTCATAGCTTCTAAAATTCTTCCTATCCTCTTGGAATATTGTTATATCATGATTGAAGGTCTCTTGCCCAAGGTTGTAGAATTTTTGGGTTCATACTTGATTTGATTTGAATTTTGGTTCTTAACTTGTCCCATTTTGCTTCTTTTTGATCATAAGTCCTCTCCTTAGCTTAGAAGGGCACTTGTGCCAACTTCTTCATCTCATTTGGGGTCTCTTTAGAGCATTGATACCTTTCTGGTCTTGGTTTAGGGTTTGTGCTTTGGAAATTTTGCATTTGGTTCACCTTTGAAGTTCTTCCTTTCTTATGTGCATCCACCTCACTTCTTTGCTCTTTTCTTCCCATAATGTGATTGTATAGCTTTGTGATTCTCTTATCTTCACCTATCTTGCTTCTTAAGCACTTCTTTAACTTGGATGTGGTTCTGGTCTTGTGCCTTGAGTTCATGTTTTGTGTATTTTTGCTTTGCATCTTCTTAAGTTTGTTTTGCTTTGCCATGTGTTTCATGTTGCCTCATATTGACTTGTATGCTTATTTTCTCATTCTTGTGACTTGCATTTGCATTAATCCTTTGTATATATGACTTCACTTCTGTTTGTATGATGTTGGTATGACATTATGTTCATTTATTTTTTGCTTGTATGCTTGTGTTGCTAACCTTTTCAGGGGCTACGGTAAGTGAGAGGTGTGGATGTGATTCCCACATCTCCAAATCTCATCTCTTCTCTTCATATTCTTACTTGTGCTAACCTTTGATGTTGGGCTTAGGCCTTACTTCCCCCTCTTCTATTCTTCTTCTCTTCTTCTTTCTTTCTTCTTTAGAATAGGTTTTAAACCTCACCAACTTAGGTTCATCCATGCATGACAACTTTTAGGATTCTAGTCCCCCTTAGATTTTTCACCTTTTAAGATCCTTTTGGTGCTTTCTCTTTTCATCTTCAAACTTAATTTTAATTCACTTTAATAAATGTTGAGTACTTTCATGTGACATGAGACTTTGCTATGAGATACTTGCACGCGTTCCGTTTCGGGGCGAGGTGTAAGTTATCCCTCGTGGTGGATAGGTCTTAGCATGAGATTACTTCACAAAGAAAAGCTAAAAAACACTTCTTAACCAAAAATTACAAAAACACTTAATAAATGTCAGTAGGTCAGTGTGTCTGAGCCTTCACTTGTGGGACTAGATTTTGGGATTTCCTCCATAGATAGGTGTGCCTCTTGCGCATTCCATTTCGGGATGATATGAGACGTACATATCCCAATGAGTAAGACTTAGGTACAATTACCTATGCAAATTTCACTCTTAATAAAAAGCTTCCAAAAAACACAAACAAACAATAAGCGTCTTTCCTTCGGGAATTCTTTTCTCATCTCCTTCGCTCTGTACGCGAACTTGCTCCTACTTGTCATTTTGCAAGACGGTTACGCACTCGTCGTCCGAGTCTGCAACACCTGAGCATTGGCATAGGCAGTTCAAGCCTTAATTCATAAGCAATTTCTTTTCTACCCCTAGTTTGGGGAACTACTGCGTCTCTGATCCTCATTGTCCAGATGAGGTACGTAGTGTCGCTCCCACCTGATGACACAGGGCCAAGAGGGGTACAGACGCGAACGGTCGTCGAAAAGGGAAAGAAATGAATAGAGTCGCCAGCTAGGCATTTTTATCCCGAAGGAAAGGTAATGCTGCATAAACCTGAGAAAGGATGGATAAGACGGTTGCGAACCAAAGAAACTGAGAAAGGGGGTTGGTTACAACCTGGGAAGGTATTAGCACCCAGATTGTCCGTCGTACTCGACGGGATCCACGCTTGAAAGATTTGTGTTTTAAAGGGGTAGTGTCAGTGAAATCTATGTATCAAAGCTGGAAAGAATGCAAGTGTCAGTGCTGGAAGAAAAAGAAGTGAAATATATGAAGTGTCAGTGCTGGAACAGGAGTGCAAAGCTCAAGATAATGAGGCTAAAAGGATAATGCTGAAAGGAGGGTAATATACAGAGACTTTTGTTCGATAATTGTTAAGTTATGCCTACGTATCCTCTCGTGCAATGAGGAAGTCAGAACACCGTAGTTCGACCCAAAGAGACTGAAAGATAAATTGACTCTTGAACTTCTTACTTGTCTATGCTCAAGTGTATGACCTGTCTGGCTCAGGTGCAAACTGTCTTGCATTAGACGGAAGAAGCAAGTTCTCGTTTGTGAGTGAATGAGATGAGAAAAGAATCCCGGAGGAGACGATTATTGTTTGTTTTTGTGTTTTCAATCTTTTATTGCCTTTTGTGTTTGTCATAAGCTAATGAGCTTAAGCCTAAATCAAATGTTAATAAACTCATCACATCCTCCCTCTGATTAGGGGTAATGAGAATACCTTAAGTATGAAGTAAACACCTCACACTTAATCACCATGATGTAGGGTAGGATCAAGATCATTAACCCACTTGTTGTTATTTAGATGTTTTTGGTGCTTTTGTTTAGTGTTAAGTAATGAGTTTAAGCCATAATCAGGGATTTAATGGACTCATTACACCATCCTAATAGAAGGATGATAGATGAAAGCATTTAAGCTGAGGAAGATACCCCAACTTAATCCATGATTGGGTATTAACCTCATGACAAAACAAAACCTTTATTATAGTGGATTTTAGTTAATGGTAAGATTAAGAAATGGATTTTATGGTTTGTAAGACAACTTGAGGGGGACTTGTCCATTAACACTAGGGTTAGTCCTTCTTCACCAATTAAGGAAGAATTAGAACCGCAATGCAAGGCCCAAGTTACAAGCTTGATGTCTTGATGATTATTAGGTGAATTGATTAGAGGATTTAAACACATTAAGGGTTTAACACTTAGGATTAAAGTTATACATTCCATCCTAATAGAAGGATACAGGCATAACCCTAATCACAAAGTCTTAAAACCTTTGAGGTTTAGTCCTTGATTAAGAGATGAGAAGAGAAGACACAAAGATGACACAAAGGTAAAACTAATGGGGGACTAGTCAAGCCCTAATTGTGATCATGCTTGGGTATTCCTAGGGTTTATGAGGCTTTCAAGAGATCTTCAGGAAAGAAACCACCATGGAAGAAACAGGAAGAAGGAAGGAGAAGAAGAAGCAAGAAGCAAGGCAACTTACTTCACTCAAGAAGATAAGTTGCTTGAAGAAAGAAAGTGAGGAGGGAACATGAATGATCAAGCTCACTCTAATCCACAAAATTAGAATGCAGCAATGAATGCATAAAGGAGATAAGAAGAGATTATGAGAAGTGAAGGCAAATTCACTACTCAAATACTTACCACCTGAAAAGTTAGCAAAAAGAAATGGAATGAAGTGAACATGAAATGAATGCAAAGAGGCAAACCAAAACCAGAAGCATAAACATGATGTTAATGATGCTAAGAGATAATGCAAACATATGGCAAGAGTTGTGGATGATCATACAAGGATGAGGATGCAAATGAAGCATGTAAGGATCATGAAAGTACATGAAAACTTATGAAATGCAATGGAGGCATAACATGTCAAATGGATGAAGAAATGACTTATCATGATTCTAATGTATCCTAACATGTCTTAGGAGTCATGTGAACGCACAAAATGTCATGGCAAGTTCATGAATGCAAGCATATCGAAGATGGATGCAAATGAAGGCAAAAATTAGGGTTTATACATAACATGCAATACAAAAATCAAAACCAGAAGCAAATGACATGATAAAAAATTGAAAATGGGATCAAAGGTACCCTAACCCTACACAAGTTCACTTCCCAAAGGAGGAGACCTAAATCTTAACCTAATGGAAGTTATGATTTTCTCAAGTTAGCTTGGGTTTTAAGGCACTTCAAAAGGAAAAATGCATAACAAATTGAAAATGAGAGGTAAATTCAAACCAATTTTATCCTAGAAACTACATGATATGAAGAATGCAATGAAAAAAGAACCATCATCAAACTCCTCATGATTAGGCAGAAAGGATTTTTCTAAGTTAGGACGAAAATAGTGGCTTTTAAGAACCCTAATTCCAAAGAAAAATGTCAAAATAGGTCAAGAACCAAAAAGAAATTTGTGTGAAGAGTTTGATAATGTTTCTAAATGTATCAAGATGCAATTTGATTTTTTTGGTGATTTTTAGAAACTCAAATGCTATTTTAATTAATTAATTCTCATTAACTAATTAAAATAAACCTTTAAATATTTTAAAAATACGAAATTTATGCAAAAAATAAAATAAAAATTATTTTTAGAATGAGAAAAATATTTTGAGCCATGGTGCAAAAAATGAAATTTTTTAGAAGTGTTTTAATATTTTAAATAAAATGTGCAAGAAAAATGGATTAAAATGAAAATAAAATTGAATTAGAAGAAAAGTAAGCAGATCCTGAGGTCCAGATTCAAAGTTACAAGGAAATGGTGGACTGGCGCGCGTTTTAAAGGCTGGGATTTGTCCTGAGCTAATTAACTTAATTAATTAAATTAATGATGGATTAGGGTTTAATCAAGCCATCTGGAACGTCCATACGCGCGGTGAACACAAGATCCGAAGGTCACAATTCAAACTTGGCTTAATTACAGGATTAAGGCATAACCACCTTCAGGTGACCGGAACAGTGTTCCGGTCATCTTCTCCGACGAGCCAAAACCCTATCTTTCTCCCTAAGCATCTAAAACATGATTTCTTTGCCCAGAAATGAATCCCACGCATCACTAAACCTAAATCCCCAAACAAAAACCATTTATCACTCATCAAAAGGCCAAATCGAAACAAAACATTTTTAGGTCAGAAACGTTCAGGCACTCCATGCATACTCAATATCCCACCATTTTAAAAAGTAAACATATCAGAATCATCAGCACAATATAAGGATTCGATTAAGTACTTAAAAATAAGGTTCGGAGAAAAAAGTTCTTGAGCTATACCTGAGATGGAACCTCCTGATTCTGGGCTTTCATGCCTTTCCTTTGTTGCAAGTCCAACTCTTTGAACCCCCTGGTTGTGTATGTGGTGTTTCAGGCTGTTTCAGTGCTTAGTTCTTGATCCATGGATGGTATATGACTTATTGGTGAAGAAATATTTGAGGTTTGATGGCTGTTGATCACACTAAATTTCACCGTATTTCTGACTCCGATTTCGCATGCATTCTTAGCTTTTATTGTTATTTTGTTATGTTATTACTTTGTTTTCTTTTGTTTTCAGGTTTTTATTGTAATCGGGGCTTGAATCGAGAAAAGGAGCGAAAAAGGAGTGGAAACGGACGAAAACCTAGAAATTCAGCGTTTTGCACTTACGGCACCCACCGTGGCGGGCGCCATGGGGTTAGCCATGACGTGGCCACGTCTCAAGACCACTCCACAACTGCCAAGACCCACGATCCCCACTCTTTCATTCTCCATTAGTACTATGGCGGGCGCCATAGGCCTGTGGCGGGCGCCACAAGGGAAAAATACAGTTCCCTCCACTTTTTAGTGGAGGGGCGTCCTGGTCATTTCCCGCATTATTTTTTCCTATAAATAGGACTTTAGTTTTTCGTTTTTCTTCATCCAAACTTAGATTTCTCTAGGAATATATCAGTTTCAAAGCAGTTACCATTCCACATCGGGGTGTTTCTGCAATCGAGTGATCGAGTCTGTAATCTGTCTGTGTGATCGAGTTTTGGAGCACTCTGGAGGAAGTTAATCCTGCCGCCATTTTAATTCCAGTTCGTATTTTACTTTTCTGCATTGCTTTACTTTCATTTATTTCTCGCACTGCTTTACTTTATTTATTATCCGCACTCGCACTTTACCTTATTTATTTCCCGCACTCGCTTTACTTTCGTTTATTACCCGCACTCGCACTAAATTCCTTTATTTCCCGCACTCGCACTAAATTACTTTATTTCTCGCACTCGCACTAAATTCATTTACTTTCCGCACTCACATTAAATTACTTTTATGAAAAATTATAAAAAGAACCTTTACTTTATCATGTCTAACTAATTCCATAAAGGTTAGGATGTAAGGATCGTAATTAAACCAGTAATCTGTATAATTGTTCGTGGAAACACCTAAGGGCTATTTTATCTTTCAATTCAATCTAATTATTTTTAACTATTTCAAAAACAGCCAAAAGTGCTTTGTCTAGTTCATTAGGAGTTTTTAGATTAAAAAGAAAAGAGATTTTAAAACGATTTTCGGACGCGTTATGAAATTTAGAGTCTGGTTCATAAGAACCTCTTTTTGCTAAGAAATCCAGGTTAAAATACTTTTCAACTTAGTTAAGATACTACATTTCTTAAAAATAGGTTTACTACTCTAACGCAGTACGCACCTTTTTATCCGTGACAATAGGAGGGGTTGATTAGAGAGTACAACTCGGTTCTGAATACGCGAAAGCGACAGTTCCTGTTAAATTAGTTCTTTTCATAGAAGAAAACACTGCCCATAAGTAGTTCCATTAACAAATACTGGATTATCATTGATTACGTGAATTACATTCGAGCCTGTCTTTTATTTATTATTTTAAAATAATTATTTTATTTACCATTGCACCCTTACTAAAACCCTTATATTTAGTTGCCTTAGATACACACCATAACAACAGGTACGATAGATTGACACTTGGTCTCTGTGGATTCGACAATCTTTTATATTACTCTGACGTGTTCGTACACTTGCGAAAAACATGCACCAAGTTTTTGGCGCCGTTGCCGGGGACCAATTTCGTCAAATTTCATTACCCTGTAGTTATACCGTTTAGACTAAGGTTGTTACCCACCGGCCAATGCGTAAGACTCGCAGTGCCGGAAGTTTAGTAGACCCTTTAGCTGAACCTGAACGTTACGCTCGCGCACGTTTGTTTTTCCATAGGAATATGAGAGCTATGGCCGAAGATCATAACCGAAGACCTCTTAAGGACTTCGCCCAACCATCAAACGAGGAACCTAGTTCCAGTATAGTAAACCCCGCTATCCCAGCCAATAATTTTGAACTTAAACCATCCCTGCTGCAATTAGTGCAACAGAGACAATTCGCAGGTCTCGCTACTGATAACCCAAACCAACATTTAAAAAACTTTCTTCAGTTAGCAGACACCTTTAAAACCAATGGAGCTTCTCCTGAGGCAATACGCTTAAGATTATTTCCCTTTTCCCTCAGAGATAAAGCTCTATCATGGTTAGATTCCCTTCCACCCAATTCAATAACAACTTGGGATGACCTTAGGAAAGTTTTCCTTGCTATATATTTTCCCCCAAGTAAGACCGCTCTTCTTCGAAACCTAATAACCAGATTTACCCAACACCAAGAAGAGTCGTTGTTCGAAGCCTGGGAGAGATATAAAGAACTATTAAGACCATGCCCTCATCATGGCTTAGAGAATTGGCTAATCCTCCAAACCTTCTATAATGGACTTCATTATAACACTAAGATGACCATCGACGCTGCCGCTGGTGGCACACTGATGAACAAACCTTACCCTGAAGCTAGTGCCCTTATCAAGGATATGGCCCAAAACCATCAATCATGGGGAGTAGAACGAGCGACAGTGGAAAATAAGGAAGCCCAAGGAGGGATACATGACCTAAGCTCTATAGATATGATGCAGGCTAAAATGGACGCGTTGGCCCTTAAAGTCGAACATATGTACACAACCCCGAATACTGTAGCCGCAGTTTCGCCGAATTGTGATATATGTGGAACGCAAGGACACCAATCCGCCGAATGCAATTTGTTGAATGAAACCAACACTGAGCAAGTGAACTATACCCAAGGGAACCCATTTTTAAACACATATAACCCTGGATGGAGGAATCACCCAAACTTCTCCTACAAAAATAATAACCCTATTCAAAATACCGCACCTCCAAGGCAACAAGGTTACCAAGCCCCAAGAACAAATCAACCTATGCAACCTGTACCACCAAGTCCGAGTTTTGATGAAGTTGTAAAAAAATTTATCGCTGCTCAAACACAACAAAACAAAGAGTTCATGAACCAAAACGTCCATGTTAACGAACTAATTACCCAGTTAGGAACCAAGGTTGATCAAATTATTACTCATAATAAGATGCTTGAAACCCAGATCTCTCAGGTAGCGTTAAACCAAGCCCCACAGACTACACCTGGAGGACAGTTCCCTGGACAACCTCAACAAAAAACGAAAGGGCAAGCAAATGTCATTACTCTACGAAGTGGAACCGCTTATAAAGAACCTTTAAACCCTAGATTAAGTGAGCCCGAAACTTTGGAGAGGAATGAGGAGAAGGAACCAGAGGAGCCTAAAACCCCGGAAAGTCAAGAAAAAGGAGAAGAACCAAAAAATAAAACCTATGTACCACCACCGCCATACAAACCACCTATACCATACCCTCAAAGATTAAAGAAAACCCAAATCGATAATCAATATCAAAAATTCGTTAAGGTTATAGAAAAACTTCACGTAGAAATCCCCTTTACAGAAGCCATCACCCAAATACCTTCTTACGCTAAGTTTCTCAAAGACATACTTACAAATAAACGTAGACTTGAAGATTCGAAACCCGTGGAATGTAATTCTATTTCCGAAAATAGGTTAGCAAAGAAAGATAAAGATCCCGGAAATTTTTCCATTCCTTGTATTTTGGGAAATCATGTCATCGAAAAAGCTTTTCTAGACTTAGGAGCTAGTGTGAGCTTAATGCCTTTAGCAGTTTGTGAGAGATTAAACTTAGGAGAATTACAACCTACTAAGATGTCACTTCAATTAGCCGATAGATCCGTTAAATACCCTATAGGCATACTTGAAGACGTCCCTGTTAGGATGGGTCAGCTGTTTATACCTACTGATTTCGTTGTCATGGACATTAAAGAAGATGACGACATACCAATCCTCCTAGGTAGATAATTCTTATTGACTGCTGGAGCCGTAATAGATGTTAAAAAAGGGAAACTAACTTTTGAGGTAGGTGACGAGAAGATAGAGTTTATACTTTCAAAATTTCTTATGGCACCTGTGATAGGAGATGCTTGTTATGCCTTAGATATCATCGAAGAATGCATTAGGGAATTAGAACAAGAAGAAGAAACTGAATCTATAAAATTGCCATCAACCCTTATTTTGGAAGATGACAATTATAAAAAACCCTACATTGATGATAACCTTCACGAATGTTTATCTCTTACCCCAGATCCTATGCCTTGCCCTATGAAACCGACCGTGAAACTTAAGGAACTGCCTAAAAACCTGAGATATGAATTTCTCGATGAAGATATGAACCGTCCAGTTATAGTCAGTGCTACCTTAAACCAAGAAGAAATCGATCAATTATTAGAAGTTTTACGTAGGTACCCCTCAGCCTTAGGATATAATATCTCTGATCTAAAAGGAATAAGCCCATCCGTATGCATGCATCGGATTTTGCTTGAAGAAGATTCAAAACCTTCCAGAGAACACCAACGGAGAATAAATCCTATAATGAGTACTGTAGTTAAGACCGAAGTTCTTAAGTTATTAGAGGCAGGTATAATATATCAGATCTCGGACAGTAAATGGGTGAGTCCTGTGCATGTAGTACCTAAAAAGGGAGGCATCACAATCGTGCAAAACGAGAAGGGCGAACCTGTAGCAAAAAGAACCGATGGAGGTTGGCGTATGTGCATAGATTATAGAAAATTAAATAAAGCAACTAGGAAGGATCATTTCCCATTACCATTCATAGACCAAATGTTGGAGCGCCTTGCCAGACACTCTTACTTTTGTTACCTAGATGGATATTCAGGATTCTTCCAAATACCTATTCACCCCGAAGATCAAGAAAAAAATACCTTTACATGCCCAGTTGGAACTTTTGCCTATAGAAGAATGCCTTTTGGACTTTGTAATGCTCTCGCCACTTTCCAACGCTGCATGATGTCTATCTTTGCTGATTATTTAGATGGAATTATGGAAGTATTTATGGACGATTTCTCAGTTTGTGAATCAGATTTCAAAAATTGTCTTGTCAACCTTAAGAAAATCCTGGAGAGATGTGTGGAGGTAAACCTTGTGCTAAATTGGGAAAAATGTCATTTCATGGTCACCGAAGGGATTGTTTTAGGACATATAGTTTCCGAAAAAGGTATAGAGGTAGATAAAGCAAAAATAGAAGTCATAGAGAATCTAAAACCGCCGAAGACTATCAGGGAGATAAGAAGTTTTCTTGGACATGCCGGATTTTACCGACGTTTTATCAAGGATTTCTCCAAAATAACAAAGCCCTTAACTGGTCTTTTAATGAAAGATGCTGAATTTATCTTCGATGAAAAATGTACTGAAGCATTTAATCTTCTGAAGCAAGCTCTGATTTCAGCACCTATAATGAAACCCCCTGATTGGTCAGAACCGTTTGAGATAATGTGTGACGCCAGTGATTATGCTGTTGGAGCCGTTCTAGGTCAGAGAAAAGACAAAAAGTTACATGTCATTTATTATGCCAGTAGAACCCTAGACGCTGCACAGCTCAACTACGCAACAACCGAAGAAGAGCTCCTAGCTGTAGTTTTTGCAATAGACAAATTTAGATCTTATCTAGTAGGAGCCAAGATTATAGTTTACACCGACCATGCTGCCATTCGTTACTTACTAAGCAAAAAGGATGCCAATCCTAGGTTACTTCGATGGATTCTATTATTGCAAGAGTTTGATTTGGATATCCGTGATAAGAAAGGCACTGATAATGTGGTAGCTGATCACCTATCTAGGCTAGAATACCTGAAACCTGATTCAGTACCCATAAATGACGATTTTGCCTATGATAGACTGATAGCCCAACTAGAAACTATTGAAGATGATAACCCAGACCTACATGAGCATTCTCATAAATCCTTAGCTATAAGTATTGTACCTTGGTATGCAGACTTTGTTAATTACCTAGCCGCTGACATCATACCCCCTGATCTAAACTACCACCGGAAGAAGAAGTTCTACAGTGATGTGAGAAACTTCTATTGGGACGAGCCGTTTCTTTTCAAGAGAGGTAAAGATGGCATTTTCCGCCGTTGTGTTCCAGAAGAAGAGGTAAATAATATAATCGAGCATTGTCACTCTGCACCCTATGGTGGACATGCAAGCACATCTAAGACCTACGCCAAGATTCTTCAAGCTGGCCTATTCTGGCCTACTATGTGGCGTGATGTCCATGCTTTCATTGTCAAGTGTGACAGATGCCAACGCACAGGAAATATTTCAAGATGTAATGAAATTCCGTTAAGAAATATCCAAGAAGTAGAACTCTTCGACGTATGGGGTATAGACTTTATGGGACCGTTCCCACCATCTTTTGGAAATCAGTACATCTTAGTAGCCGTTGACTACGTGTCTAAATGGATTGAAGCTATCGCCGTACCCACGAACGACACCAGAGTAGTCATCAAATTATTCAAAAACTATATATTTCCTAGGTTTGGAACCCCCCGTTTAGTCATAAGTGATGGAGGATCACACTTCATATCGAGAATATTTGATAAACTTTTAAGCAAGTATGGGGTTAAGCATAGAGTAGCAACACCATACCACCCACAGACCAATGGACAAGTGGAAGTATCTAATAGGGAGATCAAACAGATCCTCGAGAAGACTGTCTCTATATCTAGAAAGGATTGGTCGCAGAAACTTCAAGAAGCATTATGGGCCTATAGAACCGCTTTCAAAACTCCTATAGGAACAACCCCTTATCAACTGGTCTATGGAAAATCATGTCACTTACCTTTTGAGTTGGAGCATAAGGCCTATTGGGCCATAAAAACTTTGAATTTGGATTACTTGACTGCTGGTGAGAAACATATCCTTGATATCCACAAATTAGAAGAGCTCAGACAATCCGCCTACGAAAATGCCATCATGTACAAAGAAAGAACAAAAGCTTGGCATGACAAAAGAATCATAAGAAGAGACTTCAAAATAGGCGATCATGTTCTCCTGTTCGATTCTAGGTTACGACTTTTTCCAGGAAAACTTCGTTCGAGATGGACTGGCCCTTTCGAAGTATCTAAGATCCTAAGATCCGATGCTATTGAAATCAAGAACCAAACATGTAAACCGTTCATCGTCAATGGACAGAGGTTGAAGCCCTACGAAGGAGGTGACATCCCAACAACATACACCTGTCATACTCTGAGTGATCCACCATATCCTTCCAATGATGTTTAAAAATCGGTCGTCGAGCTAATGACGTTAAACAAGCGCTGCATGGGAGGCAACCCATGGTTTTCTTATTTATGTACTATTTTTTTATTTTTACTTTATTTTAATTTGTTTATTTTATTATTATGTCAGGACTAACGGTTGAATGTTTTATGTGCTTTCAGGACTTGTTTGCTAACCTTGTACAGAATGCAGAACCCTGATGACATGCACGTGGCCTTTAGAGACGACGCACAGAGAGAGCGTTACTATGTCCACATGAGACGCCCTATGGCTCCTACCAGGTACCCTGACCATGACTGCATGGATGCCTTGGGGATAGAGCCAAGCGTCAGATTCTTATGCCATCAACTCCAGTGGGACCAGTTTGACGACAGGAACAACACATATAGGAACTTGACTTTTGAGTTCCTCAGCTCGTTTCATCATGACCCTTGGGCTGGACCCAATGGACTCGCTGTTTTCAGGTTGTTCGGGATTGACTACTCATTCTCTCACAAAGAGTTTGGTGATTTGCTAGGTTTCCAGACTACTCCTGATGCTATTCCAGAGACACCGATGGGATATTTTATGAGTAGAGAAGTGGAAAAGTTTTGGTCTAAAATATCAGGTGGAGGAAGCCAAGATCCTTCCACCCAGTTTTCTCAGGTAATCCACAACCCTGCGTTAAGGTACTTCTAGATGATTCTAGCACATTCTTTCCTAGGTTTGCCAGATACAGAGACCCTGCTAAGTGAAGAGGAGATTTTCCTACTGTTTTGTGCGACTCAGTCTCGCTCAGTTGCTTGTGGCAACTTTCTGTTGAAAGGCCTTGCTAGTGTTGCCAGATCATCTGTAGGCATCATACATGTCGGTGGGATTGTTACACAGATAGCTATTGCATTGGGTTTTGTCTCGCAAATTATTGCACCTCAGGACCTTCTGCTGCTACACCACCCTGGATATTGATTTTGAGCCCAACATGTTTAGATTACTGATCGACGGCGAAGCGATACACTACTTTACATTACCAGATCCGCTGATGACCAGTGTCCATGATCCTGCAAATTGGAGTTATGCTCTAGAGGGTTATGGAGAGATTGTCAAAGAGCTGAAATCGCCTCCCGCCACTGAGTACACTCCTACACCTCTTACTCCCCGAATCACTGTTATGTCTAACAATATGTCTCTGCAGCCGCCTGACCTACAAACACAGATTTATGAGCTCCGTAAGGAGACTGCCCTGCTCAAGCAGGAAGTAGCGGACTTGGAACTACAGATTCAGGTTTCTGATCTCACTCATTCCTCAGAGGCCGATGCTCTATATCAGGAGATTGAAGAGCTTCAGAGGGAGATAGCTGAGATTCATGGATCAAGTCAGGAGAAGAAGCCTACCACATGACTCATTTTACACTGACGATGCTACCCTAGTATTTAATTTCCTTTTATATGCTTTATTTTATTTATCGCATTTCCAGACATATCTCACTTTATTGCATCTATTATATTTTCATGTACTTTGAATTCCTCCTATATATACATATTATGCACTAATGTCGATTTTTTCTTTTTCTTTTTGATTTTTAATTATTTTATTTTTGTCGTGCAAAGAAAAAAATATATATAAGACAAAAATATTTTCATTTTTTTCTTCATTAAAAATATTCAAGCCTCATGCCTTGAAAAGAAGAAGAAAACGCTATTCAGACCCCCTCGAAGACCAAAGGTGCGAGGAAGGCCCAAAAGGAGGATTTAAAAAATCCAAGGCCCAGGAAATAGCCTTGTGGCGGGCGCCACAAGCCCATGGCGGGCGCCATGGCGTTCACCCCTATTTCGGGGCTGAACTTCATTTTCCTCCATTTTCACACCTTTCTTCTCCAAAAACCCATTTTTGCAACTTTCAAAAACCTCCTTGAACCCCATTAAAGCCCCCCCATTTCCAAAATACCCTCCATCCATAAAACATATCCAAAATCCATTTTCATTTTCATCCACCACAAACCATAAAAATCAAAACTTTATCATTCCCCTCATAAACCATTTTTCTACCATTTTCACTTCCTAAGGAGCAATCAACAATGGAGTTCAATGGATTTCTTCTTCGTGATGGAAGACCGGGTGATAGGCAACGGGAGATTATTCAGAGGCTTCAAAGTCGAGAAATTCTCTCGACTAGGTACGTCGACGATAACTGTCTGTATGCTTTGGGTATTTATCATAGTGTTTTTAATTTATTAGAATTCCTAGGCTTGCATAATATTTTCATTAATCAGGAACCTACCTATGAGAAACTGACAATTGAGTTTTTGAGTTCTTTGATATACACTGTCAGTCCTAACACTGCTAGCACTATCGGTACTGTTATTTTTAGACTTTTTGGAATTGAATATGAATTCAATACCAACGAGCTAGCAGGCTTGTTAGGAATCCCTCATAGGGAAGGTGCGATTTGTGAGGCACCTTTGGATGCGGAATGGTCGGCCGAGGTATTTACCTTCTGGCAAAGGCTTTCAAGTACTTCAATTAATTCTTTTGAAGGGATACTTGCGTCGACCATTCACAACCCGACCATAAGAGTTTTTAGATATCTTTTGGCATGTACTATTTTTGGCCGGGAAAGTCCAAACAAGGTAAATGCTAGAGAACTCCTATTTTTGCAAGGATGCCTCACTAGAACCCATATCAATCCGGTCCCGTTTATGCTTGCACACATGTCTTTACTTACTAATAAAACAGGACCGATTGTTTTTGGAGGGCTTGTTACGTCTATTGCTCGGGCTCTTGGCCTGAACGATGAGATAGCTACACTTGAACCACTACCTCCTCGCACAATTAATTTAAAATTTCTGAAAGACATGAAATTGTGCCGAACGAGGAGAGAAGGTGGTTATGATTTGATGGTTCATGGGGTAGCTATCCCATCTGTTGCTTTACCATGCAGTAGACGTACTGATGTACGTGATGAAAGGAACTGGACCTATGATCTTAATGCTCCACGTGTTTTGGGTCCACTTCCTCCTAATATTCCCGATGGGGAGGCACATGACACTGATGAAGAGTATGATCGGAGAGAGCAGTCTCCCATCCCTCACATGTCCCCCCATCGTCCTTCACAGTCACACATCGCACCATCTTCCTCTAACCCTGTTGCAGGTGCTGCTCCTGGATTCTATGTCACCGAGGAGATGTGGCGTGATATGACAACTAGAGAAGAAAGGCGAGACTGCCTTCTCTCTACTATTTCTCAACAGCTGACGGACAACATGAGCTTCATGCAACAATCGCGATTGGTTTCGGATCGTGCTTATAGCAACGTTTGTCGTACCTTGAACGATATCTCATTAGAGCAGAACCGTCAGAGAGAGTTCAACCGCCGGCACTACCAGCTTGTAGAGGCCACTCAAGGTTCCATCTTAGGTAACCTTCGAGAGGTCCGGGGTGCTCAGGCTGCTCAAGGTTCCATCTTAGTAGATCCCGTCGTTCCAGACCATCACAGCAGGACGGCGAGGGAACCAGTGCTCCTCCTCAGTAGTCTTTTTTCAGGTTACCCCCCTTATCTTATTTCGAAACATTGGGGACAATGTTCGATTTAAGTGTGGGAGGGGATTTTATTGCTTTCTGTCATTTCCCTTTTTAGTTAATTATTTCCTTTCAGTTATTTCCCTTTTCAGTAATTTATTTTTCTTAGATAATGCATGAGTCTGACGAGTCACCAGTATAGTGTATTTTTAGTACATCTTCATTTTTTCCCATTTCCTTAGCCTTACCAGAAAATTTTTAAAAAGAAAATAATATTGTTTCACATGTTTTTTGGGCTTTGAGACAGGTTTAGATTAGGATGTGGTGACTTAGGTCAACTTTTCGAAACATCAGAACCATTTTAGCACCATAGACCTCTTGAATATAGGAATCACTCCTAAACCCCACCACCATGGCCTTTATTATCATTTAAAAAATTGTCCTAAGTAGTTTATCTTAGCAGTCAGCTTCGGCCTAAGCATGCTCTACGTAGGGGGCCGATGAACATAAGTGAATGATCCAGTGCTAATAAAAAGAAAAAAAAAGGCAAACTCTGGTATAGGTGACCCTCACAAAGTCATTTAAACCGAAAAAAAAAGAGAAGAAAAAAAATTTTTTTTTGCCACAAAAAGAAAAAAAATTGCAAGTCACCTATTGTTAGTTGCTTCAGAGGTATCTGGCACTGAACTTGGTAGGGCGGATTACGATCCGATCCCCCGCAACTACCATTAGGTCAAATAAAACACGTTTACACATGCTTATGTGCCAGAAACCTTATGTTATGGATCAGAGTCACTAACCGGTCACTCTACTATGAAGCATGTACGGATAACGGGCTTAATGTGATTGCGCCTGAATGAAAAGGACACAAAAAGATGAGAAGATAGGCCTAGGTATTGTGGGATGATATGGAGTGGTTAATATAGGATTGAAGTTTGTGTTTGTGTTACTATGGTACCTTTGGTTCACTTAGTTAGTACCTGTCACTACATCCTGACTTGAACTTAGAAGCCCTTTAGCTCAAAGACACGTGTTGACACCATATTTTCTTGAGCTTTAATGTTTGCTTGAGGACAAGCAAAGGTTTAAGTGTGGGAGAATTTGATCACACTAAATTTCACCGTATTTCTGACTCCGATTTCGCATGCATTCTTAGCTTTTATTGTTATTTTGTTATGTTATTACTTTGTTTTCTTTTGTTTTCAGGTTTTTATTGTAATCGGGGCTTGAATCGAGAAAAGGAGCGAAAAAGGAGTGGAAACGGACGAAAACCTAGAAATTCAGCGTTTTGCACTTACGGCACCCACCGTGGCGGGCGCCATGGGGTTAGCCATGACGTGGCCACGTCTCAAGACCACTCCACAACTGCCAAGACCCACGATCCCCACTCTTTCATTCTCCATTAGTACTATGGCGGGCGCCATTGGCCTGTGGCGGGCGCCACAAGGCAAAAATACAGTTCCCTCCACTTTTTAGTGGAGGGGCGTCCTGGTCATTTCCCGCATTTAGTTTTCCTATAAATAGGACTTTAGTTTTTCATTTTTCTTCATCCAAACTTAGATTTCTCTAGGCATATATCAGTTTCAAAGCAGTTACCATTCCACATCGGGGTGTTTCTGCAATCGAGTGATCGAGTCTGTAATCTGTCTGTGTGATCGAGTTTTGGAGCACTCTGGAGGAAGTTAATCCTGCCGCCATTTTAATTCCAGTTCGTATTTTACTTTTCCGCATTGCTTTACTTTCATTTATTTCTCGCACTGCTTTACTTTATTTATTATCCGCACTCTCACTTTACCTTATTTATTTCCCGCACTCGCTTTACTTTCGTTTATTACCCGCACTCGCACTAAATTCCTTTATTTCCCGCACTCGCACTAAATTACTTTATTTCTCGCACTCGCACTAAATTCATTTACTTTCCGCACTCGCATTAAATTACTTTTATGAAAAATTATAAAAAGAACCTTTACTTTATCATGTCTAACTAATTCCAAAAAGGTTAGGATGTAAGGATCGTAATTAAACCAGTAATCCGTATAATTGTTCATGGAAACACCTAAGGGCTATTTTATCTTTCAATTCAATCTAATTGTTTTTAACTATTTCAAAAACAGCCAAAAGCGCTTTGTCTAGTTCATTAGGAGTTTTTAGATTAAAAAGAAAAGAGATTTTAAAACGATTTTCGGACGCGTTATGAAGTTTAGAGTCTGGTTCATAAGAACCTCTTTTTTCTATGAAATCCAGGTTAAAATACTTTTCAACTTAGTTAACATACTACATTTCTTAAAAATAGGTTTACTACTCAAACGCAGTACGCACCTTTTTATCCGTGACAATATGAGGGGTTGATTAGAGAGTACAACTTGGTTCTGAATACGCGAAAGCGACAGTTCCTGTTAAATTAGTTCTTTTATAGAAGAAAACACTGCCCATAAGTAGTTCCATTAACAAATACTGGATTATCATTGATTACGTGAATTACATTCGAGCCTGCCTTTTATTTATTATTTTAAAATCATTATTTTATTTACCATTGCACCCTTACTAAAATCCTTATATTTAGTTGCCTTAGATACACACCATAACAACAGGTACGATAGATTGACACTTGGTCTCTGTGGATTCGACAATCTTTTATATTACTCTGACGTGTTCATACACTTGCGAAAAACACGCACCAGCTGTATCAAGAGTTTCGAAGAGATGAGGAAAAATGCAGTTTTTGTGAAACCTTGCTTATGGGAGGATGTTGGCTTGTGTGTGTATCTTTCAAGTCCTTGAGGTCCACATATGAGGTTCTGATTGGGCAGAGGGTTGGTAATGTCACAGTTTGATTCGTATGGGCTAAGATGCAAAAAGTCATGACTTTGTGTACTTGAGGTATGGCTCGGGTAAGAGGAGAATTAGGGGCATGGCTGGGCTCAGCATGGATCAAGGAAGGCCCTTAGATTGTTTTTGTGTAGCTGTAATGGCTAGGGCAAGTGGTAGCATGGCTCTTGCAACTTTTCCCTCTTTGGAAATCTTTGTGAATCAAGGAAAAGAAACCTAAAAACTCTTGGCCAAATTGAAGCCAAATGGACCATATGAAGTTTTCATGATGTTTTGAGATCACTTAACAACTAATTCAAACATTAGAAGTTCCTTTTGCAAAAATTCCATTCTTGAAGATTCATGAGAAATGCCTTATGGTGACTTGTAATTCAAGGCATGAAAATGGGAAATCTTTTGGGCAATTATGAATTTTGGACCATGTATGATGTTTGTGCAATGTTTAGAAGTTAATTAAAGATCACATTTGGCTTTGGCAAGTCTTTTTGCAAGTTTCCTCTTTGGCACAAAAGTGAAAATTAAGTGATTTTTCCCAACTTTGCAAGGCCATAACTTTAGTTCTAGAATGAATTAGATCAAGTTCTTGTACTTTTTTAAAATGGGAGGATCCAATCTACAACTTTCATGACCAATAATTTTTCATTTGAAGCATTTTTGAATTAAAAAGAGGAGGTTGAAAAACTTTCCCAAAATGGCAAGTTTACATTACAAGTCACTTTCCCAAAATGGCAACTTTGCAAATGGCTTGAAATTATTCAATTTTGTGAACTTCTAACATCTTCTAAGATCAAATAAAGATCATATACACTCAAAATGATGGAGATGACCCTTTGGTTGGATGATTGGGGGCCTCAGATTCCCTGATTTTGCACTGACTTGCTCAAGAATTCATCTATTGATCAGATGCCTTCCCCATTGAATTTATTCATGGAAATTGATAAGTTTTATCCTTATACCATATAGAGACCAACAGAAATAAGAATGACCGAAAAAATTGGAGTTATGGCCTCTGAAACCAAAACCCTAATTTTAGGTCATCTATGTAGTTAAACCTAGCTCTACTTCCATGCCTTCCTCAGTTCTTGTGATTTTCTGGCTTCTTTGATCTTGGGAGGATATAATATGATGCTTGAACATACATGGACCCTCTTGAGATGATTGGAGACCCTTGGAGTGGCTCAGATGGATCCTGGATTGCTTAGATCACAAACCCTAGATGCAGATGAACTTGAATTAATGCAGTGAAACAAAAATGTAATATGAGATGATATGATTTAATTTATGCAAATGAAAAGAATCACAAGCCATGGTGAAATGAGTGAGGGCAAATTTGGGGTGTTTACAGCTACCCCTATTCAAACATGAGTTAGTTGTGCAGGATGTAAGCGATGGCTTAACAGACAAACAAGATAACTTGTGGTTGAATACCAAATACAGTCCAAAATTTGCGCTCACTGGTTATGAAGAAGAAAAGGGATATAGATTGTAAAAGGAAGTAAAGTATGTTTATAAAGTGCGGGCGATGGAGGACGACCATCGAGCAGAAGACGACTGTTGGGGATGAAGCAATGACGGGGACGACCGACATGCCGGGGAAATGAAGAGATTATGATGGGGACGGCCATCAAAGGTGAAGGACGATCACCTAGCAGGGTACGACTGCTCTATCGGGGATAAGATGAGGGACAGTCATCTAAGGTGAAGGACGATCACCTGGCAAGGTACGGTTGCCGAAAATATCACGGCATAGGACGAATGCCAGATAGAAAAGTTCGACGACGGGGATGGCCATCAGATAAGCATGATGAAGGACGATCATCAAGAGGTGAAGGACGATCACCTAGCAGGGTACGGCTGCTCTTGGGGTTTATCATGACATAGGACGAATGTCAGATAACAAGATCAATGATGGGGACGGCCATCAGATAAAATGATGAAGGACGATCATCAAGAGGTGAAGGACGATCACCTAGCAGGGTACGACTGCTAAAATATCACGACATAGGACAAATGTCGGATAGAAAAGGGTTTCAATGGTGGAGACTCCGCTGGGAGAAGGATGAGGGACGGTCATCCAAAAAGTGAAGGACGATCACCTGGCAAGGTACGGCTGCCAAAAGTATCATGACGAATGTCAGATAGAAGAGAAGTTTTGCTAATGACTTGCTGGGGAAGAGTAAACACGGATGAGTGCTTACATCCAAGAAATGAAAGGTATAAGTGTTTGACACTGTGTATAGATTAAAGACGCGGACGAGCATCCTTAAGACTATGATACGGACGAGTATCGGTAGAAACAAACATTGGCGCATGTTCAGAGATGGTGGTACGGACGAGTACCAACTGGTTAACAAAGAACACGGACGAGCGTTGAATCTGGGAAGAGATAAGTACATACAAGATACATACGAGTGTCCAACTTTCCAGGGAGAGCATGATACAGATGAGTATCATAAGAGAAAGTGTACAAAAAGATATTCTGATGCTCCGTGGGATAGGATGACACGGACGGGTGTCGGAAGATATAATAAGCAAGGTTTTAGGAAACTGTGCTGGGGATAGGTGACACGGGGGTGTCAGGGGAGTGTATTAACACGATTTTGTGAGTGCAAAGGGGATGCTTTAGCTTTTTGCTGGGGAACTTGAGTGGTATCCCATATGCTGTTGATGGTATGTCAGTATCCACAGGGGTTTGATTCAATCATGGCTTGTGACTATGCAATATGTTTGATTTTTGCCGTAATGCTCCGCATTAGACAGAATGCTACACTCTGGGGGGAGATATGATGCGAATGCTATGATTGTGCAAAGATACTGATCCAGGATTCGGATCCCGTTGCGGTGAAGATCTCTGGCTGATCTGCTTGGAGTGATATCCCGGCTGGGGATGAGATCATTGGTAGATCTGATATATATGACTCTGTTTGGGGGAATAAATCACTGATAGACCTATTCTTGGTGATGAGGAGCCTAGCTGGGGTCTGTGGAAGCTTGTGTCACTTTGTTGCGAGATTCTCAGATATTGCTCTTCTGGATAGAGGTTGAGACTCTGCGGGAAGATGGTTCCTTGTCTAACACTTGGCTGAGGGGGAATGATCACTGAACGATCTTCCTAAAGTCCTGTAGGGATTCTGCTGGGGAGAAGCATCTCTGGTGCTACTTGGAAGATGTGATGAGTAAATACTGATTTGGAAGCTCGCTGGGGAGAAGCTTTCATGCCCCATGTTGTACTTTGAACACCTGCAATCCTGTTATGACAAAGAAACGTATAAGTATCCCGAGGTATCCATTACTGGATTCCATCATAGGAATTTAGACACCCCTGGAGCGAATATATTTCCTGTAAGTATGAAATTTTAGAAAAGACGCATTTGTATTTATGCAATCATTATATTAAGGACATCAGACATTTTCGCAAATGAAAATAGAATGTACGAGATGAAACGTGACTGAAAATCTGATTTTATTAATTTGCGTGCCCTGAATTGGCAAATACAGTCAAAGAAACAGATCCCCTGAAATGAGGAGATTGTTACAAAATTGAGAAACAAAAAGATGCTGGCAATGTCGACAACGCCTCAGTGAGCTTCCCTCTTTCTATGACTCGTATGACATTGATGTTCTTCTCATCTTTCTTTTTGAAGAAGGTTGATTCTGACCGATGCTTTATCCTTTCAAAGCTTGTCATGTTGTAAGCGATACAGACGAATTCAGAATGCAGTTGTTCGCTTATTCCCTTATTTTGCGTGGATTGCCCTTTCGGGTTTTCAATCCACCGGGATACCCATTTTTGCCTGAGTTGTCCAATGTGGCTTTTCAACTCAGCGGGTGTACATTTTATTTATTTATTTTCCCTTATTTTTACCCGAGTCTTTTATTCTGTTTTTGACTCGCCGGGATGCCCTATTTTTGCCTGGACTTACATTCTGTTTTTATGTCCAGCGGGTCACTTTTATGCGAAGTATTTTTTAACTGCATCCGAATTCACAGGAGACAAAAAGTATTCACCATCCATAGTACTGAGCATCAGTGCTCCACCAGAGAAAGCTTTTTTCACTATGAACGGACCATCATAATTTGGAGTCCACTTGCCCCTGTGGTCTGTATGAGGAGGAAGGAGTCTTTTTAGCACAAGATTTCCTGCTTGGTACTCTCGAAGCCTGACTTTCTGATCGAAAGCTTTCTTCATTCTCTTCTGATTTAACTGCCCATGACAGATTGCAGCTAATCTCTTCTCTTCAATCAGATTCAGTTGTTCGTATCGGGATCGGACCCATTCTGCTTCGTTCAGCTTGACATCCATTAGTACCCGTAAAGAGGGAAATTCAACTTCAACAGGTCGGACTGCCTCCATACCATAAACAAGCTGATACGGTGTTGCCCCAGTGGATGTTATGATTGACGTACGGTACCCATGCAAGGCGAATGGAAGCATTTCATGCCAGTCTTTGTAGGTGACCACCATCTTCTGCACAATCTTCTTGATATTCTTGTTAGCTGCCTCCATAGCGCCATTCATCTTTGGCCTATAAGGAGAAGAATTGTGGTGTTGGATCTTGAAGTCCCGACATAACTCTGCCATCATTTTACTGTTTAAGTTGGAACCATTATCAGTAATGATTTGCTCGGGCACTCCATACCGACAGATGATGTCCCTCTTCAGAAATCGGGCTACCAATTGTTTGTTGACATTTGCATATGAAGCCGCTTCAACCCACTTGGTGAAATAGTCAATGGCTACCAGGATGAATCTGTGGCCATTTGAAGCAGTCGGTTCAATCTTGCCAATCATATCAATGCCCCACATGGCGTAAAGCCAAGGTGAAGACATCACATTCAAAGGATTTGGAGGCACGTGCACTTTATCCGCATAAATCTGACATTTATGGCATTTTCTGGCATAAGCACAACAGTCTGCATCCATTGTGATCCAGTAATAACCTGACCTTAACAACTTTTTAGCCATAGCATGCCCTCCGGCATGGGTACCGAAAGATCCTTCGTGCACCTCGTGCATCAACAAGTCCGCTTCTGCCTTATCAACACATCTGAGAAATACCATATCAAAGTTTCTCTTGTACAAGGAACCATCAGGTGGGTATGTTTGATCCTCCAAGAAGCATTTGATGTCGTGAAACCAAGGCTTATCATCTTTTGCAAGATCTGCTAAAAATACGTATGCTGGTCTGTCAAGTCTGGATACTGAAATCCGAGGTACAAAGTTGGCAGCTTGGACTTTGATCATGGATGAAATGGTAGCCAGAGCATCTGCAAACTGATTTTCATCTCGAGGGATATACTCAAGCTTGACCGTAGTGAAGAAAGTTAATAACCTCCTTGTATAATCCTGGTAGGGTATCAGATGATCCTGGTGAGTGTACCATTTTTCGTTGGTTTGATTAATTACCAAAGTTGAATCTCCGAACACAACTTAAGTCTTGATCTTGAGGTCAATGGCTTCCTCGAGACCCATAATACAAGCTTCGTATTCAGCTTCGTTGTTAGTGCAGTTGAAAGTGAGTTTTGCCGAGAAAGGCATGTGAACTCCCTTAGGTGTAATGAGTACTGCACCAACACCACGACCATTCATATTAACAGCCCCATCAAACATCATAGTCCATTCTTCTTCTGGGTCAGGCCCCTCAGTGTGAACAGGCTCTTCATGATCCTTTGCTTTTATGAACATGATGTCTTCATCAGGGAAGTCAAATCTCATAGGCTGGTAATCAATGGGTTGCTCAGCAAGATAATCAGACAACACACTGCCCTTGATGGCTTTTTGAGATGTGTATTGAATGTCATATTCTGTGAGGATCATTTGCTATCTTGCAATCCGTCTGGTAAGAGCTGGCTTCTCAAATATATACTTGACCGGATCCATCTTGGAGATCAACAAGGTAGTGTGGGTCAACATATACTGCCTTAGTCGGCGGGCAGCCCATGCTAAAGCACAACAAGTTTTCTCGAGCAGTGAATAACGTTGTTCACAGTCGGTAAAATTTTTGCTTAGGTAGTATATTGCATATTCTTTTTGACCAAACTCGTCATGATGGCCCAGCACACACCCCATTGACTCTTCTAATACTGTCAAGCACATGATTAGAGGTCTTCCTTCAAATGGAGGCATAAGGATTGGAGGCTCTTGTAAGTATTTTTTGATTTTGTCAAAAGCTTTCTGGCAGTCTTCGTTCCACCTGACTGTTTGTTCTTTTCTTAACAGCTTGAATAAGGGTTCACAGGTTGCTGTAAGGTGAGATATGAACCTTGAAATGTAGTTCAATCTACCCAGGAACCCTCAAACTTCTATCTCAGTCTTCGGTGCAGGCATTTCTTGAATGGCTTTGACTTTGTCAGGGTCTACTTCAATCCCCTTCTCACTTACAATAAATCCCAGCAACTTACCGGATCGCACCCCGGATGTGCATTTGTTGGGGTTGAACTTCAATTGGTACTTCCTCAGACGCTTGAATAATTTCACCAGGTGGTCTTCTTCTGTAAGGGACATGGCAATCATGTCATCCACATAACATTCAATTTCCTTGTGGATCATGTCATGGAATAATGTTACCATAGCCCGTTGGTAAGTGGAACCAACATTCTTCAGTCCGAATGGCATCACCTTATAACAGAATGTGCCCCGGGGTGTGATGAAAGTTGTCTTCTCCATGTCTTCAGGTGACATTTTAATCTGATTATATCCTGAAAATCCATCCATGAAGGAAAACACCGAGAACTAAGCCGTATTATAAACCAATACATCGATGTGAGGTAACGGGAAATCATCCTTCGGGCTGGCTCTGTTCAGATCCCGGTAATCTACACACATTCTCACCTTGCCATCCTTCTTAGGCACAGGCACAATGTTATCAACCAACGGCGGGTAACTGGTCACAGCAAGGAAACCGGCGTCCCACTGCTTTTGTACCTCTTATTTTATCTTCATTGCCATATCTGGGCGAGTACGGCGCAACTTCTGTTTTACCGGCGGACAGTCTTCTTTTAGAGGCAGCTTGTGCATAACAATGTCGGTGTCCAACCCTGGCATATCTTGATAAGACCAAGCAAAAACATCCACATATTCCCGAAGCATGTCAATCAGTTGCTCTTTCACTGAATCTTGCAGGCAGGCCCCGATCTTAACTTCCTTCAAGTCTTCTTTCGTACCAAGATTAACTGTTTCAACCTCCTCCTGATGAGGAGTTATAACCTTCTCCTCTTGTCTCAACAACCTGGCTAGCTCTTCAGGTAGCTCATAATCTTCTTCAACCCCTTCATCAGCTTGATTAATCGGATTGTCAAAGTCATACGAAGTCATAGCGGTGTCATTGTCAGTGCAGTCTGGAGGGTACTCTCTGCAAGGGTTTAGATTTGTTCATTTTAGTGATCAGTTTTATCTTACTTAGAAAAAGTGAAAATGAAGTTATTATTTTGAAAAACATTGCCATTTTATTTTTGGTACAAAAAGTGAAAAATGAAAAACAGTGAGCGGAAAAGAAAAGACTCATTTGCAAAAGATGTCCTGATATTCATTAATTGATCTTTGCACAAAATACAAGATGGCCTGATTACAAAATGAGTCCTGACATCTTGGGCAAGATGCAGGACTTGTTGCATGCTTCAAAAACACAGGAAATAATAATTACTCTGCAGGAGTAACCCATAATTTCCTGGGAAGACCAGTTTGAGACATGGTTCCCCGGGATCCTTGGACGTATCCAGCTTTCCAAGTTGCGCTCGTCTTGTGACTCATCTTCCAAGCTGTTCACAGCATCCGGGGTGAGCATTCCCCCGCTGACAAACTTGGGCTCCTTTGCAGCCTCTGGTTGATCTTGTCGAGTTGGTCTGTAACCCAACCCGAATCGGTCTTCTTTCTTTTCCACGGGCAGCAGCTTGCCCCAGCCTTGGGCGGTACCTTCCTCAACAACCTTCCGGGCTTGTTGATATGATGTGATGGAAGTCCCAAGCACAACAGATGTTTCATTGATATTCAAGGCCTCAAACCCTTGACTCATTGTTTCGTGAATTTCCCCGTCCATTTCAATGTACTTGAAGGTAGCCAGTTAGCTAATGAAAATATCCTCCTCCCCACATATAGTAATGACTTGACCTTCCCACTCGAATTTTAACTTCTGGTGAAGGGTTGACGTCACGGCGCCAGCGGCGTGTATCCATGGTCTACCCAATAGACAGTTGTAGGCAGGCTTTATATCCATCACAAAGAAGGTCGTTTTGAAAACCTGTGGGCCAATCATTATTGGTAATTCTATCTCTCCCAGAACTGATCTTTTAGAATCGTCAAAGGCTCTCACTACCAAGTTACTTGGGCGTAGTGCCAATCCGTCATATTCCAACTTCACAAGGGCTTTCTTGGGCAGGACATTGAGGGATGACCCTGTGTCTACCAGTACGTGAGAAAGAACTGCACCTTTACACTCCAAGGTAATGTGCAAAGCCTTGTTGTGATTGCGACCTTCCGTTGTTAGATCAGTGTTGGTAAATCCTAGTCCATTACTAGTGTTGAAATTTCCAACCACAACCTCTAACTGATTGACAGTAATCTCCTCCGACACATAAGCTGCGTGCAAGACCTTTAATAGTGCGTTCCGATGAGCCTCGGAGCACATTAGCAATGATAGTATGGAGATTTTGGAAGGTGTTTGGTGAAGCTGGTCTACCACCTTGTAATCACTTTTCTTTATGATCCTCATGAATTCATCAACCTCTTGATCAAAAGGAGTCTTCAAAGCTTCTTTGACAGCTTGTTCTTCTTTCACCATGCTCTTTCCTTTTGCCTTGGCAGCAGCTTCTGCTTCGGCAATGGGTCTTGGAATTTGCGAGGCAAAGAGACGTCCGCTCCTAGTGAAACCTCCTCCTCCCCCCACATTGTCTATCTGAGGCAAAGAAGTTGATGATTCCAAAGTGATTTTCTGCCCCTCGCAGTATAGATCTGAGCCATAATGCCAAGTGATGGCATTATTGCTTTCGTAAGGAACTGGCCCAGGCACTGTGATAGTGACCGGACTGATAATAGCTGCAGAGGCGACCATAATGGTGTGTGGATCATAGTATATGGTAACCGGTGCTCTGACAGGAGTAACATTTTGTTGTGAATCGTTGGTAGGAATATTTGCGGGATCGTAGTATATTGTAACCGTTGAGATGCTTTCATCAATTGCTGTTGATGTTGTAGAAGGTACTGTTGACTGGACGGGGATTGAAGTTGTAGCAGGAATGGTGACTGAACTTGCACCCGTTGAAGTGATTGATTGATTAGTTGTTGGAGTTGTAGTAGAATCCGTTGGAACAATGGTTGCTGATGTTGTAGGAGTATCTGTGATTGTTGATGAAGGAATTGTTGGGGTTGTAGTTGTTGTTGTCGTAATCTGAAGAATATCATCCTTAATAAGACCATCTATGCCGTTTCACAACCTTTCACACCCATTGACTGCAATATTGCAATACCCACAACCGAGCTCACACCCGGGGAACATTTGGCATTCTAAAAGCTAAGCTTTGATTTCAACCAAAGGTGTTCGAATTTGTGCAACACTGGTGATTAAGGTGGATGGTTTTACTTCCTCAATAGCATTAATCCTAGGCCCATTGTGAATAGGCATTGGATTCCTTGTGACATTTGGAGGAGGTGCGAAGTTGAGAGCTTTTGAGTCCACCAGATCTTGGACTTTCATCTGTAGGGCCCTGCATTTTTCAGTGTTATGCCCCGGTGCGTTTGAGTGGAATGCACACCTAGCATTTGCATCATAGTTCTTTGGCAAATTGGTGGGGTCTGGTGGTGCCAACGTCCTTAACTCGACTAGGGTGAGCTTCAGGAGTTGTGGCAAAAGTGCAGCATACGGCATTGGGATTGGGTCAATCACCTTGTTTGCTTGTGATGGTCTTTGTTGGAAAGGACGCTGTTGTTGGTTGCTGCCATTGTTGTAGGTTCTCTGTTGAGGATAATGGACTTGTTGTTGATACTGTGGTTGTTGTTGTTGAGGATATGATGATTGTTGAGGAATCGGAGCTGGAATGGTAACTGCTGCTACTGACCGGTGCACATACTGAGGCCTGCCCCTGCTTGCATGAATGGAATTTGTTTCACCGGCCCTCCAGGGTCCCACAAAAGGCTTTCTGGGATTATTGGATGAACTTGCACCACTGTCGGAAATTTTGCCCATCTTTAATAGACTTTCAATCCTTTCACCAGCTATGACCACATCAGCAAAACTGGTAGAGGAGAAGGCAGCCAATCTATCAATATAGGTCCCTTGCAATGTATTCATGAACATGTCAGCCATTTCCCTCTTTGACATGGGTGGTTGGACAGCAGCAGCAAGCTGTCTCCACCTCTGGGCGTATTCTCTGAAGCTTTCATTAGAAGACTGAGACATTCCCATTATGAGGGTCCTGTTGGGAGCCATGTCCAGGTTGTATTGATATTGACGGATGAAAGTCTCAGCCAAGTGTGAATACCACTCTCTTGAAGCCCCAGTCAGACTGTCTTCAAAGTAGAACATCCACAGCTTTTCATCCATGGTATATGCTTTGAGCCTTCCCAGGAAAGACTGTAGGTGAGTTCGTGGACAGGAGGTACCATTGTACTTTTCAAAGCATATGGGTTTGAGTTTTTGGGGAATTCTCAACCCATCCACTAGTCCCATATCCATCACATCGAAGCCCAAGGAATTTTGAGACTCCAAAGATCTTAACTTTTCAGCAATTTCGTCCAATCTCCTGTCATACACTTCATCTCCAGCCCCCATAATAGTAAATTGTTCTTCTTGGGGATCCTCTTGTAGGATTCTCCCACCAGCAGTATTGCCTTGCACATTTCTCGGGATGTTGACTTCAGGATCCAGATGAGGTCCAAATACCGGTGGGTCAATACGAGGCTGGCCCCGTTGATTGTTACTAGTTCCTCCTGTTCCAAGATGAGGCTCCTCAGGAGTTTGTCTTTCCACCAGCTCTCTTAACCTTTCCTGGCTCCGTGCTAAGCCAGTCATCACTGCCATGAATTGAGACATCTGATTTCTCATCTCCACTCTCTCATTATCCATCTGATTTCTGACCTCAGTCATATCCTGCTGTACTTGTTCCATTTGAATACCGGGAATGTTGTTGCGAGTCGGGTACCGGTGCGTGCGGTTGACAGGGAACACTCGGCGACGAGCAATGTTTCCTGAGACCACAACAAAGTTAGAAACAATAATAATAACAAAACCTACAAAACAAAACAAAAATTTAGTATGCAATGCAATATGCTTATTTGTTTTCCAAGGTATCCGGTTTGGTTCTTGGCTTTGACCTTTCCATACGTCGAGGAAGATGCTTGATGTCGTTGAGAGAAAAGACCAAATGGAAACAAACTAAAATATATTACAAATGGGGAATAATACATAGTTTGTTTTACAACATCTTCCCCTGGAGGGTCAAAATACAATAAAAGGAAAAAGTACATCAAATGGAAACAACAACAAACAAAGAATCAGACATCCAGTCCAAATTCATCCTCTCTGACCTCCTTTAGGAGTGCCCCAGTCACTGGTACAGCTGGGTGCTCTGTAATGGTCCTAATGAGGAAGTTCCTGGTAGTAATGGCAGTGATTAGCCTCTTATGCCCGTCCTGGTCTTTTGATCTCTTCAATCCTGCTCTGAGCTTCAACTCTGAAATTTCCTTCTGGGCTACCAACAAAGCTTCCTGCTGCTTCTTCTCATTGGCCTCTAACTGTTCAATCTTGGCTTGAGTCTTCTGGTCTTCTTGTGTACGGGCCTCAGTGATCCTGACCCACCTAGCCTGACTCTCTTGCAGATAGAGCTCAACCCTAGCCTTCTGAATTTTGGCCTCTTTACAGGCATTCTTCAATATTTGTTCCCCAGCCCTTGCTTTCCTGATATAGTCCTCTGTCTTCTCAATTTTGGTAAGATGCTCCACCCTAAGCTTCTCCAATCTCTCAATATCCAGACGACCATCACTCCTTTCCCAAAGAGTCTTCTTCAAAGCTTGATATAAGTTCTCATTTCTTTCCTTTAGCTTCTCAAATTCTTCTAGGCTGACAGTTGCTGCAGGTTGTACTGTAGATGGTCCAGGTATGTCCTTCAAGATGAAAGGCATTCCAGTAATCTAAGCTCTAGTACGGGACCAGTCATAGTATTGAGCTGAAGCAACATTGTTACACCTTCCAAGAATAGCCATCCCTTTTGTCTGGATGTTGTCACATGCCCAAGATGCTTGCCTGACAACAGCTGAATTAGGTTTCACTTCACAATACAGGGTCTTAACAAAATCTTGTCCTCTGGGAGGGTGAACCAAAGCATAGCCCAGTTATCTCTTAAACGGCAAAGTATTGTAGTTGATGCAACCCTTTACTCCTATCAGAGGCATATTTGGGTATTGTCCACAGCTGGTGATAATGTCCTTGCTTTTGGTCCTCTGGGTGCACCATCTAATATCATCTGAAGTCAAGGCAATGAGCCTCTTGACCCAATTCTTCTGTTGGTGCTCTGGGGATTCAGGTGTAAAACAAAGGAGCACAACATCTTACCAACTTCCCACTTTGTTTCTCATTCCTCTGATGGATGGAATAATAGAAATCTCCTAGCAATGTAGGTACTAGGTTCTTCAGAAGAAACAGATGGATGGCATTCTTGCTGACAAATTTGGGCTCATCTGTAAACATTATAGCCCCATATATGCTGAGGGCTAACAGTGCACAGACTGCCCTCCACTCTCCCAATGAAGCCTTCAGGATGGCCTGAGAAATCAAGAAGTCCAAATGAAAACCAGGAATCCCAGCTTTTGTTGTCATACTCTGTTCAATAAGGGCAGGCTCCAAGTACAGTGCCCTTGCTATCTCTTCATTTCTGGGAGCAGTCATCTCTGGATTGAAAGGGATTCCACCTCTGATAGGTACTCCAATCAATGAAGAAAACTCTTCCAGCAGAGGCCCTAACTGGAAGTCTGGAAATGTAAAACATCTCAAAGGAGGGTCATAAAACTGCAGGCATGTGTGGATCATGCTTCTCTGAGAAGGGTCAAGGTCCATAACCATATCCAAGATACCTCCATAATTCTCTCTAAACAAAGGGATGTGGTCAGGTATGATGAGTGAATGGACTTTCCTGATACCAGTCAACACAGGCTCAAAGAAATGGTAGGATATGTTGCTCTTCCTGGGAGTAGTCATGAATGCTGCTGAAGAAGCTGAAGATTGTTACTGATGAAGATCAAAGACTGATGCTGGGAATGAGCCACTGACAGGATGATTCTGATGATGATGAAGCTAGCTGAAGAAGATAACTGATGAAGCAAAGGTCTATGCAGAAGAAAGGGTCAAAACCAAACCAGATATGATATGGATACCCTGAAAATCAAATAAACAAATGTTAAATGATGCAATGATGATATATGCAAATGATATGCAAGGGTTTGTGATCAAGCTGGATCTGATTATCTATCTTGATATAAGTCCATGTATGTTAAAAGGTCCAGATGAAGGCTTAGAAATCCAGTAACCAGGGTGGGGGACTCAAATAAAGAGTCACATATCCGAGGTTAATCACAAGAACTGTCCAAAATGAGGCACTCTTAAACAAAAATAGTAACAGGGTATTGATGTGGTCAAGGGTTCCTGCAAACCTGTAAACAGCCCAACCCCCCTCACATGTAATGTTCTAAAACAAGGATCCTCATACTTGGATCAGTTATGAGAAGTGTAAACACTTCTAACCCGGAGGTACAGTGTTTACAATAACCATAAAAGATCCTCCTCTAATTCACATCAGCTTCTGAAGGTCATAAATAAGGTCATCCAAACTTAGCAGGCTTCCCAGATAGCCCTAGCACTAAAGGAAATCTGCAGCACAGAGTTCTCAAGAAGAAACCCATATCTGAACCGTGTTTCATATTCCCGCACCAGACCGAAATGGAATGGGAAAGAACATGAACCACTCTAGCCTAGGTGTCACTCAGGTCCCAGGTATAGGACCTTAAACTCTCAATGGAACCCCAACCACCAAAACAGAAACCAGATCCAACAATGGTAATGACAATATGAAATATGAAAACTG
Source organism: Lathyrus aphaca (assembly GCA_963966055.1). Taxonomy (NCBI): domain Eukaryota; kingdom Viridiplantae; phylum Streptophyta; class Magnoliopsida; order Fabales; family Fabaceae; genus Lathyrus; species Lathyrus aphaca. Next base: position 254,373,293 of record OZ014524.1, on the reverse strand, counting down.
TAAAGGAAGGCAATAGATAAAGCTGTACATAAAGCAATAAATAAAGCAAATAAATAAACTCAAATAGCACATAACACTCCAGTAAACACAAATCAAACAAGCGCTAGGAGGAACCCACAAAAAGAACCAGAAGCCCTGGTTACAATATAAGGGTCCCCAGTAGAGTCGCCAAGCTATCGCTCCCACCTGATGACACAGGGCCAAGAGGGGTACAGACGCGAACGGTCGGCGAAAAGGGAAAGAAATGAATAGAGTCGCCAGCTAGGCATTTTTATCCCGAAGGAAAGGTAATGCTGCATAAACTTGAGAAATGATGGATAAGACGGTTGCGAACCAAAGAAACTGAGAAAGGGGGTTGGTTACAACCTGGGAAGGTATTAGCACCCAGATTGTCCGTCGTACTCGAAGGGATCCACGCATGAAAGATTTGTGTTTTAAAGGGGTAGTGTCTGTGCAATCTGTGTATCAAAGCTGGAAAGAATGCAAGTGTCAGTGCTGGAAGAAAGTGAAGTGAAATATATGAAGTGTCGGTGCTGGAACAGGAGTGCAAAGCTCAAGATAATGAGGTTAAAAGGATAATGCTGAAAGGAGGGGAATATACAGAGACTTTTGTTCGATAACTGTTAAATTGACTTGTGAACTGCTTACTTGTCTATGCTCAAGGGTATGACCTGTCTGGCTCAGGTGCAAATTGTCTTGCATTAGATGGAAGAAGCAAGTTCTCGTTTGTGAGTGAATAAGATGAGAAAAGAATCCCGGAGGAGACGATTATTGTTTGTTTTTGTGTTTTCAATCTTTTATTGCCTTTTGTGTTTGTCATAAGCTAATGAGCTTAAGCCTAAATCAAAGCTTAATAAACTCATCACATCCTCCCTCTGATTAGGGGTAATGAGAATACCTTAAGTATGAAGTAAACACCTCACACTTAATCACCATGATGTAGGATCAAGATCATTAACCCACTTGTTGTTATTTAGATGTTTTTGGTGCTTTTGTTTAGTGTTAAGTAATGAGTTTAAGCCATAATCAGGGATTTAATGGACTCATTACACCATCCTAATAGAAGGATGATAGATGAGAGCATTTAAGCTGAGGAAGATACCCCAACTTAATCCATGATTAGGGATTAACCTCATGACAAAACAAAACCTTTATTAAAGTGGATTTTAGTTAATGGTAAGATTAAGAAATGGATTTTATGGTTTGTAAGACAACTTGAGGGGGACTTGTCCATTAACACTAGGGTTAGTCCTTCTTAACCAATTAAGGAAGAATTAGAACCCTAATGTAAGTCCAAAGTTACAAGCTTGATGTCTTGATGATTATTAGGTGAATTGATTAGAGGGTTTAAACACATTAAGGGTTTAAAACTTAGGATTAAAGTTATACACTCCATCCTAATAGAAGGATACAGGCATAACCCTAATCACAAAGTCTTAAAACCTTTGAGGTTTAGTCCTTGATTAAGAGATGAGAAGAGAAGACACAAAGATGACACAAAGGTAAAACTAATGGGGGACTAGTCAAGCCCTAATTGTGATCATGCTTGGGTATTCCTAGGGTTTATGAGGCTTTCAAGAGATCTTCAGGAAAGAAACCACCATGGAAGAAACAGGAAGAAGGAAGGAGAAGAAGAAGCAAGAAGCAAGGTAACTTACTTCACTCAAGAAGATAAGTTGCTTGAAGAAAGAAAGTGAGGAGGGAACATGAATGAGCAAGCTCACTCTAATCCACAAAATTAGAATGCAGCAATGAATGCATAAAAGAGATGATAAGAGATTATGAGAAGTGAAGGCAAATTCACTTCTCAAATACTTACCACCTGAAAAGTTAGCAAAAAGAAATGGAATGAAGTGAACATGAAATGAATGCAAAGATGCAAACCAAAACCAGAAGCATAAACATGATGTTAATGATGCTAAGAGATAATGCAAACATATGGCAAGAGTTGTGGATGATCATACAAGGATGAGGATGCAAATGAAGCATGTAAGGATCATGAAAGTACATGAAAACTTATGAAATGCAATGGAGGCATAACATGGCAAATGGATGAAGAAATTCCTTATCATGATTCTAATGTATCCTAACATGTCTTAGGAGTCATGTGAATGCACAAAATGTCATGGCAAGTTCATGAATGCAAGCATATGGAAGATGGATGCAAATGAAGGTAAAAATTAGGGTTTATACATAACATGCAATACAAAAATCAAAACCAGAAGCAAATGACATGATAAAAAATTGAAAATGGGATCAAAGGTACCCTAACCCTACACAAGTTCACTGCCCAAAGGAGGAGACCTAAATCTTAACCTAATGGAAGTTATGATTTTCTCAAGTTAGCTTGGGTTTTAAGGCACTTCAAAAGGAAAAATACACAACAAATTGAAAATGAGAGGTAAATTCAAACGAATTTTATCCTAGAAACTACATGATATGAAGAATGCAATGCAAAAAGAACCATCATCAAACTCCTCATGGTTAGGCAGAAAGGATTTTTTCTAAGTTAGGACAAAAATATTGGCTTTTAAGAACCCTAATTCCAAAGAAAAATGTCAAAATAGGTCAAGAACTAAAAATAAATTTGTGTGAAGAGTTTGATAATGTTTCTAAATGTATCAAGATGCAATGTGATTTTTTTGGTTATTTTTATAAACTCAAATGCTATTTTAATTAATTAATTCTCATTACTAATTAAAATAAACCTTTAAATATTTTAAAAATACGAAATTTATGAAAAAAATAAAATAAAAATTATTTTCAGAATGAAAAAAATATTTTGAGCCATGGTGCAAAAAATGAAATGTTTTAGAAGTGTTTTACTATTTTAAATAAAATGTGCAAGAAAAATGGATTAAAATGAAAATAAAATTGAATTAAAAGAAAAGTAAGCAGATCCTGAGGTCCAGATTCAAAGTTACAAGGAAATGGTTGACTGGCGCGCGTTTTAAAGGATGGGATTTGTCCTGAGCTAATTAACTTAATTAATTAATTTAATGATGGATTAGGGTTTAATCAAGCCATCTGGAACGTCCATACGCGCGGTAAACACAAGATCCGAAGGTCACAATTCAAACTTGGCTTAATTACAGGATTAGGGCATAACCACCTTCAGGTGACCGGAACAGTGTTCCGGTCATCTTCTCCGACGAGGCAAAACCCTATCTCTCTCCCTAAGCATCTAAAACATGATTTCTCAACCCAGAAATGAATCCCACGCATCACTAAACCTAAATCCCCAAACAAAAACCATTTATCACTCATCAAAAGGCCAAATCGAAACAAAACATTTTTAGGTCAGAAACTTTCAGGCACTCCATACATACTCAATATCCCACAATTTTAAAAAGTAAACATATCAGAATCATCAGCACAACATAAGGATTCGATTAAGAACTTAAAAATAAGGTTCTGAGAAAAAAGTTCTTGAGCTATACCTGAAATGGAACCTCCTGATTCTGGGCTTTCTGGCCTTTTCAGTGCTTGGTACCTCCTGATTCTGGGCTTTCTGGCTTTTTCAGTGTATGTGGTGTTTCAGGTTGTTTCAGTGCTTGGTTCTTGATCCATGGATGGTATATGACTTATTGGTGAAGAAATATTTGAGGTTTGATGGCTGTATCAAGAGTTTCGAAGAGATGAGGAAAAATGCAGTTTTTGTGAATCCTTGCTTATGGGAGAATGCTGGCTTGTGTGTGTGTGTATCTTTCAAGTCCTTGAGGTCCACATATGAGGTTCTGATTGGGCAGAGGGTTGGTAATGTCACAATTTGATTGGTATGGGCAAAGATGCAAAAAGTCATGACTTTGTGTACTTGAGGTATGGCTCGGGTCAGAGGAGAATTAGGGGCATGGTTGGGCTCAACATGGATCAAGGAAGGCCCTTAGATTGTTGTTGTGTAGCTGTAATGGCTAGGGCAAGTGGTAGCATGGCTCTTGCAACTTTTCCCTCTTTGGAAATCTTTGTGAATCAAGGCAAAAAAACCTAAAAACTCTTGGGCAAATTGCAGCCAAATGGACCATATGAAGTTGTCATGATGTTTTGAGATCACTTAACAACTAATTCAAACATTAGAAGTTCCTTTTGCAAAAATTCCATTCTTGAAGATTCATGAGAAATGCCTTATGGTGACTTGTAATTCAAGGCATGAAAATGGGAAATCTCTTGGGCAATTCTGAATTTTGGACCATGTATGATGTTTGTGCAATGTTTAGATGTTAATTAGAGATCACATTTGGCTTTGGCAAGTGTTTTTGCAAGTTTCCTCTTTGGCACAAAAGTGAAAATTAAGTGATTTTTCCCAACTTTGCAAGGCCATAACTTTAGTTCTAGAATGAATTAGATCAAGTTCTTGTACTTTTTGAAAATGGGAGGATCCAATCTACAACTTTCATGACCAAGAATTTTTCATTTGAAGCATTTTTGAATTAAAAAGTGGAGGTTGAAAAACTTTCCCAAAATGGCAAGTTTACATTACAAGTCACTTTCCCAAAATGGCAACTTTGCAAATGGCTTGAAATTATGCAATTTTGTGAACTTATAACATCTTCTAAGATCAAATAAAGATCATATACACTCAAAATTATGGAGAAGACCCTTTGGTTGGATGATTGGGGGCCTCAGATTCCCTGATTTTGCACTGACTTGCTCAAGAATTCATCTATTGATCAGATGCCTTCCCCATTGAATTTCTTCATGAAAATTGATAAGTATGATCCTTATACCATATAGAGACCAACTGAAACAAGAATGACCAAAAAAATTGGAGTTATGACCTCTGAAACCAAAACCCTAATTTTAGGTCATCCGTGTAGTTAAACCTGGCTCTGCTTCCATGCCTTCCTCAGTTCTTGTGATTTTATGGCTTCTTTGATCTTGGGAGGATATAATATGATGCTTGAACATACATGGACTCTCTTGAGATGATTGGAGACCCTTGGAGTGGCTCAGATGGATCCTGGATTGCTCAGATCACAAACGCTAGATGCAGATGAACTTGAATTAATGCAGTGAAACAAAAATGTAATATGAGATGATATGATTGAATTTATGCAAATGAAAAGAATCACAAGCAATGGTGAAATGAGTGAGGGCAAATTTGGGGTGTTTACACGTAGGCAGCGGGGTAGGGCCCGTCGAGCACAATCTTTATTTTCCCTACATTGTTTCCTTTTATTTCCAAGTCCTTTCATTTTCTTTTATCCAGTCCAGTTTCATTTTCTTTGCAGCAGCTTTAATTTCTTCACCCTTTGAAACAGTTTTCTTTGCAAGCGTGGATCCCGTCGGGTACGGCAGATGATCTGGGGTGCTAATACCTTCCCAGGTCGTAACCGACTCCCGAACTCAGTCTCTTTGGTTCGCAGGACCCGTGTCCTTCCTTTTATTTTCTTCCGGTTTGTGAAACATTACCATTCCCGTTCCTTCAGGATAAAAATGCCTGGCTTGCGACTCTATTCTTTTCCGCGCCACTTTCGCGTTTGTACCAGGATGGAAATCCGGGGAGCGACAGCTGGCGACTCTGCTAGGGATCGAACCCAGAATCTCTGGTTCCCTTGAGAGTCTCTCCCAGCGCTTGCGTGTTTCTGTTTCTTTGGATGTTGACTATTTGCTGTTGTGTGTTGTATTTTAATGTTGTTTATTTACAGTTTTGTTTACAGCTTTATTTACAGTTTCTGAGAGATAAGCCAGGTACCCGGCTTGAGTGCACTATAGGATTAGAGTGGACCTATTGTACTCACATGTGACATGATGAGTGGCAATGTGTTTCACGCCCAGATTGTGACCGTCTTGGCAATATCTTGTGTGGGGATTTCCTCCACTTCGGGATAGGACCTTGATAGTTATGTGCATCTGGGGACCGATCATTGAGCACCCTTGTGGAAACAACCCTCTCCAGTGGTGGCAGTGGCAGAACACATTTTGTGGCAAACCCATTCGCACCCGAGGGTCCACTGGGGACTCGCATAGGATGGCCTGGTTCTCTTATAGGTACTTAGTCAAAGCATCTGGTCGTATGACATTAGTACTGTATCCTACGGGCTGAATGTACTATTGTTTCTCAATTTCAGCGCTCAAAGCTGGGAACTTATAAGGGATGCTTGTTTTTCCTGGACTCAGCTGAGGCCTCCCTGCGTAGTACATAATGCCAAACAAATTCCCTGATATGGTCATGAGCCATTTCTCGGAAATGGTGAAAGTATTATTGCTATTCGGCTTTGAGAGTCTGTGATGTTTGACCCAGAGCACACCTGTGAGATTGGGAGGGGTTTACAGGTTTGCAGGAACCCTTGACTCCATCATACCCTTGTTACTAGTGCAGTTTCATGTTCTGATACAGTTACTTTGGTTCCAGAGTTCTTGAGTTTATCTGGTTCTGGATTGGGTGTATTTGAGATTATCTGAGTGTTTGTGGGTTGTTATCCAGAGGATTTGGGTTTCTGATCACTTGGCCTTGGCATCCAGATTCCAGACAGTCCCATATTGATCATATGCATTTGCATTGCATCATTTCATCATTAATCATATTTTGTTTTCATTCACAGGTTCATATCTTTGCTTCTGGTTCCGGTATCCTGTTCAGAGATGGAAGATCCTCGCAAGCAGAATATTCATTTCAAGTTTTTCGACACTAAGGTTGGCCTGTTAAAGAAGATGGTGAAGCTGATCACACCCAATCATATAGAGAGGTTCAGGAAGGCTTATGGGAGTATTATGGATGTAGTGGTAGAGTTAGATCCTTCTGAGAAAAGTGCCATTCATACCCTGCTTCAGTACTATGATCCTCAACTCCGTTGTTTCACTTTTCTTGATTTCCAGTTAGGTCCTTTGCTGGAGGAGTATGCTTTGATCTTGGGAGTTCCTGTTCGAGACCAGATTCCGTTCAATGCTGAGATGAGTAGACCTGCACCTGAGGCTATTTCCAAGGCTCTTTATTTGAGCACTTCTGCTATGAATTCTATGACTATCATTAAGGGAGGTATACCTGGGTTTTCTTTAGAGGCTTTAGTAAAGAAAGTGGAAGAGTTGGCTGTTGAGGAAGAATGGGATTCTGTCTGTGCTATCTTGGATCTTTCTATTTATGGCATTATTTTGTTTGCAGATATGGTGAAGTTCATAGACATGAATGCCATACATCTCTTTTTGCTGAAGAATGATGTGCCTACGTTGCTCGGAGATTTGTATTACTCAGTGCACTACAAGACTGAGAAGAAAAAGGGAGGTTTAGTTCGTTGTTGCGCTCCTTTATTTCATATGTGGTTCATGAGGCATCTGCCTAGTACTGGAGTGTTTAGTGATCATACCTTGGTATGGGCTCAGAAGCTGGAAAAGTTGCTTGCCAAGGATGTCAGGTGGATTACTCAGAGGCTTCAGGGTGCACGTTTCATCACTAGCTGTGGGAGTTATCTTAGTGTGCCTTTATTGGGAGTGACTGGAGGGATCAACTACAACCCGATCTTGTTGAGAAGACAGTTGGGATATGCCTTGAGAGAGGTACCAGAAGAATTGAAGTTGACCCCCATTTTCTACTTCCCGGTAAAGGAAAATATGCCTTTAGTGAGGAAAGCTACTGGAGCTTGGAAGTGTATCAAGGGAGAAGGGATAGCTAGCTTCGGAAAGTGCAACAATCAAACCTTCCCGGAGTATGAGGCTTGGTTTAAAGACAGAGCCAGAAGGGTATTTCTGCCATTCTCACCTCTAGTTCCTCCAGCTGCTAAGAGTAATGACACTGTGTCTTTAGAAGAGTTCAAGAAGTTGGAAGCCCAGCTGCATGAAGTCAGGGTGTAGAACACTAAAATGGTTAATCTGTACCATCTTGCCAACCGGGCCAAGAATGAAGCTGAAGAGAAACTGCTGAATATACAGACCACCTTGGAGGCTAAGGAGAAAGAGTTTGCTGGAAGGGAAGCCCATTTTCAAAGACTAGGTCTGATGGAATCCAAAAGAGAATGAGAACGAAAGAAGAATTCAAAGACTCTCAAGGAAGCTCGTCAGTCTATTGTCTGGTTGCAGGGACAAAGAGAGCAGGAGTTGAAGAGATATAAAGAAAAAGAAGAATTTTTCGAAGTGCAAATGACTTTCAAGAAGGAATAAGTGGAACAAGCCCACCAGATTCGAAGGGAGAAGACTTAGCAGTTAGCAGATAGTCAGCAAGCCTTAGAAGCAACGCTTAAAGAGATTGAAGACCTCAAGTTGATGGTTGGAGTCAAGAAGGCTAGGTCTGAATTGGGACTTAGTGAGGGAAGTTCATGGTTCTCAGGCATTGGTCTTGCTACTTAGTTTGTTTCCCTTGTATTTGGATTACCTACAGACATGTTGTAGGAATCCTTGTTTTTTGTTTTTCTTCTTGGAAACTTGTACCCTACGGGGAATTCTGTTATTTTGCCTAATAGGCTGATTTATGTTATGCAGTTTTTCAGTTCACCATTTTTTTGTGCCTGCTGTTATGGTTTGAATGTGGTTTCTATGCGAGGGCTTCTAAAAGTCGAGGATCAGTATCCATCTGGTTTTCTTTGTTAAATACCGGAGCCGGGGTATGAATGACCTGGGATTGAAAACATAAACAACTGCATTGCATACATATCACATGTTTTCTTGTTTTGTAGGTATGGCCACCAGTTCCTAATGTCTTTTCTGTTTCAGGCACTATATCTCCCAGGAAAGTTCGAGAACAACCAGTCATACACAGATATCCCACAAAGGTCAACAGACAAAGAGTCATGGATCAAATGCAAGCTGACTTAGCTGACTTGAGACTGAGGATGGACAATTTTATAACCCTTATGGAAGGAATGGGTAAGAATCAGGAACGTCTGCGTGAGTTGGTTGAAAATAGTCAAGCTAGGAACAACGATACTGCTGATGGAGGTAATCGTAACGGTGCGGGCGCCCGCCAAGTTGAAATCCCTGTAACACAACCAGGGGTTACCGTTATCAATGATGGACTGAACAATGTACAGATGGACGGTCAAGACGAAAAGTTCACTCTGCTGGACGAAACTGAAGGCCAGGGGGCTGAAATGAACAGGAAGTTTGAGGAGATAGCAGAACAAATCAAGGCTATTCAATCCCAGAACTCTTTGGGGTTCGACATTATTGACTTGGGCTTGGTTCCAGGGGTTAGAATCCCTTACAAGTTCAAGGTCCCAACTTTTGAGAAATACAACGACACAGCGTGTCCAAAGACCCATCTTCAGTCCTTTGTAGGAAGGATTGCTGCCCACACTGATGATGAAAAGCTATGGATGTACTATTTCCAAGACAGCCTGGTTGGGGCTTCCTTGGAATGGTATATGAAGCTAAGTAGAGTCAACATTAAGAGCTGGAAGGACCTGGCAGAGGCTTTCGTGAAGCAATACCAGTATAATTTGGACATGGCTCCAAATCGCACTCAATTGCAAAACATGTCTCAAACTGCTAAGGAGGGGTTTAAAGAATATGCTCAAAGGTGGCGTCAGCTCGCTGCCAGAGTACAACCACCACTGCTAGAGAATGAGATGGCTAATATGTTCATGGGGACATTTCAAGGAGTGTTTATCGAAAGATTGGCGTCTTGTTCGGCTACCAAGTTCAATGATATAGTAATTGCTGGAGAGAGGGTTGAGACTTTGTTAAAGATGGGAAAGATTCAGGATACAAGTTCCAGCAGTTCTAGTGGAGTAAGAAAAGCTTGCAGCAGACCCCCAAGGAGAAGGGAAGGTGAAACCAATGCTGTGTTTGGCCGAGGACGGGGCCGAGGATATAGAAGATCATACGAGCAAGTGTCAGCTGTCACAATCCCTTCCAATCCTGTACATCAGGTACAACCTCAACAATAACAGCAACAATAGCAGCCACAACGTAACAACTATCAACAAAGACCTTATCAACCAAGGCAGACTCGCCCGGATAAAAGGGTGCTTGAGGCAATTCCCATGACGTACGCTGCATTGCTACCAAGATTGCTGGACCTGAATTTGATACAACTGAGGACTTTGGCACCACCACCACCTGGAGAGCTAACAGTGGGGTACGATGTCAATGTTAGATGCGCTTTCCATTCAGGGGCACCCGGGCACTCGACTGAGAAGTGCAGGGCGCTAAAGCACAAAGTTCAAGATTTGATCGACTCCAAGGCGATTAACTTCGCACCACCGCCAAATGTTACTTCAAACCCTATTCCGAATCATGGAGGGCTAGAATAAATGTTGTTGAGGGTGGTGAGAAGTTAAGTTTGATTCTGAGTATAGAAGAAGTGAAGACTCCGCTGTTGGTAGTGAAGGAGAGGTTGTTGAAAGGTCAAGTGTTTCCGGGATGCAGTTCTGATTGTGAGAAGTGTATGAATTCAGAGAACGGTTGTGAAGACCTGAAGATGGGGTTGTAGAATCTGATTGATGAAGGATCATTGCATTTTGACAAGGTTGATAATGAAGTTGATGATGTGTCCACTATAACCATTTTCTATGATCCAGCTGAGATGCCTACTATAAGAGAGCCTGTGACCATTTATGCTCCTGAAGTCATCCATATGACTATTACTGTGCCTGGGCCTGTTCCTTATACAAATGATAAAGCCATCCCATGGCATTACGACTCAGATGTGTATGTGGAAGGACAGAAAGTGGATAGTAAGTCTGTTGCTATTGACCCGACTGTAGTGAACGTCGGAGGGGTTGGAGGTTTTACGAGAATTGGGCGTCTATTTGCTCCCCCAGTTCTGAGAGGAGATCTTGAGGCTGAGGCTTCGGCAAAGGCTAAAGGAAAGCAAACAGCGACTGAAGAAGCAATAACTCCTGCTGATGGATAGGGCACCTTTGAGAAGGAAGTGGAGGAATTTATGCGCATAATTAAAAAGAGTGATTATAAGGTGGTCGAACAATTGAACCAGATGCCGTCCAAAATATCAAGTTTGTCTCTGCTGATGTGTTTGCCGACACATAGAGAAGCCTTGCTGAAAGTGTTGCAGATGGCCTATGTTCCTCAAGAAATAATTGTTAATCAACTAGAAGCTGTAGTGGGCAGTGTGAATGCAAGCCACGGGCTGGGTTTTACAGACAGAGACCTTGCGTCAGAGGGCCGTAACCATAACAAAGTACTACATATTACTATGGAGTGCAAAGGTGTTGTGTTATCGCATGTCCTTGTTGATACATGCTCTTCTCTTAATGTACTTCCGAAGAAAGCATTAATGAAGCTCAATGTTGATGGTATCGTCCTGAGACCCAGTGATTTGATAGTCAAAGCGTTTGATGGGTCGAGAAGGTCAGTGTTTCGAGAAGTTGAGTTACCTGTGAAAATAGGTTCCCAGGTTTTTAAAAGCACCTTCTATGTCATGGACATTCAGCCTGCGTACAGCTGCTTGTTGGAACGTCCATGGATTCATGCTACTGGAGCTGTAACTTCCACTCTACATCAAAAGCTCAAATATGTGGTTGATGGCCAAGTAATCACCGTGTGCGGAGAAGAAGATATCTTCGTGAGACACTATGTCAGGCCTTCGAAGCGGTTAATGTCAGCATTTTGACTCCTGTAGAGAGAAGCAGCGAGAAAGAGGGTACCTCCATTCACTCCTACAAGCAGGCAAAAGAGGTGGTTCAGTCAGGAAGTGCCCAAGGCTGGGGCAAATTGCTAGAATTGGAGAAGAAAGACGACATGTTTGGTTTGGGTTATCAGCCTAGTGGATTTGATTGGTCTCCAAGTGGTAAAGCTATTACCTTTACAAGCGCTGGGATGCTCGACCGCAACCATATATGTGTAACTAATGAAGAGGGAGACAATGATGGTTACTGGGACAACGTGATTCATCCGTGTGCGCCCGGAGAGGAGCTGAAGAACTGGTTTGCTGAAGACATCGTCCAAGTTACCTGGCACTCAGAGTAATTTATTTGTTTCCTTTTCTTATCATGCTGCATTGTCAAATCCAGCATTCTGCCCAAGATACTAGGATCCATTGTATGGGACACCATGTTTGTTATGCACTTATTTTACCATGAAATAAAGGACATTTTCAGACAAATTGTGCTCTCTTTCTGTTGTTTTAAAGTTTTCACAAAAAATATAAAAATGGCAATGTGTTTTTCCTTTTTGTTTTTGTCTTTGCGTCTCCTTTAAAAAAATAATAAGCAGATTCTGAAATAAGCACACCATTTGTGCAGTGTTGATCATCCGGATTCCATTGATAACGTTCCTGCTATGACCACGCATGACTTTGACAAACCTGTTTACCAAGCTGATGAAGGGGTTGAGGAAGACTGTGAACTCCCTGAAGAATTGGTCAGATTGTTGAAGCAAGAGGAACGAGTTATTCAACCTCATCAGGAAGAAATTGAGATCATCAACATCGGCACTGAAGATGTGAAGAAAGATTTTAAGATTGGGGCCAACCTGCAGGCCGAAGTGAAGAAAGAGCTGATTGGTATGCTGCATAAGTATGTGGATATCTTTGCCTGGTCGTATCAAGATATGCCAGGATTGGATACCGACATTGTTGTGCATAAGCTACCATTGAGAGAAGAATGTCCTCCTGTGAAACAAAGGTTGAGAAGAACGCGTCCTGACATGGCGATGAAGATCAAGGAGAAGGTTCAGAAGCAATGGGATGCCGGTTTCCTTGCTGTAACTAGTTACCCACCTTGGGTAGCTAACATTGTACCTGTACCAAAGAAGGACGGCAAGGTCCGGATGTGCGTTGACTACCGGGATCTGAATAGAGAAAGCCCAAAAGATGACTTTCCGTTACCTCACATTGACGTGCTGGTAGACAATACTGCTCAATTCTCGGTATTTTCCTTCATGGATGGCTTCTCCAGATATAATCAGATTAAGATGTTACCGGAAGACATGGAGAAGACAACGTTCATTACCCCGTGGGGTACATTCTTCTACAAGGTCATGCCCTTTGGTTTGAAGAACGCCGGGGCAACTTATCAGCGGGCTATGGTCACATTGTTCCACGACATGATACACAAGGAGATAGAGTGTTATGTGGACGATATGATTGCTAAGTCCCGAGACGAAGAAGAGCATCTGGTCAATCTCAAGAAGCTGTTTGATAGACTGAAAAAATATAAGCTGAGGTTGAATCCAAACAAGTGCACTTTCGGAGTGTGTTCCGGGAAATTGCTGGGTTTCATTGTTAGTCAGAAATGAATTGAGGTAGATCCTGCAAAAGTAAAATCAATTCAAGATATGCCTGCACCGAGAACAAAAAAAAAGTGCATGAGGTTTTAGGGAGGTTGAACTACATTTCACGGATCATATCTCATCTAACTACCACGTGCGAACCAATATTCAAATTGCTAAGAAAAGAGCAAACGGTCAGGTGGAATGAGGACTGCCAAAGAGCTTTCGACAAGATAAAAGAATATTTGCATGAACCTCCAATTCTTATGCCTCTAGTGGAAGGAAGACCTTTAATCATATACTTGACTGTGTTAGAAGGGTCAATGGGGTGTGTTCTAGGCCAACATGACGAGTCTGATCGAAAAGAGTACGCTATTTATTACCGTAGCAAAAAGTTTACCGATTGTGAATCTTGTTACTCACTACTCGAGAAAACTTGTTGCGCTTTGGTATGGGCTGCTCGCCGACTGAGATAGTACATGTTGACTCATACCACACTGCTAACTTCCAAAATGCATCCTGTCAAGTACATCTTCGAGAAACCAGCGTTAACCAGAAGGGTTGCTAGGTGGCAAATGATCTTAACTTAGTATGACATACAATATACTTCTCAGAAAGCCATCAATGGAAGTGTATTGTCGGATTACCTTGCACAACAACCTCTTGAAGATGATTATCAGCCAATGAAGTTTGATTTCCCTGATGAGGACATCATGTACCTCAAAGCAAACGATTGCGAGGAACCACTTCCGAAGGAGGGGCCAGACCCTGAATCCAAATGGAAGTTGACGTTTGATGGGGCAGTCAATATCAATGGACGTGGAGTTGGTGTTGTTCTTATCACTCCCGAAGGTGTTCACTTTCCCTTCGCTGCCAGAATTACTTTTGGCTGCACCAACAATGAAGCGGAATACGAGGCATGCATAATGGGAATAGAGGAGGCTATTAATCTTCGGATTAAGACCCTCAATATATTAGGAGATTCAGCCCTCGTTATCAACCAGGTTACCGGCAAGTGGTATACGCATCAAGAGCATCTAATTCCATACAAGGATTATGCCAGAAAACTGTTGACGTTCTTCACGACAGTTAAGCTTCAGTACATACCACGTGATGAAAATCAATTTGTCGACGCATTGGCCACTCTTTCTTCGTCTATCAAAGTCTTGTGTTGGAATTATGTGCCCAAAATTAACATTTCCAGGCTTGACGCTCCAGCTCATGCTTTCTCTATAGACGTTGTGTCTGATGAGAAACATTGGTACTTTGATATCAAGCTATTCCTGGAAAAGCAAGAATACCCAACTGGGGCATCTTCCAATGACAAGAAGACTTTAAGGCGACTTACTGCTAGCTTCTTCTTGAATACAGACGGGGTGTTGTACAAGAGAAACTCTGACATGGTCTTGCTCAGATGCGTGGATAGACACGAAGCAAGCCTGTTGATGCAGGAAGTCCACGAGGGATCTTTCGGTACTCATGCAGGAGGTCATGCTATGGCTAAGAAATTGCTGAGATCGAGGTATTACTGGATGACAATGGATGCAGACTGTTGTTCATTCGCCCGTAAGTGCCACAAGTGCCAGATTTATGCAGACAAAGTGCATGTTCCTCCTATCCTGCTCAACGTCATGTCATCTCCTTGGCCCTTTTCTATGTGGGGCATTGACATGATCGGGAAATTAGAGCCTACTGCTTCAAATGGTCATCGCTTCATCTTGGTCGCGATTGATTACTTCATAAGTGGGTTGAAGCAGCATCTTATGCCAATGTCACTCGTCAAGTGGTAGCCCGATTTTTGAAAAGAGACATCATTTGCAGATACGGAGTGCCCGAAAGGATCATTACTGATAATGGTTCTAATCTCAACAACAAGATGATGGCAGAGTTGTGTCGGGACTTTAAGATTCAGCATCACAATTCTTCTCCTTACCGACCAAAGATGAATGGTGCGGTAGAGGCGGCAAACAAGAATATCAAGAAGATTGTGCAAAACATGGTTGTCACTTATAAAGATTAGCATGAGATGTTACCATTTGCGCTGCATGGGTACCGAACGTCAGTCAGGACGTCAACTGGGGCAACTCCCTTCTCATTAGTATATGGTATGGAGGCAGTCTTGCCTGTTTAAGTGGAGATTCCTTCATTGCGTGTAATGATGGATGTGAAGCTTTATGAGGCTGAATGGGTGCGTGCTCGTTACAATCAGCTATGTCTAATCGAGGAAAAAAGATTAGCGGCTATCTGTCATGGTCAGCTTTATCAGAGGAGAATTAAGCGAGCATTCGACCAACGAGTACGTACTCGGGAGTATCAAGTAGGAGAGCTTGTGCTGAAGAGGATTGTTCCCCCAGGTTCAGATCACAGGGGGAAGTGGACCCCAAACTACGAAGGACCATTCATAGTGAAGAAAGTCTTCTCAGGAGGAGCACTGATGCTCACCACTATGGATGGAGAAGATTTCCATTCCCCTGTTAACTTGGACGCAGTTAAAAAATACTTCGCATAAAAAGACCCGCTGGACACAAAAACAGAATTAAAGTCCAGGAAAGAAAAGGGCATCCCGGCGAGCTAAAAACAGAATAAAAAGCTCGGGCAAAAGTTAGGGGAAAAAATGTACACCCACTGAGTTGAAAAGCCACATTGGACAGCTCAGGCAAAAAAGGGTATCCCGGTGGATTGAAAACCCGAAAGGGCGATCCACGCAAAATAAAGGAATAAGCGAACAACTGCGTTCCGAGTAATCTGAACCAAATCATCATTTCTTACAACCTGACAATATCAGAAGGATAGGAATCAGTCTCCTCATCTTCTTAGAAAGCAAAGGCAAGAATGGAGAGTTTTGAAGACATGTTGGTCATAGCAGAAAGGGAATTCATTGGGATGCCGTGTCCATTGCCATTAGGATAGTTTATTTTCTCAATTTTATGGTGGCTACCTCTTTCCAGGTGGTTTCTTCCTGATGTAAAATCATTGCCTATTCAGAGGCCTTTCAATAAAAAGAATATTCAGTCAAAAAGTTGTGTTGTTTTTATTTTTTGTTTGCAAAATGTCCTGAATTTTTGGCAAAAATAGCATTGCATTTTAAACATGGTGATATGTTTGAAAGAAAATGACATTGCAGGGAAACATTTGAAATCCCCTTTGAGCGTCGGGTGACGATGGATGAACAGATCATACCATGCAAGTCCCCGGGACACATATGTGTTTTCTGTTGTTGCAGGTTGCAGGATGGCGTCACATTCTCCCAAGCAGAATTTTCCCCAGCTAAGTCTTGGCAGGTAGCCCAAGCAGTTTATCTTCCCTAGTGAAGTATACCCAGCAAGTAGTGGGAGGCCCATTCCCCATAGAGTTTGTTTGGAAAAACTCTTGTCACCAACAGTGGGCATTTGAGGAATTCCCAACCATCAGGGAAACATTCTCTAGCACTCGTCCGTGTTCGTACTTTATTGTTGCTCGTCTGCATTTTCTCAACACTCGTCTGTGTTATCCCTTTGATATTGCTCGTTTGATTTCCCCAGTGGTTACCCATGATCACTTTGTTGTTGCTCGTCTGCACTCTCCAACACTCGTCTGTGTTTAAGGTTGACTGCTCGTCTGCACTTTCCAACACTCGTCTGTGTTTGATGTTTGATATTTGTTGTTGCTCGTCTGCATTTTCCAACAATCGTCTATGTTTGATATCTAATATATATTGCTCGTCTGCATTCCCCGACACTCGTCTGTGTATTATCTTTTTGAAGCTCGCCTGCACTGTTTGGATACTCGTCTGTATTATCCCTAACACTCGTCTGTGTTAGCTTATATCTGTGTGTGGGGATTTGCTGATTATCCTGGTACTCTTCTGTATGGCTACTCCAAATTCTCGTCCGTGTTTGAATTGCTGGTATTCGTCTATACCAGTGGCTGATATTCGTCTGTATCATCGCCTGAAGCGCTCGTCTGTGTTTCTTAGATCATCGTCTGATACTCGTTTGTATCATTGACTTCTGACACTCGTCTGTGTTACCTTGATGATCATCCAATACTCGTATGTATTGAAGAGGTTTAAAATCCTGACTGTGAGAATAAATGTCAAAATGGTTACCGGTCCTGGCGTAACAGGATTATCCGAAAGAGGCTCGTCTGTCTCAAGCACCACTTATTAATGTTGCACCTGGCGTAACAGGTTTGCTCAAAGAAGACTCGTCTGTCTTATACCATATATCCACGGATAATATATGAAGGAGGTTCGTCTACCATGATTTTGCATGTCTATCCCACAGACTTAAGTGCATCCCGGTCCTGGCGTAACAGGTATATCAGAATGAGATTCGTCTGTCTCAAGCCATATGTTCTTGCAAAGTATATGAGGGCTCGTATGTCCAGTTCCTGGCGTAACAGGATTGTTCGAAGAAGACTCGTCTGTCAAAGTATTCTGATTCCAGATAATAGTTTCAACTTGGAAGGAGCTCGTCTGCTTTCTCTCCACTTCAGTCACCAAAGCGTCATTTGGTTTGGTTTATTTCCCAGTTTCCGCATTCTTCGTCAGAGTGCAAATTTCAGGTCTTCTTGGTATTCAACCATAGTTTATCTTGAACGGTCGATAGCCCGTGCTACCGTCCTTTTCAGATTAACAGTTGTTTGAATAGGGGCAGCTGTAACACCCCAAATTTTCCCTCTTCTTTTTAAGCATCATATCACATCATATTCATCATGAACATATCATATTCTTGGCATCCTAGCATGGAAAGATGAAGCATAACATTTCTCATGACCTAGCATTAGGCATATGATCATCTGGGGAGGATTTTAAAGCATCACAAGCCATGACAAGGGGCCCAATGGTTTTGTACAAGTCCTATGAGGGGTCTACATTTCATTTACAAGTTCAAGTTCATTCACAAAAGCTCAGAAGGTTGGAAGATCATCTGGGAATCCAGGCTAGGGCAAAGCTCCTATACAAGGATCCCAAATTAGGGTTTGAGTTTCAAGCATGAAAACCTCAAGACTTTGGAAATTTCATTTGGGAAAAGTCTCTTACATGTTATGAGGATCCTAGGGATGAAATTTGGTGAGAAAATTCCTTGTGGAAGTCAAGTATTTCTTCAGTTGCTTGTAAATGAAGAAACTGGTCAACTGTGCCTTAGAAAAGTCAACTGTGAGATTTCAAGGGGTCCAACCCCATTTTTCTAGCCAAGGTATGTTCTTATAATGTTAAAGGAGGTTTTTCAAATTCAAAGATCAAGGATCATGAGGTTTTGAGGTGTTTTGCAAAGTTGGTGTGAAGTTGGTTATGGAAAATGCCATTTTTAGCAAGTTTTTGCCCTAAATTTCAAGTGATCATAACTTGGTGAAAAAATCTTCAAATGGACCAAAGTCAAACATGAAAGTTGGAGATTAAAGCCTCCCATTTTCAAAAAGTACAAGTACTTTTTCATAGCCTTCATGGTTAAGGAGATAGGGCCCTCGAAAATTTCATGAAAACTAGGGCAAAACTTGATTTTTCATTTGTGCACCAAAGCAAAAAGTCATCAAACTTAATTTTGGTTGTTGGTACATACCAAATGAGGTTCCAATATTACAATGCAATGCAAATAGGTCATTTTTCTCAAAGAATTACATCAAATTCGTGCATGATGATAATTTCATTCCCTAAGTGTAATTTTTGCATGAACATGAGAATTGTGTGACACCTGCATCCAATGGCCAGGATCTTTTTGGTTTGAAATCAAGGGTGTGATGTGGAATGCACATGGGCAGTAATCAAGGAAATGCATGAGCGTTTCATGCTCTCACCACAAATTTTCAAATTTTGCAAAATCTCTCACACATTCCATTCCCACGTGCAAAGCCTCTCATTCTTTCAGCATTTCCTCATGACCTCATTTATAAGCAAATTAGGGTTTTAGAAGGATCCAAATCTCTCTCATTTCATCACTCTCAAGTTTTGGCTCATTTTTCATTTTCATTCGATTCTCTTCAGACACTTGCTCTCTTCACAAACCAATCATAGATTCTTCATCCTTGAGAGCTCAGGATCACAAATCCATACATTGTGCAAGCTAATTCTCAAGATCCAGCACCTTGCCATTTCAGAGCAGCTAGCTTCAAACTCTCAGATACAACAATTCTCAAGGATTTAGTTGCATTTATTTTGCAACTAGAGTGCATTTGGAATGGATTGGCAGCATTCTCTTGGCTTATCACAAGCTATTTCCAGATCTGCAAGTTCAGGTGAGTTCAAAATTCTCAGATCTAGAAATGAAAATAGAAGTATGTGTTATGATCTACTTGATATGCTGATCACTCTGCTGGTTTTAGAATCAAATTTGGTGCATTATTGTGCTTGATATGTGAATTTGAAGTTTCATGGTTCAAACGGTTTTTCTTCGATCTAGAAAATCCTTTGATCTATTGAGAATTTCAATGCCATATTTAAATTCAGGATACCTAAATTATCTAATCTGGAGCATTTTGTTCATTTTTATTGATATCTGTTCATGTTATGTATTTTCCGGTGCCGGAGCCCTAGCTCCGGTCACTGGAATCTGGGCTGTGTGCATTTAGGGTTTCCATGGAGAAGATGATCTCCTCGCCATCAGATCATTTCATCTGGACGTGTGATAAGCTGCCACCTCATTAATGAATATGCTCCCTCTCACGTGCGTTTTGGTCTTATATTTTCAGTCTGATTATTCAATGTGTTTCGCATCCCACAATAACTCATGTGCTCCTTCACTATGGTCCAATTGCATTGCCACGTCAATTAATGAAATGATTCCCAGGATGCGTCTGTTTGATCTAGTGGCTTGTGTTTTTTCACATTTTTCTCTGAATTTCCACCCTTGTATTTGTGTGTTGCGCAGGACCAATGGGCCTGGATATCTATTTGCACCTCCTTGCATGTTAGCCCAATTGATTTACACTAATTTCCTTTACTCTTCACACCCCTAGCTTCTTTCTTCATTTTTCTTTTCTTTTTCTTCATTTCATTCCATATCATTTTGGTTTTTTAATTTTTAAAATTAGTTCTAAGTGTCCAAAAATTCTGAAATAATTCATGGATGTTCATTTTAGTTTTCTTTAATTTTTATATTTTTATTTCCCATTTATTTTATGCTGACACGTGTAAATTAATTCCCCCATTTAATTAATTCATTTTAATTCCTTTTTGAGCAAGTTGTCTTGTCCATTTTCCACATTGATCCTCATTTTGAATTTCTTTTTGGTTCTTTTTGCTCTGGATTCATAAGAAGATGTAGTTCATGTGTGATTTTTTATTCTGATTTTTAGAAACTTGTTTATTTGGTTTTGGCCTTTGACTTGTGAATGAAGTTTCTTAACCCTAGTTGATGTTTGAGCCCTCTTTTGACTTGCATAGCTTCTGAATTTCTTCCTATCCTCTTGGCATATTGTTATATCATGATTGAAGGTCTCTTGTCCAAGGTTGTAGAATTTTTGGGTTCATACTTGATTTGATTTGAATTTTGGTTCTTAACTTGTCCCATTTTTCTTCTTTTTAATCATAAGTCCTCTCCTTAGCTTAGAAGGTCACTTGTGCCAACTTCTTCATCTCATTTGGGGTCTCTTTAGGGCATTTATACCTTTCTGATCTTGGTTTAGGGTTTGTGCTTTCGAAATTTTGCATTTGGTTCACCTTTGAAGTTCTTCCTTTCTTATGTGCATCCACCTCACTTCTTTGCTCCTTTCTTCCCATTATGCGATTGTCTAGCTTTGTGCTTCTCTTCTCTTCACCTCTCTTGCTTCTTAAGCACTTCTTTAACTTGGATGTGGTTCTGGTCTTGTGCCTTGAGTTCATGTTTTGTGTATTTTTTCTTTGCATCTTCTTAAGTTTGTTTTGCTTTGCCATGTGTTTCATGTTGCCTCATATTGACTTGTATGCTTCTTTTCTCATTCTTGTGACTTTCATTTGCATTAAGCCTTTGTATATATGACTTCAATTCTGTTTGTATGATGTTGGTATGACATTATGTTCATTTTGTTTTGTTTGTATGCTTGTGTTGCTAACCTTTTCAGGGGCTATGATAAGTGAGAGGTGTGGATGTGATTCCCACATCTCCAAATCTCATCTCTTCTCTTCTTATTCTTACTTGTGCTGACCTTTGATTGTTGGGATTAGGCCTTACTTCCCCCTCTTCTATTCTTCTTTTCTTCTTCTTTCTTTCTTCTTTAGAATAGGTTTTAAACCTCACCAACTTAGGTTCATCCATGCATGACAACTTTTAGGATTCTAGTCCCCCTTAGATTTTTCACCTTTTCAGATCCTTTTGGTGCTTTCTCTTCTCATCTTCAAACTTAATTTTAATTCACTTTAATAAATGTTGAGTACTTTCATGTGACATGAGACTTTTCTATGAGATACTTGCATGCGTTCCGTTTCGGGGCGAGGTGTAAGTTATCCCTCGTGGTGGATAGGTCTTAGCATGATATTACTCCACAAAGAAAAGCTAAAAAACACTTCTTAACCAAAAATTACAAAAACACTTAATAAATGTCAGTAGGTCAGTGTGTCTGAACCTTCACTTGTGGGACTAGATTTGTGGATTTCCTCCATAGATAGGTGTGCCTCTTGCGCATTCCATTTCGAGATGATGTGAGACGTACATATCCCAATGAGTAAGACTTACGTACACTAACCTATATAAATTTCAATCTTAAAAAAAAGCTTCCATAAAACACAAACAAACAATAAGCATCTTTCCTTCGGGAATTCTTTTCTCATCTCCTTCGCTCCGTACGCGAACTTGCTCCTACTTGTCATTTTGCAAGAAGGTTACGCACTCGTCGTCCGAGTCTGCAACACCTAAGCATTGGCATAGGCAGTTCAAGCCTTAATTCACAAGCAATTTCTTTTTTACCCTTAGTTAGGGGAACTACGGCGTCTCTGATCCTCATTGTCCAGATGAGGTACGTAGTCAGTGGGGTAGGGCCCGTTCGAGCACAATCTTTATTTTCCCTACATTTTTTCCTTTTATTTCCAATTCCTTTCATTTTCTTTTATCCAGTCCAGTTTCATTTTCTTTGTCGCAGCTTTCATTTCTTCACCCTTTGAAACAGTTTTCTTTGCAAGCGTGGATCCCGTCGGGTACGGCTGACGATCTGGGGTGCTAATACCTTCCCAGTTCGTAACCGACTCCCGAACTCAGTCTCTTTGGTTCGCAGGACCCGTGTCCTTCCTTTTCTTTTCTTCCGGTTTGTGCAGCATTACCATTCCCGTTCCTTCGGGATAAAAATGCCTGGCTGGCGACTCTATTCTTTTCCGCGCCACTTTCGCGTTTGTACCAGGATGGAAATCCGGGGAGTGACAAGTAGGCTCATTATCCCTAATCAGGGAGGATATACTGAGTTTACAAACCCTTGATTTAGGCTTAAGCTCATTATCCTATGCAAAACACAAAACAAACAATAAAAAACTGAAAACACAAAAACAAACAATAATCTCTCCTCCGGGATTCATTTCTCATCACACTCATTCCATAAACGAGAACTCGCTTCTTCCGTCTAATGCAAGATAGTTAGCACTCGAGCCAGACAAGTCATACACTTGAGCATAGGCAAGCAAGCAGTTCACGGTCAAATCAGTTCAGTCTCTTTGAGTAGAACTACGGTGTTCTGACTTCCTCATTGCACGAGAGGATACGTAGGTATAACTTAACAATTATCGAACAAAAGTATCTTTGTCATCCCCCTCTTTCAGCTTTCTTTTCTAAGCCTCATTCTTGAGCATTCACCCTCTCTTTTTGCACTAACACACATTCTTTTCTCCCTACATTTCTATACTCGATCAGCACATACACTCTCCCTTTTAAACACAATCAAGTAAGAGTGGATCCCGTCGAGCACGATAGACAATTTGGGTGCTAATACCTTCCCAGGTCGTAACCAACCCCCTTTCTCAGTTTCTTTGGTTTGCAACCGTCTTATCCATACCCTTCCAGGTTTATGCATCATTACCTTTCCTTCGGGATAAAAATGCCTAGCTGGAGACTCTATTCAACCTCAACCTCCAACATCATCGACAGTCCGCGTCTACACCGGGGACCTAAAGTCATTTCGGGAGTAACATCAACGTTGTTGCAGATTGAATTCTTGAGCCAATCGGTTATGAGATGTCGAAGTAGATATGATGAAGATGATCTTCTAAATTGGATTTATTTGTGATTTGTAGGTTGATGCAATTTCAGTATTGCTGATTGAAGATGCGTGAGTGAAGATGCTGATGCAGAAGATTGATGATGAAGTTCTGTGTCTTGCGATGGAGATTGAAGATCAGTATAAGAAAGCTTTCCTGCGATTGTTGCTGAAGATTTGTTGAAGAAGAGGATTGATGAGGATGAAGTTTTTTTATTGAGAGGTTCAATATGGTTGAAGAGATGGATTGTTCAATGATGAAGATTGGAAGATTCTGAAAATAAATGGAGGAATTAGGGGAGGAAGCTGGTTCTGCAGCAATTTGATCTTTTATATAAGATGAAGATCCTGAAATTCAGGATGGTAGCCTTGTAATTGTAAATCGAATTAGATTAGGAATTTGTTAGAGTTTCTATTTTCTGTTTTGAGTTAGTTTGATTTTTTGTAACTGTAATTGCTATGTACAATCCATGGAAGAATTTTGTATTAGATTTTTTCAAATTTTTTTTTGTTATGCTATTTGAGTAATTCTCTTATATTTTTTGTTCTAGATTTTTCCTGGTGTAATCTCATTATCTCAGCCCTATCCCCTAACTGATATTTCTGGAATATCAGTTTTCTATTGATAAGGAACATCATATGAACGGGTGGAAAATGCACAAAAATTACAAAAATTGGAACCGAAAGAAACAATTCTTTGGTATAACTACTAAGATGGCCTGGAACTTCCAAAGAAAGCATAAAACGTAATGACTTTGTACAATAGTACTCTTCCTTCAGACTATAGACTGACCCAAAACCTGTACGCAGCTAGGGAAGCTTACAAAATCTATTCTGTAGCTAGTAAAGGCCTCTACCAGTTTTAGTCATCATTCTTGGATAAGAAATCACCCAATTTTTGATTGATGGCTTCAATAATCCACTCTAGATAATAATATAAATTATTGTCGCCAATTAGCTCAGGAAACTGCATGTGGTAACTCATAAGATATTCTATGCTCAACCAGTATAATTTACAATTGTCCTCTCACCAGACTAGCCAAGCAAGTCCCTGAAAATATTGGGATTCTGCATAATTATACACATGAGTATCATCTAAAGCTCAACAATTTCCTTGCCAACATTTCCTTAAAATGTGGATATTAAATGAGTCTTTAAATCGTCTTGTAAGCAATCTTGGCATATGTCGCTCCCCGAATTTCCATCCTGGTACAAACGCGAAAGTGGCGCGGAAAAGAGGTAGAGTCGCCAGCCAGGCATTTTTATCCCAAAGGAACGGGAATGGTAATGCTGAACAAACCAAAAGAAAAGAAAAGGAAGGACACGGGTCCTGCAAACCAAAGAGACTGAGTTCGGGAGTCGGTTACGACCTGGGAAGGTATTAGCACCCAGATCGTCCAGCGTACCCGACGGGATCCACGCTTGCAAAGAAATCCGCTTCAAAGGGTATAAGAAAGAAAGCTGCTACAAAGAAAATGAACTAAACTAGATAAAAGGAACGAAAACGGAACTGAAAAAAAATGAAAAGGAAAAAATGTAGGGAAAATAAAGATTATGGTCGAACGGGCCCTACCCTGCTGCCTACGTACCTCATCTGGACAATGAGGATCAGAGTCGCCGTAGTTCCCCTAACTAGGGGTGGAAAAGATTGCTTGTGAATTAAGGTTTGAACTGCCTATGTCAATGCTCAGGTGTTGCAGGCTCGGACGACGAGTGCGTAACCGTCTTGCAAAATGACAAGTAGGAGCAAGTTCGCGGACGAAGAGAATGAGATGAGAAGAGAATTCCAGAAGGAAAGACGCTTATTGTTTGTTTGTGTTTTTTAGAAGCTTTTAGGAGTGTGTCACAAGGAAGTGAACTCAAGCTCTTTTCCATGGAATGTGCACTTGTCACTACATTCCAAGATGGAATAATAGAACAAGCACACTCAAGTAAGGAGAAGATCCCCAAAACTTGGTTCCAGAGATTAGGGCTTAGGCTCACTAACTCATTAACTTATTAAGTGTTTTGTATTTACAATGAAGAAGTGTGTTTTATGATTTTCTTGGTGAAGATGATATCCTGATCAGACTTGTGCATCACAAAACAAACTTGTACTATCCCAAGATGGGAGGACTACAAGTGTCTCATGGGATAAGGCTATTGCTCAAGATATTACTTCAATCCTTATTAAAGGTAAAAAAAGAATGACTAATGGGGGACTAATGGGGGACTAGCACCTAATTGTTAGTATGCAAAGGAGATCCTCGGTTAGTGAGGTTTACTATCCTAAAGGAGGAGAAGATAAGAAAAGAAAGAGAAGGATAAAGAAGAGAAGGAGGAGGAAGAAGATAAGATGAAGAAGAAATAAGATAAGGAGAGGAGAATTCAAAATGAAGTAATCAAACAATGCACAAACAGAGCCTATACCAATAGGACATCCAGATGCATGCAATAAGTAAAATCGGGCCTTAGTGGTACCTAACGGAGAAGGTCCGTTGCCTCTTCAATTCGCAAAAGAAATTCAGGAAATAATGTCAAGTCCAGAACGAATTTATAAGTCAAGTACAATTGTTCATTATCAGGATATCATGTGAAGATCAAGTATAAGCTTCCAACATCCAAGCTAACCAATAAAGAGAACCAGAGTTAGCCAGAACTTTTATCAAGACGAATCTTCAACTCCAAGGAACAATTCGACACAAGACTATCACCGAAGTTGAACAATAAGCCTACAAAACATCGAGCACAAACTAAAACCAAAATTAAACGCAATTCTATTTAATTAAACTCAAATAAATTGAAACAAACTAAAATCAACATTATATTGATAATTAACAACAAAAGTTAAACAAAAATCTAATAAAGTTATAAATTAATAAAATTCTAACAAATGTTATTAAAAAAAATTAACAAACAAAACAAAATCTAATAAAGTTATAAATTAATAAAATTCTAAAAAATGTTATTAAAAAAATTTAACAAACCAAACAAAAATCTAATAAAGTTATAAATTAATAAAATTCTAAAAAATATTATTAAAATAATTAACAAATAAAATTTAAGCAAGATATTGGGGATTAAAATGAATAAAAGTGAGAGCGAGTGCCCGCTGGAAAATGGGTTGCTGATATGAGGATATGTTGGGCCAACAAGCTGAGCCCGCGCAGGGGTGCTAGAAACTGTTTGGAGGGTGCAAAGAGAAATTCAGGATGATCCGCTGACTTTCTTTTTGTGGATAGAAACTTGAACTGGCCCAAAGAAAATACAGTTTACAAACATATCTTAAATAATAACAGAATAATAAAAATTAAAAAAAACAATAAAGAAAAAGAAACACGGTCAAAATAACAGGGTCATCTCCTTCAAACACATAAACTCGCCTTCCTCTCCAACTACCATCGGCGGCGGTTCCATCTTTGGAGGTCAATGCACGGCGCGAACAACACGACGGATCAAGAGGGAAAACGGAAAGGCTTGCGACGACGATTAGAGATCGGATAATATCACCATGCCTTTCTCGATTTGTTTCCGCATCTTCATCTCGGACCTCGCGGTTCGCTCCCAACCGACCGAGCCTTTTTACTTCTTCTCAGTCTCAGATCTCTCTTCTTCTTCTATTTCTGTTTTCTGTTTGTTGTTGTTGTTGATGATGGTGGTTTGGATTGTGACATGAAGAATGGTGAGAATGATTTGGTTGTTGGTTTAGTGTTAACAGGACGATTCTGTGAATGTTATTATGCGAGACATAAGGGTTGTGAGGGAGAAGGTAATTTTGTGGAGGGATGGTTTAAAGGATGAGTTGAAGGAGAAGCAAAGGTTGTTGGGTCGGAAAATGAAGGGTAGTGTTTGAAGGTGATGGGTTCTGGGATTTTTGTTCTAAGAAATTGAAGAAGAAAATGGTTTGTGTGGGTTTGAAGGGATGAAGGCTTGTTTGACGGATCTTATGAGGTGTTGGCGATGGTGAGTTTGAAGAGGATTCAGGTTGGTGATAGTTTGATAGAAGAGATGATGAAGGTGTATGAAGATGTTGTTTTGTTGTTTGGTGGGTTGTAAAATGAAGGAGGAAGCTGGTTGTGGATGATCAAAGAGTGATTTTTTTTATCAGAAAATGTTGCTGCCCCCAAAGTCCTTTCGGTGACGAGTCCCTTTTGCAAATTCGGACTCACACCTTTTCCTTTGCTCACATGCGTGTGTTGCGTGAATATGCGTACGGAATCATGTAGTGGAATTGGAGGAAATGTCGTGTGTTGGTAGTATGCAGTTAGTGTGTAGCTGGCCAAAATTGGGTATTGAGAGTTGCTGATTTTTTTTGCAAATTTTTGTGCAGGTGGGTGTCCCATGAATTATTTTGCTAAAGAAACAAATGGTTGAAGAAATGTAGTAATTTTGTAGATGGACTGTAGTTTAATAGAATTAGTAATTAAGTAAAAAATGAATATTGAACCAATTTACATGAATATGGAAATATGTTTAAGGAAAATGGCTAGATGGTGAGAGAGAAAAAAATAAAAGAATATAAAATGAAATGAATTGATAAATTGAAGGATTGATAAAAATTGAAATTTGGATATGAGTATTAAATCGGATATTGGCCGATGGATTTAGCAAATGGATTCGAATATGAGAATTGGTTTAGTAAAATTGCAAATGAATATTAATATGGACTTAAAATAGAAAAATGTTTATTACAAAAATGGATAGAAATAGGATGAATAAATGGATAGAAATGGTTAATTGAATATGGGGGAAAATGAATTTGAAAGTGGATATGTAAAGGAATATGGACAATGGATAGGAAAATGAGTGTAACTAAAAAGAAAATGATGTGGATAATTAGTTTATGTAAAATTGGACTCGACTTCGAAATTAAATGATGAGGAGCATGATTCCTCCACACACGCCTTTATTGGATTTGATCCAACAACCACATATGAGCCTTTTCCATACATCCGTGATAAAAAATGAATCTCGTGAGCCACTTAAAAATGTTATTGAAACAACGATCAACTGAATTAATCATCCTCTGAATTTCTAACCAAATGAATTGTGAATCATCTTAAATCTATCAGAATCAACCTCTTGGAAAATAAATCCATAGATAGACCACTAATGGACAAACGAAAAGACAAATTAGCCCAAAACTTCTCGTAAACCACAACTTGATGAGCTGACGAACTCATCACACCACAAATTGACTTTGAGCACTCATTTCCTGATGAAGCAGAAATCCATGGTGATGAGCCAACTGAATCGGAGAATAGTTTTCAGACTTGAAATCCTTATCAGGTAAATAAACCCTAATTCCTCAGAAAATATTGATCCCATGTCTTATGCACATGATATGAATTCTAAATGTTAATGATCTAATGGAAATGCAAATGAGATGCAAAAGAAAGACAAACGAAGATAGAAAACCAAAGGGAAAATTTGGGGTGTTACAGCTGCCCCTATTCAATCAACGGTTAATCTGAAAAGGGCGATAGCACGGGCTATCGACCGTTCAAGATAAACTGTGATTGAATACCAAGAAGACCCTGAAAATTTGCACTCTGCCGGAGAATGCAGACAATGGGAAATAAACCCAACCAAAAAACGCTCTGGGTGGATGAAGTGAAGACAAAGCAGACGAGCTTCTTCCAAACTGAAATGTTACGCCCGATAAGGATAACTTAGACAGACGAGTCTTTCTCAATATATGACTTGAGACAGATGAATCTCCTTCGGACAGCCCTGTTACGCCAGGACCGGTAACCATTTTGACGTTTATTCCCACCGTCAGGACTTCAAACCTCTTCAACACAGACGAGCATTGGATGATCATCAAGAGAAACACAGAAGAGTTCCATAAGTCATTGATACAAACGAGTATCATACGATGATCTAATAAACACAGACGAGCGCTTCAGGCGATGATACAGAAGAATATCAGCCACTGATATAGATGAATACCAGACGAATACCAGAAATCCAACACAGACGAGCATTTGGAGAAGCAATACAGACGAGTACTAGAATGATTATCAAATCGACCCATGTGGATATGAGCTAACACATACGAGTGTGAGTGATGATACATACGAGTATCCAAACAATGCAAACGAGCTTTAAATAGATAACAAACACAGACGAGTGCTGGAAAATGCAGACGAGCCACAAACAAATATCAAACACAGACAAGTGTTGGGAAATGAAAACGAGCAAACAACAATTATCATACACAGACGAGTGTTGGGAAGTGCATACGAGCAAACGACAATTATCAAGCACAGACGGGTGTCGAGAAATGCATACGAGCAACAACAACTATCAAACACAGACGAGCGTTGGGAAATGCAGACGAGCAACAACAATTATCAAACACAGACGAGTGTTGGGGGATGCATATGAGCAATAACAAAGTGCCTGATTGGCAGCAAGAATCTCAATTCTGCAGGGGAGAACCAGGTTAAGATGTTTGACACTTAACTCTGGTTAGGGGGATGAACAACTGTCCGTATCATTACATTGGCCAAAAATAAATTGGCGACCTCTCTGGGGAAGATTCCAATGATGGAAATTCCAAACATGCAACTCTGTGGGGAATTGACGATCTTCAGACTCGGCTGGGGAAGATGCTTGGTCAACATACTTGCTGGGGAGAGAATTCTGACAATTCTAACTCTGTGGGGAAATGCAAGGCTTTCAGCTGCTTGCTGGGAATACTTCACCGTGGAAAGGTAAATCTGCTTGGTGATGAGAACAATTCAGTTAGCCTTGAAGTTTTGCTGGGGATATCATCTGCTCTGACTCAGCTGGGGAAGCGTCAACCCTCTAGCTTAGCTGGGAAAAAGATACTTGGCAATGCTCTGCTGAGGAGAGAATTTGCTGGAGAATCAAAATAAGCCAAGATATGCTCCCAAGTACAGTATGACGACTGTGCTGAGAAGATATGCCAATGAAAATTAGACTTTGAATGAATGGGAATAACCAATTCCTCACGAGGAAACTTTGTCGGCTGAAAGAAGACCTTATGCTCGGGGAATAAATAAACTTCCAATGCACTGCTGGTTAAATAAAATACCAGACATTCCCTGAGAATTAATCTCTGTGTTTCAAGCTTCTGAGCTCAACTGTTGCATACTGACTACCAAGAGTGAACAAGCAATCCTTTAATCCTCAAACTATGCCAGATTGCACCATCAATGGAAATATTTTCTTTTAGAGGATTTTACAGAAGACATGGCATCCAGAATTGCCCCAGTGTCTTCAAACTCTCGCAGAAATTCAACAGATTTTGAGATAACTGCCCCAGATTGCGTCTTGTAACGGCTCTTGCTCCACATCAGAGACAAAACAGAAACCATGCGGTATACAAATGCAATGCAAATGATGTAAGATGTATATGTATGCTCATGATGATGAAGATGTGATGATATGCAAGCTACAAGTGATGAAACCAAGATGATTGGGAGGATGGGCTAGGTTGATAGAGATTTTGGTTTTTTCGATTTTTTTTGGCTACCAAGAAATTGGAGTTTGAAAGTGAATTACCATACGAGAACCGGTTTATTAAAGGTAGGCCAACAGACGAGAACTGATGGGCAAAGAATAAGTCGTTAGACGAGAACTGACTACTTGGGTTCATTGTCAAACGAGAATTGACTTTGAAAAAAAGAATGACTACCAGACGAGAACTGGAGTCCAACAGGCTAAATGAAAAAGTGACCAGACGAGAATTGGTTAAAGGGTTCGCCTACCAGACGAGAAATGGTATTTGAAGTGATTTTCTAGACGAGAACTGGACTTTGGGCTTGTTTGCCAGACGAGAACTGGACTTTGAAAATTTTCCAGACAAGAACTGGACTTTGAATGTTGATAAGTTGGGGTTACGAGACCCTCGTGTGATATCTGACGTAGTGGGGGTAGGCCAACAGACGAGAACTGATGGGCAAAGAATAAGTCGTTAGACGAGAACTGACTACTTGGGTTCATTGTCAAACGAGAATTGACTTTGAAAAAAAGAATGACTACCAGACGAGAACTGGAGTCCAACAGGCTAAATGAAAAAGTGACCAGACGAGAACTGGTTAAAGGGTTCGCCTACCAGACGAGAACTGGTATTTGAAGTGATTTTCTAGACGAGAACTGGACTTTGGGCTTGTTTACCAGACGAGAACTGGACTTTGAAAATTTTCCAGACGAGAACTGGACTTTGAATGTTGATAAGTTGGGGTTACGAGACCCTCATGTGATATCTGACGTAGTGGGGGGTAGGATGCCCAATGTACTTATGATGTGTATGCTCTATATGCTCGAGCGAAGCGACATGAATAACGTATGCAAATGATTTATGCAATGCTCGTGAAAATCTAGAAAAGCTCCCAAGGATGGGAAGAACGGTCTTTGGTGACAAAATATCTGGTTGAGAAGGGTGACACGGCGAGGGTGGGTAGCATGATTTCCCGACACTCATCTTGAACTTGGAGATCACTGATATACTTGCTCTGTGTAGCTAACATTCCCCCTGTCTGGTAAGTCTCTGAACAGATTGTCATTGATTATACAATTCCTAGCATGTCGGACTCGGATGTCCTCTCGAGGAGATTTGCACTTGGCGAACTCTGGAAGTGTCCTGCCCCGGTATGAGCGTGGAAGCGACCTGACTCATTCTGACTAAGCATTGGAAGAATATATCCTTGGTCGAGAGAAAATCTGGGTGTCCTGCCCCTATTTGGAAAATTCAGCTCTGATCAACTGACTCTCGAATGACGTCCCTCAATCAACTGATGCTTGGGAACTTGCTTTAAATTGACTGATTCCATGGTTGACAAAGCCAATGGATAATATGCCCCAGATTCATAGGCTAACAAGATGCTTTTGATTCTGTTCATCATTGTTGAATGATCAAGTTCTCCTCTGATTGCTCTTTGTAGGAACTTCTCTGGTGTCACAAACTGACTTGCAATTAAAATTATTCATTCACGAATGGTAATTTTAATGTAGTGCACATGCAAGTTTTGAAAAATTATTTATTTGAATGTTGTGACAGTGTGTGAGGAATGGACCGTTAGTCCAAACGTAGTGTTGAGTTAGCAAATCGTTAGGAGTCAGTTTACGCAACCTTGTCGCAGTATGCTTCCAGAATTGAACCTGATTCAATTAGGACTTCTAAGGGCTGTAACGTGGTCTGGTTCACGGTTTTATAAAGAAATATTTATGGCTCGAAGTTTATCTTTGCCCACCCACTCTCCTTGATGTTCTCCAGTCCTATGCTCGGTTAATTTGGCCTAAGCGCTCGCCTCTCGAAAGGGTTTTGTAATGGTTGAGGAACCAATGACATTGACGGTTTAAGCACCAATGAATTTTTTTGGAGTAACAATCACCCCTTTATCTTTATGTCTGTAGTCACACGATTTTGTTCCTATGGAAGAGATTTTTTTTCTTTTTGATATTTTTTACTCCCTAATTTTTTCCTGGACTGAATCCCTTTTTTTTCTTTTCAATATTTCCGATTTTGAAGTCCAGCGGGATGCCCTAACTTTTGCCTAAGTCATTTGTTTTCATTTTTTTTCGACTTAGCGGGCTTTATTTCTCTTTTTTCTTTGATTTTTTTGAACAAATCGTGTGACACTGGTTTGTCTGACTTGCTGAAAGGGTTGTGACTGCCTCATTCCTTTGTTGGTGAGGGATAACCATTGTGGTTTCACATCCCTTTACCTCTTGAGGTGAAATGAATAAAAGGTAATGGATCCTCGGATGCACACTCCTTTGGAAATTTGAATGCTCGGTCAAACTAACTGATAACTACCCTTCCCCGAGTTGGATGTGAGGGTTTTTCTGTTCAGAAAAGAAACTCCTACTTTAAGGCTCAAAGGGTTTTACGAGGGTCTATCTCCCTTATATCTCCGGTGTTTGGGAATTGAAGCAATGCCTGTACATCGTCAACAAGTTCTACTCTGAAAGCATACCTTCAACAATTATGGGTATTCATTTGTCATCATCCTCCCTCAAACCTGCTAAACAACAGTGAAATAAATGGGAGGTATATGGATGCAAAAAAAAAATTGTGTTTTTTTTCTTTTTTTCAATGCAAGTAAAGAAAAATGAGCGAATGCGACCTAATTAATTCAAAAAGTGCAAGATCACTACATTAACATTACCATTCAAAATAACAATGCTTAAAAGACAAGTAGCTACTAACAGGAAAGAAACAACAATGCAAATGATAAAAAGGATACAATGATCACCAATTCTGATGACATCTTGTCTGAGCCACTGAAATCAGGAGACGCTTCCCTGAAGTCCTCTAACCCAACCAAGCGAGAGGTTGACGTGTACAACCAGGCTTCCTTTTGGAAAGGATATGTAGCCTTTGTCGATCAACTGTAGTACTTTGGCTTGAAAAGCTTTTCAATCTTCAGTTGAATGTCCCATTGATCCACCATGATACCCACATTGCTCATGAGGATTGTATTTTGGAGGGTACGGCTCTGACAACGGCTTGAGAAGCTTAGGAACCACCAATGAGCTATGAACTAGATGTGGCAATAGTTCACTGTATGCCATGGGAACTGGATGAAGAGGAGCATTCCTTCTTTCCAGATTGTTGCGAGGCCTATGCTGGCTCTGAAGTTGATTCTGAGGTCTTCGACCCCGAGCTTGCAGATTTGGACGAGGAGGAGTTCAAGGTTTCTGATATGGTGCTCTGAGCATCTCTTGTTGTACGTAGGAGTAGCCAGACCTAAGAACATATGATCTCTGAGAAGATGATGGTCCAGAATATTCGATATTAGCCATGACTGCATTGATGTCATACCCTTCTTCCCCTTGGGAGCTACCAACAAATTCACTTTCACTAGATGGGATGTTCGAAAAGTCTTGGATCTTTCCACTTTTGAGCAGGCTCTCGATGCGTACTCCAACTACCATCAAATCAGGGAAGCTTGATATCCCAATGCTACTCATTCTTTCCAAGTATGGACCTTGCAAGGTGCCCACAAACAGGTCAACTAATTCTCTGTCTGAAAGTGGTGGTTGCACTTGGGCTGCCAATTCTCTCCACCGTTGTGCATATTCTCTGAAAGATTCACCACTCCTTTGAGATAGGCTTTGCAAGTATGTGCGACTGGGCGCCATGTCCACATTGTACTGGTATTGCTTTACGAAAGCTCTGGATAAATCATTCCAAGATCGGATACGACTACTTTTCAAATCCATATACCAACTCAGGGATGCCCCGCTCAAACTGTCCTGAAAACAGTGAATCATCAACTCATCATTGTGGGCGTAAGAAGTCATTTTTCTGCAGAACATCACCAAATGATGCTTCGGGCAACTGACACCAGTGTACTTCTCAAACTTCAGAGTTTTGAAATCTGGAGGAATGACAAGACCAGGCACCAAACACAGGTTTAGAGCATCAAAACCAAAGGCATCAGGATCCGCTAAGGATTTGAGTTGCTCATCCAACACACGAAACTTTACAGCAGGATCAAAAGTTTGTGGATCCTTGGTTTTCACAAGAGGGATTGCCCCTTGGAAGTCCGGCATAGGGAAAGCGAAACTCTGATAATCTGTAGAATATGAAGAAGATGAAGGTCCACCTCGGACAACAGATGGTTTGAGTACACTTTGATTCATGATCGGGTTCTGTCCAAGCTGAGCTTGAGTAAGGTTTTTCACTTGTGGAAGATCCTCATCTGGAGAAAGACCATACAAAGGATTGGTCATCGAAGTGAAACCAGGTGGAAACTCAACATTCTGACGGTTGTTCTCTGACATAGCTACTGATGGCTTCCAATCTGACCTTTTACCTCTTGACATTGCTCAGTCTGGCTTCAAACAACTTTGGTCTTCCAACGGTTACCACTTGTTCAAACAGAATATCGGGAAATCAGCGGCTGGTCATGGAGAAAAAGTATGGATGAGCTCTCTAAAAAAAAGGATATGCAATGCAAATGCAAATGCAAATGCAAAATGCAATATGATGATGCAAAAGATGCAAAGACATGGGATCAAAAGCTGGAAACTGCCTGGAATCTGGAATACTGAGCCAAGAATCGAGTGTCTGTAACCCAAAATAGTAACCGAGAACCAAAGGTCAAGAACTTCAGGATCATAGTGACCGGATCCAAACATAAGACTGAACTGGTAATGAGGGTATGTTGGGGTCATGGTTCCTGCAAACCTGTAAACCCCTCCCAATCTCACGGGTGTGCTCCGGGTCAAACATCACGGACTCTCAAAGCCGAATAACAATAATACTTTCACCATTTCCGAGAAATGGCTCATGACCAAATCAGGGAATTGGTTTGGCATTATATACTACGCAGGGAGGCCTCAACTGAGTCCAGGGAAACAAGGTCATCCTATGTAAGTCCCAGGTGGGCCCTCGGGTGCGAATGGGTTTGCCACACAATGTGGTCTGCCACTGTCACCACTAAAGAGGGATGTTTCCACAAGGTTCTCAATGATCGGTCCCCAGCTGCATATAACTCTCAAGGTTATGAAATGAGAGAGGAAGATCCCCAAATCAAGACATTTCCAAGACGGTCGCAAATCTGGGCGTGAAACTCACTACTACCCCCATGACAAGATCTCATGAGGCCAAAGTGTAACCACTCTAAGTCCTAAGGTGCACTCGAGCCGTGGTAATGAGCTCATCTCTCAGAAATAGTGTAGATGTCTTGAATTGGCAGAATTTTTGACCAACAAGAATTATTGAATTCAGTTCAGAATGTCCTATCAAATGTTGGGACATTATCAAACAGAGTATATGAACTTATTTCAGGATGTCTTACCAGATGTTGGGACATTGTGTAAATAACTAAGTTCAGTTTTTCAGGATGTCCCAACAGATGTTGAGACATCTCAAACCTGCTTCCAGAATTAATTATTGACTAACTAATCAGAGATATTTAAGGAGAGTTATCTGGAATTAATTAATGATGGATAAAAACAGAACAAGGCGCATCTGTAGGAAGTTTTATATTGAAGATTCAGATTAAAACAGAAGACCTAAGTCACCTAGAATCTAGGAAGTAACAAACCCTAAATTCAAGGTGGAAGCTGCATGTGCATTAGGGCTGGATCATCCTACAGAAAGCCCAAATTACAGATACCTATTTAAGCAACAGAAACTCATAGAATTGAGTACGAATTTCAGAAGATCAAATAGGGTGTCTAGTGTTTTCAATAGCAGGTGTTTTTAATTGTACCACTTTATGAGCTTTTAAGCAAAAGTGCATTTGTGACTTGATTGAAACTGTGAAGTAAGATCAAGCTGTATTGTTTGAAGAATGTCTTCAATTTCATTAAACTTGTAAACTTGATCACTGTGTGATTGAGGGGGAGTGAGTAGGGTACTCTTATCTAAGGTGTGTCTTAGGTAGAAATTGCATTGGGTAGTTATTAAGTGATAGATTAAACAGGGTGGTTTAAGTCTAGAATTAATATTACTTATAGTGGATTTCCTCCTGGCTTGGTAGCCTCCAGATGTAGGTGTGGTTATACACTGAACTGGGTTAACTAACTTCTTTGTTGTTTACTTTTCTTGCTATTTAAGTTTTGGTTAAATTTGTCAAGTGTCCTATCAAGTGTTGAGACATCTTTTAGGACATCTCATACCTGATCACAGAATTTCAATTGGCATCAGAGCAGGCACCCTGCCTATTTATACTGGGTGAGATCTAGGGAATACAAATTCTATAACATGGACAGAGATATAGGGTCAGTAAATAGACCACCTATTATGGATGGATCTAATTATGACTACTGGAAGCCAAGAATGATTGCATTTTTAAAATCACTTGACAACAGGGCATGGAGAGCAGTCAACATTGGATGGGATTATCCTGTCCAAGATACCAAAGATGGTTCAAAAGTGCTAAAACCTGAAGAAGAATGGAGTAAGGAAGAAGAAGATTCAGCACTAGGCAACTCAAAGGCCTTAAATGCTTTATTCAATGGCATTGATAGGAACATCTTCAGACTTGTACATCATTGTGAGCTAGCCAAAGATGTGTGGGATACTCTCAAAACAACTCATGAAGGAACATCAAAGGTAAAAATGTCAAGGCTTCAACTTCTCACTACCAAATTTGAAAACATGAGAATGAAGGAAGATGAATCAATTCATGAATTCTACATGAATATCTTGGATATAGCCAATACTTCTGGAGCATTGGGAGAAAAAATGACTGATGAAAAGCTTGTAAGAAAGATTCTCAGATCTTTGCCAAAAAGATTTGATATGAAAGTCACAGCAATAGAAGAAGCTCAAGACATTTGCTCTATGAAAGTTGAAGAACTCATTGGTTCTCTTCAAACTTTTGAGATGGGAATGAATGACACAAATGTTAAGAAGAACAAAAGCATAGCCCTGGTGACAAATACTGATGAAGAAGAAGATGATGAATGAGAAAATGGTAAAAGCTTATCAGACAACCTAGCTATGCTTGGAAGACAATTCAAACAGATTCTCAGAGGAATGGATGGCAAATCCAAATCCAGTGGAAAATACACAAACTCTTCTGAGAACAGGAGACCTTATGATGCTAATAAAAAGTCAAATTATGCTGAAAAGACCAGTCAAGAAAAAGGAGTCAAATGCCATGGATGTGAAGGATATGGACACATCAGGAATGAATATCCTACCTACTTAAAAAGGCAAAAGCATATCACTGCTTTAGATGGACTATGTGAATCTGAAAGTGATTCCAGTAATGGAGAGCTTACTTATGAAGAACTTGAGCAAGCATTCAAAGATCTATACAAAAGAAGCTCTGAAATATGCAATGAGGTTATAAAGCTAAAGAAGCAGAATGAGACATTAGAAGATGAAAAAGCAAATGATCAAGAAATCATTGACACCTTGAAAAGTGAAGTAAGTCTTCTCAACTCCAAGTTGGAACATATGTCCAAATCTGTTAGAATGTTGAACAGCAGCTCAAATACACTGGATGTGATTCTCAACAACAATAAGCACTCAGGGGATAAAAGTGGACTGGGATTTAACAGAGCAAATAAAGATGAAGCTAGCTCTAGCAAAACAGCTTCAAAATCCATACAGTCTAACAAGATGTCCCAACAGATGCTTCAACATCATGAAAGAAACACAAAGTCAAACATAATGTTCCAACAGATGTCTCAACATTCTGAAAAGAACAAAATGAAGAAGAAGTATCAAAGATGGAGATGCCATCACTGTGGAAGATTTGGACATATCAAACCTCATTGTTATAAGTTGCATGGATATCCAAATCAGATGTATCAGCAACCTTCCAAGAAGAAAATAGAAGTTACCAAGAAAGTGTTGCATAAACATCAAAGAAATCAGCAACCTCCTAAGCAGAAGACAGAAAACATCAAGAAGGTATGGAAACCAAAAGCTAGCACTGAAGCTGATCAAAGCTACAAGAACAAGATCAACAATCAAGCTTGGAGTTCAGCTGATAAACAACACACAGGGCAGAGGCATCAAAAGAAATCTCAACTCATCTGGTCAAAGAAAAGTACTGCATACATAGCACATACATCACTGAGAGTATCAGCTAAAGAAGACTGGTACTTTGACAGTGGATGTTCAAGACACATGACTGGATTGAAGAATTTGCTAGTAAACTTAAAATCACATTCATCCAGGTATGTGACCTTTGGAGATGGAGCTAAAGGAGAAATCAAGGGAGTTGGAACCTTGGATTGTCAAGATGTTCCAAGACTAGATGATGTGCTGCTAGTTAAAGGTTTAACTGCTAACCTGATCAGCATAAGTCAATTATGTGATCAAGGATACAGTGTAAACTTTACCAAATCTGAATGCATAGTGACTAACAAAGAACAAGAGGTTGTCATGAAAGGAGCCAGATCTAAAGACAACTGTTACATGTGGGAATCCCAAAATCTCAGTCTCACTTCAACTTGCTCTTTAGCTAAAGAAGAAGAAGTGAAACTATGGCACCAAAGACTAGGTCATCTTCATTTCAGAGGCATAAAGAATATCATATCTATGGATGTTGTAAGAGGTATTCCTAAACTGAAGATTGATGATGGCAAA
Organism: Lathyrus aphaca; assembly: GCA_963966055.1. Lineage (NCBI taxonomy): Eukaryota > Viridiplantae > Streptophyta > Magnoliopsida > Fabales > Fabaceae > Lathyrus > Lathyrus aphaca. The sequence goes on along the minus strand of OZ014524.1, from coordinate 254,334,046 downwards.
ATATGTGGTGAATGTCAAATAGGCAAGCAAACCAAGATGTCCCATCCAAAGCTCCAACATCTGACAACTTCCAAAGTTTTGGAACTTTTACATATGGATCTTATGGGACCTATGCAGGTTGAAAGTCTTGGTGGTAAGAGGTATGCTTATGTGGTGGTTGATGACTTTTCAAGATATACATGGATAAATTTCATCAAAGAAAAGTCTGATGTATTTGATGTATTCAAAGAATTATGCCAAAGATTACAAAGAGAAAAATCCAGCTGTGTAATCAGAATAAGAAGTGATCATGGAAAGGAATTTGAGAATTAAAAGTTCTTAGATTTCTGCTCTTCAGAAGGAATCAATCATGAATACTCTTCACCAATCACTCCTCAACAGAATGGGATTGTTGAGAGGAAGAATAGAACCATTCAAGAATCTGCAAGAGCTATGATCCATGCCAAAAAGTTACCTCTGTACTTCTGGGCTGAAGCTATGAACACTGCCTGTTACATTCATAACAGAGTTACTTTAAGGAAAGGAACTTTGTCCACAATATATGAAGTCTGGAAGGGCAGAAAACCCACAGTTAAGTACTTCCATGTATTTGGAAGTAATTGTTATATTCTGGCAGATAGGGAGCAAAGAAGAAAAATGGATCCTAAAAGTGATGAAGGGATTTTCCTTGGATACTCCATAAACAGCAGAGCATATAGAGTATTTAATTCTAGAACCAAGGTTATCATGGAGTCCATAAATGTGATAATTGATGATGCTCCTACAGATGTCCCAGAAGATGTTGGAACATCTGCTGATATCAAGATTGAAGCTGAAGAAAAGAATGATCATTATAACTTCACTCAAACTGATACAAGAACAGAAGAATCAAGCAAACCTACCTCCATCAGAATACAGAAGGATCATCCCAAAGATCTGATAATTGGTGATCCCAACAGAGGTGTGAGCACTAGATCAAGAGAAGTGATTTCAGGTTCTTGTTTTGTTTCCAAAATAGAACCTAAAAACATCAAGGAAGCTCTTACTGATGAATACTGGATTTGTGCTATGCAAGAGGAATTAGGTCAATTCACAAGGAATGAAGTGTGGATTCTTGTTCCTAGACCTGATGACATAAATGTGATTGGTACAAAATGGGTGTATAAGAACAAGTCAAATGAACAAGGAGTTGTTACAAAGAACAAAGCCAGACTTGTAGCTCAAGGATACACTCAAATTGAAGGGGTAGACTTTGATGAAACCTTTGCACCAGTAGTAAGGCTTGAATCAATAAGACTACTGTTGGGAATTGCTTGTATCTTAAAGTTCAAGCTATTTCAAATGGATGTGAAAAGTGCCTTTCTTAATGGTTATCTTAATGAAGAGGTATATGTAGAACAGCCTAAAGGATTTGTTGATCCAAGTTGTCCAAATCATGTATACAAATTAAAGAAAGCACTTTATGGTCTGAAGCAAGCTCCAAGGGCATGGTATGAAAGACTGACCACATTTCTTATCAAGCAAGGGTACAGAAAAGGTGGTATTGATAAAACCTTGTTTGTTAGAGATGAAGAAGGAAGTGTCATGATTGCTCAAATATATGTTGATGACATTGTGTTTGGTTGGATGTCTGATAAGATGGTCAAACATTTTGTCAAGCAGATGGAATCTGAATTTGAAATGAGCCTAGTAGGTGAGTTAACCTACTTTCTTGGTCTGCAAATAAAGCAAATGGAAGACTCAATGTTCATCTCTCAAAGCAAGTATACCAAGAACATAGTCAAGAAATTTGGAATGGAAAATGCTACTCATAAGAGAACTCCTGCCCCCACACATTTGAAGCTGACTAAAGATGAAAAGGGTGAGAGTGTAGATCAAAGCTTATACAGAAGCATGATTGGAAGCCTGTTGTACTTGACTGCTAGCAGACCTGACATATCATTTGCAGTAGGTGTATGTGCAAGATATCAAGCTGATCCAAAAGTCAGTCATCTCAATCAAGTCAAGAGAATTCTTAAATATGTTAATGGTACTTGTGACTATGGCATAATGTATTTTCATGGATGTAAACCAATTCTCACTGGCTTCTGTGATGCTGATTGGGCTGGAAGTGCAGATGACAGAAAAAGCACTTCAGGAGGATGTTTCTTTCTAGGAAACAACTTAATTTCCTGGTTCAGTAAGAAACAAAACTGTGTATCCTTGTCTACAGCTGAAGCTAAATATATAGCAGTTGGAAGCAGTTGTTCTTAGTTGGTTTGGATGAAGCAAATGCTCACTGAGTACAATGTCCCACAGGATGTCATGACATTGTACTGTGACAACTTAAGTGCAATCAACATATCAAAGAATCCTATCCAACATAGCAGGACCAAGCATATTGATATCAGACATCATTTCATCAGATATCTTGTAGAAGAAAAGGTGATTTCATTGGAACATGTAGCTACAAATCTGCAGTTAGCTGATATCTTTACCAAAGCATTGGATGCTACACAATTTGAGAACTTAAGGGGCAAACTTGGAATCTGTTTATGTGATATTTAGAAGTTAATGAGATGTGCCAACATGTCATATGACATTGTATGGCATAAGTTCCAGATGGCAAAACCAGTCTGGACAAGATCCTTGGGAATTCCATCTCTAATCATTTGCACTGTAACGGTTACTTATTTAGTAACTGTTTATAATCAGCTATCAAGATTCTCATCATACTATCACAAGCGAATCACATTAACTAGCTATTCTCCAGAAATCATAAACCCTAAAGCCTTTCATCCATCTTCCTCAACAATGTCTCAAAACCCTAACACAACTGAAGAATTTCTCAACCAAGAAGACGTAGTTCATGCCACTCCCATTTCTGTGGTACCAATGAAATCAACTCCATTGGACGAGCTCAGAGGAAGTGCTTCTCACACTAAAAAGCCAAGAACTCCAAAGAGAGCTAAAGATCAAGTCTGCAGCAAAGCCAAAGGAAGCATTCCTTCTCCTGCTAACATGCCCCCAAAATCCTCAAAATATGTGGATGATTCCATCAAGGAGATTGTCAACCAAATTCTTTTTGAACAAAAAGTGGTGAGTGGGATCTCTGTTCCTCTGAACACCATGCCTGCACCTCAAGAAGAACAAGCTCAAGATGCAGAGGACACTCCTGCAGAACAAGATGTCCCAATAGATGTTGGAACATCTGAAGATGAGAAAAAGGACTCATCAGATGCTGATTTGGAACAAACTGAGGACCAGCATAAGGCCTCAGATGAATGTGATAAAGAAGTCTCTGAGGATCAGCCCAAAGCCTCAAATGAAGATCAAATCCATGCTGAACAACAAGCTGAAGAGGAGACTGCTCAATCTCCTCCAGTGGTGAACCTGGAACAAGACTCTGATACAGAGATCATAGCCTCTGTTAGACCTAGCATAGCCAAAAGGCTCAGGTCCAGGAAAGGAAAGATGCAAGCTGAACCTGAAATTCCTGAGAAGAAGAAAGCCTCCCCAAAGAAAGGCAAAGCTAAAGCTACTTTTGGGCCATCAAAACAATGGAGTAAAGTCCAAACTCAGAAAAGGAAAGCTGTCACCCCATCTGACTCAGATGTTGAATCAGATGTCCCAACATCTCCTCCCAAAAAGAAACCAACACCATCTAGGGCTTCATCTGCTGTTCCAGAAGCCCCCTTGGACAACATATCTTTCCATCATGTCTCTAGTGTCAACAGATGGAAGTATGTGTACCAAAGAAGGATTGCCCTAGAAAGAGAACTAAGAAGCAATGCACTTGAGTGCACTGAATTGATTGACCTCATCTCTGCTGCAGGACTATTCAGAACAGTCTCAGATCTCTCTCCCTGCTATGAACTTCTTATCAAAGAGTTCATTGTTAATCTTCAGGAGGATTGTTCAAATGGTAAGTCCTCTGAGTTTCAAAAAGTTTTTGTTAGAGGTAAATGTGTAGAGTGTTCTCCTCAAATCATAAATCAGTACCTAGGAAGAGAAACAGATGGACCAAATGAGCTAGGTAAGACAGATAATCAAGTATGTAAGGTGATCACTGCAAATCAGGTCAAGGCATGGCCTGTGAAGGGAAAGCTCTCAGTGAGCATGCTTACCAGAAAGTATGCCATGCTGAACAGGATTGGTACAGCTAACTGGGTGCCTACCAACCACACTTCTTCAATCTCCACTGGTCTAGACAGGTTTATATATGCTGTGGGAACTCAAACCAAGATGGACTATGGAGCTTTCATTTTTGATCAAACTATGAAGCATGCCAGCTCTTCTGCAACAAAGTTGCCAATAGCTTTTCCATCATTGCTGTGTGGTATTGTGCTCAATCAATACCCTGGAATTCTCACTGACAAGGATACAGCCTGCAAAAGAGAAAGCCCCTTGGCTTTTCACTACAAGTTATTCCTCAGTCATCATGCTGCAGATGTTGAAGCACCTTCTGGGACATCTGCAGGTCCATCAACTGCTAAGAATCCAATCTCCAAGAAGGCTCTAATTGCTGAGCTCAAAAGCACATGCAAAGAACTTGAAGCAAGGAAGCTGAAACTTGAAGAAATCATCCAAAGGCTGGAGAGTGGAGAAGATCAGAAAGCAGGCACTGATGAAGAAAGTGAAGCTGATGAAGAAACAGAAGTTGAGGAAGAAACTGAGAGTGATGAATCTGAGTGATCAATGTATGTGAGGCAAATGTAATGACAACAATGTATTTCTGGAATAGTGTCTTTGGCCCTATATTTTGTGTCTACCAAGGGGGAGAACAACAACAAATTGTAATTGCTGTTTAAGTATGAATAAAAAAAAAATCTGTTTGTTTGCTTCTGAACTGAATAAGTCTTTCTTTCTGTTGCAACAAGATTGGATACATATATGTTTGAGGGGGAGTAATCTCAAATAAAAATCAACAGAAAAGTAATGCTATACTCTGATAAAAAGAACTTCTGCTGCACTCTGAAAACCAGAAAAGATGTTAGCCAAAAATTAGCCAAAGGGGGAGTTTGTAGATGTCTTGAATTGGCAGAATTTTTGACCAACAAGAATTATTGAATTCAGTTCAGAATGTCCTATCAAATGTTGGGACATTATCAAACAGAGTATATGAACTTATTTCAGGATGTCTTACCAGATGTTGGGACATTGTGTAAATAACTAAGTTCAGTTTTTCAGGATGTCCCAACAGATGTTGAGACATCTCAAACCTGCTTCCAGAATTAATTATTGACTAACTAATCAGAGATATTTAAGGAGAGTTATCTGGAATTAATTAATGATGGATAAAAACAGAACAAGGCGCATCTGTAGGAAGTTTTATATTGAAGATTCAGATTAAAACAGAAGACCTAAGTCACCTAGAATCTAGGAAGTAACAAACCCTAAATTCAAGGTGGAAGCTGCATGTGCATTAGGGCTGGATCATCCTACAGAAAGCCCAAATTACAGATACCTATTTAAGCAACAGAAACTCATAGAATTGAGTACGAATTTAAGAAGATCAAATAGGGTGTCTAGTGTTTTCAATAGCAGGTGTTTTTATTGTACCACTTTATGAGCTTTTAAGCAAAAGTGCATTTGTGACTTGATTGAAACTGTGAAGTAAGATCAAGCTGTATTGTTTGAAGAATGTCTTCAATTTCATTAAACTTGTAAATTTGATCACTGTGTGATTGAGGGGGAGTGAGTAGGGTACTCTTATCTAAGGTGTGTCTTAGGTAGAAATTGCATTGGGTAGTTATTAAGTGATAGATTAAACAGGGTGGTTTAAGTCTAGAATTAATATTACTTATAGTGGATTTCCTCCTGGCTTGGTAGCCTCCAGATGTAGGTGTGGTTATACACTGAACTGGGTTAACAAACTTCTGTGTTGTTTACTTTTCTTGCTATTTAAGTTTTGGTTAAATTTGTCAAGTGTCCTATCAAGTGTTGAGACATCTTTTAGGACATCTCATACCTGATCACAGAATTTCAAATAGTATCACCCAAACCCACCAAACAGAAGATCCAGTCCAGACAGTCCAGTAATAGTATGATGCATAAAATAAATACTGAGAATTATAAATAAAGATGTACATAAACTGTAAATAAACAACAGTAAAAATACAACACACAACAGCAAGCAATCAACACCCAAAGAAACTGAAACATGCAAGTGCTAGGAGAGACTCTCAAGGGAACCAGAGATACCGGGTTCGATCCCCAGCAGAGTCGCCAGTTGTCGCTCCCCGGATTTCCATCCTGGTACAAACGCGAAAGTGGCGCGGAAAAGAGGTAGAGTCGCCAGCCAGGCATTTTTATCCTAAAGGAACATGAATGGTAATGCTGCACAAACCAGAAGAAAAGAAAAGGAATGACACGGGTCCTGCGAACCAAAGAGACTGAGATCGGGAGTCGGTTACGACCTGGGAAGGTATTAGCACACAGATCGTCCGGCGTACCCGACGGGATCCACGCTTGCAAAGAAATCCGCTTCAAAGGGTATAGGAAAGAAAGCTGCTGCAAAGAAAATGAACTAAACTGGATAAAAGGAACGAAAAGGGAACTAAACAAAAAAGGAAAAGGAAAAAACGTAGGGAAAATAAAGATTGTGCTCGAACGGGCCCTACCCCGCTGCCTACGTACCTCATCTGGACGATGAGGATCAGAGTCGCCGTAGTTCCCCTAACTAGGGGTGAAAAAGATTGCTTGTGAATTAAGGCTTGAATTGCCTATGTCAATGCTCAGGTGTTGCAGGCTCGGACGACAAGTGCGTAACCGTCTTGCAAAATGACAAGTAGGAGCAAGTTCGCGGACGGAGTGAAGGAGATGAGAAGAGAATTCCCGAAGGAAAGACGCTTATTGTTTGTTTGTGTTTTTTAGAAGCTTTTAGGAGTGTATCACAAGGAAGTGAACTCAAGCTCTTTTCCATGGAATGTGCACTTGTCACTACATTCCAAGATGGAATAATAGAACAAGCACACTCAAGTAAGGAGAAGATCCCCAAAACTTGGTTCTAGAGATTAGGGCTTAGGCTCACTAACTCATTAACTTATTAAGTGTTTTGTATTTACAATGAAGAAGTGTGTTTTATGATTTTCTTGGTGAAGATGATATCCTGATTAGACTTGTGCATCACAAAACAAGCTTGTACTATCCTAAGATGGGAGGACTACAAGTGTCTCATGGGATAAGGCTATTGCTCAAGATATTACTTCAATCCTTATTAAGTGGTTTTTAGGGTTTTTGTTTGAGATGAGAAAAAGAAGAAACCAAAGATCTTAAAGGTAAAAAAAACTAATGGGGGACTAGCACCTAATTGTTAGTATGCAAAGGAGATCCTAGGTTAGTGAGGTTTATTATCCTAAAGGAGGAGAAGATAAGAAAAGAAAGAGAAGGATGAAGAAGAGAAGGAGGAGGAAGAAGATAAGATGAAGAAGAAATAAGATAAGGAGATGAGAATGCAAAATGAAGTAATCGAACAATGCACAAACAGAGCCTATACCAATAGGACTTCCAGATGCATGCAATAAGTAAAATCGGGCCTTAGTGGTACCTAACGGAGAAGGTCCGTTGCCTCTTCAATTCGCAAAAGAAATTCAGGAAATAATGTCAAGTCCAGAACGAATTTATAAGTCAAGTACAATTGTTCATTATCAGGATATCAGGTGAAGATCAAGTATAAGCTTCCAACATCCAAGCTAACCAATAAAGAGAACCAGAGTTTTCCAGAACTTTTATCAGGACGAGTGTTCAAGTCCAAGGAACAATTCGACACAAGATTATCACCGAAGTTTAACAATAAGCCTACAAAACATCCAGCACAAACTAAAACCAAAATTAAACGCAATTCTATTTAATTAAACTCAAATAAATTGAAACGACCTAAAATCAAAATTATATTGATGATTAACAACAAAAGTTAAACAAAAATCTAATAAAGTTATAAATTAATAAAATTCTAACAAATGTTATTAAAAAAAATTAACAAACAAAACAAAATCTAATAAAGTTATAAATTAATAAAATTCTAAAAAATGTTATTAAAAAAATTTAACAAACCAAACAAAAATCTAATAAAGTTATAAATTAATAAAATTCTAAAATATGTTATTAAAATAATTTACAAATAAAATTTAAGCAAGACATTGGGGATTAAAAAGAATAAAAGTGAGAGGGAGTTCCCGCTGGAAAATGGGTTGCTGATATAAGGATATGTTGGGCCAACAAGCTGAGCCCGTGCAGGGGTGCCAGAAACTGTTCAGAGGGTGCAAAGAGAAATTCAGGATGATCCGCTGATTAGCTTTATGTGGATAGAAACTTGAACTGGCCCAAAGCAAATACAGTTTACAAACATATCTTAAATAATAACAGAATAATAAAAATTTAAAAAAATAATAAAGAAAAAGAAACACGGTCAAAAGAACAGGGTCATTTCCTTCAAACACATAAACTCGCCTTCCTCTCCAACTACCATCGGCGGCGGTTCCATCTTTGGAGGTCAACACCATGCCTTTCTCGATTTGTTTCCGCATCTTCGTCTCGGACCTCTCGGTTCGCTCTCAACCGACCCAGCCTTTTTACTTCTTCTCAGTCTCAGATCTCTCTTTTTCTTCTATTTCTATTTTCTATTTGCTGTTGTTGTTGATAATGGTGGTTTGGATAGTGATATGAAGAATGGTGAGAATGGTTTGGTTGTTGGTTTAGTGTTAACAAGACGATTCTGTGAAGGTTATTATGCGAGACATAAGGGTTGTGAGGGAGAAGGCGATTTTGTGGAGGGATGGTTTAAAGGATGAGTTAAAGAAGAAGCAAAGGTTGCTGGGTCGGAAAATGAAGGGTAGTGTTTGAAGGTGATGGGTTCTAGGATTTGTGTTCTAAGAAATTGAAGAAGAAAATGGTTTGTGTGGGTTTGAAGGGATGAAGGTTTGTTTGACAGATCTTATGAGGTGTTGGCGATGGTGAGTTTGAAGAGGATTCAGGTTGGTGATAGTTTGATAGAAGAGACGATGAAGGTGTATAAAGATGTTGTTTTGTTGTTTGGTGGGTTGTAAAATGAAGGAGGAAGATGGTTGTGGTTGATTGAAGAGTGATTTTGTTTATCAGAAAATGTTGCTGCCACCAAAGTCCTTTCGGTGACGAGTCCCTTTTCCAAATTTGGACTCACACCTTTTCCTTTTCTCACATGCGTGTGTTGCGTGAATCTGCGTACGGAATCATGTAGTGGAATTGGAGGAAATGTCGTGTGTTGGTAGTGTGCGGTTAGTGTGTAGCTGGCCAAAATTGGATATTGAGAGTTGCTGATTTTTTTTGCAAATTTTTGTGCAGGTGGGGGTCCCATGAATTATTTTGCTAAAGAAACAAATGGTTTAAGAAATGTAGTAATTTTGTAGATGGACTGTAGTTTAATAGAATTAGTAATTAAGTAAAAAATGAATATTGAACCAATTTACATCAATATGGAAATATGTTTAAGGAAAATGGCTAGATGGTGAGAGAGAAAAAAATTAAAGAATATAAAAATGAAATGAATTGATAAATTGAAGGATGGATAAAAATTGAAATTTGGATATGAGTATTAAATCGGATATTGGCCGATGGATTTAGCAAATGGATTCGAATTTGAGAATTGGTTTAGTAAAATTGCAAATGAATATTAATATGGACTTAAAATAGAAAAATGTTTATTACAAAAATGGATAGAAATAGGATGAATAAATGGATAGAAATGGTTAATTGAATATGGGGGAAAATGAATTTGAAAGTGGATATGTAAAGGAATATGGACAATGGATAGGAAAATGAGTGTAACTAAAAAGAAAATGATGTGGATAATTAGTTTATGTAAAATTGGACTCGACTTCGAAATTAAATGATGAGGAGCATGATTCCTCCACACACGCCTTTATTGGATTTGATCCAACAACCACATATGAGCCTTTTCCATACATCCGTGATAAAAAATGAATCTCGTGAGCCACTTAAAAACGTTATTGAAACAACGATCAACTGAATTAATCATCCTCTGAATTTCTGACCAAATGAACTGTGAATCATCTTAAATCTGTCAGAATTAACCTCTTGGAAAATAAATCCATAGATAGACCACTAATGGACAATCGAAAAGACAAATTGGCCCAAAACTTCTCGTAAACCATAACTTGATGACCTGACGAACTCATCACACCACAAATTGACTTTGAGCACTCATTGCCTGATGAAGCAGAAATCCATGGTGACGAGCCAAATGAATCGGTATATAGTTTTCAGACTTGAAATCCTTATCAGGGAAATAAACCCTAATTCCTCAGAAAATATTGATCCCATGTCTTATGCACATGATATGAATTCTAAATGTTAATGATCTAATGGAAATGCAAATGAGATGCAAAAGAAAGACAAACGAAGATAGAAAACCAAAGGGAAAATTTGGGGTGTTACAGCATAATGCTTGCAATCCACACAAAAATTCAACATGACTTAACCTATGGAATTAAATCTCATAATCTTGAATTTTCCATTGTATATAAGGCATGGTCTCATTATTAGGCAAACTTTGATCCATTTTTCCAATATTATATGAACTTGAGAGCTTAATTCTTTATGTCTCGGTGACCTTGAATTCAAACATGGATTAAGGATTTAAGAATAAGCTCCTGACCCCAGTAACAAGCCTATGACCATGACATGTGAATGTGAAGCGTAAGATGTTAATAAATACGAGGGAAAATTTTTGGGGTGTTACACCTACACTTGACAATGTTTTTGACTGTTGCTCCCGAGATTTTCATCCTAGTAGAAACGCGAAAGTGGCACGAAAAAGGTAGAGTCACCAGCCAGGCATTTTTATCCCGAATGAATGGGAAAGGTAATGTTGCACAAACCAAATATAAAAGGAAAGGACAAGGTCATGCGAACCAAAGGTCTGGGTTCGGGAGTCGGTTACGACCTGGGAAGGTATTAGCACCCCAGATCGTCCGCCGTACCTGACGGGATCCACGCTTGTTTGTTTTGTTACAAAGGGTGAGAAATAAGATGCTGCTGAATAAAAGAACTGCTAACCAGAACTGGAATGAGAAAGGTAACTGGAAAAAAAATAACGACATGGGAAAAATGTAGGAAAATAAAGAAGTGTGCTCGAACGGGCCCTACCCCACTGCCTACGTACCTCATCGGGAAAATGAGGATTAGAGTCGACGTAGTTCGCCTAACTAAGGTGAGAACTATTTTTTGTGTGTTTTTTATGAGTTGGAATTATGTACGTCTATGCTCATGTGTTGCAGGCTCGCCTTGAATGAGTGTTTTTACTGTCTTGCAAATGAGACAAGTCGTCGCACGTTCGCATTAAGAGTGAGTGAGGTGAGAATAGAATCTCCGAAGGAAAAGACGAGTGTTGTTTGTTTATTGTCTTTTTAGAGAACTGTTATGAATTTGTTTGTGAAACATTCTCGTACTAATACTTTTTCATCATGGTAGATTCCTTACACCTCTCCCCGAAACAGGACGTGTATAAGTAACCGAAGACAAAGTCTCATGTCGTATGAGAACACTCAACCTTTATTAGGTGTTTTATTGCTTTTATTTATGAGATGAGAAAGAGAGACTCAAATAGCAAAAAGACAAACTAAGGGGGACTAAGACACAACCCTAAATTTTTTATTGCATGCAACAGGAGATCCTAATGGTTTGTGTGGTTTTCTAATCCTAATGAGAAAGGAAAAAGAAGAGAATTAGAACTCAACTTACTTCCTAAGGAAGTTAAGTTGTTTCTAAAGAAGGGGGAAACCTATACAAGAAAAGCACAAAGTCCTAAGAAAAACATATTTAGAAGGCATAAAGAAGATGAGGAAGTAGTTGTATGAACAAGGCTTACCTCAACCTCCCTACAAAACAAAGGTTAGATTTACAAAGCATATTGAAAACATAAAGCATGACAAAAGTCTAAACTAGCACAAACTAGCTAGGAACTGCACTAAGGACTTCCTAGGGATAAGACTTAGATCTAAAGGATATTACATGATAACAATCTTCTAAAATCAGTAGCTGAACCTTATTAAAGTATTCTAAGGTGGTAAGATCAAATCTTAACAAACTATGTCCTAATGGATTGTTAAACCCTAATAGAAAGCATGGTGAAGTTTGATGGAGTATTTACATGATTAAGAAAAGTAAACTTGAATTAAGTCAAAGGTGAAAGTTAAATACAGAACCTAACACTAAATGAAAGTGTCTCAAGATGCAAACCAAAATGGGAAGAAAGAGATTCAAATTATAAAGATTCAAACAAAAGTTTAAATGAAGAAAGAATAAGAAGAATTGAACATGTGATTCAAAAGTAGGAAAAAACTTATAAGAAAAAAAGTCAAACATGATTAATGAAACTTGAATTTCCCACAAAAAAAAGGCTTAATGAAAAATTAAGGTGGTGCTTAAACTCAAAAATTAACCACAAATGAACTATAATGAATTTCATTAGGGTTAAGGGATGAAGAAGTTTGTTTTTGACGCTTTAAAGTACCAAATGAAACCAAATGAAGTACAAAGGCTTGTGATATGAAGTGAAGACATGAAAATGTATGTGAGACACATATGAGATGTATAAGAATAATATAACATGACTATGATACTCACAAAGTTGATTTAGAAGTGTGAAGATGGAAGAAGAATGTGAATTAGGGCAATGATGGCATACATGAACACATAGGTGACTTAAGGATCAAGTAACCTAAAAATTCAAAGTGTGATGACCTATAATGGATACAAATAATCTAAATACATCTAATATTACCTTTGGGACTCACATTTATGATCTCAAATGAATGTTATAAATGCCTTATCAAAATGGAATGAAAAGGATGGAGAAATAAGTACCAAAAAGTGACTTATAAGACAAGGTACTTAAAAAATATCAAAGGACATGGAAAAAACATGAAAATTGACATTCAAAGTCATGAACCAGGGGATAACATACCTCTAAAATATCTCACAAAGATTCATATTTTTACTCACTCAAATAAATGTGAAAAGTGAATTAGGGTTTTGAAGACATAAGTACAAAGAATGGACTCAAAAATGGATCAAGCATGACCTAAAAATTAAGGAAGAAATATTTTTGGGAACCTCAATGTGTCCTCTAGATAGGGAAAAACGAATGAACTCAAGATCATTTTTAGGTTGGGAGAACTAAAATGGAGAAGGACTAGTGTTCATTAATGGAGAAAATAAGAGAAAATTAATTGGGAAACTAATTCTGGTTAGAAAATAAAAGAAAATTGAAATTACAAATTATGGAAAATTTGGGAAAATATCAAAGATGACCCATGAATTAATTGGGAATTTTTGGAATTTATTTGGTATTTTAATGAAATTGAAATTGGAATGAAAATAAAATGAAAAATAAAAAGAGAATAGAATATTGAAGGAGGTGCATGTAATGAGGATTTCAGTTCAAAACAGCTTGGGCTTTTAAAAATGGGGGTGTGGATATCAATGGAAAACCCAGACCAAATGCGCTGAGTGTATGGGACTATGATGAACCCTAAGTCAAAGTTTGACTCCATGAGAGTCTTCAGATTCATCCAACGGACGCATCTATGATCAAAGTAGCATGATCAAGTGGATGATATGTGAACCACATGACAACAAAGGTGGAAGACGCACATGGGAAAACTCAGGTCACTTAGTACTCACGTGAACAACATGCGCTTCATTTATGAGTTGGGAAGATCATGAACACACGATGAGGAAAGATCAAAGGTTGGGACTTAATTTGGGAGATAAATTAGGGTTACTATTCAGGTCATTGAAGCTGATCTCCTGTCATCTTCTCCGGTGACCCATGGAAAGGGAAAATTCAAAAACTTAATCTAAATGGAATTTAAACCCATCATTGTATTCGTCGCATTGCATACATCAAGAATCTAGGTTTAGAATTCATTTATCACTCACAATCAAAGCAAATCGAAGCCAATAAAATTCACCCTAAAATATGAAACTAAGCATCTATGATGCATATCAACTAGCCAGATCCACACAAACCTCTATTAGGCCACAAACAATATGAATCAAACAAGAAAATCATGAAAACAAACCAAAAGGAATGAAGTTGAACCTGAGTTGCAGATATCTGAATTGTTGAAGAAAACTAGAGATTTTGATCCAAAGATGCTTAATGCTTATCCTTGAGCTTCACTAGAGTGAAACAAACACTCGAATGTGACTGAATCTTGATGACAATTGAAAAATGCAGCAATATGCAAAAGCTTGATCTTGATTATTCAACCTGAATTGGCCATGGAAATGGTGCACAATGTGATGAGGATGAAGGAATGATGCTGATTGATGAGTGTTGTTGAAGGTAGAAGCTAACTCGAAGCAAAATGTAGAGAAGCTTCTTCACAAAACCATAGAAAACTCAGAGAAAAATTTGGAGATTCTTTGTGTGAATTGGATCAAAATGAAGTGTGTATCTAAATTCAGTTATGATGAGCCTTTTATATCCATGGTTAGCCTCTAACTAACTCAGTTAATAGTTAGAACCGTGGTTGAGTTAGTTAGAGGTAAATGAAGCAATTGAAATGGTGTTTCATTCAATTCAGTTATGCATCTTAATGAACTAGCTCGAGCATAATCATGTGTGGCAATGTTCATGTTACTTATGATGAGGATTAATAAAGTGCAATGGGAATGGTTTGATCATAGTAGTGCAACATGAGGATAATCTGTGAAGCATGTCATTTGGCTTGGATTTCAAAAATGAGCATGATACTTGGTGTGATCATGCATACATGAGATGATGCACTATAAATGTGATGTCTTGTGAACTTAGCAAGCTGAATGAAGCAAGGGACTTGAACTGAATTGAATTCAATCACTTGTTGCAATGTCTTGGCCTACAAGGAACCTGACTTCAAGTGTTGATCTTAAATGGCACATACCTTCATGCTCAAGCTACCAATCCATGTAATCCTTGTACTCAAATTAAAGATCAAACTACATACAACAATTTTGAAGTTCATACCAAGATGCGATATGGCTTCTAAGTCTCTCAATTATGTCATTAAAGTCAACACGTCAAGGCTGCATGATTGGGCCTGAGAACATGGGCATGCCTTGGGCAAATGGCCTATGGATTTTCAGTTTCATCCTCCCTACTTTGATCCATCATATGACCATGATAAATTGCTCAAATGAAAATATGTCAAACATTAATCTTGTAGGAAACATGTAGAGGAACAACTTTCATGTTGGAAATTTTTTCATTTGAAGTCATTTTGATGGATAAAAATAGCAATGCTTATGAAACACCACCTGTTTGACAAATTGCATGGTCTGACATGCACGTAGGATGCAAGGCTTGCCTTGGTTTTGCTCTAATTTTCACTAGTTTGTTCAAACTTTGGATGATCATAAATTCTTCAATTTTAATTCTATGAACATTTTACACCTATGGATTTGAAGCTTAGGATGCCCTATTTCAAATATCCTAAGTGGAATTTTCATTTGAATTTTATTTTGGGAGAAGACCTCTCTTGAACACGGCTGCAAAAATGGCCAAAACTTGCCATTTTTGGAAACCCTTGTTTTCCAAAAAATTTAAGTCTTGATTTTCTTGATTTCTATGGATAGCTTCATCATTTCTTACTCAAATTTGGTCTATGGAATCCTTGTATCTTTAATTTCATGAATTTGACCTCAAAATTCCAGGAGTTGTCTTTTTACTCAGCATGGTTGACTTTTCCCCAATTCCTTGATTTACAAGTAACTGATCAATTGAAGACCCTCCAAAATGATTCAAAGGATGAAATATCAACCATAGACACTTGATATCTTGTAGAAAATAATGAGATCAAGTTTGAACCAAAATTTCCCTGGGAAGCTCATTTAATTAGAAACCCTAATTGAATCCCCTTTTGTTAGGAGATATTGCACTGCTTGAATTGCTTGATCAATCCACTTCTTCCTGAGACTCGGGGAACCCAATGAGATCTTGTGGGATGTTGTGAACCCTTTGCACAAAGTTGAGAAGCCATATAAACCTTTTATTTCCTTTGGATGACCATCAAATTTTCAGTCATTGATCACAAGCCTTATGCCTCTACTATGATGGTTAGGATGATATGTTTCAGGTCATGATATGGATTTAAGTATGCAATGTGATATGCTAAATTCCATGAAAATGAGAGGGAAAATTTTGGGGTGTTACAGCTGCCCCTATTCAATCATCTGCAGACCCGAATGGATGATAGCAATGGCTTTTAGACTTTCAAGGTATGGAGTGATTGAATACTCGAATAAACCGGAAAATTTGCACTCTGTGAGAAATGGGATGTATTGAGGAGAATACCTTTCTTGGATGACGATGCAAACAAACACTGAGAGTAGGTCAGAAAAGAAACCATCACAACTTGGATCACAACTCAAGGGCATGAAACCGAACTTGGTGGAATAAAAAAATAATTTATCCCATGCGGTAGATTACAACATGAAAAGAGACACTCATAACGCGGATGACAACTCAAACAAACGGGAGCAAATGAGGCAGAATCGACAAGAATTTATCCCATGCGGGAGATAAAACTTGAAAAGAACCCATCATAACACGGATGACGACTCAAACAAACAAGACCGAACGAGACGGAATCAACAAGTATTTGTCCCAAGCGGAAGATAAAACTTGAAAAGAGACCATCATAATGCGGATGATGACTCATACAAACGATACTGAACGAGGCAGAATCAACAAGAATTTATCCCACGCGGGAGATAAAACTTGAAAAGAGACTATCATAACATAGATGACGACTCAAACAAGCAAGACCGAACGAGGCGGAATCGACTAGTATTTATCCCACACGGGAGATAAAACTTGAAAAGAGTCTATCATAACACGGATGATGACTCAAACAAACGAGACCGAACGAGGCGGAATCGACAAGTGTTTATCCCACACAGGAGATAAAACTTGAAAAAAGACCATCATAACGCGAATGACGACTCAACTGGGGATACCAAGCATTGATTTGTTAAAGTGATAGTGTTGAAAAAAGTACTCGGCATTCTCTGTGGGGATATTTTGGTCTTATTGGAGAAATGGTGTTTCGGGCTTCTGTGCAAGGTACCAAAACTGGCTTATGCTTCGTATGCATATGTTTGAATTTTTCCATGGTGTAATGCTCCACAATGATGGAAATGCTACATTTTTTGAGGATGCAAATGTAGTGATGATTACTAAATGCAAATGTAAGGATATATCCTGATGAGGAGATAACAGGTATATGAGTAGCTTTATTAGGGAAGAAATAATGATTACGCTGATGATTGTGATGAATCCTTGTGAGGAAGGAAACTTTGTGGGGGATATTGTTAATAATGATGGATCTGAGCTGCCACCATTTCCAAAAATAAATTGGACTTTGAGATTGGAGAGCCAAGACTCTGTTGGGAATGAACTTGATTTGAGAGTTACGCTACTCATTGAACTCTGTTGGGGAAGTGAAGTCTTTCTAACTTGGCTGGGGAAATCAGACTTGCTAACCCTAATGAGGGAGAAGTTTGCTGGGGAATTCCTTTTTGAAAGAAAACTCTCTGCTTGGGGAGAACACTGGTCTTCTTTTACCATTGTTGGAGAAGATATTCTCTTTTCACTCTATTGGGCATAATGGAAGAAATCAAAGAGGATATTGCTGAGGAATATTGCTCAAGACTCTGTTAAGGATGGCTTCTTGAAGTTATGTGTTGGCTTTGCTAGCAACACCTGTACCTGCATGACCACAATTGATAGTTCCTGCAACATGAAGAGTTAGTTTAGCCTGCATGTCATGGGTTCATGGTTTGAACTACCATACCAGTCATCCAACACTATAGATATGTGTTAAATGCTTTTACTCTCCTGCATGTGTTATTAGACGTTCATGTATTCGCAATGCAATATTTTATCACAATTTGTTGGACATTTTTGTAATCAATCAATGGTAAATGAAAAACAAAAACATGTGGAAAAAAATTTGGAATGAAATTGAAGTTTTATTGATTGAAGAAGGGCCATGAATATGCATTACACGGGAAGCAATCCCTGGAAAGAGGAAATTGCACAAAAGGAAATTAAACTATCTTAATGACAATGTGAAAAACAAAGTCTCATCAAGTTCCGACCCGACAATGACGTGTATGTCCTCAAGACTCTCTGCTCGCTTCGCTTGGAGAAAGACGATTGAATTGATTTTCACCCCTTGAATTACCCATAGTTGCAAATGACGAATCACATATCTCGTAGATCGCAATTGTTCGCTTCAATCCCTCTTTTGCGTGGATCTCCCTTTTCGGGTTTTTAATCCACCGGGGTACCCTTTTTTGCCTAAGCTGTCTGGTATGGCTTTTGTGCTCAGAGGGTGTACATCTTTTCAGATATTTCCCTAACTTTTGCCCAAGCCTTTTATTCTGTTTTTGGCTCGCTGGGATGTCCATTTTTGCCTGGACCTTTATTTTTTTTTGTCCAACGGGTCTTTTATACGAAGTATTTTCTAACTGCATTTGCGTTGACAGGGGATTAGAAGTCTTCGCTATCAATGGTTGTTAACATTAAGGCTCCGCTTGAGAAGACCTTTTTGACCACGAATGAACCTTCATAATTGGGCGTCCATTTTCCCCTGTGATCGTTATTAAGGGGAAGAATCCTTTTCAGCACTAGATCGTCGGGTATGTACCGTTGAGGGCGTACTTTCTGGTCGAAAGCCTGTTTCATTCAACTTTGATACAACTGTCCATGGCATACAGCTACTAGGCGTTTTTCTTCAATGCGGATCAACTGATTGTACCTAGATCGAAGCCATTCAACTTCGTCAAGCTTGACGTCCATCCTTATTCTCAATGAGGGGATCTCGACTTCAACCAGTAGGACTCCCTCTATACTGTATACCAGTGAGAACGAGGTTTCCCCAGTTGAACTGCACATCGACATCCGGTACCCATGCAACACGAACGGTAACATCTCATACTAATCTTTGTATGTAACAACCATCTTCTGGATGATCTTCTTGATATTCTTGTTGGCCGCCTCGACGACTACATTCATCTTTGGGTGATATGGCGAAGAGTTGTGGTGCTCGATCTTGAAATATTGACATAAGTCTGCCATCATCTTATTGTTGAGATTATAACCATTATTAGAAATGATTCTCTCGGGAATTCCATACCGGAAGATGATATCCCTTTTGATGAACTTGGCTACCACTTGTTTTTTGACGTTGGCATAAGACGCCGCTTCAACCCACTTTATGAAGTAGTCTACAATGACCCGGATGAAGTGGTGACCGTTGGAAGTTGTTGGCTTGATCTTGCCAATCATGTCAATGCCCTACATGGAGAACGGCCAAGGTGAATACATGACACTCAACGGATTTGGAGGTACATGAACCTTGTCAGCATAGATTTGGAACTTGTATCATTTGCGTGAGTATTTATAGCAATCAGATTCCACGGTGATCCAATAATACCCTGACCTGAGCAGATTCTTTTCCATAGCATGCCCTCTAACATGGGTACCGAAGGAACCCTCGTGAACTTCTTGCATCAATAGGTCTGCTTCGTGTCTATCCACGCATCTGAGCAAGACCATATCAAAGTTCCATTTGTAGAGCATATCATCTTGGTTTAAGAAGAACTCGCCTGCGAACCTCCTGAGGATCTTCTTGTCTTTTCTTGATGCCCCTTCCGGGTATTCTTGAGACTTCAGGAATTGCTTGATATCATGATACCATGGTTTTCTATCGTTAGTGATGTGAACTGCAAATACATATGTCGGTCTTTCGAGACGAGAGACATACATTCAAGACACGTAGTTCTCTTTATGAACCTTGATCATAAAAGATAAGGTTGCCAGAGCATCAGCAAATTGGTTCTCATCTCGAGGTATATAGTGAAACTTGACCTTTGTGAAGAAAGTTAGCAGTCTCCTGGTATAGTCCATGTAAGGAGTCAAATGAGGTTGATGAACCATCCATTTTTCGTTAACTTGGTTAATGACTAAAGCAGAATCGCTGAAGACCTCGAGGTTCTTGATTCTCAAATTGATTGCTTCCTCGATCCCCATTATGCAGGCTTCTTACTCAACTTCATTGTTATTGTATTCGAATGTCAGCCAGGCAGTGAAGGGCATATGGGTCCCTTCCGGTGAGATAATAACGACACCAACTCCGCTTCCGTTCATGTTAACGGCTCTGTCAAACATCAGACTTCATTTGGATTCAGGGTCTGGCCCCTCCTCCAGGAGTGTTTCTTCACAATCTTTCGACTTGAGGAACATGATGTCCTCTTCTCAAAACTCGAACTTCATCGGCTAGTAATCATCAACTGGCTGTTGGGCCAGATATTCTAACAATACACTTCCTTTGATAGCTTTTTGTGAAGTGTACTGGATATCATATTCCGTCAGAATTATTTTCCATCGGGCTACTCTTCCAGTTAGAGCTGGCTCTTCGAAGATGTACTTTACAGGATCTATCTTGGAAATCAGTAGGGTGGTGTGATCAACATGTACTATCTTAGTCGGCGAGCAGCCCATGCCAAAGCGCAACAAGTTTTCTCGAGCAGTGAGTAACGGGTCTCGCAGTCGGTAAAAGTTTTGCTAAGTTAATAGATGGCATGCTCTTTTCGAACAGACTCGTCCTGCTGACCTAGTACACAACCCATTGATCCTTCGAGCACTATGAGGTACATGATTAGAGGTCTCCCTGGAACCGGTGGCATGGGAATCAGAGGTTCTTGCAAATACTCCTTGATACAACCAAAATCTTGTTGGCAATCATCACCCCATCTAATGGCCTGATTCTTCCTCAGAATCTTGAAGATAGGTTCACACATGGCTATTAGGTGAGAGATGAATCATGCAATGTAGTTCAAGCTCCCTAAAAAGCCCTGAACTTCCTTCTTAGTTTTTGGTTCAGGCATCTCCTGAATTGCCTTTACTTTTGCATGGTCGACCTCAATTCCCCTTTCATTGATGATAAAGCCCATCAACTTTCCTGAACGTACCCCGAATGTGCATTTGTTCAGATTTAACCTTAGTCTGAATTTCCGAAGCTTGTCAAAAAGCATGGCTAGGTTGACCAAATGTTATTCTTTTGTCTGTGACTTCGTAATCATGTCATCTACGTAGACCTAATTCTCGTGATGGATCATGTCATGGAATAGCGTCACCATTGCATGTTGGTATGTAGCTCCAGCATTTTTCAAACCAAATGGCATGACCTTGTAACAGAAGGTGCCCCATGGAGTAATAAATGTAGTCTTCTCCATATCTTCCGGCGACATTTATATTTGATTGTAGCCTGAGAAGCCGTCCATGAAGGAAAATATGGAAAACTGGGCAGTGTTGTCAATTAGCACATCAATATGCGGCAACAGGAAGTCATCTTTGGGGCTGGCCCGATTCAGGTCCCTGTAGTCCATGCAAATTTTGACTTTGCCATCCTTTTTAGTGACTGACACAATATTCGCAACCCACAGAGGATAACTTGTCACTTCCAAGAATCTGGCATCAAACTGCTTTTGAACCTCTTCTTTGATTTTGATGGCCATATCAGGACGTGTTCGTCTCAATTTATGTTTTACCGGTGGGCAATATTCCCTGAGGGGTAGCTTGTGCACGACAATATCAGTATCCAGCCCGGGCATGTCCTGGTAAGACCAGGCGAAGACATCAATATACTTTTGAAGCATGGAAATTAGAAGGCTCTTGATTGTTTCTTCCAATGCGGCCCTGATCTTGAGCTCTTTCTTGTCTTCTTCAGTACCCAGATTTATCACCTTGATGGCTTCCTCATGTGGCTGAATCATCTTCTCCTCTTGCTTGAGCAATTTGGCTAGCTCTTTGGGTAGTTCACAATCTTCTTCACCTTCTTCGTCGGCTAGGTAAATCGGATTGTCAAAGTCATACTGAGCCATAGCAAGGTCATTATTGATGAGACCCGATGAGGAGCGTCTGCATGAATGATGATTCATGCTAGAATTTAGAAAAGGCATGAGAAATTGACATTTATTTTTGAAAACAAATATGAAAATGAAAGACATGGAATAAAATTAGTAAATGCAAAAATGTCTGTTTTATTGATGATTATGATATTGCATTATGAATAGTAAACCCTTCCAATGAGTTGTTATGCCCCCGGCAAGGCATAGAGCTTGTATACAGGAGAATAGAAACATAAAACGATTACTCTTTAAGTTGAGTGACGGAGATGAGAGTTTTGGCCGACCAGTTGTTGAGTTGCATCCCTAGGACACATGGCTTTATCCATTCATCCAGATCGCAATCACTGTCAATCGCGTCATCTGGTATAGCACAAACGATACCATGGTCAAACCATCTCGCGCTGGTGAAGGTAATTGGGCCTTTCCGACCTTTAGCACTTTGTCCTGACGTTGACTGACCAGACTGGTAGCTAACTCCGAACATATTTTTCTTCTCTAGGACTTCAATCATCTTTCCCCAACCCTCGTTTTCACCTGATTCTACCACTTTTAGGGCTTTCTTGTAGGAGGCTATGGATGCCCCCTTCTTCATATCCTCTAACAAGGCAGCTGACGATGGTGTACTTTCCGTCTTGATAGGCTCAAAGGCTTGGCAATGTGTTTCAACAATTTCTCCATTCATTTCCTGGTATTTGAACGAGGCCAAGTGGCTAATGAAGATATCCTCTTCCCTGCATACTGTCACAATCTGTCCTTCCCAGACAAATTTAAGCTTCTGATGTAGGGTTGAAGACACCGCACCCGCTGAATGTATCCATGGTCTCCCCAATAAGCAGCTATAGGCCAGTTGGATATCTATCATGTAAAAAGTAGTATTGAATACTTGTGGCCCTACCTTGATTGGTAATTCCACCTCTCCAAATACTGACCTCCTCAAACCATCAAATGCCCAAACGACCAAATCACTTGGCTTAAGAAATACCCCATCATAATCCAGCTTCATAAGTTCTTTCTTAGGAAGTACGTTCAATGATGGTCCCGTGTCTACCAACACATGGGAAAACACAACCCCCTTGCATTCCCTAGAAATGTGCAAGGTGCAGTTGTAACAACGTCCCTCAGATGTTAAGTCCATATCTGTAAATCCCAAACCATGGCTGGCATTTACACTGGATACCACCATTTTTAACTAATTCACATATATGTCCTAAGGCACGTATGCATTATTCAAGATCTTAAATAGAGCCTTCGTATGCGAATCTGAGCACATCAATAGGGATAAAATTGAGATCTTAGAAGGGGTCTGCTGTATGTGATCAATAATTTTGTAATCACTCTTCTTGATTATTCTTAGGAATTCCTCCGCTTCCTTATCAAAGGTGATATCACGCTCTGTCACAGGTGCAGGTGCATCATTTGTCATGGGCTGCTTGGCCCTGTATTTAGCTTGAGCATTGTCCTTCGGTGGTAAACATTATTTCTCAATGTCTCTGGTGCAAACAGTCTGCCACTTCTAGTGAATCCCCCGACCCCCACATTCTTAACCTGGTGCGGAGATGAGATGGATGTGGCCAGGTTTTGTTTTTTCCCATTGCAATAAACCTCTCCTCCGTAGTTCCAAGGGATAAATTTATCACTCTTGTATGGAACTAGTTCACAAGTAGTAATGGTTACCGAAGCTACCCTAGCTAGTGCAGGAACATGTGCCAGATTGTAGAAAATCGTAACAGTTGGTACCTCGTCCTCTTTCACAACCTTGTCAAATTGTATACTTCCTTCATCCATCATTCTCTGTATTTTTATTTCTGTCGATCACAGCCATGAGTAGAATTAACACAGTCTGGAAAACCCTTTTCACAAACTGGTAATATGTTCTTCTCATCCAAGCAAACTTTTACAGTCAACAATGAAGTCTTCAGATCCTTGACATCAGATACCAGATTCAAACCTTCACCACTATCAATAGCCCCAACAGTCCTTCCATGAGGAGGCATAGGGTTTTGTATCACATTCGGAGTGGGGGCAAAGTTAGTTGCTTTGGAGTCTATTAAGTCTTGGACAAGATGCTTCAAGGCTTGACAGTTCTATGTGCTATGCCTAGGAGACCCATAATGGAATTCGCAGCAAGCATTAGCGTCATAACCTACTAGGAGATGACCTGCCTTTGGAGGCTGCAGAGTCCTTAATTGTAACATTTGCAATTGAAGTAGATTTTGTAATAACTTGGAGTATGACATCGAAGGCATCTCGATGTACCTATCCTTCGGTCTGGGAGGATAGTATGGTCGAGAGGCCCTTTGTTATTGATAGTTTTGTTGGAACTGTTATTGAGGTTGTTGAACTTGTGACTAGTTACCTGGAGCAACAATAGTGACAGGTGTTGCCTGATGATAAACATTTTGATTCCCCTTATTCTTCTGAGCATATACAACCCCAGTTTTTCCTACCCTGTGTTTCACGAAAGGCTTCTTAAGCCCGGAGGTTGACGCTTCGCTGCTTTGAATCTTGCCTTGTTTCATCCAGCTCTCAATTATTTCTCCCGTCAGAATGATGTCAGAAAATCCACTGGAGGAACAACCAGCCAACCTCTCTATGAAGTGCCCCGGGAAGGTGTCCATGAAGAGATCAACTATCTCCCTTTCCAACAACGGTGGCTGAAACCTGGCATCAACCTCGCTCCTTCTCTGTGCATAGTCTTTGAAATTCTCTTAATTCTTTTGAGACAGGCTTTGAAGTTGAGTCCGGATGGGAGCCATGTTAATGTTGTACTGGTATTGCTTCAGGAAGGCTTCCCTAAGATCCTTCACGTTACGGACAATATTCTTCTCCAGTTTCATATACCACTCTAGTGAGCCCCAAAATAGGTTGTCCTGGAAGTAATAAATCCAGAGCTTTTCATCTTTGATATGAGCGGTGATTTTGCGATAAAAGACCTGCAAGTGAGTCTTAGGGAAGGAGTTGCCACTGTATTTGTCGAAAGTTGGAGGTCTGAATTTTGGAGGGATAACCACCCGTGAAACCAAGCCCATATAAGAAATGTCGATACCAAGAGTATCTTTGCATTCCAGAGCTTTTACCTTCACAACCAGCATTTGGAAATCCTGATTATTGGCTCCAGTACCAAATCCCATATCTTCGTTGACCAGAATGAACTGATCTTCCTGAAGGTCCTGTACAAGGACGGGAGTCGGGCCAGCAGCCTCTAGAGTTGGTGGTCTATTCACAACAGGTGGAACAAGAGTGTCGTTGACTGGATTTCCTTGAGCATCCAAGGTAACCACTGGAGGATCTATTTGTAGGGGATTAAGCCTTTGCATAGCAGCACTCATCTCTTGCTGCCCTAGGGCTATACCTTGTGTCATTGCCATGAACTCTCCCATCCGATTACGGAGTTCTTTCAGCTCTGTTTGTACTATATCCATGACGTGCCTTTGATTACGGTGAGTAGTATACCGGTGTGGCGGTATATCGTGCCTGTGAAGATGAGTCCTGGTGGCTCTCGCAATCCTTCCTGTGTACACATATAAGTTAAGAACCATGGACAACCTGTAAGAGAAAAAAATGCAAATGATATGAATGCATGCAATGTTGTGTTCTTTTTATTCTCAAGATTTTCTACACTCTCGTTCCGGTATTTGAGAATTCAGATAGCCTTTTCACAACCTTTAGGGAAGAAAACCTCATACGTTATTCAGATAAGATGATAGTCGTGGAGAATTGGTGCTTAATACCCCATGTCAGTGCAAGAGATTACAACCGGAGACTCAAACCAAATCAAACATATCATAAACTAGAATCTGATAACAACATCCCTGAAGGGTGCCAATTCATACATCAATAGAAAAACAAAGTAAAGCAAAGAGGAATCCCACAACAAGCATATGGGTAATCCAGATACAAGAGTATGAGACTAAACACCAAGAAGCTCCATGTCTTGCAGCCTCCAGTTAAGACACTTGATGGCCTAGAACAATTGGGCTATGTCTGGATGACTTGGCTCCTGGATGAGCTTTTGGATAAGAAGATCCCTTAGATCGAATGAAGCATGAAGTTCATTGATCTGTTGTAGGAATACCTCCTCCCTTTACTTTCTAGGACATGGCTTGAATTTATTGATACCAGCCTGAAGCTTCAACTCTTCTACATCCTTCCGGATGTCTTCAGCTGCTTGTTGACTCCTTGTCATCTTCTAAAAGTGGTCTCTTTGTTGCCCCTGAGCTTTCTGAAGTTGATCTTCCTTCTTAGCCAGAGATTCTTGAATATTCTTGATCTTTAGCTTGTATTTAGTTTCTATCTTCTTCTGGCGCTGACCTGCCTTGTGGATCTCAGTTAAACCTCTCTTTTTGAAGTAGAGCTCTCGTTCTTCGAAGTCTTGCTGCTTGATCCTAACAAACTCTTCAGCTTAATAAGCTATCTCTTCTAGATTCTGGTTCTGAAATCCCGATACAGATCGGCAATCATCCTGTTATTGAGATTGGAACCATTATCAGTAATGATTCTTTCAGGTATTCCGTATCGACAAATGATATCCTTCTTTATAAATTGGACCACGACCTGCTTGGTAACATTAGCATACGACACTGCTTCTACCCACTTGGTGAAGTAGTCAATGGTAACCAGGATGAAGCAATGACCGTTGGAAGTGGTAGGCTCGATCTTTCTGATCATATTGATGCCCCACATGGCGAAGGACCAAGGTGAAGACATGACACTCAACGAATTAGGAGGCACATGCACCTTATCAGGATAAATTTTACACTTATGGCATTTGCAAGAATACTTGAAGCAATCGGATTCCATGGTTATCCAATAATACCCTGATCTCAAAATTTTCTTTGCAACAGCGTGTCCTCCAGCGTGGGTACCGAAGGATTCCTCGTGAACTTCCTACATTCACATGTCTGCTTTGTCTATCCACACTTCTGAGCAAGACCATGTCGAAGTTCCTTTTATAAAGCACATCATCCTGATCTAAGAAGAACCCCCCTTCCAACCTCCTCAAGGTCTTCTTGTCTTTGTTGGATGCCCTTGCAGGGTATTCTTGAGATTTTAGAAAACGCTTGATATCGTAGTACCAAAGTTTATCATTGTCAACACCGTTAGCTGCAAACACATAAGCAGGCCTTTTGAGCCGATACATCACGATTCTGGGCACATAGTTCCCTTATTTAACTTTAATCATGGATGATAAGGTTGCTAGAGCATCAGCAAATTAATTCTCGTCACAAGGTATATAATGAAGCCATACCATCGTGAAGAAAGTCAATAACCTCCTGGTGTAATCTCTATAGGGAATCAAATGTGGTTAATGAACAAGCCATCTTCCGTTAACTTGATTTATAACCAAAGCTGAATCACTGAATATATCTAGGTTCTTAATTCGCAAATTAATCTGCCTCATTGTTGGTGAATTCAAATGTCAACCGGGCAGTGAAGGGCATGTGGACTCCTTCCAGTGTAATGATGATGACACCAACTTCGCTGCCATTCATGTTAATGGCCTCATCGAACATCAGACTCCATTTAGATTCAGGGTCTGGCCCCTCCTCTAGGAGTTGTTCTTCGCAATCTTTCAATTTGAGTAACATGATGTCTTTATCAGGGAATTCAAATCTCATTGGCTGATAGTCGTTAATTGGTTGTTGGGCTAGATAATCTAATAATACGCTTCCCTTGATATATTTCTGAGAAGTATATTGGATTTAGTATTCAGTCAAAATCATCTTCCAACGAGCTACCCATCCGGTCAAAGTTGGATTCTCAAAGATGTACTTGACTGAATCCATCTTGGATATCAGTAGGGTAGTATGAGTCAACATATATTGTCTAAATTGGCGAGCAGCCCATGCCAAAGCGCAAAAAGTTTTCTCGAGCAGCGAGTATCTTGTCTCGCAGTCGGTAAATTTTTTGCTAAGGTAGTATATTGCATTCTCTTTTCGACCAAACTCATCATGTTGACCCAGGACGCAACCCATTGATCCTTCAAGTACTGTATGGTACATAATCAGAGGTCTCCCCGGAACTGGAGGTATGATGATTGGCGGTTCTTATAGATATTCTTTGATTCGGTCGAAAGCCAATTGATAGTCATCATTCCATGTGATAACATGTTCTTTCTCAAGAGTTTGAATATTGGATCACCCGTAACTGTTATGTGATATATGAACTGTGCAATGTAGTTCAATCTTCCCAAGAAGCTGTGTAATTCTTTCTCAGTTTTAGGCTCAAGCATCTATAGAATTGCTTTCACCTTTACAGGATCAACCTCAATCCCTTTTTCACTTACGATGAAGCTTAATAGCTTACCGGAGCGCAATCTGAATGTACATTTGTTCGGGTTCAACCTCAGTTTGAACTTCCGCAGCCTGTCAAACAGCTTGGCTAAATTAACTAAGTGCTCTTTGTCAGTTTGCGACTTTGCAATCATGTCATCCACATAGACCTCGATCTCATGATGAATCATGTCATGGAAGAGAGTCATCATTGCCTGTTGGTAAGTTGCCCCATTATTCTTCAAACCAAACGACATTACTTTGTAGCAGAATGTTCCCCAAGGGGTGATGAATGTAGTTTTCTCCATATCATCTGGAGAGATTTTAATTTGATTATAGCCCGAAAAACCATCCATGAAGGAAAACACCGAAAACTTATTTGTATTGTCAACTAACACATCAATGTGTGTTAACGGGAAATCGAACTTGGGACTAGCTCTATTCAAGTCTCGGTAGTCAACACACATCCGAACTTTGCCATCTTTCTTCGGCACAGACACGATAATGGAAACCCATGGTGGATAACTTTGCCATCTTTATTGCCATGTCAGGTCGAGTTCTTCGCAGTTTTTGTTTTACTGGCGAACAATCTTCACAGAGCGGCATCCTGTGTACCACAATATCAATGTCCAACCCTGGCATATCCTGGTAAGACCAGGCGAAGACGTCAACATATTCACAGAGCATGTCAATCAATCGGCCATGCACAAAATCTTATAAAGTAGCCCCGATATTGACTTCTTTCTTCACCTCTTCGGTGCCTAGGTTTACAGTCTCAATAACCTCCTCGTGTAGATAGATCTCCCTCTCCTTTTGCTTCAGCAATCTGGCGAACTCTTCAGGAAATTCACAATATTCTTCACCTTCCTCGTCGGCTAGATTATTCGGATCGTCGAAGTCATAGAGAGCCATAACGAGATCATTATCGAGGAGACCCATTGGGGTGCATCTGCATGATTGATGATTCATGATAGATTTTATAGAGCGGTCAAAACATGAAAAATGAAAATTCACATTGCTATTTATTGTGTAAAAAATAAAATGAAAGACAGGGTACACTATGAATTAATGCAAAAACGTCCATTTTATTGATGATTAGTATTGAAAATTGAAATAATGAAGCCCTTATAATGAGTTACTATGCCTTGGGCAAGACATAGCACTTTCATACTAGAATAAAACCAAAAAAAATTACTCTGTGTGATGAGTAACAATGATGATTGCTTCGGATGACCAATTATTGAGTTCCACTCCTGGGACACTCGGCTTGATCCACTCGTCAATTTCGCAGTCGCAATCACTTATGTCTTCATGAATATCATAAATATTGTTATGGTCAGCCTATCCAGGACTGGAAAAAGTGATCGGGCCTTTATGACCTTTGGCATGTTGATCTGATGTTAATTGATCAGGGTTGTAACCGATTCCGAACGTATCCTCTTTCTCTGGGACCTCTATCATCTTGCCCCATCCTTCTTTGATCCCCGATTGCACCACTTTCAAAGCTTGCTTATAGGATGCAATGGATACACCCTTCTTCTTCTCTTCAGAAAGGGATGCTGCTTATGACGTGGCCTAAATCTTGACTGGTTCGAAAGCCTAACACGAGGTCTCATATATCTCACCATCCATCTCCATGTATTTGAAGGACGATAGATGGCTAATTAATATGTCCTCCTCTCCACACACTGTGACGATTTGTCCTTCCCAGACAAACTTTAACTTTTGATGGAGAGTTAAGGATACTGCCCTGGCTGCATGAATCCAGGGACGCCCGAGTAAGCAACTATATGTCGGTTGAATGCCCATGACATAAAAGGTCGTGTTCAACACCTATGGGCCTACCTTGATCGGTAATTCCACTTCTCTAAAAACCGACCTTTTGGATCCGTCAAATGCTCTGACTACCAAGTCACTAGGCCTGAGCACCACTCCATTGTAGTCCAGCTTGATTAACGCCTTCTTTGGAAGCACATTTATGGAGGACCTTGTATCAACCAGCGCGTGGGAAAGCACAACCCCTTTGTATTCTATCGAAATGTGCAGAGTTCTATTGTGACTGCGTCCGTCAGCAGTCATATCAAGATCTGTGAATCCTAACCTGTGACTGGTGTTTACACTAGCAGCAACCGTCTCGAGTTTGTTTATTGATATTTCTTTTGGAACATAAGCATTATTCATAATTCTCAACAATGCCTTCCCGTGGGATTAATAACACATCAATAGCGACAAGATCGAGATCTTGGAAGGTGCCTGTTGCAGATGGTCGACTATCTTGTAGTCGATTTTCTTTATGATCCTCAAGAATTCCTTGGCTTCTTTGTCAAAGGTAATGTATGGATCAGGAAAATGAACATCATTTGTCACAACTTGCTTGCCCTTTGCCCTAACCTGGGCTTCTATACTATCACTCGGTGGCACTATGTTGCTCCTTAATGTTTGAGGCGCGAATTAATCTTCCACTCCTCGTAAATCCACCGACCCCCACACTTTTGACTTGGTGTTGAGCTATGCCAGAGGTGATTATATCTTGCTTTTGGGAGTTGCAATAAACCTTTGCCCCATAATTCCATGGGACAACTTTCTCACTTTGATACGGTATAGGCCCTGGAGTGGTGAAGTGAGTGGTGTTACTCTTGTTGGCACCGGAATTTCGATTGGGGTATAATAGATAGTAACCGTAGAAACTTCTTCTTCTTTAGAAACCCTATCAAACTGAATGCTTTCGTCATCAATCATTTTCTGAATTCCTGACTTCAACCTGTCACATCCATTGGTAGATTCTTCACATTCTGGTCAAACTTCCCTACAACTTGGGAGTAACCTTTCTTTTCCAAATAGCCATTCACTGCTAGTAGGGAGTCTTCAAAGAATTAACATCATAAACCAAATTCAAACTTTCATCGTTATCTATAGCTCTCGTAGTTCTTCCATGAGGCAGCATGGGGTTTTGCAATACATTTGGCATAGGAGCAAAGTTGATCGCATTGGAGTCCAACATATCCTGGATTAGTTGTTTGAAAGCTTTTCAATTCTCCATGGTATGACCCGGAGCTCCAGAATGAAACTCATAGTGGGCATTAGCATCATACCCTTCAGGGATCTGTCCAGGTTTTGGAGGCTGTAAAGTTCTCAACTGAATCATTTACAATTGAAGGAGATTCTGAAACAATTGTGAATATGACGTCAGCAACGTTTCAAATTGTCTATCTTATGGCCTTGGCAGATAGTATGATCTGGGAGTTATTTGTTGCTGATAATTTTGATGACGTTCCTGCGATGGTTGCTGTAGCTGTTGTTGATTGGTGGCATGTCGATATTGTACTTGTATTGCTTGAGGAACGCCTCTCCTAGTTCCTTCAAGTTGCATACAACAGTCCGCTATAAGTTCATGTACCATTAGAGAAAACCTCCAGCCAAATTGTCCTGGAAGAAGTGCATCCAGAGCTTCTCCTCTTTGGTTTAGGCATCTATTTTACGATAGAAATCCTGAAGATAATTTTAGAACATAAACTCCCATTGTACTTGTCAAATCTAGGGGCCTTGAACTTTGGTGGGTTGATCAAGCCTTGCACTAATCCCATGTCTGAAACATCAAATCACAGGATGTCTCTGCACTCAAGAGCTATGACCTTCTCTGATAGAATTTAAAAGTCCTGATAATTACCCCCATATTGAATCCTAAGTACTCGTTCAGTAAAGACAATCGGTCGGCCTAATGATCCACTATATTATGAATCGAAATAGGAATACCCTATGGGGTAGGCCCATTAACTCTTGTTGGAATAGCAATGGAATTAACTGGGTTGCCTTGCGCATCTAAAGTAACTCCAACGACCGGAGGCTCCACCTGTGGTTGATCAAGCCTCTGGAAAACATCCATCAACTGTTGTTGTCCAAGAGAGACCCCATGCATAATGTTCATGAACTCATTCATACGTGTACAAAGATCAGTTAGCTCACCATCAACAGTCTCCATAACGTTTCTTTGATTGCGACAGGTGGTGTACCGGTGAAGACGGCGATTTGCAATCCTTCCAGAATAAACAAATAAATTAGGGAACCTGGATAACCTGCAAAGAAAAAATGAAAATATGATATGAATTCATGCAAATGATTTATTATTTCATTCTCAAGGTAGTTTATGTTCCTATTCCAGTATTCAAGAATAAGAAAAACCCAAATGGCCTGTGAGAATTTTGACTCTCAGGAAGAGAATATCGTATGCATCTCATATTAGCTAACTGCGGGGAAACAGTGTTTGGAACATATGTCAGTGCAACTGTTGGATATTTGAATCATATCAGTAAACGGGAACATAAGATTAATAAGGAATCCCCTGAAGGGCCCAAGTTTTATACAATAAGCACAACCGCAGAAATATAAAGGATTCCCACAACAAGCCTGTGGGTAATCTCGTACAAACAAAGGAATCTAAGCCATATGAAACTCAACAACCTTTAGCCTCCAACTAAGGAATTTGACTCTCTTGAACAACTGAGCAATATCCAGATGGTTCGGATATTCAAGAAGCTTTTGTATGAACAAATCCCTCTAATCGAAGGAAGCATGGAGTTCATTGATCTGCTGCAGGAAGATTTCTTCCTTTCCATCACTAGGACTAGGCTCAGACCTGACACTTTTGAACTCTGCATGAAGTTTGAGTTCTTCTACCTTCTTCTGAACATCCTCAATTTCTTATTTCCCTTGTGCTATCTTCTGAATGTAGTCTTTATATTGTTCGTGGGCTAACTGGAGCTTCTCTTTCTGGTCACCCAATTGCTCCTGAAGATCTTCAATATTCTTCTTGTACTCGGCTTCCACTTTCTTTTGTTTCTTCAGATTGGCCTCCCATTTTTCCTGCCAGAGAGTTATTGTTTCGTTGGCTTCATCAAGAGACTTCTTGTCCTTTTGACGCTCATTCGCCTTATGGATCTCAGCCAAACCCTTTTTCTTGAAGTAACGCTATCTTTCTTAAAACTCTATTTGCTTGACCGTCACCATTTCTTCAAAATGATGAACCCTTTCTTCTAACTTCTGATTATGGGTCACCATCCTCTGATAGGAATTGTAGGCTTCCTGATTCTCCTCCCCGAGTTTCTGAACTAAAGTTTCCATCTTTTGGTATTCTTCCAAAGGAACAATAAGCTTAGGTTCAACTACTGAAAGTGGGGCTGGCGCTGAGAAGGGTAACAGGAATGTCTGGGCTTTCTCCCATAACCATGTGTCGTACTCGGGAAATGTCTGATTTATGATCCTACCCAAGCATGCTATACCTCTCCTTCAAATGAGTTTCCAAGAGCCCACAACTTTCCTAACCAACGGAAGGTTGTCCTTTACTTGGAAGTAAAAGGTCTGAGCTACCTCTGACTCCTCAGGAATATCTTTAAGCATGTATCCTAATTTCCTTCTCAATAGAATTGGGTTGTAATTGATGCCTCCGGTTACTCTTAAAAGTGGCACATTGGGATAACTCCCATAGCTAGTGATGAAATTCCTCCCTTTTATTCTCATGGTAAACTAGTTGATGTCTTTGGAAGATAACATGCTCAACCTCTGGGCCCATATCAAGTTAGGATCAGTGAAGGCTTTAGTATTTGGCAAGTGCCTCATGAACCACTTGTAAAACAAAGGAGTGAAACATCGTACCAGACCTCCTCGTTTTTTCTAATTCTTATAGTGCACTGAATAATAGAGGTCTCCCAAAAGAGTGGGTACCAGATTCTTCAACATAAAGATATGAATAACATTCATGTCTACAAACTTGTCGATATCCGCACACAAAATGATTCCATAGATAGAGAGGGCCAGGATAACATAAACAGAATGCCATTGAGCTTTTGCAGCAAGCTCTTCAACCTTCTTCACCAAGAATTCCAAAGAAAAATTGGACATTCCCCCTTTGGTAGTACTCAGATTTGCAAATACAATACACGGGCTCAAATAAATAACTTCAGCAACGTTAGCAGGCGTAGGCCTAGCCATATCTGAATTGAAAGGAACATGATCCAAAAGAGGAACCCCTAAGATAAAAGCATACTCCTCCAGCAGAGGACCCAACTGGAAATCATGAAATGTAAAGCATCTGAACTGAGGGTCGTAATACTACACAAATGTATGAATAGCGTTTCTCTCAGAACTGTCCAGGTCTACCACCATATCAAGAATACCCCCGTAAGCATTCCGAAAATATTCAACATTATGTGGGGTGATCAGAGACACCGTCTGGTTTATCATATCTCTCTTAGTGTCGAAGAACTTATAATGTATATTCTTCTTTCTGAAATCTTCCATCTCTGAGCAAGAAATCTAACTGGAATTGGGAACAGTAAGTAACCCTGAGAATGAAAAAGAACACAAATGATTAATGATGTCATGATGTTATGCAATGCAAGGCATGTGATCACTGACATGTATGTTTAGTGTTGATCGGATAACCAATTGTCCATGAAAATTCATAATAACATTATGTTTTAGTAGAAATTCCCGAATTCAAAACCAAAGGACCATATAGAACTGGATCATATCACAAAGAAACACTGGAAAAACAGGTATGTTGAAAGTCTAGGGCTCCTGCAAACCTGTAAACCCCTCCCAATATCATGGGTGTGCTACCTCGGGTCAACATCATGGACTCTTAAATCCGAATATCAATAATATATTCACCATTTCCGAGAAATGGTGTAATAACCATATCAGGGAATCGGTTTAGCATTATGTACTACTCGAGGAGGTATCAGCTGATTCTGGGAAAAACAAGCATCCCTCATAAGTTCCCAGCTTCAAGCACTGAATCGAGAAACAATAGTACATTCAGCCCTTAGGATACAATAGTATCGACATACGAACAATTTTCTTTGACTGAGTTCCTAAGAGAGAACCAGGCCATCCTATGCGAGTTCTTGTTGCACCCCAAAATTTGCCCTCACCTAGACAAGACATTGTGTACTGAGGTGTCCCAAGAGGTTCACAAGGTTCACAAGATTCACAAGGTATCTCAAGGTTCTCAAGTTTCACAAGGTTCACAATTAGTCAGAAAGTTTGACAATTACCTCAAACAAAGCATCCTCCTAGGCAATGCATCCTAAACTAGGGTTTTGGATTTAATCAGGCTAAATGGACTTCCAAGGCTTCAAGTGAGCTTCATAACACCCTATATGTCTACAAAAATCCCTATGTCAAGTTTCAAGGCTTTCCCAAAAAGTTTCCTCAGTCAGATAATCAGATAGGATAAAATCAGTCAAAGTAGTTAAAAAGTCAATCTGAGGTCAACTGTGGTCAAACCAAAGTCAAACTTCATGATTTTTTGACAACATCAAGTTTATGAAGTAAAATTCATCATTTGATCAAGGTTTGATCATGATTCATCAAGGAGATCTCAGATCATCAAGAATCAGAAGTTTCTAAATTAGGGTTTTCACAGGAAAAGTCAACTGAACTTTGACCAACCATAACTTTCACATGCTTCATCAAAAATTTCCCATCCAAAGCTCATTTTGAAGGAAATTGAATTCTATACAACTTTGTTATTCACAAGCCAAGCCCAAAAATGCTTCATTTGGAACGTATGAGCTAGGACATTATAGGTCATTTTTGAAATTCTGTAATGAGATGTCCTAAGAGATGTTCCAACACTTAATAGGACATTTGACAAATTTTAACCAAAACTTAAACAGCAGGAAAAATAAACAACACAGAAGTTTGTTAACCCAGTTCAGTGTATAACCACACCTACATCTGGAGGCTACCAAGCCAGGAGGAAATCCACTATTAGTAATATTAATTCTAGACTTAAACCACCCTGTTTAATCTATCACTTAATACTTACCCAATGCAATTTCTACCTAAGACTCACTTAGATAAGAGTACCCTACTCACTCCCCCTTAATCACCCAGTGATCAAGTTTACAAGTTTACAAAAGTTGAAGACATCCTTCAAAAATAACAGCTTGATTTTACTTCACAGTTTCAATCAAGTCACAAATGCACTTTTGCTTAAAAGCTCATAAAGTGGTACATAAAAACAGCCTGCTATTAAAACACTAGACACCCTATTTTGTCTTCTGAAATTCGTGCTCAATTCTATGAGATTCTGTTGTTTAAATAGGTTCTGAATTTTGGGCTTTCTGTAGAATGATCCAGCCCTAATGTGCAGCAGCTGTCACCTTGAATTTAGGGTTTGTTACCTCCTATATTCTAGGTGCATTAGGTCTTCTGTTTTAATCTGAATCTTCAATTTAAAACTCCCTACAGATGCGCCTTGTTCTGTTTTATATCCATCATTAATTAATTCCAGATAATTCTCCTTAAATATCTCTGATCTGTTAATCAATAATTAATTCTGGTAGCAGGTCTGAGATGTCTCAACATCTGTTGGGACATCCTGACAAAACTGAACTTAGTCATTTATACAATGTCCCAACATCTGGTAGGACATCCTGAACCAAGTTCACATACTCTGTTTGCTAATGTCCCAACATCTGATAGGACATTCTGAACTGAATTTAACATTTCTTGTTTGGTCAAAAATTCTGCCAATTCTTAAACATCTACAAACTCCCCCTTTGGCTAATTTTTGGCTAACATCTTTTCTGGTTTTCAGAGTGCAGCAGAAGTTCTTTTTATCAGAGTAAATCATTACTATTCTGTTGATTCAAATTTGAGTTTTACTCCCCCTCAAACATATATGAGTCCAGTCTTGTTTCAACAGAAATATTCACACTTATTCAGTTCAGTCAGAAACAAACAGATTTCATTCATCATTTAAACAGCAATTACATTTGAAGTTGTTCTCCCCCTTGGTAGGCACAAAATTAGGGGCCAAAGAACTATTATCCAGAATTACACATCATTGCTGTCATTACAAATGCCTCACATACATTGGATCACTCAGAATCATCACTCTCAGTAGCTTCCTCCACTTCAGTGTCTTCATCTTTATCAGCTTCACTGTCAGCTTCACTGTCTTTATCAGATGCAGCTGTCTGATCTTCTTCACTTTCCAACCTCTTAATTATTTCTTCAAGCTTCTGCTTTCTAGCTTCAAGCTCTTTGCAGGTGCTTTTTAGCTCAGCAATTAAGGTCTTCCTGGAGATTGGATTCTTAACAGTGGATGGACCAGCAGATGTCCCAGAAGGAGCTTCAACATCTGCAGCAAGATGACTGAGGAATAACTTGTAGTGAAAAGCCAGGGGGCTCTCTCTCTTGCAGGCAGTATCCTTGTCAGTTAAAATCCCAGGATATTGATTGAGTACAATACCACACAGCAATGATGGAAAGGCTATTGGTAGCTTGGTTGCAGAGGAGCTGGCATGCTTCATGGTTTGATCAAAGATGAAAGCTCCATAGTCCATTTTGGTTTGAGTTCCAACAGCATATATAAATCTGGCTAGACCAGTTGAGATTGAGGAAGTGTGGTTAGTAGGCACCCAATTAGATGTACCAATCCTGTTCAGCATGGCATACTTTCTGGTAAGCATGCTTACAGATAGTTTTCCCTTCACAGGCCATGCCTTTACCTGGTCAGCAGTTATCACCTTACAGACTTGATTATCTGTCTTGCCCAGCTCATTTGGTCCATCTGTTTCTCTTCCTAGATACTGATTTATGATTTGGGGAGAAAACTCCACACATCTACCTCTAACAAAAACTTTTTGGAATTCAGAGGACTTACCATGTGAACAATCTTCCTGAAGATTCACAATGAACTCTTTGACAAGAAGTTCATAGCAGGGAGAGAGGTCTGAGACTGTCTTGAACAGTCCTGCAGCAGATATGAGGTCTATCAGTTCTGTGCACTCAAGTGCATTGCTGCTCAGTTCTCTTTCCAGGGCAACCCTTCTTTGGTACACATATTTCCACCTGTTCACACTAGAGACATGGTGAAATGATATGTTATCCAAGGGAGCTTCTGGTACAGCAGATGAAGCTCTGGATATTGCTGGTCTCTTCTTAGGAGGAGATGTTGGGACATCTGATTCAACATCTGAATCTGATGGTGTGACAGCCTTTCTTTTCTGAGTTTGAACTTTACTCCATTGTTTTGATGGCCCAAAAGAGGCTTTAGCTTTCCCTTTCTTTGGAGAGGCTTTCTTCTTTTCAAGAATTGCTGCTTCAGCTTGCATCTTACCCTGCCTGGACCTGAGTCTTTTGGCTATGCTGGGTTTGACAGATGCTATGATTTCTGCATCAGAGTCCTGCTCCAGATTGACCCCTGGAGGAGATTGAGCAGTCTCTTCTTCAGCTTGTTGATCAGCAGGAATTAGATCTTCATCTGAGGCTTTGGTCTGATTCTCAGAGACTTTGTCATTATCTTCATTTAAGGCCTTATTCTGATCCTCAGAGTTTTCTTTATCACTTTCACTTGAGGCCTTTTCTTGAACCTCAGTCTGTTCAGCATCAGATGAATTTTCTTTCTCATCTGCAGATGTTCCAACATTTATTGGGACATCTTGTTCTGCAGAAGTGCCCTCTGCAGTTTGAGATGGTTCTTCTTGGGGAGCAGCCATGGTTTGCAATGGAACAGAGATCCCACTCACCTTTCTTTGTTCAAACAGAATTTGGGTGACTATCTCCTTGATTGAATCATCCACATAGTTTGAAGATTTTGGTGGCATGTTAGCAGGAGAAGGAATGCCTCCTTTGGCTTTGCTACAAACTTGATATTTAGCTCTCTTTGGTGTTCTTGCCTTTTTAGAGTGAGAAGCGCTTCCCCTGAGCTCGTCTAATGGTGTTGATTGCATTGGCACCATAGAAATAGGAGTAGCATGAACCACGTCTTTCTGATTGAGAACTTCTTCAGATGTTTTAGGGTTTTGAGACATTGTTGAAGAAGATGAATGTGCAGCTTTAGGGTTTATGATTTCTGAAGGATTGCTAGTTAATGTGATTCGCTTGTGATGATGTGATGAAACTCTTGATAGCTGCTTATAAGGAAATACTAAATAAGTAGCCGTTACAGTCCAAATGATTAGGAATGAAATTCCCAAGGATCTAGTCCAGACTAGCTTTGCCATCTGTAACTTATGCCATGCAATGTCATATGACATGTTGGCACATCTCATTAACTGCTAGATATCACATAAACAGATTCCAAGTTTGCCCCTTAAGTTCTCAAATTGTGCAGCATCCAATGCCTTGGTAAAGATATCAGCTAACTGCAGATCTGTAGCTACATGCTCCAATGAAATAACCTTTTCTTCTACAAGATCTCTGATGAAATGATGTCTGATATCAATATGCTTTGTCCTGCTGTGTTGGATAGGATTTTTAGATATGTTGATTGCACTTAAGTTGTCACAGTACAATGTCATGACATCCTGTGGGACATTGTACTCAGTGAGCATATGCTTCATCCAAACCAACTGAGAACAACTGCTACCTGCTGCTATGTACTCAGCTTCAGCTGTAGATAAGGATACACAATTCTGTTTCATACTGAACCAAGAAATCAGATTGTTTCCAAGGAAGAAGCATCCTCCTGAAGTGCTTTTTCTGTCATCAGCACTTCCTGCCCAATCAGCATCACAGAAGCCAGTGAGAATTGGTTTGCATCCATGAAAGTACATTATGCCATAGTCACATGTACCATTAACATATTTAAGGATTCTCTTGACTTGATTGAGATGACTGACTTTTGGATCAGCTTGATATCTTGCACAAACTCCTACTGCAAATGCAATGTCTGGTCTGCTAGCAGTCAAGTATAACAAGCTTCCAATCATGCTTCTATATAAACTTTGATCTACCTTCTCACCCTTTTCATCTTTAGTCAGCTTTAAATGTGTAGGAGCAGGAGTTCTTTTATGAGAAGCATTTTCCATTCCAAATTTCTTCACTATGTTCTTGGAGTACTTGCTTTGTGAGATGAATATTGAGTCTTCCATTTGCTTAACTTGCAGACCAAGAAAATAGGTTAATTCACCTACTAGACTCATTTCAAATTCAGCTTCCATCTGCTTGACAAAATGTTTGACCATCTTATCAGACATCCCACCAAACACAATGTCATCAACATATATTTGTGCAATCATGACATTTCCTTCTTCATCTTTAACAAACAGGGTTTTATCAATCCCACCTTTTCTGTATCCTTGCTTGATAAGAAATGTGGTAAGTCTCTCATACCATGCCCTTGGAGCTTGCTTCAGACCATAAAGTGCTTTCTTGAGTTTGTATACATGATTTGGACAGCTTGGATCAACAAATCCTTTAGGCTGTTCTACATATACCTCTTCATTAAGATAACCATTAAGAAAGGCACTTTTCACATCCATTTGAAATAGCTTGAACTTTAAGATACAAGCAATTCCCAACAATAGTCTTATTGATTCAAGCCTTGCTACTGGTGCAAAGGTTTCATCAAAGTCTACCCCTTCAATTTGAGTGTATCCTTGAGCCACAAGTCTAGCTTTGTTCTTTGTAACAATTCCTTGTTCATTTGACTTGTTCTTGTACACCCATTTTGTACCAATCACATTTATGTCATCAGGTCTAGGTACAAGATTCCACACTTCATTCCTTGTGAATTGACCTAATTCCTCTTGCATAGCACAAATCCAGTATTCATCAGTGAGAGCTTCCTTGACATTTTTAGGTTCTATTTTGGAAACAAAACAAGAACCTGAAATCACTTCTCTTGATCTAGTGCTCACACCTCTGTTGGGATCACCAATTATTAAATCTTTGGGATGATCCTTCTGTAATCTGATGGAGGGAGGTTTGCTTGAATCTTCTGACCTTGTATCATTTTGAGTGAAGTTATATTGATCATTCTTTTCTTCAGCTTCAACCTTGATATCAGCAGATGTTCCAACATCTTCTGGGACATCTGTAGGAGCATCATCAATTATCACATTTATGGACTCCATGATAACATTTGTTCTGTAGTTAAATACTCTATATGCTCTGCTGTTTATAGAGTATCCAAGGAAAATTCCTTCATCACTTTTAGGATCCATTTTTCTCCTTTGCTCCCTATCTGCCAGAATATAGCATTTACTTCCAAACACATGAAAGTACTTCACAGTGGGTTTTCTGCCCTTCCAGACTTCATATATTGTGGACAGGGTTCCTTTTCTCAAGGTAACTCTGTTATGGATGTAGCAGGCAGTGTTCATAGCTTCAGCCCAGAAATACAGAGGTAACTTTTTAGTATGGATCATAGCTCTTGCTGATTCTTGAATAGTTCTATTCTTCCTTTCAACAATCCCATTCTGTTGAGGAGTGATAGGAGAAGAATACTCATGATTGATTCCTTCTGAAGAGCAGAAATCTAAGAACTTTTGATTCTCAAATTCCTTTCCATGATCACTTCTTATTCTGATCACACAGCTGGATTTTTCCCTTTGCAATCTTTGACATAGTTCTTTGAATACATCAAATACATCTGACTTTTCTTTGATGAAGTTTATCCATGTATATCTTGAAAAATCATCAACCACAACATAGGCATACCTCTTACCACCAAGACTTTCAACCTGCATAGGTCCCATAAGATCCATATGTAAAAGTTCCAAAACTTTGGAAGTTGTCAGATGTTGGAGCTTTGGATGGGACATCTTGGTTTGCTTGCCTATTTGACATTCACCACATATTTTGCCATCATCAATCTTCAGTTTAGGAATACCTCTTACAGCATCCATATATATGATCTTCTTTATGCCTCTGAAATGAAGATGACCTAGCCTTTGGTGCCATAGTTTTACTTCTTCTTCTCTAGCTAGAGAACAAGTTGAAGTGGGACTGAAGTCTAATGGCTCCCACATGTAACAGTTGTCTTTTGACCTTGCACCTTTCATGACAACTTCTTGCTCTTGGTTAGTCACTATGCATTCAGTTTTTGTAAAGTTTACACTGTATCCTTGATCACATAGTTGACTTATACTGATAAGGTTAGCAGTTAACCCTTTAACTAGCAATACATCATTTAGTCTTGGAACATCTTGACAGTCCAAGGTTCCAACTCCTTTGATCTCTCCTTTAGCTCCATCTCCAAAAGTTACATACCTGGATGAATGTGATTTTAAGTTCACTAGCAGATTCTTCAATCCAGTCATGTGCCTTGAACATCCACTGTCAAAATACCAGTCTTCTTTAGCTGATACTTTCAGTGATGTATGTGCTAAGTATGCAGTACTTTTCTTTGACCAGATTAGTTGAGATTTCTTTTGATGCCTCTGCCCTGTGTGTTGTTCAGCTGATCTCAAAGCTTGATTGTTGATCTGGTTCTTGGGTGTGTGCCTTTGATCAGTCTGAATGTCAGCTTTTGGTCTCCAAACTTTCTTGATTACTTCTGTCTTTTGCTTAGGAGGTTGCTGATTTCTAAGCTGCATTTTCTTGGTACCTTCTACTTTCTGCTTGAAAGGTTGCTGACACATCTGATTTGGATATCCATGTAACTTATAACAGTGAGGTTTGATATGCCCAAATCTTCCACAGTGATGGCATCTCCATCTTTGATACTTCTTCTTCATTTTGTTCTTTCCAGAATGTTGAGACATCTGTTGGAACATTATGTTAGTCTTTGTGTTCTGATGTTGAAGCATTTGTTGGGACATCTTGTTTGACTGTGTAATTTTTGAAGTGGCTTTGCTAGAGCTGGCTTCTTCTCTGTTGTATCCCAGTCCACTTTTGTCCCCTGAATGTTTATTATTGCAAAGAATAACATCCAGTGTATTTGAGCTGCTGTTCATCATTCTAACAGATTTGGACATATGTTCCATCTTAGAATTGAGAAGAGTTACTTCACTTTTCAAGGTATCAATGATTACTTGATCACTTGCTTTTTCCTCTTCTAGTACTTCATTCTGCTTCTTTAGCTTTATAACCTCACTGCATATTTCAGAGCTTCTTTTGTATAGATCTTTGAATGCTTGCTCAAGTTGTTCATAAGTAAGCTCTCCACAACTGGAATCACTATCATATTCACACAGTCCAGCTAAAGCAGTAATATGCTTAGCTGATTCTTCTTCTGAATCTCCTCCTGAGTCTTCATCAGACCAGGTTACAGATAGTCCCTTCTTTTGTCTTTTTAAGAAGTTGGGACATTCCTTCTTGATGTGTCCATATCCTTCACATTCATGGCACTTGATTCCTTTTTCTTGACTGGTCTTTTCAGCAAGATTTGATCTTCTGTTAGCATCATAGGTTCTCTTGTTTTCAGAAGAGTTTGTGAATCTTCCACTGGAATTTGATTTACCTTCCATACCTCTGAGAATCTGTTTGAACTGTTTTGTAATCAATGCAAGATTTTCTGAGAAGCTTTTATCATTTGCTAGTTCATCATCTTCTTCTTCATCTGCATTTGAAACCAAGGCAATGCTTTTGTTCTTTTTAGCATGTGTGTCATTCATTCCCATTTCAAAAGTTTGAAGGGAACCAATGAGTTCTTCAGCTTTCATGGAGCATATGTCTTGAGCTTCTTCTATTGCTGTGACTTTCATGTCAAATCTTTTTGGCAAAGATCTGAGAATCTTCCTTACAAGCTTCTCATCAGTCATCTTTTCTCCCAAGGCTCCAGAAGTATTGGCTATATCCAAGATG
Source organism: Lathyrus aphaca (assembly GCA_963966055.1). Lineage (NCBI taxonomy): Eukaryota > Viridiplantae > Streptophyta > Magnoliopsida > Fabales > Fabaceae > Lathyrus > Lathyrus aphaca. The sequence continues at coordinate 254,290,310 of OZ014524.1, read as the reverse complement.
TTCATGTAGAACTCATGAATTGATTCATCTTCCTTCATTCTCAAGTTTTCAAACTTGGTGGTGAGAAGTTGAAGTCTTGACATTTTTACTTTTGATGTTCCTTCATGAGTTGTCTTGAGGGTATCCCACACATCTTTGGCCAGCTCACAATGATGCACCAGTCTGAAAATATTTCTATCAATGCCATTGAATAAAGCATTTAGGGCTTTTGAGTTGCCTAGTTCTGAATCTTCTTCCTCTTTACTCCATTCTTCTTCAGGTTTCAGAACTATTGATCCATCTTTGGTGTCTTTAACAGGATGTTTCCATCCAACAATTACTGCTCTCCATGCCCTGTTGTCAAGTGACTTTAAGAATGCAATCATTCTTGGCTTCCAGTAGTCATAATTAGAACCATCCAGTATAGGTGGTCTATTTACTGACCCTATATCTCTGTCCATGTTACAGAATTTGTTTTCCCTAGATCTCACCCAGTATAAACAGGCAGGGTGCCTGCTCTGATGCCAATTGAAATTCTGTAATGAGATGTCCTAAGAGATGTTCCAACACTTAATAGGACATTTGACAAATTTTAACCAAAACTTAAACAGCAGGAAAAATAAACAACACAGAAGTTTGTTAACCCAGTTCAGTGTATAACCACACCTACATCTGGAGGCTACCAAGCCAGGAGGAAATCCACTATTAGTAATATTAATTCTAGACTTAAACCACCCTGTTTAATCTATCACTTAATACTTACCCAATGCAATTTCTACCTAAGACTCACTTAGATAAGAGTACCCTACTCACTCCCCCTTAATCACCCAGTGATCAAGTTTACAAGTTTACAAAAGTTGAAGACATCCTTCAAAAATAACAGCTTGATTTTACTTCACAGTTTCAATCAAGTCACAAATGCACTTTTGCTTAAAAGCTCATAAAGTGGTACATAAAAACAGCCTGCTATTAAAACACTAGACACCCTATTTTGTCTTCTGAAATTCGTGCTCAATTCTATGAGATTCTGTTGTTTAAATAGGTTCTGAATTTTGGGCTTTCTGTAGAATGATCCAGCCCTAATGTGCAGCAGCTGTCACCTTGAATTTAGGGTTTGTTACCTCCTATATTCTAGGTGCATTAGGTCTTCTGTTTTAATCTGAATCTTCAATTTAAAACTCCCTACAGATGCGCCTTGTTCTGTTTTATATCCATCATTAATTAATTCCAGATAATTCTCCTTAAATATCTCTGATCTGTTAATCAATAATTAATTCTGGTAGCAGGTCTGAGATGTCTCAACATCTGTTGGGACATCCTGACAAAACTGAACTTAGTCATTTATACAATGTCCCAACATCTGGTAGGACATCCTGAACCAAGTTCACATACTCTGTTTGCTAATGTCCCAACATCTGATAGGACATTCTGAACTGAATTTAACATTTCTTGTTTGGTCAAAAATTCTGCCAATTCTTAAACATCTACAATTTTAAACGTCAACAAAAAGTCAACATTTTCCAAAGGGCATAACTTGATAATGGTAAAGGATATGGACATGAGACCAAAGAGGATGGTTAGAGGACTCTCTAAGCTTTCTAAAATGTCCAATAACACCTCCATAGCCTTAAAAATGAGTGACTTATGTCTTTTCAAAGTTGGGAAATTTTTGAGAGGTTTATGAAGCAAATGGGACCTTAGAACCAAATTTCTCCAAATGGGCTTGCATTTTTATGACCCAATCACTACCATGACATCATGCACGAATTAAAAACCATTTATTCAAATTTTTAATCATTTTATTTTATTTATTATGATTTTATACATTAAAAATCATTTTAAATCAAAATAAAATATAAAAGTCTCAATATTTGATATGATTTTTGTTCTAGAAATTCTTAAAGGACATTTAGAGATGATTGAAATCATATAAGATCAGATCAACCAAAAATAGTAAGAAGATATCAAATTTTTTCAATATTTTGAAGCATATCTTTCTTCAATCTCAAGTTATCCAAAAGTCCAAAGTGGGATTTCATTTTTTGACCTAATTAGGTCCTATTATATATGTACAACGTAAAGCAATGCAAGGGACACGATTTGGCTGCCTCCAAGAACAAAATCACAAGTCAAAATTTCACTCCAAATTTGAAATTAGGTTTCATACTTTCAAGCAATTTCAATAACTTTTGAAGGTAGCTTTAGCTTCCTTGAGGTTCACTGATCATATTTCAATCCTCATATACATCAAAAGCATGCTCATAAGCCCTAACCGAATCAGAATTGTTCTTGAACTTTTGATTTTCGATTTCCATTGTTTATGCATCATTTACTAGTTTTGGTTGTTGATTTGTGTTTAGAATGAAGTTTGCAAAATTTCTGGACAATTAGATTGAAGGTTCATAACCTAAATCGTAAACGGCCATAGTTAGGGTTTATGTCCCTCATTTAGGGTTTCACGATTAACCAAATATAAACGAATTTAAAGAACATGAATAGATTGTATGAATCTTGAGGATTTCATTGACCTAATCAATTTGATGATATTGTACCATTTGCTTGCTGTTTGAGATTCGTAGGTAAATTCGTAAGAGAAAACGCAGGAAAAGGAAGATGAAGTTCAGATGGAGCCAAAATTCAATTCAAAAAGTTGATTTAAAATATAATGTTTGTTTGTTGGTTATATGTTGAATGCGCAGTAATAGCTCAATTGGTTTGTGTGCGTGTATGTGATATTGATGGTCCTGGGTTCGAATACCCCCATGCCATTTTGCTTTGTTTTATTTTTCTGGATTTTTTGCAGGTTAACAATAAAACAAATTAGACTCCTGATGCTATCACCAACGCATGATTGGCCTGGTGGTGATGTTGCTGGTCTTGTGAATGAAAAGCCTAGGGCCTGGGTTCGAATCCCAGCCCTAGGTATGTTTATTTTCTCATTTTTTTCATTATTTTTTGGTTTATATTATATTTATTTGATTTAATTAATTTCTTAAATAAAAATTCTTAAAATACAATGTTTATATTATTGTTATATAAAAAAAACTTATTTTCACAAATTATTTTCTCAATGTAATTATTCATATTTATTTCATCATATGTTTATATTATTAATATTATATATATATATATATATATATATACATATATATATATATATATATATATATATATATATATATATATATATATTAAATAAATTGACTTATTTTATAAATTAATTAGTAAAACCCTAATTCTCATAATTAACCCTAACCCTAATTTTTTCCAACCCTAACCCTAATATTTTCTTAACTTTAGAATTCAAATTAATATTTTTGTAAATTATAATTAATTATTTATTATCTATTAAATATTTATATAATTTAATTATTAAAATACTATTTTTCTTATTAAAATATTTAAAATACCTCCTAATATTAATTTATTTTGCTAATTTCTTATTTCCTCTTATTTTATTTTCTAACCATTTATATTCCCTCTTATTATTATTGATTATTATTGCTTATTTATTATTATTTATCATTATTTATATATCTCGATTATATTGTAAATATCTCAAAGCTTTGTTATAGTTTAGGTTTATATTTTTGCTTTATTTTTACTGTAAATATATTAACTGCGTGGTTAGTAATTATAGGGTGTGTATAACATGTTTGTAATTTAAAATTAACTTAGAATAATTAACTTTATAAGATAAATACTTGAAAATAAACACTCACACACGTAAATCGATCTTTGATCGCTATCTTGCACTTTCTAGGGTTACCTCTCATGTTGCCTATTTCTAAGGTCAAGTAAGGTGTCTTAAGCAAAGTCCCTTCATAAATATCATCAAGTCCCTTCAGTTTAAAAGATCAAGTCCCTTCGAGGTTGCCTACGATAAATGATCTTGTCCCTTCGAATAAAAGATGATAAGTCCCTACGAATTGCTAAAGACACCTTGCAGTTGCCTACGTCCAGATGTCCCTATACATGTCCCTTATCACATCCAAGGTAATGACTACCTATTCCTTAATAATAGGGATAGTCTTACCATTGAAAGAACATATAAGAACAGTAAAGATTTAATATAGGGTAGGTTCCTCTTAATTACTTGCTCACACCTTTTCAATATATTCCTTTACACATCACATTTCAAACAAGTTTTCAAAACAAAGTCTTTATATACATCCATACGAGGATCATTATAAAGTACTTAGAAATTTTTTTATCACACACTACACCTTTCTCAAAACAATTTAAAGTGAGCTAAGTAACTAAGAGCCCATGGATAACCATGGATATAAAGGGTGCTAACACCTTCCATTTGTATAACCTACCCCCCGAACTCAAAATCTTTTTAAGGTCTTTCCTGTTCTTTTATGCCCTTTCCTTTTGGATAAAATAAAAGTCGGTGGCGACTCTTGCTATCTGCAACATGACTAAAAGTCAGTTCTCCCACCGTGTTACAGAACTGGCGACTCTGTTGGGGATTTAATAAAAGAGGGGTACCCCTAGGAATTAGATCACTTAAATTGTTTGCCTTGTTTGCTTTATATTACTTGTTGGGCTTTATGTGTGAAAGATCCTAACCCGGATCTAGTGTACCTTAGGTAAATGGAAATAGACCAAGGAAACTGTACAGCGTATACCGATATGGTTGATCTGGTGGCCATAGTTAGTGTGACTTCTTGGTTGGTGCTTATGTTCCTTAAGCAAGTTGAGGATAATATGAGGCTGCCATATGTTTTCAATACACTAACTAACTTTTAGAACCCTAGTCATCCCATCTTGGTCCTTAGAAAAGTAGTGAGATAACCGGCTTTGGTGAAGACTGAAGTTGGTTGATACTCGATGCTACACTCATTGAGATCCTAAACTTGGAGGGTTTTGGTTGGTAAGTTAGTTGCCTACTGAACAACCACCCTTGTGAACGATCAATAATATTGAGATCCCTTAGAACCTGGTTACTTTTATAGGACATGATGAACCAACTAAACTTCAGGGGAGGGTACTTACCTTTAAACCTCATGCAAGCCTTCAAACCTAGGGCTATTGTGTGACTTGTTTGTGTGTGCCACATGTTTGTGATTGAGCATAACATCATAGCATCATCATGCATAATAAGCATAGCATTTTCACTAACCATTTCAAGGACCAAAGGATTTATCTTTGTTCGTTGTTGCAGGTCATGGCTTCTGCTCGCAGGAATACTATCCGGATCAACTTTGTAGGAATACCTCCTAAGCTTAAGGAATTGGTCTCTCAAGTTTCTGAAAACTCCCAGTTCATCAAGAAGCATGGTCACCTACTTGACTTGGTTACTTCAGGGTTTAATGAAGATATGATGAGTGTTCTGTTTCAGTTCTTTGACCCTAAACAACATTGCTTCACATTCCCCAGTTATCAGCTGGTTCCTACAATGGAAGAGTTCTCCAAGCTTCTGTGTATACCTATCCTTGATCAAAAACCCTTCACGGGCTTGGAAAAAGAGCCTAAACCTGAAGTCATTGATGCAGCCCTACATTTGAAGAAATCGGACATTGTCCTAGAAACAAGGAGTGGAGTTAAGGGTATTCTTGCTAAGGTATTGATGGAGAAAGCTCAAGTGTTCCTGAAGGCTATGAGTTATGATTCTTTTGAGGAGATCTTAGCCCTATTGATCTATGGCTTAGTATTGTTCCCTAATCCAGACCAGTTCATAGACGTACACGCCATCAACATATTTCTGACTCACAATCCATTGCCTACATTACTTGGAGACATCTTACACTCTCTTCATACCCGTACTACGAAGGCACGAGGAACTCTGATTTGTTGTATACCTCTACTATGTAGGTGGTTTATTTCTCACCTTCCTCGATCAGTGATGAAGAATAAACAAGGGTTAAGGTGGTCTAAATGAATCGTGTCACTTTCTCATTCAGATATTCATTGGTGCTCTCGATCTATGGAGAATGTTACTATCATTGACCGTTGTGGGGAGTTCCCTAATGTGCCACTCCTTGGCATAAGAGGGGGCATTACCTACAATCTTTCTTTAGCTCTACGTTAGTTTGGTTATGCTCGGAGTGATGGTCCTCATGACATGCTTATTCGAGGTATTATGTTCGACTACGACAAAGATCTTCAAGGTTACTGTCAAAGGTTCATACGAGCATGGGGTAAGGTGAACAAGGTTGACAGCAAGACTCTGGAACCCAAGTACACCATTCTTATGGAACCTTATCTCAGATGGGTGGGATCTCGTGCTCAGACTCTTATGATGCCATATCCTGCTATCCTTCAAGTTACCATGGAGCCTGTTGCTGAAGGAAATACTTCTTATATTATTCTTCATCCAGACATGCCCACTGACATGGAGGATTTACAAAGGTCTTGGATCCAGTTGAAGGAGCAAAGAGATACTGTTAAGACTCATTTCAAAGCAAGTCAAGAAAGAATCCTGGAGCTAACAAAACAACTTCACGAGGAGCGGAATCTCAACTCATACCTCAACACAAAGAGGAAACGTCCAGGGGAGACTTAAAACCCCATATTTGTATTCAATTCATTTTTGTTGTAAGCCTAAGAGGCAAACAAGTTTATTACTAATAAAATTTTACTTTCTGATTATTTAAACAAATTTAAATCCTGTAGTCCTTGAAAACATTGCATACGCATTTACATACCATATCATTGCATCACAGGTTTATTATGAACAGGTATCTTATCTTCTCGTTGTTTATTTCAGTAGAAATGGCTCTTGAACAGACTGTCAAAGATCTCCAGGCTCAGAATGCACAATTCCAAGAGTTGATTCTGAACTTGTCCAAGGGACAAGATGAGTTGAAGACACTGCTGGCTAAGAAGAAGAAGAAGACTAGAAGATCAGGAGGCCTTATCAATTTGGGAAGAAGATTCAGAGGTCCTATCAAGACAAAGGAACAGATTGAGGATTCTGAGTCTGAAAATTCTGAGAAAGAGGGAGGTAGTCTCCATGATACTGTGGGAGATTCTGATTCTGAGGCAAATTATTATCATTATCCTGCTAGCAAGGAGAAGTACAAGATGCTAGTAGACAGAATGAATGCCATGGAACTACAAAAATCTTCTGGGCTTGATTTTGAAGATCTGAGTTTAGTTTCTGGAGTGGTTATACCTATTGGCTTCAAAGTTCCTGTTTTTGTGGTGTATGATGGGGTTTCATGTCCTAAGCTGCACTTAAGATCTTACGTCCGGAGGATTCAACCACATACTGCTGACAAGAAACTGTGGATTCATTTCTTCCAAGAGAGTTTGTCTGGAGCTCAATTGGAATGGTACTATCAACTTGAAAGTGTTAATATTCGTGATTGGAATGATCTTGTTGAGGCCTTCTATAGGCAATACCAATATAATGCTGATTTAGCACCTACTCGCATGCAGCTCCAAAGCATGTCAATGGGTGCTAAGGAGAGTTTCAAGGAGTATGCCCAGAAATGGAGAGACCTGGCTGGCAGAGTTCAACCTCCTCTGACTGATAGGGAGCTAGTGGATATGTTTATGAGTACGCTAAATGGTCCTTTCTATAGTCACCTCATTGGAAGCTCATCATCTGGTTTCACCGAGCTGATAATGACTAGAGAACGCGTGGAAAGTGGTATAAGAAGTGGTAAGATACAAATGGGTGCCTCTTCATCAAGCACTGCAAAGAAGCCCCCTAGTGGGAAGAAGGAGTCTAATGTTGTGTATGGTCAACATAGTCGCAATAGGAGTCACCAATCTATGGGAGCAGTCAACATCTCTAATCCTACTCCTGCAGCACCAGAGCCACAACAAAGCAATCAACAGAAACCTAGAAGACAATTCACCAAGATCAACATGTCACTGGCCCAAGCCTTGCAACACATGTTCAAAGGGGAACTAATTACTCTGAAGGACCCTCCTCAGAATCCTAATACTTCCTCTCCTCGATACAATCCTAATGCACGATGTGCCTATCATTCTAATAGTCTAGGACATGACACCAACAACTGCTGGGTGTTGAAAAACAAGATTCAAGATATGATTGAAGCTGGGGAGATTGAATTTGACCCTCTTGGGACTCCAAATGTGATCACCGCTCCCATGCCCAATCATGAGAAGACTGTTAATGATGTTGATGAAGTTTCATATGTTTCCTTAGTAGCAGATGTGACTACTCCCTTATCCATTATCAAGAAGAAGCTGGTGCAGGATGGGTTCTTTCCAGGTTGCAACGAAGACTGTTTTTATTGTGCCTACAAACCTGATAGCTGCTGGAAGTTGAAAGATGGTATTCAACGCCTCATGGACAATTACACTATATTGTTTGAAAGGACAATTTCTGTGGAAAGTATGTGTGAACATCTAATTCGAAGTACGAAGCTTAAAGATGTAGCTATGGTTGATAAAGTGCCAGTGAAGATTACCTCCAAAGGCCCTGTTAGGATCCCCTCTAAGGGTCATGTCAGGATTACTGCTGAAGGCCCTATGAAGACTATTGTTGAAGCTAGAGTGGCTCCCATGATCATTACCACTCATGGCCCTGTTCCTTATACTTCTGATAAAGCTATACCCTGGAATTATGGTTCTGATGTTTATATCCATGGTGTTAAACAGGAACCTTTGACTGATACACCTGTTACTGATGATAATCTTGATGTTGATAATATTGCTGGATCTAGTAAGATCACTAGAAGTGGAAGAATTTTCTCTCCTCAGGCTACCTCTAAAAGTACAGTTACTCCTACCTCCACTTCTGAGCCAAGTACTGATGCTCGGGGAAAAGATCATGTGGTTGAACCTGTGCAAGCTAAGGCACTGACTGCTGAAAATCTCTCTAAGAAGATGGAAGAAGTGCTGAAGATCATTCGCAAGAGTGATTATGATATTGTTGACCAGTTGGGGCATACTCCCTCTAATATCTCCATGTTATCTTTGTTGATGTGTTCTGAGGCTCATGCTAAAGCCTTAATCAAGTTCCTGAAGACTGCTCATGTGCCAAATGAGATTTCTGTGGATCAATTTGAGAATTGCGTTGCACATCTGACTTATGATAATGGGTTAAGCTTTTCTGATGCTGACTTGACTCCTTCCAAGAGAAACCATAATAGAGCTTTGCATATCTCCATTGAATGTTGTCGCTCCCCGGATTTCCATCCTGGTACAAACGCGAAAGTGGCGCGGAAAAGAATAGAGTCGCCAGCCAGGCATTTTTATCCCGAAGGAACGGGAATGGTAATGCTGCACAAACCAGAAGAAAAGAAAAGGAAGGACACGGGTCCTGCGTACCAAAGAGACTGAGTTCGGGAGTCGGTTACGACCTGGGTAGGTATTAGCACCTAGATCGTCCGCCGTACCCGACGGGATCCACGCTTGCAAAGAAACTATTTCAAAGGGTGAAGAACTGAAAGCTGCTGCAAAGAAAAGGAACTGAACTGGATAAGAAAAGAAAGGGAACTGAAAAAAGAAATGAAAAGGAAAAAATGTAGGGAAAATAAAGATTGTGCTCGAACGGGCCCTACCCCGCTGCCTACGTACCTCATCTGGACAATGAGGATCAGAGTCGCCGTAGTTCCCCTAACTAGGGGTAGAAAAGAAATTGCTTGTGAATTAAGGGTTGAACTGCCTATGCCAATGCTCAGGTGTTGTAGACTCGGACGACGAGTGCGTAATCGTCTTGCAAAGTGACAAGTAGGAGCAAGTTTGCGTACGGAGCGAATGAGATGAGAAAAGAATTTCCGAAGGAAAGACGCTTATTGTTTGTTTGTGTTTTTTATAAAGATTTTTATGAGTGTGTCACAAGGAAGTGAACTCAAGCTCTTTTCCATGGAATGTGCACTTGTCACTACATTCCAAGATGGAATAATAGAACAAGCCCACTCAAGTAAGGAGAAGATCCCCAAAACTTGAACCCAGAGATTAGGGCTTAGGCTCACTAACTCATTAACTTATTAAGTGTTTTTGGTATTTACAATGAAGAAGTGTCTTTTATGATTTTCTTGGTGAAGATGATACCCTGATCAGACTTGTGCATCACAAGACAAGCTTGTACTATCCCAAGATGGGAAGACTACAAGTGTCTCATGGGATAAGGTTATTGCTCAAAGTATCACTTCAATCTTTATTAAGTGTCTTATTTAGAGTTTTGAGATGAGAAGAGAAAAGGAACCAAAAGGATCACAAAGGCAAAAGTCTAATGGGGGACTAAAGAATCCTAAGTGTTGTCATGCATGGGAAATCCTAGGTTAGTGTGGTTTACTATCCTAAAGAGGAAAGAAAGAAGAAGAGAAGAAGAAGAAAGAAGAATAGAAGAGGCGGGAAGTAAGGCCTAAGCCCAATAATCACAAGGTTAGAACAAGTAAGAATACTAAGAGAAGAGATAAGATTTGGAGATGTAGGAATCACATCCACACCTCTCACTTACCTAAGCCCCTGAAAAGGTTAGTAACACAAGTATAAAAGCAATATAAAATGATCACAATGCCACACCAACATCATACAAACAGAAGTGAAGTCATACACACTAATGCTCAATGTTAACACAAGTTATAAGAATGAGAAAAGAAGCACACCAATCAACATGAGGCAACATGAACCACATAGCAAAGCAAAGCAAACTTGATAAGATGTAAAGCAAAATAACCAAAATACAAACACAAGGTGCAAGATCAGAACCTTAAACATGTTAGAAAAGTGTCTAAAGAGCATGAGAGATGAAGAGAAGGGAAGCATATGGTCAAGCAATCACATTATGGGAAGAAAAAAGCAAAAGAAATGAGGTGGATGTACATAAGAATGGAAGAACTTCAAAGGCAAAAAAATTACAAGATTTCCAAAACACAAACCCCAACCCAAGATCAGAGAGGTATCAATGCCCTAAAGAGACCCTAAACAAGATGAAGAAGTTGGCACAAGTTCCCTTCTAAACTAAAGAGAAGACTTATGATCAAAAAGAAGCAAAATGGGACAAGTTAAGAACAAAAATTCAAATCAAATCAAGTATGCACCCAAACACTCCACAACCTTTGACAAGAAATCTTCAATCATGATATAACAACATGCCAAAAGGAGAGGAAGAAATTCAGAAGTCAAGCAAGTCAAATGAAGGGTCAAACATCAACTAGGGTTAAGAAACTTCACTCACAAGTCAAGGACCAAAACCAATTGAACAAGCTTCTAAAAATCAGAACAAAAATCACACATAAAGTATACTCTATTATGGATCCAGAGCAAAAAGAACCAACCAAAATTTCAAAATGAGGATCAATATAGAAAATGGACAAGTTAGCATGCTTAAAAAAGAATTAAAATGAATTAATTACAATGAACAATTAATATCCACGTGTGAAAATAAAATAAATGGAAAATAAAAATGACAAAAATTAAAGAAAACTCAAATGCACTTCCGTGAATTTTTTCATAATTTTTAATAACCTAAAACTATTTTTAAAAATTAAAATCCAAACTAATATTTAAATGAAAATAAAAAGAAAATAAAATAAAATGAAATAGGCTGGGGGTATGAATAACATGCCAGATCAGTTCAATTTATTGGGCTTCACGCAAGGAGGGTGGGAATAGAAGTCAAGGCCCAGGAAATAGTCAGCGAAGCACACAATATTATTGTAGATATTCAAAAAAATTCAGAAAAAACAAGAGCCATCAGATCTAGTGGACGCGGGAGATTTGTCAACTCATTAATTCCAGTCATCAATTTTATTGGCTTGGAGAGAGGGAGCATGTTAATGTGGTGAGGTGAGAAACAAAAATAATTAAAACAGAAATATAAACGCACGTGAGGGAGAGGGTCCTCATTTATGAGGTGGCAATCTGAGGAATGTTGAGATGAGAAGATCCAATGGTTGATCCATCATCTTCTTCGCAGAAACCCTAAATGAAGCAAGCCCAGAATCCGGTGACCGGAGCTAGGGCTCTGGCACCGGCAAATGTAAACTATGAACAAACATCAATGAAAATACATTAAACACTCCAGATTGAGTAATTAAACCAAGCTGAATCCGAATATGCACTTAGATTTCACAAAGGACCAAAGAAAAAACCAAATCGAAGACAACAAACTTCATACATCAAACTGCAATTCATCAGAGCAAGCTCATTTCATGCTTATTTTACATTCTAAATAGGTCAACATCATCGGCCAAACACGTAGATCATAAAAAGCACCACCAATTTCATTTCTATATCTGAGATTTTGATGCTAACCTGAGAGCTGTAGATCTGGAAGTAGCTTAATAGAAGCCAAGAATAGTTGCAAGTCCATTACAAATACACTCTAGTTGCAAAATAAATTCAACTAGAGCCTTGAAAGCTGTTGGATCTAGGAGCTTGAAGCTTGCTGCTCTGAAATGGCAAGGTGTGGAATCTTGAGAATCAGCTTGAACAAGGTATGAATTTGTGATCCTGAACCCTCAAGGATGAAGAATATGCCAATGGTTTTGACAATGAGTAAGTTTAGAGAGTGATTAGAAGGAAATTGTAGAATGAGCAAAAACTTGAGAGTAGAGAAATGTGATGGATCTGAAGCAAACCAAAACCCTAATTGGTTTATATATGGTGCCAAGGTTCAATGCTGAAAGAATGAAGGCATTGGCACGTGGGAAGAGAGTGTGGGAGAGAATTTGAAAAATTTGAAAGTTTGGTGTGAAGTCATGAAACACTCGTGCATTGCTCTCTCTCTTTGCCCATGTGCTCTCAAGATCTCACCCTTGATTCAAAACAGCAATTATTCTGGCCCTTGGATGTAAGGATCACACAATTCTCATGATCATGCAAATTTTACACTTGTGAAATAAACCTCACATCATGCACGAATATGGTATTATTCTTGGAGAAAAATGGATCATTTGCATTGCTTTGTAACATTGTGACCTCATTTGGTTCATACCAACACTCAAAAATAAGTTTCATGACTTTTTGCCTTTGTGTACAATTGAAATTTCGTGTAATGCCCTAGTGCTCATGCAATTTTCGAGGGCCTTAACTCTTAAACCATAAAGGCTATAAAAACATACTTGTACTTTTTGAAAATGGGAGGCTTTAATCTTCAACTTTCATGTTTGGCTTTGGTTCATTTGCAGCTTTTTTCACCAAGTTATGCTTACTTGAAAGTTAGGGCAAAAACTTACTAAAACTGGCATTTTCCATGACCAAGCTTATGCCAATTTTGCAAAACACATCAAAACCTCATGATTCTTGACCTTTGATCTTTCCAAAACTCTTTTAATGTTATAAGAACATCCCTTGGCTAGAAAAATGGGGTGGGACCCCTTGAAATCTCACAGTTGACTTTTATAAGGCATAGTTGACCAATTACTTCATTTACAAGCAACTGAAGAAATACTTGACTTCCACAAGGAATTTTCTCACCAAATTTCATCCCTAGGATCCTCTTAACATATAAGAGACTTTGCCCAAATGAAATGGCCAAAGTCACAAGGTTTTCATGCTTGAAACTCAAACTCTAATTTGGGATCACTATGTAGGAGTTTCCCCTAGCTTAAATTCCCTGATGATCTTCCAACCTTATGAGCTTTTGTGAATGATCATGAACCTGTGAATGCAATTTAAACCCCTCATAGTTCTTGAACAAGTCCATTGGGCCCCTTGTCATAGCTTGTGATGCTTCAAAAACCTCCACAGATGATCCTATGCTTTATGCTAGGTCATGAGGATGTTATGCCTCATCTTTCCATGCTAGGATGCCAAGAATATGATATGTTCATGATGAATATGATGTGATATGATGCTTAAAAAGAAGAGGGAAAATTTGGGGTGTTACAAATGTAAAGGCACTACCTTGTCTCATGTGCTGGTGGACAATGGTTCTTCATTTAATGTACTCCCCAAAGAGGTTCTGGACAAGCTCACTCCTGAAGATGTTGTGTTAAGACCAAGTAATGTAGTGGTGAGGGCCTTTGATGGCTCAATAAGAGTGGTACATGGAGAAGTAGATATCCCGATCAAAGTTGGCTCTCAAGTATTCAACTCTACTTTCTATGTAATAGATATTCGTCCTGCGTACTCCTGTTTGCTTGGGCGCCCCTGGATCCATGGGGCAGGTGCTGTGACTTCCATTTTACATCAGAAGTTGAAATATCTGGTGAAAGGAAAGATCGTCACTGTTTATGGTGAAGAATAATACATGGACAGTCATGTGAATACTTTTAAATATGTTGAGGTGGAGGGTGAATATGTTGAGACTCCTTGCCAGACATTTGAGGTAGTTTCTTGGGTCGTTCCTGCTACTGAAGCTCCCCCTGTTGTTAAAAGAGTTCCTGGGGTTACCAGAGTACCTCCTACAATGGCCTCCCTCAAAGATGCTAGAGTTGTGGTTGAAGAAGGTGGTTGTACTATTTGGGGTCAGCTTCCTGACATCCCTTACAATTCTGACAAGTTTGGTTTGGGTTTCACTGCAGAATCCCAGAAGGCTGTTCGTCGTGCTCGTGTTGTTCGTATCACCAATCAAGGGGTCATGAGAGATCAAATTAACGTTGTGGGTGACTATAGTGAAGACTACAACCTGGATGACTGGATCTTTCCTACCTTGGGTGATGGGCTCAACAATTGGAAAACCGAAGACGTTATTCCTATCTCCTTTAGTCAGGAGTAAATACTATTATTGTGTTTTTATTTTTAAGTTTGTAATTTTAAAAAATTAAACTTTTAAGCCTTGTGCCTTACCCGGGGCACAATGGTATGCTTGTTTCGGGATGTCTTTTCATTTGCATACTTCATTCAATAAAATCAATGGACGTTTCGTTTTCATAAATATTGTGCTCCTTTTCTTTCTTTTATACTTTATTTTTATTTTATCAGCTATGTGTTCTTACACACACCCACATCACTAAAATGCAGATCCTCATCCACTTTGGATCCTGTTGATAACAATTCTACTATTGCCAATTATAACTTCGAGAATCCGATCTATCAAGATGAAGATGGAAAGGAGGAAGATTGTGAAGTACCTGTAGAGCTTTCTAGGTTGTTACAACAAGAAGAGAAAGCTATACAGCCACATGAAGAGCCAATTGAAGTTGTGAATCTAGGAACTGAAGAAAACATGAAAGAGGTCAAGATAGGGGCTGAACTAGAAGATGGTGTTAAGAGCAGACTAATTCAGATGTTACGTGATTATGTGGAGATCTTTGCTTGGTCCTATGAAGATATGCCAGGGCTGGATACAGACATTGTGGTTCACCGTTTACCGATGAAAGAAGATTGTCGTCCGAAGAAGCAGAAGGTCCGTCGCATGCGTCCTGAAATGTCATAAAAGATTAAAGCAGAGGTGATGAAACAGTTTGATGCAGGGTTCTTAGCTGTGACTTCTTATCCTCAATGGGTTGCAAATGTGGTACCAGTACCTAAGAAAGATGGAAAGGTACGCATGTGTGTGGATTACAGAGATTTGAATAAGGCTAGCCCTAAAGATGACTTTCCACTTCCTCATATTGATCTTCTGGTAGACAACACTGCTCAGCATAAGGTATTCTCTTTTATGGATGGTTTCTCTGGTTACAATCAAATCAAGATGGCACCTGAAGATATGGAAAAGACTACATTTGTTACACAGTGGGGCACCTTTTGTTATAAGGTGATGCCATTTGGTTTGAAGAACGTCGGGGCAACATATCAGCGTGCTATGGTGGCTTTGTTTCACGATATGATTCATCATGAGATAGAGGCATATGTGGATGATATGATAGCCAGGTCCCAGAATGAAGATCAACACCTTGATCATCTGCATAAGCTGTTTGAAAGGTTGAAGAAATACAAGTTGAGATTGAACCCAAACAAATGTACTTTTGGAGTTAGATCTGGTAAACTCCTGGGTTTCATTATCAGTGGAAAAGGTATTGAAGTGGACCCTGCATAAGTGAAAGCTATACAAGAGATGCCAGCTCCCCGTACTGAGAAGGAAGTTAAAGGTTTCTTGGGACGACTGAATTACATTGCAAGATTTATTTCCCAGTTAACTGCTACCTGTGAGCCAATCTTCAAGTTATTGAAGAAAGATCAAGTGATGGAATGGAATGACGAGTGTCAGACAGCCTTTGATGAAATCAAGAGATATCTTCTAGAACCTCCAATCTTGATGCCACCAGTTGATGGAAGACCCTTGATTATGTACTTAACAGTATTAGACAACTTAATGGGGTGTGTGTTGGGGCAACATGACGAGTCTGGTCAAAAAGAGCAGGAAATATACTACCTTAGCAAAAAGTTTACCGACTGTGAAACAAGATACTCACTGCTCGAGAAAACTTGTTGCACTTTGGCATGGGATACTCGCCAACTAAGACAGTATATGTTGACTCATACTACCTTGTTGATTTCAAAGATTGATCCAATCAAGTACATATTCGAGAAACCTGCTCTCTCTGGATGAATAGTAAGATGGCAAATGATCTTAATAGAATATGATATACAGTATACTACTCAGAAAGCCATTAAAGGAAGTGTTGTAGCTGATCATTTGGCTCATAAAGCAGTGGATGATTATCAGTCAATGAGTTTTGAGTTCCCTGATGAAGACATTATGATTATCACCAAAGAACCTGGACAATATGACGGATCTGAACAAGGATCCCGATGGACTA
This sequence comes from Lathyrus aphaca, assembly GCA_963966055.1. Classification (NCBI taxonomy): domain Eukaryota; kingdom Viridiplantae; phylum Streptophyta; class Magnoliopsida; order Fabales; family Fabaceae; genus Lathyrus; species Lathyrus aphaca. Next base: position 254,273,748 of record OZ014524.1, on the reverse strand, counting down.
TGGTTTTTGACGGAGCTTCTAATGCACTTGGTAATGGTGTTGGTGTTGTGATCATTTCCCCTGAAGGTTTCCATACCCCGATTACTGCAAGACTTTGTTTCTATTGTACCAATATCATGGCTGAGTATGAGGCATGTATCATGGGTATCAAAGCTGCCATGGAGATGAAGATTCAGTTCCTAGACGTATATGGGGATTTAGCCCTGGTAGTTAGTCAGATTAAAGGAGATTGGGATACCAAGCATGAAAATCTCATTCCTTACAGAGAGTATGTGTTGTATTTGATCCCATATTTTGAAGAGATTACCTTTGGACATATTCCACGAGGAGAAAATCAGTTGGCAGATTCATTAGCCACCATGGCATCTATGTTTGAGATTAGCTGGGATGATGAAGCTCCCAAGATTACTATCGATAGATTTGAGAAGCCTGCATATTGTAATGAGATTGACACTGAAGAAGCAGAGGGGAAGCCTTGGTTCTATGAAGTGAAAAGATATCTTGAAACTCAGGAGTTCCCTGAAGGGGCATCTGTCAAAGATAAGAAGTTTCTAAGGAGGTTTTCTGCTAAGTTCTTTTTCAGTAATGGAATTTTGTACAAGCGCAATCATGATTCAACTTTGCTTCGTTGTGTGGATAAGAAGGAAGCAACAGAGATTATGGAAGACATGCATGATGGGATCTTTGGCACTCATTCTAGTGGTCATACCATGGCAAGGAAAATATTGAAAGCAGGTTACTATTGGTCTACTATGGAAGCTGACTGCTATCAACATTCCAGAACATGTCACAAGTGTCAAATCTATGCTGATAAAGTGCATATACCTCCAGCTCCATTGAATGTGTTGACTGCTCCTTGGCCTTTTGCCATGTGGGGAATTGATTTGATTGGTGAGATCAAACCTACTGCTTCTAATGGGCATCGTTTCATCCTGGTTGCTATTGATTACTTTACAAAGTGAGTGGAGGCAGCTTCATTTGCATCTGTTACTAAGAATGTGGTGGTTCAATTCATTAAGAATAATCTCATATGTAGGTATGGCATCCCTGAAAGGATTATCATAGACAATGGATCTAATTTGAATAACACCGTGATTACTGATCTTTGCACGTAGTTCAAGATTAAGCATCACAACTCTTCTTCGTATCGTCCGAAGATGAATAGGGCAGTAGAAGTTGTTAACAAGAACATCAAGAAGATTCTACATTAGATGACTGTTACTTACAAGGATTGGCACGAGATGTTACCATTTTCTCTTCATGGTTATCGTACTACAATACGTACTTCACAGGGGCAACCCCATTCTCCTTAGTATATGGTATGGAAGTAGTTCTGCCCATTGAAGTTCAGATCCCCTCCTTAAGAATCATGAGGGATGCAGGCTTGGATGAAGATGAGTGGATTCAAACTTTATTTGAACAGATAAATTTGATTAATGAGAAAAGGCTGGCAGCTGTTTGTCATGGCCAGATGTACCAGAAACGGATGATCAAGGCTTTTAATAAGAAGGTTAAGCAAAAGGTATATCAGGCTGGTGACTTGGTAATCAAGCGTATCATACTGCCATAGGGTGATCCTAGGGGCAATTGGACTCCTACATACGAATGACCATTTGTAGTCAAGAGGGTATTCTCAGGAGGTGCCATGATGCTTAATACTATGGATGGTGAAGACTTTCCACAGCCCGTAAACGCAGACATAGTTAAAAAATACTACGCATAAAAAGAGACCCGCTAGGTTGACTGGCCTAGGCAAAAATAAGGGCATCCCGGTGAACCAAAAGGGTTCGGGCAAAAATTAGGGATATATATATAAAAAGTGTACACCCGGCAAGTCGAAAACCTAAAAAGGCGGCTTGGACAAAAAAGGGTATTCCGGTGGATTGAAAACCAGAAAGGGCAATCCAGACAAAAGTGAGGGATTAAAGCGTATGACTATGTCTCGTTTGGATCACTCATATAGCCCTAACTAGTTGTGTTACTTCACTCAAGTTTGAACAGATAAAGATCAATCCAATCGTTTCCGTCTCAACAGCATAAGATGAGATACTTGAAGATAATGGCAATAGTAGAATTGAAACTCAATAGGATCATTCCTCACATAGCTTTCTATCTCTGTTTTTGTAAAACTTTTACAACAAATTCGTCATACTAGGATTTCTGTCTCCTTGTACAAACTTGCCTGTGTATAGGTCACTTTATAATATAAATAAAATTTTGTCTTTGAATCCAGATTTACTTTTACCCTGTTTACCTAAACGAAAACGTCCAGTGGTTGTGTTTGAATGTATGTTTGCTTTTGAATATGATTGATGTTTAGCAGAAATGCATAAAATGCAGTAATAATATTTACTAAGGACAAACGAGGGTAGGAGTTCAACGAAGCTTCGCCGGTTCATCCCCACAAGACAACTACAAATCCCCAGCAGAGCAAATCTATCTTTATAGATACTTCGAGTTACATCTCCCCTTGAATTTATGTCCATCTCTTTTATCCACAGTCGGGATACTCAGGAACTTATTCCCTCAATAAAAGTACGAGGAACAAAGACGGGAGGTTATAAATACTATACTATCAAACAAAATGGGAACAAGGTCCTCATATTCTTCAGCAACGAATCGGGATTTATTTTCCCTAGCATGCAATTGTTATACAAAGATATCCAGACGTTTCTAGTAACATTATTCATACATCATTTACATCATACCATAACATATCCATAAATGCATAATACATTTACTTAGATGCACCATGCCATACATGCATACATATTGCATAAACTAACCTTTTCTTTGCAGGATAGTTACATGCAGATAAAACACTATCAACAATTCACAACAGTTCAGAGACGATCTATGAGAAGATCTAGTGTTGATACTTAGTTCAGGGATGATCACTACGAAGATTCATTTATGACAATCAATACTCGATTTGTCCTTGGAGGGATACGTAAATGATCTATACGAATATCTGGTGCTTAATCCGGGATATTTCCAAGGGATATAATCGTCACGAAGATTTAATCCTGATATTCTTTTATCCTTGGAGGGTAGGTAAATGGTCTATACGAAGATCTATTACCTAAACCAGGATATTTCCAGAAGAGATAATCGTTACGAAGAGTTATTTCTACTGGTCTATTCAACAACTCAAAACAGTTCAGAGACGATCTATACAAAGGTCTAGTGCTGATACTTAATTCAGAATAAAAATCGTCAAGAAGATTTGATTCTGATACTTAAATTAAAGTGTGTTCTTAGATATGGTTCAGAGACGATCTATACGAAGATCTAAGCCCTGACACTTAATGAAGGATATTCTTTTTCCCCAGAGATAATGCAGAGACGATCTATACGAAGATCTAGTGCTAGCATTCAACTCAAACCATGTTGCATAAACGATTCAGAGACGGCCTATACGAAGACCTAGTACTGATATACAGTATCAACATAAAGATATTATCACCTCCTGATATTATGGATGGCATCTATAAGCCCATATCCAATTTCTTCCAAGTGGCATCTTCAAGCCCACTCAAGCATATACAACCAATCATCAGTGTTAGTTTACACACCGGCGAGTGCAAATTTTTGGGCTTTTGTGTTCAATCTCCTTCAACCTTCTAAGTCACGAATGCCACAGGCCAATCTAACTCCTCAGGTTTCAGAAAATTGAACAGGGGCAGCTGTTGCACCCCAAAATTTGCCCTCACCTAGAAAAGACATTGTGTACTGAGGTGTCCCAAGAGGTTCACAAGGTTCACAAGATTCACAAGGTATCTCAAGGTTCTCAAGGTTCACAATTAGTCAGAAAGTTTGACAATTCCCTCAGGCAGAGCATCCTCCTAGGCAATGCATCCTAAACTATGGTTTTGGATTTCATCAGGCTAAATGGACTTACAAGGCTTCAAATGAGCTTCATAACACCCTATATGTCTTCAAGAATCCCTATGTCAAGTTTCAAGGCTATCCCAAAAAGTTTGCTCAATCAGATGATCAGATAGGATAAAATTAGTCAAAGCAGTTAAAAAGTCAAACTGAGGTCAACTGTGGTCAAACCAACGCAAACCTCATGATTTTTTGCCAACATCAAGTATATGAAGTAAAATTCATCATTTGATCAAGGGTTGATCATGATTCATCAAGGAGATCTCAGATCATCAAGAATCAGAAGTTTCTAAATTAGGGTTTTCACAGGAAAAGTCAACTGAACTTTGACTAACCATAACTTTCACATGCTTCATCAAATATTTCCCATCCAAAGCTCATTTTGAAGGAAATTGAATTCTCTACAACTTTGTGTCTCACAAGCCAAGCCCAATAATGCGTCATTTGGAAGGTTTGAGCTAGGACATTAATGGTAAAGGATATGGACATGAGACCAAAGAGGTTGATTAGAGGACTCTCTAAGCTTTATAAAATGTCCAAGAACAACTCCATAGCCTTAAAATTGAGGGACTTATGTCTTTGAAAAGTTGGGAAATGTTTGAGAGGTTTATGAAGCAAATGGGTCCTTAGAACCAAATTTCTCCAAATGGGCTTGCATTTTTATGACCCAATCACTACCATGACATCATGCACGAATTAAAAATCATTTATTCAAATTTGTATTCATTTTATTTTATTTATTATGATTTTATACATTAAAAATCATTTTAAATCAAAATAAAATATAAAAGTCTCAATATTTGATATGATTTTTGTTCTAGAAATTCTTAAAGGACATTTAGAGATGATTGAAATCATATAAGATCAGATCAACCAAAAATAGTAAGAAGATATCAAATTTTTTCAATATTTTGAAGCATATCTTTCTTCAATCTCAAGTTATCCAAAAGTCCAAAGTGGGATTTGATTTTTTGACCTAATTAGGTCCTATTATATATGTACAACATAAAGCAATGCAAGGGACACGATTTGGCGGCCTACAAGAACAAAATCACAAGTCAAAATTTCACTCCAAATTTGAAATTCGGTTTCATACTTTCAAGCAATTTCAATAACTTTTGAAGGTTGCTTTAGCTTCCATGAGGTTCACTGATCATATTTCAATCCTCATATACGTCAAAAGCATGCTTATAAGCCATAACCGAATCAAAATTGTTCTTGAACTTTTGATTTTCGATTTCCATTGTTTATGCATCATTTACTAGTTTTGGTTGTTGATTTGTGTTTAGAATGAAGTTTGCAAGCTTTCTGGACAATTAGATTGAAGGTTCATAACCTAAATCGTAAACGGCCATAGTTAGGGTTTATGTCCCTCATTTAGGGTTTCACGATTAACCAAATATAAACGAATTTAAAGAACATGAATAGATTGTATGAATCTTGAGGATTTTATTGACCTAATCAATTTGATGAGATTGTACCATTTGCTTTCTGTTTGAGATTCGCAGGTAAATTCGTAAGAGAAAACGCAGGAAAATTGGGGAAGATGAAGTTCAGATGGCGCCAAAATTCAATTCAAAAAGTTGATTTAAAATATAATGTTTGTTTGTTGGTTATATGTTGAATGCGCAGTAATAGCTCAGTTGGTTTGTGTGCGTGTATGTGATATTGATGGTCCTGGGTTCGAATCCCCCCATGCCCTTTTGCTTTGTTTTATTTTTCTGGATTTTTTGCAGGTTAACAATAAAACAAATTAGACTCCTGATGCTATCACCAACGCATGCTTGGCCTGGTGGTGATGTTGCTGGTCTTGTGAATGAAAAGCCTAGGGACTGGGTTCGAATCCCAGCCCCAGGTATGTTTATTTTCTCATTTTTTTTCATTATTTTTTGGTTTATATTATATTTATTTGATTTAATTAATTTCTTAAATAAAAATTCTTAAAATAAAATGTTTATATTATTGTTATATAAAAAAAAACTTATTTTCACAAATTATATTCTCCATGTAATTATTCATATTTATATCATCATATGTTTATATTATTAATATTATATATATATATATATATATTTTAAATAAATTGACTTATTTTATAAATTAATTAGTAAAACCCTAATTCTCATAATTAACCCTAACCCTAATTTTTTCCAACCCTAACCCTAATATTTTCTTAACTTTAGAATTCAACTTATTATTTTGTAAATTATAATTAATTATTTATTATCTATTAAATATGTATATAATTTAATTATTAAAATACTATTTTTCTTATTAATCTAGGGTTTGTGATCTGAGCAATCCAAGATTCATATGAGCCACTACAAAGATCTTCAATCATCTCAAGAGGGTCCATGTATGTTCAAGCATCATATTATATACTCCCAAGATCAAGAAAGTCAGAGAATCACAAGAACTGAGGAAGGCATGGAAGCAGAGCCAAGCTTAACTACACAGATGACCTAGAATTAGGGTTTTGGTTTCAAAGGCCATAACTCCAAATTTTTTGGTCATTCTTGTTTCTATTGGTCTTTATATGATATGAGGATCATGTATACCAATTTTCATGAAGAAATTCAATGGGGAAGGCATCTAATCAATAGATGACTTCTTGAGCAAGTTAGTGCAAAATCAGGGCATTTGAGGCCCCCAATCATCCAACCAAAGGGTATTCTCCATCATTTTGGGTGTATATGATCTTTATTTGATCCTATAAGAAGTTGTAAGTTCACAAAATTGAAGAATTTCAAGCCATTTGCAAAGTTGCCATTTTGGGAAAGTGACATGTAATGCAAACTTGCCATTTTGGGAAAGTTTTTCAACCTCCTCTTTTTGATTCAAAAGTGCTTCAAATAAAAAATTCTTGGTCATGAAAGTTGTAGATTGGATCATTCCCTTTCCAAAAATTACAAGAACTTGATCTAATTCATCATAGAACTCAAGTTATGGCCTTGCAAAGTTGGGAAAAATCACAAAATTTCACTTATGCACCAAAGAGGGAAACTTGCAAAACCACTTGCCAAAGCATTTTGTGACTTCAAACACACTTCTAACCATTACACAAACATAGTAAATGACCTATAATTCAGAATTTCCCAAAGAAATATCAAGTTTCATGCCTTGAACATCAAGATTTCTCAAAGGGGCCAAAACATCCCATAATTGCAAAACACCCCATAACTTTCTTCCCTCTTGCTGAATTGCCTCAAGAATGGATTTGTGGACATCCATGAAGTCATCTACGCATGGACATCCCCAAGTGTCGCTTCCACCAAATGAAGCCGGGTCAAATGGGGTACAGACGCGAACGGTCGACGAAAGGGGGATGCGAGAACACACAGGAGTGAACTCACGGGGAATGAAAAGAGTCGCCAGCTGGGCATTTTTATCCCGGAGGAAAGGCAATGCTGCATAGACATAGAAAAATATGGATAAGACGGTCGCGAACCAGAGAGACTGAGAAAGGGGGTTGGTTACAACCTGGGAAGGTATTAGCACCCAGATTGTCCGCCGTACTCGACGGGATCCACGCTTAGAAGATTTGTGCTTTAAAGGGGTAGTGTCAGTGCAATTTGTGTACAAAAGAGCTGGAAAAGGATGTACAAGTGTCTGTGCAAAAGAAGTGAAGTGTGTAAATGAAGTGTCAGTGTAAGAACAAAGATGAAATGCTCATGATAATGAGGCTAAGAGAATGATGCTGAAAGAGGGGGGAATATACAGAGACTTTTGTTCGATAACTGTTAAGTTATGCCTACGTATCCTCTCGTGCAATGAGGAAGTCAGAACACCGTAGTTCGACCAAAAGAGATTGAAAGGTGCATTGACTTTTGAACTGCCTGCTTGTCTATGCTCAAGTGTATGACCTGTCTGGCTCAGGTGCAAACTGTCTTGCATTAGACGGAAGAAGCAAGTTCTCGTTTGAGAGTGAATGAGATGAGAAAAGAATCCCGAAGGAGACGATTATTGTTTGTTTTTGAGTTTTCAGTCTTTTATTGCTTTTGAAAGTTTGTCATAAGTTAATGAGCTTATGCCTAAACCGATGGATTTAGTAAACTCATCACATCTTCCCTCTGATTAGGGGTAATGAGAATACCTTAAGTGTGAAGTCAGCTTCTCACACTTAATCACCATGATGTAGGATTAAGATCATTAACCTACTTGTGATTATTTAGATGTTTTTGGGGTTTTTGTTTAGTGTTGAGTAATGGGATTAAGCCATAATCATGGATTAAACAGACTCATTACACCATCCTAATAGAAGGATAATAGATGAGAATGTTTAAGCTGAGGAAAGCTCCTCAACTTAATCCATGATTAGGGATTAAACCCATGACAAAACAAAGCCTTTATTAAGTGGATTTTAGTTAATGATAAGATGATGAAGTGAGTTTTATGATTTGTAAGACAACTTGAGGGGGACTTGTCCATTAACACTAGGGTTAGTCCTTCTTAACCAATTAAGGAAGAATTAGAACCCTAATGCAAGGCCCAAGTTTCAAGCTTGATGTCTTAGTGGTTATTATGTGAATTTATTAGAGGATTTAAACACATTAAGGGTTTAACACTTAGGATTAAAGTTATACACTCCATCCTAATAGAAGGATGCAGGCATAAGCTTAATCACAAAGCCTTAAAGCCTTTAGGGTTTAGTCCTTGATTGTGAGATGAGAAGAGAAGACTCAATGAGACACAAAGGTAAAAAACTAAGTGGGGAACTAATCAAAACCCTAATCATTGTCATGCTTGGTTGTTCCTAAGGTTTGTGAGGTTTACAAGAAAGATCTTCAATGAAACCACCAGGAAGCAGATGAAAGGAGCAATGAGAAGCAAAGTAACTTCTTCATTTAAGAAGACAAGTCACTTGAAGAAAGAAAGTAAGATGAAGAAGAAAGAGCAAGCTCAATCTCCAACACAAAGCAAAATGCAGCAAGGATGCATAAGAGAGATGAAAAGAAGTTGTGAGAAGTGAAGGCAAATTCACTTCTCAAAGTGACTTACCACCGGAAAAGATAGTGAAAGGTATGCAATGCAATGCAAAATGAGATGAAATGGCATGATGCAAACCAAAAACAGAAGCATATGTGTGATGATAATGATGTTATGAGATGATACAAACATGAATCAAGGCATGAGGATGATCACATGAACAAATGAATGCAAGAGAAGCATGCCTAGAACCATGCACATACATGAAAAGTTATGAAATGCAAATGACATACAAAGTGGCAAATACATGATGCAATGATCAAACATGCTTTCAACATGTCTTAAGATGTCTAATGGATCAAATGGATGCACAAAATGCTATGGCAAGTCATGGTATGCGAGCAAATGCAAAATGAATGCAAAAGGAAGCCCAAATTAGGGTTTATGATCAATGCAACAAGCAAAAACCAAAACCAGAAGCAAACATCATAATAAAAAAATTGAAAATGCATTCAAGGGAACCCTAAACATACACAAACTCACTGCCCAAAGGAGGGGTTCTAACTCTTAACCTAATAAAAGTTATGGATTTTCTAAGATTTCTAGGGTTTTAGGGTACCTTGAGAAGAAAAATGTCAAACAAATTGAAAATGAAAGATCAAATCATTCCAATTTAATCTCACAAACCACATGATATGCAAGACACAATGCAAAAAGAACCAAAGTCCAACTCTCAAAAACTAGGCAGAAGTGATTTTTTGAAGTTTGGATCAAAATAATGCCTTGAAATTGAATTAATTCCATGGAAAATTGTCAAAATGCATCAAGATCAAAAAAGAAATTTGGTTTGAGGGTTGGACAATGTTTCTAAATGATTTTAAAGGTTTCATGAATTTTTTGGTGATTTTTAAATACCTAAAAGTATTTTTAATTAATTAATTCTCATTAATTAATTAAAAATAAACTTTTAAATGATTTAAAAATATTTTTTAATGAAAAAAATAAAAATAAAAATGTTTTTGGTTTCTGAAAATTAATAAAAGTTTGTACAAAAATTTTCAGAATTTTTAAAATTGTTTTGCTATTTTAAATAAATTGGAGAAAAGAAATGAAATAAAATGCAAAATAAAATGAATTAATGGGAAAGTAATCAGAATCAAGGGCTGGTATTCAAATGAAATACGCGCGCATTGACTGGCGCCAGATCCAAGGGTGGAAATTCAAACTGGCAAAATTAATTATAAAACTCAATTAATTAAGATAATGACGTGGATTAGGGTTAAGTGAGTGGATCCAGGCCATTGAACGCACGCGGGAATTGACCAAGTCAGCTCATCCAACGCACCAAATTCAAACTTGAATTAATTACAGGGATTATCCCTAATTATTTTCAGGTGGCCGGAGAAGACTTCCGGTCGTCTTCTCCGGTGGGACTCCCACCTGAAAATTTCTAAAATCCTCTAAACCTCATGAGAATGAAAACTAAACACCCAGAAATCATCCCCACACATCACTGAATCAAAACCCCTAAACAAAACTCATTTCTCATTCATTAATCATGCGAATCGAAGCCAAACATTTTTAGGTCAGAAAAGTTTCAGAGCAAGATTAAATGCTTATTTCTCAACCATTTCAAAAAGTAAAAGCATCAGAGTGATCAGCAAAGCATGAGGAACAACTTAGAAACTTAAAAATTCATTTCTGGAAAAAAAATTCTTGATATACCTGAGCTTTGAACTTTCTCAGTTTGCAACTTTCTGACCCTCTCTCTTCGTGCAAACCACTCCTTTTAGGCCCTTGATGAAGTCTTGATGCTTAGAGAAGGTTTATGATGGTTGGTTTTTGAGATGGCAGAAGTTCTGCTCAAGGTGGGGTGAGAATCGTATTTGTGATTCTGGGAGTTTAAGGCAATGTTGATGGGTGCTTTGTGACCAGGGAAGTGTGTTGAGTTGATTTGTGAAGTTTGTTTGTGTGTTTGTGGCTTGTGCAATCAGTTTCGAATGCTCTTGCAAGATGGTGTGAAAATGAGAATGCTGTGTTTGAGAGTGCTTCAGGCTTCTGTTTTGTATGCTTTGGCTTGCTTTTGATTTGCATAAACAATTGTGATAGGTCAGATGAAGTGATGTGTGCTTTATTGATTGGTATGGCTCAAGTTGCCAAAATGTCAAAGTTGGTGTAAGAGAAGCATGGGCTACTTTCTAGCCAAGGACAAAAGGTATGTCCTGCGCAGCATGATGTGGGGATAACCCTAGGATTGATCAGCAAGTCAGCAAGCAAGTGGATTCACACTTGAGTGAGTTTTTGCAACTTGCCTTGCTTTTGCTTCCTTTGAAATTTCTTGCTCCATAAGCCATAAAAATGAATGATTCTTTGGTGCAATCTGACTTTTAGGTCTTGGTATATGCTTGTATGAAGATTAGAAGTGTATTTGATAACTCAATTTGCCTTGACAAGTGAATTTGCAACTTTGCCTCTTTGGTGGAAAACTTCAAATTTTGTGATTTTTGCCAACTTTGACAAGCCATAACTTTTGATCCAAAATGAATTAGGTCATGTTCTTGTACTTTTTGAAAAGGGAATGATCTATTCTACAACTTTCATGACCAAAGTTTTTCCATTTGAAGCATTTTTGAATCAAAAAGCAAGGGTTGAAAAAGTTTCCCAAAATGGCAATTTCATCAAAAGTCAAACTTTCCCAAAAAGTCAACTTTGCAAAAGACTTGAAATTATTCAATTTTGTGAACTTACAACTTCTTCTATGATCAAATAAAGATCATATACAATCAAAATTATGAAGAACACCCTTTGGTTGGGTCATTGGGGGCCTCAGATGCCCTGATTTTGCACTGACTTGCTTGAAAAGTCAACTCCTGATCAGATGACTTCCCCATGGAATTTCTTCATGAAAATTGATATGCATACTCCTTATACCATATAGAGACCAATAGAAACAATAATGACCAAAAAATTTGGAGTTATGGCCTCTGAAACCAAAACCCTAATTTTAGGTCATCTGTGCAGTCAAGCCTGGCTCTGCTTCCATGCCATTCTCAGTTCTTGTGATTCTTTGACATTATTGACTTTGAGAGGATATAATATGATGCTTGAACATACATGGACCCCTTTGAAGTAATTGATTACCTTTGGAGTGGCTCAAGAAGTCCTTGGATAGCTCAGATCACAAACCCTAGATGCAGATGACTTTGAATCTATGCAATGAATCAAAAATGTGATATGAAATGCTATGACTGAGTTTATGCATGTGAAATGATCACAAGCCATGGTGTGAATGGGTGAGGGAAAATTTGGGGTGTTTACATCAAGGACCAACTGTATTCTTGCCCATACCTCAAGTACAAGTCATGTTGACATTTTTGCATTGAAAATTATTTTTTGCATTGAAAATTATTTTTAAATCATTTAAATGATTATTTTTAATTAGTTAAATACATTTAGGTGTTTAAAAATTCCAAAAAATTCAGATAGCTTTTCAAAACATTTAGAAACATTTACAAACTCACAATACTAATTTCTTTTTAGTTTTGATCACACTTTGACAATTTTCATTTGAATTAGGGTTCTTTAATTTGAATATTTTCAACCCTAATTTCAAAAATTCATAACTTTTGATCCAAGTTAAGTTTGTGAATGGTTCTTTTTGCATTGCACTCCACATATCATGTAGTTTCTAGGATAAAATTGGCATGAATTTATCTTTCATTTTTAATTTGTTTTGCATTTTTCCTTGTGAGGTACCTTAAAACCCTAGCAAACTTAGAAAAATCATAAGTCCTTTAGGGTTTAGCTTCTGACCTTCCCCTTTGGGCAGTGAACTTGTATAGGTTTAAGGTCTCTTTGGTTCCATTTTTAATTTTTTATCTTATGCTTTGCTTCTGATTTTGAATTTTGCATCTCATGTTGTACATAAACCCTAATTTTCATCTTCATTTGCATCCATCTAGCATAAGCTTGCATACATGAACTTACCATGACATTTTGTGCATTCATATGACATATAAGACATCTTAGGACATATTGAAACCATGTTTGATCATTGCATCATCCATTTTCCATGTTTTGCTTTCATTTCATTTCATATGCATTCATGAACTTTCATGCTTCTTACATGTCTCATTTGCATTCCCATCCTTTGTATGATCATCCCCATCTCATGACATACATTTATGCCATCTCTTTGCATCATTAGCATCATGAAAATGCTTCTGACTATGGCTTGCATCCTTGCATTTCATTTTCACTTCTTTTCATTTCTTTTTGCTAACTTTTCAGGTGGTAAGTGTTTGAGAAGTGAATTTGCCTTCACTTCTCATAATCTCTTCTCATCTTTCTTATGCATCCTTGCTGCATTTTGTATTTGTATTAGAGTGAGCTTGCTCATTCATGCTCTCTCTCCTCCTTCTTTCTTCAAGCAACTTGTCTTCTTAAGTGAAGCAAGTTGTCTTGCTTCTTGCTGCCTCTTTTCATTCATCCTGTTTCTTCCATGGTGGCTATTCTTGAAGATTTTCTTGCAAACTTAATAAACCCTAGGAATACCCAAGCATGTTAACAATTAGGGTTTGACTAGTCCCCCATTAGTTTTACCTTTGGGTCATCTTTGTGTCTCTTCTCATCTCTTAATCAAGGACTAAACCTTAAAGGTTTTAAGGCTTTGTGATTAGGGTTATGCCTGTATCCTTCTATTAGGATGGAGTGTATAACTTTAATCCTAAGTGTTAAACCCTTAATGTGTTTAAATCCTTTAATCAATACATCTAATAATCACTAAGACATCAAGATTGTAACTTGGGCCTTGCATTAGGGTTCTAATTCTTCCTTGATTGGTTAAGAAGGACTAACCCTAGTGTTAATGGAAAAGTCCCCCTCAAGTTGTCTTACAAACCATAAAATTCACTTCTTAATCTTACCATTAATCAATCCACTTTAATAAAGGCTTTGTTTTGTCATGAGGTTAATCCCTAATCAGGGATTAAGTTGAGGAGCCTTCCTCAGCTTAAATGTTCTCATTTATCATCCTTCTATTAGGATGGTGTAATGGGTCCATTAAATCCTTGATTATAGCTTAAAGGCATTACTTAAAACTAAACAAAAAACAACAAAAACATCTAATTAATTACAAGTAGGTTAATGATCTTAATCCTACATCATGGTGATTAAGTGTGAGGTGTTTACTTCATTCTTAAGGTATTCTCATTACCCCTAATCAGAGGGAGGATGTGATGAGTTTACTAACCCTTGGTCTAGGCTTAAACTCATTAACTTATGACAAACACAAAAAAGAAATAAAAGATTGAAAACACAAAAACAAACAATAATCGTCTCTTCCGGAATTCTTTTCTCACCTCATTCACTCATAAACGAGAACTCGCTTCTTCCGTCTAATGCAAGACAGTTTGCACCTGAGCCAGACAGGTCATACACTTGAGCATAGACAAGTAAGCAGTTCACAAGTCAATTTATCTTTTAGTCTCTTTGAGTCGAACTACGGTGTTCTGACTTCCTCTTTGCACGAGAGGATACGTAGGCATAACTTAACGGTTATCGAACAAAAGTCTCTGTATATTCTCCCTCTTCCAGCATTGTTCTTTTAAGCCTCATAGTCTTGAGCTTCACTTTCTGTCCTTACAATGACACTCTCTTATTTTCACTTCACATTTCTTTTTGCACTGACACTTGCATTCTTTTCCAGCTTTTGCACACAGAATAACACTGACACTACCCCTATAAACACAAACTTTCAAGCGTGGATCCCGTCGAATTCAGTTTCTCTGGTTAGCAACTGTCTTATCCATCTTTTTCCAAGTTTATGCAGCATTACCTTTCCTTCGGGATAAAAATGCCTAGCCGGCGACTCTTTTCATTCTTTCTCTTTCGCCGACCGTTCGCGTCTGTACCCCTCTTGGCCAGGTGTCATTTGGTGGGAGCGACAGCTTGGCGACTCTTCTGGGGACCCTTATACTGCAACCATGGCTTCTGGTTCTTTTTGTGGGTTCCTCCTAGCGTTTGTTTGATTTGTGTTTACTGGGGTGTTTTGTGCTATGTGTGCTTATTTATTTTTCTTTATTTACTGCTTTATGTACAACTTTATTTATTGCTTTCTTTACAGTCTTATGCATATTTCATACTGTCATTTGCTGGATCTGGTTTGCTGTTTTGGTGGGTGGGGTTCCGTTGAGAGTTTAAGGTCCTATACCTGGGACCTGAGTGACACCTAGGCTAAAGTGGTTCATGTTCTTTCCCATTCCATTTCGGTCTGGTGCGGGAATATGAAACACGGTTCAGATGTGGGTTTCTTCTTGAGAACTCTGTGCTACAAATTTCCTGTAGTACTAGGGCTATCTGGGAAGCCTGTTAAGTCTGGATGACCTTTATTATGACCTTCAGAAACCGAGGTGAATTAGAGGAGGATCTTTTATGGTTATTGTAAACAATGTACCTCCGGGTTAGGAGTGTTTACACTTCTCATAACTAATCCAAGTCTGAGGATCCTTGTTCTAGAACACTACCTGTGAGGGGGTTGGGCTGTTTACAGGTTTGTAGGAACCCTTGGCCACATCATACCCTGTTACTGTTTCGTTTAAGAATACTCCACTTTGGACAGTTCTTGTGATTAACCCTGGACATGTGACTCTTTATTTGAGTCCCCCACCTTGGTTAGCAACTGTCTTATCCATCTTTTTCCAAGTTTATGCAGCATTACCTTTCCTTCGGGATAAAAATGCCTAGCCGGCGACTCTTTTCATTCTTTCTCTTTCGCCGACCGTTCGCGTCTGTACCCCTCTTGGCCAGGTGTCATTTGGTGGGAGCGACAGCTTGGCGACTCTTCTGGGGACCCTTATACTGCAACCATGGCTTCTGGTTCTTTTTGTGGGTTCCTCCTAGCGTTTGTTTGATTTGTGTTTACTGGGGTGTTTTGTGCTATGTGTGCTTATTTATTTTGCTTTATTTACTGCTTTATGTACAACTTTATTTATTGCTTTCTTTACAGTCTTATGCATATTTCATACTGTCATTTGCTGGATCTGGTTTGCTGTTTTGGTGGGTGGGGTTCCGTTGAGAGTTTAAGGTCCTATACCTGGGACCTGAGTGACACCTAGGCTAGAGTGGTTCATGTTCTTTCCCATTCCATTTCGGTCTGGTGCGGGAATATGAAACACGGTTCAGATGTGGGTTTCTTCTTGAGAACTCTGTGCTACAAATTTCCTGTAGTACTAGGGCTATCTGGGAAGCCTGTTAAGTCTGGATGACCTTTATTATGACCTTCAGAAACCGAGGTGAATTAGAGGAGGATCTTTTATGGTTATTGTAAACAATGTACCTCCGGGTTAGGAGTGTTTACACTTATCATAACTAATCCAAGTCTGAGGATCCTTGTTCTAGAACACTACCTGTGAGGGGGTTGGGCTGTTTACAGGTTTGCAGGAACCCTTGGCCACATCATACCCTGTTACTGTTTCGTTTAAGAATACTCCACTTTGGACAGTTCTTGTGATTAACCCTGGACATGTGACTCTTTATTTGAGTCCCCCACCTTGGTTACTGGATTTCTGAGCCTTCATCTGGACTTTTGAATATACATGGACTTTATATCAAGGCAGATAATCAGATCCAGCTTGATCACAAACCCTTGCATATCATTTGAATATATCATCATTGCATCATTTGACATTTGCTTATTTGCTTTTCAGGGCATCCACTTCATTGTATCTTGGTTTTGGTTTTGACCCCTTCTTATGCATAGACCATTGCTTCAGCTATTTTCATCAGTTATCTGCTTCAGTTATCTCCAGCACCAGTCTGTCAGTGGTTCACCTTCAGCATATCAATCTGTGAATCTTCATCAGCACTTATCTTCAGCTTCTTCAACAAGCACTTATGGATACTCCCAGGAAAAGAAACATATCCTACGACTTCTTTGAGCATGTGTTGACTGGTATCAGGCAGGTCCAGTCACTTATCACCCCTGACCACATCCCATTGTTTAGAGAGCACTATGGAGGTATCCTGGACATGGTTATGGACCTTAATCCTTCTCAGAGGAGCATGATCCACACATGCCTGCAGTTCTATGACCCTCCATTGAGATGCTTCACCTTTCCAGACTTTCAGCTAGGGCCTCTGCTGGAAGATTTTTCTTTATTGATTGGAGTACCTATCAAAGGTGGAATCCCTTTCAACCCAGAGATGGCTGCTCCTAGAAATGAAGAGATAGCCAGGGCATTGCACTTGGAGCTTGCCCTGATTGAGCAAAGTATGACAACAAAGGCTGGGATCCCTGGTTTGCACTTGTACTTCTTGATTTCTCAGGCCATCCTGAAAGCTTCATTGGGAGAGTGGAGGGCATTCTGTGCACTGTTAGCCCTCAACATATATGGGGCTATACTGTTTGCAGATGAGCCCAAATTTTTCAACAAGAATGCCATCCATCTGTTTCTTCTGAAGAACCCAGTACCTACATTACTAGGAGATTTCTATTAATCCATTCATCAGAGGAATGAGAAACAGAGGGGGAAGTTGGTAAGATGTTGTGCTCCTTTGTTTTACACCTGGCTGCTCAGACACCTGCCTAAGTCAGATGCTTTCTTGAATCCCCACCAGTAAAAGAATTGGGCTAAGAGATTCATTGCTTTGACCTCAGATGATATTAGATGGTGCACCCAGAGCACCAAAGGCAAGGACATTATCACCAGCTGTGGACAATACCCAAATGTGCCTCTGATAGGAGTAAAGGGTTGCATCAACTACAATCCTTTACTGTTTAAGAGAAAACTGGGTTATGCCTTGGTTCACCCTCCCAGAGGACAGGATTTAGCTGAGACCCTGTATTGTGAAGTGCAACCTAATTCAGCTGTTGTCAGACAAGCATCCTGGGCTTGGGACAACATCTAGACAAAAGGAGTGGCTATTCTTGGAAGGTGTAATAATGTTGCTTCAGCTTAGTACTATGACTGGTCTCGTACTAGAGCTCAGATTACCAGAATGCCTTTCATCTTGGAAGACATACCTGGGCCATCCACAGTACAGCCTGCAGCAACAGTCAGCCTGGAGGAGTTTGAAAAGTTGAAGGAAAGGAATGAGCAGCTATCACAAGACTTGAAGAAGACTCTTTGGGAAAGGAGTGATGGTCGTCTGGACATTGAGAGATTGGAAAAGCTCAGGGTGGAGCATCTTGCCAAAATTGAGAAGACAGAAGACTACATAAGGAAAGCAAGGGATGGGGAACAAATATTGAAGAATGCATGTAAGGAGGCCAAGATTTAGAAAGCTAGGGCTGAGCACTATCTGCAAGAAAGCCAGGCTAGGTGGGTCAGGATCACCGAAGCCCGTACACAAGAAAACCAGAAGACTCAGGCCCAGATTAAGCAGTTAGAGGCCAATGAGAAGAAGCAGCAGGAAGCCCTGTTGGCTGCACATAAAGAGATATCAGAGTTAAAGCTCAGTGTAGGATTGAAGAGATCAAAAGACCAGGACAGGCATAAGAAGCACTACTGCCATTGCTACCAGGAACCTCCTCATTAGGATCATTACAGAGCACCCAGCTGGTCTAGTGACTGAGGCACTTCTGAAGGAGGTCAGAGAAGATGAATTTGGGCTGAATGTCTGATTCTTTGCTTGTTGTTTGTTTCCATTTGATGTACTTTTCCTTTTATTGTATTTTGACCCTCCATGGGCATGTGTTGTAAAACAAACTATGTATTGTTCACCATTTGTAATATATATTAGTTTATTTTCATTGGGCTTATTTTCTCAAACAACATCAAGCATCTTCCTCGAGGTCTGGAAAGGTCAAAACCAAAAACCAAAACGGATACCTTGGAAAACAAATAAGCATACTGCATTGCATACTAACTTTGTTTTTGTTTTGTAGGTTTTGTTATTATTATTGTTTCTAACTTTGTTGTGATCTCAGGAAACATTGCTCGTCGCCGAGTGTTCCCTGTCAACCGCGCACACCGGTACCCGACTCGTAACAACCTTCCCGGCATTCAAATGGAACAAGTACAACAGGATCTGACTGAGGTCAGAAATCAGATGACCAATGAGAGATTGGAGATAAGAAATCAGATGTTTTAGTTCATGGAAGTGATGACTGGCCTAGTCCAGAGCTAGGAGAGGTTA
This sequence comes from Lathyrus aphaca, assembly GCA_963966055.1. Classification (NCBI taxonomy): domain Eukaryota; kingdom Viridiplantae; phylum Streptophyta; class Magnoliopsida; order Fabales; family Fabaceae; genus Lathyrus; species Lathyrus aphaca. The sequence goes on along the minus strand of OZ014524.1, from coordinate 254,254,797 downwards.
AGAGAGCTGGTGGAGAGGCAAACTCCTGAAGAGCCTCATCTTGGGACAGGAGGAACTAACAACAATGAAGGAGGCCAGCCTCGTATTAACCCACCGGAGTTTGGACCTCACCTAAATCCAGAAGTTAATATCCTAAGGAATGGTCAAGGTAATGCTACTGGGGGCCCAATCCTACAGGAAGATCCCCAGGGAGAACAGTTTACTGTTATAGGGGCTGGAGATGAGGTATATGACAGAAGATTGGACGAGATTTCTGAAAAGTTAAGATCTTTGGAATCTCAGAATTATTTGGGCTTCGATGTGATGGAAATGGGATTAGTAGATGGGGTGAGAATTCCCCACAAATTCAAGCCCCCATGTTTTAAAAAGTACAATGGTACCTCCTGTCCTCGCACTCACCTGCAGTCTTTCTTGGGAAGGCTCAAAGCTTATACTATGGATGAAAAGTTGTGGATGTTCTACTTTGAAGACAGTCTGACTGGGGCTTCGAGAGAGTGGTATTCACACTTGTCTAGGGCCACCATAAGATGCTGGAAGGATTTGGCTGAGGCTTTCATCCGTCTTTATCAATACAACTGGACATGGCTCCCAACAGGACCCTTCTAATGGGAATGTCTCAGTCTTCCAGAGAGAGCTTCCGGGAGTATGCCCAAAGGTGGAGACAGCTTGCTGCTGCTGTCCAACCACCCATGTCAGAAAGGGAAATGGCTGACATGTTCATGAATACATTACAAGGGACCTATATTGATAGACTGGCTGCTTTTTCCTCTACCAGTTTTGCTGATGTGGTCATAGTTGGCGAGAGGATTGAAAGTCTCTTGAAGATGGGGAAAATCTCTGACAGTGGTGCAAGTTCCTCCAGCAATCCCAGGAAACCTTTTGCGGGACCCCGAAGGGCAGGTGAAACAAATTCCATTCATACAAGCAGGGGCAGGCCTCAATATGCTCACCGGTCAGTAGCAGCTGTTACCATCCCAGCTCTAATGCCACAACAATCATCATATCCTCAACAACAACAACCACAATATCAATAACAAGTTCATTATCCACAACAAAGGTCATACAACAACAATAACAACCAACAACAACGTCCCTTTCAACAAAGACCATCACAGGCAAACAGGGTAATTGACCCAATTCCAATGTCGTATGCTGCACTCTTGCCACAACTCCTGAAGCTTGACCTAGTTGAGTTAAGGACATTGGCACCTCCAGATCCTCTTAATATGCCAAAGAACTATAATGCAAATTCCAGGTGTGCATTCCACTAAAACGCACCGGGGCATAATACTAAAAAATGCAGGGCCCTGCAGATGAAAGTCCAGGATCTAGTGGATTCAAAAGCTCTCAACTTTGCACCTCCTCCGAACATTACAAGAAATCCAATGCCTAGTCACAACGGGCCTAGGATTAATGCTATCGAGGAAGGCAAACCATCCATATTAATTACCAGTGTTACACAAATCCGAACACCCTTGGTTGAAATCAAAGCTCAGCTATTAGAATGCCAAGTGTTCCCTGGATGCGAGGTTGGCTGTGGATATTGCAACATTGTCGTTAATGGATGTGAGACACTGAGAAATGGCATAGATGGTCTCATTAGAGATGACATTCTTCATATTACGACAACAGCGACTACAACTTCAACAATTCCTTCATCAACAATCACAGATACTCCTACAACGTCAGCAACCATTGTTCCAACAGATTCTACTACAACTCCAACAATTACTCAATCAATAACTTCAACAGATACAAGTTCAGTCACAATTCCTTCTACAACGACAACACCTATTATTCCTTCAGTTCTTGCTACAACTTTAACACTTGTCCAGCCAACAATACCGTCTACAACATCAGCAACAGTTAATGGAAGTGTCTCAGCAGTTACGATATACTATGACCCCGAAAATGTTCCTTCCAAAAATTTACAACAAAATGCTACTCCTGTCAGAGCTCCAGTTACCATATACTATGATCCACACACCATTGTGGTCCCTTCAGCAGCTGCTATCAGTCTGGTCACTATCACAGTGCCTGGGCCAGTTCCTTACGAAAGCAATAATGCCATCCCTTGGCATTATGGCTCATATCTATATTGGGAGGGGCAGAAAATCACTTTAGAATCATCAACTTCTTCACCTCAGATAGACAATGTGGGGGGAGGCGGAGGCTTCACTAAAAGCAGACGTCTCTTTGCCTCTCAAAAACCAAGGCCCATTGCTGAAGCAGAAGCTGCTGCTAAGGTAAAAGGGAAGAGCGTGGTGCAAGAATAACAAGATGCTAAAGAAACTTTGAAGACACCTTTTAATCAAGAGGTTGATGAATTCATGCAGATCATCAAAAAGAGCGATTATAAGGTGGTGGACCAGCTTCACCAAACACCTTCCAAAATCTCCATACTATCATTGCTAATATGCTCCGAGGCTCATCGGAACGCACTATTAAAAGTCCTGCACGCAGCTTATGTGCCGGAGGAGATTACTGTCAATCAGTTAGAGGCTGTGGTTGGAAACGTCAACGCTAGTCATGGACTAGGATTTACCAACACTGATCTGACAACGGAAGGTCGCAATCACAACAAGGCTTTGCACATTACCTTGGAGTGTAAGGGGCAGTCCTTTCTCATGTATTGGTGGACACAGGGTCATCACTCAATGTCCTACCCAAGAAAGCCCTTGTGAAGCTGGAACATGATGGATTGGCACTACGCCCAAGCAACTTGGTAGTGAGAGCCTTTGACGGTTCTAAAAGATCAGTTCTGGGAGAGATAGAGTTACCAATAACGATTGGCTCACAGGGTTTCAAAACGACCTTCTTTGTGATGGATATACAGCCTGCCTACAGCTGTCTATTGGGTAGACCATGGATACACGCCGCTGGCACCGTGACGTCAACCCTTCACCAGAAGTTAAAATTCGAGTGGGAGGGCCAAGTCATTACCATTTGTGGGGAAGAGGATATCTTCGTTAGCCAACTGGCTACTTTCAAATACATTGAAATGGATGGGGAGATCCATGAAACCATGAGCCAAGGGTTTGAGTCCCTTAATATTAATGAAACATCTGCTATGTCTGGGACCTCTATCACATCATATCAACAAGCCCGAAAGGTTGTTGAGGAAGGTACTGCCTAAGGTTGGGGCAAGCTGCTGCCCGTGGAGAAGAAAGAGGACCGATTTGGGTTGGGTTACAAACCAACTTGACAAGATCAACCAGAGGCTGCAAAGGAGCCCAAGTTTGTCAGCGGGGGGATGCTCACCCTGGATGCTGTGAATAGTTTGGAAGATTAGTCAGAAGACGAGCGCAACCTGGAAAGCTGGATACGTCCAAGGATCCCGGGGAACCGTATCTCAAGTTGGTCTTCCCAGGAAATTATAAGAGTTACTCCCGCAGAGTAATTATTATTTCCTGTTTTTAAAGCATGCATCAAGTCCTGCGTCTTGCCCAAGATGTCAGGACTCATTTTGTAATCGGGCCATCTTGTATTTTGTGCAAAGATCAATTAATGAATATCAGAACATCTTTTGCAAATGAGTCTTTTCTTTTCCGCTCACTGTTTTTCAATTTTTATTTTTTGTACAAAAAATGAAATGGAAATGATTTTCAAATAATAACTTCATTTTCACTTTTTCCGAAGCAAGTTAAACTGATCACTAAAATGAACAAATCTAAACCCTTGCAGAGAATGCCCTCCAGACCGCATCGACAACAACACTGTTATGACTTCATATGACTTTGACAATCCGATTAATCAAGCCGATAAAGGGGTTGAAGAAGATTATGAGATACCTGAAGAGCTAGCCAGGTTTTTAAGACAAGAGGAGAAGGTTATCACTCCTCATCAGGAGGAAGTTGAGACGGTTAATCTTGGTACAAAAGAAGACTTGTAAGAAGTTAAGATCGGGGCATGTCTGCAAAAGTCTGTAAAAGAGCAACTTATTGACATGCCTCGGGAGTATGTGGATGTTTTTGCTTGGTCTTATCAGGATATGCCAGGGTTGGACACCGACATTGTTATGCACAAGCTGCCTCTAAAAGAAGACTGTCCGCCAGTAAAACAGAAGTTGCGCCGTACTCGCCCAGATATGGCAATGAAGATAAAAGAAGAGGTACAGAAACAGTGGGACGCCGGTTTCCTTGCTGTAACTAGCTATCCGCCGTGGGTTGCTAACATTGTACCTGTGCCTAAGAAGGATGGCAAGGTGAGGATGTGTGTGGATTACCGGGATCTGAACAGAGCCAGCTCGAAAGATGACTTCCCTTTACCTCACATTGATGTATTGGTCGACAATACGGCTCAGTTCTCGGTGTTCTCCTTCATTGATGGATTTTCAGGATATAATCAGATCAAAATGTCACCTGAAGACATGGAGAAGACAACTTTCATCACACCCTGGGGCACAATCTATTATAAGGTGATGCCATTCGGACTGAAGAATGCTGGTGCCACTTATCAATGGGCTATGGTAACATTATTCCATGACATGATCCACAAATAAATTGAATGTTATGTGGATGACATGATTGCCAAGTCCCTCACAGAAGAAGGCCACCTGGTGAATCTGTTGAAGCTATTCAAGCGTCTGAGGAAGTACCAGTTGAAGTTAAACCCCAATAAGTGTACATTTGGGGTGCGATCCGGTAAGCTGCTGGGATTTATTGTAAGCGAGAAAGGGATTGAAGTTGACCCTGATAAAGTTAAAGCCATTCAAGAAATTCCTGCACCAAAGACTGAAAAAGAAGTTTGGGGGTTTCTAGGTAGATTGAACTACATTTCGCGGTTCATATCTTATCTTACAACAACCTGTGAACCCTTGTTCAAGTTGTTAAGGAAAGAGCAAACAATCAGGTGGAATGAATACTGCCAAAGGGCTTTTTACAAAATCAAGGAATACTTACAAGAGACTCCAATCCTTATGCCTCCAGTTGAAGGAAGACCTCTAATAATGTATTTAACAGTATTAGAAGAGTTAATGGGGTTTGTGATGGGCCAACATGACGAGTCTGGTCGAAAAGAGTATGCAATATACTACCTAAGCAAAAATTTTACCGATTGTGAACAACGTTATTCACTGCTCGAGAAAACTTGTTGTGCTTTAGCGTGGACTGCTCGCCGACTGAGACAATATATGTTGACCCACACTACTTTATTGATATCCAAGATGGATCCAATTAAGTACATTTTCGAGAAGCCGGCACTTACCGGACGGGTTGCAAGATGGCAAATGATCCTCACAGAATATGATATTCAGTACACCTCTCAAAAAGCCATCAAAGGCAGTGTATTGTCTGATTATCTTGCTGAGCAACCCATTGATGATTACCAGCCTATGAGATTTGACTTCCCTGATGAAGACATCATGTTCATAATAGCAAACGATCATGAAGAGCCTATTCACACTGAAGGGCCTAACCCAGAAGAAGAATGGACAATTATGTTTGATAGGGCAGTTAATATGAATGGTCGTGGTGGGTGCAGTACTCATTACACCTAAGGGAGTTCACATGCCTTTCTCGGTAAAACTCACCTTTAACTACACTAACAACGAGGCTGAATACGAAGCTTGTATTATGGGTCTTGAGGAAGCCATTGACCTCAGGATCAAGACTTTAGCTGTGTTCGGAGATTCATCTTTGGTAATTAATCAAACCAACGGCAAATGGTATACTCACCAGGAGCATCTGATTCCATACCGGGATTATACAAGGAGGTTACTCACATTCTTTACCACAGTCAAGCTTGAGTATATCCCTCGAGATGAAAATCAGTTTGTAGATGCTCTGGCTACCATTTCATCCATGATCAAAGTTCAAGCTGTCAACTTTGTACCTCGGATTTCAGTATCCAGACTTGACAGACCAGCATATATATTTTCTGCAGACCTTACTAAAGATGATAAGCCTTGGTTCCATGACATTAAGTGCTTCTTGGAGTATCAAACATACCCACCTGGGGCATCTTCCAATGATAAGAAGACATTAAGAAGGCTAGCTGGTTGTTTCTTCCTGAATGTTGATGGTTCCTTGTACAAAAGAAACTTTGATATGGTACTTCTCAGATGTGTTGATAAGACAGAAGCAGACTATGCTGGAGGATCTTTTGGTACCCATGCTGGAGGGCATGCTATGGCTAAAAAGTTGCTAAGATCAGGCTATTACTGGATCACAATGGATGCAGACTATTGTGCTTATGCCCGGAAATGTCATAAATGCCAGATTTATGCAGATAAAGTGCATGTGCCTCCGAATCCTCTGAATGTGATGTCTTCACTCTGGCCTTTTGCCATGTGGGGCATTGATATGATTGGGAAGATTGAACCGACTGCTTCAAATGGCCACAGATTCATCCTGGTTGTCATTGACTATTTTACCAAGTGGGTTGAAGCAGCTTCCTATGCCAATGTCACCAGACAAGTGGTAGCCCGATTCCTGAAGAAAGACATCATTTGTCGGTATGGAGTACCCGAGCGAATCATTACTGATAATGGTTCCAACTTGAACAATAAAATGATGGCAGAACTGTGCCTGGACTTCAAGATCGAACATCACAATTATTCTCCTTACAGGCCAAAGATGAATGGCGTTGTGGAGGCAGCTAACAAAAACATTAAGAAGATTGTTTAGGGTGATTACCTACAAAGACTGGCATGAAATGCTACCGTTTGCCTTGCATGGGTACCGTACGTCAATCATAACATCCATTGGGGCAACACTGTATCAGCTTGTGTATGGTATGGAGGCAGTCCTACCTATTGAAGTTGAATTACCCTCCTTACGGGTACTAATGGATGTCAAATTGAATGAAGCAGAATGGGTCCGATCCTGATACAATCAACTGAATCTGATCGAAGAAAAGAGATTGGCTGCAATCTGTCATGGGCAGTTATATCAGAAAAGAATGAAGAAAGCCTTCGATCAGAAAGTCAGGCTTCGGGAATACCAAGTAGGAGATCTTATGCTGAAAAGACTCCTTCCTCCTCATACAGACCACATGGGCAAATGGACTCTGAATTACGATGGTCCGTTCAAAGTAAAGAAAGTTTTCTCTGGTGGAGCACTGATGCTCAGTACTATGGATGGCGAAGACTTCCTGTCCCCTGTGAATTCAGATGCAGTTAAAAAATACTTCGCATAAAATGACCCGCTGGACACAAAAACAGAATGTAAGTCCAGGCAAAAATAGGGCATCCCGGCGAGTCAGAAACAAAATAAAGGACTCGGGAAAAAATAAGGGAAAATAAATTAAAAAAAATGTACACCCACTGAGTTGAAAAGCCACATTGGACAACTCAGGCAAAAATAGGTATCCCGGTGGATTGAAAACCCGAAAGGGCGATCCACGCAAAATAAGGGAATAAGCGAACAACTGCATTCTGAATTCGTCTGTATCATTCACAACATGGCAAGCTTCGGAAGGTTCAAGCATCGGTCAGAATCAACCTTCTTCAGAAAGCAAGATGAGAAGAACGTCAATGTCATACAAGTCATAGCGAAAGGGAGGCACACTGAAGCATCATCAACATTGCCAGCGTCTTTTTGTTTCTCAATTTGTAACAATCTCCTCATTTCAGGGGATCTGTTTCTTTGATTATATTTGCCAATTCAGGGCACCCAAATTAATAAAATCAGATCTTCAGTCACCTCTTGTCTTGTACATTTTACTTTCATTTTGAAAAAATGCCTGATGTCCTTAAAATATTGATTGCATAAATACAGATGCACCTTTTCTAAACGCATGCTTATAGGAAATGGATTTACTCCCTGGAGTTGTCTAAACTCCTATGATGGAATCCAGTAAGGGATACCTCGGGATACTCGTACGTTTCTTTGTTATAACAGGGTTGCAGGTATTCAAAGCGCAACATGGGGCATGTGAGCTTCTCCCCAGCAAGCTGCCAAATCATTACTTACTCAGCACATCTTCCAAATAGCACCAGAGGTGCTTTCTCCCCAGCTGAGTTGCCAGACATCATCATCCTCAGCAGAATCACAAAAATCACTAGGAAGGTCGTTCAGTAATTACTCCTCCCCAGCCAAGTGCTAGACAGGGAACTACCTCCCCGCAGAGTTTCAACCTCTACCCAGAAGAGAAATATATGAAGGTCTCATAACAAAGTGACGAAAGCTTCCACAGACCCCAGTTGGGCTCCTCGTCACCAAGGATAGGTTTATCAGTAATCTATTTCCCCAAGCAGGAGTTGTATATCAGATCTACCAATGATCTCATGCCCAGCTGGGATATCACTGCAAGAAGATCAGTCAGAGATCTTCGCCGCAACGGGATCCGAATCCCGGATTGGTATCTTTTGCATAATCATAGCATTCGCATCATATTTCCCCTCATAGCGTAGCATTCCGTCTAATACGGAGCATTACGACAAAAATCAAACATACTGCATAATCATAAGCCATGTTTTGAATTAGGCACCTGTAAACACCAACAAAACCACATCAACAATATGCAAAATACCACTCAAATTTCCCTGGAAGAAAGCCAAGGCATCCCCTTTGCACTCTCAAATACAGATATATATTCCTTTGGCACTCGCCCGTGTCATCATTCCCCAGTAAAATCGTCCGAACATTCTCCACAAACAGATATCTATACACTCTTTGGACACTCGTCCGTGTCACCATTCCCCAGCATGGTTGCCTAAACACTTATTGCAAACCAAACACTTGTTTATAACACACTTCCTCCGACACCCGTCCGTGTCATGTTATCTCCACAAATCGTCAGAATATCTCTTACATTCATAAGTTCGTAACTTATAAAATTTCTCCTATGATACTCGTCTGTGTCGTATTCTCCCCAACAAGTTAAACACTCGTCTGTGTCTCACTCATACTCGTACAGATACTCGTTCGTATCTTGCATACACACCTTTTTCCCCCTCAGAGTCGACACTCGTCCATGTTCTTTGTTTAACCAGTTGATACTCGTCCGTATCACCATCTCTGAACATGTGTCAGCTTTGATTCTACCCATACTTGTCTGCATCTTTAATCCACACACAATGCCAACACTTATACCTTTCATTTCTTGAATGTAGATACTCGTCTGTGCCTACCATTCCCCAGAAGGGTCCCCAACAGATCCCATTGATTATTTCCTTTCTATTTGACATTCGTCCTATGTCATGATACTTCCGGCAGCCGTACCCTTCCAGGTGATCGTCCTTCACCTTTTGATGATCGTCCTTCATCATCCCTCAGCGGAGTCTCCATTATTGGAACCCTTTTATATCCGTCATTCGTCTTATGTCGTGATATTTTTAGCAGCCGTACCCTACTAGGTGATCGTCCTTCACCTCTTGATGATTGTCCTTCATCATGCTTATCTGATGGCCATCCCCATCGTCGACCTTTTCTATCCGGCATTCGTCCTATGTCGTGATACTTTCGGCAACCGTACCTTGCCAGGTGATCGTCCTTCACCGTAGATGACCGTTCCTCATCTTATCCCCGATAGAGCAGCCGTCCCCTGCTAAGTGATCGTCCTTCACCCTTGATGACCGTCCCTCATCATTTATTTCTTCAACCCAATGGTCGTCCCCGTCATTTACCTTAAATCCCCAGAGAGCCTTGTTACTTTACCTGATGGTCGTCCCCATCATAATCTCTTCATTTCCCCAACATGTAGGTCGTCCCCGTCATTGCTTCATCCCCAGTAGTCGTTATTTGCTCGATGGTCGTCCTCCATCGCCCGCACTTTATAAATCATACTTTACTTTCCTTTACAATTTATATCCCTTTTCTTTTTTCCCCATTGAGCGCAAATTTTGGACTATCTTTGGTATTCAACCACAAGTTATCTTGTTTGCCTGTTAAGCCGTCGCTTACATCCTACACAGCTAACTCATGTTTGAATAGGGGCAGCTGTAAACACCCCAAATTTGCCCTCACTCATTTTACCATGGCTTGTGATTCTTTTCATTTGCATAAGTGCAATCACATCATCTCACATTGCAATTTTTGTTTCACTGCATTGGTTCAAAGTCATATGCATATAGGGTTTGTGATCTGAGCAATCCAAGATTCATCTGAGCCACTACAAAGATCTTCAATCATCTCAAGAGGGTCCATGTATGTTCAAGCATCATAATATATTCTCCCAAGATCAAGAAAGTCAGAGAATCACAAGAACTGAGGAAGGCATGGAAGCAGAGCCAAGCTTAACTGCACAGATGACCTAGAATTAGGGTTTTGGTTTCAAAGGCCATAACTCCAAAATTTTTGGTCATTCTTGTTTCTATTGGTCTTTATATGATATGAGGACCATGTATACCAATTTTCATGAAGAAATTCAATGGGGAAGGCATCTGATCAATATATGACTTCTTGAGCAAGTCAGTGCAAAATCAGGGCATCTGAGGCCTCCAATCATCCAACCAAAGGGTATTCTCCATCATTTTGGGTGTATATGATCTTTATTTGATCCTAGAAGAAGTTGGAAGTTCACAAAATTGAAGAATTTCAAGCCAAGAGTGTTACCACTCACGGAGGTTCCCAAAGAACTACCATTGTTCCTTGCCCACTTTTTCCTTCGATTAACTTAGAATTCCAACCAAGTATTGTCTGTAGTGATGAACAATGTTTCTCTTTTGGCGGCTTCCTCTTCTTTCTTCTCTTTGTAGTGATTGCTTTTTCTAAGAGATTTGGATTAAGAACTTGTTTTATTGGAGTAACTTTGGTTGTAACCTTGATTTTTGGCGGACGATCTGTTAGGTCTACTTTCCAAGCTACTTGATCATGCTAGAATTTTTCCGTCACATTTTCCCTGGCACTCTTGGGAGAGTCTCCCCATCCAGTTTGTTGGATGTCTTCGAGCTTGATCTTAGAACTTTCGGGAGTGGAGTACTTCACGAGATAATCATATTTTCCGCTTGGTTTCCCTAAGGTGTCTATAGTGATTGAAACTTGTTCCTCTACCACTTCATTGTTATTCTGAAGTGGGTCATATATTTGTTCCCAACCAAGTATCACCTTAATAGATAAACCTTGTTTCTTCTTCTTCGGAGGTTCTTTCTTTGGAGTCGGTTCATTATTGTTCTTGAAGGCGAACCCTAACTTTCTCTTTTCAACTTCAAAAGTTATTACGCCCTCCTTGACATAGATAACTATTCCGGCCGTAGCCATGAAAATTCTTCCTAAGATAATCGGCGTGTTTGCATTCTTGTCCACATCCATAGCCATATAATCTTAGGCTATGCATAAGTCATTGACCTTGACCGGAATTTCTTCTAAGATTCCTTCCACATTTTCAACGACCCACTGGAAATTTTTAGTCATAAACTACAAGGCTTAAGTTCCCCCCAAACTTAATCTTTTGTGTACGGATAGGGGTATCATACTCAAACTTGCACCAAGATGACATAAGGAATTAGGATAATATGAAGGTCCTATATTACAAGGTATGAAAAAGTTACCTGGGTCATCTAATTTAGGAGGTAATCCTTGTTTTTATAAGGCACTCCATCCAGTTATAAGATTTATGATCCCACGATCTTTTAGTTTCTTCTTTGTAGGTAGAACTCTTTGTAGAATTTCCTCGAAGGTAGACACTCTAGTCAAGTTATCGGGTAAGCAATCACAAAGTTTCTCTAGCAACCTTATGAACTTCCGAATACGATTTATTTTGATAGGGCCGATGTCTTTGCTTCGGGGTAGGACTTTGACTTCAAAAAGAGGTGGAGTATTATTATCTTTCTTTTAAATCACTTTTTTTTGTCTTCCATAATTTCACCTACTCTTGACTTGACGAATATTGTAACCTCTATTTCTTCTTTCTTCAATTCATTCAACTCTTATTCATTCAAAGCAATTATAACATTAATCTGTCCCTAAGGAATTTGCTTGGGTTTCACTGGAAATGATCTTTGAGGGATAAATGAAGAATCTTGTTGTTGTGCAACTTGAGAGATTTGGGTTTACAACATCATGTTGTGCGCCAACATGTTGTCCACGTGTGTGGATAGATGCTTAATGATTTCACTAGTATGTCAGCTTTGATTCTTGAATTCCTCTTTTTGATGAATTTTAGTAGCCACACAATTTTCCATAAGTAACTCCAAACTAGACTTTTTAGGAGCGGGAACAAACTCCTTTTGGATCCCCAATGGTCCCATGGTTTGTTGTTATTGGTCGTTCTTATATGAAAAATTTGGGTGATCATTCCAACTTTGATTGTATGTATTGGAATAAGGGTTGTTCCTTTTTTTTAAAATTCTATGATTTTATGATTAACATTATGTTTGGTAAAACTAATATGGCTGGAACATGTTGAAATAAAGTTCCATATGTTAAATTAACATGGTCTAGATTCTGGAAGAACATGTCAAACAAGATGTCCTGACATGGTGGCACAGACATCAGTACGTATGTGGTTATTGGAAGATATTGAGCCAGATGTCATGACAATATTACTGTCATGTGTTACAGACAGATGTCAAAGATAGATGTCACGACGTCTTGGTCTGTGAAGCTGGATTGATGGGTTTATGATTTGAATTATGCATAATATTCTATAGAATATTATGCTATCACAAGTGGAGCTTTTTAAAGGACTAAGAGATTCAAGGTGGAGTTGTTTTTCAAGGTATTTTCAAGGAGAATCCTCAGGTCCTAATTGTGAAGATATTCTAAAGCTAATGATAGATGTCCTAACTTTGAGGAGAATATCTTGGAGGTTTCTTTTGTTGTTCTGGAACATGTTGAAGAAGATGTCCTTGAAGGAGCATATAACATCGCATACGACATTGTGCTTGTACAAAGCTAGAGTGACTGGTTCTGTTATATTTTAACAGATGAAGCATTATTCTAGAGATATTATTCAATCCTATGTGGCGTTGACTGAAATGGGTGTTGATTTAAAGGTTTGAAAGATTCAATCAGAATTCAAAATGAAATATATACTTTCCAAATAAGGAGATATTTTTATGAAGATTTGATTGAAGATCTATTTTGTATCGGAATCTTATACATATTGTAAGCACCCCAAATTTGCCCTCACTCATTTTACCATGGCTTGTGATTCTTTTCATTTGCATAAGTGCAATCACATCATCTCACATTGCATTTTTTGTTTCACTGCATTGGTTCAAAGTCATCTGCATCTAGGGTTTCTGATCTGAGCAATCCAAGATTCATCTGAGCCACTACAAAGATCTTCAATCATATCAAGAGGGTCCATTTATGTTCAAGCATCATATTATATACTCCCAAGATCAAGAAAGTCAGAGAATCACAAGAACTGAGGAAGGCATGGAAGCAGAGCCAAGCTTAACTGCACAGATGGCCTAGAATTAGGGTTTTGGTTTCAAAGGCCATAACTCAAAATTTTTTGGTCATTCTTGTTTCTATTGGTCTTTATATGATATGAGGATCACGTATACCAATTTTCATGAAGAAATTCAATGGGGAAGGCATCTGATCAATAGATGACTTCTTGAGCAAGTCAGTGCAAAATCAGGGCATCTGAGGCCCCCAATCATCCAACCAAAGGGTCTTCTCCATCATTTTGGGTGTATATGATCTTTATTTGATCCTAGAAGAAGTTGGAAGTTCACAAAATTGAAGAATTTCAAGCCATTTGCAAAGTTGCCATTTTGGGAAAGTGACATGTAATGCAAACTTGCCATTTTGGGAAAGTTTTTCAACCTCCTCTTTTTGATTCAAAAGTGCTTCAAATAAAAAATTCTTGGTCATGAAAGTTGTATATTGGATCATTCCCTTTCCAAAAAGTACAAGAACTTGATCTAACTCATCATAGAACTCAAGTTATGGCCTTGCAAAGTTGGGAAAAATCACAAAATTTCACTTATGCACCAAAGAGGGAAACTTGCAAAACCACTTGCCAAAGCATTTTGTGACTTCAAACACACTTCTAACCATTACAAAAACATAGTACATGACCTATAATTCAGAATTTCCCAAAGAAATCTCAAGTTTCATGCCTTGAACATCAAGATTTCTCAAAGGGGCCAAAACATCCCATAATTGCAAAACACCCATAACTTTCTTCCCTCTTGCTGAATTGCCTCAAGAATGGATTTGTGGACATCCATGAAGTCAGCTGCGCATGGACATTCCCAAGGACCAGCTGTATTCTTGCCCATACCTCAAGTACAAGTCATGTTGACATTTTGGCAACATGCCCATACCAATCACCATAGGCCACCACCCACTCTCTGACCTATCACAACTTGTTATGTGGATCAAACACAACTCATAACACAAGACAACAAAAGCTGAAACCTTAGAATCCTCAGCATACACGAAATCCCTCCAACTTGCAAAAGCCTTTGAAACTCATAGCTCAGCCATCAAATCTCCAAACTTTTTTCACCATTCAACTCCATATTCATCAGTGATCATTTCCCACCCTTCATTTTTCTTTGAAACACCCTGTATCAAAAACACGATTTTCACATTTCTTGAACTGAGTTTCAGCCAACATCACTTTGAGGCCATATAAACTCCAACCAAGCATCACAAACTCTTCAGGAGGATCATTGGAGTTGATTTGAGGCAAAGAAGCAGCCGGCAGTGCCATTTTCGAAAGCTTCAGTTCAGGTAACCTCAAGAACAAATTTTCCAGAAATGATTTCTTAAGTTCTTAGATTGTTCTCCATGCTTCACTAATCACACTGCACCTTTTGGTTTTGAAAATGATTAAGTTTTAAGCATGTATGAAGCTTCTGAAATTTCTGAAAGATTTTCCGTTTTGCTTCGAATCTCATTGTTCATGTGAAATAAATGTTGTTTGATGGCTGATTTTTGTTTAGAATGGGGTAGGGATCATTTATGGAGGGTTTGGTGGTTTGATTTTACGTATTGAGAGAGATTGAATGAGAGGCTGGCCGGAGAAGATTACCGGAACACTGTTCCGGTCACCTGAAAGTAATTAGGGTTCAGATTAGGGCTCTAATAATAATTAGCGTAGTTTGAATTCTAGCCCTTGGATTACGCGCAAAGTCAATTCCCTCCAACCTGACTTTGAACCTCAGCCTTAGGATTAGTTGACTTTCCCATTTTCTCATTTTATTTAATATTTATTTCATTTGTTTTCAATTTTATTTGAACAAATTGTTAAAAATAGCAAATAATATCAAAAAATTTTGAAAATTTTTATCCAAGCTTCTATTTATTTTCACAAACCAAAAATATTTTTATTTTTATTTTTTGCAATGAAAATTATTTTTAAATCATTTAAATGATTATTTTTAATTAGTTAATAAAAATTAATTAGTTAAAAATACATTTAGGTGTTTAAAAATTCCAAAAAAATTCAGAGAGCTTTTCAAAACATTTAGAAACATTTACAAACTCACAATACTAATTTCTTTTTAGTTTTGATCACACTTTGACAATTTTCATTTGAATTAGGGTTCTTTAATTTGAATATTTTGAACCCTAATTTCAAAAATTCATAACTTTTGATCCAAGTTGAGTTTGTGAATGGTTCTTTTTGCATTGCACTCCACATATCATGTAGTTTCTAGGATAAAATTGGCATGAATTTATCTTTCATTTTTAATTTGTTTTGCATTTTTCCTTGTGAGGTACCTTAAAACCCTAACAAACTTAGAAAAATCATAAGTCCTTTAGGGTTTAGCTTCTGACCTTCCCCTTTGGGCAGTGAACTTGTATAGGTTTAAGGTCTCTTTGGTTCCATTTTCAATTTTTTATCTTATGCTTTGCTTCTGATTTTGAATTTTGCATCTCATGTTGTACATAAACCCTAATTTGCATCTTCATTTGCATCCATCTAGCATAAGCTTGCATACATGAACTTGCCATGACATTTTATGCATTCATATGACATATAAGACATCTTAGGACATATTGAAACCATGTTTGATCATTGCATCATCCATTTGCCATGTTTTTCTTTCATTTCATTTCATATGCATTCATGAACTTTCATGCTTCTTACATGTCTCATTTGCATTCCCATCCTTTGTATGATCATCCCCATCTCATGACATACATTTATGCCATCTCTTTGCATCATTAGCATCATGAACATGCTTCTAACTTTGGCTTGCATCCTTGCATTTCATTTCATTTCATTTTCACTTCTTTTCATTTCTTTTTGCTAAATTTTCAGGTGGTAAGTGTTTGAGAAGTGAATTTGCCTTCATTTCTCATAATCTCTTCTCATCTTTCTTATGCATCCTTGCTGCATTTTGTATTTGTATTAGAGTGAGCTTTCTCATTCATGCTCTCTCTCCTCCTTCTTTCTTCAAGAAACTTGTCTTCTTAAGTGAAGCAAGTTGTCTTGCTTCTTGCTGCCTCTTTTCATTCATCCTGTTTCTTCCATGGTGGCTATTCTTGAAGATTTTCTTGCAAACTTCATAAACCCTAGGAATACCCAAGCATGTTAACAATTAGGGTTTGACTAGTCCCCCATTAGTTTTACCTTTGGGTCATCTTTGTGTCTTCTCTTCTCATCTCTTAATCAAGGACTAAACCTTAAAGGTTTTAAGGCTTTGTGATTAGGGTTATGTCTGTATCCTTCTATTAGGATGGAGTGTATAACTTGAATCCTAAGTGTTAAACCCTTAATGTGTTTAAATCCTTTAATCAATCCATCTAATAATCACTAAGACATCAAGCTTGTAACTTGGGCCTTGCATTAGGGTTCTAATTCTTCCTTAATTGGTTAAGAAGGACTAACCACTAGTGCAGAAATGACTTTTTACATCGGGCGAAAATGACTTTTTACATCGGTTCCGAGTCCGATGTAAAGGCAGCCGATGTAATAAGTCATAGACATTTTACATCGGTTTTAGGACCGATGTAAAAAATATATCAACCACATCGGGCGAATTTTTAAGTCTGATGTAAAAAAAAAATATAATTTTTTTTTCTAATGTAAAAGGGACTTTTTACATCGGTTGGTAGATAAAACCGATGTAATAGCCAACCTATTACATCGGTGCCTTCAAATAACCGATGTAAAAAGTGTGCCATACAGGGTACTTTTTACATCGGTTCCCCTTTCGCCCGATGTAAAAAGTGTGCCATATAGTACTTTTTACATCGGTTATCCTTTCGCCCGATGTAAAAAGTGTGCCATATAGTACTTTTTACATCGGTTACCCTTTCGTCCGATGTAAAAAGTACTGTAGAAAATTTATATAATTTTACTATTTTTTAGCAGTTCCTGTAAATTTTTTTGGTACCTAATTATTTAGCAATTCCTGTAAAAAAATTTGGTACCTAATATTTCCTTCACATAGACCATATATTTTTAGGTCGCTATTTTCATATATTTCTCACCAATATTCAATAAACCAAATATCTAGTACACATATATTCTTCCAAATGTACAAGTACACATAATGTTCTTCCAAATGTACTAGTATACACATATAATCATCTCAATATATATGAGGTTTATACTAAAATTTACTACTACAACAACAACAAAAAATACACATTCAACCAATATTTCCCCCACTTGAATCAAATTTCCTGAAAATAAATAATAACACCAATTAACCAAAAGACAACACCAAAGTCAATATCTTCAAATAGAGAATTCTATATATCTTACCAGATAAAGCTTAACTTTTATACAACTCAAAGAAACATGTTGCCCAACGGAGTCGCAAATCATACAAATCATCTTCTTTTAATTCTGTTGGGTCATTAAATACCTACAACACATAAATAACAATATAGAGTTATTTTGGAAAATTCACATTAAGTTGCAAAATGCAAAGTAAATAACAAAGTAAAGTTATATTTATTACCGTCATCCAATTATCGGTTATCTTTGCAGAGACAATATCCAACATATTTTTCATCACATAGTACCCACAATCATCAGAGTTATTTTGTTTCCTTGTCTACAAATGAATATATGACATCATTATTAGTGAATACTTATATGATAAAAATAAATTTATACTTATAATTTACACCACTTACTTTGGGTCGAAGCCATGTAGGCTTTCTTCTAATGCCATGTGCCGCTTGATGAACCCCTAAAGCACTAATAAAGAAGGCAAAAAAACCATATAAAGCCACATAAAATATGGAATTACTTTTGTAACAAATTATGTATATAAGATATTGTGAACATAAAAGATAAACTTACTTTGTAACAAGTTTCGTCATGGTTTGATTAAGTTCCCGATGAAGTGAACAGAAGACGACCACCGTATTGTCTTTTGGACAAATGACTATTAATTGCCAATGAGATCTGTATGTGCGTGTTGAAGTACAAAAATCAGAATTTCATATTAACAAAGTTATAAAATAGAATTTCATTCACATACCCATGAATAAATGGTATCAAGTGACACACTTTCTCTTCGTGATCACGTAACATGTCTTGTATGTATTTTCTAACTTTTGCTTCAGTTTTTGCCACATTATCAACATACGAACACACAGCAGGGTCCAATATCCCATATACTTCTGATTGTGATGTATCAATACACATACGATGAATATACCTAATTATAACATAAACATTAGAATCAAAGTGACAGGAGTTATAACATATTAAAATATTTGAGAGTAATAAAAATATACTTACGTGGACCATACTTGCAAAGTAGAAACGTCAAGCCAATGTTGTCCCATCAACAACTCTCTGATACATTTCGTTGACATAAAAAAATTTGAGACATTCACACAATGACTTAATTCTAATTCAAAGTAATCCATTTGTGTGTCACTCCTTTTCAGAACCATTTTTACTAATCTCTCAACATTGTCTTCCTCTTCCATTTTGCTTACTTTTACAATTGAACAACTTCCTTTTCCGCTTCCATCCACAGTTTCCCTTTGTTCAATGCAATTATTATTTGCTGTGCTTTGGGAGATACCCATAGACTTAAGTGTCTCCATGAAAGATTGTTGCATTGCCTTACGCTCTTCAACCCACTGTTGCGCTAAATCCGCTCTAATTTTTGCTTCCAATTGAGATGACAATTGTGCAAATTGTTCTGATACATCGATATCTTGTCTTTGACGTGATCTTCCAAAGAAAGTGCTCTGTTTATGGTGTTTTCCAACACCACGAACACGGCCTCCATGCTCAGATGTTCCAATGGCTGCTGTTAAGATATCGTGACGTCCATCCGGAACAAATGCACCCTTTTCAACTTCTTCAACTAGAGAGTCCTACAAATGCACCACAACTTTGTCAATATAGTTTTTATCCAACAAAATTAAAATGATACTTGAAGAATTTTACTTACAATTTTCTCTGCAACCACTTGTGTAGCCTGTGATGTGTATTCTCCCCCTTTCTTTTGTCGTGCTCTCTTCCATAACTCATGGCGTGAAGGTGGAGATGGGCTACCCGTATCATCTACATTAGAATCAGCTCTTGATAATCTCCTTTCATTTATCATTTTCTCTTCAAGCAAACGATACCCTCCACGAGATAATACATGTGGGTATGCATTCTTAGCCACATTTTTTGCACCCTTTTCACTTTTTTCCTATTAAAAATTGAAAAAGTTACTAATCATACTAAACATAATAAAAATGTTATTAAGCACAATAAACATAATAAAAATTTATAACTCATACTAACCTTAAATTCAGATGAATCCCGAGACTTTAGAAATTCTTTCCATACTTCTTCTTTAATATAAGGATATCTGATATATGCAGGAGCGAGACCATCTTTGGGCTTTCTAATATATTCACTTGTGAGCTGTGTCTTAAAACCTCTCCATCGCTCTCCAGCATATTTAATCCACTCTTTCTTCAATGGATCCTTTTTTGCATCAAGAGGTTCTGGAATAGTGAAATGAGCCTACACATATAATATATAGCATATGTTATTACCATATGAATATAAAACATAATTAGACATCAAAATAAGCAAAAATACCTGAACATCAGTCCAAATGGCCTCTTTTATGTCATTATCTACGTTTTTCCATTCATCTTTCAAAATACTACATCTCTGCCGAGCAAGAGATGCTATGTAACTCTTAAAATTTGAAGCATTTTTACCAAAACCCGTACATTCATGGGTTCTTGGATCAAAGTTCACCTTTATCTTCTCACCTGTTTGGTGAACTTTGTCAATTTGTGTCATTAAGGTGGGACCTCTAACTCTTTTTTTTGTAGGGTCACTAGATGAAGAAGGGTTGTCTGTTGAATCAGCCATGTATCTGTTCACATAAAATAAAAACAATTAGACATCAAATTAGACAAAAAAATATAGCAAAAATATAAAAAATTAGACATTAAATTAAGCAAAAATATAAACAATTAGACATTAAATTAAATAACTTACTAGTCCTCCCATATCCCTTCTCCATGATCTGTGCGAATAGCATGCACATCATCCTCTTCATTTTCTTCAATGAAGGTAGGCATATTTATTGAGAAAGGAGGAGTTTCAGAAATATCAAGGTTGGCATCTTGATTTTCATCACTATCTTGCATCTTTCCTTGTATAACCACCGACCACCTTTTATCAGAAGGATCTGTGACATAAAACACTTGTTTTGCTTGAGACGCCATAATGAAAGGTTCGTCCGCATAAGCTAACTTGCTAAGATCAACCAATGTAACTCCAAATTCATCGATTCTTACACCACTATTGATATCAATCCATTTGCATTTAAATACGGGAACTTTAAACACAACATAATCAACTTCCCAAATCTCTTCAATCACCCCAAAGTAGGGTGTAGATGCCATAACCGGATTTTTATCTTTAGCACTAGAGAAGTGCATGGACTCGGCCACAATCATCACCCCACTATTTTGTGTGGTACTACGGTCATCCTTTGACTTTGTATAAAAGCAAGTTTTATTTATATCATATCCACTCCAAGTTATTATGTTACATTTCGGCTCATAAGACAACCACTTAATTGTATTAGATGCACTATCATCATTAGCAATTTTCTCTTTAAACCACTCAGAGAAACTCTTATTGTGCTCTTTTAACAACCATCTTTCATTCATCTTGGGGTGCCTTTTCTTTATGATGCTTTTGTGAGCAGATAAGTAAGGTTGAACTTCATCCGTGTTATTCAAAATATACAGATGAGCTTGAACAACCACATCAATACTTAAACTCTTGACATTTAAACCTTGTGTACCCATACCCTCAAATCTTCCATCATGACGAGACTTAGGAACCCCTACAGCATCCACTTCTGACAAATAGTTTGAACAAAACTCAATTGCCTCTTCTGCAATGTACCTCTCAACAATCGATGCTTCCGGCCGGTGTGGATTTTTTGTATAACCTTTTAGGATCTTCATGTATCGTTCTGTTGGATACATCCATCGTAAAAAAATTGGGCCACAAATTCTAATCTCCCTTACTAGGTGAACAATCAAGTGAACCATAATGTCGAAAAATGAAGGAGGAAAATACATCTCTAATTGGCACAAGATAACTGAAGCCTCATTTTCCAAAACATCTAACTTTGATGGATCAATGGATTTACAACAAATTGCATTGAAAAATAAGCACAACCTGGTTATAGTCTTCCTAACATTGTTAGGCAATATCCCACGAATAGCAACTGGTAGTAGTTGTTGCATTAAGACATGACAGTCATGAGATTTTAAGCCAATTAGTTTGAGATCTTTAACAGATACAAGCCTCTTGACATTTGATGAGTAACCATGCGGAACTTTAATACTTTGTAAACACTCACAAAAACTTGTTTTCTCTTTTTTAGACAAAGTGTAGCAGGCAGGAGGCAAATATATCTTGTTGCCTATATGTTGTGGAGTTAACTCTTCTCGTATACCCATCAAACCCAAATCCACACGAGCATTATAACCATCTTTTGTTTTGCCATGAATGTTGAGAAGTGTTCCGAGTAAACTATCACATACATTTTTCTCCACGTGCATCACATCAATACAATGTCTTACATCAAGACTAGACCAATATGGAAGATCGAAGAAAACTGACCTCTTTTTCCATAAATTTTTCGTATTTGATTTCTTTTTGTATTTACCAAACTCAACATTAATGCCCTGTTGTCGTTGATAAACTTCCTCTCCAGTTAAGGGCTTTGGAGCTTCACCATGCTCTTGTTCCCCATTGAAAGCTTTTCGCAATCTACGATATGGATGATAACGAGCTAGAAATTTTCTATGTCCAAGATAAACAGTTTTCTTTCCTTTCTCAAGTTGGAGGTAACTTGTGTCTTCTTCACATATAGGACATGCATTATGCCCTTTAACTTTATAACCAGACAAATTACCATACGCCGGAAAATCGTTGATGGTGCAAAACAACATGGCATGCATATTGAAATGTTCACCAGAATACGCATCAAAAACATCCACCCCTTCATCCCATAATACTCTTAAATCATCAATCAAGGGACTTAGATAAACATCTATGTCATTTCCCGGTTGTTTTGGCCCCGAAATCATCATGGATAACATAATATATTTACGCTTCATGCATAACCTAGGAGATAGGTTGTAAATCATCAGGAGAACAGGCCAAGAAGAATGATTAGTACTTAGATTACCAAACGGATTCATTCCATCAGTAGAAAGTCCAAGTCTAAGGTTTCTCGACTCTTTGCCAAAATTTGGAAACAAAGAATCTATTTTCTTCCACTGCAAAGAATCAGCTACATGACGAATTTGTCCATCACATTTCCTTTCTTCGGCATGCCATCTAAGATTCCTTGCGTCATTTGCATTTGCGAAGAGTCTCTTGAACCTTGGAATTATTGGTAGGTACCATACCACTTTCGCGGGAGGACCCTTTTTGACAACCTCATCATCACTAGAATCACCATCTTTCTTTTTGTAGCGTGACGCCTTGCACTTCGGACAATGATTATAGTTTACATACTCTTTTCTGTATAATATGCAATCATTAGGACATGCATGTATCTTTTCATACTCCAAACCCATTGGGCACAATATCTTTTTTGCCTCATAATAACGATTTGGCAATACGTTACCTTCTGGAAGCATCTGAGTCAACAATTCAAGCAATTCGGTAAAACTTTTGTCACTCCACCCATTATTTGCCTTCAAATTAAACAATTTTAACACGGCTGACAAACGTGTAAAATTAGTGCATCCCGGGTACAAAGGTTGATCCTTGTCACTACATAAAGTATCATACACATGTGCCTTTTTAAACGAATCTTGTCCAATATCACGCATCATGTCTTCCAGACGATCATCATCCATTTCTACACCAATATTATCTTTTTGGGACACATTTGACTTTTCTACTACCTCACCGTGCCATATCCATTGTGTATAACTTTGACAAATCCCATGACAAATTAGATGATCCATGATTGCCTTCTCATTAAGTTTTGGTTCCCGATTTGCGCAACGAACACATGGACAGAGAAAAAGCACATCAACACTTTTTTCACCATTACTTTTAGGAGGAGGAAGATTTTTTTTAGCATTGCTTTCAGCAAACTGTAGAAATTCCTTCACTCCATGTTCGTACTCAACACTTAATCGATTAGCTTTTATCCAACTACGATTCATACCTATGTTCCGGAATTAATGCATACAGATCAGATAAATCATTTAGACACCTATAATAGTCGCTCTCTTGGACATTAGAAAGAATGCAAAAGTCTCTACGTGTAAATCAATGACATGCATAAATAAGAAGTGAGAAGTTATAAATAATTAAAAAAGAACCTGTAATATGGTGTGGCCGGCCGGATGACTCACGGATGACGATTCAGAAGTTCTCGTCGACACACAATTTCTACAAGAAACAATATCATCACAATATGTATAAAATAAACATGACTATATATACAAAACTTCTAAATATACAAAACTATATATATATATATATATATATATATATATATATATATATATATATATATATATATAAAACTATATATACATATATATGTCAAAACTATATATAAATATATATATATATATATATATATATATATACATATATATGTCAAAACTATACATATATAACTATATGTCAATACTATATATATACATGCCTTAATAGTGATGATCTGATAGCAGGACCCAACTAATTCAATACAAAACTAACTTATGTTCATGCCTTATCTATCTACTTAGTTTGAGACTCTAAACAATATTTTCCATTTTCCACTTATTCTATAAATATGAAGAAACATTTCAACTCTTAAGTGATTAGAAGTCAATAATTTTATAGGGTGTTTTATGGAACTTCTGAGTTGCAATATTTAACAAAGTTTAATTCTTTGAAAAGCTTGAAATGTTAAGTTTAATAAATATTGTTTCTTCATTTGGAAAATCCTTCTCTTGCAAACTAACTAATAGTAACAAGATATTTGTTTCTGATGTATACCAGAGGAGAAAATAAAAAGCAACTCAGCAAGAGTAGTAGTTGGAGTATGGTTATTTCTTGTGTTTGTTCTAACCTCAAGCTACACTGCAAATCTTTCATCATTGCTTACAGTCCGAAAATTGAGGTCTGATAGAGACATTGAATGGCTTAAACAAAACAAATTACCAGTTGGTTGTGATAACACCAGTACCTTTATAAAGGACTACTTGGTCCAAGTGTACAATTTCCCTAGTAATATATATATAAAACTAAATATATAACTACATATATATATATAAAACTAAATATATATATATATATATATATATATATATATATATATATATATTAAAACAACAATAGTGAGGAAGAAGAAGATGAACAGTAATGGTACCGGCGGCGGCGGACGGCGGAGGAGACGCGTGGAGGGACGCTGCGGATGAGACGGTGACGCTGCGGTGGAGAGTGGATGCGGAGGGCAGCGTCAACGGCGTGGAGGGACGCGTGGATGAAACGGCGTGACGGCAGCCGCGTGGATGAAACGGCGTGACGGCAGCGTCAACGGCGTGACGACAGCGGACGCGGAAGCGGAACAGCGTGAATGAAACGGCAGCGTGAACAGGAGAAGGTGAGGGGCAGCGTGAACAGGAGATGGTGAGGGGCGGCGTGAACAGGAGAAGGAAGGAGGAAAGGAAACAGTAACTTTTTAGAAATTAACTTTTTAGATTTAGGGTTTTAATTTTTGTAAAAACCTTTTACATCGGTTGGAAATCCCACCGATTTAATATATATGTAATTTTTTTTAATTTTTTTTATACATACTTATTACATCGGTCATAAACAGCACCGATTTAATAGGTAGTTTTTTTAATTTTTTTTAAAGACACTTATTACATCGGGTCTCAATCCAACCGATGTAATAGCATCCTTTTTTAAAAATTTTTTTTTTTAAATCGGGTATGGTACAACCCGATGTAATAGCATACTTTTTTTAATTTTTTTTAAGAAACTTTTTAAATCGGTTTTCACTACAACCGATGTAATATGTTAAGAATTTTTTTTTTAATTTTTTTAATTTTGATTTATTTTTAATTTTTTAAAGAAAATTTTTAAATCGGTTTTACCTACAACCGATGTAAAATGTATTTTGTTTTTTTTTTAATTTTTTTTATTGTTTTTAATATGGTTTTTTACATCGGTTTTTCTAAAACCGATGTAAAAGGCTTTAGATGAATTTTTTTATTATTTACAAAACTGCCACCGCATTACTTTTTACATCGGTTTTTTTCAATAACCGATGTAAAATCCCTTATAACAATTTATGTTATTATTTACGAAACTGCCACCGCGTTATTTTTTACATCATTTTTAATAAATACCTGATGTAAAATCATTTAACCAAATGTCTTTTTTTTAGTAGTGAACCCTAGTGTTAATGGACAAGTCCCCATCAAGTTGTCTTACAAACCATAAAATTCACTTCTTAATCTTACCATTAATCAATCCACTTTAATAAAGGCTTTGTTTTATCATGAGGTTAATCCCTAATCATGGTTTAAGTTGAGGAGCCTTCCTCAGCTTAAATGTTCTCATCTATCATCCTTCTATTAGGATGGTGTAATGGGTCCATTAAATCCTTGATTATGGCTTAAACTCATTACTTAACACTAAACAAAAAACTCCAAAAACATCTAAATAATTACAAGTAGGTTAATGATCTTAATCCTACATCATGGTGAT
The DNA here is from genome assembly GCA_963966055.1 of Lathyrus aphaca. Lineage (NCBI taxonomy): Eukaryota > Viridiplantae > Streptophyta > Magnoliopsida > Fabales > Fabaceae > Lathyrus > Lathyrus aphaca. The sequence goes on along the minus strand of OZ014524.1, from coordinate 254,228,763 downwards.
TAAGTGTGAGGTGTTTACTTCATTCTTAAGGTATTCTCATTACCCCTAATCAGAGGGAAGATGTGATGAGTTTACTAACCCTTGGTCTAGGCTTAAGCTCATTAACTTATGACAAACACAAAAAAGCAATAAAAGATTGAAAACACAAAAACAAACAATAATCGTCTCCTCTGGGATTCTTTTCTCACCTCATTCACTCATAAACGAGAACTCGCTTCTTCCGTCTAATGCAAGACAATTTGCACCTGAGCCAGAGAAGTCATACACTTGAGCATAGACAAGTAAGCAGTTCACAAGTCAATTTATCTTTCAGTCTCTTTGAGTCGAACTACGGTGTTCTGACTTCCTCATTGCACAAGAGGGTACGTAGGCATAACTTAACGGTTATCGAACAAAAGTCTCTGTATATTCCCCCTCCTCCAGCATCGTTCTTTTAAGCCTCATAGTCTTGAGCTTCACTTTCTGTCCTTACACTGACACTCTCTTATTTTCACTTCACATTTCTTTTTGCACTGACACTTGCATTATTTTCCAGCTTTTGCACACAGAATAGCACTGACACTACCCCTATAAACACAAACTTTCAAGTGTGGATCCCGTCGAGTATGGCAGACAATCTGGGTGCTAATACCTTCCCAGGTTGTAACCAACCCCATTTCTCAGTTTCTCTGGTTCGCAACCGTCTTATCCATCTTTTTCCAGTTTTATGCAGTATTACCTTTCCTTCGGGATAAAAATGTCTAGTTGGCGACTCTTTTCATTCTTTCTCTTTCGCCGACCGTTCGCGTTTGTACCCCTCTTGGCCAGGTGTCATTTGGTGGGAGCGACACATATTTGTAACAACAAATTTGCTATGTTTTGAAGGCCCAAATCCATTTGGGTAATAGGTTTTAAAAAGAAGCAGTGTATCCTAGTTTTAAAAACAAGCCGGGAATAGAAAAGATGTAAAAATTAGGGCTTTGTTTGTGAATCATTCTAGGAGATTTGGTATTTGTGAGCCGTTCTTTTATCATTCTGATATTAGGGTTGGACTGAGTTTATTGTGTTTCAATTTGTTTACTCTAAGCTTTTAAGCATGAGTTTATTATTCTTAATTGAAGCTTTTAAGCAAGATCATGTTTTATCTTGTAAGAGTGTTTTTCTTTCTTTGCCAGGTTCTGTTATTATCACAGTGTGTGATTGAGAGGGAATGAGAGATGCCTCTTATATAAGAGTTCTTAGATAGAAATTTAATAGAGTAGTGATTAAGTGAAGAGTTTAAACTGGGTGGTTTAACTCTGATTTGATACTATTGATAATGGATTTCCTTCCTAGTTTGGTAGCCCTCAAAGTAGATGTGTTTGCACCAAAATAGGTTAACAATCCGTGTGTTGTTTATGCTATTCAATATTGTTATTGTTATATGCATTGCCTTGTTGTTTCTGTCAGACCAGATGTATCGACATCCTGTAGGACATCTGGGATCTGTCATACTAGAATTTCAATTGGTATCAGAACAGACATTCTGGCCTGTTTCTGGATGAGATCCAAGGGGATACTTTTTGGTTCATGGTAAAGGAAGAAGGATGATATAATGAAAATATGTTTGAACTCGATAGGTTCATATTAGTGTTTGAATGGTCCCAAGAAGTGGATGATGGACTATTCATGACAGGGTATGTATTGATTTGTCTGTTGTTATCAGGTGTGTAGCTTTGGTGGAGAACTGTTGTTGTAAGTTTGATTTATTTTCAAACCTATTATGTTTTATTGGCACTTGGATTATGGTGATGGTGTGCATGTTATCTGATGTAACCCTGGTTGTTTCTTGTGTCTCTGGTGGTGAGACTTTAGTAAGGGTTTTTTGGAAAGACAATAGTGTTTGGTCTCCTCAGAAGGTTATTCTATGTTGATGCAATTTATGCAAGACAACTTCAACCGATTGGTTAGAGATGCCAAAGATACTTGATGATTTTCTCAAGTCCTCTCATAAAGGTACATTTCTTTGTTATTGGAAAGAAGTGATCAAAAGGTGAATGTATCATATTAAAGATTGTATGACATGGAAGTTTCAGTTGTTTTCATCTCAGAAGAAGAATATATTTCAAATTAGGTGTTGAAGACCAATTTGTCCAGAACATTTATTCCTTTTTACTCAAATATCTTGGTGAAAGAAGAGGGTGGAGCCAAAGCAAAAGAGTATCATTGTCAAATATTTCACGCGGGAGTGAAGATCTTGATAATTTATCTCTTAAGCTTATTTGTGGTGAACTAATTAGGAGAATATTCATGGTTATGGTGTCCAATGTGGTTCTGGTATATATAAAGATGAATTCTCTAGTCAATATACATGTTTCTAAATCATGAACTGGAGGAAGTTTCATCAAGAAAGAAGTTGAGTTTGATATGTCAATCCTAATGTCTCGACATTGCGCTACACATCAGCATTTTATGTTGTGATGTCTGATATAATGTCTTGACATTTTGATTCAGAAAAGTCTTTATCTGAAGGAGGCTTATGTTTTGTTTTTTTGTGAGGTTGGGTTTCTACTTCTGTATTACTGCATGTGCTTATGATATATTCTGAAGTTATACCAAGTTTGTGTGGAACTTGGGTTCGATGCATTGTGTTTAGGAAGTGTTCTGGTTGTTCTTATGGTATGGAGAGTTATATTTATATCTGTTATTGATGATTTTCGCTCCCCGGATTTCCATCCTAGTACAAACGCGAAAGTGGCGCGGAAAAAGAATAGAGTCGCCAGCCAGGCATTTTTATCCCGAAGAGAGGGAATGGTAATGCTGCACAAACCAGAAGAAAAGAAAAGGAAGGATACAGGTCCTACGAACCAAAGAGACTGAGTTTGGGAGTCGGTTACGACCTGGGAAGGTATTAGCACCCCAGATCGTCCGCCGTACCCGACGGGATCCACGCTTGCAAAGAAACTGTTTCAAAGGGTGAGGGTATGAAAGCTGCTGCAAAGAAAAAGAAAATGAAAATAAAACTGGAACTGGAAAAGAACTGAATAAGAGAACAAAGAGAAAAAATGTAGGAAAAATCGATTGTGCTCGAACGGGCCCTACCCCGCTGCCTATGTACCTCATCAGGGTAATGAGGATCAGAGACGCCGTAGTTCCCCTAACTAGGGGTAACAAGGAAATTGCTTTTGAATTAAGGCTTGAACTGCCTATGCCATTGCTCAGGTGTTGCAGACTCGGACGACGAGTGCGTAACCGTCTTGCAAAGTGACAAGTAGGAGCAAGTTCACGTAAGGAGTAAATGAGATGAGAAAAGAATTCCCGAAGCAAAGACGCTTATTGTTTGTTTGTGTTTTTTATGAAGCTTTTGGGAGTGTGTCACAAGGAAGTGAACTCAAGCTCTTTTGCATGGAATATGCACTTGTCACTACATTCCAAGATGGAATAATAGAACAAGCACACTCAAGTAAGGAGAAGATCCCCAAAACTTGAACCTAAAGATTAGGGCTTAGGCTCACTAACTTGTTAAATCATTAAGTGTTTTTTGGTTATTTACAGATGAAGAAGTGTTTTTTATGCTTTTCTTGGTGAAGAAGATACCTTGATCAGACTTGTGCATCACAAAGTAAACTTGTACTATCCCAAGATAGGAAGACTACAAGCATACCTCATGGGATAAGGCTATGGATCAAGACATCACTTCAAACTTATTAAGATGCTTTTTAAGAGTTATGAGATGAGAAGAGAAGAAGAACCAAAAGGATTACAAAGGAAAAATTCTAAAGGGGGACTAAATAATCCTAAGTGTTAACATGCATGGATGTCCTAAGGGTTAGTGATGTTTCTATCCTAATGAAGAAGGAAGAAGAAGAGAAAAAGAAGAAGAGATGAGATGAGAAAGGCCAAAGCCCAACAACAAAGGGTTAGTGCACATAAACATAAGAGGAAGAGATAAGATGAGATTTGGAGATGTGGAACTCAATTCCCACACCTCACACTTACCATGCCCCTGCGAGGTTAGTATCATGCATACAAGTGAAACAAAGTGAACAAGATAACATGTTAACATCACACAAACAAAAGTGAAATGATATGAACAAATTCACAATGAAAATGCAACTCAAGAGAATGAGATATGAAGCTTACAAGCAAAAGATGCAACATGAAACACAAATGAAAACAAATGCACACTTAAGGAAGATGCAAAGCAACAATGCAAAAACATGGACTCAATGCACAAGATCAGAACCAAAAAAATATGAAGAAGGGCTTAAGAAGCCAACAAGATGAAGAGAGAGGTCACACAATACCAAACAAATATAAAAATGGGAGTGAAAGAAGTAAGGAAATGAGATGGAAACACTTAAGGAAAGAAAGGACTTGAAAAGAAACAATACACAAAAATTCCTAAGACCCAAACCCTATCCTAGGACCAGGAAGGTACCCACTCCCCAAAAGAACGCCAAATGAGAAAGAGAAGTTTGCACAAGTGCCCTTCTAAGCTTATATGAGACCTAGTGAACCAAAAGAAGCAAAATGGGACAAGGTTCAAGATAAAATTCACATTAAATCAACCAATCATCTAAAAATTCCACAACTCAAGTCAAGTGATCTACAAACATGGTATATCAATGGGCCAAAAGGATTTGAAAGAATTCAGAAGCAAACTAGGTCAAATGGAGGCTTAAACACAAGCTAGGGTTACAAACTTCCATCACAAGTCAAAAGACCAAGACTCAAGAAATAAATTTCTAAAAATCAAGAGAAAAATCACACAAGAAGTAAATTGTCTTAAGAATCCAGAGAAAAAAGCATGGGATCAAAATTCAAAATAATGAAGTGTATGGAAAATTGACCAGGCAATGTAGTCAAAATGAACTTAAAAGGAAGTTAAGTGAAACAATGAATTAATTTGGACACGTGGAAATGGAAAAAAAGAAAATAAAAAATATGGAAAAATAAAAGAGACTTCAAATACAACTCATGATTTTTTTGAGAATTTTTTAATAATGGGAACTATTTTAATAAAATAGAAATTGAAACTGAATAAAAGAAATAAAAAGAAAAAGAAATTAAAAGGAAAAGGTGAGGGAGGTGTAGGAAGCAAGAGTTTGAACTGAAAATGAAATGGGCTTAGTGTGAGGGAGGGTGCGAATATCACGCTGAAGGCCCAATTCTGGCGCAGGCTCATGGTTTTATGGTGGAAATTAATGAAATAAAAATGGAAAAATCAAGGAACGTGAGATGAATCTGACGCGCGTAGGTGAGAAGCTCATTAAATGAGCTGGCAGAATGGAGAGAAGTGAGTGCAGAGAACACATGACTTATGGTGTACTGAGAAACACAATGCATTAAATGAAATAAAATGATTCACGTGCAGGGGAGGTGGCTGGCTAGGGCAACGTGGAGTGATTTGGAACGTTGGCTGAGAGATCTAACGGCACATGGTCACCTTCTTCATTGAACAAACCCTATGTGAGGATTTCCAGTTTCCGGTGACCGGAGCTAGGGCTCCAGCACCGGAATCCATAACAGAGTTACAAAACACCAGAAAACTGAACAAAACTATCCAAATTCACTAATTCAACCTCACTGAACATGAATATGATCATGAAATTCTCTAAAACTCAAAGAATAAAAGGGATCGAAGCAAAACAACTTTGACCTTCAAAACTGAAATTCATATAACTTATGCTATGGTGCATCAAATTCAAATCTAAAAGTTGCAGCATGATCAATGAACTTCAAATAACACAAAACACCACATCAATTTCATTTTTAAATCCAAGGATTTCAAAGTGTACCTGAGTTGCAGATCTTGGTATAATGAGATATAAAGCCCAATGATGCGTGTAAACCACTCCTCCTTCACCCTATATGCAAAATAAATGCATCTAAGGTCTTGAATGCAGCTGGATCTTGAGGTTTAATCACACCTGCCCTGAAATGGCAAGCTTGCTAAACCTGAGAGATGGCTTCAATGAGTGTGTGCTTAATGATCTTGAGCTCTCCCTGATTACAGATAAACAATTGGTTTGGAGATTGGGTTCTTGAATGAAGAGAAATGAGAGAAAATGCAAAGTTGCAAGAAGTTTGAGAATGAGAGAATGAGAGAGAGATCAGGCAAGCTGAAACCCTAATTTCTTTTGTATGAGGTCACCAACCCTTACTGAAAAGAATGAAAAGATTGGCACGAGTAGGTCATGTGATTTGTGTGATTTTGCAATTTTGCAAAATGTGAGATAAGCATGCAATGTTCATGATTCCTTGGGCCTCTCAGCACATGTGCAATGCATTTACCACCCTTGATTCAAATCCAATCAATTATGGCCTTTAGATCCAAGCATCACACACTTCTCATGTTTTGGCCAATTTTGCATGTTTGGAGTGATTTTCTCATAGTTAACGAATTTTGCATGTTTGGAGTGATTTTCTCATGTTTTGGCCAATTTTGCATGTTTGGAGTGATTTTCTCATGTTTTGGCCAATTTTGCATGTTTGGAGTGATTCAAATGTGATGCATTTTAAGTTTGAAACAAGTTTGAACCAATACCAAGTCTTGAAATTGAGTTTTTAAGCTTCTTGCATTTGGTGCATGCATGGAAATGTGAAATTTGCCTTAAAATCATGAAACTTTAGAAGGACCCCTAGAGCAAACCAAAAATCCTATGAAAATGTACTTGTACTTTTTAAAAATGGGAGCCCTTACCCTCCAACTTTCATGTTTGACTTTGGTCCATTTGAAGAATTTTTGATCATGTTAAGGCCATTTGAAAATTAGGGCAAAAGTTGCCAAATTTGGAAAATTCTCAAAACCAACTTTGTGCCATTTTTGAAAAACCCTTCAAATCTCCATGATTCTTGAACTTTGATCATTCCAAAACTCTTATAACATTGTAAGGACCCTTCTTGGCCAAAATATTTGGGTTAGACCCCTTGAAATCACACAGTTGACTTTTTAAGGGCACAATTGACTTTTTACTTCATCTGCAAGCAACTAAGGCATTGTCTGACTTCCACATGGAATTTTCTCATGAAAATTGACACCTAGGATCCTATTAACATATAGAAGACTTTTACCAAATTAAATGGCCAAAGTTGTGAGATCTTGGTGCTTGAATCACAAACCCTAATTTGGATGCCTTGTATAGGAGCTTTGCCTTGTCCTGAGATAACTGATGATCATGCAACCTTGTGAGCTTTTGCCAATGTACTTGAACTTGTAAATGGAGTGTAGACTCACCATGAGACTTGTACAAACTCATTGGGACCCTTGTCATGGCTTGAAATGCTTCAAGGACCTCCACAGATGACCATATGCTTGATGCTAGGATATGAAGGATGTTATGCCTCATCTTTCCATGATATGATGCTAAGAAAATGATATGTGTATGATGAATATGATGTGATATGATACTTAAAAGAATAGGGAAAATTTGGGGTGTTACAATGACCAGACAATTTATGGGGAGTATGGTATAATGGTGTTTTATGTGCATCGGTTTGCTGATGTTGTTGTGATGTCAGACAAGATGTCTTGACATTGTGTTTCAGTTTCTTTGGGAGGAACTTGTTATGGGGGAGTTTATTTCTCTCAAAGGAATTTCTACTGTGTTTGATTGTGGTTCTCCAATATTTCATGCAAGATTGTTTCAACCAACTAAAGTTGCCAATGATACTTGAGTTTTATTTCTCAAGTCCACTCTTAAAGGAACTATAGTGTGTGGTTGATATACTCTTCAAGAAATCTGTTGAAGAAAGGATATATCCATTTATTTTGGTTTCAAGAAGAGTCTTCCTAAATCTTGATCTAATTAGGAAAGTAATTATGATTCTTGCTTTTGTTTAGTTTTTGTAGAGCTTGGATTAGTTTTAAAGATCTAAGATGATCAAGGGATGTGTTGATTTTCTGAAAGCATTAATTACTTTAGAACCAAGCTCAATTTTGTGTTTTATAAGAATGAAAATGTTGTACTATCCTGATAACATGATGAATGCTTTGGGTGCTAGACAAATGTGTGATGATCACGTTTGTTTGGAACTTACTCCTAACCCGAAAGAGGAGGCATCTATGCTATGTGTTGAAGAAGGTCTCAAGTTGAAGAAAGTAGGAGTATGTTGCAAATAACAATTGTTATTTTGTATGATCAAGGGAAGTATTCATCAAGCTTATGTCCAGTTATGTGTTGTCCCTACATGATGGAACACTTGGAATAGTAGAAAATGCAGATGTATTGATGATGTGTATCATGCAAGTTACTACATGTATTATGGTCTAATCAGATAGGATGATCAGCTAATGGTGAACTCTTGTATCCCCTATAAATATTTGTACATGGATTTCTACAGATATTCCTCCAAAACCATAGTAAGTGTCAAATCCATGTGTTTGAGATTTTTGTCAGATCTGTTGTTGGAACATTACCTCAAAGGTTTTGATTTTTTAGCCAGGGGAGGTAGTTGTGCTCAAGGTGGTGTATCGGGTCAAGCCACTTATCTAATCTAAAGTGATAAGTGGTGTGGATTAATCAAAGATGGATCAGCTAGTGCCACAAATATACAGGAAAGGAATGTCATACCAAATGGCATACCTTGTGTGAGAAGGTTACCTTATCAAATATGATAAATACCTCGACAGGAGTTGAGTATTTGTCTTCTTTTGATAAGGATGTGCATCTAATCGATAGTGAAAAATCTGATGGGAGCTTAATGTTTATCTGTCTATGAAAGATGTTGTGCATTCAACTAATGACAAAATACATTGATAGGAGACTATGTATATGTCTAATGTAAAAGTGCAGGACTACAGTCTGAACATCATAATTCAAGAAGTGTAGAGAATTTACTTTTGGTGTGTGAAAACCTGAATTAGCTGCTGAAGATGTGATCCTTGGAGATTATCTTGGGTTCAAGGAACTCTGTGTTGATGTCCTACATGATATTAAAACAATCATGTTTATTGGTGGTTAAAAGAAGCATTTGACTTTATCTACAAAGGTGTGTGATAAATGCATGACTTTGGTCATGATTGAAGATAGCAATAAGACCAAAAATTGCTAAGATCGGGGGAAGAATGTCAGATTGGGGGGTCTGATCAGAATGGTTGTTGAATAGGTAATTTCTTCTACTACAAGTCATGGATAGTGGTAGTCTGGATCTTATTTAGCAAGCAAACGAAGAACATTTGTTTTGGAATATGTGAGAAATTCAAAATCAAGTGTGGATATATAAGGACATTTATCAACATCCTTGTTAAATAGCTTGGTTCTATTTATGGTATTCTCATAAAGCAAGTGTATCTGAATTAGTAAAAGTTATGGTTGATTTCACAGTTAGAGAGGATGTTTAACAGGTGTGTGAAGTTGATAATTTGTGGATTTTATGCTCATCTGGAGTATTGGTTATCCACGATAGGGGGGATAATTGTTGTTCTGTTTGGGTGATGTGTAACTAGATGTTCTAACATGTGATAACCATATTTTTTCTTCTACTACATTGATCTCTATTTTCTGTGTTTTCTGGTTATCTGGTTATATGCCAAAGGGGAGTTTTGAAGGGTCTTAGTTTGGCTGCATGTGTAGTAAATCATTATGTTGACTTCTGATGTCATATATGATGTCTTTGACATGTTTGAATAACATATGTGCATATTTATTTGTTATGTCAGATCAGATGTTTAAACATCTGTCTGAGACATCTTTATGCAGAAAGATATGGTTTGAATCTTGCATATTTTCAGCAAGTGTTTGTTTCTCTGATTGGTTCAATAGGCTGTGAAAATCAAGGAGGAATATGGAGCATCTCAAAGTCAATGGATTCAATCAAAGTTGTACATGTTTCTTAAGAGTGAACTTAGAAACAATGGTGGATGCTGTCTGGGAGAATTTATTTTCTCTGCAGAATGGTGATTATGGTTCAACGGGGAGTAAGCATGATAATCTGGCATGATGGTTAAAGAGGATTCTTCTGCTAATATGGAGAAATTTTGTGTGGTGACTCTAAGATGGGGGGGAGTAGTAAATCTTGACTGGTTCAATGCGGCTTTATGCTATTCTCTTTGATGTGGTTTTTCTTAAGGGGGAGAAACGATTGTATAAAATAGGAGGAGTTATGGTCCTGTTTTATTGGCATTTTTGTGAAGTGTATGGTTTGTGGCTGTTGTGATGTAGTTATTGTGAAGCTTGTGTGTGTTTCAAGCTTATGGAGATTATATACCTTTCTGGTTGTTACCATGCCTTTGTCTTTTTATGGCTAAAAAGGGGGAGAAGTATTGTGAGTACTATTGAGGGAGTGAAGTTTTTCTTTGTAACAGGTGTAGAGAGGTCTGATATGAATATGTGATGTTGAGGTACTACTACATGAGGTACTACTACACCTGTGTGTAACATCCCAAAATTTGCCATCTATTTTTCAAACCATGTGTCATAGCATAAAGCATACATATCTTGGCATTTTTCATAGAATTACGAAGCATGACATCCATAGTTACAAGCATAGGGCATATGATAAATCATCTAGCAAGTTATGATTCCTTAAAGTCAAGTGGAGAGCCAAGTGGTCTTGAAAGATGACTACAAAGGATCCTCATATCTTATACAAGTTCAAATACATTCACAAAGCCCAAGAAAGGATGTGGTTCATCAAAAACTCAATAGTGCAACATTTTCCTACACAGATAAACCCTAATTAGGGTTTTACCTCAGATCATCATCCTCTCATATCTTTGACCAATTCTTGTGGTCAAAGGCTTTATTATGGTATATAAGGCCTATGGATGAAGTTTGATGCACAAATTCATTGAGGAAGTCAGGCATTGGACCAGTTACTTGTAAATGAAGAAAGAGGTCAACTATGCAGAACAAAAGTCAACCATTGGATTTCAAGGGTTCAAATCATGATTTTAAAGCTTATGGACCTTCATGATGGCAAAGAATAGCTTGGGTGATCTCAAGAATCAAGAATCAATAGTTTGGAAGAAAGTTTCTAAATATGGAAAGTGGCCTATAATTAAACTTTCTATTTTTGGCAATTTTTGCCCTAATTTCATTCAATTCTTTCAGGATCAAGATGGCTCCAAATTAATTTTCCTCAAACATGAAAGTTGTAGGATTTGTTCTCCACTTTCCAAAAAGTCCTAGAACTCCTCTATATTATTTTTGGTTTGAAAGTTATGGTCATTTGAACGTGGCATATTTTTAGGGTTTTCCATATTTTCAAAGTTTCTACCATTTGCAAAAAGATTCATGGTGCATTTTCAAGACCTCTAATGTATCAATTTTGATCATTACATTCAAGTATATCTCACAACAATCATTTTTTCCCAAGAAATCAAAGGAAACTGTGACTTGTACATGAATTATTCCACAACTTTCCATTTTTCATATTCATCCATTATTCAAAAATTAAGGCATCCTAAGCAATGTGATTGATCCAAGGGTGCTAAGTGAACCAAAAAAATCAGATTATGCACATGGATACAAGATTGCATGCACAAATGACCTCATTACAACTTTCATGCAAAATTGAATTTTAATCCCTATCACACATTACATGCTCTCATTGCTTGCAAAACCATAATCAACCTCTTAAACCCTTCATATATAAGTGGAGCACACGAATTTATGAGAGATTCCATTCACCATTTCTCTCTTTCACACATTTGGATCCATTTGCATTTTCTTTCGAAACTCACAAATCACTCACACATTGCCTTAATTCTTTGCATATTCTTCATCCTTGGAGTGTGAGGATCACAAATCCACCATTAGTTTGAGTTGGAAGCCAGGATTTCTCATAGTGCAATTCAGAAGAAACTTCATTTGAATCTCAAGATCTAGGCTGATTTGAAGGTCTATTTGCATTTATTTTTCAAATAGAAGTTCTAAGGAGTGGATCTGAATCATTTCTATGGATTTCTTGGCGTATTTTACAAGCTTCAAGTTCAGGTTAGCTTTTGAATTCATTGTTCTAGATCTTGAATTTTATGTGTGTATAATAATCTGTATGCTTCACTGAACACGCTAATTTGATTTATTTTGAAAATGGATAAGAATTGAGCTTGCATTGTTGATTTGAAAGTTTGATGTCAAAACTTATTCTCTTCGATTCGTGAAATATATTGCTTGTTTGATGTTTTTGAGTTCAAATTGGTGATCATCATGGGAAATACTATAGATCTGGAGCTAGGTATGGATTTCTGGAGACATTTTTTCTTGGACATGAGTTTTCCGGTGACCGGAGCTAGGGCCCCATGACCGAACTTTGTTACAGGTGATGAAGGTGTCTAAGGAGGGAGACATAACCTTGGTCGTTCGTTTTTTGAATTGGATGCACATGATTCTGCCAGCACATTAAAATGTGAATGTGACTGGCACGTTTCTTATATTTCACAATAATGGTGTGTGTTTGCTTGTGTAGGAAAGTTACCGTGTGCGTGTGTTGTAGTGCCTTTGATTCGTTGACTTGTTGGATTTGTTGACTTTAATCCTAAGCCTTAGATTGATCCAACGCGTGTTATTGAATATGATGTTTGCTAGAGTACATGGTAATTGTGTGGATTGCGTATGTTATGGACTCAGACTTAGTTGTTATTCCACCCCCCCCTTAGGCCCAGATTTGATTCTTGAAGGTGTTTTGCCTGCTATTCATACCTTCAGTGCTTTATTTTCTTTTTTTATTTTCAGTTTCAAATTTGATTTTAAAAAATAGTAAATCAATTTCAGAAATTACAAAAAATTTCATTTGATCTCTTTTGAGTTTTCTAAAATTTGTCCTAATTTTATTTTTCCATTTTCTTTTATTTTTTATGTCCTGATCTAATTGTTCGATTGATTTCGTTTATTTTTCTTTCTTCTTTGCACATCCTGACTTGTATGGTTTTTAATTTGAGTTCTATAAGTGATATGAGTCTGATACTTTTTGCTATACTTTGTTAACTTTATGAAGTACCTTAGTGATTTTTGTCATATTATTTAGGCTTTGTTTGGCTGCCTTTTAGCTTATTGCTTCATATCCAAGATAATGAAATCCTAATTGTGTTTTGACCATTTATTTGATTGTGTTTGCTTCTGATTTTGGTCATGTGACTTTGGTATGATGTTTGCGCATACCCGAGGTGTCTTGTTACTTATTAGTTTAATTTTTAAGGCATGTTCACTAATTGTTTGAGATTTGTTCTTTAACTTTCCTAATTTGAAGTGTTTATTATCCATGTTTGATTGCTTGAGTAGAAACGCACTTGTGCCATTTCTTACGATTTTATTTGTGGATTGATAATATGTCATATGGTCCTTGGTTTTAGTATGAGAGATTTTACTTTACTTGTTTGATGTTAACTTGTGCACTAACTAACACATTCACAAGCATGCTTCACTTCACTCCATAATTCTTCATATCTATTCTAATTGACCTAGTATGTGTTTGTATGCCTTGATTAATGTTTGAATCTTCTTCTTAGGCACTTATTTAACATGTTTAGGTTCTAACCTTGATGATACTTGTTGAGGTTTAACTTGCTTGCTTATCTTAATCTCATGTCTTCATCTCCCTTCTCCCTTATTGATTTGCTAATTATGTGTGACTTCTTCCACTCTTATTTGTGTGGTTTTTGTATGACTAATTGTATGATGATTATATTTTGATTGTGATTGTTTGTGGTGTTTAAATGTTTGTTCTTCCAATGTTTGAACTTACTTGAACTTTACTTTTCATTTGTGAATGTTTCTAACACTTTCAGGGGCTATGGTAAGTAAGAAGTGAGGATGAGATTTCTACATATCAAACTTCTTTCTCCTCTTTCTTTTATGATTCTTACTTATGTATGAGATATGAAGAGGCCATCATTTGTTCAACTTCTTTTCACCCCTTTTAGAAACAACTTAACTTCTTCAAGAGAAGTAAGTTGTTTTCTACCTTCCTTCTTCTCTTCTTCTTTCTTTCTTTCCTTCTTCTTTAGGATAGACTTCATACCACACTAACCTAGGACTTCCATGCAAGATAACATTAGGATTGGTTAGTCTCCCTCTAGTTATTTTACCTTTGAGATCCTTTGGTTCTTTCTCTTTCTCATCTTCAAAAAAACATAAAAAACACTTTAAAAAAGGTTGAAATAGTCTTTTGTGTATGACCTTATTCCATGGGGAACTTGTATTCACCCCATCTTGGTGGTGGTAAAGTTTGTCTAGCATGATGTACAAGTCTAATCTTGAAACTATTTTCACAAAGAAAACCACAAAAACACTTTTTCATTTCAAGTTACAAAAACACTTAATAAATTCAAAGAGTTAGTGAGCTTAGGCCCTAGTCTTTGGAAACAAGTTTGAGGATCTTCTTCTTACTTGGTGTGCTTATTCCTCATTCTATCTAGGAATTTAGTAATAAGAACACATTCCCTAGAAAAGGACTTGAATTCACTTTCTTGTGCCATACTCATAAAAAACACAAACAAAGAATAAATGTCTCTTCTTTGGGACTTCTTTTCTCATCACCCTCACTCATGACGAAAGAACTTGCTCATACTTGTCTATTTTCAATACGGTAACACACTTGTGCCAGATGAGCCTGCAACACCTGAGCATTAACATAAGCAGTTCAAGCTTTTAAAATACAAGCCATCTTCTTCCCTAGTTAGGGGAACTACGACGACTCTGATCCTCATGTCCAGATAAGGTACGTAGGAAACGGGGTAGGGCCCGTTCGAGAACTCTTTTATTTTACCTACATTTTCCCACTTTCTTTTCTTTTCTTATCCAATTTCAGTCTTTTGTTTTGCAACAACTTTCATTTCTTCACCCTTTGAAACAGTTTCTTTGCAAGCGTGGATCCCGTCGGGTACGGCGGACGATTTGGGGTGCTAATACCTTCCTAGATCATAACCGACTCCCGAACCCAATTTCTTTAGTTCACAGGACCTTTTTCCTTCCTTTTATTTTCTTCAGTTTGTGCAGCATTACCATTCCCATTCCTTCAGGATAAAAATTCATGGCTGGCGACTCTACCCTTATCGGCACCACTTTCGGGTTTGTACCAAGATAGAAATCCAGGGAGCGACAGCTGGCGACTCTGCGGGGAAAATACCCAGAATCTCTTGTTTTCCCTTGAGAGTCTCTCATAGCCCTTGGGTGTTCCTGTTTCATTGGGTGTTTGATTGATTATTGTTTTTCTTTCAATATTTCAATGTTACCTGTGTGATGAGCACAATACAAAGGCTCGAGTGTACCCTAGGACTTAGCATGAACAATCACTTTGGCCCCATGGTATCTTGTGATGGGGGTAGTAGTGCGTTCACACCCAAACTTGCGACCGTCTTGGAAGTGTTTTGATATAAGGGTCTTCTTTACTTCATTACACGACCTCGATAGTTATGTGCAACTGGGGACCGATCATTGAAAACATTTATGGAAACATCCCTTTGCAGTGGTGGCAGTGGCAGACCACATTCTGTGGAAAACCCATTCGCACCCAAGGGCCCACTAGGAACTCTCATAGGATGGCCCGGTTCTCTTATAGGAACTCAGTCAAAGCAGCTGGTCGTATGACGATAATATTGTATCCCATGGGCTGAATGTACTATTGTTTCTTGAATTTCAGCGCTTGAAGCTAGGGACTTATAAGGGATGCTTATTTTTCCCATACTCACTCTAAGACCTCCCTGAGTAGTACATAATGCTAAATCGATTACCTGATTTGGTCATGAGCCATTTCTCGAAAATGGTGAATGTATTATCGCTGCTCGACTTTGAGAGTCCGTGATGTTTGACCCGAAACATATACAAGTTTGCAAAAACCCTTGACCTCATCATACCCTTTATAACTAGTGTGATCTTATGTTCTGATCCGGTTACTTTGATCCTGGAATTCTTGAGTATTTGGTTCTGAGTTCTTATCATATGGTTATTATTCAGAGGACAGTTGGGTTTTGACCATTTGGTTCTTGGCTCTGATATCCTATATCCAGACAGTTCCAGACTTATCGCATGTCCTGCATTGCATTGTATTTCACCATATGCATCATTAACATTTTTGTGTTTTCATTTCTCATGTTTTCATTTGTTTCTGCTCTCGGTTCTGGTATTTGTCAGCTTTATTCATATCCAGATGGCAGAAGCTAAGAAGATTCCTAGAAAGAACAATGCTCATTACATCTTCCCGCAACCAAAGGTCAAGAATTTGCATAAGCTGTAGGATTTGATGAACGACCAAGTTTTGGGGGATTTCAAGACAAGGTATGTACAGATTCTACGCTACATGGGCAAGCCTACTGAGGATCAGAAAGATAGTCTCCTCACTTTTTTACAGTTTTATGACTCTCCATTATGATGCTTTGTGGTCCCGAATTATATTCTGGCATCCACTCTAGAAGAAGTTTCCAGCATGCTGCAGATCCCTATCAAAGATAGTTCGCCTTATTATACTTTAGGAAGAGTTCCCCAAGAGGAAGAAATAGCCAGGGTTTGTCATTTGTCTATAGCAAAGGTAAAGGTTGGTCTGAACAGCAGTAAAGGTAAAGGGTTATAATGGGACTTGCTCGTCAAGGAGGATTTGGCATATGCTCAGGAAGTCATATGGGTAAACTTAAGTTTTTTGCTGGCTTTATTGGTGTACGGGATTAGCTTGTTTCCTAGTGATAAAGGGCTTGTGAGTATGGAATAAATCTCCATATTTTCTAAGGGCAATCCTATACCTACTTTGTTGGGAGATTTTTTACTATGGTGTCCACTTCCGGAACAAGAGGAAATGAGGGTTTGTCAACTGTTGTGCTCCTGTGTTTGCAGACTAGTTTGCTAAGCAATTGCCAAAGTCAGGACCTTTTAAAGATTTAAAAGGAGAATGGAAATGGTCTCGGAGGTTGATGGGACTGACTGCAAATGATATAGCTTGGGTTGTAACTGAGATGTGTTAGGGTAGGAAGTTGTGCTGATTTTCCCAATGTTCTTTTATTAGGAAGAAGAGGATTGATTAACTACAACCCCATATTAGTAAGAAGACATTTCAGATACCCTTTGAGAGACCCTCCAGCTTTGGAGGATGTGGCTGAATCTCTATATCTTCCCACTGAGTGTAATGAAGAGGTAGTTATCAGTGTATCTCAGGCTTGGACTAGGAAGATAATTAAAAAAGGAAAGAAAAAGTTCGAAAGAGTGGACCAGAAGATGTATGATCCTTACACTACCTGGTTGAAGAATTATGTAGAGTTAACACTTCTTTCTTTTTCAGTAGAATCTTCTCTTTATCCGAAAGAGGTGCATCCATAGATTTATTCTCCACATACTATTATTTCCCTTGAAGATTACAAGAAGTTGGAAGCTCAATTACATGAGGCCAGGGTTGAGAATTTAGAGGTGATTGGTTTGTATCATCGCATGGCTTGTGCTAATGAGCATTTAGAAGAAAAGATGCATAAGATGCAACAGGATCTGGAAGCTAAAGAAAAGGAATTTTCTGGAAGAGAAGCCTATTTCAAAAGAAGAGGGTTGATGGATATTAAAAAAGATGAATATAGGAAGGCTAGAAAGTCTCTCATAGAAGCTAACTTATCCATCACCATGTGGCAAGACAAGTGGGACAAAAGTCAGAAAGAGCTTCATGAGAAAGAGGAGCGCTATGAGCTACAGATAGCCTCTCAGAGGGAAGAATTGAAGCTAATTCACAAGGTCATTAGGAGAAGTCCCGACAGCTAGAGGAAGCTCTTAGAGAGATGGCATATCTCAAGCTGATGGCTGGAGTATAGAAGACTAGGTCTGGGCTAGGACCTAGTGAGGAGGGTACTGAGGTCCTCATGCAACCTTAGGGTTTAGTATGTTTTTTTTGTGTATTCAGATTACCTACATGCTTGTTGTAGGAATCCTGGTTTATTTCCTTTTGCATTTTATCTTTCGTTTTGTAAGACTTGTAAACCTACGGGGATTTTGTTACTCTTGCCTTGTCGGCTTTGATTTATGTTATGCAGTTCCTATTTCGATTCTTGATTTATGTGTGCTTTAAAACCTGGTTGTGCAAAGTTATCTGGATAGGTTTTCTTCTCAAAGAGCAATTTTTGAATTCCATTTGGATTTTTCTTCAATATATACCAGAACTGGAGCACAAAAGGCCTGATAATGAAAGCACAAACATTTGCATTGCATTGCATATCACCATATTTCTCTCTTTTGCAGGTACAACTACAAGTTTCTAACATCTCTTCCAATTTCAGGAACTATTGCTACGAAGAGAATTCACGGATACCCGACCAAGGAGAATCGAGGAAGAATCAGAATCATGGAACAAATGCAGATATAGCTTGTGGAACTGCGCAATAGAATGGATCAGTTTATGAACCTAATGACTGGTATGCACTAGAATCAGGAGAGGATCAGAGAAATGCTGAAAGGAAATCGTGGTACTGGTGATGGTTCATGGAATGGTACTGGTACTGTTGCTCGAGGTGATGGTAGTGGTACTGGCACTCGAGGTAATGGTACTAGCGTTGGAGCCAGAGGTTATGGCACTAGTGACGGTACTGGTATTCCTAATCATGTTAATACTGGTGGCCCAACTCAAGTACTTTTGGATGGTCAGGTTGACCAATTCACTCTTATTAATAGTGATTTGGGTAATCAGAATGTTGACGTGCATCGTTGTTGTGACGAAATGGCTGAGTAGATTCGTGCTATGCAATCTCAAAGCACTTTAGGGTTCGATGTTGCTGATTTGGGATTAGTTCCTGGGGTGAGGATCCCACACAAGTTTAAGCCTCCAAATTTTGACAAATACAACAGCTCCACCTTCCCTAAAACTCATCTCCAAGCCTATGTGGGGAGGATTGTTGCACATACTGAGGACGAAAAGTTGTGGATGTACTATTTCCAAGATAGCCTTATAGGGCCATCTCAAGAGTGGTACATGAAGCTCAACCTGGCTGATGTCAGAAATTGGAAGGAACTTGCTGAAGCCTTTGTGAAACAGTATCAATATAATATGGACATGGCTTCCATTCACACTTATTTGCAAAGCATGTCTTAGATGGCTAAGGAAATCTTCAAAGAAAACACTCAGTGGGGGCATCAGTTGGCTCCCAGAGTTCAACCGCCTTTGTTGGAATGTGAAATGGAAGACATGTTCATGGTAAAATTGCAAGGAGTGTTTATGGATTGTTTGGCTTTGTGCTCATCCACAAAGTTCACAGACCTAGTAATTGATGGACAGAGGGTCGAGAATCTGTTGAAGATGGAAAAGATTCAAGATATGGGTGCGAGTAGCTTGTCTAGAGCTAAGAAACCATTTGCTGGACATCCAAGGAGGAGGGAAGGTGAAACCATTACGGTGTACGGCAGAGGAAGAGGCCGTAATCATCAGAATAACTTTGATCAAGTGGATGCTGTCACTATTCCGTCACGGCCTGCTCCATAGCAGCAACACCAACGTGCTTAGTACAACAACCAACATAGGTCGTATCAGCAACGCCATCCTAGACATTCTGACTATAATTTTGATGATATCCCTATGACATATGCTTCCCTCTTGAAGATATTGTTGGATTTGAACATGGTACAGCTTTGAACCCTGGTGCCACAAGTTGGAAATCCTCTCGCAGGATATGATGCTAATGCACGATGTGAATTCCTTTCAGGCGTTCCAAGTCATTCTACAGAAAAGTGCACAGCTCTGCAGATGAAAGTACAAGACCTGATTGACTCAAAAGCCATCAACTTTGCTCCTTCACCTAATGTCACCATCGACCTGATGCCTAACCATAATGGTGGGGCAAGGGTAAATGCTATTGAAGACAAAGAGCAGTTAAATTTGATTACTGATATTGATGATGTCCAGACGCCATTGGCAGTTGTGAAAGACCGTTTGTTGAAGGGAAAAGTGTTCCCAGGTTGTGTCCGAGAATGTGAAAATTGTTTGTTGTCTCAGAATGGTTGTGTCAGGTTAAGGGCCGAAATTCAGAGTTTGATGAATGAAGGGTCTTTACAATTTGACAAGATTAACAACAAAAGCGACGTCGTGTCAATAGTGACTATTTATTTCACTCCTGAGGAGATGATGGTGAATCCTTGTCCAGAGCCTGTTACTATATATGTACCTCTGGAGGCGAGTCCTGTCACCATCACGGTGCCAAGTCCTATACCATATGATAACGAGAGATATGTTCCGTGGCACTATAGCATGGACGTATATGTATAGGGACAGAAAGTTGAAGAAACGATTTTGGTGACTATTGATACCAGTATCGTGAATGTAGGAGGTGTGGGTGGCTTCACTAGAAGTGGAAGACTGTTTTCTCCCCAAACTCTCAGAGCCAATACTAAAGCTGAAGTTTTTGCACGGGCTAAGGGTAAGCAGGTGGCTATAGCAGACGTTGTGACTCCTGTTCCAAAGCAAAGTACCTTTGAAAAGGAGGTGAAAGAGTTCATGAGAATCATAAAGAAGAGTGACTACAAAGTGGTAGAGCAACTCAATCAAACTCCGTCCAAGATCTCAATATTATCTCTACTGATGTGTTCCTAGGCACATAGGGAAGCTTTGTTAAAAGTCTTGCAGATGGCGTACGTTCCACAGGAAATAAATGTTAATCAATTGGAAGTTGTGGTTGCAAATGTAAATGCTAGTCATGGACTAGGATTTACAGACACGGACTTGACGTTGGAATGGAAAAATCACAACAAAGCTCTGCATATTACTATGGAGTGCAAAGGGGTCGTTCTCTCCCATGTGTTGGTGGACACATGATCCTCATTGAATGTGCTACCTAAAAAAGCCTTGATGAAGCTTGACATAGATGGGATCATATTACGTCCAAGTGATCTGGTAGTAAGAGCTTTCTATGGATTTAAGAGATCAGTTTTCGGAGAATTAGAGCTTTCGGTCAAGATCAGGTCCCAGATCTTTAAGAGCACATTTTATGCCATGGACATAAAGCCGACATACAATTGTCTTATTGATCGCCCATGGATCCATGCTGCCGGTGCAGTGACTTCCACATTGTATCAAAAATTGAAGTATATTGTAGAAGGGCAGGTGGTCACCGTCTGTGGAGAGTAGGATATATTTGTAAGCAGTTTGTCTACCTTCAAGTAAATTGAAATGGATGGGGAGATCCATGAGATGTTGTGCCAAGCTTTTGAGGTTGCTAACATCAATGAGGTTTCTCCCAATTCTGAGGTCAATAGCGCTGATAAAGTGGGAACTTCTATAGCTTCTTACAAGCAAGCTTTAGAAGTCCTGCAAGCAGGCAACACCCAGGGCTGGGGAAAGATTGTTGAGGTTGACTATAAAGAAGATAAATTTAGAATAGGGTACACACTTGGCCAATCTGTGTGGTCTTAGAGCAAGGTTTCAATAAGCTTCTCAAGTAGGGGGTATTGATCCAAATCAGATGATTGCGACTGTCGGAGAAGACGCTGATAGCGACTGCAATCTAGATAGCTGGGTACGGCCGTGTATCCCGGGTGAAGAATTAAAGAGTTGGTTTGTGGAGGACATCATTTAAGTGACTACCCATTCAGAGTAATTTTCTGTGTTTTTTCAATTTCATACGCATGTCAAATCCTTCACTCTGCCAGAGGTGCATGGATCCATTTTAGGGCCTCCCTTGCATTATGTGCAATTTTAGTTTATCATAAATAAATAACATTCTTACATTCAAAATTTTGGTCTCTTCCTTTCAGTTTAAACTTTTTCACAAAAAAGCAATAAAGTGGCAATGTTTTATCTTGTTTTGTTTTCTTTTCTTTTCAAAAAATAGATTATGAAATAAGCACATCACTTGTGCAGAATAAATCACCCGGATTCCTTTTATAACACTTTTGCTATGACTGAGTATAACTTCAATAGTCCTATCTATCAAGTTGATGAAGGGGCTGAGGATGATTGTGAACTCCCTGAAGAATTGGCCCTGTTGTTGAGATAGGAGGAAAGAGTTATTCAGCCACACCAAGAAGAGATTGAGATTGTTAATATTGGATCAAAAGATGCAATGAAGGAAATCAAGTTAGGGTCCAGTCTGCAGGCCGGGGTAAAAGAGGAATTGATTGACATGCTTCGAGAATACTTGGACATCTTTGTTTGGTCATATCAAGATATTCCAGGTTTAGATATATACATCATGATGCACAAGCTGCCATTGAGGGAGAACTTCCCTCCAGTTAAGCAAAAGCTTCGTAGAACTTTTCCTGATATGGCGATGAAAATTAAAGAAGTTTAGAAGTAGTGGGACACCGGGTTCCTTGTCGTGACTAGTTATCCACCCAGGGTAGCTAACATTGTGCCAGTACTGAAGAAGGACGGAAAGGTACGGATGTGCGTTGACTACCGATACTTAAACAGAGCGAGCCAGAAGGATGATTTCCCATTACCTCACATTGACTTATTGGTTGATAACACGGCTCAATTCTCAGTCTTTTCATTCATCGATGGCTTCTCTGGTTATAATCAGATAAAAATGGCGCAATAAGACATGGAGAAAACAACGTTCATTACCCCGTGGGGTACATTTTTCTATAAGGTTATTCCTTCTGGGTTGAAGAACACCTGGGAAATATATTAGCGGGAAATGGTAACACCGTTTCATGATATGATCCACAAAGAGATTGAATGCTACGTCGACGACATAATTTCTAAATCTCGAGATGAAAAGGAGCATATGATTAACCTCAAAAATCTATTTGAACGATTGACAAAGTTTTGTCTGAGGTTAAATCCTAACAAGTGTACCTTCGGGGTGCGTTCTGGAAAACTATTGGGTTTCATTGTGAGCCAGAGGGGGATAGAGGTAGATCCTGCTAAAGTCAAAGCCATACAAGATATGTTTGTACCGCGGATAGAAAAAGATGTATGTGGCTTCCGGGCTAGATTGAACTACATTGCATGGTTCATATCTCACCTCATAGCTACCTATGAACCAATATTCAAATTACTGAAAAAAGAGAAAGCGGTCAGATGGAATGATGATTGTCAAAAGGCTTTTGAAAAGATCAAAGAATATTTGCAGAAACCTCTTATCCTGATGCCTCCGGTTTCGGGGAGGCCGCTTATTACGTAATTGATTGTGCTTGAAGGATCAATGGAATGTGTTCTCGGCCAACATGACAAGTCTAGTCGAGAAGAGAATGCAATATACTACCTTAGCAAAAAGTTTACTGATAGTGAATCAAGATACTCACTACTTGAGAAAACATGTTGCGCTTTGGCATGGGCTGCTCGCCGACTAAGACAGTATATATTGACCCACAATAACCTGTTAATTTCCAAAATGAATCCTGTCAAATACATTTTTGAGAAACCAACTTTAAATGGACGGGTTGCACGTTGGTAGATGGTACTGACTTAGTATGATATTCAATACACTTCACAAAAATCCATCAAAGGAAGTGTGCTCTCAGACTATCTTGCATAAAATCCTCTTAAGGATGACTATCAACCCATGAGATTTGACTATCCTGATGAGGACATCATGTACCTCAAAGCTAAAGACTACGAGGAACCACTCCCGGAGGAGGGGCCAGACCATGAATCCGAATGGAGATTGATGTTTGATGGGGCTGTCAATATCAATGGGCGTGGAGTTGGTATTGTTCTAATCACTCCTGAAGGTGCTCATTTTCCCTTCGCCGCCATAATAACTTTTGGTTGCACCAACAATGAACCAGAGTACAAGGCTTGCATTATGGGAATAGAGGAGGCTATAAATCTAAGGATTAAGACTCTCGATATATTCGGAGATTCAGCTCTTGTGATTAATCAAATTACCAGTTGTGGTATACGTATCAAGAACATTTAATTCCATATTAGGATTATTCCAAAAGGTTGTTGACGTTCTTCACATCAGTAAAGATTCAATACATACCACGGGATGAAAATCAGTTTGCCGATGCACTAGCTACGCTTTCTTCGACCATCAAAGTTATGTGTTGAAACTATATCCCTAAGATTGATATATCCCGACTTGATATACTTGCGTATGTGTTCTCTGTGGATGCATTTTCTGATGATAAGTTGTGGTATCATGACATTAAGCACTTTCTGGAAAGTAAATAATACCCGGTCGGGGCACCTTCCAACAATAAAAAGACTTTGAGGCGACTTGCTGCAAATTTCTTCTTAAATGCTGATGGCATTTTGTACAAGAGAAACTTTGACATGGTCTTGCTCAGATGCGTGGATAGACACGAAGAAAACATGTTAATGCAGGAAGTTCATGAGGGATCTTTCGGTACCCACGCCGGAGGACATGCAATGGCAAAGAAGTTGTTGAGATCGGGGTATTACTAGTTAACAAAGGATGCACACTATTGTTCATACGCTCGAAAGTGCCATAAGTGCCAGATTTATGCAGACAAAATGCATATACCTCCAAGCCCGCTGAATGTAATGTCATCTCCTTAGCCCTTTTCTATGTGGGGCATTGACATGATCGGGAAGATCAAGCTGACTTCTTCGAATGGCCATCGATACATATTAGTTGCAATCAATTACTTCACCAAATGGGTCGAAGTAGCATCTTATGTCAATGTCACCAGGCAGCTGGTGGCCAAATTTCTGAAGAAAGACATTATCTGCAGATATGGAGTTCCCGAGAGAATCATTGTCGATAATGGTTCTAATCTGAAGAACAAAATGATGGTTGAGCTATGCTGGGACTTCAAAATACAGCATCACAATTTTTCTCCTTACCGGCCAAAGATGATTGGCGCGGTCGAGGTGGCAAACAAGAATATCAATTAGATTATGTACAAAATGGTCATCACCTATAAAGATTGGCATGAGATGTTACCGTTTTCTTTGCATGGGTACCGAACATTAGTCAGGACGTCTATTGGGGAAACTCATTTCTCCCTGGTGTATGGTATGGAGGCAGTCCTACCTATTGAAGTCGAGATTCCTTATTTGAGAGTAATGATGGACGTCAAGCTTGACGAGGTTGAATGGGTGCATGCCCGATATAATCAATTATGTTTAATTGAGGAAAAGATATTGGCAGTTGTATGTCATGGCCAACTTTATCATATGAGAATGAATTGGGCATTCGATTAGCGAGTACGCACTCGGGATAATCAAGTTGGTGAATTTGTACTCAAGAGAATTATTCCTCCAGGTTCATATCACAAGGGAAAATGGACTCCAAATTATGAAGGCCCATTCATAGTGAAGAAATTTTTCTCAGGTGGAGCACTGATGCTCACTACTATGGATGGTGAAGATTTCCATTCCCCTGTTAACTTAGACGCGGTTAAAAAATACTTCGCATAAAAAGACCTGATGGACAAAAAAAACAGAATAATGAGTCCAAGCTAAAAAGGGGCATCCTAGCAAGCCAAAGCAAAATAAAACGCTAGGGAAAAAGTTAGGGATATAGATAAAAAAAATTGTACACCCGGTGAGTTGAAAATCCTCATTGGACAACTAGGAAAAAAAGGGTATCCCGGTGGATTGAAAACCTGAAAGGGAGGTCCACGCAAAATACGGGAATAAGCGAATGACTGTGATCTGAGAAATCTGTACCACATTGTCGTCTCATTCAACTTGGAAATCTCATAAGGGTAAGAATCAATCCAATCTTCTTCTTCAGAAAGCAAGAGCAGAAACGGAGAAATCATGAAGACATACTGGTCATAGTAGAATTGAAATTCATTGGAATGCCATTCACATTGCGATTAGGATAATTTATTTTCTCAATTTATAGTGATCACCTCTTTCCAGGTGGTTGCTTTCTGATATATCTTTTGCCTATTCACAGGCTCATCAATAAAAGAATATTCAGTTAAAAAGCTTTATCCTTATTTTTATTTTACATGCTTTGTTTGCAAAAATGTCCTGAATTTTTTATAAAAGAACATTGCATTTAAACAGGGTGGCTTTATGAATAACATGCGAATGGGGAAAACATTTAAAATCCCTTTGAATGTTATGAAACATTGAATGATTGACTCATACCGTGTAATTCTTCGGGGCATATGTACATACTTTGTTGTTGCATGTTTTGCAGCCAGAAAGAAAGATGTTACAAGACAAAATCCCAAAAGCAGGTTTCTTTTCCCCAACAAGAGATACCTTACAACTCTTATCTCCAGCAGAAGGGTGATTCCCAGAATCCCCAGTAGAGTTCAAGAAAGAATCATTCCCCCAGTTGAGTCAGAGTAGAATAAGGTGATATCCCCAGCAGAACTTCAAAGGTAAACACTTGTTTATTTTACAAACTTTATTGCTAAGGCTCGCATTCCTGTGGCAGGCTAGTAGTCTCTTGATTCATTCTAAAAGACACTTTTTTCGATTCGTATATCCTATGATGTTACGTGCTCTTGTTCCTGGTTATGGATCCTATGATGCCATTTCCTTGTCAACTTCTTGGTTTTGTAGATCCTATGATACTGCAATACCATTTCAATGCCCACATCCCTGTGGTAGGCCAGTAGTCTCTTGGTTCACTCAAAAAGAAACTTTTTTCGAGTCGTAAATCTTATGATGTTATGTGAACTTGTTCCTGGTTATGGATCCTATGATTCAATTTCCTTGTTAACTTCTTGGGTTTGTAGATCCTATGATACTGCAATACCATTCTAAGGCCCACATCCCTGTGGCAGGCTAGTTGTCTTGTGGTTCTTTATAAAAAGACATTGCATCATGGTCACTAAGTTACCTTTCACCTCATTGAGATTTTCAAGTAGTTTTTTTCCATGGTCAGGTTCACATCACATTTAATCTCCAGCATAGGGAAAATTTCCGGGTTCTTTGATATTCAATCATAGATTTTCTCGTCCTTTTCAGATAAACAGTTGCTTGAATAAGGGAAGTTGTAAGACCCCAAAATTTTCCGTCTCTTTCTCATACCATATGGAATAGCATAAAGCATATATATCTTGGCATTTTTCATAGAAAGATGAGGCATGACATCCATAGTTACAAGCATAAGACATGTGATCAGTCATCTAGCAAGTTATGATTCCTCAAAATCAAGCGGAGAGCCAAATGGTCTTGAAAGAAGCCTACAAAGGATCCTCATATCTTATACAAGTTCAAATTCTTTCACAAAGCCCAAGAAGGGGTGTGATTCACCAGAAGCTAAGCAGTGCAACATTTTCCTACACAAATAAACCCTAATTAGGGTTTTGCCTTAGATCATCATCCTCTCATATATTTGACCAAACCTTGTGGTCAAAGTCTTTCAAATGGTATATAAGGCCTATGGATGAATTTTGATTCAAAAATTCATTGAGAAAGTCAGGCATTGGACCGGTTACTTGTAAATGAAGAAAGAGGTCAACTATGCAGAAGAAAAGTCAACCATTGGATTCAAGGGTTCCAATCATGATTTTCAAGCTTATGGACCTTCATGAGGGAAAATAATAGCTTGGGTGATCTCAATAATCAAGAATCAAGAGTTTAGAAGAAAGTTTCTAAATATGGAAAGTGACCTATAATTAAACTTTCTATTTTTGGCAATTTTAAACCTAATTTCATTCAATTCTTTCATGATAAAGATGGCTCCAAATGAATTTTCTACAAACATGAAAGCTGTAGGGTTTGTTCTCCCCTTTCCAAAAAGTCATAGAACTACTCCTTATCATTTGTGGTTTGAAAGTTATGGTCATTTGAACTTGGCATATTTTTAGGGTTTTCCATATTTTCAAAGTTTCTACCATTTGCAAAAAGATTCATGGTGCATTTTCAAGACCTCTAATGTATCAATTTTGATCATTACATTCAATTATATCTCATAACAATCATTTTTGCCCAAGAAATCAAAGAAACTCGTGGCTTGTACATGAATTATTTCACAACTTTCCATTTTGCATATTCATCCATAATTCAAAAATTAAAGCATCCTAAGCCATGTGATTGATCCAAGGGTGCTATGTGAACCAAAACAAATCAGATTATGCACATGGATACAAGCTTGCACGTAAAAATGACCTCATTACAACTTTCATGCAAATTGCATTTTAATCCCTATCACACATTCCATGCTCCCATTGCTTGAAAAACCCTAATCAGCCTCTTAAACCCTTCATATATAAGTGGAGCACACAAATGTTTGAGCGATTTTATTCACCATATCTCACTTTCACACTTTTGGCTCCATTTGCAATTTCTTTCGAAACTCACAAATCCCTCACACATTGCCTCAATGCTTTGCACATTCTTCATCCTTGTAGTGTGAGGGTCACAAATCCACCATTAGTTTGAGTTGGAAGCCAGGATTTCTCATAGTGCAATTCAGAAGCAACTTCATTCGAATCTCAAGATCTAGGCTGATTTGAAGGTCTATTTGCATTTATTTTGCAAATAGAAGTTTTAAGGAGCAAATTTGCATCATTTTAGTGGATTTCTTGGCATATTTGATAAGCTTCAAGTTCAGGTTAGCTTCTGAATTCATTGTTCTAGGTCTTGAATTTTATGTGTGTATAATGATATGTATGCTTCATTGAACACGCAGATGTGAATTTTTTTGAAAATGGATGAGAATTGAGCTTGAATTGTTGATTTGAAATTTTTATATCAAAACTTATTCTCTTCAATCCGTGAAATATATTGCTGGTTTGATGTTTTTGAGTTCAAATTCGTGATCGGCATGGGAAATACTATAGATCTGGAGCTTGGTATGGATTTCTAGAGACATTTGTTCTTGGACATGAGTTTTCTAGTGACCAGAGATATGGCTCTGTCACCAGACTTTGTTACAAGTGATGAAGGTTTCTAAGGAGGGAGACATAACCTTGGTCGTTCGTTTTTTGAATTGGACGCACATGATTCTGCCAACACATTAAAACGTGCATGTGACTGGCACATTTCCTATGTTTCACAATAATGTTGCGTGTTTGCATGTGTAGAATAGTTACGGTGTGTGTGTGTTGTAGTGCCTTTGATTCGTTGACTTGCTGGATCTGTTGACTTTAATCCTAAGCCTTAGATTGATCCAACACGTGTTATTGAATTGGATGTTTTCTAGAGTACATGGTAATTGTGTGGATTGCGCGTGTTATGGACTGAGACTTGGTTGCTATTCCAACCCCTCCTTGGTCCCAATTTTGATTCTTGAACGTGTTTTGCCAGCTATTCATAACTCCCATGCTTTATTTTCTTTTTTATTTTCATTTTATTATCAGTTTCAAATTTGATTTTGAAAAATAGTAAAACACTTTCAAAAATTACAAAAAAAAATTCAAGTGACCTCTTTTGAGTTTTCTAAAATTTGTCCATATTTTATCTTTTCATTTTCTTTTACTTTTTATTTCCTGATTTAATTGTTTAATTCATTTCTTTTATTTTTCTTTCTTCATTGTACATCCTGACTTGAATGATTTTTAATTTGAGTTTTACAAGTGATATGAGTCTGATTCTTTTTATTATGCTTTGTTAACATGATGAAGTACCTTAGTGATTTTTGTCATATTGTTTAGGCTTTGTTTGGCTGCCTTTTAGCTTACTGCTTCATGTGCAAGATAATGAAACCCTAATTGTGTTTTGACCATTAATTTGATTGTGTTTTCTTCTGATTTTGCTCATGTGACTTTGGTATGATGTTTGTGCATACTTGAGGTGTCTTGTTGCTTATTTGTTTAATTTTTAAAGCATGTTCACTATTTGCTTGATATTTCTTCTTTAACTTTCCTAATTTGAAGTGTTTTTATCCTTGTTCGATTGCTTGAGTAGAAAGGCACTTGTGCCATTTCAGAAGATCGTATTGGTGGATTGATAATTGTAAACACCCCAAATTTTCCCTCACTCTTTTTCACACCATGGCTTGTGATCTTTCATCCTTGCATAATTTAAGCATATCATCTCATATTGCATATTTTTTCCATCTGCACAGTTCAAGTTCATCTGTATCTAGGGTTTGTGATCTGAGCAATCCAAGGATCCATCTGAGCCACTCCAAAGGTCTCCAATTTTTCCAAGAGGGTCTATGTGTGTTCCATCATCATATTACATCCCTCAAAGATCAAGGAAGTCAAGAAATCACAAGAGCTTGGAAAGCATGGAAGCAGAGCTAGGGTTTCACTACACAGATGACCTGAAATTAGGGTTTTGGTTTCAGAGGCCATAACTCCAAATTTTTTGGTCATTCTTGTTTCTAATAGTCTCAATATGTTATAAGGATAATGTGTCCCAAGTTTGATGAAGAAATTCATTATGGAAGTCATTTGTTCACTGGGTAACTACTTGAGCAAGTTAGAGCAATATTAGGGCATCTGATGCCCCCAACAATGAAACCAAAGGGGTATTGTCATCAAATTGAAGTTATATGATCTTTATTTGATCATTGAAGTGCTTGGATGTTCACAAAATTGAAGAAATTTGAGCTAAACCAAAAGATTCCAAAAATGGAAATGACTTGTAATGGAAACATTCCATTTTGGGAGAGTTTTTCAACCTCCTCTTTCTCAACCAAAATATGCATCAAATGAAAAATTGTTGGTCATGAAAGTTGTATATTGGATCATTCCCTTTTAAAAAAGTACAAGAACAAGTCCTAATTCATTATGGAACTCAATTTATGGCCTTGCAAAGTAGGCAAAAATCCTATAATTTTCACTTTCACACCAAAGAGGATTCTTTGCAATTTCACATGCCAAGTCATTTTGTGACCTCTAATCAACCTCTAAGCATTATACAAACATAATACAACTCATTGTGATCATAATTTCCAAAGGAATCACAAGTTTTTATGGCTTGCATCACAAGAAATCACAAAAGGGGCAAATTGCATAACACTTGCAAAATCTCTTGCAGCCATGCTTCCACTTGTGCCAGCTGCATAATTTCAATCCCATGGCTCTCCTTGATCAATGTTGTGGCCAGATATGCTCTTGAACAACCCCTGCCATAGCCCATACCTCAAGTACACATAATGTTGACTTTTTGCAAATCACCCCATACCAATAACCACAGGCCACCACCCACTTTCTGACCTATCAAGACATGTTATGTGGACTCAAAGCAAGCTAACTCACATAATCTTGGAGCTCAGAACCTCTCATAGGCCAAGTTTCACAAAATCACTCAAAACCTTCCTCTCTTTGAAACACACTGCACAAGCATCAAACCTTCAATATTTTTCCATAGATCAACTTACCATCATCCACAGATCATTTCCCAACCATCAAACAAGCCTGAAACCCCACAAACACAAAACACAATTTTAGACCAGTTGAGGTGCAACCACTCAAACCAGCTCATTTCAACTCATTCCAAGCCTTGCAATAGCATCAAGGGATCAAGTGGAGGCCATTTGCACAAGAGAGAGGTCCAGAAAGTGCTAAACTTAGAAAGCTCAAGCTCGGGTAACCTCAAGAACTTTTTTTCCAAAAATGTAATTTTATGTTCCTAAATGAATCTATGTGATGTGCTGAATGTGGTTAGGTTTAATTAATTAGGGTTAGCGTCCAGTTTGAATACCAGCCTTTGGATCTTGCTTAGCGCGCGTTTCTACGGCCCAGATTGTTTCACTTAAACCCTAAATCTTAATTAATTTAATTAATTAGGTTAGTTAATTCAAAAATGCCAGAATGCATCCCAGCCTTCCATTTGTGCGCCAGGTCTTTCCCTCCATCCCCAGTTTGAACCTCATCCATCAAATTGGATTACTTTTCCTTTTAAATTGATTTTATTTTCATTTTATCCCATTTTCTTGCATAATTATTTTAAAATATCAAAACTTATCAAAAAAATTTCAAACTTTGCATTTCTAATTCAAATATTTTTCTTCACCCAAAAACATTTTTATTTTTATTTTTTTCATTAAAAAATCATTTTAAAAATATTTTAATGTTTATTTTAATTAATTAATGGAAATTAATTAATTAAAATACCATTTAGGTTTCTAAAAATCCAAAAAAAAATTCACATTGCATCTTAGGACATTTAGAAATATTGTCAAACCATTCATACAAATTTATTTTTGGTTTTAATCCAATTTTGACATTTTCTTTGAGTTTAGGGTTCATAAAATCCCCTTTTTGGAACCCTAACTTTGAAAATTCTTTTCTGCCTAACTATGAATGGTTTGACAATGATTCTTTTTGCATTGTTTTCCATATAGCATGTAGTTTCTAGGATATTTTTGTCATGAATTTATCTTTCATTTTCAAATTAATTTGCATTTTTCCTCTTAAGGTACCCAAAAACCCTAGTTAGCTTAGAAAAATCATAACTTTCTTTAGGTTAAGAGCTAGACCTTCTCCTTTGGGGTATGATATCATATGGGCTTAGGGTTTGATTGAGCCCATTTGTAAATTTTTATCATGTGAATTGCTTCTGTTTTGATCATTTGCATCTCATCCTTTCATGTAACCCTAATTTTGCATCCACACTTGCATCTTACATTGCATTTCATGAACATATGAACTTGTCATGACATTATAAGCACTTGTATGCCATCTTAGACATCTCAAGACATTGATTGAACATTTCTTGGTCATTTCTTCATACTTTTTCTATGCCTTGCATCCATTTCATTTCATAAACATCCATGTGTTTTCATGTTTCCCATTTGCTTCATTTGCATTCATCTCTTATATGACCATTCATTGCACTTGGTATGCCTTTGCATCATGTCATAGCATCATTTTCATCATGTGTTTGCTTCTGGTTTTGGTTTTTACCTTTGCATATGCTTCATTTCATTTCATTTCTTTCCTTATGCTAACCTTTTCAGGTGGTAAGTAACTTGAGAAGTGAATTTGTCTTCACTTCTCATTTCTCTTCATCTTCCTCATATGCATCCTTGCTGCATTTTTCATTGTCTTAGAGTGGGCTTTCCTATTCATGTTCATTCCTCACTTTCTTTCTTTAAGTTACTTATCTTCTTCAATGAAGTAAGTAACTTATTCTTCTGCTTCTTCCTCCTTTCATCTGCTTCTTCCATTGGTGGCTTCTCTGAAGATCTCTTTCTCAAGCCTTACAAACCATAGGAACATCCAAGCATGATAATAATTAGGGTTGTAATTAGTCCCTCTTTAGCTTTTACCTTTGAGTCTTCTTTGTGTCTCTCTCCTCATCTCATCATTAGAGACTAAACCTTCAAGGTTTTAGGACTTTGGTATTAGGGTTATGCCTGCATCCTTCTCTTAGGCTGGAGTGTATAACTTTAATCCTAAGTGTTAAACCCTTAATTTGTTTAAACCTCTTAATCAATCCATCTAATAATCACTAAGACATTAACTTGTAACTTGGGCCTTACATTAGGGTTCTAATTCTTCCATTATTGGTTAAGAATGACTAACCCTAGTGTCTAATGGACAAGTCCCCCTCAAGTTGTCTTACAAACCATAAAACTCACTTCTTAATCTCACTCTTAATTAAAATCCACTTTAATAAAGGCTTGTTTTGTCATGAGTTTAATCCCTAATCATGGAATAAGTTGAGGTATCTTCTTCAGCTTAAGTGTGCTCATCTATTATCCTTCTATTAGGATGGTGTAATGAGTTCACTAATCCTTGATTATGGCTTAAACTCATTACTTAACACTAAACAAAAAAAACCAAAAAAACATCTAAATAATTACAAGTAGGTTAATGATCTTAATCCTACATCATCATGGTAATTAAGTTTGAGATGCTTATCTCATACTTAAGTATTCTCATTATCCCTAATCAGGGAGGATATAATGAGTTTACACCCTTTGATTTAGGTTTAAGCTCATTAACTTATGGCAAACACAAAAAAGCAATAAAATATTGAAAACATCAAAAACAAACAATAATCGTCTCCTTCAGGATTCTTTTCTCATCATCCTCATTCAGAAACGAGAACTTGCTTCTTCCGTCTAATGCAAGACAGTTAGCACTCGAGCCAGACGAGTCATACACTTGAGCATAGGCAAGCAAACAGTTCACAAGTCAATTTATCTTTCAGTTTCTTTGAGTCAAACTGTGGTGTTCTGACTTCTTCATTGCACACGAGGATACGTAGGCATAACTTGACGGTTATCGAACAAAAGTCTCTGCTTCTTCCCCCTCTTTCAATTTTCTTTTTAAGCCTCATTCCTGAGCACCTCACTTCACTTTATTGCACTGACACTTGTACATTCCTTTCCAGCTTTTTCACACAGATATCACAAACACTACCCCTTTAAATACAATCTTTTAAGCGTGGATCCCGTCGAGTACGACGGACAATATGGGTGCTAATACCTTCCCAGGTTGTAACCAACCCCCTTTCTCATTTTCTCTGGTTCGCAACCGTCTTATCCATCTTTTTCTAGGTTTATGCAGCATTACCTTTCCTCCGGGATAAAAATGCCTAGCTGGCGACTCTATTCATTTCACCTTCATCTTCTCCTCTCGCCGACCATTCGCGCTTGTACCGGGATGCAAATCTTCGGGAGCGACAGCTTGGCGACTCAGCTGGGGAAACTTATATTGCAACCAGGGCTTATGGTTCTTTTTTTTGTGGGTTCCTCCTAGCGCTTGTTTGATTTGTGTTTACAGGGGTTTTATGTGCTACTTGTTCTTGTTTATTTGCTTTATTTATTGCTTTTTTGTACAGCTTTATTTATTGCTTTCATTTATAGTTTTTATGCATTTCATACTATCATTATCATGTGTTGGATCTGCTGTTTCCTTTGTGGATGGGGGATCATTGAGTGATTAAGGTCCTATACCTAGGACCTGAGTGACACATAGGCTAGAGTGGCTTTATATTCTTTCCCATTCCATTTCGGTCTGGTGCGGGAATATGAAACACGATTCAGACATGGGTTTCTTCTTGAGAACTCTGTGCTACAGATTCCTGTAGTACTAGGGCTATCTGGGAAGCCTACTAAGTCTGGATGACCTTTTATGACCTTCAGCATCTGAGGTGAATTAGAGGAGGATGCTTTATGGTTATTGTAAACATTGTACCTCCGGGTTAGAAGTGTTTACACTTCTCATAACTGATCCAAGTCTGAGGATCCTTGTTCTAGAACAATACATGTGAGAGGGTTGGGATGTTTATAGGTTTGCAGGAACCCTTGGCCTCATCATACCTTGTTATTAGATTTGTTAAGGTTGTATTGTTTGGAAAGTTCTTGTGATTACCCTAGATTTTTGACTCTTTATTTGAGTCCCCCACCTGGTTACTGAATTTCTAAGCCTCCATCCGGACTTATGAACACGTGGACCTTACCAAGGCAGATAACCAAATCTAGCTCTTGATCACAAACCCTTTGCATATCATTTTGCATACATCATTTTTGCATCATTTAACATTTGCCTACTTGTTTTACAGGGTATCCACCTTATTATCTTTGGTTTGGTTTTGACCCATTCTGCTGCTCAGACTTCTTCAGTTATCTTCTCCAGCACCTTCGCCAGTTTGTCAGAGACTCTCCTCCAGTTGTTTCCATCAGTCTTTAGCATTTACCTTCATCAGAGTTTATCTCATCTTCTTCACCGGCATCTATTATCAGCATGGACACTTCTAGGAAGAGCAACATCACATACCACTTCTTTGAGCCCACCCTGACTGGCATCAGGCAAATCCAATCTCTCATTACTCCTGGTCATGTCCCACTTTTCAGAGAACATTATGGAGGCATATTGGACATAATCATGGATCTGATGCATCCCAGAGGAGCATGATCCATACTTGCTTGCAGTTTTATGATCCTCCACTCAGATGTTTCACTTTCCCTTATTTCCAGTTGGGACATCTGTTAGAAGAATTTTCCATGTTGTTAGGATTTCCTATCAGGAGGGGAATTCCTTTCAACCCTGAGTTGGTTGCTCCCAAGAATGAAGACATAGCCATGGCATTGCATTTGGAGCCTTCCCTAATTAATCAGAGCATGACCACTAAGGCTGGAGTCCCAGGCATTCACTTGGATTTCTTGATCTCCCAGGCTACCCTGCATGCTGCAATAGGAAAGTGGGATGTTGTTTGTGCACTCTTGGCACTCAGCATATATGGGATTATCTTCTTTGCAGACGAGCCAAAGTTTGTAAGCAAGAATGCTATTCACCTGTTCTTACTGAGGAACCCAGTTCCTACATTGCTTGGAGACTTCTACTACTCAGTACACCAGAGGAATGAAAAGAAAAGGGGAATACTGGTCAGATGTTGTGCTCCCCTCTATTACTCTTGGCTGCTAAGACACTTGCCAAAGTCAGATACTTTCCTGAACCCTCATCAGCAAAAGAACTGGGCTAAGAGATTTGTTGCCTTAACAACAGAAGACATCAGATGGTGCACTTAGAGCACCAAGGGCAAGGACATCATTACTAGCTGTGGGCAGTATCCTAATGTGCCTTTGATTGGAGTAAAAGGTTGCATCAACTACAACCCTTTGCTCTTCAAGAGATAATTAGGGTATGCTTTGGTTCATCCTCCAAGCGGGCAAGATTTGACTGAGACCCTCTACTGTGAAATCCATCCCAACTCTGCTATTGTCAGACAAGCTGCATGGGCTTGGGAAAATATCCAGACCAAAGGGACAGCCACTTTAGAGTATGTACCTGGACCTTCCACAGTACAACCTGCAGCTACTATCAGTTTGGAAGAGTTTGAGAAGCTGAAAGAAAGGAATACTCAGCTCTTTGAAGCCTTGAAGAAGACTCTTTGGGAGAGAAATGACAGTTGTTTGGATAATGAGAGGCTAGAGAGGCTCAGGATTGAGCATTTGACCAAGATTGAGAAGACGGATGACTACATCAGAAAGGTTAGGGCAGGGGAATTAGTATTGAAGAATGCTTGCAAGGAAACAAAGACTCAGAAGGCTTGGGCCGAGCATTATCGAGACGAAAGCCAGGCTAGGTGGATCAGGATCACTGAAGCACGTGCACAAGAAGATCAGAAAAATCAGGCTAAGATAGAGCAACTAGAGGCTAGTGAGAAGAAGCATCAGGAGGCATTATTGGCAGCACAGAAGGAGATATCTGAATTGAAACTCCGGGCGGGGTTGAAGAGGTCAAAGGATCAGGACAAGCATAAGAAATTAACCAGTTCCATTGCTACCAGGAACCTCCTCATCAGGACTATCACAGAGCACCCGGTTGGTCCAGTGACTGAGGCCCTCCTGAAGGAAGTCAGAGAGGATGACTTCGGATTGGATGTTTGACTCTTTTTTGCTTGTACTTTTCTTTGGTTGTACTTTCATTTGTTGTTGTATTTTGACCCGCCATGGTGTAACACCCCAAATTTTCCCTCTTCTTTTTAAGCATCATATCATATCATATTCATCATGAACATACCATATTCTTGGCATCTTAGCATGGAAAGATGAGGCATAACATTCTCATGACCTAGCATTAGGCATATGATCATCTGTGGAGGGTTTTGAAGCATCACAAGCTATGACAAGGGGGCCCAATGGATTTTTTCAAGTCCTATGAGGGGTCTATGTTGCATTCACAAGTTCAAGATCATTCACAAAAGCTTAGAAGGTTAGAAGATCATCAGGGAATTCAAGCTAGGGCAAAGCTCCTACACAATGATCCCAAATTAGGGTTTGAGTTTCAAGCATGAAAACCTTAAGACTTTGGCCATTTCATTTGGGCAAAGTCTCTTACATGTTAAGAGGATCCTAGGGTTGAATTTTGGTGAGAAAATTCCTTGTGGAAGTCAAGTATTTCTTCAGTTGCTTGTAAATGAAGTAATTGGTCAACTGTGCATTCTAAAAGTCAACTGTGAGATTTCAAAGGATCCAACCCCATTTTTATAGCCAAGGGATGTTCTTATAACAATAAAAGAGATTTGTCAAGATCAAGGATCAAGGATCATGAGGTTTTGAGGTGTTTTGCAAAATTGGCATATGGTTGGTCATGGAAAATTCCATTTTTAGTAAGTTTTTGCCCTAATTTTAAAGTAAGCATAACTTGATGAAAAAAGCTTCAAATGAACCAAAGCCAAACATGAAAGTTGAAGATTAAAGCCTCCCATTTTCAAAAAGTACAAGTACTTTTTCATAGCCTTTGTGGTTTAAGAGATAAGGCCCTCGAAAATTGAATGAAAACTAGGGCATGACTTGAATTTCCAAGGTTCCACAAATGCAAAAAGTCTTGAAACTTATTCTTAAGTTGTTTTATGAACCAAATGAGGTCACAATGTTACAAAGCAATGCAAATGATCCATTTTGCTCCAAAAATATTGTCAATTTCGTGCATGATATGAGGGGTATTTCAAAAGAGGGAAATTTGGATGAACATGAAAAAAGTGTGATCCTCACATCCAAGGGCCAGAACACTTGTTGTTTTAAATCAAGGGTGAGATCTTGAGAGCACATGGGCAAAGAGAGAGAGCAATGCACGAGTGTTTCATGACTTCACACCAAACTTGCAAATTTGGCAAATTCTCTCCCACACTCTCATCTCACGTGCCAATGCCTTCATTCTTTCAGCATTGTTTCTTGAGATCATTTATAAGAAAATTAGGGTTTTAGTTTGCCTCAGATCCATCTCAATTCATCACTCCATAGTTTTTTCACCCAAAGCAATTTCCTTCAAATCTCTTCATTCTCTTACTCTTTTCAAAAACCAATCACACATTCTTCATCCCTGAACCTCAAGGATCATTATTCCATCATTCATTTGAGTTGAATGTGCAAAAATAGAAAGGTGCCATTCAAAGGCAGGTTGCTTTGAAGCTTCAGAATCAAGTTCTCTCAAGCTTCCTCTTGCATTTATTTTGCAAGAGGAGATCAAAAGGGTTAGATCTGCATCATTTGGAGCATTTTCTTGGTGGTTTTGAAGTGTCTTCACCTCAGGTATGCTCTGATACTTTTGGATCTGGAAATGCAATTTTATGTGTGCTTCTTAATCCTTGTGTCATGCTGATTACACTGCACGTTTTAGATTTGAAAATGATGCATTATTGAGGATGTATTGTTGATTTAAAGTTTCATGGTGAAACCAGTTTGTCTTCAATCTGGAGTATTCTTTGATCATTTGTGATTTTGGTTGCCATTTTTGGATTCAACATAGTTCATTCATCTAATCTGGAGTGTTTGGTTTGTTTATTTTAAGTTTTGTTCATAGTTTCTGTTTTCCGGTGCCGGAGCCTTAGCTCCGGTCACCGGATTCTGCGTTTCATCTCATTAGGGTTTGAAGGAGGAAGACAACCTCAGGGCCTTTGGATCTTCTCATCTGGACGTTCACCATCACACCATCTCATTAATGAAGGACCCTCTCCCTCACGTGTTTCATTTTCATATTTTGAATCTGAATAATACGAAATGTTTCTCACCTCACCACATAAATATGCTCCCTCTATGCTGACCAATCATTGTGATGACTAACTTAAGTGAGTTGACTGATCTGGCCCCTCCATTTGATCCCATGGCTCTTGTTTTTTGCTGATTTATTTGAATATCCACCCCAAATGTGGTGAACCTGCGCAGGACCCAGTGGGCCTGGATGACTATCCCCACCCCCCTGCATTTCAAGCCCAGTGAGATTGAACTGAAAATCCTTTCTATTCACACCCCCAACCTCATCCTTTCATTTTTAATTCTTTTTTTTTATTTCCATTTTATTTTAGTTTGATTTTTATTTTTTTAAAAATAGTTTTAGGTTATTAAAAATTATGAAAAAATTCATGGAAGATCATTTGAGTTTTCTTTAACTTTTTTCATTTTTATTTTCCATTTATTTTATTTTGACAGGTGGATATTAATTGTTTATTGTAATTAATTCATTTTTATTCATTTTGAAGCATGTTGACTTGTCCATTTTCTATATTGATCCTCATTTTGAATTTTTGGTTGGTTCTTTTTCCTCTGGATCCATAATAGAGTGTACTTTATGTGTGATTTTTGTTCTGATTTTTAGAATCTTGTTCAATTGGTTATGGTCCTTGACTTGTGAGTGAAGTTTCTTAACCCTAATTGATGTTTGACCCCTCATTTGACTTGCTTGACTTCTAAATTTCTTCCTCTCCTTTTGGCATGTTGTTATATCATGATTGAAGATCTCTTGTCCAAGGTTGTGGAATTTTTGGGTGCATACTTGATTTGATTTGAATTTTTGTTCTTAACTTGTCCCATTTTGCTTCTTTTTGATCATAAGTCCTCTCCTTAGCTTAGAAGGGCACTTGTGCCAACTTTTTCATCTTGATTAGAATCTTTTTAGGGCTTTGATACCTCTCTGATCTTGGTTTGGGGTTTGTGTTTTGAAAATTTTGTAATTTGTTTGTCTTTGGAGTTCTTCCTTTCTTATGTATATTCACCTCACTTCCTTTGCTTCTTTCTTCCCATAATATAATTTCTTAGCTTTGTGCCTTTCTTTTCTTCATCTCTCTTGCTTCTTAAGAAATTTTCTAACATGATTAGGGTTCTGGTATTTTACCTTGGGTTGTGATTTGTTCATTTGGTTTTACATCTTCTCATGTTTGTTTTGATTTGTCATAAGTGATTCATGTTGCCTCATGTTTGGTTCTATGTTTCTTTTTCTATTCTTGTGACTTGTGTTTGCATTTGATGTTTATGTGCATGACTTCACTTCTGTTTGTATGATGTTGGTATAGAATTTTGATCTTTTTATATTGCCTTTATGCTTGTGTCACTAACCATTTTAGGGGCTTTGGTAAGTGAGAGGTGTGGATATGATTCCCACATCTCCAAATCTTATCTCTTCTCTTCTTATCATTACTTGTTCTAACCTTGTAATTTTTGGGCTTAGGCCTTTCTTCCCCTTCTTCTATTCTTCTTTCTTCTTCTTCTATCTTTCTTTCTTTCTTCTTTAGGATAGTAAACCTCACTAACCTAGGATTTCCATGCATGACAACACTTAGGATTCATTAGTCCCCCATTAGACTTTTGCCTTTGTGATCCTTTTAGTTTCCTTTCTCTTCTCATCTCAAAACTCTAAAGAAGACACTTAATAAAGTTTGAATTGATACCTTGAGCAATAGCCTTATCCCATGAGACACTTGTAGTCTTCCCATCTTAGGATACTACAAGCTTGTCTTGTGATGCACAAGTCTGATCAAGATGTCATATTCACCAAGAAAATCATAAAAAACACTTCTTCACTGTAAATACAAAAATACTTAATAAGTTAATGAGTTAGTGAGCCTAAGCCCTAATCTCTGGATTCATGTTTTGGGGATCTTTTCCTTACTTGAGTGTGCTTGTTCTATTATTCCATCTTGGAATGTAGTGACAAGTGCACATTCCATGGAAAAGAGCTTGAGTTCACTTCCTTGTGACACACTCATAAAAATCTTCTAAAAAACACAAACAAACAATAAGCGTCTTTCCTTCGGGAATTCTCTTCTCATCTCCTTCGCTCTGTCCGTGAACTTGCTCCTACTTGTCATTTTGCAAGACGGTAACGCACTCGTCGTCCGAGCCTGCAACACCTGAGCATTGACATAGGCAGTTTAAGCCTTAAGACACAAGCAATCTTTTCCACCCCTAGTTAGGGGAACTACGGCGTCTCTGATCCTCATTGTCCAGATGAGGTACGTAGGCAGCGGGGTAGGGCCCGTTCGTGCACAATCTTTATTTTCCCTACATTTTTCTTTTTCAGTTCTTTTTCAGTTCCCTTTTCTTTTCTTTTATCCAGTTCAGTTCCTTTTCTTCGCAGCAGGTTTCATTTCTTCACCCTTTGAAACAATTTCTTTGCAAGCGTGGATCCCGTCGGGTACGGTGGACGATCTGGGTGCTAATACCTTCCCAGGTCGTAACCGACTCCCGAACTCAGTTTCTTTGGTTCGCAGGACCTGTGTCCTTCCTTTTCTTTTCTTCTGGTTTGTGCAGCATTACCGGTCCCGTTCCTTCGGGATAAAAATGTCTGGCTGGCGACTCTACCTCTTTCCGCGCCACTTTCGCGTTTGTACCAGGATAGAAATCCGGGGAGCGACAGCTGGCGACTCTGTTGGGGATCGAACCCAGAATCTCTGGTTCCCTTGTGAGTCTCTCCTAGCGCTTGTTTGTTTCAGCTTCTTTAGGTGTTGGATGCTTGCTGTTGTGTGTTGTATTTTTATTGTTGTTTATTTACAGTTTATTTACAGCTTTATTTACAGTCTTCAGTATTTATTTTCTGCATCATATTATAATTGGACTGTCTGGATTGGATCTTCTATTTGGTGGGTTTCGGTGTTACTGTTTCTGAGAGATGAGCTCATTACCACGGCTCGAGTGCACCTTAGGACTTAGAGTGGTTCCACTTTGGCCTCATGAGATCTTGTCATGGGGGTAGTAGTGAGTTCCATGCCCAGATTTGCGACCGTCTTGGAAATGTCTTGATTTGGGGATCTTCCTCTCTAATTTCATAACCTTGACAGTTATATGCAGCTGGGGATCGATCATTGAAAACCTTGTGGAAACATCCCTCTCTAGTGATGACAGTGGCATTCGCACCCGAGGGCCCACCTGGGACTTGCATAGGATAACCTTGTTTTCCTGGACTCAGCTGAGGCCTCCCTACGTAGTATATAATGCCAAACCGATTCCCTGATCTGGTCATGTGCCCTTTTTCGGAAATGGTAAAAGTATTATTGCTATTCGGCTTTGAGAGTCCGTGATGTTTGACCCGGAGCATACCAGTGAGATTGGGAGGAGTTTACAGGTTTGCAGGAACCCTTGGCCTATACATACCCTCATTATCAGTTGTCCTTGTTGAGATTTGGTCCTTATGGTTCTGGTGTTCTGGTTTTCTCGGTACTGTGGTTCTGAGATTTTTTATCACAGAGTTGTGACTCAAAGGATCTTGGTTGCTAGTTGATCAGAGGGTCCTTATGTTTAGTGTCTAGTATCCAGATGGTCCCAGATTGATCATATGCTTGTATTGCATTTGCATTTGCATCATTCTTGCATTAACTGTTTATGTTTCCATTTTTCAGGTTATTGTTCATAGTCAGCTCCCAGTTCTGGTAAATCTTATCTCCAGATGGCAGAAGTCAGAAAAATTACAAGGAAAAAGAATGTTCACTATACTTTTCTTCAACCTGAAGTCAGAAGTGTTCAGAAATTAGCAGGTCTGATGAATGACCAAGTCTTGGAAATTTCAGAAAGAGATATGGCCAGATATTGAAGTATATGGATAAACCCACTGCAGACCAGAAGGACAACATGCATACCTTGCTTCAGTTTTATGATCCCCTGCTGCGGTGCTTTGTGTTTCCAGATTACATTTTGGCTCCTACCTTGGAGGAGATTTCCAGCATTTTAAATGTTCCAGTCAGAGATACCTTGTCTTTTTATGGGTCTGAGGTGGTGCTTAAGGAGGAGGACATAGCCAAAGTCTTTCGTTTACCAGTTGCTACAGTCAAGAAGGCTCTGAAGGATAGTGAAGGCAAAGGACTCCCTTGGATTGTGCTCATAGCAGAGGCTAAGGAATATGCCAAAGAGGGTAAATGGGGGGATTTTGGTGTTGTGCTGGCTTTGATGGTGTATGGGTCTAGCTTGTTCAAGGAGATGAGGGATGAGTGGAGATGGTCTAGAAGATTGATGGGGTTAACTGCTGAGGATATAGCCTGGGGATATGACAAAGATCTGTTGGGAAAAGAGTTGCTGGTCAGTTGTGGAAGATTTTTTGGAGTGCCTTTGCTAGGAAGGAAGGGTGTGATCAATTATCATCCAACATTAGCCAGAAAGAAATTTGGTTATCCTTTGAGAGATCCACCACAGATGGAAGAGTTTACTGAGTCTTTGTATTTTCCCGTGGAAGGAAACAAGGAGTTCGTTCTACAAGCATCTCAGGCCTGGGCTCACAGAGTGAGGAGGGGTAAGAAAGACTTTGGCAGAGTAGACCCTAAGACGTATCCTCCTTTTGCTACATGGTTGCAAAAACATGTAGGAGAAGTTCTCATGCCTTTCTCAGTAGAAGCTCCACTTTATCCCAAAGAAGTGCCAAGCCAGAGTACTGTCTCCCTTGAAGAGTATAAGAAATTGGAAGCTCAGCTGCATGAAGTTCGAGTGGAGAATGTTGAAATGGTTAACCTATACCATCTTGCCAACCGGGCCAAAAATGA
Source organism: Lathyrus aphaca (assembly GCA_963966055.1). Classification (NCBI taxonomy): domain Eukaryota; kingdom Viridiplantae; phylum Streptophyta; class Magnoliopsida; order Fabales; family Fabaceae; genus Lathyrus; species Lathyrus aphaca. The sequence goes on along the minus strand of OZ014524.1, from coordinate 254,184,936 downwards.
AGCAAAGGGAAAGCTGCAGAAGATACAAGCCTCTTTGGAAGCTAAAGAGAAAGAATTTGCTGGAAGGGAAGCTCACTTTCAACGGTTGGGTCTGATGGAAGAAAAAAGAGAAGCGGAACGCAAAAAGACTCTGAAGACTCTCAAGGAAGCTCGCCAGTCCATTGTTTGGTTGCAGGGCCAAAGGGAAGAAGAGCGAAATAAGTTTAACGAAAAAGAAGAGTTTTTCGAGGTGCAAATGGCCTTCAAGAAGGAAGAGTTGGAGGAGAAACGGAAGGGGATTGAAGAGCTCAAGTTGGCACAAAGCCAGTTAGCCTTGGAGGAGGCACGGAAGGAGATTGAAGAGCTCAAGTTGAGAGCAGGTGTGAAGAAGAATAAAGCAGAGGTGGCTGCAGAATGTAACACCCCAAATTTGCCCTCTTCTTTTTAAGCATCATATCACATCATATTCATCATGAACATATCATATTCTTAGCATCCTAGCATGGAAAGATGAAGCATGACATTTCTCATGACCTAGCATTAGGCATATGATCATCTGTGGAGGTTTTTGAAGCATCACAAGCAATGACAAGGGTCTCAATGGTTTTTTACATGTCCTATGAGGGGTCTACATTGCATTTACAAGTTCAAGTTCATTTGCAAAACTCAGAAGGTTGGAAGATCATCAGGGATTCCAGGTTAGGATAAAGCTCCTACACAAGGATCCTAAACTAGGGTTTGAGATTCAAGCTTGAAAACTTCACAACTTTGGCCATTTCATTTGGGAAAAGTCTTCTATATGTCAAGAGGATCCTAGGTACCAATTTTGGTGAGAAAATTCCTTGTGGAAGTCAGGAAATTCTTCAGTTGCTTGCAGATGAAGTAATTGGTCAATTGTGCCTCAAAAAAGTCAACTGTGTGGTTTCAAGGGGTCCAACCCAATTTTTCTAGCCAAGGATGTTCTTAAAATGTTATAAGTGGTTTGGTAAGTTCAAAGATCAAGAATCATGAATTTTTTAGGGGTTTTGCAAAATTGATGCAAAGTTGGTTTTAAGAAAATTCCATTTTTGCCAACTTTTGCCCTAAAATTCAAGTGACCGTAGCTTAATCAAAAATTCTTCAAATGGACCAAAGTCAAACATGAAAGTTGGAGATTAAGGCCTCCAATTTTCAAAAAGTACAAGTACTTTTTCATAGCATTCTTGGTTTGGAATCTAAGGCCCTCGAAAATTCCTTCAAAATTAGGGCAAATATTGATTTTCATGCATGCACCAAGAGCCAAAAGTCTTGAAACTTCATTTTGAGTGTTGGTATGGATCCAATATGTTTACAAAGTTAAAATGAAATGTATTTGGCATATTTTGCTCAAGAGAATGCACCAAATTCGTGCAAGACAAGAATTTCATTCAAAAAGTGCAAATTTTGAATATTCATGAGAAAAGTGTGACAACTTAATCTAAGGGCCAAGATCTTTTGGATTCAAATCAAGGGCTGGATTTAGAGTGCACATGGGGCTGAAGGAAAGAGAATGCATGAGTGTTTCATGCTCTCATCACAAAATTGAAAATTTTGCAAAATCACTAAAACTTGTGATCTACACGTGCAAACTCCTTCATTTTTTCAGCATTGGCTCATGAGAGGATATATAACAAATTAGGGTTTCAGCTTGCCTCAGTTCTCTCTCATTCTTCAGCTTCCATGTTTGTGCATAACTTGCATTTTCTCTCAAATCTCCTCACACACTAGCTCTCTCCAAAAACAAACTGTAGATCCTTGATCCTTGGAAGCTCAGGATCATTAATCTCACCATTGTTCAAGCTATCTCTCAAGATCAAGAACCTTGCCATTTCAGGGAAGTTGCTTGCAAAGCTCAAGATCCATCAAGATTCAAGGCTCTAGTTGCATTTATTTTGCAACTAGAGAGCATTTGGAATGATTTGGCCTCATCATCTGGACTTCTAGAAAGCTCTATCAAGATCTGCAAGTTCATGTAACATCCAAATCTTCAGATCTAGAAATGATTTTTGAAGTGTGCTTTTGGATATTTGATGTATGCTGATCATTCTGCCATGCTTAGTTTTGAAATTGTTGCATTATTGAGTGTGTAATTTGAGTTTGAATTTTCTTGGTCACAACTGTTTCCCTTTGATCTAGAGAATCCATTGATCTATTGGTTTTTTCATGGTCATTTTCGAACTCAGTGCATCTCAATTAGTCATTCTGGAGCTTATTGTTCATTTTAATTGTTGTTTGTTCATCTGGTGTAACTTCCGGTGCTGGAGCCCTAGATCCGGTCACCGGAATGTGGAAATCTTTGATTAGGGTTTTGTGAGGTTGAAGAAGACTTGTGAGCCCTCATATCTGTCCTCCAACGTCCAGGATCATGCCACGCGTTTTAGTGAACCACCCTCTCCTCACGTGGCTTTTGTTTTCTGTTTTAATTCATGGTACTTCACACCTCACCATAACACTCATGCGCCTCAGCCTCATAACCAATCAAGCCGCCACGTCATTTAATGAAATGTTCACCAGATGCGCCCATTCAATCTGAAGGCTATTGTTTTTCCATTTTAATTTCCTTGAATTTCCACCATATGAATTATATTCTTGCGCAGGCTAGTGGGCTCAGCCACTTCTATTTGCACCCCCTGACTCTTTGGCCCATTCCATTTACACTAAAATCCTAACTATTCTCACCTCCTAGTCTTTTCCTTATTTTATTTTCTTTTTTCATTTTATTTCTTTATTTCATTTTGGTTTCCATTTATTAAAAACACCTCCAAGTGTCTAAAAATTCCAAATTAATTCTTGAATGTTCATTTGAGTTTTCTTTATTTTTCCATATTTTTATTTACCATTTATTTCTAATATCCACGTGTCAATTAATTGTGCATTTTAATTAATTCTTTTTAAGTCCTTTTTGAGCATCCTGACTTGTCCAATTTCCCTAGGGTTCATCTTTTTGAGTTTGGTGTTGATTCTTTTTGCTCTGGATTCCTAAGAGAATGTAGTTCATGTGTGATTTTCCCCCTGATTTTTAGAAATGTATTCATTTGGTTTTGGTCCTTGCCTTGTAAGTGAAGTTTCTTAACCCTATTTCATGTTTAAGTCCTCATTTGACCTATCTAGCTTCTGAATTTCTCCCAATCATTTTGGCTCATTGTTATATCATGTTTGAAGTTCATTTGTTCTAAGTTGTGGAATTTTTAGATGCATTGTTGATTTGATGTGAATTTTTGTTCTTAACTTGTCCCATTTGGTTTCTTTTTTATCATAAGGTCTCTTATTGGCTTAGAAGGGCACTTGTGCCAATTTCTTCTTTTCATTTGGGGTTTCTTTGGGGTATGGATACCTTCCTGGTCTAGGTCTAGAGTTTGTGTCTTGAATTTTTGTATTTTGCTTACCTTTTAAGTTCATTCTTTCTTATGTGCTTTCATCTCATTTCCTTACTTCTTTCCTTCCATTTTGTGATTGTTTGGTCTTATGCCTCTCCTCTCTTCATCTCCCTTGGTTCTAAAGCACTTCTTTAACTTGTTTTGGTTCTTGTCTTGGGCTTTGAGTTCATGTTTGTGCATTTTTGCTTTGCATTTCATTAAGTTTGCTTTGTCTTGCCATGTGATTCATGTTGCATCTTAATTGACTTGCATGCTTCTTTCTCATTCTTGTCACTTGCATATCCATTGAGCATTTGTATGTATGACTTCACTTCTTTTTGTATGATGTTGGCATGTCATTAAGTCCATTTGGTTTTGCTTTTATGCTTATGTTGCTAAGCTTGTAGGGGCTATGGTAAGTGAGAGGTGTGGAAGTGATTCCCACATCTCCAAGTCTCTTATTCTTCTTATTTCTTATTTGTACTAACCCTTTGCTTGTTGGGCTTAGGCCTTACTCATCTCTTCTTCTTTCTTCTTCTTCTCTTCTTCTTTCTTTCTTCATTAGGATAGAAAACCACACTAACCTTAGGATATCCATGCATGACAAAACTTAGGATTCTTTAGTCCCCCATTAGACTTTTTCCTTTGTGATCCTTTTGTATCTTCTCTTCTCATTTCAAAACCATAAAAAACACTTAATAAAGTTTGAAGTGATGCCTTGAACAATAGCCTTATCCTATGAGGTACTTGTAGTCTTCCCATCTTGGGATAGTACAAGCTTACCTTGTGATGCACAAGTATGATCAAGGTATCTTCTTCACAAAGAAAAGCATAAAAACATTTCTTCATTGTAAATACCAAAAACATTAATAAGTTAATTAGTTAGTGAGCTTAGGCCCTAATCTCTGGATTCAAGTTTTGGGGATCTTCACCTTACTCGAGTGTGCTTGTTCTGTTATTCCATCTTGGAATGTAGTGACAAGTGCACATTCCATGGAAAAGAGCTTGAGTTCACTTTCTTGTGACACACTCATAAAAGCTTCATAAAAAACACAAACAAACAATAAGCGTCTTTCCTTCGGGAATTCTTTTCTCATCTCATTCGCTCCGTACGCGAACTTCCTCCTACTTGTCATTTTGCAAGATGGTGACGCACTCGTCGTCCGATTCTGCAACACCTGAGCAATGGCATAGGCTGTTCAAGCCTTAATTCACAAGCAATTTCCTTGCCACCCCTAGTTAGGGGAACTACGGCGTCTCTGATCCTCATTGTCCTGATGAGTTACGTAGGCAGCGGGGTAGGGCCCATTCGAGCACAATCTTTATTTTCCCTACATTTTTTTTCTCTTTGTTTTCTCGTCCTGTTCCTTTTCTCAGTTTCTTTTCCAGTTCAGTTCCCTTTTCTTTGCAGCAGCTTTCATACCCTCACCCTTTGATTCAGTTTCTTTTGCAAGCGTGGATCCCATCGGGTACGATGGACAATCTGGGTGCTAATACCTTCCCAGGTCGTAACTGACTCCCAAACTCAGTCTCTTTGGTTCGCAGGACCCGTGTCCTTCCTCTTCTTTCTTCTGGTTTGTGCAGCATTACCATTCCCTTTCTTTTGGGATAAAAATGCCTGGCTGGAGACTCTATTCTTTTCCGCGCCACTTTTGCGTTTGTACCAGGATGGAAATCCGGGGAGCGACAACTCGCGACTCTGCTGGGGACCGAACACAGAATCTCTGGTTCCCCTGTGAGTTTCTCCTAGCGCTTGTGTGTTTCTGTTTCTTTGGGTGATGTTTGTTTGCTGTGGCTTGTTGTATTCTACTGTTGTTTATTTACAGTTTATTTTACAGCTTTATTTATAGTTTTCAGTATTTATTTTCTGCATCATATTATATACTGGATTGTCTGGACTGGATTTTCTGTTTGGTGGGCTTGGGTGATACTGTGTCTGAGAGATGAGCTCATTACCACGGCTCGAGTGCGCCTGAGGACTTAGAGTGGTTCCATTTTGGCCTCATGAGATCTTGTCATGGGGGTAGTAGTGAGTTCCACGCCCAGATTTGCGACCATCTTGGAAATGTATTGATTTGGGGATCTTCTTCTCTCATTTCATAACCTTGACAGTTATGTGCAGCTGGGGACCGATCATTGAGAACCTTGTGGAAACGTCCCTCTTTAGTGATGACAGTGGAAGACTACATTGTGTGGAAAACCCATTCGCATCTGAGGGCCCACCTGGGACTCATATAGGATGACCTTGTTTCCCGGACTCAGCTGAGGCCTCCCTGCGTAGTATATAATGCCAAACCGATTCCCTGATTTGGTCATGATCCATTTCTCGGTGATGGTGACAGTATTATTGTTATTCGGCTTTGAGAGTCCGTGATGTCTGACTTGGAGCCTACTAGTGAGATTGGGAGGGGTTTACAGGGCTGCAGGAACCCTTGGCCTCTACATACCCTCATTATCAGTGGTCCTTATTATGATTTCTGGTCCTATGGTTCTGGTGTTCTGGTTTTCTTGGTACTGTTGTTTTGAGATCTTCTATCAGAGAGTTGTGATTCAGAGGAATTTTTGGTTCAGTTGATCAGAGGGTCCTTGTGTTCAGTGTTCAGTATCAAGATGGTCCCAGTTGATCATATGCCTGCATTGCATCTGCATTTGCATCATTCTTGCATTAACTGTTTATGTTTCCATTTTTCAGGTTATTGTTCATAATCAACTCCCAGTTCTGGTAAATCTTATCTCCAGATGGCAGAAATCAAAAGAGTTACATGGAAAATGAATTTTCATTATACTTTTCTTCAGCCTAAAGTCAGAAGTGTTCAGAAGTTAGCAGGTCTGATGAATGACCAAGTCTTGGGAAATTTCATGAAAAGATATGGCCAGATACTGAAGTATGTGGACAAGCCCACTGCAGACCAGAAGGACAGTTTGCATACCTTGTTGCAGTTTTATGATCCTCTGATGCGTTGCTTTGTGTTTCCAGATTACATCTTAGCTCCTACCTTGGAGGAGATTTCCAGCATTCTGAATGTTCCAGTCAGAGAGACATTGCCTTTCTATGGGTCTGAGGTGGTGTTTAAAGAAGAAGACACAGCCAAAGTTTGTCGTTTGCCAGCTGCTACAGTCAAGAAGGCTCTGAAAGATAGTGAAGGCAAAGGACTCCCTTGGAGTGTGCTCATACCAGAGGCAGAGAGATATGCTAAAGAGGGTAGTTGGAGTGACTTTGGTGCTTTGTTGGCTTTGATGGTGTATGGGTCTAGCTTGTTCCCAGGAGAGAAAGAATTTGTAAGCTTGTAGGTGATCTCTATCTTTGCCAAGGGCAATCCTGTGCCAACTCTGTTGGGTGACTTCTATTACAATGTTCATTACAGGAATGAGAAAGGTAGGGGTGGACCAGTAGCCTGTTGTGCTTCTTTGTTTGCTGAGTGGTTTGCCAGACAGCTGCCAAAATCAGGTGCCTTCAAGGAGATGAGGGATGAGTGGAGATGGTCAAGAAGGCTGATGGGGCTAACTGCTGAAGATATTGCCTAGGGATATGACAAGGATCTGCTAGGTAAAGAATTGATGGTCAGTTGTGGAAGGTTTGCTGGAGTACCTTTGCTGGGAAGGAAAGGTGTGATCAGTTATCATCCAACATTAGCCAGGAAGCAATTTGGCTACCCTTTGAGAGATCCTCCACAGATGGAAGAGTTTGTTGAGTCTTTGTATTTTCCTGTGGAAGGAAACAAGGAGTTAGTTCTACAAGCCTCCCAAGCTTGGGCTCACAGGATAAGGAAGGGTAAGAAAGACTTTGGCAGAGTAGATCCCAAGACGTATCCACCTTTTGCTGCATGGTTGCAAAAACATGTAGAAGAGGTTATCATTCCTTTCTCAGTAGAAGCTCCACTTTATCCCAGAGAAGTTCCAAGCCAAAATATTGTTTCCCTTGAAGAGTACAAGAAATTGGAAGCTCAACTGCATGAAGGTCGAGTGGAGAATGCTGAAATGGTAAGCCTGTACCATCTTGCCAACAGGGCCAAGAATGAAGCAGAAGGAAAGCTGCAGAAGATCCAAGTCTCTCTGGAAGCTAAAGAGAAATACTTTGCTGGAAGGGAAGCTCACTTTCATAGGTTGTGTATGATGGAGGCAAAAAGAGAAGCCGAACGCAAAAAGACTTTGAAGACTCTCAAGGAAGCTCGCCAATCCATTGTGTGGTTGCAAGGCCAAAGGGAGGAAGAGCAGAAGAAATTCAGAGAGAAAGAAGATTTCTTTGAGGTGCAAATGGCCTATAAGAAGGAAGAGGTGGAGAAAGTCCACACCATTCTGAGGGAAAAGACTCAGCAGTTAGCACAAAGCCAGTTAGCCTTGGAGGAGGCACGAAAAGAGATTGAAGAGCTCAAGCTGAGAGCGGGTGTCAAGAAGAGCAGAGCAGAGGTAGCAGAGCCTGGGTCCTTAGTTTAGTTTATTTTTCATACTACCTACAGACTTGTTGTAGGAGTCTTGCTTATTTTATCTTTTGTCTCTTATTCATATAATGGCTTCTAACCCTTCGGGGAATATTTCTGTTTGTGCTCTGACTTTTGGCCGGCAGTAGTTTGTCCATGATATACAGTGTTAATGTGAAAATTATCATTTCTAAATGTGCAAGGCTCGTTTGTCTGATACTGCTAATATCTGAACGTTCTTCAAAGAGAAATTTTGAAAGTTAATACTCAAAGTGTCTGTCTAGAGTAAATGCCAGAACTGGGGCATGCAAATGCTTAAAAACTTGGGAACATGAGCAGTTACATTGCATTGTGTAAACACCCCAAATTTGCCCTCACCCATTCACCATGGCTTGTGATCATTCTCATATGCATAAACACAATCATATCATCTCACATCTCATTTTTGAGTCACTGCATTGGTTCTAAGTCATCTGCATCTAGGGTTTGTGATCTGAGCAATCTCAGGGCTTCTTGAGCCACTCCAAAGGCAACCAATCACTTCAAAGGGATCCATATGTGTTCAAGTATCATATCACATCCTTTCAAAGTCAAAATTTCAAAAGAATCACAAGAACTAGGGTTTGAGTGGATGCAGAGCCAGGATTGACTGCACAGTTGACCTAAAATTAGGGTTTTGGTTTCAGAGGCCATAACCCCAAATTTTTTGGCCATTCTTGTTTCCATTGGTCTCTATATGGTATAGGGAGTATGCATATCAATTTTCATGAAGAAATTCCATGGGGAAGTCATCTGATCAAGGGTTGACTTTTCAGACAAGTCAGTGTAAAATCAGGGCATCTGAGGCCCCCAATGACCCAACCAATGGGTGATCTTCATCATTTTGAGTGTATATGATCTTTATTTGATCATGGAAGAAGGTTGAAGTTCATAAAAATCAAGAATTTAGGGTTTTTGCAAATGTTGACTTTTTTGGGCATAGTTGACTTTTCAAGAATGCATCATTTTAGGTCATTTTTCAAGCCTTGATTTTTGATCCAAAAATGCTTCAAATGGAAAAACTTTGGTCATGAAAGTTGTAGATATCATCTTTCCCTTTTCAAAAAGTACAAGAACATGATCATACTCTTCTTGGATCAAAAGTTATGGTGTGGCAAAGTTGGCAAAAATCATTGATTTTCAAGTTATGCACCAAGTGTGAAAATTGCAAGATCATGTACCAAGGCAAATTGCAACTTCTAAATGGCATCAAACCATCACATAAGCATTCTATAAGTCATAAAATTCAGAATGAACCAAGAATGCCCATGGTTTAGGTTTGGTTGGATAAAGAGAATCACATGTGAACCAAAGTTGTAACAAGTTGCAAAACCACTCATTTCATCTCACCAACTTGATGCATTGGCTGCTGAACCAAGCTAGCCTCACATACACATCATGCTGCGCAGCCCATGCCCATTGTACTAGCTATAGATCAAGCCATACTTGCCTTACACAAAATTTGACTTTTTGCAAAAGGTGACTTACCAATCAATAAAGCACATGTCCAATCATCTGACCAATGAGAGAGGTTTATGTGGACAAAGAGCAAGCCATTCCATACATCTAGCAAGGCTGAAACACTCTCATACAACACATTCACAAAAACACTCCCTTTTGCATAAGCCTTCGAATCTGTCTCCACAGCATACAAACACAAAAACCATCTTCATCATTCATCTCACCACACTTCATAGACCTCAAACCACCAAAAGCCAGGCCTGAAACAAGCAAGAACACCCCACTGCCATTCTTCACCTCAACTTGCAGTTCCATTCGAATCTCTCTCCCTAGCTCACAAACATCAAAACAAACACCACAGACCTTCTCCACACATCATCTGGATCACAAACAACCACTCACCATGGCCTGAAACTGCCTGAAACTCCATTGCCATTTCTGACTGAGCTTGAGCAGAAGCTTGTCAAACTTCTCATCCAGCCAACATAAATTCCTTTTGAGCATTCAAACATCATCTGGGGATCAAGTGGAGTGGATTGCACTGAAGGAAGTGGCCAGAAAGTCATCAGAGTGAAAGCTTCGAATCTCAGGTAGCTTGAAAGATATTTTTCCAGAAATCATTTTTCTTGTTCTAAACTTGCTCTTTATGCCTTCCTGATCATGAATATGCTTTTGGTTTTTGAAATGGTGTTGAATTGAGTATTTAATTAGCTTCTGAAACTTGCGTGCCCTAAAAATGTTTTGTTTCGATTCATGTGATTGAGGGAATATAAATGAGTTTTAGCTTGGGGTTTTGGTTCAGTGGAGTATGGGAAGGATTTCTGTTTGTTTAGATTTCATTTTAGTTGCGTTTTGGGGATTTTAGAAGTTTTCAGGTGGGGTTCCCACCGGAGAAGACGACCGGAGGTCTTCTCCGGCCACCTGAAAAGGATTAGGGTTTAATCCCTGTGTTTAATGAAGTTTGAATTTGGTCCCTTGGATGTGTTGACTCGCGCGTGTTTGGACGCCCAGGATCACTCCATTTTGCCCTAATCCCAGTTGACTTTTCTTAATCTGGATTAATTAATTCGTAAGTGGAAATTAGGCCAGTTTGAATATAGGCCACTGGATTACGCGCCAAGTCAACAACCTTTTCCCCAAAATCAATCCTGGCCCTCCATTGCGCATACTTCTCCTTTTATTTAATTTTAATTCATTTTCTTTTCATTTTATTTGCATAATTTATTTAAAATAGTTAAAAATTCCTAAAAATTATGAAACTTTTTCTTCTGAGTTTTATAAATTTTTATGACCCAAAAATATTTTTATTTTATTTTTTATCATTAAAAAAGTATTTTTAAATATTTAAAAGATTATTTTTAATTGATTAATGGAAATTAATTTATTAAAAATACTTTTAGGTATTTAAAAATCACCAAAAAATTCATGAAATGTTCTAAGACATTTAGAAACATTGTCCAACCTTCAAACCAAATTTCTTTTTTGATCTTGATGCATTTTGAGAATTTTCCATTGAATTAAATCATATTTTGTGCATTATTTTGATCATAAGTTCAAAAAATCATTTCTGCCTATTAGAGAAGAGTTGGACATTGATTCTTTTTGCTTTGTTTTGTGTTTGGCATGTAATTTCTAGGGTAAAAAGGCCATGATTTGTTCCTTCATTTTCAAATTGTTTGACATTTCTTTTGTTTAGGAACCCTAAAAACCATAATAACTTAGAAAAATCATAACTTGAGATTGGTTGAGAGTTGAGACCTCCCCTTTGGACCTTGGTTTAGTATAGGTTTAGGGTTTCTTAGGATGGCATTTTCCATTTTTTATCTTAGGGTTTGCTTCTGTTTTTGGGTTTTGTTTGATGTTTGTTTCATAAACCCTAATTTGGGCTTCCATATGCATCCATCTTGCATTCTCTTGCATAACATGACTTGCCATGACATTTCAAGCATCCATGTGATTAATTTAACATCATAAGACATGTAGAAAGTATGTTTGATCATTGCATTACATATTTGCCATGTTGCATGCTTTGTATGCTTCCTAACTCTTCATGTATGATCATGGTTCCTAGCTTGTTTCATTTACATTCATGAACTTGTATGGTCATTTCCATGTGCTGCCTCATGTTTGTAGCATCTCATAACATCATTAGCATCACATATGTGCTTCTGGTTTTGGTTTGCATCATGTCATTCCATCCCATTTTGCATTACATTGCATTTCCTTTCTAACCTTTCAGGTGGTAAGTGATTCTGAGAAGTGGATTTGCCTTCACTTTTCATACTTTCTTCTCATCTCTCTCTTGCATCCATGCTGCATTTTTATATGTGTTTGAGTTTGAGCTTGCTCATCCTTCTTCTTCCCACTTTCTTTCTTCAAGTGACTTGACTTCTTGAATGAAGCAAGTCACTTTGCTTCTCTTGATCCTGTTCATCTGCTTCCTGGTGGTTCCCATTGAAGGCTTCTCTTGTAAACCTCACAAACCTTAGGAACAACCAAGCATGACAATGATTAGGGTTTTGATTAGTCTCCCCTCTTAGTTTTACCTTTGTGTCTCTTTTGAGTCATCTCTTCTTATCTCATAATCAAGGACTAAACCCTAAAGGCTTTAAGGCTTTGTGACTAAGCTTATGCCTGCATCCTTCTCTTAGGATGGAGTGTATAACTTTAATCCTAAGTGTTAAACCCTTAATGTGTTTAACTCCTTTAATCAATTCACTTAATAATCATCAAGACATTACACTTGTAACTTGGGCCTTGCATTAGGGTTCTAATTCTTCCTTAAATGGTTAAGAAGGACTAACCCTAGTGTTAATGGACAAGTCCCCCTCAAGTTGTCTTACAAATCATAAAATTCATTTCATCATCATACCATTAATCTAAAATCCATTTAATAAAGGCTTGTTTTGTCATGAGTTTAATCCCTAATCATGGATTAAGTTGAGGAGCTTTCCTCAGCTTAAACATTCTCATCTATTATCCTTCTATTAGGATGGTGTAATAAGTCTGTTTAATCCCTGATTATGGCTTAATCTCATTACTCAACACTAAACAAAAACACCAAAAATATCTAATTAATCACAAGTAGGTTAATGATCTTAACCCTGCATCAAAGGTGATTAAGTGTGAGAAGCTGACTTCACACTTAAGGTATTCTCATTACCCCTAATCAGAGGGAAGATGTGATGAGTTTACTAAATCCATTGGTTTAGGCTTAAGCTCATTAACTTATGACAAACTTTCAAAAGCAATAAAAGACTGAAAACTCAAAAACAAACAATAATCGTCTCCTCCGGGATTCTTTTCTCATCATCTTCACTCACAAACGAGAACTTGCTTCTTCCGTCTAATGCAAGACAGTTTGCATCTGTGCCAGACAGATCATACACTTGAGCATAGGCAAGTAAGCATTTCACAAGTCAATTCATTCTTTCAGTCTCTTTGGGTCGAACTACGGTGTTCTGACTTCCTCATTGCACGAGAGGATACGTAGGCATAACTTAACAGTTATCGAACAAAAGTCTCTGTACATTCCCCCTCCTTCCAGCTTCATTCTTTTAGCCTCATGATCATGAGCATCTCACTCTATTCTTACACTGACACTCTCATACTTCACATCACTTATACACTTTACACTGACACCTGTACATTCTTTTCCAGCTCTTTTACACACAGATTGCACTGACGCTACCCCTTTAAAACACAAATCTTTTAAGCGTGGATCCCGTCGAGTACGACGGACAATCTGGGTGCTAATACCTTCCCAGGTCGTAACCAACCCCCTTTCTCAGTCTCTCTGGTTCGCAACCGTCTTATCCACATCTTTCTAGGTCTATGCAGCATTGCCTTTCCTCCGGGATAAAAATGCCTAGCTGGCGACTCTTTTCATCTCCAGTGAGTTCACGGCTGTGTGTTCTCATTGTCCCTTTCGCCGACCGTTCGCGTCTGTACCTTCATATGATCCATTTTCATTTGTCGGGAGCGACAGCTTGGCGACTCTGCTGGGGAATCTTATATTGCAACCAGGGCTTCTGGTTCTTTTTGTGGGTTCCTCCTAGCGCTTGATTGATTTGTGTTTACTGGGGTGTTATGTGCTTATTTGTGCTTGTATTTATTTTGTTTATTGATTTATGTACAGTTGCTTCACTGCTTTCTTTATTGCATTTGTATATATCATACTGTCATGTTGCTGGCTGGATCTGTTGTTTGCTTTGGTGGGTGGGTGATTCATAGAGAGTTAAGGTCCTATACCTGGGACCTGAGTGACACCTAGGCTAGAGTGAATCATATTCTTTCCCATTCCATTTCGGTCTGGTGCGGGAATATGAAACACGGTTCAGATATGGGTTTCCTCTTGAGAACTCTGTGTTGCAGATTTCCTGCAATGCTAGGGCTATCTGGGAAGCCTGCTAAGTCTGGATGACCTTTTAGTATGGACCTTCAGAAACTGAGGTGAATTAGAGGAGGAACTTTTATGGTTATTGTAAACACTGTACCTCCGGGTTAGAAGTGTTTACACTTCTCATAACTGATCCAAGTATGAGGATCCTTGTTTTAGAACACCACCTGTGAGGGGGTTGGGCTGTTTACAGGTTTGCAGGTACCTTGGCCTCAGAATACCCTGTTACTTTGATTGTTTAAGAATACTCCAATTTGGGACAGTTCTTGTGATTCTAAAACCCTGGACATGTGGCTCTTTATTTGAGTCCCCCACCTTGGTTACTGGATTTATAGACCTCATCTGGAATTCTTGAACACACCTGGACCTATATCAAGGCATTTTGATCAGATCCAGCTCAGTCACAGACCCTTGCATTTCATTTGCATACATAATCATTGCATCATATTGACATTTGCTTATTTGTTTCAGGGTATCCATCTTCATTTGGTTTTGGTTTTGACCCCATCTTCAGTATTGACCTATCTTCACCAGCACCTGCTTCAGTTATCACCAGCACCAGCCAGTCAGTGGCCCTCTTCTTCAGCATCAGCATCAGTACCTGTCTCTACTCAGTCTTCAACATCATGGCCCCTAAAAAGAGCAATGTCACCTATCACTTCTTCCAGCCAGAGCTATCAGACATCAGGAGGATTCAGACCCTGATCACTCCAGATCACATACCTTTGTTCAGGGAGAGTTATGGAGATATACTGGACATGGTTATGGATCTGGACCCTTCACAGAGGAGCCTCATCCACACCTGCATTCAGTTTTATGATCCTCCACTGAGATGTTTTACTTTTCAAGACTTTCAGTTGGGCCCCTTATTGGAAGAGTACTCCTCATTAGTTGGTATGCCTATCAGGAGAGAAATTCCTTTCAACCCTGAGATGGTCTTTCCTGCTAATGGAGAAGTAGCAAAGGCTTTGCATCTGGAACCTGTTTTGATTGAGCAGCATATGACCTCTAAAGCTGGAATCCTTGGCTTTCATCTGGACTTCTTAATTTCTCAAGCTAGTCTGAAGGCTTCCCTGGGGGAGTGGAAAGCTGTTTGTGCTTTGTTGGCCCTAAGTGTATATGGAATTGTGTTGTTTGCAGATGAGCCTCGATTCATTAGCAAGAATGCAATCCATCTGTTCATTCTGAAGAACCCAGTGCCAACTTTATTGGGAGATCTTTACTATTCAGTGCATCAGAGGAATGAGAAGCAGAGGGGAAGGTTAGTGAGGTGTTGTGCTCCATTGTTCCATACTTGGCTTCTCAGGCATCTACCCAGGACAGACGCATTTTTAAACCCTCATCAGCAAAGCAACTGGGCTAAGAGACTCACTGTTCTAACTTCAGCTGATATCAGATGGTGCACTCAAAGCACCAAGGGCAGGGATATCATCACCAGCTGTGGGCATTTTCCTAATGTGCCTTTGATAGGAGTTAAGGGTAGTATCAATTACAACCCTCTGCTGTTTAGACGACAACTGGGCTATGCACTGGTCCACACTCCTAAGGCACAGGATTTGGTTGAGACTCTCTATTGTGAGAACAAGATTAGTTTGGCTGTTGTTAGGCAGGCTGCCTGGGCCTGGGATAATGTTCAAACCAAGGGAGTCACCATTCTGGGGAAGTGTAATAATGTGGCATCAGCACAATATTATGAGTGGTCCCGTGCCAGGGCCCAATTCTCTGGAATGCCCTTTACCATAGAAGACATGCCTGAGTCATCTTCAGCACCACCCCCTACCACCATCAGTTTGGAGGAGTTTGAGAGCTTGAAGGAAAGAAATGAGAAGCTAACCCAGGCTTTGCAGAAGACCCTCCGGGAAAGGAGTGAAGGTATGAGGGAGATTGAGAGATTGGAGAAGTTGAGAGTGGAGCATTTGACTAAGATTGAAAAGTCTGGGGATTATATCAAAAAGTCTAAAGCTGGTGAACAAATCCTGAAGAATGCTTGCAAAGAAGCCCAGTTCCAGAGGGCAAGAACAGACTTGTACTTGAAGGAGAGTCAAGCCCGGTGGGTCAGGATCACCGAGGCTCGTACCCTGGAAGACAAGAGAGTTCAAGACAAGATGGAGCAACTTGAAGCTAGTGCGAAAGAACAACAAGAAGCCTTGGCAGCAGCCCAGAGGGAAATATCAGAGCTAAAGATCAAAGCAGGGGTGAAGAGGTCCAAGGACCAAACTCAGCATAAAAAGCTAGCAGCAGCTGTTGCAACCCGGAACCTCCTTATCCGGAATCTCACGGAGCGTCCGGCTGTTCCTGTGACCGAAGCACTTCTCAAGGAAGTTCGTGAGGATGAGTTTGGCCTTGGTGTTTGACCATTTGTTTGTTGTTGTTTTCTTTCCATGTACTTTTATTTTCTTGTAATGTATTTTGACCCCTTAGGGGGCTTGTGTTGTAAAATGAACAAGTTGTATTATTTCACCTTATGTAATATATTCATGTTAGTTTACTTCGGAAGCAACATTCAACATCATCTTCAAGGGTCTGGAAGGGTCAAAACTGAAGGCCAAACCGGATACCTTGAGAACAAATAAGCATAACTGCATTGCATGCTAACCCTTTGTTTGTTTTGTAGGTTTTTGTTTTGTTGTTGCTAACCTCTGTTGTCATCTCAGGAACTATTGCTAGGCGCCGGGTATTTCCCCTCAACCGTCCGCACCGTTATCCAACCCGAAACAACCTTCCGGGAATTCAGATGGATCAGATGCAGCAGGACCTTACTGAGGTCAGAAATCAAATGGCAAATGAAAGGCTAGAAATGAGGAATCAAATGACTCAGTTTATGGAAGTTATGAACAACATGGCTCAGAGCCAGGAAAGATTGAGAGCCATGGTGGAAAGGCAGAATCAAGAAGAGCCCCATGTGGGAACTGCTGGCACAAGTAACAACGAGAGGGTCCAACCTCATGTCAATCCCCCAGTTTTTGGACCCCATCTCCATCCAGAGGCCAACATCCCTGTCAATATACAAGGGACTGCCACAGCAGGGAGGGTACTACAGGAAGACCCTCAAGAAGACCAGTTCACAGTAATGGGAGCTGGGGAAGAAGCTTATGATAGGAGATTGGATGAGATAGCTGAGAAGTTGAGGTCCTTAGAATCTCAAAACTCTTTGGGCTTCGACATCATGGATATGGGCTTGGTAGACGGGGTCAGGATCCCCCATAAGTTCAAGCCTCCTTGCTTTGAAAAGTATAATGGGACCTCCTGTCCCCGAACTCATCTACAATCATTTCTGGGAAGGCTGAAGGCCTATACAATGGATGAGAAATTGTGGATGTTCTATTTTGAAGATAGCTTGACAGGAGCATCGAGGGAGTGGTACTCCCATCTGACGAGAGCAACTGTAAGATGCTGGAAGGACCTGGCAGAGGCCTTCATCAGACAGTATCAGTATAATCTCGACATGGCACCCAACAGGACCCTCCTAATGGGAATGTCACAGTCTTCAAGGGAGAGTTTCCGAGAATATGCCCAGAGATGGAGGCAACTGGCTGCTGCTGTTCAACCACCTATGTCTGAACGGGAAATGGCAGATATGTTCATGAACACCCTTCAGGGAACATATATTGACAGGTTGGCTGCTTTCTCTTCCACTAGCTTTGCAGATGTTGTCATAGCCGGGGAGAGAATTGAAAGCTTGTTAAAAATGGGAAAGATCTCAGACAACGGTGCAAGCTCGTCCAGTAGTACAAGAAAGCCTTTTGCAGGCCCGAGAAGAACTGGCGAGACCAATGCCATCCATTCAAACAGGGGCAGGCCCCAGTATGTTCAGAGGTCAATAGCAGCAGTCACCATCCCTGCTCCAGCTCATCCTCAACCAGTCTATCAACCTCCTCAGCAAAACTATCAGCCGCAACCTCAGTACCATCAGCAAAATCAGTATCCTCCAAGGAATTACAACAACAGCAACACCAACAACAACAGTCAACAGAGGCCATTTCAGCAGAGGCCTTCTCAAGCTAACAGAGTGATCGATCCAATCCCAATGCCATATGCTACCTTGCTGCCACAACTTCTGAAACTCAACCTGGTTGAGCTAAGAACGTTGGCACCTCCGGATCCCAACAGTCTACCCAGGAACTATGACTCCAATGCTAGGTGTGCCTTCCATTCAAACGCACCTGGCCACAGTACAGAAAAATGCAGGGCTCTGCATATGAAGGTACAAGACCTGGTAGACTCCAAGGCTCTGAATTTCGCACCACCACCCAATGTCAATAAGAACCCGATGCCAAACCATGGTGGTCCCCGGATTAACGCTATTGAAGAAGACAAACCGTCTTATTTAATAACCAGTGTGGGACAGATCAGGACACCATTGGTAGAAATCAAGGCTCAACTCCTGGAATGTCAAATGTTCCCGGGGTGTGAGTTGGGTTGTGCTTACTGCAATATCTCTGTAAATGGGTGCGATAATTTGAGGAATGGCATAGATGGCCTTATTCAGAGTGGCCAGCTTCAGATCACCACATCATTTCCAACAAATCCGACAATCTCATCAGCAGCGGTTTCAGAACCTCCTACAACTGCAACAACCATTGTTCCTGACAATTCTTCGGCTTCATCAACAAGTACCTCATCCATTATCTCAATTGATCAGTTTACAACAAATCTTCCTGCTACAACTTCAGCTTCACTCCACTTCGAGACTCCTACAACGACAACATCCATTCTTCCGCCAATATCTCCTACAACTCCAGCAACAAATCATGAAGATGTCTCTACTATCACCATATTTTATGATCCTGAGAACAACTCTGCCTACCATTCAGAAGGTGCTGCTCCCATCAGAGCACCAGTTACAATCTTTTATGATCCACAAACAATTACAGTCCCTTCAGCAGCAACAATCAGCCCAGTCACTGTCACGGTGCCTGGACCAGTACCATATGAAAGCAGTAGGGCCATCCCTTGGCACTATGGCTCTGATGTATACTGCGAAGGAAAAAGAATCACTCTTGAAACATCAACACCTGCACCACAAGTAGATAATGTGGGGGGAAGCGGAGGCTTCACTCGAAGCGGACGTCTCTTTGCTCCACCAATTCAAAGACCTACTGCCGAAGCAGAAGCTGCTGCCAAGGCAAAAGGAAAGAGCCCGGTGCAGGAAGATCAAGCTGTTAAGGAAGCCTTGAAGACGCCGTTCGATCAAGAAGTTGATGAGTTTATGAGAATCATCAAAAAGAGTGATTACAAAATTGTGGATCAACTTCACCAAACGCCATCCAAAATCTCTATCCTCTCACTGCTTATGTGCTCCGAAGCCCATCGGAATGCACTACTCAAGGTCTTGCACGCAGCTTACGTGCCTGAAGAGATTATTGTCAACCAGTTGGAAACCGTGGTTGGAAATGTTACTGCTAGCAATGGGCTAGGGTTCACCAATACTGACTTGACAGCGGACGGCCGCAACCACAACAAAGCCTTGCACATAACCATGGAATGCAAAGGAGCTGTCCTTTCTCATGTGCTGGTAGACACAGGTTCGTCCCTTAATGTCTTACCAAAGAAGGCTCTGGTGAAGTTAGAATATGATGGACTGGCACTGAGACCCAGCAACCTGGTAGTAAGAGCCTTTGATGGTTCTAAGAGATCGGTTCTGGGAGAGATTGAGCTACCTGTGACAATTGGCCCACAGACCTTTAAAACTATCTTTTATGTGATGGACATTCAGCCCGCCTACAGCTGTTTGTTGGGTAGACCCTGGATTCACGCCGCCGGCGCAATAACGTCTACCCTTCACCAAAAGTTAAAATATGAGTGGGAAGGCCAAGTTGTCACAATCTGTGGAGAGTAGGACATTTTTGTCAGCCACCTGGCAACCTATAAGTACATTGAAATGGATGGGGAGATCCATGAAACAATGAGCCAGGGGTTTGAAGCTTTGAATGTGAATGAAGCATCTGCTGTATCTGGGATATCCATGTCATCATACCAACAAGCCCGGAAGGTTGTTGAGGAAGGAACTGCCCTAGGCTGGGGCAAGGTTTTAGCTGTGGAGGAGAAGAAGGACAAGTTTGGGTTGGGTTACAGACCAACTCAACATCAAGCAAAGGCTGTTGGAGAGCCTGGTTTTGTCAGTGGGGGGATGCTTACCCCCGATGCTATCAACTGTCTGGAAGACGAGCTAGAAGAAGAACGCAACCTGGAAAGCTGGATTCGTCCAAAGATCCCGGGGAGCAGTGTCTCGAACTGGTCTTCCCAGGAAATTATAAGAGTTACTCATGCAGAGTAATTATTATTTCCTGTATTTTTATAAGCATGCATCAAAGTATTGCATCTTGCCCAAGATGACAAGACTCATTTTGTAATCGGGCCATCTGTACTTTTTTGTGCAAACAAGATCAATTAATGAAATATCAGACATCTTTTTGCAAATGAGTCTTTTCGTTCACTGTTTCTCCATTTTTCTTTTTGTACAAAAAATAAATGGCGGTGTTTTCAAAATGACAACTTCATTTCACTTTTCTAAATAAAGATTAAAATCAAATCACTAAAATGAACAACTTAACCCTTGCAGAGAGTGCCTTCCTGACAGCACCGACAACAGCACGGCTATGACATCGTATGACTTTGACAATCCGATCAATCAAGCTGATGAAGGGGTTGAAGAAGAATATGAGCTTCCTGAAGAGCTAGCCAGGTTGTTAAGACAAGAGGAAAAGGTTATTACCCCTCACCAGGAGGAGGTTGAAGTGATTAATCTTGGTACAGAGGAAGACGTGAAAGAGGTTAAAATCGGGGCCTGCCTGCAAGACTCAGTGAAGAAGCAACTGGTTGATCTACTTCAAGAGTATGTGGATGTGTTTGCTTGGTCGTATCAAGACATGCCAGGGTTGGATACCGACATTGTTGTGCACAAGCTGCCTTTGAGAGAAGAATGCCCTCCAGTCAAACAGAAGCTGCGCCGTACTCGTCCAGACATGGCTATGAAAATCAAGGAAGAGGTACAAAAGCAATGGGACGCCGGGTTCCTTGCTGTAACTAGCTACCCGCCGTGGGTTGCTAATATAGTACCTGTGCCTAAGAAGGACGGCAAAGTAAGAATGTGTGTTGATTACCGGGATTTGAACAGAGCCAGCCCGAAAGATGATTTCCCTCTACCTCACATTGATGTATTGGTTGATAACACGGCTCAGTTCTCGGTATTCTCCTTCATGGATGGATTTTCAGGATACAACCAGATTAAAATGTCACCTGAAGACATGGAGAAGACAACGTTCATCACACCCTGGGGCACGTTCTGCTACAAGGTAATGCCATTTGGGCTCAAGAATGCCGGTGCAACGTATCAACGGGCTATGGTGACATTATTCCACGATATGATCCATAAAGAAATAGAATGTTATGTGGATGACATGATCGCCAAGTCCCTCACTGAAGAAGACTATCTGGTAAATCTGCTCAAATTGTTCAAACGTCTGAGGAAGTATCAACTGAAGTTGAACCCCAACAAATGCACATTCGGGGTGAGATCTGGTAAGCTGCTGGGATTTATTGTAAGCGAGAAAGGGATTGAAGTTGACCCTGATAAAGTCAAAGCTATTCAAGAGATGCCTGCACCGAAAACTGAAAAAGAAGTTCGAGGGTTTCTAGGTCGATTGAACTACATTTCACGGTTCATATCTCACCTTACGGCAACCTGTGAACCTTTGTTAAAACTGTTAAGGAAAGAGCAAACGGTCAGGTGGAATGAAGATTGCCAGAAGGATTTTGACAAGATCAAAGAATATCTGCAAGAACCTCCAATCCTTATGCCGCCAGTTGAAGGAAGACCTCTGATTATGTACTTGACAGTATTAGAAGAGTCAATGGGGTGTGTGCTGGGCCAGCATGACGAGTCTGGTCGAAAAGAGTATGCAATATACTACCTAAGCAAAAAGTTTACCGACTGTGAACAACGTTATTCACTGCTCGAGAAAACTTGCTGTGCTTTAGCGTGGGCTGCTCGCCGACTGAGACAGTATATGTTGACCCACACTACCTTATTGATCTCAAAGATGGACCCAGTCAAGTACATTTTCGAGAAACCAGCTCTTACCGGACGGGTTGCAAGATGGAAAATGATTCTCACAGAATACGACATCCAGTACACTTCTCAGAAAGCCATCAAGGGCAGTGTACTATCTGAATATCTTGCAGAGCAACCCATTGATGATTACCAGCCTATGAGGTTTGACTTCCCTGATGAAGACATCATGTTCATTAAAACAAAAGATCACGAAGAGCCTGTTCACACTGAAGGGCCTGACCCGGAAGAAGAATGGACCATGATGTTTGACGGGGCTGTTAACATGAATGGTCGTGGTGTTGGTGCAGTACTCATTACACCCAGAGGAGTTCACATGCCTTTCTCGGCAAAACTCACTTTCAACTGCACTAACAACGAAGCTGAATACGAAGCTTGCATTATGGGTCTTGAGGAAGCCATTGACCTCAGGATCAAGACATTGACCGTATTCGGAGATTCAGCTTTGGTAATCAATCAGACCAATGGGAAATGGTATACACACCAGGATCATCTGATACCTTACAGGGATTATACAAGAAGGTTATTGACTTTCTTCACAACAGTCAAGCTTGAATATATCCCTCGGGACGAGAATCAGTTTGCAGATGCTCTGTCTACCATTTCGTCCATGATCAAAGTTCAAGCTGCTAACTTTGTACCTCAGATTTCAGTATCGAGACTTGAAAGACCAGCATATGTATTCGCAGCAGATGTTGTCAAAGATGATAAGCCTTGGTTCCATGATATTAAGTGCTTCTTGGAGGATCAAACATACCCACCTGGGGCATCTTCCAATGATAAGAAGACTTTGAGAAGGCTTGCTGGTAGTTTCTTTCTGAACACTGATGGATCTTTATACAAAAGGAACTTTGATATGGTACTCCTCCGATGTGTTGACAAGACGGAAGCAGATTTGTTGATGCATGAAGTGCATGAAGGCTCTTTTGGTACCCATGCTGGAGGACATGCAATGGCTAAGAAGTTGTTAAGACCAGGCTATTATTGGATCACAATGGATGCAGACTGTTGTGCTTATGCCCGAAAATGCCGCAAATGCCAGATCTACGCAGATAAAGTGCATGTACCTCCGAATCCTTTGAACATAATGTCTTCACCCTGGCCATTTGCTATGTGGGGCATTGACATGATTGGCAAGATTGAGCCGACTGCTTCAAACGGCCACAGATTCATCCTGGTTGCCATTGACTATTTCACCAAGTGGGTTGAAGCAGCCTCATATGCAAACGTCACAAGACAAGTGGTAGCCAGATTTCTGAAGAGAGATATCATCTGTCGATATGGAGTGCCCGAGCGAATCATTACTGACAATGGTTCCAATCTAAACAACAAAATGATGGCAGAACTGTGCCGAGACTTCAAGATCCAACACCACAATTCTTCTCCTTACAGGCCAAAGATGAATGGCGCTGTTGAGGCAGCAAATAAGAATATCAAGAAGATTGTGCAGAAGATGGTAGTCACCTACAAAGACTGACATGAAATGCTACCATTTGCCTTGCATGGGTATCGCACATCAATCAGGACATCCACTGGGGCAACACCGTATCAACTTGTGTATGGTATGGAAGCAGTCCTACCTGTTGAAGTTGAATTACCCTCTTTGCGGGTATTAATGGATGTTAAGCTGAGCGAAGCAGAATGGGTCAAGGCCCGTTACGAGCAACTGAGTCTGATCGAAGAGAAAAGATTGGTTGCAATCTGTCATGGACAATTGTATCAGAAGAGAATGAAGAAAGCCTTCGATCAGAAAGTCAGGCACCGAGAGTACCAAGTAGGAGATCTTGTGCTGAAAAGAATCCTCCCTCCTCATACAGACCACAGGGGCAAATGGACTCCAAACTACGAAGGACCATTTGTGGTAAAGAAAGTTTTCTCCGGTGGAGCATTGATGCTCAGCACCATGGATGGTGAAGATTTCCCGTCCCCTGTGAATTCAGATGCAGTTAAAAAATACTTCGCATGAAATGACCCGCTGGACATAAAAACAGAATGTAAGTCCAGGCAAAAATAGGGCATCCCGGCGAGTAAAAAACAGAATAAAAGACTCGGGCAAAAATAAGGGAAATAAATGAAAAATGTACACCCGCTGAGTTGAAAAGCCGCATTGGACAACTCAGGCAAAAATGGGTATCCCGATGGATTGAAAACCCGAAAGGGCGATCCATGCAAAATAAGGGAATAAGCGAACAACTGCACTCTGGATTCGTCTGTATCACTTACAACTTGGAAAGTTTCGACAGAATCGAGCTTCAATCAGAATCAGCTTTCTTCAGAAAGCAAGACGAGAAGAACGTCATTGTCATACGAGTCATAGCAGAAGAGGAAGCTCCTTAAAGCGTCGTCAACACCGCCAGCATTTTGTTTCTCGATTTATAACAATCTCCTTATTTTAGGAGATTTGTTTCTTTGACTGTATCTTGCCGATTCAGGGCACATGAATTAATAAAATCATATTTCTCAGTCATGTTTCGTTTTGTATATTTTTATTTGCAAAGGATGTCTGATGCCTCTAAAAATCAATTGCATAAGTACAGATGCTTTTCTCCAAAAAATGATGATAATAAAACACATGCTTGCAGGGAATATACTTACTCTTGAGAGTGCTTAACTCCTATGATGGAATCCAGTAAAGGATACCTCGAGACCTTTTGTGCGTTTCCTTATCTTTGCAGGATCGCAGGTATACAGGACGCAACTTGGGGCATGTAAAGCTTCATCCCAGCAAGCTGGCAAATCAACAAAAGATCTCAGCATCCGAAATGCTCTATCCCCAGCTGAGTTGCCTCTTGTTGCTCTCCCCAGCTGAGTTGCCTCTCATAATTCCCCAGCCGGGTTGCCATGTCATCCTCAGCTGAATACAGAAGTCAGGGAACCATTTCCCCACAGAGTTCCAGCCTCTATCCAGAAGAGTAATGCATGAAGATCACAACAGAGTGGGGAAAGTTTCTGCAAACCCCAGCTGGGCCTCACATTTATTAAGATAGGTCTATCAGTGACCCGTATCCCCAAGCAAATATCATCTTATTAGATCTACCAATGATCTCTTCCCCAGCTGGGAGGTCCTTTTCAAACAGATCATCCAGAGATCTCCTCAGCAACGGGATCCGAATCCCGGTTTGATATCTTTGCATAATCATGGCATTCGCATCACATTATCCCCTCAGAGCGTAGCATTCCGTCTAATACGGAGCATTACGGCAAAAATCAAACGCATAGCATAATCACGAGCCATGTTCGGAATCAACACTTGTAAATAATAATCAATCATCAGAATACAGAATACTTCCCCCAAAATCCCCCAGAGTCCCCAGCAAAAGCATTTGCCTTACAAATCACAAACACCAGTTTATGTTTCCCTTTGATACCTGTCCATATCATCACTCCCCAGTAAAATCGCTGGAACACTCTTTATAACAAAATCACCCGTATTACAGATACTTCATGACACCCGTCCGTGTCATATTACCAGCAGAAAGCCAAAGACATCCTCTTTGCACCCACACATACTTATATACACTTTCTTGGTACCCGTTCGTGTCGTATCCCCAGCGCAGTCGTCTAGACTTTGTATAGCAGATACTTGTTCATATTACACTTTTCTCTCTTGGCACCCGTCCGTGTCATTCTCCCCAGCAGTTAAAACACTCATCTATATATACTCACTACTCACGTTACACTTATACAGATACTCGTCCGTATCTTGTATACACCATCACTTATCTCCCCACAGATTCGACAGTAGTCCTCGTTCTTTGTTAACCGGTTGGTACTCGTCTGTATCATCATCTCAGAACATTGCGTCTAGTGTTTGTTTCTACATGATACTCGTCCGTATCATAGTCTTAAGGATGCTCGTCCGCATCTTTAATCCATACACTGTGTCAAACACTTTTGTCTTCTTGAATATAGACACTCGTCCGTGTCTACTATTCCCCAGAAGAATCCCTTCAGATTCAACACTCGTCCGTGTTCTCTGTTAACCAGTTGATACTCGTCCGTATCATCATCTCTGAACACGTGTCAGTATTTGTTTCTACATGGTACTCGTCCGTATCATAGTCTTAAGGATGCTCGTCCGCATCTTTAATCTATACACAATACCAAACACTTATACTTTCCTTTCTTGGTTGTGAACACTTGTCCGTGTTCACTATATCCCTAGTAGATCACCAACAAAGCTTTTTTTTCCTTTATCTAACACTCGTCCTGTGTTATGATACCCCGAGAGCAGCCGTACCCTGCTGAGTGGTCGTCCTCCACTTCTTGATGGTCGTCCTCCATCATGCTCGCCCGATGGCCGTCCCCATCGTTGATCTTTTTAGCAGCCGTCCCCTGCTAGGTGGTCGTCCTCCACCTTTTGATGATCGTCCTTCATCACTTTATCCGATGGCCGTCCCCATTGTTGATTTTGGTTATCTGACACTCGTCCTGTGTCATGATAAACCCTGAGAGCAGCCGTCCCCTGCTGAGTGGTCGTCCTCCACTTCTTGATGGTCGTCCTCCATCTTGCTCGTCCGATGGTCGTCCCCATCGTTGACCTTTTCTATCCGATGGCCGTCCCCATCGTTGATATTTTCGGCAGCCGTACCCTGCCAGGTGGTCGTCCTCCACCTTTGATGGCCGTCCCCATCATATTCCTTTTATCCCCAACAGAGCAGCCGTCCCCTGCTAGGTGATCGTCCTTCACCTTTGATGGCCGTACCCCATCATCTGCTTATTTCATTTATTCTTTAACCCGATGGCCGTCCCCGTCGTGGTCCCTTTTCCTTTTCTTTTAGCCCGATGGCCGTCCCCATCGTCGGTTACCTTGCTTTATGAACTTGATGGCCGTCCCCGTCATGTTTCATTAACTCCCAGAAAATTTTACAGCTTTACCCTGATGGCCGTCCCCATCATATTTTGACATTCCCCAGCTAGTCGGCCGTCCCCGTCTTGGCTTTACCTTTTATCCCCAGCATGTCGGCCGTCCCCGTCATTGCTTTGTTTTCCGCACCTTTACAATATACTTTATTTTCTTCTTCATTCTGTGAGTGCAAATTTTGGACTGTCTTTGGTATTCAACCACAAGTTATCTTGTTTGCCTGCTAAGCCGTTGCTTACATCCTGCACAGCTAACTCATGTTTGAATAGGGGCAGCTGTAAACACCCCAAATTTGCCCTCACCCATTCACCATGGCTTGTGATCATTCTCATATGCATAAACACAATCATATCATCTCACATCTCATTTTTGAGTCACTGCATTGGTTCTAAGTCATCTGCATCTAGGGTTTGTGATCTGAGCAATCTCAGGGCTTCTTGAGCCACTCCAAAGGCAACCAATCACTTCAAAGGGATCCATATGTGTTCAAGTATCATATCACATCCTTTCAAAGTCAAAATTTCAAAAGAATCACAAGAACTAGGGTTTGAGTGGATGCAGAGCCAGGATTGACTGCACAGTTGACCTAAAATTAGGGTTTTGGTTTCAGAGGCCATAACCCCAAATTTTTTGGCCATTCTTGTTTCCATTGGTCTCTATATGGTATAGGGAGTATGCATATAAATTTTCATGAAGAAATTCCATGGGGAAGTCATCTGATCAAGGGTTGACTTTTCAGACAAGTCAGTGTAAAATCAGGGCATCTGAGGCCCCCAATGACCCAACCAATGGGTGATCTTCATCATTTTGAGTGTATATGATCTTTATTTGATCATGGAAGAAGGTTGAATTTCATAAAAATCAAGAATTTAGGGTTTTTGCAAATGTTGACTTTTTTGGGCATAGTTGACTTTTCAAGAATGCATCATTTTAGGTCATTTTTCAAGCCTTGATTTTTGATCCAAAAATGCTTCAAATGGAAAAACTTTGGTCATGAAAGTTGTAGATCTCATCTTTCCCTTTTCAAAAAGTACAAGAACATGATCAAACTCTTCTTGGATCAAAAGTTATGGTGTGGCAAAGTTGGCAAAAATCATTGATTTTCAAGTTATGCACCAAGTGTGAAAATTGCAAGATCATGTACCAAGGCAAATTGCAACTTCTAAATGGCCTAAAACCATCACATAAGCATTCTATAAGTCATAAAATTCAGAATGAACCAAGAATGCCCATGGTTTAGGTTTGGTTGGATAAAGAGAATCACATGTGAACCAAAGTTGTAACAAGTTGCAAAACCACTCATTTCATCTCACCAACTTGATGCATTGGCTGCTGAACCAAGCTAGCCTCACATACACATCATGCTGCGCAGCCCATGCCCATTGTACTAGCTATAGATCAAGCCATACTTGCCTTACACAAAATTTGACTTTTTGCAAAAGGTGACTTACCAATCAATAAAGCACATGTCCAATCATCTGACCAATGAGAGAGGTTTATGTGGACAAAGAGCAAGCCATTCCATACATCTAGCAAGGCTGAAACACTCTCATACAACACATTCACAAAAACACTCCCTTTTGCATAAGCCTTCGAATCTGTCTCCACAGCATACAAACACAAAAACCATCTTCATCATTCATCTCACCACACTTCATAGACCTCAAACCACCAAAAGCCAGGCCTGAAACAAGCAAGAACACCCCACTGCCATTCTTCACCTCAACTTGCAGTTCCATTCGAATCTCTCTCCCTAGCTCACAAACATCAAAACAAACACCACAGACCTTCTCCACACATCATCTGGATCACAAACAACCACTCACCATGGCCTGAAACTGCCTGACACTCCATTGCCATTTCTGACTGAGCTTGAGCAGAAGCTTGTCAAACTTCTCATCCAGCCAACATAAATTCCTTTTGAGCATTCAAACATCATCTGGGGATCAAGTGGAGTGGATTGCACTGAAGGAAGTGGCCAGAAAGTCATCAGAGTGAAAGCTTCGAATCTCAGGTAGCTTGAAAGATATTTTTCCAGAAATCATTTTTCTTGTTCTAAACTTGCTCTTTATGCCTTCCTGATCATGAATATGCTTTTGGTTTTTGAAATGGTGTTGAATTGAGTATTTAATTAGCTTCTGAAACTTGCGTGCCCTAAAAATGTTTTGTTTCGATTCATGTGATTGAGGGAATATAAATGAGTTTTAGCTTGGGGTTTTGGTTCAGTGGAGTATGGGAAGGATTTCTGTTTGTTTAGATTTCATTTTAGTTGCGTTTTGGGGATTTTAGAAGTTTTCAGGTGGGGTTCCCACCGGAGAAGACGACCGGAGGTCTTCTCCGGCCACCTGAAAAGGATTAGGGTTTAATCCCTGTGTTTAATGAAGTTTGAATTTGGTCCCTTGGATGTGTTGACTCGCGCGTGTTTGGACGCCCAGGATCACTCCATTTTGCCCTAATCCCAGTTGACTTTTCTTAATCTGGATTAATTAATTCGTAAGTGGAAATTAGGCCAGTTTGAATATAGGCCACTGGATTACGCGCCAAGTCAACAACCTTTTCCCCAAAATCAATCCTGGCCCTCCATTGCGCATACTTCTCCTTTTATTTAATTTTAATTCATTTTCTTTTCATTTTATTTGCATAATTTATTTAAAATAGTTAAAAATTCCTAAAAATTATGAAACTTTTTCTTCTGAGTTTTATAAATTTTTATGACCCAAAAATATTTTTATTTTATTTTTTATCATTAAAAAAGTATTTTTAAATATTTAAAAGATTATTTTTAATTGATTAATGGAAATTAATTTATTAAAAATACTTTTAGGTATTTAAAAATCACCAAAAAATTCATGAAATGTTCTAAGACATTTAGAAACATTGTCCAACCTTCAAACCAAATTTCTTTTTTGATCTTGATGCATTTTGAGAATTTTCCATTGAATTAAATCATATTTTGTGCATTATTTTGATCATAAGTTCAAAAAATCATTTCTGCCTATTAGAGAAGAGTTGGACATTGATTCTTTTTGCTTTGTTTTGTGTTTTGCATGTAGTTTCTAGGGTAAAAAGGCCATGATTTGTTCCTTCATTTTCAAATTGTTTGACATTTCTTTTGTTTAGGAACCCTAAAAACCATAATAACTTAGAAAAATCATAACTTGAGATTGGTTGAGAGTTGAGACCTCCCCTTTGGACCTTGGTTTAGTATAGGTTTAGGGTTTCTTAGGATGGAATTTTCCATTTTTTATCTTAGGGTTTGCTTCTGTTTTTGGGTTTTGTTTGATGTTTGTTTCATAGACCCTAATTTGGGCTTCCATATGCATCCATCTTGCATTCTCTTGCATAACATGACTTGCCATGACATTTCAAGCATCCATGTGATTCATTTAACATCATAAGACATGTAGAAAGTATGTTTGATCATTGCATTACATATTTTCCATGTTGCATGCTTTGTATGCTTCCTAACTCTTCATGTATGATCATGGTTCCTAGCTTGTTTCATTTACATTCATGAACTTGTATGGTCATTTCCATGTGCTGCCTCATGTTTGTAGCATCTCATAACATCATTAGCATCACATATGTGCTTCTGGTTTTGGTTTGCATCATGTCATTCCATCCCATTTTGCATTGCATTGCATTTCCTTTCTAACCTTTCAGGTGGTAAGTGATTCTGAGAAGTGGATTTGCCTTCACTTTTCATACTTTCTTCTCATCTCTCTCTTGCATCCATGCTGCATTTTTATATGTGTTTGAGTTTGAGCTTGCTCATCCTTCTTATTCCCACTTTCTTTCTTCAAGTGACTTGACTTCTTGAATGAAGCAAGTCACTTTGCTTCTCTTGATCCTGTTCATCTGCTTCCTGGTGGTTCCCATTGAAGGCTTCTCTTGTAAACCTCACAAACCTTAGGAACAACCAAGCATGACAATGATTAGGGTTTTGATTAGTCTCCCCTCTTAGTTTTACCTTTGTGTCTCTTTTGAGTCATCTCTTCTTATCTCATAATCAAGGACTAAACCCTAAAGGCTTTAAGGCTTTGTGACTAAGCTTATGCCTGCATCCTTCTCTTAGGATGGAGTGTATAACTTTAATCCTAAGTGTTAAACCCTTAATGTGTTTAACTCCTTTAATCAATTCACTTAATAATCATCAAGACATTACACTTGTAACTTGGGCCTTGCATTAGGGTTCTAATTCTTCCTTAAATGGTTAAGAAGGACTAACCATAGTGTTAATGGACAAGTCCCCCTCAAGTTGTCTTACAAATCATAAAATTCATTTCATCATCATACCATTAATCTAAAATCCATTTAATAAAGGCTTGTTTTGTCATGAGTTTAATCCCTAATCATGGATTAAGTTGAGGAGCTTTCCTCAGCTTAAACATTCTCATCTATTATCCTTCTATTAGGATGGTGTAATGAGTCTGTTTAATCCCTGATTATGGCTTAATCTCATTACTCAACACTAAACAAAAACACCAAAAATATCTAATTAATCACAAGTAGGTTAATGATCTTAACCCTGCATCAAAGGTGATTAAGTGTGAGAAGCTGACTTCACACTTAAGGTATTCTCATTACCCCTAATCAGAGGGAAGATGTGATGAGTTTACTAAATCCATTGGTTTAGGCTTAAGCTCATTAACTTATGACAAACTTTCAAAAGCAATAAAAGACTGAAAACTCAAAAACAAACAATAATCGTCTCCTCCGGGATTCTTTTCTCATCATCTTCACTCACAAACGAGAACTTGCTTCTTCCGTCTAATGCAAGACAGTTTGCATCTGTGCCAGACAGATCATACACTTGAGCATAGGCAAGTAAGCATTTCACAAGTCAATTCATTCTTTCAGTCTCTTTGGGTCGAACTACGGTGTTCTGACTTCCTCATTGCACGAGAGGATACGTAGGCATAACTTAACAGTTATCGAACAAAAGTCTCTGTACATTCCCCCTCCTTCCAGCTTCATTCTTTTAGCCTCATGATCATGAGCATCTCACTCTATTCTTACACTGACACTCTCATACTTCACATCACTTATACACTTTACACTGACACCTGTACATTCTTTTCCAGCTCTTTTACACACAGATTGCACTGACGCTACCCCTTTAAAACACAAATCTTTTAAGCGTGGATCCCGTCGAGTACGACGGACAATCTGGGTGCTAATACCTTCCCAGGTCGTAACCAACCCCCTTTCTCAGTCTCTCTGGTTCGCAACCGTCTTATCCACATCTTTCTAGGTCTATGCAGCATTGCCTTTCCTCCGGGATAAAAATGCCTAGCTGGCGACTCTTTTCATCTCCAGTGAGTTCACGGCTGTGTGTTCTCATTGTCCCTTTCGCCGACCGTTCGCGTCTGTACCTTCATATGATCCATTTTCATTTGTCGGGAGCGACACATTGCATATGAAGTGTTTGTTTGTTTTGCAGGTAGTGCTTCAGTTTCTAACGTTCTTGTTGTTTCAGGCACTATAGCTACTCGGAAAGTTCGAGAACAGCCAGTCACACACAGATATCCAACAAAGGTCAACAGAGAGAGAATCATGGATCAGATGCAAGCTGACTTAGCTGACTTGAGACTAAGGATGGACAATTCCATGACTCTGATGGCAGGCATGGGTCAGAATCAAGAACGTCTTCGAGAGTTGATAGAAAATGGTCAAGCCAGAAACAACGGTACTGCTGAGGGAGGTAATCATAACGGTGCGGGCGCCCGTCAAGTTGAAATCCCTGTAACATAGCCAGGGGTTACTATAATCAATGATGGACTGAATAATGTTCAAATGGACGGACAAGACGAACAGTTCACTCTGCTGGACGAAGCTGAGGGTCAGGGGGCTGAGATGAACAGGAAGTTTGAGGAAATGGCAGAACAGATCAAGGTTATTCAATCCCAGAGTTCTTTGGGATTTGACATTACTGACTTGGGCTTGGTTCCAGGGGTTAGAATCCCTTACAAGTTCAAGGTTCCAACTTTCGATAAATATAATGGCACAACATGCCCCAAAACTCATCTTCAGTCCTTTGTAGGGAGGATTGCTGCTCACACTGATGATGAAAAGCTATGGATGTACTATTTCCAGGACAGCCTGGTAGGGGCCTCCTTTGAATGGTATATGTAGTTAAGCAGAGTCAACATTAAAAGCTGGAAGGACCTGGCAGAGGCTTTTGTGAGACAATACCAGTATAATTTGGACATGGCTCCAAATCACACTCAATTGCAACACATGTCTCAAACTGCTAAGGAGGGTTTCAAAGAATATGCTCAAAGGTGGCGTCAGCTCACTGCCAGAGTGCAACCACCCCTGCTTGAGAATGGGATGGCTGATATGTTTATGGGGACATTGCAAGGTATGTTAATTGAAAGACTGGCGTCTTGTTCGGCTACTAAGTTCAACGATATAGTGATTGCTAGAGAGAGGGTAGAGACCTTGTTAAAGATGGGAAAGATTCAGGATACAAGTGCGAGCAGTTCTAATGGAGCAAGAAAAGCTTTCAGTGGACCTCCTAGAAGAAGGGAAGGCGAGACCAATGTTGTGTTTGGCCGAGGACGGGGCCGAGGTTATAGAAGACCATATGAGCATGTGGCAGCAGTTACAATTCCTTCCAGTCCTGTGCAGCAGGTGCAACCTCAACAACAACAACATTAACAACAACCACAATGGAACAACTATCAACAAAGACCTTATCAGCCAAGGCAGACTCGCCCGGCTAATAGGGAGCTTGGGGCAATCCCCATGACATATGCTGCTTTGCTACCAAGCTTGCTGGACCTGAATTTGATTCAATTGAGAACCTTGGCACCACCACCACCTGGAGAGCTTCCAGTGGGGTACGATGTCAATGCAAGATGCGCTTTCCATTCAGGGGCACCCGGGAACTCAACTGAGAAGTGCAGGGCGTTACAGCACAAAGTTCAAGATCTGATAGACTCCAAGGCGATTAACTTCGCACCACCGCCAAATGTTACTTCGAACCTTATTCCGAATCATGGAGGGGCTAGAATACATGCTGTTGAGGGTGGTGATAAGTTAAGTCTTATTATGAGAATAGAAGAGGTGAAGACTCTGTTATTGGTGGTGAAAGAGAGGTTGCTGAAAGGTCAAGTGTTTCCAGGATGCAGTCCTGATTGCGAGAAATGTTTGAATTCAGAGAATGGGTATGAGAATCTGAAGATGGGATTGCAGAGTATGATTGATGAAGGAATTTTGCAGTTTAACAAAGTTGGTAATGAAGCTGATGATGTGTCCACTATAACAATTTTCTATGATGAAGCTGAGATGCCCGCTAGAAGAGAGCCTGTTACCATCTGTGTTCCCGAAGTTAGTCCTGTGACTATCACCGTGCATGGGCCTGTTCCTTATACAAATGATAAAGCCATTCCCTGGCATTACGGCTCGGATGTGTACGTGGCTGGACAGAAGATTGAGAGCAAGTTTGTTGCTATTGACCCGACTGTAGTGAATGTCGGAGGAGTTGGAGGTTTCACAAGAAGTGGTCGTCTATTTTCTCCCCCAGTTCTAAGAGGGGATCCTGAGGATGAGGCTTTGGCAAAGGCTAAAGGAAAGCAAGTTGTGACTGATGAGACAACAACTTCTGTTGCTGGGCAGGGTACCTTTGAGAAGGAGGTCGAGGAATTTATGCGCATAATTAAAAAGAGTGATTATAAGGTGGTCGAACAGTTGAACCAGACGCCTTCCAAAATATCCATTCTATCTTTGCTTATGTGTTCTCCTACACACAGAGAGGCCTTGTTGAAAGTGATGCAGATGGCGTATGTTCCTCAAGAAATAACCGTCAGTCAACTTGAAGTTGTAGTGGGCAGTGTGAATGCAAGCCATGGGCTGGGCTTTACAGAAAGAGACCTTACGTTAGAGGGTCGTAACCATAACAAAGCGCTGCATATTACTATGGAGTGCAAGGGTGCTGTGTTGTCACATGTCCTTGTTGACACAGGCTCTTCTCTTAATGTACTTCCGAAGAAAGCATTAATGAAGCTCAATGTTGATGGTATTGTCCTAAGACCCAGTGATTAGATTGTCAAAGCTTTTGATGGGTCCATAAGATCGGTGTTTGGAGAAGTTGAGTTACCCGTGAAAATAGGTTCTCAAGTATTCAAAAGTATCTTCTACGCCATGGACATTCAGCCCGCGTACAGCTGCTTGTTGGGACGCCCATGGATTCATGCTGTCGGAGCTGTTACCTCCACTCTGCATCAAAAGCTCAAATATGTGGTTGATGGACAAGTAATCACAGTGTGCAGAGAGGAAGACATCTTTGTAAGCCACTTATCAACGTTCAAGTATGTGGAGATGGATGGAGAGATCCATGAGACTCTATGTCAAGCCTTCGAAGCAGTTAACTTCAGCATCTTGACTCCTGTAGAGAAGAGCAGTGAGAAAGAAGGTACCTCCATTCATTCCTAAAAGCAGGCAAAGGAGGTGGTTCAATCCGGAAGCGCCCAAGGCTGGGGAAAATTGCTGGAATTGGAGAAGAAAGACGACAAGTTTGGTTTGGGTTATCAGCCTGGTGGATCTACTCTAAGTGGTAAAGCCATTACTTTTACAAGCGTCGGGATGCTCGACCGCAACCAAATATGTGTGACAAGCCAAGATGGAGACAGTGATGGTGACTGGGACAACTGGATTCATCCGTGTGCGCCCGGAGAGGAGCTGAAGAACTGGTCTGCTAAAGACATTGTCCAAGTTACCTGGCGCTCAGAGTAATTTATTTGTTTCCTTTTTCTTATCATACTGCAATGTCAAATCCAGCATTTTGCCCAAAATGCTAGGATCCATTGTATTAGGCCACCATGTTTGTTATGCATTTATTTTACCGTGAAATAAACGACATTTTTAGACAAATTTGAGTTCTCTTTCTTTGTTTTTAAATTTTTCACAAAAAAATATAAAAATGGCAATGTGTTTTTCCTTTTTGTTTTTGTGTTTGCGTCTCTTTTGCAAATAAGCAGATTCTGAAATAAGCACATTATCTGTGCATTGATGATCATCCGGATTCCATTGATAACATTCCTGCTATGACCATGCATGACTTTGACAATCCTGTCTACCAAGCTGATGAAGGGGTTGAGGAAGACTGTGAACTCCCTGAAGAATTGGTCAGATTGTTGAAACAAGAGGAACGGGTTATTCTGCCTCATCAGGAAGAAATTGAGATCATCAACATTGGCACTGAAGATGTGAAGAAAGAGATCAAGATTGGGGCCAGTGTGTAGGCCGAAGTCAAGAAAGAGCTGATTAGTATGCTGCGTGAGTATGTGGATATCTTTGCCTGGTCGTATCAAGATATGCCAGGGTTGGATACCGACATCTTTGTGCATAAGCTACCTTTGAGAGAGGATTGTCCTCCTATGAAACAGAAGTTGAGAAGAACTCGTCCTGACATGGCGATGAAGATCAAAGAGGAGGTTCAGAAGCAATGGGATGTCAGGTTCCTTGCTGTAACTAGTTACCCACCTTGGGTAGCTGATGCGTGTTTTTCGCAAGTGTACGAACACGTCAGAGTAATATAAAAGATTGTCGAATCCACAGAGACCAAGTGTCAATCTATCGTACATGTTGTTATGGTGTGTATCTAAGGCAACTAAATATAAGGGTTTTAATAAGGGTGCAATGGTAAATAAAATAATAATTTTAAACAATAAATAAAAGACAGGCTCGAATGTAATTCACGTAATCAATGATAATCCAGTACTTGTTAATGGAACTACTTATGGGAAATGTTTTCTCCTTTGAAAAGAACTAATTTAACAGGAACTGTCGCTTTCGCGTATTCAGAACCGAGTTGTACTCTCTAATCAACCCCTCCTATTGTCACGGATAAAAAGGTGCGTACTGCGTTAGAGTAGTAAACCTATTTTTAAGAAATATAGTATCTTAACTAAGTTGAAAAGTACTTTAACCTGGATTTCTTAGCAAAAAGAGGTTCTTATGAACCAGACTCTAAACTTCATAACGCGTCCGAAAATCGTTTTAAAATCTCTTTTATTTTTAATCTAAAAACTCCTAATGAACTAGACAAAGCGCTTTTGGCTGTTTTTGAAATAGTTAAAAACAATTACTTGAATTGAAAGATAAAATAGCCCTTAAGTGTTTCCACGAACAATTATACGGATTACTGGTTTAATTATGATCCTTACATTCTAACCTTTATGGAATTAGTTAGACATGATAAAGTAAAGATTCTTTTTATAATTTTTCATAAAAGTAATTTAGTGCGAGTGCGGGAAGTAAATGAATTTAGTGCGAGTGCGAGAAATAAAGTAATTTAAAACGAGTGCGGGAAATAAAGGAATTTAGTGCAAGTGCGGGTAATAAACGAAAGTAAAGCGAGTGCGGGAAATAAATAAAGTAAAGCAGTGCGAGAAATAAATGAAAGTAAAGCAATGCATAAAAGTAAAATACGAACTGGAATTAAAATGGCGGCATGATTAACTTCCTCCAGAGTGTTGCAAAACACGATCACACAGACAGATTACAGACTCGATCACTCGATTGCAGAAACACCCCGATGTGGAATGGTAACTGCTTTATAACTGATATATGCCTAGATAAATCTAAGTTTGGATGAAGAAAAACGAAAAACTAAAGTCCTATTTATAGGAAAACTAAATGCGGGAAATGACCAGGACGCCCCTCCACTAAAAAGTGGAGGGAACTGAATTTTTGCCTTGTGGCGCCCGCCACAAGGTCATGGCGCCCGCCATGAGGCCAATGGAGAATGAAAGAGTGGGGATCGTGGGTCTTGGCAGCTGTGGAGTGGTCTTGAGACGTGGCCACGTCATGGCTAACCCCATGGCGCCCGCCACGGTGGGTGCCGTAAGTGTAAAACGCTGAATTTCTAGGTTTTCGTCCGTTTCCACTCCTTTTTCGCTCCTTTTCTCGATTCAAGCCCCGATTACAATAAAAACCTAAAAACAAAAGAAAACAAAGTAATAACATAACAAAACAACAATAAAAGCTAAGAATGCATGCGAAATCGGAGTCAGAAATACGGTGAAATTTAGTGTGATCAAATTCTCCCACACTTAAGCCTTTGCTTGTCCTCAAGCAAACACTAAAGCTCAAGAAAATATGGTGTCAACACATGTCTTTGGGCTAAAGGGCTTCTAAGTTCAAGTCAGGATGCAGTGACAGATACTAACTAAGTGAACCAAGGGTACCATAGTAACACAAACACAAACTTCAATCCTATATTAACCACTCCATATCATCCGACAATACCTAGGCCTATCTTCTCATCTTTTTGTGTCCTTTTCATTCAGGCGCAATCACATTAAGCCCGTTATCCGTACATGCTTCATAGTAGAGTGACTGGTTAGTGATTCTGATCCATAACATAAGGTTTCTGGCACATAAGCATGTGTAAACCTGTTTTATTTGACCTAATTGTAGTTGCGGGGGATCGGATCATAATCCGCCCTACCAAGTTCAGTGCCAGATACCTCTGAACCAACTAACAATAGGTGACTAATTTTTTCTTTTTGTGGCAAAAAATTTTTTCTTCTCTTTTTTCGGTTTAAATGACTTTGTGAGGGTCACCTATACCAGAGTTTGCCTTTTTTTCTTTTTTTATTAGCACTGCATCATTCACTTATGTTCATCGGCCCCCTACGTAGAGCATGCTTAGGCCGGAGCTGACTGCTAAAATAAACTACTTAGGACAATTTTTTTAATGATAATAAAGGCCATGGTGGTGGGGTTTAGGAGTGATTCCTATATCCAAGAGGTCTATGGTGCTAAAATGGTTCTGATGTTTCAAAAAGTTGACCTAAGTCACCACATCCTAATCTAAACCTGTCTCAAAGCCCAAAATACATGTGAAACAACATTATTTTCTTTTTTAAAAATTTTCTGGTAAGGCTAAGGAAATGGGAAAAAATGAAGATGAACTAAAAATACACTATATTGGTGACTCGTCAGACTCATGCATTATCTAAGAAAAATAAATTACTGAAAAGGGAAATAACTGAAAGGAAATAATTAACTAAAAAGGGAAATGACAGAAAGCAATAAAATCCCCTCCCACACTTAAATCGAACATTGTCCCCAAAGTTTCGAAATAAGATAAGGGGGGTAACCTGAAAAAAGACTACTGAGGAGGAGCACTGGTGCCCTCGCCGTCCTGCTGTGATGGTCTGGAACGACGGGATCTACTACGATGCTGGTCCCTCCGGTCGAGTCGTGCTGATAAAGCAGCCTGAGCACTCCGGACCTCTCGAAGGTTACCTAAGATGGAACCTTGAGTGGCCTCTACAAGCTGGTAGTGTCGGCGGTTGAACTCTCTCTGACGGTTCTGCTCTAATGAGATATCGTTCAAGGTACGACAAACGTTGCTATAAGCACGATCCGAAACCAATCGCGATTGTTGCATGAAGCTCATGTTGTCCGTCAGTTGTTGTGAAATAGTAGAGAGAAGGCAGTCTCGCCTTTCCTCTCTAGCTGTCATATCACGCCACATCTCCTCCGTGACATAGAATCCAGGAGCAGCACCTGCAACAGGGTTAGAGGAAGATGGTGCGGTGTGTGACTGTGAAGGACGATGGGGGGACATGTGAGGGATGGGAGACTGCTCTCTCCGATCATACTCTTCATCAGTGTCATGTGCCTCCCCATCGGGAATATTAGGAGGAAGTGGACCCAAAACACGTGGAGCATTAAGATCATAGGTCCAGTTCCTTTCATCACGTACATCAGTACGTCTACTGCATGGTAAAGCAACATATGGGATAGCTACCCCATGAACCATCAACTCATAACCACCTTCTCTCCTCGTTCGGCACAATTTCATGTCTTTCAGAAATTTTAAATTAATTGTGCGAGGAGGTAGTGGTTCAAGCGTAGCTATCTCATCGTTCAGGCCAAGAGCCCGGGCAATAGACGTAACAAGCCCTCCAAAAACAATCGGTCCTGTTTTATTAGTGAGTAAAGACATGTGTGCAAGCATAAACGGGACCGGATTGATATGGGTTCTAGTGAGGCATCCTTGCAAAAATAGGAGTTCTCTTGCATTTACCTTGTTTGGACTTTCCCGGCCAAAAATAGTACATGCCAAAAGAAGTCTAAAAACTCTTATGGTCGGGTTGTGAATGGTCGACGCAAGTATCCCTTCAAAAGAATTAATTGAAGTACTTGAAAGCCTTTTCCAGAAGGTAAATACCTCGGCCGACCATTCCGCATCCAAAGGTGCCTCACAAATCGCACCTTCCCTATGAGGGATTCCTAACAAGCCTGCTAGCTCGTTGGTACTGAATTCATATTCAATTCCAAATAGTCTAAAAATAACAGTACCGACAGTGCTAGCAGTGTTAGGACTGACAGTGTATATCAAAGAACTCAAAAACTCAATTGTCAGTTTCTCATAGGTAGGTTCCTGATTAATAAAAATATTATGCAAGCCTAGAAATTCTAATAAATTAAAAACACTATGATAAATACCCAAAGCATACAGACAGTTATCGTCGACGTACCTAGTCGAGAGAATTTCTCGACTTTGAAGCCTCTGAATAATTTTCCGTTGCCTATCACCCGGTCTTCCATCACGAAGAAGAAATCCATTGAACTCCATTGTTGATTGCTCCTTAGGTAGTGAAAATGGTAGAAAAATGGTTTATGAGGGAAATGATAAAGTTTTGATTTTTATGGTTTGTGGTGGATGAAAATGAAAATGGATGTTGGATATGTTTTATGGATGGAGGGTATTTTGGAAATGGGGGAGCTTTAATGGGGTTCAAGGAGGTTTTGGAAAGTTGCAAAAATGGGTTTTTGGTGAAGAAAGGGATGAAAATGGTGGAAAATGAAGTTCTGCCCCGAAATAGGGGAGAACGCCATGGCGCCCGCCACAAGGCAATTTCCTGGGCCTTGGATTTTTTAAATCCTCCTTTTGGGCCTTCCTTGCACCTTTGGTCTTCGGGGGGGGGGGGGGTCTGAATAGCGTTTTCTTCTTCTTTTCAAGGCATGAGGCTTGCATATTTTTTTGTGAAGACAAAAATGAAAATATTTTTGTCTATATATATTTTTTTCTTTGCACGACAAAAATAAAATAATTAAAAATCAAAAAGAAAAAGAAAAAATCGACATTAGTGCATAATATGTATATATAGGAGGAATTCAAAGTACATGAAAATATAATAGATGCAATAAAGTGAGATATGTCTGGAAATGCGATAAATAAAATAAAGCATATAAAAGGAAATTAAATACTAGGGTAGCGCTGTCAGTGTAGAATGAGTCATGTGGTAGGCTTATTCTCCTGGCTTGATCCACGAATCTCAGCTATCTCCCTCCGAAGCTCTTCAATCTCCTGATATAGAGCATCGGCCTCTGAGGCATGAGTGAGATCAGAAACCTGAATCTGTAATTCCAAATCCGCCACTTCCTGCTTAATCAGGGAAGTCTCCTTACGGAGCTCATAAATCTGTGTTTGTAGGTCAGGAGGCTGCAGAGACATATTGTTAGACATAACAGTGAATCGGGGAGTAAGAGGTGTAGGAGTGTACTCAGCGGCGGGAGGCGATTTTGGCTCTTCGACAGTCTCTCCATAACCCTCTAGAGCATAACTCCAATTGGCAGGATCATGGACACTGGTCATCAGCGGATCAGGTAATGTAAAGTAGTGTATCGCTTCGCCGTCGATCAGTAATCTAAACATGTTGGGCTCAAAAGAAGCCCTCCTCATCAGTCCTCTGTCAAGACAAAAATCAACATCCAGGGTGGTGTAGCAGCAGAAGGTCCTGAGGTGCAATAACTTGCGAGACAAACCCAATGCAGTAGCTATCTATGTAACAATCCCACCGACATGTATGATGCCTACTGATGATCTGGCAACACTAGCAAGGCCCTTCAACAGAAAGTTGCCACAAGCAACTGAGCGAGACTGAGTCGCACAAAACAGTAGGAAAATCTCCTCTTCACTCAGCAGGGTCTCTGTATCTGGAAAACCTAGGAAAGAATGCGCTAGAATCATCTGGAAGTACCTTAACGCAGGGTTGTGGATTACCTGAGAAAACTGGGTGGAAGGATCTTGGCTTCCTCCACCTGATATTTTAGACCAAAACTTTTCCACTTCTCTGCTCATAAAATACCCCATCGGTGTTTCTGGAATAGCATCAGGAGTAGTCTGGAAACCTAGCAAATCACCAAACTCTTTGTGAGAGAAGGAGTAGTCAATCCCGAACAACCTGAAAACAGCGAGTCCATCGGGTCCAGCCCAAGGGTCATGATTAAACGAGCTGAGGAACTCAAGAGTCAAGTTCCTATAAGTGTTGTTCCTGTCGTCAAACTGGTCCCACTGGAGTTGATGGCATAAGAATTTGACGCTTGGCTCTATCCCCAAGGCATCCATGCAGTCATGGTCAGGGTACCTGGTAGGAGCCATAGGGCGTCTCATGTGGACATAGTAACGCTCTCTCTGTGCGTCGTCTCTAAAGGCCACGTGCATGTCATCAGGGTTCTGCATTCTGTACAAGGTTAGCAAACAAGTCCTGAAAGCACATAAAACATTCAATCGTTAGTCCTGACATAATAATAAAATAAACAAATTAAAATAAAGTAAAAATAAATAAAAAGTACATAAATAATAAAACCATGGGTTGCCTCCCATGCAGCGCTTGTTTAACGTCATTAGCTCGACGACCGATTTTTAAACATCATTGGAAGGATATGGTGGATCACTCAGAGTATGACAGGTGTATGTTGTTGGGATGTCACCTCCTTCGTAGGGCTTCAACCTCTGTCCATTGACGATGAACGGTTTACATGTTTGGTTCTTGATTTCAATAGCACCGGATCTTAGGATCCTAGATACTTCGAAAGGGCCAGTCCATCTCGAACGGAGTTTTCCTGGAAAAAGTCGTAACCTAGAATCGAACAGGAGAACAGGATCGCCTATTTTGAAGTCTCTTCTTATGATTCTTTTTTCAAGCCAAGCTTTTGTTCTTTCTTTGTATATGATGGCATTTTCGTAGGCGGATTGTCTGAGCTCTTCTAATTTGTGGATGTCAAGGATACGTTTCTCACCAGCTGTCAAGTAATCCAAATTCAAAGTTTTGATGGCCCAATAGGCCTTATGCTCTAACTCAAAAGGTAAATGACATGATTTTCCATAGACCAGTTGATAAGGGGTTGTTCCTATAGGAGTTTTGAAAGCGGTTCTATAGGCCCATAATGCTTCTTGAAGTTTCTGCGACCAATCTTTTCTAGATATA
Organism: Lathyrus aphaca; assembly: GCA_963966055.1. Lineage (NCBI taxonomy): Eukaryota > Viridiplantae > Streptophyta > Magnoliopsida > Fabales > Fabaceae > Lathyrus > Lathyrus aphaca. Next base: position 254,142,093 of record OZ014524.1, on the reverse strand, counting down.
GAGACAGTCTTCTCAAGAATTTGTTTGATCTCCCTATTAGATACTTCCACTTGTCCATTGGTCTGTGGGTGGTATGGTGTTGCTACTCTATGCTTAACTCCATACTTGCTTAAAAGTTTATCAAATATTCTTGATATGAAGTGTGATCCTCCATCACTTATGACTAAACGGGGTGTTCCAAACCTGGGAAATATATAGTTTTTGAATAATTTGATGACTACTCTGGTGTCGTTCGTGGGTGCGGCGATAGCTTCAATCCATTTAGACACGTAGTCAACATCTACTAAGATGTACTGATTTCCAAAAGATGGGGAGAACGGTCCCATAAAGTCTATACCCCATACGTCAAAGAGTTCTACTTCTTGGATATTTCTTAACGGCATTTCATTACGTCTTGAAATATTTCCTGTGCGTTGGCATCTGTCACACTTGACAATGAAAGCATGGACATCACGCCACATAGTAGGCCAGAATAGGCCAGCTTGAAGAATCTTGGCGTAGGTCTTAGATGTGCTTGCATGTCCACCATAGGGTGCAGAGTGACAATGCTCGATTATATTATTTACCTCTTCTTCTGGAACACAACGGCGGAAAATGCCATCTTTACCTCTCTTGAAAAGAAACGGCTCGTCCCAATAGAAGTTTCTCACATCACTGTAGAACTTCTTCTTCCGGTGGTAGTTTAGATCAGGGGGTATGATGTCAGCGGCTAGGTAATTAACAAAGTCTGCATACCAAGGTACATTGCTTATAGCTAAGGATTTATGAAAACGTTCATGAGGGTCTAGGTTATCATCTTTAATGGTTTCTAGTTGGGCTATCACTCTATCATAGGCAAAATCGTCATTTATGGGTACTGAATCAGGTTTCAGGTATTCTAGCCTAGATAGGTGATCAGCTACCACATTATCAGTACCTTTCTTATCACGGATATCCAAATCAAACTCTTGCAATAATAGAATCCATCGAAGTAACCTAGGCTTGGCATCCTTTTTGCTTAGTAAGTAACGAATGGCAGCATGGTCGGTGTAAACTATAATCTTGGCTCCTACTAGATAAGATCTAAATTTGTCTATTGTGAAAACTACAGCTAGGAGCTCTTTTTCGGTTGTTGCGTAGTTGAGCTGTGCAGCGTCTAGGGTTCTACTGGCATAATAAATTACGTGTAACTTCTTATCTTTTCTCTGACCTAGAACGGCTCCAACAGCATAATCAATGGCGTCACACATTATCTCAAACGGTTCTGACCAATCAGGGGGTTTCATTATAGGTGCTGAAATCAGAGCTTGCTTCATAAGATTAAATGCTTCAGTACATTTTTCATCGAAGATGAATTCAGCATCTTTCATTAAAAGACCAGTTAAGGGCTTTGTTATTTTGATGAAATCCTTGATAAAACGTCGGTAAAATCCGGCATGTCCAAGAAAACTTCTTATCTCCCTGATAGTCTTCGGCGGTTTTAGATTCTCTATGACTTCTATTTTTGCTTTATCTACCTCTATACCTTTTTCGGAAACTATATGTCCTAAAACAATCCCTTTGGTGACCATGAAATGACATTTTTCCCAATTTAGCACAAGGTTTACCTCCACACATCTTTCCAGGATTTTCTCAAGGTTGATAAGACAATTTTTGAAATCTGATCCACAAACTGAGAAATCATCCATAAATACTTCCATAATTCCATCTAAATAATCAGCAAAGATAGACATCATGTAGCGTTGGAAAGTGGCAGGAGCATTACAAAGTCCAAAAGGCATTCTTCTATAGGCAAAAGTTCCAACTGGGCATGTAAAGGTAGTTTTTTCTTGATCTTCGGGGTGAATAGTTATTTGGAAGAATCCTGAATATCCATCTAGGTAACAAAAGTAAGAGTGTCTGGCTAGACGCTCCAACATTTGGTCTATGAATGGTAATGGGAAATGGTCCTTCCTAGTTGCTTTATTTAATTTTCTATAATCTATGCACATACGCCAACCTCCATCGGTTCTTTTTGCTACAGGTTCGCCCTTCTCGTTTTGCACGACTGTGATGCCTCCCTTTTTAGGTACTACATGCACAAGACTCACCCATTTACTGTCCGAGATCTGATATATTATATCTGCCTCTAGTAACTTAAGAACTTCAGTCTTAACTACAGTACTCATTATAGGATTTATTCTTCGTTGGTGTTCTCTGGAAGGTTTTGAATCTTCTTCAAGCAAAATCCGATGCATGCATACGGATGGGCTTATTCCTTTTAGATCAGAGATCTTATATCCTAAGGCTGAGGGGTACCTACGTAAAACTTCTAATAATTGATCGGTTTCTTCTTGGTTTAAGGTAGCACTGACTATAACTGGACGGTTCATATCTTCATCGAGAAATTCATATCTCAGGTTTTTAGGCAGTTTCACGGTCGGTTTCATAGGGCAAGGCATAGGATCTGGGGTAAGAGATAAACATTCGTGAAGGTTATCATCAATGTAGGGTCTTTTATAATTGTCATCTTCCAAAATAAGGGTTGATGGCAATTTTATAGATTCAGTTTCTTCTTCTTGTTCTAATTCCCTAATGCATTCTTCGATGATATCTAAGGCATAACAAGCATCTCCTATCACAGGTGCCATAAGAAATTTTGAAAGTATAAATTCTATCTTCTCGTCACCTACCTCAAAAGTTAGTTTCCCTTTTTTAACATCTATTAAGGCTCAAGCAGTCGATAAGAACGGTCTACCTAGGAGGATTGGTATGTCGTCTTCTTCTTTAATGTCCATGACAACAAAATCAGTAGGTATAAACAGCTGACCTATCCTAACAGGGACGTCTTCAAGTATGCCTATAGGGTATTTAACGGATCTATCGGCTAATTTAAGTGACATCTTAGTAGGTTGTAATTCTCCTAAGTTTAATCTCTCACAAACTGCTAAAGGCATTAAGCTCACACTAGCTCCTAAGTCTAGAAAAGCTTTTTCGATGACATGATTTCCCAAAATACAAGGAATGGAAAAATTTTCGGGATCTTTATCTTTCTTTACTAACCTATTTTCGAAAATAGAATTACATTCCACGGGTTTCGGATCTTCAAGTCTACATTTATTCGTAAGTATGTCTTTGAGAAACTTAGCGTAAGAAGGTATTTGGGTGATGGCTTCTGTAAAGGGGATTTCTACGTGAAGTTTTTCTATAACCTTAACGAATTTTTGATATTGATTATCGATTTGGGTTTTCTTTAAACTTTGAGGGTATGGTATAGGTGGTTTGTATGGCGGTGGTGGTACATAGGTTTTATTTTTAGGTTCTTCTCCTTTTTCTTGACTTTCCGGGGTTTCAGGCTTCTCTGGTTCCTTCTCCTCATTCCTCTCAGAAGTTTCGGGCTCACTTAATCTAGGGTTTAAAGGTTCTTTATAAGCGGTTCCACTTCGTAGAGTAATGGCATTTGCTTGCCCTTTCGGGTTTTGTTGAGGTTGTCCAGGGAACTGTCCTCCAGGTGTAGTCTGTGGGGCTTGGTTTAACGCTACCTGAGAGATCTGGGTTTCAAGCATCTTATTATGAGTAATAATTTGATCAACCTTGGTTCCTAATTGGGTAATTAGTTCGTTAACATGGACGTTTTGGTTCATGAACTCTTTGTTTTGTTGTGTTTGAGCAGTGATAAAATTTTTTACAACTTCATCAAAGCTCGGACTTGGTGGTACAGGTTGCATAGGTTGATTTGTTCTTGGGGCTTGGTAACCTTGTTGTCTCGGAGGTGCGGTATTTTGAATAGGGTTATTATTTTTGTAGGAGAAGTTTGGGTGATTCCTCCATCCAGGGTTATATGTGTTTGAAAATGGGTTCCCTTGGGTATAGTTCACTTGCTCAGTGTTGGTTTCATTCAACATATTGCATTCGGCGGATTGGTGTCCTTGCGTTCCACATATCTCACAATTCGGCGAAACTACGGCAATAGTATTCGGAGTTGTATACATATGTTCGACTTTAAGGGCCAACGCGTCCATTTTAGCCTGCATCATGTCTATAGAGCTTAGCTCATGTATTCCTCCTTGGGCTTCCTTATTTTCCATTGTCGCTCGTTCTACTCCCCATGATTGATGGTTTTGGGCCATATCCTCGATAAGGGCACTAGCTTCAGGGTAAGGTTTGTTCATCAGTGCGCCACCAGCGGCAGCGTTGATGGTCATCTTAGTGTTATAATGAAGTCCATTATAGAAGGTTTGAATGATTAGCCAATTCTCTAAGCCATGATGTGGGCATGCTCTTAATAGTTCTTTATATCTCTCCCAGGCTTCGAACAACGACTCTCCTTGGTGTTGGGTAAATCTAGTTATTAGGTTTCGAAGAAGAGCGGTCTTACTTGGGGGAAAATATCTAGCAAGGAAAACTTTTCTAAGGTCATCCCAAGTTGTTATTGAATTGGGTGGAAGGGAATCTAACCATGATAGAGCTTTATCTCTGAGGGAAAAGGGAAATAATCTTAAGCGTATCGCCTCAGGAGAAGCTCCATTGGTTTTAAAGGTGTCTGCTAACTGAAGAAAGTTTTTTAAATGCTGGTTCGGGTTATCAGTAGCGAGACCTGCGAATTGTCTCTGTTGCACTAATTGCAGCAGGGATGGTTTAAGTTCAAAATTATTGGCTGGGATAGCGGGGTTTACTATACTGGAACTAGGTTCCTCGTTTGATGGTTGGGCGAAGTCCTTAAGAGGTCTTCGGTTTTGATCTTCGGCCATAGCTTTCCTATTCCTATGGAAAAACAAAAGTGCGCAAGCGTAACGTTCAGGTTCAGCTAGAGGGTCTACTAAACTTCCGGCACTGCAAGTCTTTCGCATTGACCGGTGGGTAACAACCTTAGTCTAAACGGTATAACTACAGGGTAATGAAATTTGACGATATTGGTCCCCGGCAACGGCGCCAAAAGCTTGATGCGTGTTTTTGGCAAGTGTACGAACACGTCAGAGTAATATAAAAGATTGTCGAATCCACAGAGACCAAGTGTCAATCTATCGTACCTGTTGTTATGGTGTGTATCTAAGGAAACAAAATATAAGGGTTTTAATAAGGGTGCAATGGTAAATAAAATAATAATTTTAAACAATAAATAAAAGACAGGCTCGAATGTAATTCACGTAATCAATGATAATCCAGTACTTGTTAATGGAACTACTTATGGGCAATGTTTTCTCCTTTGAAAAGAACTAATTTAACAGGAACTGTCGCTTTCGCGTATTCAGAACCGAGTTGTACTCTCTAATCAACCCCTCCTATTGTCACGGATAAAAAGGTGCGTACTGCGTTAGAGTAGTAAACCTATTTTTAAGAAATATAGTATCTTAACTAAGTTGAAAAGTACTTTAACCTGGATTTCTTAGCAAAAAGAGGTTCTTATGAACCAGACTCTAAACTTCATAACGCGTCCGAAAATCGTTTTAAAATCTCTTTTCTTTTTAATCTAAAAACTCCTAATGAACTAGACAAAGCGCTTTTGGCTGTTTTTGAAATAGTTAAAAACAATTACTTGAATTGAAAGATAAAATAGCCCTTAAGTGTTTCCACGAACAATTATACGGATTACTGGTTTAATTACGATCCTTACATTCTAACCTTTATGGAATTAGTTAGACATGATAAAGTAAAGATTCTTTTTATAATTTTTCATAAAAGTAATTTAGTGCGAGTGCGGGAAGTAAATGAATTTAGTGCGAGTGCGAGAAATAAAGTAATTTAAAGCGAGTGCGGGAAATAAAGGAATTTAGTGCAAGTGCGGGTAATAAACGAAAGTAAAGCGAGTGCGAGAAATAAATAAAGTAAAGCAGTGCGAGAAATAAATGAAAGTAAAGCAATGCATAAAAGTAAAATACGAACTGGAATTAAAATGGCGGCAGGATTAACTTCCTCCAGAGTGCTCCAAAACTCGATCACACAGACAGATTACAGACTCGATCACTCGATTGCAGAAACACCCCGATGTGGAATGGTAACTGCTTTATAACTGATATATGCCTAGAGAAATCTAAGTTTGGATGAAGAAAAAAGAAAAACTAAAGTCCTATTTATAGGAAAACTAAATGCGGGAAATGACCAGGACGCCCCTCCACTAAAAAGTGGAGGGAACTAAATTTTTGCCTTGTGGCGCCCGCCAGAAGGTCATGGCGCCCTCCATGAGGCCAATGGAGAATGAAAGAGTGGGGATCATGGGTCTTGGAAGTTGTGGAGTGGTCTTGAGACGTGGCCACGTCATGGCTAACCCCATGGCGCCCGCCACGGTGGGTGTCGTAAGTGCAAAACGCTGAATTTCTAGGTTTTCGTCCGTTTCCACTCCTTTTTCGCTCCTTTTCTCGATTCAAGCCCCGATTACAATAAAAACCTGAAAACAAAAGAAAACAAAGTAATAACATAACAAAACAACAATAAAAGCTATGAATGCATGCGAAATCGGAGTCAGAAATACGGTGAAATTTAGTGTGATCAGTAGCTAACATTGTGCCTGTATCAAAGTAGGACAGCAAGGTCCGGATGTGCGTTGACTACCGGGATTTGAATAGAGCAAGCCCAAAAGAGGATTTTCCATTACCTCACATTGATGTGTTGGTAGACAATACTGCTCAATTCTCGATATTTTCTTTCATGGATGGCTTCTCCGGATATAATCAGATCAAGATGGCACCGGAAGACATGGAGAAAACAACGTTCATTACCCCGTGGGGTACATTCTGCTACATGGTCATGCCCTTTGGTTTGAAGAATGTCGGGGAAACTTATCAACGGGCGATGGTCACATTGTTCCATGACATGATACACAAGGAGATTGAGTGTTATGTGGACGATATGATTGCTAAGTCCCGAGACGAAGAAGAGCATCTGGTCAGTCTCAAGAAGCTGTTTGATAGTTGTAACACCCCAAATTTGCCCTCTTCATTTTAAGCATCATATCACATCATATTCATCATGAACATATCATTTTCTTAGCATCCTAGCATGGAAAAATGAGGCATAACATTTCCCATGACCAAGCATTAGGCATATGATCATATGTGGAGGTTCTTGGGGCATCACAAGCCATGACAAGGAGCTCAATGGTTTTGTACAAGTCCTATGAGGGGTCTATGTTGCATTTACAAGTTCAAGTTCATTTGCAAAAGCTCAGAAGGTTGTATGATCATCAGAGATTCTAGGATAGGGCAAAGCTCCTAATCAAGGGACCTAATCTAGGGTTTGAGATTCAAGCTTGAAAACCTCACAACTTTGGTCATTTCATTTGGGCAAAGTCTTTTATATGTAAATAGTATCCTAGGTACCAATTTTCATGAGAAAATTCCATGTGGAAGTCAAGAAATTCTTCTGTTGCTTGCAGATGAAGTAATTGGTCAACTATGCCCTTAAAAAGTCAACTGTGTTATTTCATGGGGTCCAACCCACTTTTTCTTGCCAAGGGGTGTCCTTAAAATGTTGTAATAGGTTTGAAATGTTCAAAGATCAAGAATCATGGAGTTTTCATGGTTTTTGCAAAATTGGCACAAAGTTGGTTTTTGAGAAGTTCCATTTTTGGCAACTTTTGCCCTAAAATTCAACTGAGCTTAACATGATTAAAAATTCTTCAAATGGACCAAAGTCAAACATGAAAGTTGGATATTAAGTTCTCCCATATTCAAAAAGTACAAGTACTTTTTCATGGGATTCATGGTCTGTTCTATATGGCCTTCGAAAAATTGGACAAAACTAGGGCAAAACAAAAAGTTTCATGCATGCACCAAAGCCAATTGTCACAAAAGTTAATTTCAAGGCTTGGAATAGATCAAGTTTGTTTCAAATGTTGAAATATATTGAATTTGGCATACTTTGCTCCAAGTAATACACCAATTTCGTGCCAATCAAGTTTGTTATTCAAAAAGTGGATATTTTGCAAATTCATGAGGAAAGTGTGACAACCTTGATCCAATGGCCAAGATCTTGTGGATTATTATCAAGGGATGGATTTGGATTTCACATGGAGCTTAAGGCCAAGGAAACCATGAGGAGTGCATTCTCTCATCATAATTTGCAAAATTTGCAAGAATCAAAATTCTCCTCATTCCCACGTGTAAACCTCACATTTTTTTCAGCATTGGTTCATAGCATGATATAAAAGAAGCTAGGGTTTCAGTATTGCACAACTCTCTCTCTTTCTTCAGATTCAAACTTCTTTCACAAATTGCATTTCCTCTCAAATCTTCTCATACACGTGCTCAATCAGAAAACAAATTGTAGATCCTTGATCAATGCAAGCTCAGGATCATTAATCACACCATCATTCAAGCTCTCTCTCAAGATCAACAACCTTGCCATTTCAGGGCAGGTGCTTGCAAAGCTCAAGATCCATCCATCTTCAAGGCTTTAGGTGCATTTATTTTGCATCTAGAGTTAATTTGGAGTGATTTGCATCCATCATCTGGTCTTCTAGCACACTTTATCAAGATCTGCAACTCTGGTAAGCTTTGAATTCTTCAGATCTAAAAATGAAATTAGTTGTGCATTTTGTAATCTGTGATGTTTGCTGATCATGCTGCAAGTTTTGGTTTCGAAAATGGTGCAATATTGAGTGAGATATTTGATCTTTATTTTTCATGGTACAAACTGTTTTTGCTCAATCCGTAGCATCCTTTGATCTATTGCATTTTTCGTGTCCATTTTTGAATTCAATGTGGCCTATTTAGTGAATCTGGAGATTATGGTTCATTTATTTTATTTTTTGCGCATCTGGTGTAATTTCCGGTGCCGGAGCCCTAGCTCCGGTCACCGGAATCTGCATTTGTGAGCTAGGGTTTACGTGAGGTTGAAGATGATCTTCCAGCCTTAGGATCTTGCCCTCACACCTCCAGGATCTTGCCACATTTCAAGTCCCACACCCTCCCATTCACGTGGTTTTATAATTCTGTTTTAATTCCATATGTTTCTCACCACACATTAGTTATCACGCGTCTCCACTCATAATCCAGTAAACGTCCATGTCATTTAATGAGGAGAGGTTCAGTGTGCGTTAGATTGATCCTGTGGCCATGTTATTTTCCAGCTTATTCTTTGAATATTCACCATATGAATCATAAACCTCCGCAACCTTTTGGGCTTTGGTTTCTTTTCACACCCCCTCACAGCATAAGCCTAACTCATTTACACGAAAATCCTTGATATTCTCACCTCCATGCCATTTTCTCATTTTATTTTCTTTTTCATTTAATTCTTTTATTTCCAGTTTGATTTCCTTTTATTAAAAATACTTCCAGTCATTAAAAAATTCCAAAATAATTCCCTAGTGTTCATTTGAGATTTCCTTAACTTTCTACATTTTTATTTTCCATTTATTCCTATTATCCACGTGTCATTAAATTGTTCTATTCCAATTAATTCATTCTTAAGTCTTTTTGAGTACACTGCCTTGTTTATTTTCCCTAGGTTTCATTATTTTGAGTTTTGTGTTCATTCTTTTTGCTCTGGATTCCTAAGATGAAGTAGTTGATGTGTGATTTTTCCCCTGATTTTTTAGAAACTTTTTCATTGGGTCTTGGTCCTTTGGCTTGTGATTGAAGTTATTAACCCTAGTTCTTGTTTATGTCTTCATTTGACCTACTTGGCTTCTGAACTTCTCCCAATCCTTTTGGCTCATTGTTATATCATGTTTGAGGATCAGTTAACCTAAGTTGTGGAATTTTTAGATGCTTTGTTGATTTGATTTGAATTTTGTCTTGAACCTTGTCCCATTTTGCTTCCTTTTGCTCTTTAGCTCTCTTTCAAGCTTAGAAGGGCATTTGTGCCAACTTCTTCTTCTCATTTGGGGTCCTTTTGGGGTATGGGTTCCATTTTGGCCTTAGCTTAGGGTCTGTGTCTTAGAAATTTTTGTGTTTGCTTACCTTTTGAGCTCATCTTTTCTTAAGTGTTTTCATCTCACTTCTTTACTTCTTTCACCTCATAATGTGATTGTTTGGTCTTGTACCTCTCTTCTTCTCATCTTTCTTGCTTCTTAGGCATTTCTTCAACTTGTTTTGGTTCTGGTTGTGTGCTTTGAGTCCATGTTTTGTGCATTTTTCCTTGCATCTTTCTTAAGTGTGCATTTGTTTGCCATGTGATTCATGTTGCATCATGTTTGCTTGCATGCTTCTTTCTTCATTCTTTAGACTGGCATATCCATTGAGCATTTGTATATATGACTTCACTTCTGTTTGTATGATGATGGCATGTCATTTGCTTCATTTCATATCACTTGTATGCTTATGTTACTAACCTTGCAGGGGCTATGGTAAGTGAGAGGTGTGGATGTGAGTTCCACATCTCCAAATCTCATCTCTTCTTCTTATTTCTTAATTGTGCTAACCCTTTGCTTGTTGGGCTTAGGCCTTACTCATCTCTCCTCTTCTTTCTTCTTCTTCTCTTCTTCTTTCTTCTTTAGGATATAAAACCACACTAACCTTAGGATATCCATGCATGATAACACTTAGGATTCTTTAGTCCCCCTTAGACTTTTACCTTTGTGATCCTTTTTGGTTCTTCTTCTCTTCTCATATCATAACCATAAAAAACATCTTAATAATGTTTGAAGTGATGCCTTGAGCAATAGCCTTATCCCATGAGGTACTTGTAGTCTTCCCATCTTGGGATAGTACAAGTTTACCTTGTGATGCACAAGTCTGATTAAGGTATCTTCTTCACAAAGAAAAGCATAAAAAACACTTCTTCATTGTAAATACCAAAAACACTTAATAAGTTAATGAGTTATTGAACTTAGGCCCTAATCTCTGGGTTCAAGTTTTGGGGATCTTTTCCTTACTTGAGTGGGCTTGTTCTATTATTCCATCTTGGAATGTAGTGACAAGGGCACATTCTATGGAAAAGAGCTTGAGTTCACTTCCTTGTGACACACTCATAAAAGCTTCATAAAAAACACAAACAAACAATAAGCGTCTTTCCTTCGGGAATTCTTTTCTCATCTCCTTCGCTCCGTACGCGAACTTGCTCCTACTTGTCATTTTGCAAGACGGTTACGCACTCGTCGTCCGAGTCTGCAACACCTGAGCAATGGCATAGGCAGTTCAAGCCTTAGTTCACAAGCAATTTCCTTGCCACCCCTAGTTAGGGGAACTACGGCGTCTCTGATCCTCATTATCCTGATGAGGTACGTAGGCAGTGGGTTAGGGCCCGTTCGAGCATAATCTTTAATTTCCCTACATTTTTTCCTTCTTTTTTTTTCCAGTTCCCTTTTCATTTCCTTTTCTTTGCAGCAGCCTTCATTTCTTCACCCTTTGAAATAGTTTCTTTGCAGGCGTGGATCCCGTCGGGTACGGCGGACGATCTGGGGTGCTAATACCTTCCCAGGTCGTAACCGACTCCCGAACTTAGTCTCTTTGGTTCGCAGGACCCGTGTCCTTCCTCTTCTATCTTCTGGTTTGTGCAGCATTACCATTCCTGTTCCTTTGAGATAAAAATGCCTGGCTGGCGACTCTATTCTTTTCCGCGCCACTTTCGTGTTTGTACCAGGATGGAAATCCGGGGAGAGACAATAGTCTGATTAAATACAAGCTGAGGTTGAATCCAAACAAGTGCACTTTCGGAGTGCGTTCCGGGAAACTGCTGGGTTTCATTGTTAGTCAGAAAGGAATTGAGGAAGATCCTGCAAAGGTAAAAGCAATTCAAGATATGCCTGCACCGAGAACAGAAAAAGAAGTGCGCGGGTTTTTAGGGAGGTTGAACTACATTTCTCGGTTCATGTCTCATCTTACTGCCACGTGCGAACCAACATTCAAATTGCTAAGAAAAGAGCAAACGGTCAGGTGGAACGAAGACTTCCAAAGATCTTTTGACAAGATAAAAGAATATTTGCAGGAGCCTCCAATTCTTATGCCTCCAGTGGAAGGAAGACCTTTGATCATGTACTTGACTGTGCTAGAAGGGTCAATGGGGTGTGTTCTAGGCCAACGTGACGAGTTTGGTCGAAAAGAGTACTCTATTTATTACCTTAGCAAAAAGTTTACCGACTGTGAATCCCGTTACTCACTGTCGAGAAAACTTGTTGCATTTTGGTATGGGCTGCTCGCCGACTGAGACAGTACATGTTGACCCTTACCACACTGCTCATTTCCAAAATGGATCCTGTCAAGTACATCTTTGAGAAACCAGCGTTAACCGGAAGGGTTGTTAGGTGGCATATGATCTTAACAGAATATGACATCCAGTATACTTCTCAGAAAGCCAACAAGGGAAGTGTATTGTCATATTACCTTGCTTAGAAACCTCTTGAAGATGATTGTCAGCCAATGAAGTTTGATTTCCCTAATGAGGACATCATGTACCTCAGAGCAAACGATTGCGAGGAACCACTTCCGGAGGAGGGGCCAGACCCTGAATCCAAATGGAAGTTGATGTTTGATGGGGCAGTCAATATCAATGGATGTGGAGTTGGTGCCATTCTTATTACTCCCGAGGGTGTTCATTTTCCCTTCGCTGCCAGAATTACTTTTGGCTGCCCTAACAATGAAGCGGAATACGAGGCATGTATAATGGGAATAGAGGAGGCGATTAATCTTCAGATTAAGAACCTCGATATATTCGGAGATTCATCCCTCGTCATTAACCAAGTTACCGGCAAGTGGTATACGCATCAAGAGCATCTAATTCCATACAGGGATTATGCTAGAAAACTGTTGACGTTCTTCACAACAGTTAAGCTTCAGTACATACCACGTGATGAAAATCAGTTTGCCGACGCATTGGCCACTCTTTCTTCGTCTATCAAAGTCTTGTGTTGGAATTATGTACCCAGAATTGACATTTCCAGGCTTGATGCACCAGCTCATGCTTTCTCTGTAGACGTAGTGTCTAACGAGAAACCTTGGTATTTTGATATCAAGTTATTCCTGGAAAAACAAGAATACCCAGCTGGGGCATCTTCCAATGACAAGAAGACCTTGAGGCGACTTGCTGCTAGCTTCTTCTTGAATACAGACGGGGTTTTGTACAAGATAAATTTTGACATGGTCTTTCTCAGATGCGTGGATAGACACGAAGCAAGCCTGTTAATGCAGGAAGTCCACGAAGGATCTTTCGGTACCCACGCAGGAGGGCATGCTATGGCTAAGAAATTACTGAGATCAGGGTATTACTGGATGACAATTGATGCAGACTGTTGTTCATTCGCTCGTAAGTGCCACAAGTGCTAGATTTATGCAGACAAGGTGCATATTCCTCTAAGCCCGCTCAACGTCATGTCATCTCTTTGCCCTTTTCTATGTGGGGTATTAACATGATCGGAAAGATAGAGCCTATTGCTTCAAATGGTCATCGCTTCATCTTGGTCGCGATTGATTACTTCACTAAGTGGGTGGAAGAAGCATCTTATGCCAATGTCACTCGTCAAGTGGTGGCAAGATTTCTGAAAAGGGATATCATTTGCAGATACGGAGTGCCCGAAAGGTTCATTATTGACAATGGTTCTAACTTAAACACCAAGATGATGGCAGAGTTGTGTCGGGACTTCAAGATTCAGCATCACAATTCTTCTCCTTACCGACCAAAGATGAATGGTGCGGTAGAGGCAGCAAACAAGAATATCAAGAAGATTGTGCAAAAAATGGTTGTCACTTACAAAGATTGGCATGAGATGTTACCATTTGTGCTGCATGGGTACCGAACGTCAGTCAGGACGTCAACAGGGGCAACCTCCCTTCTCTCTGGTATATGGTATGGAGGCAGTCCTGCCTGTTGAAGTAGAGATTCCTTCATTGCATGTGATGATGGATGTGAAGCTTGATGAGGCTGAATGGGTGCGTGCTCGTTACAATCAGCTATGTCTAATTGGGGAAAAGAGATTAGCGGCTATCTGTCATGGTCAGCTTTATCAGAGGAGAATGAAGCGAGCATTCGACCAACAAAGACGTACTCGGGAGTATCAGGTAGGAGAACTTGTGCTTAAAAGGATCATTCCTCCAGGTTCAGATCATAGGGGCAAGTGGACCCCAAACTACGAAGAACCATTCATAGTGAAGAAAGTTTTCTTAGGAGGAGCACTGATTCTCACCACTATGGATGGAGATGTCTTCCAATCCCTTGTTAACTCAGACGCAGTTAAAAAATACTTCGCATAAAGAGACCCGCTGGACACAAAAACCGAATTAAAGTCCAGGCAAGAAAAGGGCATCCCGGCGAGCTAAAAACAAAATAAAAAGCTCGGGCAAAAGTTAGGGAAATAAAAAAAAACGTACACCCGCTGAGTTGAAAAGCCACATTGGACAGCTCAGGCAAAAAAGGGTATCCCGGTGGATTGAAAACCAGAAAGGGCGATCCACGCAAAAGAAGGGAATAAGCGAACAACTGCGATCCGAGTAACCTGAACCACATCATCGTTTCATATAACCTGACAATATCAGAAGGGTAGGAAACAGTCCCCTCATCTTCTCAGAAAGCAAAGGCAAGAATGGAGAGTTCTGAAGACATGCTGGTCATAGCAGAAATGGAACTCATTGGGATGCCGTGCCCATTGCCATTAGGATAGTTTATTTTCTCAATTTTATGGTGGCTACCTCTTTCTAGGTGGTTGCTTCCTGATGTAAATCTTTGCCTATTCAGAGGCCTTTCAATAAAAAGAATATTCAGTCAAAAAGTTGTGTGGTGTTTATTTTTGTTTGCAAAATGTCCTGAATTTTTGGAAAAAATAGCATTTCATTTAAACATGGTGATAATTTGAAAGAAAATGACATTGCAGGGAAACACTGTAAACCCTCTTTGAGTGTCGGGAGACAATGGATGAACAGATCATACCATGCAAGTCCCTGGGGCACACTTGTGTTTTCTGTTGTTGCAGGTTGCAGGATGGCGTCACATTCTCCCAGGCAGAATTCTTCCCCAACTAAGTCTTGGCAGGCAGCCCAAGAAGTTTATTATTCCCCAGTGGAGTATACCCAGCAGGAAGCTGAATGCCTGATGTCCCCACAAAGATTAGAATTAGCAAAATTCTCTCCACAGCTAGAGCATTGTTAAAGCATCTTTCCCAGCCAAGTCTGAAGATAATCCTTCCCCACAGAGTTCATATTTGATTTTCACTCCCGTTAGTGAAATATTCTCCAGCAAAGTTGCCATTCTTTTGGTTAATGTGATGATACAGTCAGGTATTCATCACTCCAGTCAGAGTTAGGTGTCAAGGCCTCTTGACTTGGTCTTCCCCTGCAGGGTTGTAATTCTTGTGGCCAATCAGGCATTTATGGTTGCTCGTCTGCACTTCTCCAACACTTGTTTGTGTTCGTACTTTATTGCTGCGCGTCCGCATCTTTCAACACTCGTTTGTGTTATCATTTTGGTATTGCTTGTTTGCTTTCCCCAGCAGTGGTCCATGATTTCTTTGCTGTTGCTCGTCTGCAATTTCCAACACTCATCTGTGTTTGGTATCTGGTACTTGTTGATGCTCGTCTTCAATTCCTAACATTCGTCTGTGTTGATA
Source organism: Lathyrus aphaca (assembly GCA_963966055.1). Lineage (NCBI taxonomy): Eukaryota > Viridiplantae > Streptophyta > Magnoliopsida > Fabales > Fabaceae > Lathyrus > Lathyrus aphaca. The sequence goes on along the minus strand of OZ014524.1, from coordinate 254,126,660 downwards.
TGTAATATTTGTTATTGCTCGTCCACAACCTCCAACACTCGTATGTGTTTATTATCTGTTTAAAGCTCGTATGCATTGTTTGGATACTCGTCTGTATCATCCCTAACACTCGCGTGTGTTAGCTTATATCTGTATGTGTGGATTTGCTGATTATCCTGGTACTCTTCTGTGTTGCTCCTTCAAATGCTCGTCTGTGTTTGAATTTCTGGTATTCGTCTGTACCAGTGGTTGATACTCGTCTGTATCATCGCCTGAAGCGCTCGTCTGTGTTTCTTAGATCATCGTCTGATACTCGTTTGTATCATTGACTTATGGCACTCGTCTGTGTTATCTTGATGATTATCCAATACTCGTCTGTATTGAAGAGGTTTAAAATCATGACTGTGGGAGTGAATGTCAAAATGGTTACCGGTCCTGGCGTAACACGTATATCCGAAGGAGGCTCGTCTGTCTCAAGTACCAATTATGATTGTTGCACCTGGCGTAACAGGTTTTCTCGAAGAAGACCCGTCTGTCTTGTACCATATATCCACGGATAATATATGAAGAAGGTTCGTCTACCTTGATTATGCATGTCTATCCCACAGACTTTAGTGCATCCCGGTCCTGGTGTAACAGGTATATCCGAAAGAGATTCGTCTGTCTCAAGTCATTTGTTCTTGCAGTGTTTAAGGACTCGTATGTCCAGTTACTGGCGCAACAGGATTGTTTGAAGAAGACTCGTCTGTCAAAGTATTTTTATTCCAGATACCAGTTTCAACTTGGAAGAAGCTCGTCTGCTTTTTCTCCCCTTCATTCACCAAAGCGTTATTTGGTTGGGCTTATTTCCCAGTGTTGCATTCTTCGTGAGAGTGCAAATTCTAGGTCTTCTTCGTATTCAATCACAGTTTATCTTAAACGGTCGATAGCCCGTGCTACCGTTCTTTTCAGATTAACAGTTGTTTTAAATAGGGGCAGATGTAACACCCCAAATTTTCCCTCTTCTTTTTAAGCATCATATCACATCATATTCATCATGAACATATTATATTCTTCGCATCCTAGCATGGAAAGATGAAGCATAACATTTCTCATGACCTAGCATTAGGCATATGATCATATGTGGAGGTTTTTGAAGCATCACAAGCCATGAAAAGGGTCCCAATGGTTTTTTACAAGTACTATGAGGGGTCTACATTGCATTTATAAGTTCAAGTTCATTTGCAAGAGCTCAGAAGGTTGGAAGATCATCAGGGATTCCAAGTTAGGGCAAAGCTCCTACACAAGGATCCTAAACTAGAGTTTGAGATTCAAGCTTGAAAAATTCACAACTTTGGCCATTTCATTTGGTCAAAGTCTTCTATATTTCAAGAGGATCCTATGTACCAATTTTGGTGAGAAAATTCCTTGTGGAAGTCAGGAAATTCTTCAGTTGCTTGCAGATGAAGTAATTGGTCAACTATGCCTCAAAAAAGTCAACTGTGTAGCTTCAAGGGGTCCAACCCAATTTTTCTAGCCAAGGGATGTTCTTACAATTATATAAGAGGTTTGGCAAGTTCAAAGATCAAGAATCATGAATTTTTGAGGGGTTTTGCAAAATTGATGCAAAGTTGGTTTTAAGAAAATTCCATTTTTGGCAACTTTTGCCCTAAAATTCAAGTGACCTTAACTTAATCAAAAATTCTTCAAATGGACCAAAGTCAAACATGAAATTTGGAGATTAAGGCCTCCCATTTTCAAAAAGTACAAGTACTTTTTCATAGCATTCTTGGTTTGGAATCTAAGGCCCTCGAAAATCCCTTCAAAATTAGGGCAAATATTGATTTTCATGCATGCACCAAGAGCCAAAAGTCTTGAAACTTCATTTCGAGTGTTGGTATGGATCCAATATGTTTACAAAGTTAAAATGAAATGTATTTGGCATACTTTTCTCAACAGAATGCACCAAATTCGTGCAAGACAAGAATTTCATTCAAAAAGTGCAAATTTTGCATATTCATGAGAAAAGTGTGACAACTTAATCTAAGGGCCAAGATCTTTTGGATTCAAATCACGGGATGGATTTAGAGTGCACATGGGGCTGAAGGAAAGAGAATGCATGAGTTTTTCATTCTCTCATCACAAAATTGCAAAATTTGCAAAATCACCAAAACTTGTGATCTACACGTGCAAACTCCTTCATTTTTTCAGCATTAGCTCATGAGAGGATATATAACAAATTAGGGGTTCAACTTGCCTCAGTTCTCTCTCATTCTTCAGCTTCCAAGTTTGTGCATAACTTGCATTTTCTCTCAAATCTCCTCACACACTAGCTCTCTCAAAAAACAATTTGTAGATCCTTGATCCTTGGAAGCTCAGGATCATTAATCTCACCATTGTTCAAGCTATCTCTCAAGATTAAGAACCTTGCCATTTCCGGGAAGTTGCTTGCAAAGCTCAATATCCAACAAGATTCAAGGCTCTAGTTGCATTTATTTTGTAACTAGAGAGCATTTGGAGTGATTTGGCCTCATCATCTGGACTTCTAGCAAACTCTATCAAGATCTGCAAGTTCAGGTAACATCCAAATCTTCAGATCTAGAAATGATTTTTGAAGTGTGCTTTTGGATATTTGATGTATGCTGATCATTCCGCCATGCTTAGTTTCGAAATTGGTGCATTATTGAGTGTGTAATTTGAGTTTGAATTTTCTTGGTCACAACTGTTTCCCTTCGATCTAGAGAATCCATTGATCTATTGGTTTTTTCATGGTCATTTTCGAACTCAGTGCATCTCAATTAGTCAATTTGGAGCTTATTGTTCATTTTAATTTTTGTTTGTTCATCTGGTGTAACTTCCGGTGCCGGAGCCCTAGCTACGGTCACCGGAATCTGGAAATCTTTGATTAGGGTTTTGTGAGGTTGAAGAAGACTTGTGAGCCCTCAGATCTGTCCTCCAACGTCCAGGATCATGCCACGTGTTTTAGTGAACCACCCTCTCCTCACGTGGATTTTATTTTCTGTTTTAATTCATGGTACTTCACACCTCACCATAACACTCATGCGCCTCAGCCTCATAACCAATCAAGTCGCCACGTCATTTAATGAAATGTTCACCAGATGCGCCTATTCAATCTGAAGGCTGTTGTTTTTCCATTTTAATTTCCTTGAATTTCCACCATATGAATTATATTCTTGCACAGGCTAATGGGCTCAGCCACTTCTATTTTCACCCCCTGACTCTTTGGCCCATTCCATTTACACTAAAATCCTGACTATTCTCACCTCCTAGTCTTTTCCTTATTTTATTTTCTTTTTTCATTTTGGTTTCCATTTATTAAAAATACCTCCAAGTGTCTAAAAATTCCAAATTAATTCTTGAATGTTCATTTGAGTTTTCCTTATTTTTCCATATTTTTGTTTCCCATTTATTTCTAATATCCACGTGTCAATTAGTTGTGCATTTTAATTAATTCGTTTTATGTCCTTTTTGAGCATCTTAACTTGTCCAATTTCCCTAGGGTTCATCTTTTTGAGTTTGGTGTTGATTCTTTTTGCTCTGGATTCCTAAGAGAATGTAGTTCATGTGTGATTTTTCCCCTGATTTTTAGAAACTTATTCATTTGGTTTTGGTCCTTGTCTTGTAAGTGAAGTTTCTTAACCCTAGTTCATGTTTAAGTCCTCATTTGACCTATCTAGCTTCTGAATTTCTCCCAATCCTTTTGTCTCATTGTTATATCATGTTTGAAGTTCATTTTTCCTAAGTTGTGGAATTTTTAGATGCATTGTTGATTTGATGTGAATTTTTGTTCTTAACTTGTCCCATTTGGTTTCTTTTTGATCATAAGGTCTCTTATTAGCTTAGAAGTGCACTTGTGCCAACTTCTTCTTCTCATTTGGGGTTTCTTTGTGGTATGGATACCTTCCTGGTCTTTGTATAGGGTTTGTGTCTTGAAATTTTGTATTTTGCTTACCTTTTAAGTTCATTCTTTCATATGTGCTTTCATCTCATTTCCTTACTTCTTTCCTTCCATTTTGTGATTGTTTGGTCTTATTCCTCTCTTCTCTTCATCTCCCTTGCTTCTAAAGCACTTCTTTAACTTGTTTTCGTTCTGGTCTTGGGCTTTGAGTCCATGTTTGTGAATTGGCTATGGTAAGTGAGAGGTGTGGAAGTGATTCCCACATCTCCAAGTCTCTTCTTCTTCTTATTTCTTATTTGTACTAACCCTTTGCTTGTTGGGCTTAGGCCTTACTCATCTCTTCTTCTTTCTTCTTCTTCTCTTCTTCTTTCTTTCTTCATTAGGATAGAAAACCACACTAACCTTAGGATATCCATGCATGACAACACTTAGGATTCTTTAGTCCCCCATTAGACTTTTACCTTTGTGATCCTTTTGTTTCTTCTTTTCTCATCTCAAAACCATAAAAAACACTTAATAAAGTTTGAAGTGATGCCTTGAACAATAGCCTTATCCCATGAGGTACTTGTAGTTTTCCCATCTTGGGATAGTACAAGCTTACCTTGTGATGCAAAAGTCTGATCAAGGTATCTTCTTCACAAAGAAAAGCATAAAAAACACTTCTTCATTGTAAATACCAAAAACACTTAATAAGTTAATGAGTTAGTGAGCTTAGGCCCTAATCTTTGGATTCAAGTTTTGGGGATCTTCTCCTTACTTGAGTGTGCTTTTTCTGTTATTCCATCTTGGAATGTAGTGACAAGTGCACATTCCATGAAAAAGAGCTTGAGTTCACTTTCTTGTGACATACTCATAAAAGCTTCATAAAAAACACAAACAAACAATAAGCGTCTTTCCTTCGGGAATTCTTTTCTCATCTCATTCGCTCCGTACGCGAATTTGATCCTACTTGTCATTTTGCAAGATGGTTGCTGTAAACACCCCAAATTTGCCCTCACCCATTCACACCATGTCTTGTGATCTTCTCATATGCATAAGTTCAATCATAGCATCTCATATTGCATTTTTGATTCATTGCACTGGTTCTAAGTCATTTGCATCTAGGGTTTGTGATCTGAGCAATCCAGGAGCTTCTTGAGCCACTCCAAAGGTCATCAATCACTTCAAAGGGGTCCATGTATGTTAAATAATCATATTATATCCCCTCAAAGTCAAGAATGTCAAAAAAATCACAAGGACTGAGATTGGCATGGGAGCAGAGCCAGGTTTAACTGCACAGATGACCTAGAATTAGGGTTTTGGTTTCAAAGGCCATAACTCCAAATTTTTTGGTCATTCTTGTTTCTATTGGTCTCTATATGGTATAGGGATCATTCATATCAACTTTCATGAAGAAATTCAATGGGGAAGGCATCTGATCAAGAGTTGACTTTTTGAGCAAGTCAATGCAAAATCAGGGCATCTGAGGCCCTCAATGACCCAACCAAAGGGTGTTCTTCATCATTTTGATTATGTATGATCTTTATTTGATCATAGAAGATTTTAGAAGTTCACAAAATTGAAGAATTTCAAGCCATTTGCAAAGTTGACTTTTTGGGAAAATGACTTGTAATGGAAACTTGCCATTTTGGGAAACTTTTTCAACCCTTGCTTTTTGATTCAAAAATGCTTCAAATGGGAAAACTTTGGTCATGAAAGTTGTAGAATAGATCATTCCCTTTTCAAAAAGTACAAGAACTTGTTCTAATTCATTTTGGATCAAAAGTTATGGCTTGTCAAATTTGGGAAAAATCACATAATTTCAAGTTTTCTACCAAAGAGGCAAAGTTGCAAAACCACTTGCCAAGACAAATTGTGCTATCAAATGGACTTCTAATATTCATACAAACATGAACCAATGTCTAAAAGTCAGATTGCATCAAAAGTTCACTCATTTTCATGACTTGTGGATCAAGAAATTTCAAAAGGGCCAAAGTTGATCAAAGTTGCAAAACCTCACTCAAACCCTAATCCATGAGCTGGCTGACTTCAAAATTGATCCTATGGTTCTCCTCACTTCTTGCTACGCAGTACACCCCTCTTGTCCTTGGCTAGCCATGAGCCCATACCTCTCTTACACAAAGCTTGACTTTTTTGCAAAAGATCCATACCAATCACCATAGGCCACCAACAACTCTCTGACCTATCACCACTTGATACATGGACCAAAAGCAGTTCAACACACCACACACACAAGCCTGAAACTCTCCCCAAGCCAGCATTCTCATTTTGCACCTCTTATGCAACTTTCTTCGAAACTCATCATACAAGCATCAAACATTAAAACAAACTTCACAAAACATCTCAGCATACTCCCCTGATCATTTCCCTGCCCTCATTCATCCCTAAAACATCCTCAAACTGAAACACGATTTCTCTCCCTCACTGAACAGAACTCACTCAATCTCTCAAACCAGCCAAAAGAAACTCCAATCAAGCCTTGCGAACTTCTCAGGGGGATCATTGGAGGTGATTGGACGCAAAGAGCTGGCCAGAGAGTTGCAAACTGAGAAAGCTCAAGCTCAGGTACCTCATGAACTTTTTTCCAGAAATGAAAATTTAAGTTTCTAGATTGTTCCTTATGTCTTGCTGATCATCCAGATGTTCTTACTTTTTGAAATGGTTAAGATTTGAGTGTGTACTGGTTGTCTGAAACTTTTGCCGTTTTGCAAGTTTTGATTCGAATCTTGTTTTGTAGGTCATAGAAATTTGTTTTGAGGTGGGGTTTGGATTTAGGGAGGTTAGAAGGTTTGATATGGAGCTTTAGAGCTCCAGAAATGGCCTAGGGAGAGAGTTCCATCTTTCGTATCGCCGGAGAAGATGACCGGAACCACTGTTCCGGTCATCTGAAAGTGATTAAATTAGGGTTAGGGTTTAGCTGAGTTTGAATGCTAGCCTTTGGATCCAACTTCCCGCGCGCTGTGAACGGCCCAGATCCTTTGATTTAGCCCTAATCTAGTCATTAACTTTAATTAATTAGGATTAAAATTTGAATTTCCCAGAATCAATCCCAGCCACTCAAACGCGCGTCAGTCAATTCCCGCGTGTCCAATTTGAATCTCAACCTTAGATCTTGCATACTTTCCATTTAATTTCATTTTTATTTTATTTTTATTCATTTAACTTTCATATTTATTTTAAAATAGTTAGAAAAATCCTAAAAATATTTCCCTTTGCATTTTTGTTTCAAATATTTTTCTCAATCAGAAAATGATTTTTATTTTATTTTTTGCATTAAAAATTATTTTTAAATCATTTAAAAGTTTATTTTTAATTAATTAATGAAAATTAATTAATTAAAAATACTTTTAGGTATTTAAAAATCACCAAAAAATTCATGTAACATTTAAAAACATTTAGAAACATTGTCCAACTCTCAAACCAAATTTATTTTTTGTTCTTGATGCCCTTTGTTAATTTTCTTTGGATTTAATTCCATTTCAAGGCATTATTTTGCTTCAAACTTCAAAAATTCATTTCTGCCTAACCTTTGAGAGTTGGACAATGATTCTTTTTGAATTGCATCTTGCATGACATGTAGTTTATAGGATAAAATTGGCATGAATTGATCTTGCATTTTCAATTTGTTTTGCATTTTTCTTGACAAGGTACCCACAAACCCTTGCAATCTTAGAAAATTCATAACTCTCACTAGGTTAAGAGTTGGATCCCCACCTTTGGGCAGTGAGTTTGTATAGGTCTAAGGTTCCTTTGATTGCATTTTCAAATTTTTATCATGTCATTTGCTTCTGGTTTTGGATTTTTGCTTTGTATGTTGCATATAACCCTAATTCATGCTTTCCTTTGCATCCATTTCTCATTTGCTTGCATCCAATGACTTGCCATGACATTTTGTGCATCCATTTGATTCATAACACATCTTAGGACATATTAGAATCATGTTTGATCATTGCATCATTCATTTGACATGTCATACTTTCATTGCATTTCATAAACTTTCATGAACTTTCATGGTTCAAAGCATGCTCCATATACCTCCATTCTCTTGTATGCTCACATATATGCATCTTGTATGACTTTGCACCATCTCTTGACATCATCTGCATCATGCGTATGTTTCTGATTTTGGCCTTTGCCCATCCATATGCATTGTTTCATCTCATTTCTTCCCTTATGCATCTTGTACTAACTTTTCAGGTTGATGGTAAGTTTGTTTGGGAGGTGAATTTGCCTTCACCTCCTACCTCTTCTCACCTTATCATTCTACATCCTTGCTGCATTTTTACTTGTCTTTGAGTGAGCTTGCTCACTTGTGCCTCTCTTCCCTCTTTTCTCTTCTAATCTCATCTCTTTTCTCTCTTGCTCCTCCTTGGTGGCCTTTGAAGATCTCTTTCTTTCTTAAGCCTCATAAACCCTAGGTATAACCAAGCATGATAACAATTAGGGTTTGATTAGTCCCCCATTTAGATTTTACCTTTGTGTCATCTTTGAGTCTTCTCTTCTCATCTCATAATCAAGGACTAAACCGTAAAGGTTTTAAGGCTTTGTGATTAAGCTTATGCTTGCATCCTTCTATTAGGATGGAGTGTATAACTTTTTTTCCTAAGTGTTAAACCCTTAATGTGTTTAAATCCTTTAATCAATCCACTTAATAATCATCAAGACATCCAGCTTGTAACTTGGGCCTTGCATTAGGGTTCTAATTCTTCCTTAATTGGTCAAGAAGGACTAACCCTAGTGTTAATGGACAAGTCCCCCTCAAGTTGTCTTACAAACCATAAAAATCATTTCTTCATCTTATCATTAACTAAAATCCATTTAATAAAGGCTTTGTTTTGTCATGAGGTTAATCCCTAATCATGGATTAAAGTTGAGGAGTCTTCCTCAGCTTAAACATTCTCATCTATTATCCTTCGATTAGGATGGTGTAATGAGGCTGTTTAATCCCTGATTATGGCTTAATCTCATTACTCAACACTAAACAAAAACAACAAAAACTTCTAAATAATCACAAGTAGGTTAATGATCTTAATCCTACATCATGGTGATTAAGTGTGAGATGTTGACTTCACACTTAAGGTATTCTCATTAACCCTAATCAGAGGGAGGATGTGATGAGTTTACTAACCCATTGGTTTAGGCTTAAGCTCATTAACTTACGACAAACTTCAAAAAAGCAATAAAAGACTGAAAATACAAAAACAAACAATAATCGTCTCTTCCGGGATTCTTTTCTCATCTCATTCATTCATAAATGAGAACTCGCTTCTTCCGTCTAATGCAAGACAGTTTGCACCTGAGCCAGACAGGTCATACACTTGAGCATAGGCAAGTAAAAAGTTCATCAGTCAATTCATCCTTCAGTCTCTTTGGGTCGAACTACGGTGTTCTGACTTCCTCATTGCACGAGAGGATACGTAGGCATAACTTAACAGTTATCGAACAAAAGTCTCTGTATATTCCCCCTCTTTCCAGCTTTATTCTTTTAGCCTCATGATCTTGAGCATTTCATTCTTGTTCTTACACTGACACTTCACTTATACACTTCACTTCTCTTACACTGACACCTGTACATCCTTTTCCAGCTCTTTTATACACAGATTGCATTGACACTACCCCTTTAAAACACAAATCTTTTAAGCGTGGATCCCGTCGAGTACGGCGGACAATCTGGGTGCTAATACCTTCCCAGGTTGTAACCAACCCCCTTTCTCAGTCTCTCTGGTTCGCAACCGTCTTATCCATATATTTCTAGGTTTATGCAGCATTACCTTTCCTCCGAGATAAAAATGCCTAGCTGGCGACTCTTTTCTTTTCTCTTGAGCTCACTCCTATGTGTTCTCATTCCTCTTTTCGCCGACCGTTCGCGTCTGTACCCCTCCTGACCTGAGGTGTCATTTGGCGGGAGCGACAGTTACGCACTCGTCGTCCGAGTCTGCAACACCTGAGCAATGGCATAGGCAGTTCAAGCCTAAATTCACAAGCAATTTCCTTGCCACCCCTAGTTAGGGGAACTACGGCGTCTCTGATCCTCATTGTCCTGATGAGGTACGTAGGCAGCGGGGTAGGGCCCGTTCGAGCATAATCTTTATTTTCCCTACATTTGTTTTCTCTTTGTTTTCTCGTCCTGTTCCTTTTCTCAGTTTCTTTTCCAGTTCAGTTCCCTTTTCTTTGCAGCAGCTTTCATACCCTCACCCTTTGATTCAGTTTGTTTTGCAAGCGTGGATCCCGTCGGGTATGGCGGATGGTCTGGGTGCTAATACCTTCCTAGGTCGTAACCGACTCCCGAACTCAGTCTCTTTGGTTCGCAGGACCCGTGTCCTTCCTCTTCTTTCTTCTGGTTTGTGCAGCATTACCATTCCCTTTCTTTTGGGATAAAAATGCCTGGCTGGCGACTCTATTCTTTTCTGCGCTACTTTCGCGTTTGTACTAGGATGTAAATCCGGGGAGTGACACAGAAGAGCTTGGGTCTTCAGTTTAGTTTATTCTATTCAGACTACCTACAGACTTGTTATAGGAGTCTTGCTTTATTCTTTTGTCTTTTATTCATGTAATGACTTGTAACCCTTCGGGGAATATTTTTGTTTGTGCTCCAACTTTTGGCCTGCAGTGGTTTGTCCATGATATACAGTGTTAGTATGCAAATTATCATTCCTGAATATGCAAGGCTTGTTTGTCTGATACTGCTAATATCTGAATACTCTTCAAAGAGAATGTCTGAAAGTTAATACTCAAAGTGGCTGTCTGGAGCAAATACCAGAACTGGGACATGCAAATTCTTGAAACTTGGGAACATGAGCAGTTACATTGCATGAATATGACGTGTTTGTTTGTTTTGCAGGTAGTGCTTCAGTTTCTAATGTTTATGTTGTTTCAGGCACTATAGCTCCCAGAAAAGTTCGAGAACAGCTAGTCGTACACAGATATCCCACAAGAGTCAACAGAGAAAGAGTCATGGATCAAATGCAGGCTGATTTAGCGGACTTGAGACTGAGGATGGACAATTTTATGACTCTTATGGCAGGAATAGGTCAGAATCTGGAACGTTTGCATAATTTGGTTGAAAATAGTCAAGCCAGGAACAACGATATTGCTGATGGAGGTAATCGTAACGGTGCGGGCGCCCGTCAAATTGAAATCCCTGTAGCACATCCAGGGGTTACCATTATCAATGATGGACTGAACAATGTACAGATGGACGGTCAAAACGAACATTTCACTCTGCTGGACGAAACTGAAGGCCAGAGGGCTGAAATGAACAGGAAATTTGAAGAGATGGCAGAATAGATCAGGGCTATTCAATCTCATAACTCTTTGGGGTTCGACATTACTGACTTGGATTTGGTTCCAGGGGTTAGAATCCCTTACAAGTTCAAGGTCCCAACTTTCGAGAAGTACAACGGCACAACGTGTCCAAAGACTCACCTCCAGTCCTTCGTGGGGAGGATTGTTGCCCACACTGATGATGAAAAGCTATGGATGTACTATTTCCAGGACAACCTGGTTGGGGCCTCCTTGGAATGGTATATGAAGCTAAGTAGAGTCAACATTAAGAGCTGGAAGGACCTGGCAGAGGCTTTCGTGAAGCAATACCAGTATAATTTGGACATGGCTCCGAATCGTACTCAACTGCAAAACATGTCTCAAACTGCTAAGGAGGGGTTTAAAGAATATGCTCAAAGGTGGCGTCAGCTTGCTGCCAGAGTGCAACCACCATTACTGGAGAATGAGATGGCTGATATGTTCATGGGGACATTGCAAGGAGTGTTTATCAAAAGATTGGCGTCTTGTTCGGCTACCAAGTTCAATGATATAGTAATTGCTGGAGAGTGGGTCGAGACTTTGTTAAAGATGGGAAAGATTCAGGATACAAGTGCGAGCAATTCGAATGGTGTAAGAAAAGCTTTCAGCGGACCCCCGAGAAGAAGGGAAGGTGAAACCAATGTTGTGTATGGCCGAGGACGGGGCCGAGGATATAGAAGATCATACGAGCAAGTGGCACCTGTCACTATCCCTTCCAACCTAGTGCAGCAGGTGCAGCCTCAACAACAATAACAACAACAAACCCAATGTAACAACTATCAACAAAGACCTTATCAGCCAAGACAAGCTCGTCCGGCTAATAGGGTACTTGAGGCAATTCCCATGACATACACTGCATTGCTGCAGAGATTGTTGGACCTGAATTTGATACAGCTAAGGACTTTGGCACCACCACCACCTGGAGAGCTTCCAGTGGGGTATGATGCAAATGCTAGATGCGCTTTCCATTCAGGGGCACCCGGGCACTCAACTGAGAAGTGCAGGGCACTACAGCACAAGGTTCAAGATTTGATCGACTCCAAGGCGATTAACTTCGCACCACCGCCGAATGTCACTTCAAACCTTATTCCAAACCATGGAGGGGCTAGAATAAATGTTGTTGAGGGTGGTGAGAAGCTAAGTTGATTCTGAGTATAGAAGAAGTGAAGACTCCGCTGTTGCTAGTGAAGGAGAGGTTGTTGAAAGGACAATTGTTTTCGGGATACAGTTCTGATTGTGAGAAGTGTGTGAATTCAGTGAATGGTTGTGAAGACCTGAAGATGGGGTTGCAGAATCTGATTGATAATGAAGTTGATGATGTGTCCACTATAACCATATTCTATGATCCAGCTGAGATGCCTGCTAGAAGAGAACCTGTGACTATTTATGCTCCTGAAGTCAGTCCTGTGACTATCACTATTCCTGGGCCTATTCCTTATACAGATGATAAAGCCATCCCATGGCATTACGGCTCAGATGTGTACGTGGAAGGACAGAAGATCGAGAGTAAGTCAGCAGCTATCGACCCGACTTTAGTGAACGTCGGAGGGGTTGGAGGTTTTACGAGAAGTGGTCGTCTATTTGCTCCCCCAGTTCTGAGAGGAGATCCTGAGGCTGAGGCTGAGGCAAAGGCTAAAGGAAAGCAAATAGCGACTGAAGAAACGACAACTCCTACTGCTGGACAGGGTACCTTTGAGAAGGAAGTGGAGGAATTTATGTGGATAATTAAAAAGAGTGATTATAAGGTGGTCGAATAGTTGAACCAGACGCCTTCCAAAATATCAATTCTGCCTTTGCTGATGTGTTCTCCAGCACATAGAGATGCCTTGCTGAAAGTGTTGCAGATGGCGTATGTTCCTCAAGAAATAATTGTTAATCAACTGGAAGCTGTAGTGGGCAGTGTGAATGCAAACCACGGGCTGGGCTTTACAGATAGAGACCTTACGTTAGAGGGCCGTAACCATAACAAAGCACTGCATATTACTATGGAGTGTAAAGGTGTTGTTTTGTCGCATGTCCTTGTTGACACATGCATTTCGCTTAATGTATTTCCGAAGAAAGCATTAATGAAGCTTAATGTTGATGGTATCGTCCTAAGACCCAGTGATTTGATAGTCAAAGCTTTTGATGGGTCGAGAAGGTCAGTGTTTGGAGAAGTTGAGTTACCTGTGAAAATAGGGTCTCAAGTATTCAAAAGCACCTTCTACGTCATGGACATTCAGCCCGCGTACAGCTGTTTGTTGGTTGATGGCCAAGTAATC